>OX465173.1:15909684-17377999 GCA_949987655.1 Polymixis flavicincta
AAACGTGGTCGCTCACAATAGGCTACATAAGAACGCTTAAAGTCACCCAAAGGGGCATGGAGAGGGGCCATGCTTGGAGTTTCCCTGCGTGATCGAATCAGGAATTATGTGATCCGCAGGAGAACCAAGGTAACCGACATAGCCAGAAGAATAGCCAAACTTAAGTGGTAGTGGGCAGGGCACATTGCTCGCAGAACAGATGGCCGATGGGGCCGAAAAGTTCTGAAGTGGCGACCGCACACCGGAAGCCGTGAAGTTGGAAGGCCTCCCACAAGGTGGACCGATAACCTTGTGAGGGCCGTAGGAGTCCGCTGGATGCGGGAAGCACAGAACCGGTCGAAATGGCGGAGCTTGGGGGAGGCCTATGTCCAGCAATGGACGTCTTTCGGCTGATATGATGATGATGAATGTAGTATTGTTGGCTACTGAATGCATCACTAAAATTATGATTATTTTCTACTTCTTTAGACGACGCGACGCGACGAAGAAAATAATTATACCTTTCCTTCTAAATCCATGATTGAGTGACGACTGCAGTGCGTGCTCTTTTGAGATTAAGTAGTGCCGCCCGGCCATGTCTTTGAGAGCACGAGACGACAGCCGAAAGGATCCGATCGGATACGACGACCGGCGAACGGAGCCGATCGCGTCGCAGCATGCTTTCGGCGACGACCGCCTGTCGTGGAAGACGTCAGCGGTTCAGCTGCTGCGCGCGGCTTGATAATATAGACTTTACAATACTGTGTACACGATTTAATATCGTTTTAAAATTGTAAAATCCGTTCCGATCCGATACAATACGAGTCGTTTGGTGGAAGTTAAAATGCTAGTAAAATAGGTATAAAAATATTTTATTATTATTTTATAAAATCAATTGGTTTTTAATTTATCTTACAAAACAAGTATGAATGAAATATATATAATTTTATTAATAATTTCTTAATGTTAAATCTTAATAAATACTCTCTACCAAAGACATAAACGTTTTTATTTATGTACATTTATTTAAAAATCAGTCAAAAATGCTACAGAGTAGTTAATGATTCTCAAATCGTTAGATTATTAATGTCATCATCGAAATATAATTATAATCTCTCTAGGACAGAGTTTTCAATACCTATATAGTTATTAGCGAGGATTAAGTTGTGGTTTGAAAGCTTTAGCAAATATGTGCCAAACTCGTCAAATTCGACAAATAAAACTGCCCATTGAAAAATGCAACTCTTGAAACAAAACGTGAAATCATAATTAGCTATTTGGTCAAGATAGTCACATTGGAGAATATTTATAATCTTCAGCAAAAGTATTATGTTATAATAAAGATATTGTGTTATTATCAGAAGCGTATTTTCAAAAGTTATGCAAGTACAAAATAGTTTGTATTTTTCAAAACACTATCATGGTATTTAATTGTTTATCAGTAGGGAGGTAGGTACCTAATTAAAAGTAGCCCTCCTTAGCGCGCCCCCTAAAGCGGGTATCACACTTCCACGTCGAAACCGGAGAGGAACTGTGTGTTTCACCGCGGAATTTGTTTATTGGCTTCATTATTTTCGCGTCGGAAGTATGCTAAGGCTTAGGGGCCTTTGACGTGTATGATGTGATCAACGATGTGAATAAAACGGAACATAAAATACGACCTGACGTGTCACTCAACTGATAAACAATTTATATACCTTGTAATGTACAGAGGCCAGCACATCAAGCTACCCCAATCTGTCAAACTTCTTTGATAGGTTTTCAACTTTATTCCAAAGGAATAAGGTTTATGTTCAATTGGGAAAATTTTACAGTTTGGGGTAGCTTGACCTGCTGGCGACTGTACAATACATTGTGAGATATTCAAATTCGTCGACGAAAAATAAATGCAAGAATAAAAAGATCACAGAATTAATCCTATTCTATACTTTAAAGATTCAATACAAAGATTATTACTGGGTCTGATTTACCAAAAAGAACCACATAACTTTTGATGTTTGTTGATTACATGTTTATTAGATATGCCTGGTGATCTAAGTGATGTATTTAATAAAATAATCTAAATTGGTATGAAGCCAATTATGATTTGTCATTACTTTAGTTCATTTGTTATAATAATAATTTTGTCTGATAATTTCACAGGGTATAATCAACTGTCGACGCTAACAAGATGGCTTTGCAGCGCGGTAGACTGGTGGTACCGCCGACGTGACGCGAAGTCTTCGTTGTCATCATTCAATCTTTCTTGTTCTACAGATATGTCCCCATGCACCGGTGTCACAACCAACTGTTCATATTCTAATGGCCGTTTCCTGAATAGAAAATAGAGATAAATTATTTTGACTCCAACAAGTATAATAAAAACGGTAACAATAAATAGCGATAATTGTATAACCAGTATCAGTAGATAATGGAGGCCTTACCCAATTAATTGTAGGAAAGAAATCTTCAGCCAATGGAAGAAACGGAACTCCGAAGCGCGGCCGGGTTTGAGCGCGGGATTTGCCGCGCCAATGTATAGCCAGAACAACCACAAGATACTGAGGCAGCCAAGAGCATACCCCCAGTGTACGAGAAACATGAGCAACAATTTTATTGCTACCTGAAACAAAACAGACATTATTATAAACGTTTTCTTTACAGTTTCATATTTCTATTTTAAAGAGACGTTATTATCAACAACTAGCTTCCAATACTGGGAAAGATTTCCACTGCTCAATAAGCCTCCATATGCATCCATAGGCCTATCGCAAATACTGGCGGTTTTGCCATAATGGCCTCGCTTGGCAGGCGGTTTGGCGATCGCAGTATGCTGGTAAAACGCATAGAGAATGCTGCTGCCCATTCTCTGGTAAGTCCCTTAAATCGCCTTTTACGACACCCACGGGAATATTTTTACATCTGGTACCACACGGTTTTTTTTTTGAGTTAAATGTTGTTTAACTATTACAACAACAACAACACTCACATAAAACTCGCTTTTCGGGTAATACACGTGTAATGTTATGACATTACACGTGTATTCCCCGAAAAGTTAAGCAGTGGTGTACTCACCCCAACTAATGACAGCCATCTGTTACACAGATGTGAGTACCAGTTCTTGTTTTTAGAGTGAACGCTAATGCTAGGGCGCCGAACATCCCCGTTTGACGCTCGTCCGTTCATTATGGCGGAATCAGTCGGAGAGGGAGTGAAGTCCTGAAAAAAGAAAGTGATTTTCTTTTACTTCTTTATTATTCTTATTTTTCCATAGTGTCCAGTAAGGATACCGGGTGTAATACTCTTAAGGAAGAAGTGCCAGTAATTCCAATTTTCTTATTTTTTTTAACCGACTTCCAAAAGAGGTTATCAATTCGACATGTTTATATATTTTTTTTATGTATGTTCGGGCATAACTCCGTCGTATATAGACGGATTTGCAAAATTCTTTTTTTGTTCGAAAGGGGTTTACTCCGAAATGGTCCCATTGAAATTTCATATAGATCTGATGATGCGTTTCGGAGACAGACAACGGAACTCTTCAAAAAATTACAGCAAATCAACCGCGAATGTTGCTATCGCATAAATGTGTATTGTTTTGACCCCAAGGATGATGAAATTTCGAATTGGTGTGGGGTAGATAACTAAAAAGTGAAAAATAAAAACTTTTTTCAAAAAAATAACAACCGACTTCCAAAGAAACACTAGAAAGTGCAAAATAACTTTAATTTCGGAAGGCGGTGACAAATAATTAAAATACACATCCAAAGTCACCGACTTCCCAAATTAAAGTTATTTTGCACTTTGTAGTGTTTCTTTGGAAGTCGGTTGTTATTTTTTTGAAAAAAGTTTTTTTGCAATACAAGTTAGTGTCCAGGGTTGTATGCCCGACACTGACTTGCAAACTGCAAAAAGTAGCGGACCCTCTTTAACGAAGTCGAGTCATTTTGTTCTTCCCGTTAATACGATCATTTTTATGTCCTAGATTCATAGAAACCTTCTGGTTACAGAGATATTGAAGGACTAACTTCCAACTATTTTTTGACGGTTTTGTACAATATTTGGTTTTAGGTGTTATAAACTTATAACTTAAATACTCCCTACGATCCATATACCGTTGCGTGCGCCCATTAATGCTTCGCATGCGTTACATTGTGCTCTACCGAAAATGACGAATTTTCACACCAAAAATAAGTAATTTCCCACCAATTATTTGCACAAAGTTACTTAACTTGATATACAGTATGCGTTTAGATGTCGGGTTCGTTAAGGGTTTTTTTTACACCCCCTACTATCCCATATACTGACTAGAAGCAAATAATAGATATTACACTTACCCCGACATTTTTATGTCTGATCCGTTCCGGGAATAGCAAATCAAGGTCGCTACCAGTAGCGCCGTATACTTGGGTATCACGTTGAGAATGACCTTGATATCTGAAAACAATCATTTATTTTAAACAAAGATGCTATCTATGTGTATGAGAATATATCTAATACCTTTAAACGAGCAATTTTTCTGTTTGAATCTCGGAAACGGCTCCAATGATTTTCATGAAATTGAGTATGCAGGGGTTTTCGGGGGCGATAAATCGATCTAGCTTTTTTAGAAAACGTCTAACAAAAAAAAAAAAAACTGAGCAAAGCTCGGTCATCCGGATACTATTTTAATTCCTGGCAACACCGAGGAATTTGTTAAAGAAAGAAACTATTTCAGCGTTCACCAATGTACTGTGTTACTAAGAATCTCCAAACTTTATTTTTTTCACTACTCTTCGAGTAATAGGTACATTAGCGTGTGGCACCTTACTTCCTTCTATTCATTTTTGTCACGCTGTAGCTTGTATGGTAACTAGATGAATAAACAAAAAATAAAAATTATAAGTACCTACCTCATTTCACGTCTATGTTGCAAATCAAAAGTTTGGGCGAGAGCAAAGTAGGAGTAATCAATGCAAGCATAGGTGATGAGGAACGGCATAGTGACAATGGGTGCAAGTTGGTTGATGTCACCAATGATGATAAATGTGACGGTGACCACGGCTACTACCACCATCGAGTATATCGGTACCTTGTTCGGACCTCTCTGGAAATAATAACAGTATGTAATAAATAAGGGTATTATGGGTTAGATAGCTACTCAGCTAGCAAACTAAAAGAAAGCGAAAGTCAAGATTACAAGTCAAGCAACAATTATTTTGCGCACACGCAAGTTTAGCACTTGATATTGGCGACGAGTTCTCCTCAAAAATGTTTTATTAAAATACAATTAAATTTCTTCTTATAGAAAAAGAAATAGCTTAGCGCGTATACCTACATAGACAACGACGGTTATTTTTAAACATCATAAAACACTAACCCCATTTCCAAGAAACTCAAGTCCTGGTATAACTTTTTCATTTGCAATGCTCTGTAAGACCCTGGGTGTTCCATACATGGCGCCTAAACATGAGCTCATTGAACTGACGTATAGACCAGCAAGCAATAGGATTGTCACGGCAGAGATGTCAGCTGTAATGGAGAGGTTTTGCAGCAGGCCTTCCCTGGTCACTGTCGCTGCTAGTGTTATTATGAACATCAGGTACAAAAATGTTCTGGAAATAATGAATAACTGAAGATTAATAAATTGTTGCTTATATGATGGATCTTTTCCATATATTTTGTTGAATTTTCCATATAATCAGGATTACCTTACCCAGTGCCAATAGCTGCTAATGAGCCATTAGGTATATTCACAGAGGGATTCTTCAAATCTCCGCTCATGTTAATTCCTGCTAATATACCAGTGATGGTGGGGAAGAATATTCCAAAACATTTGAACCATGTGTAACCATCTTGGTAAGCAGGCCATGTATTATTTGCTGCCACTCCACTCAGCCACCCTTTAAATTCCAGCTGAACTGAAAAATGATCAAGTGGAAAAAAATATTTACTATTGGGAAAGGTGAGTCTAGAATCAATCCAAGAGTCAAGGAATTACGAAGTCTAATGTTATTAAAAATAGAGTCATGGACTTGTAATTATTTTGCATTATATAATACTCACGTTTTTCGTCAGTTGGTACAGTTGTGAATGACCCTACAAAGAAGTCAAGTGCTGCTAACATGATGATCATTAGCAGTAGAAATTGTAATTTCACCACCCATTTCACCCCTGCTACATTGATAGTGCCAAGTAGTAATACTGCCGCTATAGCAAAGCCTCTAGACGCCCACTTGTGGGTGTCACTAAGTGGGTCTTCAACTACGAACCCAGCCATTGATTCACCAAATCCAAACACATTTAAGGCACAGCCCACAGCCTGAAAAATATTTTTAGGTAATCATTTTAGCTCATGTATAAATACTGAATTTATATTAAACATGACCTGCTATTGATACATCAATTTCCAACAAACATTTTTTTGTAATATCTTGCGATCAGCTTGATATGCCCTTCCTTAACAGATTTTTTGTAGGAGTATTGATAGGCGAGCACTGTTCTTCCAATGGGGAAACTGTCTCTTATTAAATTAGTTCTTATTTTTTTTATTTTAGAGGTCAACGTCCCACATATGTGGTTGTTTGAACCTTCTGACATTTATTGGTTGACATAGTACATACATGCAATACTTTTACATCTTTTGGTTGGAAATGGCACTGCTAGATTTTGATGAGATACTCATACATTGTTGCAAAAATGTTTAAAGCTATGATTGTGATTAGTTAAAATTCATTTTGTTAATCACAATAGGATGCAGGAAAGTTGAGCAATAACTCATTTCTGGAAGGTCAGTCTATTATAGCTCAGACATCCTTTGTTTTAACAACGATAATGTTAGTTTAGTAGTATTTTCCTTATTATAATTGGTTTCTTAAATTAATGCTCCGGGATCCGATAAGTTCGCATGTGTACCTTTACAATAGAAAACCAATGGTGTCTCATTAGCGGATACATAAATGGGTAATCACAATCTTACACAAAGTTGTTTCAAGAATGAGTAAGAATGAGTAAACTATATCACATGGAGTTTAGGGTTATAGAGCAGCAATGTGTGTTGCTGCATAGTTAGCATGCCACAATGAATGCACATAATGTTAATGCACAAATTTCCTCTTCCTCCTTCTGTCCTGCGGCTCTTGCTTGCTCTTAACAAAATGAATTAATAAATATAACAGTTGTGTAATCTTTTTTTTACACTAAGAAGATCTTTGTTACAATTTTCTGTGCATAATATTTAGTAAAGTATACTGTTTTGTACCATGATAATAGCGTTTTTACACTGAATCTAATGCACACCATTACAACTATTATTCAATTCTGTTTTCTGTGTTTTACCTGACCGAAACAATAAATCATGCCAAGCGCTCCTCCCATTCTCGATCCTAAAGTGTGTGCGAGCAAAAAGTACACTCCACCACTTTCTATTCTGCATCTTTCACATATTCCCACTGCAGACAACACTGAGATCAAAGCTACAAAAACTGAAAGAGAAATAAAATAGTTAGTGGGCGCTTGATAATTTATTTATTTCAATATCTAAGAATAAAATAAATGAAAAACAGGAATTCACACTGAATGAATTCCACAGTATTAAGTAATAAATCTTTGGATTAGACTTACAGATAAAACATACCACCAACTCTTATTTTACAAAAATAAAAATTTACTCATTGCCGACATTATGATATGATAAGTTTTCAGACATTTGAAAAGACATAAGACATAAGTTAATTGTGTCTTAATTTATTAAACTTACCTGTAAAAAGTACTATAAATATTGCATTAACTAATCCAGCCTGTCCAACAATCCATCCAGATCTTAGAAATACAATAACTCCAAAAATATTGATGAGGCATGATGTGAACACTCCATCCCATGTCCCAAACAGCACAGGTTGGGATATAAAAAAGTTTGATTTCCACCATGGGACATCACCCTGAAATTTTATTTGAAAATCAATTACATAGACAATGGCTATTTATCAGTCATTGTTAATCTTGAGATATTAGTTGATGATTAGATAAATATGGCGTTACAGATATTATCTTTTATGAAAATGATTATCACAACTTGGGATTTGCATACCTAACCCAACTATGTTTTTTTTTTTTAATTCAAAGGATGCGAATGAGGGCCCTGATAGGACACTACTTAATAATGAAAGCATTGATAACTATTTTTAAGTTGGAGAAGTTTGAAATAAGTTGGGATGGTGACAAAATAGAAACTGAATAAGTACAGTAGACTCAGACTCAAATACACTCTAACACTTTATTCATGAATTCAAATACAGATTAATACAATTCGTTTTACACCTGTGAGTATAAACAATGAAAACATTGCTTGAGGTAGTAGATCGAATCTAGGACGACTTTGCTTTTAAAATGTAGAGCAGCACAGCCACAATAGGTAGCTAAATATGAATATTACTAGAGAAAGTGTGCCACTATATATGAGTATATGTATAACTGGTAATTTTAGCTTTAAAAAATGCTTACCTGTATATCTGCAAATATTTCATTAGCTCCTGAAGCTTGGTGCCCACCTGATCCATATTGTGATTCATTGCCTAAATCCACGAAGCCACCTGATTGTCTTCGCATTCGAGCCCTGTCAAACCCTGGCTCTTCGCTCCGAAAACTGTCTATATCTAAATCATTTCTCCTTTGGCGATTACTTTGATCCATTTTTGATTGATTTATAATAATTACGTATAAATATTAATAGAAAACATCAGAACACATATTGCAGACTGTTTACTTATCTCGAAAAGTGACTCTGTTCACTCTAGACTGCTGAAAGGCGTTTACAAGTGTTGTGAAACGTCACTGATGATCTGAAGTTTGGTTTTATCTACTTTTCTTTGGGCGCATTCCGTATTAGACAAATAGTGATAATATCGCGAAGCCAACCAAAATAAAAATCAGTACTAATGATCTGATAGCTCTTAAATTTTTTGACTATTCAATTTGGTCGGGTTCGCGATTTTATCACTTTTGTTGCATTTCGGAACACGGCATTTGTTTCACAAATGAAGTAGGCACGAGCAAGAAATAATAGTACAGTAAAAACATGCTAGAGATATTAAATTTTCAGTACCGGATCTACGGAATATTTTCCTGACGTTAACAACATCTGATTCTACTGACAGATGCCTAGTCAAGTTTCGTCAACTGATTGTCAATGTCAAATGTATTTAAAAAAATAAAAGCAAAATGATAAAGAAGCTTTTGGCTTTCCTAAAAGTTTAGTAAGATAGAGACACATAATAATATGAAAAATTGCTAAATAAAGATTGGGTTCAAATGTGTGTGCGTAGATAAGTGTACCGCAACCGTTGCATTGTGTCACAACATAAAAGAATGTGGACTAAGCACAAGGAGTAAGTACTGTGAGAATTATAGCAGGCTAGCAGGTGATGGTGATCTTTCCATGTCTTTCCAGTCCATAGTCGAAAGCGGAAACGATGATGATAATGATGCTGTCGACTTGTTTTGGTTCCTGGATTATATTGTTCAGGAGACCAAAAATATAGATATATTAACAAAAATGTTATTGAATCACGTCACGATCTCTAAAAGAGTTAAACAAAAAACGATATCCTTCAATAACTTTAATTCTCAAAGTTCTCTCATCAATAGAGAAAGAGTTCCATAGATGCATAAAGAAAGTAAGGTTGACCTAAGTGTATGCTACCGTGTAGTAAAAAGTTGGGTATTTTGCGTTTTTGCTAAAAATTGCGGTTATCTGATGAAATGGGGTGAGTAAAGATCCAATGGTGAGTCAAGACCATATTAAACTTGGTTTTGAATGGATGTTGATTTTTTGGTCGTTGATTGATTTGTAATCAGAGTGATCTCTCAATTGATTATTCTAATTTCAATTTTAATCATCATACGCTGAAGACTTGGTACACACTTAAGGACAGAAATATTATGGATGTGACAATATACCTATAAAGATAGAATATGCCGTAGTGTACGTACCTAGGTATATACCAAAATTATTAATAGGTAGGTAATGGTTCTATTAACGACTGCGGAACCCAAAGCAAGTTGAGTAAGTTTGGTTTCAGTTAAAAACATTTTTTCTGAAGCCCGTCACAGACGTAGCTAAAATATATATTAATATATCGAGATATATATTATAGTATAGCAATCTATCACACACGGGAGCTATACTAGGTATATTATATATTTTGCCCTCACTCGGCCTGCGGTCGTCCTTGCAAACGCACAGTTTTAAAGCTTATTTTCTGTACAGGATTTTCAAATTTTGAAATAACGCTATAATCAATCTAGGTACCTAAATTAATTCGAAAAGAGCACTACTTTTAGATCTAATTGAAAGTTCCCCAGAGGATGATTCCGATGCTTTGATCGCGAATTTGATATGCATGTTGCCTTGTCAGGAAGGAAAAATAGAACCATCTGGGTAGCCTCGCATAGATATACCTACCAGGCCACTCAGAAAGTATTGCGAAAAAAGGTTTTTATGTATGAAAAACTGGCCAGTTATAATCTATTTTGAAAATATGAATATTTGTAAGTAAAAATAGGTACCTACGTTCTAATTCCAAAATTTCTCTCCACATTGTTTGCGAGCTAATTTGAATGATCGTGTCTCATTAATAATTTGGATCTGCGCCGGGAACATTTTCGCGATATGATTTTATACGATTTCAAGTGTCGCCTGAATTCGGACGAATCGTACGATAGACTTCAAATGGCATTCATAGATGAAGGCCCTTCTAAGGCAACCGTGTATCGTTGGTATAATGGATTCAAGCGCGGTCGATTAACTTTGGGGGAAGAAGAAAGAAGTGGTCGTCCTTTGACGGCTGTTACGGAAGAAAACGTGCTAGCAGTGAACAATTTAATCCATGACAATAGGTGAGTTACGTATCAAGAGATTCAGCACATACTACAGGTTGGATCGGGGAACCTTCACGAAAAGCTACACGTACCTACATCTTCGCGTGAGGAGGATAGTTTCACGCTGGGTGCCGCACAACCTCACCGGTGCTCAGAAGCAGCCCCGGGTGTAATGGTACCGTGATATGATAAACAAATTTGAAGTAGGCTCGTCTCGGCGTGTTTGCGACATCATTACAGGTGATGAGTGTTGGATTTATCGAAACGAAGCGCCAGTCGACGATTTGGGTGTTGCAAAGAAGCATCAACGCTGAATACTACACTGAAAAACCGATTAGGTTGAATTCCATAATGTTGATTTCATGTAAGTTGCGTTAACCTAATATTATGTTTAAACAACTATTATATGACATTTATTTCTACAAAAATAAAATTGTTAAAAATTAATAGGTTAAACCAACCACTAAAAGAGGTTAAAACGACACAATATTCGAATCTAAAAGTAAGTCTAACTGATAATATAGTCAAGTCAACAAAATAACTAAGTTAAATATATATAATCAGCAACTATTTTTATTTTGTTAATTCAACAAATCATGTCGGTAGGTGCTATATTAACCTAAAATAAAGGTTGAAAAAAGGTTAAAACAACCTATTCGGTTTTTCAGTGTACCTAATGCTTGGCAGAAGTTTTCTCTGTTGTGAGCAACAAGCGACCAAACACAGGGCTCTGCGAGCTACTGCTCCACCACGACAACGCGCCTTCGCACACTGCGTTCAAAACGAGGGATTTCCGGTCAAACTTCTGGGTCACCCTCCTTTCAGCCCTGACCTAGCACTGTGTGACCTCTTTTTATTCCCGAAAATAAAAATCAACCCAAAGGTATGCGTAAACGAGGTGTCTGCGGCGGATTGGAAAAAGTGTTTTGAAAACTGGTTCAGACGCATGAAACTTTGTATAGAGGCTGGTGGGGAGTACTTTGAAAAGATTCAATAAAAAAATATTACCTATAGAACATTTATTTTTATTTTCGCAAAACTTTCTGAGTATCCCACATAAAACAAAAGAGAACTCGTAGCGAATTGAATTTGAATTATGATTTTCCATCGAATTTTGCACAGTACTTTAGAAGTTCAAGATCGGCCTTTATCGTTGAGGTGAAGATAGCGGGGGAAAAATGCTCGTGCGCATCGAGCACGGACGTCGGGCAGGCGTTCAGTGAACAAATGGAACATCCCGTATCCTCAAAATATTTCAAAATATATATTAATATACCAAAATATACCGAGATATATATCTCGACATATTTTGGTGACGTCATAGAAATATATATTATAGCTACGTGTGCGGTCACTCGAAAATTTATACAGAAAATATGTCGTAATATGCCTTGCTATTATTCATATTAATATATATTACTAGCTTTTACCAGCGGCTTCGCCCGCGCGTAAATTTCATTCCCTATTTAACTCCCTTAGGGGTTGAATTTTGAAAAATCCTTCCTTATTCCTTGTCTACATTATAAAGGGAACCTCTGTGCAAAATTTCAGCTTTCTAGGTCCAAGGGTTTGGGCTGGGCGTTGATGAGTCAGTCAGTCAGTCAGTCAGGACTTTTCTTTTTATTAATATAGATAGCTACGTCTGTGACGGGCTTGAGGAGTGCAGCAGTGCTCCCGCAAACGATGCTGGATGCCGCCGCCGCCGGTTAGGTCGCCGGCGCTGATTGACAAAATAGATATCTAATGCATGGTTGCAGTGATTTTACACTGTTTTTTACTAAGAGAACTTGAAATTTAGGAACGGACGAAGTTATCGACTATTCAGTTTCATACTTTACGATAGCCATATTATGGAAATATACTAAGGGTGTTCAATAAAAAGTGATAATGAGTATGAAGCAGTAATATAGGTACCTACATTATTTATTGTTATTTTATTTTTCGACAGTCACCTTTGAGGTATATACACTTGGTATATCGTTTTTCTAATCCTAAGATTCCCTTATTGAAAAAATCTTCATCTTGATCGCTTAAAAAATCATGTAGGTACCTACGGCGGCAATCACTTCTTCATCATTGCCATATTTGTGACGTTTGTTCTTTTAAACGCAGGAACAGGCAGAAATCACTCGGCGCAAGGTCAGGTGAGTAAGGAGGATGTTCCATCAATTCAAATCAAGTATCTTGGATAGCAGTCATCGCAACTCGGGACTTGTGTGCGGGGGCGTTATCTTGGTGAAACAACACAACTTTAGCAAGTTTGCCGCGGCGATTTTCGCGTATTTCCTGACGCAGTTTTTTACTTGTTCTGCGTATAAAGGCCCCGTAATAGTGGTTCCATGATTGAGGTTTTCAATTATTATCACCCCTTTGCTGTCCCAGAAAAGAGAGCCCATAATCTTACCGGCGGATGGAATTGCCTTAAACTTCTTAGGCGTTGGAGATGACGGCCACTTCCAAGTCATGGACTGTTGTTTCGTTTCAGGATCATAATGGTGCTCGGATAATGATCATAAAGCCATGTTTTATCCATAGTTACGAAGCGAGCCAAAAATCAGTCAGGATCTTGTTGTAACCAAATTGATTTGAGAAATCTGCAGTCTTGTTTGTTTATGCTCGTCTGTAAACGTTCTAGGCACCCAGCGTGCTGATACTTTTTTCATGTCCAAATGTTCATGTATAATACTATGGATACTTCCTATCGAAATCTTTAGTTCTTCAGCTACAAAACGAACAGTAACACGACGATCTGCCAAAACAATTTTTTCAACTTTTTATCATTTGTTCGGTAACTGCCGTCGTAGGGCGTCCCGAGCGCGGGTCGTCTTTAGTTAAAGTTCTTCCACTCTTAAACTCGGTACACCAACGCGCAACCGTAATACAGAGGAGCAATAACCCCTAATATACTACTTGCTCAGTAGTATTTTTTTTCAGGCAGAATTATTTTATTACGGCGCGAATTTCAATTTTATCCATTTTGCGTACCTACCACGCTCCAACACGACGAAAACAAATGACTTCTATTTAAAAAAAGAAACAAAATATTTTATCAAATGTCTGGGCTTTACCTAACAGTATTTACTTTTTTGTTGTTCAAGGAGTTTATATGCCATTATTACTTTTTATTGAACACCCCTCGTATGCGTGGGTAGAACCCCGTGTCCTAATGTAACCGAAACGGGGTCACGGGGCATTTGAGGCACCCATCATAAACAAGTAACCAGACATGTTGATAATGCCCTGTTTTCACTATCAAATAAGGCAAATAGCAATTTTGTATCAACCATCAGTGCGGTAGCTACTGGACACGAGATTCCACTAGCCCCTTTTTAACAGCGTAAAAGTTATTTACTCTATGTTATACCTAAATGTTGGTGTTACCTCGAAGGTGATTATAAATTGTATAGCCAACGATCGGCAATTTTGCCAACCGACTGCTTTACAACTGGACGCCGACTGTGAGCGGACTGTGGTTGCAGTTTTCCACTGTAGGTACTCGTACTCTTTAGTCAGATTAGATAATATGTATAATGAGTTTACGAATAAAACCATGAGTAGGTACATAGGTGAGGGTTAGGGTAATTTATATTACTTAATCAAAATCTTTTGCATCTATTGAATCTTTATTTTTTAAGCCACCAACCAGCATTACTTTAAGTACTAAAACTAATTCGGGTTATGCAAAAAATGCCTTCGGTAGGATTAAGGGATATGGGTACCTAACTCGTACCACGTACCTATAACTTATAATAAGGTCACATAAACCTAAATAGTGATACTACACGACGATAATAAAAAAAATGAAAGAAACTGGACAAGTGCGTGCTGTGTGTGCGGTAGAGTAGGATAGCAAGACTTACATAACGCTTTCACAGTTAAAAAGTTATTTGATCTAATGTATGTGGATCCAAGCCCCTCTAACTCTATAAGGCTTAACTCTACAAACCTTACATCTTAGTCAAAATGTACACAGCTTGGCCATTTCGCGACCGTCACAGATTGGCTTATGGTTAGTAATTTAGTCACTGGTCATTAATGTTGTGTCATGCAACAGTTCAATAGAACGACCAAGCCATGCATTTTGACCAAGATGCAAGTAAGGTTTGCAGAGTTAAACATTGTAGAGTTAGGGGCTTTTGGCTCTACATTAGATCTGATGACTTTTAACAGTGATACTCGTAGCATTATGTATCTAAGTCTTGGCAACCTACTTTACATGAAATGTTTTTCTTTTTGGTGGGATTTAATTTCTTGCTCGTGCTCTATTTCTTATTATTTTGTCTGTGGTATTGTTCTCATATTACACACACATGTTAAAATTATAACCCTTACTTCTAGGATGGTCGTGTAAAAAAGACATTTCTTGTAAGCCAGTTGTTACTTTCTTCATAGCCAACGAAAAAGAGTTTCTTCTGTGTTGTTTATGTACAGAGGCCAGCACATCAAGCTACCCCAATCTGTCAAATTTCTTTGATAGTTTTTCAACTTTATTCCAAAGGAATAAGGTTTTTGTTCAATTGGGAAAATTTGACAGTTTGGGATAGCTTGACCTGCTGGCGACTGTACCTACATGCTAATCTAGCTTTCATAACAAATGGAAGTATGTACTCGTATATCTAGTATACGTTAGAAATACAGACTTGCACCTCTCTTTATGGAAGTTGGAGGGTGAATATATATTTACCTATACCCAGTGGCGTGCACAGAGTTTTTAGACAGGGTAGGCAGAAAAAAAAAGAATAACCGATTGCTGTAACTACACATGTGAGGCAATGAAACGAATCATGAATCATATTTTTTTGTATTGAATTTACGATTGATTTACCTTGAGTTTGTATTAATTGCAAATCCGTACGACTACTTTTCACGATGACTTGTTTCTTTTTTTCATCGAAAGATAGTTTTGGAAACGCATTATTTTCTTTTCTCTGTGAACACCACCTGAATAACTTTCACAGTGAATAGTAACCGTTTTTCTCACTATAATCCACGTTAAAATCTTAAAGACATGCTATCATACCCCACAACCACAACCAAAACAAATAAATCAAAACAAAAAATGGCGTCGGAATATAAAAATAATTCAACAAAAAAGTAAGGGATGTTTATGTAGCGAAAATTCAATGAAACAATGCTACTTTTTAAAATAGTCGCATAGCTAACTATGTTCGGAATATTTCGGTAAGTTTCCTAATTCGTCGTGTAGTAAGTAAAAAGCGTAAAAAAGTCACTGCCTACCCTGTACTACTGTGTGCGTTATTTGTTACATTGTGTGCCATGTATTTATAGGAACGTATACCCAATAAATCTGCATGACCACGAGAGCACACATATAAACATTAAGACGCGAACAGTTTGTGTCTCTGCCTACTCTCCCGAGGCACTTAGCGGCGCTAGGGCATCGCAATTCGAAGTCGCGTGAAATTGTACGTACGAGCAGGTATTGCATCGATGATACTAATGATACGACCGACGCTCGACAGGTGGAGCTGATTTATAAATAGGTAAAGTTTTTTTTTTTAAAGTAAAATAGTATTCGTTTTAAATATTTATCCGATGTAGGTAGGGTAGGCAGTGTCTTTCTGTCTTTAAGGACTGCACGTCACTACCTATACCTACCTGTGTTTCCCTAAGAGGTAGATATAGATCCTTTGTATCCACATTTCGTCAGTTTTCTTTCAGCCCTTTGTTTTCGGGCCAAATTTCAGACTGTGGCTGCTACTGGTAGTTGGGTTTACCAGATGCTGTCGTTGTATTATTGAATTTATAATAACAACATCATGTAGTTATATAACCGTGTTCAATAAGAGGTAAGTCTTCTTGTACTTATCATACCTA
Source organism: Polymixis flavicincta (assembly GCA_949987655.1). Classification (NCBI taxonomy): domain Eukaryota; kingdom Metazoa; phylum Arthropoda; class Insecta; order Lepidoptera; family Noctuidae; genus Polymixis; species Polymixis flavicincta. Next base: position 15,926,338 of record OX465173.1, read on the forward strand.
CTAGCGACCTCTACACTAATTGCGTAACACACTATCAATCAGAATCTGAATCATTTTGCAGTATATTGCTAATCCATTGCCTAATGTTAAGTTCCAAAAAATCGTCTGCTCATCAATGTAAATAACGCAATTAATGTTGTTAATTCATTCCTACTGTTAGTTTGTTTGGCAATTACTCCACTGCCCCTGCTTTACACGGTGCAATCGAACGATTGCGGCGAGTGAACAAAGACGATATGTCAAAACATCGAAATTTCTGTGCAATACCTATTTAAATAGTCAAGTTAAAAGGTACACATATAAACCTTCCGGAATAAATTCTCAACATGTCTACATTTCTCTACATGAAAGAAAGAAAGAAAAATAGTTTTATTTGTCACAGAAACATGTGCATATAAAAAACTAGCTTTTGCCAGCTGCTGACGTACCTAAGTTCCGCGCGGACGACGGAACTTTCATCCCCTATTTAACTCCCATATGAGTTGAATTTCGAAAAATTCGTCCTTATTCCTAGTTTACATGATAAAGGGAACCTCTGTGCAAAATTTCAGCTTTCTAGGTCCAAGGGCTGGGCGTTGATAAGTCAGTCAGTCAGTCAGGACTTTTCTTTTTATTTAAATTGATGACATAACATCAGAGAGAGAGAGAGAGAGAGAGAGAGAGAGAGAGAGAGAGAGAGAGAGAGAGAGAGTATGAGAGTATGTCATGCTCACTTAAATGTCTCACTGATGGTGGCGCGTGTGTTGGATCATTCGGTTCCCTAAAAAATTGTTGAGCTGGATCGTGTTGATCCACGCGTCAAGTTCGTGAACAGGTGCTGTCTGTTGAGACTGGTCATCTCCTAACTTTCAGGGCTTATTTTTAATCTCATATTTAGTTTTTTTTTCACATTGTTCTCACATACAGAAGCAACGAGGTTATTATTCCCAAGATTGTCCGTGGAGTTTTTTGCCCGTTCTTCTCCATAGAGATCTATGTTTTCTATATCTACGAACTTTCATACAGACTTTCACCCATAGGGGACGTATTTTCAAAAAAGCCTTTACATTGTTCGTCTTCCTTATTTATTATCGGTTTGTGCGTTGGCTGTCAGTGAATGAATTAATTTAAGATTGTTTTTATAAATAATCGTTTAATTTTCGTACCTTTCTGATAAGAAATTGAACGGTAGTGTAGGTTTAGTGTGTGAAATAAGAAAATAATTTAATTTGTATTAAGTTTAACGCATAATTATTTTACGCTCTTATATGCGATTCCCAGGTCAGTCAAGTGTGGTTGGGTTTGTCCATCAGAAATGTCGCAGTAGCAGCCCTTAGTCTAGATTTGTGCCCGGTTTATGGCATTAGGCTCGCCCCGAATTACATGGAGCTTAAAAATAACTGGCTAAATGTGGGTGTACAATAGCTACACCTCTGCCTAACCTTTCTAGGATTTCAGGCGTACTGTTATGTTGTGTGTGGTCAGTAGCAACTAGAGTAACTTAAAATGTGTTATCCTCTACGTACACATACTTAAGATGAAATGTGCGTTGTATTCAAGTAAAAATCACTGAAAAGTTCTACAACATGAGGAAAATTGCTTGTGAGTATATTTCTCACAGTTTTCCCAGGGAAATCATTTAAGTGCTACAGTAAGTAATTGTATAGCGTTCTTGTCGCCTTCCAATAAAATATTCATAAGAATTATTCCCAACCGTTGCTTAAGCTTTTGGTAGGTATTGCTAGAGGCCACAAGCCTACTGTGTAAATGTACTTTGGGATACCTAAGACTTTCTACCATTAAAGTATTCTTAGTACTTCAAAGAAGAGTGTTAGGTATACCATTATCTAATAACACCATTTTATTGTCAAGTTTATAACTTTATCTTATACTTTTATTAGGTTTGGTGGTGCATAAAATCTTGCGATTTTAACTTCACAATATTTTATTTTGTCAGGCTACTCTAGGTGAAATTAGTTCAAAGCCGGGTTATTATAAATAAATAAAAAAGCCTTATATTTCTTACTAAAAAAATATTAAAAAAATTACAATGAAACTTACTTTCTAAATAAACGAGTTTTTTCTTAAATTCTGTTAAGGGATTTTTTTTAAAATATTTTACCCACAACCGGGCATGGAAGTAAAATCGTGACAATGCCGTTTTGTCTCTTACATATTTCAAAATTAAGCGCACGTTTGCCCGCTGTAGGTGGCCATTCTGATAAGTTTATCAACAAACATTCAATGGCGTTAGAGAAAAGTCTAACCACATTGTAGCAAAGATTAACCACATTGTACGTTTGAAGGTCAATAAATGAAGGTTAAGCGCTATTTTTAGCTTATTTTTGTCTTTGTCTCATTAAAGTGTGTGTTGGGGCGACCGTACGTACGTAGCCTAACCTAAATATCGGGTACTATATAGTACATTTAGTATTATTTTATGTGAAATATACGTAAAGAAGCCATGCATATATATAAAGTCTTAAAGGTAAGGATTGCATCCATGAAAGCTATACGGGTTGGGAACCCGAAGAAACTGATCTTTTCCATTGTTACCGTTGTTAAGGGTGAAATTTAGGTATTCCTGGTTTTGGATAAGGCACGAGGCAAAACTGTGAAAGCTTTTATCAAATGATTATGTTTTGTTCCTTAGATTCGAAAAAATTCTTCATTTAACGTTTTAGCTCTACTTTGTAAGGCGATATTGATATATGGGGCTTGGTGCAGTCTATTAGATTACTAATTAATCGCTCTACCATCGTGGCAGCCACTATCTTAATAAAAAAGACAATTCCAAAAAATCTGATGACTTTGCATGGAATGCAGCTCATTATCCTAAGATCAATGGATAGGATAATCAAGCAACTCAGCACATGGTATTGACTATAAAAAAGAGTTATCATAATGATACAATTTAACGTCATCAACTATAAAGTAGAGAATACACTTCAGCTACATTTTACAAGTTAAGCTGACTCTTACAGCAGTATCTTAAAATGTATTCGGGAATATTACAATTTACCCTAAAAGTACATAACATTGCAGAAAGGTAAATTGGCAGGTAAAACAGCCGGGAGTAGGGTCGGTACTTCGACATGGTTCCGGGCGCTATCTTAATCGTCCAGCGTTTAAGCATATTTATGTAGCAATAAGTTATCAGAAGCCTAATTACGGCCGCGAAACCACCTGTCCGCTATCATCTGTACATAGGCCTTCGCATATACTTCCGTGCGTCTTACGCGCGGTCCCACCCCCGCGGTGCCATTGGTTGGCGAGGTGGTTGCGCGCGCAGCGGCCCTCCTCGCGGCCGGGTGTGAGACGCCGCGACTCCGAAGGAGCCGGTCGCGACCGCGATGTTCCGCCGCGGACAGTTCTGCCGCGACCACGTCGCCACGCTGCCGTCGCACGCTCCGCAAGCTACGCCGCCGCCGCTGCCGATACGGCCGTGCGGCACTTATTTTTCACGAATCTATCCTCATATTTCGAACTTTCCCTATGAATGCGATAGTTAAAAGTTACTTTTGAATTCCCAAACTATAGTTAAATTAGTTTTGAAAACTTTTAAAAACTTTAAAGAATAGTTTATTAGTGGTATTAAGGATTTAAAAGAGATTTATTTGGTGATGTGATATGGCTAGGCGGCGCCAGTACACTAGTTGCGCACGGCTGGTGGTTGCCGGCTGCGCGTGGGCATGCGCGCTGCTCGCTTCGGTCACAGTGGGAGCACATGCCGATGTTGATACGTCTACTGGACTTGGTGATAATACACTCACTAATTCAGGTAACTCGATTTTTCTATTTAATTTTCCTAAAAACGGAAAATATATTCTAACAAACTACGGAAAAACAACAGTTTTACTGATGAAAGAAGAAGAAGAAGAAGATACATAAAATAAGCACATATAGTTTGGAAAAAAAAAAACCTTAATAAATGCCACAACTAGAAATACTTTAAAAGTACCTAGAATTATGTCCTCAGGGTAACATACAAGTTCAAATATCTCATGGGTAGGTATACTTCTCTTATATATAAAATCTATTTATTGCTGTCATGGAAAATGTGGTTGCAATAACTTATCAGTTTAAAAACATGTTTGTTGAGTTATTCATATAATGTGGAAGTCGTTATCAAGGCATATTGTTTATATTACTTAGATAAGAAAGTAAGTACAAATACAACTCAACTTGACTCGAATAAAGTTTTTTTATGATCAACGAATGTAGCGTTGACTCATTCAAGTAAATTTTTGAGTAGATTATGTATTTAATTGTATAATTTAATATTGAAACAAAATTTACTGAACAATCTACCCGTTGCAGATTTCATTATAAAAATAGAAGTATTTGAATACCCGTTATTTAAATAGAAAAGGGTTTAACATTTAAAATGGTGAACTAGAACAAATATTCAAATAATTCAATGCTTCTCAAGACTAAGTATTGTAAAATTAAATTAATTAATTATTAAATACATTTCGTAACTTCACATTCTAAGTATGCAGTAAAGCAATAGGTACTTGGACAGGTTAATTAAACAACACATGTAGGTTCTTAAAAACTAAAAAAAAGTGCCTAAAACTAATATCCCTATTATTGGCACTGGTCTTTTTTAAATTACTTACATTTTATTATGATGCTAAGGAATAATAAAATTATCAATTAATTGTTTGTCAGTAACATGTACGGTTGGATTTTTAATTAAGTAAAATGGTTAGCCATTTTAATTTTATGAACACCCCGATATTATATAAGATGCTTATTATATATCTATAGCATCTTTACATCATTCAAAACAAAGTCGCTTTTCGTGTCTGTACGGTTAGATCTTTGAAACTACGCAACGGATTATAATGTGGTTTTCATCAATAGACACAGTGATTCATAGGAAGGTTTATATGTATAGTACATCGACCTCCACGCGGGCGAAGCCGCTGACAAAAGCTAGTATATTAAAATACTAACAACGAGCGATTGAATTTAAATTATTCTCATTCTTAAAATATTGTTAGGTTAGTTAGGTACCTGGCAAAATTTGGGTGGGTAAGTAACAACACCTCTACTTACTTCGGAAAAAAAAGTCGTGATAGTGATGTCATAAGCCAATCAATCACTGAAATTAAGGTCCATAAGAAATAAGAAGTGGTTTATGAAAATACCATAATTATTAATTATTACACCAGAGATTAGTATTTGTACAACTTTATGGGTAAAATTATTTTTCCTATTCTAGGTACATTTTCAAGTTGTGCAATATTTGTATTCGTTTAATCTGTGAAACTTCAAAATAAATATCTGACAGGTATATTATAATACAATATTTATAGAAAAGACGTGAAAATGTTAATGCATAATATAATATCTCATTGTTAAAACAAAAAAATAAATAATATGAATGTTACTAGTTAAAACTAGTAGTATATATCATAGTTACGATACACAAAAAATATTTTTGACGCATAAATTGTCACAAATTATGATACCTCATAAAATATCTGGCAGGCGTAAATCAAACATTACTCAATTTATAAAAACAACTGAAATGTCCATTGCATGAGTTGGCCGAAAATGTAACTTTTTACATACAGATTTCTAAAATTCAAGTATTTACTATCATATTTTTCTGTTTTGCTGTTTCGTGTCTATGTTATTTACTTATGAGGTCCGAAGTTATCCCACGGGAACATAATATCAACATAAAAAGTAACCTATGTGATCCTATGACCTAATCCTGCTTATAATCTATCAATTTTAAATTCTGTATGTCAATGTTCATCGAAATCCGTTCAGCCTTTAACGTAACAGACAGAAAGAGTAACCTATTTTCGCATTTATCATATAAGTATGGAAGTATAGATTGGAAAATTTATGTGGTGTTGTGTTCTATTTATATGTGACACTGCTTGTAAGCAAGGATGTTTTAGAAAAAAACTCGTCTTTATAGTTATGATAGCAGTAGTTAGAAAATTTTGTTTGACACATTTCTTTCTGTAGAATTTGTTCATCTATTTATTGACGTTCTATCTGACTAAATTACACATTACTTAAGTACTTATACATACATTAATGAGCGAACACACGGAAGATAACTTTGTGGATTTTTATAAGACTAGGGACTGACCCGCCCCTGCTTCGTACGGTTTTTACGACACATCGGGATTTGTTTATTATGTGTAAAATTATTTTCAATATTCATGCGTTATAGACACACATACAACTTTCAGAATACATTATCTAAGTGATGGTAAAAACACACTAAAATCCATTGCGTGACTTTAATTTATAATATGTACCTATACGTTCTAAAAAACAATATGCTAAAATTAAAATATTCAGGCTGTAGATTTCAATTTCATTTAGGATAGGTATACATTTCATTGTCCTAGAAGCAAAAAATCGAAGAAAAGTGACATCCACCTACCCACACCAGGCCCGCGTGGTGGATTACGGCACCCTCTCACAGACATGAGTTCAAGTCCCAGCAGAGGGAATATTATAATAGGTAGATTAGGCATGCACGTATTAAATATCGTTCAAATGGAATGAAAAAGGAAGTTACCAGTCGTACGAAATGGACAATTTTTTCACCAAATCTACTTAATTAAATTTAAAATAATTGATTACTTCAGTATTAATCAACGCATTTGCAATATAAGTGTTCTACATAGATGAAATAAATAGAAAGTTAATTAAAAATATACTTTTAAAGGGGTTTATCAGAGTTGCTTTCGAAATCTTCAATTACATCATTCCAATGTTGTAAGACTGACGGTGGGCGGTGACTAAATAGAACAACACCTATTATGTACTTCTCAGTTATGTACGTTTTTATCATCAAATAAATGTTACTGGTAAGAAAAACCACATAATTTAGTTTATTTGAAATGAAAATATTTTTTGTTCGTGTTACTACTTTGCAATGATTCTTTCTTTTAGAAAAGTAATGCAAATTACTTTACTTACAGAAAACTAAATGTATTGAGTATAAAAAAAATGCTTTATAAGGAACGTATTGATTTTAAATTACACATTTTCCATCATACATACACGTGCCTTGTTTCGCCGACGGGATGGGCAGAGGTACCTATGTGTGGTTCCACATTTCACCAGTAATTTATTAAAGTCCAATGTAATAGAGGGTGAGCCTATTGCCATCCAGTACAAATCCAGACTCCAGGCTGCTACTGAGAAATTCCAATAACACTTGGCCCGACCTGGGAATCGAACCCAGACCCCCATGCTCAGTAGTATCGCTTACGACCACTAGACCAACATGGCAGCTTTCCAACATAGAAATATTAAATTAAAAAAAAACAGTGGCACTCCGGGAGTGCCGATAGAAGTGAAAACTTATAAGAACGAATTGTAATTATACTTACTTATTAAACTTACAATTTTCATTTAATGCGCTACTTTACATGCATGTGTATCTAAGAACGTACATACACAATATATGTACATACTTTTACAGGGTTATTGGAAAAACACCAACAACCTCTTTAGAGGTCATTGTACTGATCATTATGAACAACTTTTACTATGGGACCAAACCTGAAATCGTCATCGTATAACTCATCAAAATTTATGTTCGTATGTCTCAAAATGTCTACACATTTTGAGACATACGAACATAAATGTAAGGAACAGCGAATTTTTTTTGCGATTTCAGATTTGGTTCCATAGTAAAAGTAGTTCATATGGATGAGTACAATGATCTCTTAAGAGATTGTTGGTGTTTTTCCAATAACCCTGTATACAGAGGTTTCGGTTACGGTAACAGTGTCGCGAGTTCAATGGTTTTTTCACTTCACTTTACTTTACTTCACACAATATTTTGTTTTATTTCGGGTCTATTAAGTCCGACGTATATACGAAGCCATTCCTCAATTTAAAAATATACTTTTGGTCAAAAGTTTATACATAACTAGCTATTTGAACTAAACTAGCACAATGTGGAAATTTAAATCAGTCATAATATTCGATTCGAATAGAGCACAACACGTATTTCGAGTGAAATCGTAATCGTAACCCAATGAATATACGGCCTCTCGTCAAACTAAAATCGGAACTTCGGTAGGACACTAGTAAAATTAGACATGAAAATACAGAGCTTACCTTACATTTTAGAAGCTGTAGCAGCAGTCGCAGCTTGCTCAGCACCACTTGACAATATTGCAGCCATTTCTTGTTTTCGTAGCACAGTGCTACGAGCCTCTACGAGCTGCTACGAATGCTACGAGACGATGCATGGCGTTTTTGACCGGTGTGCTATTCAGGCATACTGATTTGTCCCGTAAGCATAAATTGTGATGTATGGCATGCAGTCCTCTGTATTGTGTGCCAGCCGAGAATTATACGAATAGGATAACTCCTGATTTCATCAAATGTAAAATTAATTTTTTGTAACATTTTGACGAAACTTCGGCCTCTGAAGTATGTTTTAAAATTAAATCTGATTTTATAGCATCATGATTTTAGTATAAAATATGATTATAGTTGACTACAAATAACAGAAATCCAGCCACCGCTTACCTTTACTGATATCATGTAACTTTACATTCGTATAATTAAAATTCACGTTTCAGCAACACATTTACAACGACATTACATAAAATCGCGTTAATAGTTGGGCTCCTGCGTCAGATAGTCGGACATAGTGATGCCAGTAATTTGGCCAGTCATAAATTACTCGTTTAACTGAATTACGCGAGTTGAAAGCATTCCGCCTCTGTCGAATGCGGACCGTTTCCATTCCCATGACTACTCGCGCGGCCACTGATATACAGGCATTCGGACGCACTTCACAAATGAGCTTTGAATCAACGAAATTTCATTTGCGAGTCATTTGCCATCGATAACGTGTCAATCTTAATAACAATCCCGTCAGTTTGTTGGCACGCAATTCGGTTACAAATGATTCGGTGGGGACATGGACTCTTAGTGTATGCGTGGCGCAAGTGGCGCTTGTGCGGTGTAAGTTCAGCATGTCGCATTATCTAAAATAATCAAATAACAACACAACACAACATTAACAAGATATAAGTCGAAATGTATGTTTTGACCTGAGAATTTTGCGCAACTGAAACGAACTTTATAACTGAGTTCTAAGTTATTCGATCGATTTATTTGCATCACTCTGTATTCGGCGATGATACCATTGTCATTCAGGAAACGACACGCATGTATGTGGTATGATTAATTAATTTCATGTTTGTAAATCGGCAATTAAAAATGCACGCTAGGAAAGAACAGATTTTACAACAAATCGGTCTTTACGGAAACTTTGTAATTAAAACGTTATTGGGACATGCTTTAAATACTGCTTGTTTAATCGATTTAAAAAGGGATAGCTCAGTCTCTGTACGTGTTTCTTTGTGATACCTATATTATTGCAAATTTGTATTATATTGGATTCTCTATACCAAATATTGATTTAATAGATTTAAATAGGCTGCTTTCTCGTCCAAGATGAGACTTGTTTTGGAATATTTCTTGTTTTTTTGTAATAGTCATCTGCATCAACTTGCCGCGGTGCAACATCTTATAAAACTGACCAGCTCATAGATATCAATTGCTGAACATATGCAAGTTCAGCCAAGTTTTATGTGCATCTTCCCTTGTACAACGAACACTGCTGGGTTTAGAAAACAGATTGTTTATCGTAGTATTTGTTATGGCGCGGGCGAACATTTCAGTCTATTTTTTCGTTCCGACGGCCGCGTTTTACATTAGTCACGATTTGCGTAGTGATGGCCTATCTTTTGGATGTTGCACGAAGTGTTTGTCATTGATTTATAAATGTTGAATATGATTCGTTAGTCAAGTTCTAATAAATGAGCTGTGTTATTATTCTGACATAACAGGTGAGACTTCACCTAGTTTATAAGAAAAAAGAATTGATGCTAGTTGCTCGTTCCAAAACATAGTTTCGTATGGCGATGAATGGGCAAGTTAGTCTACAGTTACTCTTTTAAATTGTTTTACATTATTTTGTGTACCTACATTAATCATATTTTATATTTCCATAACTCAAACCAATTATTCAAATTAAACCATTTACATGCACTCACTTTTGAGTTGTTAAGGATTCGGCCAGTGAGAAATATGAAGATAGTAATTATATGTGAAGACTATTTTACTATTTTTTAAGTTAATTTTGAAACTACAACAAATCAATGCTTAAACGTTCACAAAGTGAAAGTCTCTGAACCTGAAGAATCTGCTAGGTCTGGGTGATTGAGATATTTTTTTGTAATCGAGACATAAGATCGATCAGGTTAAGCTACGCTTGCTGCGGTTGGTCTGTGAATGGGTGTACATCTTTACATACCAAGACCCCCCCTCCTCCCGGCTGTCATTCGTGGATCTTTGACAGTCGTTACAGGTCGTTAGAAGCCCAAAAGTCTGACAACCAGTCTTACCAAGGGGTATCGTGTTACCCATTAACGGGGTTGTGGGGGTCAGATGCCTATCTGACCCACAACCCCGCTGAATACCAGTATCTTACATGGAGTGACTGCCTAGTCACTCCATGTAAGGTACTGGTATTCAGCTACATCCGATTAGACTGGAAGCAAGCCCAACATAGTTGGGAAAAGGCTAAGCAGATGATGAGACGTAAGTGAATAAAGGTCACAAAGTCAGTCTATTATTCTGGGATCCTTTAAGTATTTCAGTGACATTTGATCAACATCATTCTCCTTACCTTATTTAAATTTAATTGGGGTCAACACAACATGTCTTTTCTTCGACCCTATTAGTCGCCATCTCGGTAGTCACAATCTTTAGACTTGTAATCTCCTAGTGTCCTTCTGCCACAACAGCATTGCTATTCTGTAACCATTTCACCGCGTGAAGTGAGCGTGGAGTGAGCTGTCAGTGTGGTCAATCCCTAGCATCAGTGAGATGACACTTATAGCTCACTCCACGATCACTTCACCCCCCCTCCCCGAGTGGGTTTCCGCATTGTCGTTGCGGGGGGGCTCAGTAGCCGTGGTCTCCCAGCCACGGTGAAGCCAAGAGGAACCCAAAGGTGGGGCCGCTCGTCAGGGCTTCTTCTAGCACACAGGCAGCTGAGGGAACACGGGTGGGTTTTAGTCAGTAAAAGCCTGACACGCCCTTCTGCTCTCTGCCCAGAGCGGAAGAAGTCATTTGACGATTTCCCACCCTCCAAAAAAAAAAAACTCTTCACGCTGTGAGATGGTTACTGAATCAATGCAGTTTGTCTAAAAACTCTGAACTGATCACCAATTTTGATGATTGAGAAAAGGCAGAACTAGAAGATAATCAACCTAATGCATCTTCATTCATACCGATCGGTAATATTCGGACTCCCCGAAGGTATCACTGCATTGTGCCCGTCACACAAATTCACAAACTCTCACATGCATGTTATTTCACCGGCATCCGTACCCTTCAATCCGGAACACTGGAATCCTGTTTGGTAATGGTATGGTAATTGTGGTAGATACACAAACCTCTCAACCAAAAGAGATGGTCTCTTGTGTAGTAGGTTTTAACCACCATATTATCTTTTGTGATATGTTTTAATTACTATAACAGAAGGGGGCTCACAAAACGTTTTACAAAGCAGATACAGTGAGCGGAAACTCTGGGAGGGGACGCTCTAGCAGGACATTTAGTGACCTTATTGGTGATGTTCTTCAGAAAGGCCAGGTACTCGTATGTAGTACTCGTAACGCGTGCGTGTACTATGAACGTAAACGAGGCAAAGAGAGTATGTAGGGTTTTTTTTGGTTGGGAAATTATCAAATAGCTTCCCCCGCTCTGGGTGGAGCAGGAGAAACCGTGTCAGACTTTTACTGACTAAAATCCACCCGTGTTCCTTCAGTTGCCTGTGTACCAGGGGCCACGGTATCTCTTTCAAACAATCCGCAACCTTTGAGTATGTAGGGGTCATAGCAGGTGGCGTTCGGTAGTTTCTGCCTACCCCCATGAGAAAAAAGCGTGAGTTTATGTGTGTATGTAATATCGTATTCTTAGGCTAAAAATAGAATAGCAATTAAGTTGTCAGTAAAGAGGCTCAGGTGATATTTTCTTTCATATCAGAAAAAAACACACCGCAGTGACTCAAGACGAAAGTCTTAGACCAGTGCGTGCTGCCAATGATGATAAGTGGCACTGAATCATGTTCGCTCGCTCATACGAAGGCTGAAAGTTACTCAAAGTGTAGTGAAAAGGGCTATGCTTGGAATTTTCTTACGTGATCGAGTCAGTAGTGAGGAGATTAGTAGGAGAACCAGGCAAACGTGAAGGCGGTGCTTGGAGGAGGCCTATGTCTAGCAGTGGAGGTTTTTCGTTAGAAATGATGATCTGAATGAATCTGCGTAGCCTTTTCTAAATTATGTTAGGGTCGGCTTCCAGTCTAACCGGATGCCGCTGAATATTATACCAGTATTTTGCATGGACTGCTTATCTGACCTCGACAACCCAGGTATTGGGTAATACGATATACCCCTTGGTAAAACTGGTTAGCAGACTTTTGTGCTTCTGACCCGTAAAGACTGTCAAACATGCCAGTCACGGTCCCGGTTGACATTTGTTGATGTTTGTTGAATCTGCTTTCCCATAGGCACGGAAGGGATTCCATATCAGAAGTTGTGGAAAATACTTAAACAAACGTAACGGTTTTTTTTTTATTCACCATGGCAATTGTTCTATAGTTAGTGCTTGGACCGTCCACTAAATATCTCGACGTCATTCAGTAACAACGTTTCAAACTAACCAGATGCAATTATTCCCCAGCTCTGAGCGCCCATTCACTGAAGTTCCTCGGCCTGAACTACCGATAACGGAGAATAGTGTAACGAATTAATCAAAATTTCACCTCGGGGCCTAATATGAGTCATGATTTCTGGTGAACAATGGAGGTGGAGGCGCACTCGATCCGAAGTTGAATCACTACGTACATTCGGAGAGTTCCTTTGTTACAAAACCGAGTAATGAAAGCGCTAGCTGATAATAATTTACGAACAGCAGAAGTGTCGCTGTTTAATGGCGAAAATAGGGGTCCGAGAGCATTCCAACGCGGGGCGAGCGCCGGCGCCGACTGACAACCGCGCCGACAGCAAACTAAAATAATTATCATCATTGTCCCTGGCCACGGCGAGCGCTTTAATTGTTCATTTACATTTGCAACGATGATACCAGTTCCGAACTATTTCGCTCGGCGTTTATTTTACTCTCGCCCGTTCCGCTGCCGTGTTATTGTTCAGAGTTAATGGTCTGAAAAATAGAAATGATTCGCAATTTGTATGATGTTATTGTTGTACGTAACTTATAGCTTTATCTGGATTTCCCTGTATCAGTTGATTTATGATTATTTCTGTTATGAGCAAATGAGCATGCTAAAATACTTGTACTTCTAGTTATTTTGTTCAAACTTACCTACATGCATCCTCTAGTAACTCCATTAAGTACAAGCTGACAGTTATTTATACTGCAGTACAGATTGTAGGGTCTGATATAAATAACAGGGCTGCTTGTAGACATCCTAACTGTAATGTAGATACGGGTTCACATACATTCCTGGTCGCCTGCTGTGTTAGTGTTTATTACAAAATGTAATATTCGTAAATTCACAGTCAGATCTTATTGTTGTTACTATTGAAACAGTATAATTAAGTCGAGATCTTGAGGCAACTCTTATACTAGATAAAGCTACAACATGAACTATTAAGCACGTTGAACATCTCACATACTGAATGTTTTCACTGTGTCTAAGGGGCACATTTCTAATACAAAATGAAATTACAAGAGATGCTCGCGGAGTCCTCCCACGGCATTAATTTGTATCAAGAATTTGTAGAGATTTAGCTTGAGCCGGGACGGAGTGTTCATCGCAGCCGGCGAGCGTTAACACTTATTAAGGGGGTGCATCCCTGCGACAGATGTAGGGGTGGGCCCGCCATTTGCGTAATGTCAGGAATGGTTACACTCGATTTAATAAAACTCCGACAGCATTTCATTCTGAAGAATTTAAGAGTCAATTCGTTTTAAACGCCACAGTAGCATAGCGAGAAAAAACCGTGAGCCGAAACGTGCCTCGAATACATTGCCAAGGCTTGGATTTCTTATCGGTAGCAATTGAGATGAGTACTTATGGCTTTTCGAGTGGCTCGGCTTCGTTTAATTTGTTGTTTCAGCGTGGAATTTTTATTAACGTCTCCCCTCACTTTACATTTTTAGGGACGTGTTCCTTATTGGCAAGTCAAGGTGAAGACAAAGTTTGGCTTCGTATTTTTTGTTTTCCTTTGAGCACCTCTGCGCGAAGGTTGTGAATAGTAAATAGATCGATGACCGCAAGGTTGTAGCCTGCAGTTTGTGGTTAACCTGTTGACTCGTTGTGGTTACATTGTGTGTCCTATACGTACGTTTGTCGGTAGCGACCGATAAGTTATACCAGCTGTGGATAACTAGGCCCATTCATTAATCAAGTCAGTTAGTTTCTGGTGTGTAGTGTGTCTTGAGTTGCGTGATTCTGCTTAACATATAAACCGTAACGTTCAATCAAGCTCAGCCCAGACATACGTCGTGGTTTTATTTCTCGGCTATCTTGATCAGACGCGTTCGTCAACGTTCACACAGGGATTTTTCCTCAGGCATGATAATACGACAGCATAAAATTATAGTGCTATACTCATTTTACTTGCTAATATAATCACATTATGTCCAAGCTTTGTGACTGGGTTCAGAAATTAATAGCAACACAGAGCGTGTGTCGATCGGAAAACACAAGGGGACCACTCAGCAGATGCTTATCTGCACGCGCTCTGCTCGGGCCAAATACTGTTTCTACGTACCTATGTAAATATAATGTGCTTATTGCTACACTTACTGTGCTCAGTTTATACCACACAATAATATTAGTTCTTTGTATTGAGAAACGTTATATGTGATCTCGAGGAAATTTCCGTCGGCTAGTAGCCCGTTTATTTTTATTCTGAAACGCCAGATCTTAGAAACAATCCACTATTCGAGGCCTATAACGGGTCACTTTACAATCTTCATTACTTGCTATAGTAGAGTAGATATTTGTTTTTGTCGGCAGGTTAGCCCGCGTGCATGTCAGAATGTAACCCACGGGGACGTACTACCGGGATTAAAAGTAGGTACCTTGTGTTAATCCGGGATATAAACTAGCTGTGTGCCAAATTACATCCAGTTCAGCCAAACGTAATGAAATAAAATGTTTAACTAGGTAAGTAGATCTTTTACGACACTCAAAAGGAAAACAGTTTTTTTATTTTATTAAATGTATAGATGAGAGGAGAAGGGCTTGTGGCTAGGTTATAACAACCCCATAGTTCCATCGATCAGGTAAAGCTACGCTTGCCGCGGTTTGTCCCTGGATGGGTGACCATCTCTACATACCATACCGTCTGTATCTCGGAAAGTACGCTAACCCGTTGGTCCCGGCTTTCATTCGTGGATCTTTGACAGTCTTTACGAGTCGTCAGAAGCTCAAAAGTTTGACAACCAGTCTTACCAAAGGGTCTCGTATTACCCAGTTATTGGATTATGGAAGTCAGATAGGCACTCGCTCCATGTAAAAAACTGGTATTCTGTTGCATCATCCGATTAGTCTGGAAGCCGACCCCATCAACATAGTTGGGAAAAGGCTAGGCAGATGATGAGATGATTTGTAAGCGTCGAGCAAGTAGGACAACAATGCAGCAACAAAAAAAAAGCAATTATTGCTAAATATGTATAAGTAGGGGTTTCAACAAGGACATTACACGAAAGTTCACAGTAACATGTGGCGCGTAAATGTGACTAAACGTAATTAATGATCGATTGTACTACGTCCGACCATACAGAATGGCTCGCACCCTCCGCAAATCTTTACCGCTTCAAAATGGGTGTCCCTGGAGACTACAGCGCCTTTTAATTTGCCAGTATTAGGGGTGTACCCTGTATTGCTACCGTCCTTGTATTTTTTAAATTACATATTTGAGTGACAGATCGACTTTTTTCTTATCTTTTGTGCGAATCAGAAAGGTGAGTAGGTATTTATGTTGTTTTGGTATTTTAGCAATAATTAGATTAATAATTAAGTTTTATGAATGAGTATAGGTCGAAGATTATATCTGCAAATTTAACTTGCTGTAAAAAATGCAATTATACTACGTAGACGTAACAATTCCCTCCTATATTTTCCTAGTATATTTGAAACTAAATCAAGTTTCATGTAAAATCTATGAATTATCTAACACAGACAGACTCTGACGTTCGAATATCCCTTGTGGCTGAGTGGTATTATTTAATCTGGTCTCATGTTTCTACGACACCCTTATATCTTTTAGTTCGTGCGTACTGTGATAGATGGCACTGTGTGTCGCTGTTCTGTTCAAATACACGTGGGTCTGTAATAAATGATTGGATGTTTTCCCAAAGAACTTTGACATTTACTAATTTCTTAGTAAGCAGTTTAGTTTTAAATCAAAATTGAGCATATGCCTACCAGGTTTGATGGACCAACCATTTAAGAAAGTGGCTGGGACAGACTGGGTGCAGAAAGCATAGGATAGGGTGTTGTGGCGTCTATGTCCAGCAGTGTACTGCGTTAGGCTGAGTTGAAGCTCTCAAAATGGTGAAGGAAAACATCGTGATTAAACCGGCTTGTCTTAGAACCAAAAAATCGAAGGCATCTGACATCCGCCATCCCGCACTAGGTCCGTGTGGTGGTTTATGGCCCACTTCCTATCACAGGATGCCTGTTTCCCAGCAGTGGGAATGTTATAGGTTGATTATGCTAAAACCAAGAAAAAAAAAACCAGGAAAAAATACACCTTTTTGTAAGTACATCACATATTCACATGCATACGTTGTCAACAAAAAAAAAAACTCGGGTACATTCAGTTTAAAATATACGCCATTCACGCACACGCTGCGCGCGGATGCGTGGTTTATGACATCACGGGGGCTGAACCCGGGCTGTGGTGCGTGCGACATTCGACCCATGACAGAACAAGTACAAACACCATATGAGTATATGGTTTTTGCAGGAAAATACATGCTTCTGCTTTTGGTATATGGGGTGCTACTTACTTGTTCGAGTCGGCAAGATGCGGCTCAGTCGGGCAGCATAATTGTATATCATGTAGGTAGGTATACCTATGTTCAGAGAGTAGTTGGTGGTCCAGTGGTGAAGGATTATTAGAAAACGGGCATGTCCTAGAAACAAAAGTTCAAAGACAAGTGACATTTACCAACCCGCACTGGGCCCGCGTGGTGGATTACGGCCATCTCCCTCTCACAGCAGGGCCTGAATTCGCTTTGACCACTTAACGATTCCTTACTCGTTACCACGTCAGTCACACATGAAATCTGCTAATATCGTATTAATTATGTCGACACATTGTCTTGGAACTTACAGAATATGACACTTCGATTCCTTACCGTTACATTGGTTACTAAAAAAACGATATTGACGTAGTTTGAACGTAGTAAGATGCCGCGGGGATTCATTTTAACGATAAAGAATTGGGGCCCTGTTTGGGAATAAGCCGTGACTCAAATTGTGCAGAGCCGTGTCGGTTGTTTTTTAACAAGGATAGATGCCGAACGAAGGTCGCCGATCTTCACGAGCAAAATTAAAGTAACACCGATCATATTAATAATTGCTTCGGATCAGCTTTCTTGTTCAGTAATTACCACCAAAATGAATGTGCCCACCTGCCTATTCCTAGCGTTTTGCTCAAGTGGATGGGTCCAATTTCCGTAGATCGTCTATGTGCTGTTTCTACAAATCGTTTGTTTAGATAATTTGTGTTTCCAATTATGTGTTTAGTCCTCGTTATGATGGAATGACAAAACTTGAAAAGTTATAGGTACATAATACCTACTAACCAAGGTGTTTTTTCCCTCAAAAACTAAAATAAACCCACATTGATTCCAAGCTTTCTTCTCTATAATTATAAAAATATAAATTAATTAAATTTGAGCATATCTTACAGTGCCAACGGTGTTCCTAAATCTTGCCCTCTCCAGCCTCTGGGCTCAAAACGCTTTTACTTCGATAACATCGCGCGCAGCCCCCAGTCGAATTTTTAATCGGGCCCCGCTGATGTCGTTTGTCTGTCGCCGCAGCCCTTGGGCTCCCTGGGCCGACTCACGCCTCCGCACTGCACCACACCGTCCCAACGCCAATTTAAAATTCATATCATTCTGCAATCGTAAATTAGTTTTCTCTTCACTATGACTGACAATTCTAAAAACCTTGTTTACCACACATCCAGGTATTCGTTATAACTTCAACATTCCAGTGTGGGTTTTTGAGCTTTTATTGTCTTAGTATCAATGAAAACATATTTGGTGTGGAAATATCGGTACAAATGAAAACTAGTTTGTTGGAGTAGATTTACGTAGATGGATATGTACAGGATCAATTAAATATGGTAGATAATCCCCGTAGACGTGATGATACCCATCACGAAATCTAAACATGATAAAACAAAAATAGTTCCTGGTTTACGAAACTGTTACGTAATGAGGGGTATTAAAACGATTGTGTTTATGCAAGGTATTTAATAGCACGAGTGTTTTAATAGCTAGTTGTGTGCAGTTTCATACAATACTTTATCTACTCTCGTACATTGGGATTGAACCTACTAAATAAACGATCAAAGTTAAAAGAGTAAGAAATAGTTTTGTACTGCTTTGAAAATAGCGCGCTCGCCATGTGCATTCCATTCTAAAAAATAATATTGTGGAAACTCTTTGGTGAAATTAACTTTTTCTGCAGATATTGATAAAAAATTACCACTAATATCCAAAATAGCATCTGTTACAAGGGTCAGGGGTAAATTATTTACAACCGAAAAACACTGTTATCCCACCCCTATTTTCTTAATAATCCTAACAAGGACTCGCATTTGTATATGGGTTATGGTACTCACTTTTTTTGTGAACTTCATCTAACTTCATTTCGATTATCGAAACCTAAATATAACACGTGAAAACAAAATAACTAATTTTCCCAACTCATACTTCATGTACCTAACCACAATACCAGCGGTAGTTGACGCAAAAAAAACCATGTTAATTTGATCGTTTACACAGGTTTATTTTTAATTGCCTAGCTAAAACATATTTTTCAAGTGACTACAATTACTGCGGTCGATTTCCCCATAAAACAATCTAATTAATTTATTGATTGTTTTACCAAATTAAGGTATCTATACCCATCGCTTTTGCGGAGTTTAGCTAGCTAATTTAAAATAACCCTATATAAGTAGGTATAGTAGTGTAGTGTAACATGACTACATGAGTAGGTAACTATGTAATGATTGGTAGATGAATGCAATCATAAATCTATTTGTTGCCGAAAAAGAAAGATATCGTTATTGGCAAAGCGGCACGCGGCACTCTGGGAACATGAGAAGGCGAGTCCAGCGTAATGTTTATTTGATACAAGTAATCGCCACATGATGTATGGACGCGATCGGGCGCGGTCGTCGGCCGCGCGCCGCTCACTCACCGACAACGTAAGGTTTATGATGATTATTCGATCTAAATGATGATTTATTACAGGATTAGGCAGGCACACGGTCCATTTTGTGGGGAGATTGGCTTTATTTATATTATAATACCATCCCCACATTAAATCGGGAAGAAATCGGCTTTGTTGAATATTAATCACCGAGTTATTTGTAAAATGTTTGTGGGGATATTTTGCTTACGAAAAATTGAATGGTGAATGGCTACATTTCTACCTATATGTAGTCAGTTCTGAAACAATGTCCGTGTAGGTTTAAGTATTTGATCTAAAATAAGTAGGTTAGCACTGAAATTGACTATAATCTCTATTAAACCTAGAAGAGATTTTAACTCATCAGGTACCTATAGGTGTCTTCTCGTAAATATGTTTCTGATAACCTCGAATTGTACTTAACAATTTGAAGTTTAATTTTATACGTATACATTAAGCTAGTTATGTGCCCACGGCTGGGAAAACGCCTTCTCATTTTAACCAATCAAATAATCAGAAGAAAAATTAAACCATCTCAGGTGCTTTCAGGTGCACTCTTAACTCGCTTAATTTATTTTTGTTCAAAACAAAACTTTGCTATCTTGATATCGTTACTCCAAAAAGCAATTTAATGTACCATCTTCCCAAGATTTAAGAATTTAATATAGGCAGCAGCTTGTTTAAATGGACGGATGCTTTTTTCGTTAACATAATTTTAAAGCTCGAGAGATAATCAAATTATGATTTCATAAAATGTGTTCTGAGATACTCTGTACAATATTGTCTTTGGCGGCCACTGCAGTAAATAACAATGATTGCAAAAGACTTCCTCCCTCTTGTATCCAGCACAAAGCTAATCAAATTATAATTTCAAATTAACCTTGGTTGCAGGCGACTTTATGACACAAGACAACAATATGATTTAAAGTATTACTTTTAATTTGTCTACAAAAACGTTTCTTTAGAACGAATCTTTTTTGTGGAACTCTGTGGTTAACTGTTTATCTGGTGACATACATTTTTAACATAACTTACTAAGGGCGAATTTCACCAAGGAAATTAAACGCGTTAAGCACATTAAAATTACGTTAAAGAGCTGTCACTGTCAAAAAATTTATGGAACATTGACGCTGACAGCTCTTGAACTTGATTTAGAAGTGCTGATCGCGTGTAGATTCAATGGTGAAATCGGCACTAAGAAACCTGAAAACATCTTTCTATGTTACCTATTTAATTTACACCTATACGTGTGTGGTAATTGAATCGATTCAAAGTAGGCACAAAAATAATCATGTTTCCTATTTGCTTTGCGCAAAAATACAAAATGCATAACTTCTAACTTTGGACAAAGAATAACAAAGACGCCTTTTAAATTACTTTAATATAAGTTTGTTTCTTTGAATCGCAATGTTGAGGGGAAATTTTCGGAATTCGTCTTAAAACATTTCTTGCAAAGAAGAAGCTTCCGACGTTGGCAGGAGTTAGACGGGCCTCAACATGTAGAAAGTAAAATATGGGGCTACAAATAAACTTGCGACAATCGCAATAACAGTTCTGACCGCGCACTGTTCATTGAATGATCTAGAAGTAAATTGAAATAACTTCTAAAGTAGCATTGAACACTTGTAAGCTGCGAACGCTTTGTAAGTTGTACCGAATGTGTAAATAACCTACCCTATGACATGAGAATTGAGAACTGGGCCAGAATTCACTATGACCACTTAACGATTCCTTACTTCAAAACCACGTCAATTCGTTAGATCACACACGAATTCTGCTAATATCATATTATTAATATCGACAAATTGTCTTGGAACATACAGAAGACATTTCGATTCCTTACCGTATTTTTTTTTTTTGGATGGGAAATCATCAAATAACTTCTCCCGCTCTGGGTGGAGCAGGAGGGCGTGTCAGACTTTTACTGACTAAAACCTACCCGTGTTCCCTCAGTAGCCTGTGTGCCAGGGGCGGCGGTATCTCTTTCGAACAATTCGCACCCCTGGCAGGCGTCGGCCCTTGCGGGCCCCATCGGTTTGTGCTGACATCTCTTTGAGGCGCGCGTGGAACACAACGCGCCGTCGACCTAGGCTTGGTCCTTACCGGACAGCGAGCTACCCATTACTCGCCGTCCGCAAGCCCACGCCTACGGTGGCCGGGAATCAGCCTGGGATTCCCGACGCCCAGGGCGTCTCCTGCGGCGACTAAGGCCGTGAGGGCGCAAATACTGCCTCTCTCTCACGTGCGCCGCCTCCCTCTTCGCGAGCATCACTGCTTCGCAGAAGGAGGTGACGGCTGTCCATGCACTCTCGCTCCGTACCATGGCCTGGACCAGGGCCGGACGCGAGAGATCGCTGCGCCAATCGCCTCCACGAGTACACGGTGGTGCACCGCCCAAGCTGGGCAGACCTCCACCGTATGCTCCACCGTGTCCTCAGGGCGATCTTCGCAATGGAAACACCTGGGCGTTTCCTCCCGCCTTATGCGAAACAAGAACCTCCGGTAACAGCCGTGTCCGGTGAGGACCTGCGTCAGGCGGAAGGTGAGGACGCCATGTCGCCTCTCAAGCCACTCCTCAAAGAGGGGACTTACCGCCGCAATCGTGGCGTGCCCAGCGCCAGGTTGCGACAATCGCACTCTCCATGTCGCCATGAGATCCCGCCGGAGCTCTGTCCACTGTGCCGCGATTTCTCGCGGTCACGGCCCGGCGTTTGGCCTCCTCGTGCCACTCCCAGATTTGCGCGAGGACCTTTACCTCCAGATCCCATGGCGGTTATCCGGAAAATTCCTTACCGTTGCAATGGTTTCTACAAAACACGATTTTGATGTATTTTGAACGTAGTAGGATTCTGCGGGGAATCATTAAAACCATACAGAATAGGGTATTTTCCAATTTAATAAAAACTATTTTAATTTGAAGATTGGAACGATATGTTTAACTAGGAAATGGATTCAAATTTATTTATATCCATTTTCTCCATTAAAAACTATTAAAATCAAAATATGTATTTTTCGTTGTTTTGAATTTACCGCCTAAACGTTCCTTACGAAGACTTTTTATGACGTGACATTGTGACGTCAGCTTTGTGTAAACGGTACCGGTACAAATACTTAGTATGGCGCAGTTCCAGATATAGATATTTGTGCACAAAGGCATCACACACCAGTAATAACGCATAAATCCATAAAAATCTTGTTAATTAATATAAACTCGACATTCACTTGTTTACTTACTAACTACTTTAGTTTACACAAAGTTGATGTCACAAAAAGTCATCGTAAGGAGCGTTTTGGCGGTAAATTCAAAACAACGAAAAATAAATTGGATTTCAATCGTTTTTAATTGAGAAAATGGATATAAATCAATTTACTTTTATTTTTTGTTGCATATTTCTTCCCAATTTTCAAATTACAATAGTTTTAATAAATTGGAAAATACCCTATTGGGGCCCTGTAAGACTACGTACGTACAGGGACGTAAAAATATCGAGTACTAGATTTTCTACTCTCAGTGTTGAACCGAGTATTGAGAATTCTAGAGAGTGCATTCCAACGCTTCGAAAAAACACTCTTCGATTTTCAACTCACGGTGTTAAGAAAAAATTCCGCCGCGATATTTTTACGTCCGTTCACACGTGGACAATGCATGAAGCTTCATGCATGAAGTTTTGTACCTAGATATTTTAAATTCAAGATTCTTAAAAATAAAACTAGCCCAATTAAATTAAGAAATTAAACATGATAAAACATGACGCCTGTAATCCACGAAAGGTTAGGCAGTGGTGTAACTATAGGTAGAACATCCACATTTCCTATCTCCCATGTAATACGGGGCGAGCCTAGTGCCATTAAATGGGCATAATTCCAGACTAGCAGCAGCTAAGGACTGAGAAATCCTAAATGGAAATATCCAGTGACACTTTGCCCGACTTGCAGGCTTAGTTTCCGCTTTAGCTTTCTATTTTTAAACCCATTTCTACTCTACCGTAGAATAGAAATGGCTTTTCTACATTTCTCGGTTCAAAACTGTCAACAGTCTACACGGAAACGTCATTTTTGTCTACTTTTCCGTCGACTAAAAGCTTATCTACGGTTCTCGTGCTAAGCCTTCTGAGAAGCGAACCAATCATGCTCAGCAGTAGCGCTTGCAACCAATAACAGACGAGGCAGTAAAATGTTTTTTTGGAAATATTCAATATACATTAAGTAAATGCAGGACACTTACATAACTCAAATAACTAACCGTAACCTTAAAAGATAAGTATTCGAATCATAAAACGATTACTATAAACGTTCCAGACGTATTCATAAAGGATCAAAAGTGCAATCGTCGATAATATAGGTAACATGGCCCGGAGCGACCGTTGATTCAAAAGAAAGACAAGTAGAAAGTTTCCCGCCGAAGACATGAAATCATAGAACGATTTCTTTTACGACTTCGGTTTCAACTTCATAGCGATGAATTATGCAGAAAGGAGAGAGATTTCCTGCGATAAAAGTCGTAACACCCAAGAGTGTTCTAAAAGAACTCTTAGAATATGATAAGAGAACCAACATAAAATATTTAAATTCGGATTTTTTTGTTAGAATTTCAGACGACCCTAAATATTGACATGAATTTGGGAACACTAAATATTCTAGGTGTAATATTTGACTTTACTTTGGTCTTAATAAATATTCTATTCGTCGTAGCCTAAATTATACGTTAATAACTTAATGAGCTTTAATTTTGTTGCATCAATACATATCTATCTAAAGAAATAACAATCTAAAGAAATTCTTCGATAGAACCAGCCGACGCCGACGTTCGCAACATTAGCTAACACGGCTCGGTATTTTTTTAATTGGCATTGCAGCGTGGAATAGAAGCGAAAGCGAGCCACAGCTAGACGCAGGCGGCAGGAGCGAGCGGGGTGCGCCGCGCGCGTCCTGAATACCTAATTGACTAATATTAGTTGCTCCGAGGGGGAACTTCCTTAGAGGTGAGCACAAAACTTGAGACAAAGAACACGTACGAGTCTTGTAAGGGCTAGTTTTTAACTTACGCGAACTTGATCCATCACTTACGCATAAATATTAAAAAACCTGCGGGGATTAAAGGTTCCCGCAGACAAGCGCGACGCGACTCTTGTAGAGCAATTTTCATGAAGTTTTTATATAAATTGTTCTACTAGACTTGCATCGCGCCTGTAAGCCTTAAACAGCACAACAAATCAAGTAGTTTTGTATTAACACTGTACATATATGACATTAAAGTGGTCAAACAGCTGTACAACTTATTTACCTAATTGACAGACTCATAAAACATAATATAGGCAGATTCATAAAAACATGTTCGGAAAATCGAGATAATTGACTACCAACAACCAATAAAAGTAAGACAGAAAAAGGAGAAAGTTATCTTTAGGTATTTAAAGATAACTTTTTCTACATTTTAACTATCCGTGAATCTTTCATTCAGTATTGGTCATACAAACTTGGCTGTACTAAAACATTAAGAATATATAAAGAAGTTCTACGTTCACAGCAACTCGTACGACTTAAACTAAGTTTACAAAAGGTATATTGTATCCATTTGAAGTTGCAATAAAGCACCTAAAGCGCATGGTACGGACTTCAGCGGCAACGTGGGTTTGAATTGAAATAAATTCCATTAGCGTAATTGGTAGCGAAAGCAAGTTATAGGCCTGTGTCTCGCGCCGTGCTGCGCGCCGTGCAGCGCGCTCGCCCTCAGCTTTTTTAGCCGACTGATGCAGCTTTTTAATACAACAGAGACAATAGAGTCATAAAAATATGAATCTTTATCTTAATTCTTCACAATATTGTCGTAACTTTAGAAATAAATACAGCACCAGATTCGTGAGTTGCAAAACGCGACGCATTCTCTGAACAGTCTCAGGTTACTTTGTTATGCTAATGTTCATAATTCTTTAGGCGGACGAAGTTTTGGGCAACTTACTTTTTTGAAAATAACTTGTAATTCAGTCGTAATTTGTTACGCCGCTGAATGTTTACTTACTCGGATAAAGTTAAAACCCACAGGTTTACATAATTTTTATTCGCAGTATTTTTTTTTTACATTATATTTAGACACGTGTGGTAAAAACGAATGCATGCAAAAAGTACATAGTTTGGTTAAATCGATAGCTAATAATACAAGGTAAATATTGTTATCATGGTAATTATAAACTCGACAATCAGGCCACCTTGTTCCTGAAACTATCCTGACAGTTTTGTAAAGCTCCTCCTTGTTCAAATTAACGAAGAAAACTTCTCGATCAAGTCCGTCTACCTGAAAACACAAAGTAAACTCCGTGCCTTCGCAACTTATCCATTAACTTAAGTAGAATCTGTAGACAGCATGGAGAGAACAGTGGCTCCACCCGCCACCGCCGTCGTGTTACAGATAGTTTGAGCGTTAAACGAAATTTATGATATTAGATTGATTGGTTGGCAGGTATCTGTTTACTTACAAGCTCTTTGTTCTCCTTTGTAAATGTTCATCTATTTAATCTAATAATTTTCGCTTCTTGTAATTTATCATGAGAAAAAGGCGATGAGAAAAGAATCGCTATACGACAGCGCAGAATCACAAGTCACCCTTTACATTATGGTGCTGTCACGCGGTGCCCGATCAAGCATGAATGTTTCAAATTGTTAATGTATTCCTCGTTAAATTTTATGTGATATTTTTACAATAGGTTTCATAAAAAATCATTGAAGACTTTTCTTTTAGCACGGTTAAACCGGCTTCGAAAGTCGCACCGTTTTCTCTATGAAATCTTCATTAATTTACGAAACTTCCGACAAAATTTCCTTTTGACTCGGGACCCGAAAATGAAAAATTATTTCTTGAATTTTTACTTCACTTAAAATCTGCACAACGTTGTAGTCGACGACCGCTTTATTATTTATGACAAGGAACACGAAACTCATCTCGAGTTATAAACTTCTTGGAATTTCTCCTGAAGTAATACAGAGCTATTATTATGATGTCCCCACAAAAAATATTCGCTGTAGCGGGGCCAGGGTCGGGCACAGGGGTGACTTCGGCCGGGCGTCGGGCGTCGCGGTCTAGTCCCGCACAGGAGCCAAAGGGGGACAGTCGTCTCCGGCACGTTTTATGTCGACCGTCATCCCAATGAAATGTTATCGGAATCCTTGTTGGTATCTAATTAAGTAAGTTGCTATCAGGAAATCTTTACATTTTAATATCCAGGTATTTTAAAACGGAAATTCCGATTGTTGATTATTTCACGTTTAGATAAAATAAATTAATCATTTTGTCTCTTAGTTTAGTTTACATTACTCTTTAAAACACAATAAAAATAAGTTGAAGAAAAAAAAAAATTAGGAACTCAATAAAAACAAAACAATGGCCAAGGCGAAATCGATTTGCTTAGATCACTCGTGACTACTCGAGAGTCGTGTGGTAACCGAGGATTTGGGAAAGCGTTCTCTATGCGGTGATCTTTTTACGACTATTCGACAGCCGTAAACTTTTATCGCATTCCCTATCCGGGAAACACTGCATTCTAAGTTACAACACTTCTTCGGGTTCCCCTAATTTTTAATAGCTTTTTGTAAGTTAGAGTCAAATGTGTGATTTGTGGTTTTAGTTTAAGGCAATATGATTAATGTGGCATAATGTAGAATAATGTAGTTTACATTATTTTGCTCGTAAAGTGGCTTTTATATATTACACTGCTTTGAAGTTTACAATACCCATTATTTCTATTTCATCTAATAATTGTGTTACATATCTTTCGTTTGAGATCCTATATAAAGCATTATCTAGTTAGAGCGCTTTTTAAATCTCAGTAAAAAGCCATACTTTTTTATGCCTATTTTTTGTGAATAGATAAATTGAGTTAATAATAAAAATTACTTATATGTCATAAAACTATTTATTTTCATCAACATTAATTTGTGTTCTCTTCTTTATATTTTTTTATATTTTGTATACTTGGCTTTTTGGCGGGTTTGGCTGGCCTCTCTTCAAAATGCGAAGGCTAGCCACACGAAAAAGTTACGAAAGCTATGTTTCACAAACATTTGTTGCAAAATATTGTTTTTTTTTTTCATCGTAAGCATTTGTAATTTCTCTCTCGGCTCCGTTACGATGCAATCCCGCTTCGAGTGCAATGATATTAATAAACTTAGCCCACTTGTACCAAAATGTGCTATTCTAAGTAAAAAGTTTGGCATAACAGACATTTACTTACTAAGATAAAATTGTATATATTGTACTTCTCTGTACCTAGTGGTAAAATTACTATCTTTTGGGAAAATAATTTTATTATCTCCCTTTAAACACGCCCAATTAGTGTGTCTGAGTCGGAGTACGATTAGGAGGGACTAATAACACTAGGCTATGAAGGTGAAGATGACAGTCGCGTCGTGGGGAATGGAAGATGTCCATGTTAATGAGGGCACGACCTAACCCTTTCAAGAAACGAAACTTACGGAATAAGCAAGCAACAACTAGGCCGGAATAAAGAACAACCACGTTAAAATTTACTGGAGCAGATGTTATTATCCTCAAAATACTAAAGTTACTTCAACTGATAAAAACATATTTTTATGTGTCTCAACTCTGTATAGAACAGTTACCTATACAAAAGGAATACATACGGCTTAAATGGCTTACGACAATAAAAAAGTTTTTGTGATGTTTTTCTTCCAAACCACTTAACAAGCTTGGCGCACGTAGACATGTTTGTGTCTTGCTTGCATTATGACACCGTGGTGCTATGAGATTTAGAGGGGGCAAAAGTGAGGAGACGCGCCGGCGCCAGACACGTTGCCTACTTTGTCATAACTACCGTATACAGTTAACTGTAAGTGTTCTAATGTCTAATGGAAGCCTATCGGATTTGTTTGCAGATAAAAAATATGCTGCGGGAAACTGTTTATTTATATTGTAACAAAAAATACGTTGAGCATCTCAATTAGCAGTACTTACTACTGTCAGACGGGGTGAATGGGGATGCAGGAGTGAATCGGGACGAAACTTTAAAAGGGATTTTAACAATGAAATAATATAGTTTGCTGCCGAGAAGGATTCTAAAGTGATTAGTGTATTACAATTAATGATTAGGAGCCCTTGGGTAACAAACTATATTATTTCAACGTAAAAATCCATTTTAAAGTTTCGTCCCGTTTCACCCCTGCATTCCTATTCACCCCGTTTGTACCTACAAACGGAGTGAATAGTGATGCAGGGGTGAAACGGGACGAAAGCATACGCGACGGAACCATAGATGAACATACCTAAACAATATCTGTTTCATTGGTCACGTGGTCTTACAGGGAGTTAACGTCAACGGGCTGCATTTTGTAAGTAACTTATTGGATTTTGTGCCGGAAACCCACATAAAATATTAAATTTGGGGTACTAAGTACTATTATCACCAGAACGTTGGTGTTAAACACTCCCCATTCTTCTAACTCCTTCGGGAAATACACGCGTGTCGTGTATCTCCGTAGTGTTTCGCGACTCTATATGTTTGGCTTTACGTGGTGCGGTGTCCTTACGTCACCCAGTGTACTCCTACATTAAAAATGTGTAGTGCAAAATATTTTTAACTTAAGATTTCGTCGTTGAGTTTCTCACTATATTAAGTTTGTTTCCACATTTATCTAAGAATAAAAGAAAAACACGTATATGTAAACTACTTGAAAGTTCACATATTCTGAGATATAATAAAACCAACAGAAATATAAGAGAAATTGTTGCTCTGCTTGTAGTATTACAAAGTTTAATAAAACTGATGTTCAAATAATTCAATCTAGAATCAAGTTTCGAACAGTTTGGACTAACTATTAATTACAGCGATCCTATTGTTGTAAAGAAACCTATTTAGATTGAATATAGTTTGAATAATAAAGTATCGGTAGAGACGTCAACTCGGGGAAGTTGGTGCCGAACTTTGGCTATTCACTCATTACGGCGGGAGCTCTTGTTGCAGGTTGTTGTCATAAAGTTGACTTACGTAGTTGTTCTATTTGAAAAATAAACTTTTAATAAGCTCCGACGACATAACATGCTTTGTTTAAGCTCTCCACAGAAACTGTAAGTACGTTGTTATATTTTAAATAAGTAGTTGGTTGGCGTAATTATCATAAGAGCTTGAAAGTTTGTGATATTACAGAAGTTGTTTGTGTTACTGTAACAACTCTGGCTAATTTTTGTGTAACGATGAAAAACGCACAAGTTAACATAGTGAAACTGAGTTAAGAAGCACGCAGCAGGCGATGTCTCAGGCGGCGTAATATACGCTAACGGTCCGGGACAAGACAAATGTGTTTTCTCTCGCTTGCTATTAGAAGCTTTCCGCTGGCTCCACTCTCATGCGCCCCCTGGATCTTGATTGAAAACGGTAGCTTATTATTGGATTTTTAGGCGATGTGACAACAACGTTTATGTCGAATTATTTGTTTCTGTGGTGTTATGTGTCGTACGTTGTACTGTAACGTAAGAATTGACTACCTCTTTATCCGTGGGATTAACATTATGTAGGATCTACATACGTTTTTTGTACATTTATCTGTCAAATCCCGGCTTAAGAAGCACAATTAATTTTCTATTGTAATGGTATAGGGGCCACGCCGTACTTAACCGGTTGTTGGATTCTATAATTTTCTATAACGATAAATATTCAGTAATTACATGTATTATCTAGGTGTCTATGTAGGTAGTTAAAACGCCTGTGGCTTTTGTTGTTCATAGTTTCGTCGAAATATTGTAAAAACTGGGTGTCAGTATCGACTAAGTTAATTTTTCTTCGGCGATATCGCGAAGTCCATTTGAAATACTAACTTAATATAAAGTAGTTCTGATCAGCGAGCGTGGTGAACAGGTACGCTAGTATTTCAGGAAACGGTAACTAAAATGGTTAGACAGATATAATATAAAGACAAGGGTGGCAGCATTCACGTCGCAGCTAGTTAGCAGCGCAAACTGGCTCGTCGTCGGCGTTCGCGCAAATTCAATTTGTCTCGAATGTTCTGTGAGTGTGGAGCCGAAGCGCGCCGTGCGACCGGCGACCGGCGACCAACTCAGTGTATACGCTCCCTTCCATTACTGTCACACTATTTGTCTATAGACGTAAGTTGGTAAATTACGACCATCTGACAAGATAAAACCTTAGGAAAATGCGAAAAAGTTTTCGCGTTCGAGATTGTGCTGCGCTGTTCGCCGGCGGACGACGTTTACGTAAATATTAAAATTCTTTAGTCTTCTTCTTGGTTTTTTCGTAATTAACGTAGGTAAATTAAATGTTGATTTTTTCTAAATGCAATGGTGGAGTGGGTAAACGATGTTGGTTTAAAAAACTTTATTTATTAACATAGCACAACATCACACCTTGTTTCTACAAATGTTTGAGCAAAGGTGTTCCTATACCTAGTACTGCCATATTTCGCCAGTTATTTTTCAGTCCCATGTCATAGGGCCCCCGAACCTAATAATATCTTGCCCGACTTGGGAATCGAACTCAGGATCTCATGCTCAGCGGTAGGCTTGCGACCACTAGACCAACGAGGCAGTGACTTTATTTAACATTTGCCTTAGAATGTCCTCTAAAAACTGATATATCTAGAGGACATTCTAGGACATTAGCACGGGCTTAGTGGCCAAAAAGTTTTCGTTTCGTATTAATTCATTACTTTAATACATTTAAGCAGCCCCAGTGGCTGTACAATTTACAATATCATTACATAACAAAATGCTCGCTCGGGAGGGGTGTGACTATAACATTGTAGCATGACTTGTGCGTTTTATCGAGTGTTGGTGAGATTAATGGCGGCTCGTCGCACGCTCGCGGCAATTACACGCGCAATGTGGCAGCCCGGCTCGCATCATGGTTTTGTTGCGTTCATCAGCCGAATGAATGTCGCGTCGCCGAAATGACGCAGCCGACACAACCGCGCCACATTTGCTTTACGATACTCAATAACGCGACAAATTCTCTGCGGACGATGAGCAGATTGTCTCCCACCAAATTCAGAGTTATTTCGCGTTCGTCGTGTCTGGTTTTTGCTCTTTATTTATTCAACGAAATGACTTCCTATTTGATATTTGGCTGCGACTCAAATATTTTGAATGTTAATACAAACACAATTTTACCTTCAACACCCATTCTTTGTTTTACCAGCTTGTTCTAATATTTCGACAAAAACTGAACATGTCGGTATGACTTGATAAATGTATTCATTAGGAATGCAAATTTATATAATTTCCTTCTAGTAGCCACGCTCTCATACATATGAAATACTCATTCATAAAATATTCAAAATGGTTTCACGCTCCTTAATTATCTGTGTTTGTACGCCGGCGAAAAGTTTCATACGTTTTATATTACATATGTTAAGGCCATGGTGCATCTCTCTTCACATAGCTTGACGTTATTTTGAACGAGGCATAAATAGTTTTTATCCAAGTTATTAAAAATACAAACGCATGTCACATTATTAGAACTGTGTAAAGTCAACAAAAGCTAAAAGCAGTCAACTGTTAAATTAAGCACAGCTACGTAAATTAAATAATTGTTACACGTACGTTTTTAGTACAAAATGAAATGTTAACACAATTAACACGTACTAAAATAGGCACCAAGAGACAACAGACTAGTATAACTTTTTGTACTGTTTGCTCAACGCAACAGCAATTTTCCGTGGACACAAGTACATAACGAATGTTTGCATAAGTTCCAGCGGTAATGCACCGGCGGCGTGTTCCACGACAACGCTCTTTACCCGCACAGCGAGGCCACACAATGATCGTAGCCTTTACAACCCACTGCTAATACCCCGCGATTTCCAGGTACAATTAAAACAGGTCAGATAGCGTGCAGCTTTATAATAGCTAAAGTGAATATGAACGTTTTGTGATGGTGGACATCAAGGTTTTTTTTTTTTGCTGTTGTACGTAGTATACGTTTAATTTGTTTTACTTGATTACAAAAAGATAACATATTATTTTTAATGGTATAACTTCGTGTTTAAACGGTGGCTTAGAGCTACGAGCTATCTGCTACGCGGTCACGTGATAGTATCGGTGGTGTAGCGGTCTGTAGCTCGTAGCCCCGTAGCCCATAGCACGTGCCGAACGGCAGTTGTGTGTTGCAATTACGCGCTAAATGACGTCGAACTAGCAATCTTCTATGCTTGTACATATTGATACACTGTAATCTGTCTCGCATTCCTGGCTCTTGGGACCAGTTATTTGACTGTTTATTGGCGTTTACCAATGCGGAAATGAATATATTTTTATATGTAATCAATTCAATCATTATCACCCCCTGGCTGTCCCAGAAAAGAGAGCCCATAATCTTACCGGCGGATGGAATTGCCTTAAACTTCTTAGGCGTTGGAGATGACGGCCTCTTCCAAGTCATGGACTGTTGTTTCGTTTCAGGATCTTATGATCACCATTATTGGTGGAGCCACGTTTCATGCATAGTTACGAAGCGAGCCAAAAATCGGTCCCCCCCGAGTGGGTTCCCGCATTGTCGTTGCGGGGGGGCTTAGTAACCGTGGTCTCCCATCCACGGTGAAGCCAAGAGGTACCCAACGGTGGGGCCGCTCGTCAGGGCTTTTGCCTCAAAGCCGACGACGTAGCGGCCAAAAAGTAGGTTGCGGTGAGGTGCACCGCAACTGAGATGGGCCGCGATGTCGAATGGGAGGCATCGCGGCTGAGGGTTACGGGCTGCGGTAGAGGAGGAGTGCCGGTGCTTCTGAGCAGCGCTCTTCCCTTCCGTGGCCTGGACGGGGCCGCCACCGTTTGATGGCGGACGCGGTGGGGCCGCAGGGGAAGAGGAGTGTCGGTATAGCGTCAGCCGCTCTCCCTATCCTCTGCGGCCGAAAAGTGGTAGACGGGACGGCGCGTTGTGTTCCTCACGCGCGCCGTCAAAGATGTCAGCAACCACTGGTGGGGTCCGCAAGGGCCGATGCCTGCCAGGGGTGCGGGTTTGTTCGAAAGAGATACCACGGCCCCTGGCATACGGGCTACTGAGGGAACACGGGTGGGTTTTAGTCAGTAAAAGTCTGACACGCCCTCCTGCTCTACTCAGCAGGAGAAGTCATTTGATGATTTCCCACCCAAAAAAAAAAAAAAAAAGCCAAAAATCGGTCAGGAACTTGTTGTAACAATTCCAAATTGATTTGAGAAATCCGCAGTCTTGTTTGTTTATGCTCGCCTGTAAGCATTCTAGGCACCCAGCGCGCTGATACTTTTTCATGTCCAAATGTTCATGTATAATACTATGGATACTTCCTATCGAAATTCTTCAGCTACAAAACAAACAGTAACATGACGATCTGCCAAAACAATTTTTGCAACTTTTTTTTATCATTTGTTCGGTAACTGCCACCGTAGGGCGTCCCGAGCGCGGGTTGTCTTTAGTTCTTCCTCTCTTAAACTCGGCACACCGCCGCGCAACCGTAGAATACGGAGGAGCATTAACCCCTAATGTTCCTTTCAAGTCTAGATTTACTTGCTCAGTAGTAATTTTTTTCGGGCAGAGATATTTTAAACGGCGCGAATTTTAATTTTATCCATTTTGCGTACCAGGCTCCGACACGACGAAAACAAATGACTTCTATTTTTAAAATAAGAAAAGAAAATCAACAATTTTTATTTTTCTTGTTATCAAATGTCTGGGCTTTACCCGCCAGTATTTACTTTTTTGTTGTTCAAGGAGTTTATAAGCCATTCTTACTTTGTATTGAACACACCTCGCAGTTCTCCACTTGCCCTAAAATGTAAACCTTTAGCCAGGTACAATTTTCGATACGCAAATTGTAACTTTATTAACAAAAGATTGAACCAAATAAACTGGACTGAAAGCTTTTCCGGGTATCAGGATGTCGACGCTGTGATGAAAATACTATATAAGAATCTCAGTAGTATTATAGCCGAGATCATACCTAACAGGAAAAATCACAGAATAAATACCCAATTTGGTTCCCAAAATGTCTAATTAGGCTCTTAAACGAAAAGGAAAAACTAAGAATCCGCTTTAGGAAATACAAAATCTTCGTGATAACTGGGTGATTTTCAAAATTTTTGTACATTTTGGTGTGTGAAAACGTCCACGTGAATATTTACGAAGAAAAGTGCATTGAAGTAATCAAACTGGTATTAATATCTTTAGCAACATTTTTCCCAGTTGAGTTTCAACATTTCAGATCATAATAATAGGTAATTAAAACAAAAAAAGAGTTTTACTACTTCAGTCCTTAATATTTTCATATAACAATCTCGTGTCCCTTAGCACAAGCGCGTAACAAAAAAAAAACATAAAGAAGAAACTACTCACATATTTACATGTTCTAGTTGCACAATATCTTAATGGTTCTATTAATGATGTAATGATATTAAATATAAATAAATAACCAAATGCATAATATTAATAATATTGTTTCAACTTATGTCTGCCATTTCGTTCATTTTTGTTATTCTTTATTGTAACACCAATATTAGTAGATGTATGGGGTTTTCGACTAGCACCATTCTCCATTTAAAACCGTCCAATCAGATGATAACAGAATGTCTGTCAGCCATTTTGACAGCGGGCGCCACACACAAGAAAAGTGTGTTTGTTTCTGTGCAGTATTTTTTCAACACTAAATCTTTCATTTTGGTTGCTCAAATATAAAAACAACAATAAGGTTATCTCTTATTATTTTTGAGTAAATTTAAATAATAATCTTGACCAACTACTAAAAAGAAGCTAGATAAATTCAACAAGATTCTTTCTAACCTCAAAATGGTTGAGGTTGTAATTAAACTCATTTTTAAATTTCATTTTTCTAACGATTTGTTACGTTTTTTTGTTGCGTAATTAAAATGATTTAACAAACATGAAGTAAAGTCGACTTCATACAGAATTATTATTTTAATATAATTTGACGGATAGTGTTTCGTTTATTCATTTTATTCACACATATTTTTTTGTAATCTATACTAATATTATAAAGAGGAAAGATTTGATTGTTTGTTTGCATTGAATAGGCTCCGAAACTACTGAACCGATTTGAAAAATTGTTTCACTCTTGGGAAGCTACACTATCCCCGGGTGACAGAGGGTATATTTTATCCCCGTATTCTCAAGGGAACGGGAACTACGCGGCTGAAACCGCAGAGCGCTGCTCGTTCAAGAATAAAATTAGTAATATAATATTTCAAAATATTAAAAAAATAGTAGCCCACCAGTATCAGGAATTGTACAACATTTATAATCAACCTGAACGATGTAAAAGATCAATTTGTAGAATTTATGGTGTTTAGTATGGTAATATAATTTAGTACGAAAATTCATAGTACCTAATTAAAGTATAAAAGACAGATGCAGATAAAAATATTTATAAATACTGAAAACAAAATTAAGAAGTTTTTTCATAAATATGAACATTTAAATAATATATAATTATTATTCAAATAAGTATTAAACATTAAAATCACTAAAAAATATATAATTTTATGAGAAGTAGAAGAAAATTTACAATTTTGTTATGTTACACGATACTTTTCTGAAGTTTAAACCTTATTATTGGAACCCACTGTTGACATTGTTCCCTACTGTGAAGTATGAAACTACTGTGAATATTCGCGGAAACAGGTGGACGCTATTTACAAGGAGTTTAGTAGTGCGTTCGACAAGGTGGTTCATGAAATCTTGCTGCAGAAGCTAGCAAACAAGCCAACATATTTGGCAAACTTCTCCTATGGTTTCAATCCTAATTAACTGATAGGAAACAAAGGAGTTATGGTTAAAGGGCATCATACTTATTCATACTCTCCCTCTTTTGAAGTCCCACAGGGCTCTCATTTGAGTCCGATATTGTTTATTATTTTTGTCAATGATATAGTCGACTTAACTTTTTTCGGATGACCTAAAACTGTACAGGGTAATCGAGTCTCAAAGTGACTTACTTCTACTCCAGGAGGATTTAGATTCAGTGCTTGTTTGGTGCAACGTATACCGTATACAGGATGGCTCTTAATTTCGAAAAATGTTAATTGTCACAAAAGCATATAACTTTACCATCATCTTACGCCCTAAATGGCATTGTGCTGCAGAAATTCGACACTATCGTGATTTAGGAGTACACCTCGACAAAAAGCTTACCTTCATAACACATATCGACTCCATCATCACTAAGACAGCTAAAATGCTGGGCTTTATGAAACGTCTCTGCCAAGATTTTCAGTCCCCCGTACTCTAAAATTGCTCTACAGTACACTCATCAGCGAGCGTTTTGGACTATGCTTCTCCCGTATGGAATCCATCATACCAAGTCCATATCAATCGAATAGAACGAGTTCAAAAAAGTTTCACGAGATACCTACGTTACAGATGTAAAAGTTGCCCTAGAAGCTGATTATACAAATAGACTCAGTCATTTCAGAATTACCACTCTGGAACATCGTCGTAATATAACCGACCAAATATTGCTTTTTAAAATTGTTAACGGCCTCGTTGACGTGCCGAAACTCCTAGATGAAATTAACATATAAGTACCCCGCTGCTCTCTACTTAGACGTGAGCGCGCTTCAAATATATTTAAACCATAAAGCACTCGTACAAACCTAGGTCGATCAACTCCAATGAACCATCTCTTGAGAACCTACAATCTAACTCAAACGCGCACTAACAGTATCGACATCTATTGCGACAATCTGGCTCAGTTCCGTAGGCATCTAGCAGATGCGTGTCTGCCCTAGGCATAAATATGTTTCTCGCTTATATCATATATCTTTCTGTTATTATTAATTTATCTTTTTAATATTGCCATATTTCAAAAAATATTTTCATATTTTATTCTTTTTTATTTTATTATATTCATGTTATGTTTAGATAGGTACTTAATTCAATGAATTTCAATGTTTTAAATTAATGATCCTAGAACGCGTTGTCTACTATTTTCACTATTGTCTAGTATCATTACATCACATAATGTA
Source organism: Polymixis flavicincta (assembly GCA_949987655.1). Classification (NCBI taxonomy): domain Eukaryota; kingdom Metazoa; phylum Arthropoda; class Insecta; order Lepidoptera; family Noctuidae; genus Polymixis; species Polymixis flavicincta. The sequence continues at coordinate 15,963,774 of OX465173.1, forward strand.
AAAGCTGTGCACACCTATAAGTGACAAGGTCACAACAGTATTAGTTTAAGAAAGTTTGTATGTATGAATGTTTTTATGACTTTGCTGTTGGAGTGCCATAACAAATAAATAAAATAAAATAAACAAGTCAGTACCTTATATTGCGTGTCCAGGGTTGCACAACATATTTTCAATCCCATTCAATAAACAATTCGGCGAAATCTAAACATACGTTTACCAAATCTGCTAAGAGGCCCATCTCGCCGCTACGTGACTGAATCGAAACGAATTTGTCCCACTAAAGCCGCAGCCTTTTTCTCACATTCGATGGACAGATAGAGATAGTAGTCCCTTCCAACGAATGGCCACACTAAATCCTTAACACTCAACTTCACAGTGACTTGCAGCACTTTTCGTATCTTTCAATGTTTACAAAAGCGATCTGATAAAGTAAAACCTTAAAATGTTTCGCTTTTCTGTTGATTTAGAAATAGGTTTCTTATAACTGCGTCTTATTGGAAACGTGGAATTGTATTTTCAAAGAGAAAATAATATAAAGGACCAAAGTAAATGGTAACATAAAGATGAAATAAGAGAATCACTAATAAAATAACAAGACTAGTATACTCGTATTTCCTTGCAGTTTTATGAAATCAGAGAAAGAATAATGGAAAAGATTCGTCAGTCAGCAAGCGAAGCAAACGCGCCTCGCGAGGCTTCCACCAGGTGCAAAGATGTTTCATGATTTAATTTGGGACCAAGGGATCTGCTCTATTGAATCTATTGAACCGAACAATCTTTTTATCTCAGTCACATCCCACAAGCGTTCACTTTACGTCTCCACTTTTATCGGGACTATTATTAAGTAAGCTTTGTATTGAATCATCAAACAACGTTTGATTATTTGCAGCAGAAAAACTCAATTTCAATACAATTCTGCGCAGTAATTGCACTCAGGTATATCGAAGTGCGACTCGATTCAGTCGCTGTACTACACATTGCTAATCAAATATGATACAGTTTTATTTCAGGACTAATGGTTTTGGAAATATTCAAATAACCGCAAGCTCACAGACACTGAACAAACGCACAAAAACAAAATCACGCATGGTTGGGCGCGCCGCCCGCCGCGAGCCTCCGGAAAAATGAATGGGCATTTTGCTATAATGGCAACCTCAGACAATGCGTGTTTACTTTATGCGCTTTTTATTGAAATTTTAAACAAACATTGCAGCAACTTTTTAAAGCAATTGAATTAATAGTGGCATTTGGCTGTTGTGAAAAATTATGATAGCATCTATAGTTCGATATTTAATTGTATTCTGTAACTTAACAGTTGAAGGGGCCAGATTTTGACAAAAAAAAAAGATAGTGAGGTAGTGTGAGAATGAACGAAATTGAATGAACTTGAAATAATTTACTTACGAAATAATTTACACATGATAAGCACTATTTTCTTTTTTAGATTTTTATATATTTTGTATTTCAGTAGTAAGGTAATTTATTTCGTTTCTTGCTATTAGAAGAAATGAAAAAAGGAAATTACTTTTATTAATAAATTATTATTAATTATTCTTATATTCCACATCTTACAAATGATTTTTAAAAGTTTTATAACGAATTATAAAAACCGACCAAGTGCCAGTTGGACTCGCGCACCGAGGGTTCCGTACAAACCTGTAGGTAGTTAAGTAAAAGTTATGGTATTTTTACAATATCTTTAAATGATGTAACTAAAAATGTATGCTTTTCGCAATGTTTCCTTTATCTGTGCTATAAGACGTTGCTTCGTACCAAATTTCAAGATTCTGAGTTCCCGTGATACCCTGAAGGTTTTGATTCCCATGCGAGTGTCGAAAATTTGCATTACAAACTAAAAAAATCAAACTTCTAAGCCAACGAAATCAAAAGGTACAGCCGTATCTTTTGATTTCGTTGGCTTAGAAGTTTGATTTTTTCGCAGTTCTAAGCGATAGTGGACTTGAGTATTTGATAGGAATTTCAGCTTGATACCTCCACGTGTTCCTGAGAAAAAGGGTCTTGACAGAGAGACAGACGGACAATAAAGGGATCCTAAAAGGGTTCCGTTTTTTTCCTTTTGAGGTACGGAACCCTAAAAATGGTTTAATTTAAAATGAAACCATTTTTATCATTCGCTCTTTACGCAAAATCGTTCACTACCTCAACACTATTAGTTTTAGTATGGTAACCATTGATTTATGGTAACATTATTTTTCTTTGAACTGTCAAGTTACTGTATATACAAATAAAATTGGAACTATAAATGAAGCAATGCAGCTAACTTTCATTTCTTAATTTAGTATTTTTTTAAGCAGCGTCACCTGTTGTTCAGGTGACACTTCTAAGAGAAATTCAGCTTTGATGAAATAGCTTTTAATTACATATTTTTGTGTGAGATGATCGCAGAATGTTATTGCACCGTGTATAGGCAAGCCCCGGCGGGCGGCGAGCGGGCGCGGGAGGAATACCAAGCAGTGGCCGCACTTCCCGGCAGGCCTCAGCTAATATTGTGCTGACTCACATACCTTCTACTAATGTACACCCTTTATCGTTTTATTTCCTTTTTACGTCAACGCTGTCGTGATGCGTCTTAATTACCTACAAAAGATGGTATCTACCTGTTCATCTTAACACATTGAATTAATATACTGAACACACGGAATCTATTTGTGATTTAATCACAGTAAAAGCGTGAATTGGCCAGAAGTCTGATCAATGTACAGGCTTATAAATTATCATGCTATTTGCTATGTGGAGTGGGGGGGGGGTGAAAAATATTGCTTTATGTTCATTTTATTCAATAGTTTACCACAAATTGTAAAAACACGAGCCAAGCCAGGTTAGAATATTGCATATAGTTAGATTTAATCTTTTAAATGATTATCATCACGACATGCCTCACGGAGAGGAGGTCTGTATTCCGGCAGAGGGAACATTTTAGGCTAATTATGATGATGATGCCTTTATGGAGCTAACCAGTCAATCAAGACATAATATAGGAACGGCTATTTAAGTCAACTTTCAACGAAGCAAATACCTGAAAGGTTTGCCGACTGCTTTGCAAAACTAACTCCGGATTCTTCGATAGCTGCGTGTAATAATGTGGAAGAATGCATCAGTCGGAGTATCAGTGTAGTATTGTGCCATTAGGTATATGCAGGAACGTAAGCATTCGTTAATTAATTCACTAAAGACAAAAACTTCGCAAGTTACGGGATAGTGTTCCTGAAGGCTGGTGGTGTTGACCTCAGGTCAAGCTGCCTGTCTGTCCCTTGCTCCCGCGTCCAGTCCCGACTTCCTTCGATATTTTGGCTGCTGAAAAACGGTTACAGGGAACCTATTATTCCCCCAGTGCAAGGCAAAGGCCTTTTCACATACAGAGAAGGCACGAACATTGATCACCACGCTTGCTCAAGACGGGCTGGTCATTTCAGACTTATGTCCTATCCTACTAATATTTAAATAGGAAAGTTTGTGTGGATGATGGATGGATATTTGTGGCTCTTTCACGCAAAATCTACCGAACGGATTTGGATGAAATTTGGTAAACAGGTAGTTTATAACTTGGATACTTTGTATCCCGGTATCACGATCCCGCGGGATAATTTTCGACCTTTTCGCGGGCGAAGTCGTTGGCAAAAGCTCCATGCTATAAGTCCAGCAGGCTTAGACAAAACACATTTCTGTTAGCGTTCACGCCAAAAGCTACGCCAAAATGTATGGGAATGAAATGTGATTTGTCTCTAGGCCCAGGTTTCCTCACGAAGGTTTCTTTTAAGGATGACAGGGAAGTTTTGTAAAAATGCGGCTATCATTTTAGTCTAAATATTGTGTTGTCTTAAGACGACTACGCCAATGAAATTCGCGGGTAGAAGCTAGTAACATGTAAAAGGTTTACCAAACCAGATTCCATTCATTTAAAAGTCGACACTAAATTAAAACTAATTTAGAGTTATACAAACCACATTTTCACCAATCAATAGTACTAGATAAATAGTTGGGCCTGGTTCAGAACTTCGCATATTTACCTATGTATGTTCGATCAAGTTTGCTATTAGAATTGAAATTGTATTCAAATAGGACGTGATTACGTACAAACAGTAGGTATGTGATGATATCCAAATTATGTGATTATAACTGAATGCATGACGTGTGCAGTAATAACATTGTCTGTAGGTATTTAGAGCTGTGTGGCGTGACTACGTTGTTATTGCATCTCTGCTGCCGCGATGACATACGTTGCGTAGCATGAATGAAAACAATGTCATATTAGACTTTGTGCTTACGTTTGTGTATTAGTATTATGCATATTTTTGTCAGTTGTACTTATAGTATGTCGGAAGAAAAATATTGAACCGGTAGGTACCTTGAGAGCCTGAGAAGCTGATATCGGGAACCAAGCAATGATACACTTTGTTGTGTGATTTCATATCGATATTTCGTTTATTTAACTCTTTCGTGTTAACAGTTCCGCGCCTGCCATTCAAGTATTTTTTTTTTCTCGAAACAAAAAACCTACTTATGCTTTAGTATAATAAAAAAATACTTGAAAGCATAGTCTAAATCAGCATGACATGGCTTAACGGTTCGAATTTGATTAATATTAATTTATACCCAACCTATATAACCGTGCGTAACCGTGTCGTACCGGCCGTAAAAGAATAGCACCACCCCATTTCTTCCCGTGGGTGTCGTAGAAGGCGACTAAGGGACTTACCAGAGAATAGGCAGCACCGTCCTTTATGCATTTTACCACCATACTGCGATCGCCAACCCGCCTGCCAAGCGTGGCGATTATGGCAAAACTCCCCTTTTGGGGGAGGCGTATGTCCAGCAGTGGACGTCTTTCGGCTGAAATGATGATGATGATGAACCTATATAACATAAGGTCGTCTTTTGCAGGCAACCTCTACATTACCTTCTCATATTATGTGTATTCAGTTTTGTTTCATAGAGTTGAAAAACTTTCAATCACATTAAGCTCATGTGTAGTGGCAGGCAGGTGCAATGTTTGGGTAACCAAACATGGCTGTGGAATTTATAATTTATTTATTTACACTTTGAGATACAAACATCAGAGTAGGTCTGGCTCTTGTACTGGGTGTTCCTGAATCGCAAGAGCCAGAGAATGTAGGTATTCCTGAATCGCAAGAGCCAGAGAATGTAGGTATCTACTTATACCCTTTATCTTTAAAAACTTTTACTCCTGGGTCGATATTATCGTGTTGAATCAATATCGCCTTAAAGTAAGTATATAAAAGAGGCGCGCCTAACCGTGCGTTAATCCCGGGGAGAATATAGCCAGTGTGTAACTTCTCGCCCCTTTATCGTACCGTTGAAATCGTACTTCTTTGTGAGTAATCCCTCCACGTCCCAGCCATGTCGCCGACGAAGATAGAGCACGATCTTCACAAATAATGTCACATGCGATTCGTTTCAGACGACGTGACTCGCATCACCGTGGCTACCCGCCGTGCCTTGCATAATGGGATAAATATGCTGCGGTTATGTGCCCACACACGGCCCTCAAATTAAGTGAGCGCTATTTACTGCACGCGGCGGAACTTCCTTCCCCGCTTGATTAACTAGATGATGTTTACCTTTACATCTACCTTATTAAATGCAAGATGTTTGCCCGCGACGCGACCTGCGCTTAGCACGCGCAGCGCCGAGCACAACACGCGCGCGTACTGGCGCGCCTCCTGCATGCATTACTAACAACGACAAAGTTCACGTTTTATGAGAACCGAATTAAAGCTGCATTTAAGCAGAATATGTTATGATAGTCACCTGATGACATAAAACACCTCTGCACAATAAAACAATATGACAGGTTGTTTTATTTTATTACCTGTGTTGTTGCTTTCTTCATTGCAATAACATAAAAGTATAATACTTACACTTTCTGTCTTCTACGTCAGATCACGTACCTACACTCGTGTTTACCGATTGTAAAATTATTCGGTGCCCAAGGCTGTAGCAGAGTTACTAATTTTCTTTTAAAATCGTACTAATACTTCGAAAAAGGTATGCAATTCCAGGAACGTCTCAAGTAAAATATGTAATTTGAGATAAAGCGGCATCCCATTCCAGATAAGACGCAGCACGACCCACGTCGAGAGCCATCCGACTCGTTACGAGCCGCCCGAAGCGAGGTGTGATACAAAATCATCAATCTTTCCCGAGATTGTACTATTAAATGCCTCTTCGCTCTTTTCCCTCGAACTCGAGACCAGAAACAAATGTAAAAAGTTGTGTGATAAGTTCAATTTGAATTTGTAAAGCCCCTTTCAGCGTTTCTCGCCTGTTTATCTCGGCGAGGAAAGAACGGAAAATACAAAAGTAAGAGATAGGAAATGAAGAGGCGGAAAAAAGTGTCGGGCGAGGAACAAACGCGGAAAAGTTGGCGTTATCCGGGAGACAAGTTAAATCGCAATTTATTAGGGCGTACCCGTGGGCTTAGCACGGCCGGCATGTAGCGATTCCTGGCCGGCGCCGTCTTACCCGGTCACATCACACGTGGTACGGGTCGCGGCCGAGAGATACGAATTAACGGGAACATTCATTGGTCAAACTCGATACCTTGTCCCTAGGTTATCAATTTATCGTTTAGTATTTCTCTGACCTTAGATAGAATAATAATATGTGCCTCTAGCTTGTAAAACTCGCAGATGAGGGTAATACAAGCACACACCGCTGCACTTGCACCGGGCGGCGGGCCCGCACGTGCTCATGTCGCGGTCCTACTATCGCGCGTCTCCAGCCTCATTCACAAATCTTTATTCATGCCCCATATTTACTTGCAGCGTGCGAGAGTGCGCCGCGGAATATTTTAACATACTTTCAATCTGAATTATTGAGGCCGTATCAACATGTTGCTCGATAAAACAACGAGCTTAGAGATTTTCTTAGACTAGAGAATTTTCTATGAATTATCGATATTTAAAAAATTCTAATTTCACTAAATTCTCAAATTTAACCAAACAATTTTTTTATTTAAGCGTTAAAGATTACGTTAGTAAAAACCTTTTCTTTAATTACTTACTTACTGTTAAAATCAAGGCTAACTAAATTACACGCATTAATTGAAGTGAAGCATCACGTACTCATGGCCCTCGTGGTGGATCGCGGCCCACTACCTCTCACAGAAAGGAGGCCTGTGTCCCAGCAGTGGGAACACTATAGGCATATTATCATGATTATACACTCATAGTGTAATTAAGTTTTCTGATAAATACTTAAATGAGTTGAAATGAAAGAGTGAAAAAACTCTTATAACTAGGTACGTACTTGTAGCATCGCTTAGCATTGAATTAGCATCCAACTAGGTTGGCTATTTTTTTTACATTTACATCAAGATGAACGGGTGAGTAAGTAGGTTAACAATTTCCAAGAACACAAACAATAAAATGTTGTATATCTGTACTGAATTTAATAATTGTCTGTCACATGATTTATTTGCAACATTTAAGTTTTTTACAGCATTCCTGCTAATTGTAGTAGCGACTAATCGGATCCGCTATCGTGTGCAGATTCCATTATCTGTAGGATCGTGTCCACCGGCCCATACATATTCATACCGGCCGACGAGTCTCGCGCTTGCACGACTAAATCACCGTCGTTATGATCTCATTTTTATAATCGCATTCTATTTTTATGTTCTCAACGTCAGGATTACTATTCTCGTACCTATCAGTCTCGGAATCTATTTCTCCACTGAATCAACGCCCACTCACTTCGACGCTACTTCCGTTCGGAAGTTGTAGAAACAAACTTTTTAATTAGTCTGCGAGGACAAACAAGCTGTGTCTCTTAGTTTCTTCGATACACTGCGACGACGTACCTACTTGTCTTTACAAATAGGATAGCTGCCTCCGTCCTCTCGGTTATTTTAAGTGATTTATCGAACAATCAACCACATGAATATTTGAAACAGCTTATTTATAACATTAATTAACGAAGTTCAGGTATATTTCACAGCGAAGTTGTAAATTAATTAACCACATAATTATGTGCCTGTATCTGAATCGCTCCAACTATGCAGGAAATCTAATAACACAACAGGATTGTTTGTCTTACGGCGAGATGCTTTAATGAATAGTCAACACACCGACAACGTCGCATTGTAGCAGGTCGTCATTGTTTTATTAGCGCTATCGTAGCATCATGTTACACTATGTCGAAGCGTATTATAATAACAGCTCCAGGAGCCACGTACAGCGGGGCCTTAAGTATGATGTGTTCGGGACGAGCAATTTTTAATAAAGCCGCGCTAAGTGATAATTAATTGGTGTTGAAAGCATTGTAATTATAGTGTTAATTTGCGCGTGTCGGCGCGGGCGAGGAGGCAGTTCGAGTGGCGTACTTGCGCGACGTCACGCGGCGGTGTGGCGGTGTGGGCGCACGCCGCGACTGCCAGGCGCCACAATTACACAAGCCTCCGTAAATCATAAACATCAACCCTCCATTTAATCCAAATAGTCCGTCGTTAGTCGAGCAGGCTGCGTCTAATTTGTCTCCTGTAACTGTAGATTAATTTATTAACATTAATTACATGACAATACGTATTACCTTGTGTATAATGAATTTTGCGACTAAGATTACGACTGATTATGTATGTTATTTTTCAAATAGGTAGGACGTGGGTAGGACCTATACTGAGGTGGCGCCTGGGAGCCAATTGTAATTAATGTTAAAAAAGCATTTATTTTAGTATTTTCCAATTTTTATGGCAGCGGAAGGATTAGTTGTATGTTGTCATAAAAAAAGAGGTGTTATTTCCCTGACAAGTTAATTATTGGGTACAAAATTTATGAAACGTGGAAAAATGATATCTATCAATAAAACAACGAATTAAAAGTAAATTCATATCAAAAGGAAAATTATAAGTTATTCGGAATATCAAAAGTCATTTATTCAAATTAGGCTGAGAATCAGCACTTTTCAAATACATCGTTGGTCTAGTGTTTGCAAGTACTACTGCTGAGCACGAGGTCTAGGTTCGATTCCTCATTCGGGTGTTATTAGGATTTTCCATCAGGAATTTCTCAGTAGCAGCAGCAGACTGGAGTTTGGATTCATACCCGGTTGATGGCAATAAGCTCGCCCTATGTTACATGCCTATAATATTCCCACTACACTGACACAGGCCTACTCTCTGGTGGGCCGCAATCCACCAATCAGGTCCAGTGCAGGTCGGAAGATGTCACATATTTCGATTTTTTTTGATCTAGGACATGCCGGTTTCCTTACGATGTCTTCCTTCTCCGTTTTGGGAGCAGTAGTGGTGAAATTATTTACGCAAAATCAAACGCATGCTGGGGTCGAACTCACGACCTAAGTCATGGCCGTTACCCTGGGTCAACACTGCTTTTGGACTTAACAAACATAACTGGCGAAATGTTGGTGTACCTACTATAAATACGCCTCTGCCAAACCCTTACAGGTGTGTTGGTTATGTTATTGCTATATACTCTCTCTGTACATTATTGTTTAGTTTTTAGTAATTTCACACTTATTATCTTATTTTATTTTATTTATTACTTTTTTATTTATGTTTCTGTCCGTGACATCACAGCGGGCCTTATCAGAATACCAGCGCTGCGACACTTTTTAAATGTCGCAGCATCGTGCTGAGAAAGTGGCCTTTTGGCATCGTACAGGATCTTGTTTATTTTTTTTATTTTTTACATCCTTTATGTATAAATCTAATTTTAATTTTATTAACTACCTAGCGTAAAGTAGTAGTGTTTTAGTTTTTTAGTGTTTAATTTTATTGTGGTGTAGTTAAGTTTGTGATATTCCTGTGCGAGTCTAATAAATACTTTTTCTTTCTTTCTTTTTCTTTTTATAAATATTCGGAACAGTCATAATTGAAAGTCAGAGAGTAGATTCATTATCATCATCATCATCAACAGCCCGAATTCACCCACTGCTGGGGTCTCTCTTTTCTTTTGCAAATTCCAATGCTCCTGTGCCAGTCTCATCCAGATTTTGCCCAACAATGTCGTCCACCTATATCGCCGCTGGACGACCAACATCACATCTTCCAACCCTTGGATGCCGCTCTGCCACAGCCTTACTCCTACTCTAGCCACCATCACTGCGCCTTGCCTGGTGCCATGCCCAACTCTATTTGAGTTCTATTTTAGGCTTTCCGATATCGAAGACCTTCGTACGTCTTCGAATCTCGATGTTTGTAACTCGGTCTATTAGCCTGATGGCAAGCATGGAACGCTCCATGGCCAGATGGCCATCTGATAGATATCAGAGAGTAAATTAGGGTCATCAAATGTCCTGCTGTCCGTCTCATTGCCACCGATACCTACATCTTATCGGTCAGTTTCAATTTAATTCAATTTATGACACCATATTAGTATTAATATATTATTTGTAAATTCAGCGTTGTTATTACAAAAGCCCGCCATCCAATTTCCCCGTTTTATTAATTTTCTTTTGCAATATGTTGCATCAGTTTCCTAAACTATAACTGGCTTGCTGGATGAAACTAAATTGAGCATAACTTTTTATGGGGCTTTTTGTTACGAACTCTTCTAATATATGTAGCTACTCAACTTTATCCAGTGAGACAACGAGTAATGTCAGACTACTTGGAGCATATTGTACAACAATATTTAAAACATGTGGTCCTTATTGTGCAGAGGCTTGAGGTCAAGTAATAATAGCCGCTCGCTTCGCGGTTGCTCCGTGGATGGGTGACAATCTTTACATACCAAGACTATACTTCGTTTCTCGGCAAGCACGTTAGTTAACTCGTTGATCCTGGCTATTCGTGGTTATTTGGCAGTCATTACGGGTCGCCAGAAACCCGAAACTCTGACAATCAGTCTCTCCAAGGGGGTCTCGTATTACATTGTATTACCAAGTAACTGAGTCATGGACGTCCGAAAGGCAGATGTTGAGCTGACCCGAACATGATTCAGCAAGAGTAGATGCTGTACCGACTTTAAGTACTTGGCAATCGGCACGAGCCGAATGAAATCCAAGTATGTGTGGTAATTACTTCGGTTCGGCTACATTTTTCAACAAATACTGCTGAATCATCGAATGTGTTGACCTGCGTAGAACCCCTTATTACCAGTGTGATATGAACAACAGAAAATAATAATTGCTTTGGACAAATTCTGCCGATGAAAATGCAATTGGATTTACGGCTAGTGGATGATAGAGCTAATACCGTATGTATATGAAATAAATAATGCAGCGCAACTATGAGGCATTCCACTTTGAAACGAAAAATATTTTCAAAATGCCATCAATACATTTCATTCAATTTGCATGAATTTTTGTCCACTGCAGAGTGCTTTAGCTTTTACCACTTTTGTTGCTACCTTTTAAACCTGCTGGTTTTATGACACTTTTTCGGTGTCTATATATGATTGAAGTTTATAAAAACAGGAAAGCTTATAATATTTCTGGTGATCAAAATAACTGTACACTATGTGTGTGTATACTGTACTGTTCTTCCTAAGTGCATTAATGTTACTAAGACTAGTTTGTAAGTATACATTGTTACTAACAAATATGGAAGTGATTCTGAAAATAAATGTTTTTATTTTATTTAAAGTACATGGAAATTATATTTTAAAACACACATAACATAACTCAAATAGTTTTTTTTAATGTGTAAGAGTCATAAATCTAAACTATCTACAAAATTATTATTATTTACCATAACATCACGCCAGTTTTCCCGGAAGGGTAGGTAGACTTAAGATTGCTTAGCTTCTGAGTAGCCTGAACCGGCTACTTCCTGATGGAAAAAGTGACTTGACCTAGGACTCAAACCCAGGAAGGTCAGTAGAAGCTATTTACTTGCAATATTTTATCAGTGATCCAAGCTAATTTTACCAGACTTAACTTTAACTTTTATCTGAGGAATAAATATGTCGGTTTGACAGCTTTTGTATAGAAAATATGCCAAACTGGCAGATTTATTCTTCAGATAGAAGTTTTCTGACTATTGAAAAATTAGCTCTAAGTGCTTTTAAATTAATATTCCCATATTATTTTATTAATTTACGTGCCTCATGATATTTTAATGGCATTTAAAATGAAAACGGGCTGAATATGAGTACCATTAAGGGTGGATTATATCATAACTTTATTATCTGGCGGTTTTGAGTATTTTTTTGTATGGCCTACGCAAATATCTTGCAGATCTGGTAGCGTCGTGTGACGGGTCATTGAGCTCCCTAAAATAGGGTTGAGCTACACGATGACTGATGCATGCATGCCGTCTATTGGGACAGTCAACTTAAAGCTGCAATAGCTCTTTCTTCAAGAGCTTCCCCTTCCACATGACATGACCCTGTATTGTTAAACTCATATATAATATAATGTTAGGACTTCAAAAGAGACCATGACTTGGGAATTTGTTAAGGTTTTTCTTCTCAGGGATCAGTCACTTAAGAAAGGTCTTAAAAGTAGTATTTTAAACTAGACATTATACATTCATTTTTTTTTTTATTAGACATCTAGTTTTTCATTATTGCCAAGTATTATGTATTCATTCGATTGTCAAATTCACGAGATTTTCTTTTAAAGCAAAATATTAATTTAACCTGTGTTCGCGCCAACACTACGCGACCAGAAATTCGCCTGCGCCGCGCGTCACATCACTAGCGCATCCGCCCGCTGTCGCTCTCTTGCTCCGCGACCGCCAACGAAGACACACGCGTCCAAGCGCTCCCTACTGCGCGTCCTAAACTATAAACTACTCTCGATACCTAACAACTTAAAACTAAATAAGAAACCGTAATAATAATTGCATTGAAGTTAAATAGATTAAACGTTAAAGTTTCAATTGGCTGTTTTCCTTCTAACAACGAAACAAACTACTCGTGTAAGTCGTGAAACCCACGCGCTTACATAATGGCGACCGTCTAAAAGTAACTGCAATCGTCGGAATCCGAAACCTACCTACCGCTTCGTGCTTCCCTGAGCTTCGTGCACCCGCAACCAGTCTGCATTCGGCGTGTCTGCGAGCAACGAGCCTCGACCAGCGTGCGTGTCGAGAATCAGTTCGAAGAAACGAGTTCAAGATCTACCTACTTTGCGAGTTCGGCCTGCTTGGGCGTGGCCGGCCCGTGAAAACCCAGCTAAGTTTCCTTTCTTCCATTTTCCTATTACCTATACCCCTTTTGTTGTAGTCTAGCCTGCGTAATTGCGGAAAAACTACATCGGTAATAGAAAAAGCCTTTTTCATGCATGTGCATTGTGCGTATCTATTTAAAGTCTATTCCTGTCACCTATACCCTTGATTTTTGTAGCCCTTTGCAATAGTGCGATTGCATAGGTAGCTACAAGTGGCTAGGAAAATACCTATAGGTACATAAGGTACCTACCTATTAACAATTCTATGCTATAATTTGCGATTCAATTTATTCCAGTCACCTATTCTTTTTCGTTGTAGGCTATCTTCTATACCCCGCACTAAATTGTGCAACTACAACAGTGACTGGAAAATTTTACTTGTGCGCCATTTTGTGAATATCGTGTTGCCCACGCTATCCCCGCACGTGTTGGAAGTGCTAGCCAGCATTTGTGCTCGTGTGCAACATAGCTATCTATGTTACTTGGTTCTTGGGATTTACTGATGAGTTATTTTGTGCTTTGTGCGTGGATTGTTTACACCCCTCCCGTTCTATAATTGCACTATCCTTCGCTTGTGTTGCACGTTATATACCCCGCCTTGGGCCGACTATTCCAGCGCAAGAGGTGCCCGTGCCCATCCTTGTGGCCAGAGCCCGTCATCACTTCGGGTATTCATCGAGCGCTTTGTTACGGCGCCTCCGCCGCACGCGTGCCACGTGCCCCAGGCCCCGTCCCGAGCTCCGCGCCCGCGCGTGGTCGCTTCGTTTCGCTGACACCGAAGGAGTGCCGGTAACTACCGATAGCCAGACGACGAGGAACGTAAGATCTTTCCATTCATTTTGTACTAGTGATTCAGTGCTGTCTTTATCAAGGTAGTTTAATTGATTAATATATCGCCATGGATATCAAAACCTTAAAAGCTAAACGTGCCAGTATCCGTGGTAGGCTAACTAAGTTTGAAAATTACTTAAACCAAATCAAGACAGTACCCATGTACGAATACAAAGAATCACAAGTAAATGAGCTTAAATTAAAACTACAGATGATCGGAGATTTATTTAAAAACTTTGTTGTGCTGCAAGATCAAATTGATGAGCTTTCCGTAGAAACTATATCTATTGAAATTGATGAGAGGGATGCTACAGACTCTAAGTTTATAGAATTGATTGCTGAGACAGAAACAATTCTGCAGCAATGTCCTAGTGAATCTCAACAACTTCCATCCCATCATCATTTTCAAAGCGAGCATTCTAACAGTGTGAATTTTAAATTACCTAAAATAGAAATAGCAAAGTTTGATGGTACTTACTCTAAATGGTTAGACTTTCGAGATACTTTTAAATCACTAATTCATGAAAACTCACAATTACTTCCTATTTACAAATTCCATTATCTCACTTCTTACTTAGCCGGCGAAGCAGCCAACATTTTAACTAACTTAGCGGTCTCAGACAAAAACTACATGGTTGCTTGGGACCTGCTGTGTCAGAGGTACAATAACACGAGACACCTGATCACTCAACACATAGATTCAATTTTATTTGAACTACAACCCACTCACCGTGATTCTGAAAGTTCTCTTAGAGCATTGGTTTATAGTGTCAACAAAAATCTCAGAGCCCTGTCAAGTTTAGGTCAGTCCACAGACGAATGGGATCCATTGATAGTACAAATTATGTACCACAAACTTGATTTCACTACCAAACGAGCATGGGACGAATATAGGAACCCTGATGATGACACTATGCCAAAATTAAGTGAATTAATAAAGTTCTTACAAAATCGAGCTAACATTGTAGAGAATACTACCAGTTGTAAGAAACACAACTCTAGCAATAAGCAGGAGCGAGCCTGCAATTCCTTAGCATGTATAGAAGCCAATACAAACAACAACAAACCTAACGGAGAATCAACTTGGGTCTGCAACTATTGCAGTGCAAATCACAGCATTTACAAATGTCCTACATTTTTAGCAAAAACGCCAGAACAACGGAAAGATGAAATTTACCGCTTGAAGTTATGTCCTAATTGCCTTAAAAAAGGACATGTTGCCAAGGATTGTCCTCAAGGCCCATGTCGAAGATGTAACAGAAAGCACAATTCATTGCTTCACATAAATTCACAGCCTGTAACCAGCGTCTCTGTGCAACCTGCCATTGCTGAAGCCACGGACGTTCCTGAATCAACCATTGAAGTTCCGGTTAACTTCTCATCTCAGGTACAACAAAACAATCACGTATTACTATCTATAGCTATTATTGATGTGGCAAATCCAAGTAGCAACAAATGCCAGAAAGTACGTTGCCTTCTTGATTCCGGCAGTGCGGCCACCTTTATAACTAGGAAGTTGCAAGAGAAGTTGGGCTTACCTGTCATACCGACTAATACTACGAGGATAACTGGTATGGGTAATACACACTGTGGATTAATCGCAGAAAGAAGCGTTGTCCGCATACATTCTCGCCATACAGACTACCATACCACACTAGCATGCCCGGTTCTACCTGAGCTTACAGCAAATATTCCAAGTTCAACCATTGATTTAAGCTACTTCAAGATTCCGCCGAAAACTCCACTCGCCGATCCTTCCTTCAACACTTCAGGCCCAATAGACATGCTGATTGGTGCAGATTTATTCTGGCAAATTATAGGAACAGAGCAGCAATCACTTGGAGCAAATTTGCCATTTTTGAGAAGTTCCCAGTTGGGCTGGCTTATTTCAGGCGCTATATCTATACCGTCCAACTCTGTAACTAGAAATATTCAGTGCAATTTATCAAGAAATGACGATCATTTAAACAATAATCTTGATCAACAACTTGCTCGATTTTGGGAGCTAGAAGAGCTACCAAAAAGACCTCTCCTGAGTGATAGTGAGAAGATGTGTGAGCAGCACTTTCAGACACACACTACCCACCAAGAAAATGGACATTTCTCTGTGAAGCTTCCACTTAAAGAGTCTACTGATGTTCTCGGTGACTCCTATAATAGAGCAAGACAAAGATTTTTTTCTTTAGAGCGAAAATTCCGCAAAAATCCGATTCTCAAGCAAGCCTATTGTGAATTTATAGCAGAATACCTGTCACTGGGCCACTGTACTTTGCTGGAGCAGCAGCCGCCGTCGCCGCACCGGCGCCACTACCTGTGCCACCACGCTGTGCTGCGCGAGCAGAGCGAATCCACCAAGCTGCGCGTCGTGTTCGACGGCTCCGCCGCGACATCTACTGGTGTTTCCATAAACGACATCCAAATGATTGGCCCCAAGGTACAAGACTCCTTGTTTTCGATTCTGCTGCGATTTCGCCTATATAAGTATGTATTAGCTGGAGATATCGATAAATTCTTTCGTCAAGTCAATATCCACGAAGAAGACAGAGACTTACAGCTTATTCTTTGGCGTGAAGAAGAAAACCTACCAATAAGAACGCTTAGGCTCAACACTGTGACCTATGGCTTCGCCAGCGCAAGCTACTTGAGCACTAAATGCTTGTGGCAACTTGGAGAAGACTGCGACGACGATAAGGTCAAGGAAATAATTCAGAAGGATTTTTATTGCGACGATCTACTAACTGGAGCTGACACTAAAGAAGAGCTACTACACATATTGAATGCAGTCACCGCTATGTTGAAATCCGGCTGCTTCAATCTTCGAAAATTCAGGTCAAATGCACCTGACATCTTTCCCATCTCCACCGTCGACCTGCAGAGCAAGTTAAGCTTGAGTGACGCATCCAGTGCCCTCGGCTTGGGCTGGAGCCCGCGATCCGACTCTCTTCAATTCACCATTGAAGCTCCAAGCCCCGAATCTACAGAAAAGATTACGAAAAGAGCAATACTATCATCGTCTTTCAGCATTTTTGATCCTCTCGGATTGCTTTCACCGTCTACTGTCCAGCCCAAGATGCTAATGCAACAGCTGTGGCTGCGAGGCTTGGACTGGGATGAGCCAGTCCCAGATGATCTACGAAAGGAATGGCAGAAAATGAGTTCTAGCCTTCCGTCTCTTAATGAAATGGCAGTACCAAGAAGAGTTCTATGTGAAAATCCACAAGAAATTCAATTACACTCCTTCTGTGATGCTTCCATGCATGCTTATGGCGCATGCATATACCTACGATCAACTGATAACGAAGGTAAAGTAGCAGTCCATTTACTCTGTGCCAAATCCAGAGTGGCACCTACTAAACCGCCTCTTACCATACCAAAGTTGGAGCTACTTGGAGCGCTACTAGCCGCCAATCTCACGAAGACTGTTTTAGACTCCCTGCGGTACCCTATCTCCACGTGCATACACTGGTGTGACTCCAGTGTCGTACTTGCATGGCTCAACAGCACTCCCAGCAAGCTGAAAAGTTTTGTAGCTAACAAGGTCGTAGAAATCTGCGAAAATACAAACCTTTCTTCATGGCGTCACGTGCCCACCGCTGCCAACTCGGCTGACTACATCTCCCGCGGCGTCCCTGCAGAGAAGCTGCGCAATCTACAAGACTGGTGGTCAGGCCCGCCCTTCCTCAGCATGGATAAAGATCATTGGCCATTACAAGACAAACCAAGCAAAACCAACTTACCTGAGATGAAGGTCCTACTCGTGACAACTGCAAGCAAGTCAGCAGTCATACGATTTGAAGATTTCTCTGCTCTCAACAGAATCAAGAGAATATTTGCATTTGTACTAAGGTACATTCAATTTCTGAAAGATAAAAATATTAGACGAGGTCCTCTATCAGTTCAAGAGATGAACCATTCATTAACATTATTAGCCAAAGAGGCTCAAAAACAATCATTCCCTGAAGAATACACTAAACTAACAAAAGGTGAATCTATACTTAAGGGTAAAATATCAGCTCTTAGCCCATTTCTCGATGAGGAAGGTGTTTTGAGAGTAGGCGGTAGGCTTGATCGTTCCAGCTATAGCAACGATAAAAAACATCCTATAATTTTAGACTCCAAACATCATTTGACCATTTTAATCTTTCGCCAGGAACACAAACGCCTATTGCACGCAGGTCCACAGCAACTGCTGTACTCTGTCCGAGAGTCTTTCTGGCCGATCAACGGCAGGCAGCTCTCCCGCAGCACCGTGCGCTCTTGCGTCGTGTGCCGCCGCCACAAAGGGCAAACTCTTACACCTATGATGGGTAATCTACCTCCCGAGCGAGTCACTCCCGCTCCTCCCTTCCAGTCTATCGGTATGGATTTCGCAGGGCCCTTTCACATACTAAATAAGAAAGGTCGTGGGGCTCGCGTATCCAAATGCTATTTGTGTCTCTTCATCTGTTTTAGATTCAAGTGTGTGCACTTGGAGGCCGTTAGCGACCTCTCTAAAGACGCATTTATTTCATGTTTAAAACGCTTCATTTCACGTAGAGGAAAACCCTTAGAGATATTTTCAGACAACGGGCGTAATTTCGTGGCAGCTTCCAAGGAAGTAGGTCAATTTCTAAAATCAAACGCGAAAGGAATCAGCGATCTTGCAGCAAACATGCAAATCAACTTCAATTTCCATCCACCTTACGCTCCTCACTTTTCTGGTCTGTCGGAGGCCGGCATTAAATCGGCTAAGCACATAATCAAACGTGTAATGGGCAACACTAATCTGACCTTCGAAGAGTTGGCCACGTTATTTGCGCAGGTTGAGGCTATAATGAATAGTCGACCCCTGTCCCCACTTTCTTCTTGTCCTACAGATTTCCTTCCTCTCTCCCCAGGACACTTCCTGATCGGCCGGCCGCTGACCGCACCGCCGTCGCCAATCATCGATGACAACGCACGCTGCCGCACAAGATATGAGGCCATCGAAAAAATGCGACAGCAATTTTGGACACGGTGGCAACGGGAGTACATCTCTGAGCTCCAAACGAGAACAAAATGGCGTGAGAACAAGGCTAAGTTGACCACTGGTGATCTAGTCCTCATTCAGGAGGATAATACGCCGCCGCTATGCTGGCGCCTGGGGCGCATTGCCAAACTGTATCCTGGAGAGGACGGCATATCTCGCGTCGCCGATATCTCGACTACCAGAGGCACTATCAAGCGGTCCCTCACTCGCCTCTGCCCCTTACTAGACTGATTCAGATGTTCATCACACATTCCAAGCAATCAATGAAGACAACACTTAAAGAAAATAGAGACAGTATTCAATAAAAAGGAAAACATCTCAATACAGCTTCACGTGCACGCCATCATTACACCGCCCACTCGGCGTCCACATCACCGCACTGCTGCATAGAGCGCCGCACTGCCACTCACTTCTTGCATCATGGGCACACTTCGCTGCACCTGTAGTTCTGCATCAGCGCCAAGGGCGCAACTTCACCAGCTTCGAAGACGGCGTAAGCTCTCGTCCTCAACGTCTCCTCGTCCACACTTCCCTGCTGGACTTCACCGGCCCCGGAGTATGTTCGCGCCAACACTACGCGACCAGAAATTCGCCTGCGCCGCGCGTCACATCACTAGCGCATCCGCCCGCTGTCGCTCTCTTGCTCCGCGACCGCCAACGAAGACACACGCGTCCAAGCGCTCCCTACTGCGCGTCCTAAACTATAAACTACTCTCGATACCTAACAACTTAAAACTAAATAAGAAACCGTAATAATAATTGCATTGAAGTTAAATAGATTAAACGTTAAAGTTTCAATTGGCTGTTTTCCTTCTAACAACGAAACAAACTACTCGTGTAAGTCGTGAAACCCACGCGCTTACAACCTGTATTATTCATCACGTTGCCGCGGGACAGTCAGCGTGTTTTGTACATACAAAATCTCTGATACGTTCGTTTTGAAGGTTTGCATTTTGTCCGGTTTTAAATAAAGGGCGAGGGCAAAGCGGTGCTGATGGTTGTTTGGTAAAATTGCGGAAAATTGCCCGCGGAAAAATTACGCAGAGAAGCGGACGCCGGCCACATGGCGCGCGACGATACGCCCTACATAACTGATGACTTTTCAATGGCCATTCATTCGCGGACACGCCGACAGCGGCCACCGGTCGCCCTTAGCACCACACATACATTTATAGAACCACTCGTGTGTTCATGGGTGAAACAATTACCTCTATTGCCGACTATTGACACTCGTTTGTAATACATTTTGCTTCTAAAATCGCGTGTACAGGCTATTCAGTTTTGAATGCTCAAGCATTACTTTTAGAGAAAACAATGTATCAATACTAATATTTAATAGGAAAGAGGTAAGCTTGTTTGTTCCAATGATTGTAAAGTAGCTCGGTTTTATATTTTATCACATTTTCGTTATTTTTGTGTAGCATTGATAAAGCGGAAGAATTTAAAGTCTCTTTTTCTTGGTTGTACAACACTTCAAACAAATATACGGATTCCTAGCACAGGTACCTACATATTCTACTCCGTTCTGATCTACAATTTGTATTCTACCTAATGAATAATGATAAGCCAGCCCCTATCACAAGGGACTCAATACCGATATTGAACAAATGCGTGTGTAGGACAATAAGTACCTACCTCTTTCATTCCTGTCAAAGGCTTTCGAGAGGACAGATGTAGGTATCTGTTTTATTTCATTATTAAAACTTTAAAATAATTAAAGAAATTTGTGAACAGGCCAATATATATAATTTATAGATTAGTGTAACTGTCGTTAAACTAATTATAAAGTTCAGACTTGATTCTTGAACGGGGAGCGTCGATCGCACAAGTCCGAAATAGAATTCGGACAAAGTAGAGAAGGTAGTTCTGTATTTAGTTAGTATTATTAAACGATTATAGTATGAATAAACGATTTAAATGATTATTGAGAACAATGTCTTTGTAAATTAAAAATAAAGGCTGTGGCAATTTAATGAAAATCCCCAGCTAAAATAACTTTCATCGGTTTCGTTCCCTATACTTACGAGTCTGTGAAATACTATGTTCAAATTCATATTTATCGCACATATTTGTAAACACAATGATACATATTCGAATGTCCAATGCCTTGTTCTGCATTTAAATTAAAATGACATATCCGTATTGATACAAATGTATTCATAGCTTCGCAGTCAGTCTAGGTGGATGGTATCGACACAACGATGCGATGCAGACAGGACAGCGGGGACCGTGCCATTATTTCGGCAATTAGGATTATTTCCTTTTTAAATGAGGTTAAACTTTCCAAAAGTATCACAACACTTACAAGTCGTCTTACTATTAGGTTCTTATTTAAGTTTATGGTACGGTTTTTTTGAACTTGTATGGGTTTACTGGCTTGTTTTACAAATGACTTATACTGCATGATAATTCTCTAGCTGCGTTTAAAAAGTCACACTTAAAACAGAACATAAAAGACACAATTAAAACTTTGCAATAGTTCATTGATGGAAACAAGAGCAGACAAAGAGAAACATAAAGCTTGCAGTTTCCGATTCCGTCGGGTTATTGTCGTAGCGCAACAATTGAAGACAGGAATAGAGCTTGAATAATTTATTTTAGGTACAGTTGTCACGTGTTTGAACAGGGTGAAACATGGGCGATTCACTCAGCCAAACAGTGGCGTACAAAGCAAGAGCACGGGCCGTTCGCCCGCTCCGGTGCACCGTTTTTCCGCCTCTCAACCTTTAAATTGAAACAAAATCGTACACACCGTTTCAATTGCCTTTATACACGTGCCTAACTGATGCACACGGGAAACACGCAGGTATTATAAATGCTGCACACATGCACACTCATGAATGATTGTTTGAAACATATCGTTTTATTATTTTCACATTTGAAATGTTATTCCGAGGGGTTTTTGTAGCACTGCATCGGGATTGTTCAGTATCCAGGGCATGGCTGGTAAAGATGGAGTTTCTAGATGAATCTAAAAGTAGAAGTTTATTTCTTGGACATTTCAAAAGCAGACGTCAAGCAAGTTTGTCTTACTTTCTAGGCTTTGTTTCGTTTTCGTAGTTGAAGAAGGGATCGATAGGGCTTCTTCGGAGGAAGAGATTCTTAGTTACATCAAGAAACTTATCGATGTGGTGCGTCGAGTCAATAAAGACAGGAAAGATTCTTTGTCCGCGAAATTGAAAAAAACTGCTACTTTTAGGGTTCCACAGCCAAATGGCCAAATTGTAACCCTTATTATTTGGACCAGTTCGTCTGTCCGTCAGTCCGTTTGTCACACATCCATTTTACTCGAAGACGATTGGGCATCGACGCAATTTGAAAGGCAGGTGTACTCTTTAAACCGCTAAACAACGCTGTTTTGAATTTACGAAAAATTGTCCATTGCAGGTACAGGCAGGAATGCAGCCCGAGCCGTGGGCGCTGGCGTAATGAAACCGAGAGTGTGATCTAATGACAAATGGCACTGAATTGAAGCCGGCAAACCGTCGAATATTGAAAAACACAAATATTTCACCTTTTTACTTTTAGAATACTGTTAATTAATGTTAATTTGTTGATAAAATAACTTAATGTTTATATAACACATTTTATTTACTTATTATTTACTCAGTTTTAATATTCATATTAGACATAAAAAGGCATGAATACTTTTCACTGAAACTTAGAAAAGCGCACACCGATATGCCCAGTGTAGGGAACGTGCACAAACTATATACGGCAGCACAAATCGACACGAGAGCCACGGTGTGGTCAAAAAAGAAACTATTCACAGCAGTCATCGTGTTGCCGCCAATGTTTATGTTAATGTTTGTAATTTTTAAAATTATAAAATATGGGTTCCGGTTGATTAATAATGATCGTCAGCGTGACCAAAATATGTCCAAAGACCAAAAACTCTTCGAGTTCGGGCATGTCTTAGATGAAGAAGAAACAGTTAGGAATCATGAAAATGCAGTAATAACTGGCAAAAATGTAGCTCAAACGACGCGGCGGCGATTTCTAACGTTTATGATGTCAAAATAACGGTAAAGTTTTTCTGAACTCATTTTTCACGTAAATATTCAGTCTATACTTATTATTATTTATGTTCATGTCGCCTTCTTTTCAGCTTGATTGCAAATTAAATATTAGAAGAGAAAATTGCAAACGTAAGGCAGGCCTATCTGAAAAATGTAAGCATATCTATGCTTTAATTTACTTTAAAAAATCTCCAGTTATTGCTTTATCGAAAAGTACCAAAAATTATTTGAGGTTATGTTTACTTAGATTTGTTTGTATTGAATAGTAGTACTACATACAAAACTCAAGTATTTTTACAAATAACATTATTGAGTAATTTCTAATTGTTTTGAAACTCATACTTACATATTTTTTTTACTGCATTTATCGACTTTTGTAGTTTATCACGTAACCAAGGAAAGTGAGTAATATCCGTGGGAAAGTAATAGAATTTCACACCATTTGAGTTATTTTGAGTTTTCTTTGAAGTGATCGATGATCCACAAACACAACAGTACATTTTCACTTAGTAAGTATGTTTTTTTTACTTCTTCTAAGAGATTATTTTATTACGTGAAGTGTCAATTTTAAGTAATGATTCTGAGTAAACTTCGGATTTGCGCCACCAGATGGCAGACCCTTCGTCGTGCACGTTCCCTATAAGTCTCTGTGGCGCTCTTTAAATGAATGCAAAGTACAAAGCATGCGTTCTAAATACACTGCATTGAGAACCTAAACGCGATGTAATAAGAGCCACTTTACGAACAAGTGTGTTGAAAATAATTAGGGGTACCACTCCGAATACATGTTACCGAGGGATGGAAAAAAAAATCATTTTACATTATTGTTGGGACCCATAATTAAAAAGATTACGATGTTAACAAAAAAAGCCACTTGTAGTGACTTTTTTTGTTCAATTCAGTAATAGGTGAAATAAAAAGGGCAGAAAATATTTTTCCTGACACTATTCAACTAGGTATACACGGTGACAATTTCTGATAAAATTGAAGATGATAGAATTTACAAAAGAGTGGCAATAAAAAATATTTTGAAGTGGATATATCGTGTACTTTTTAAGGTATGGGATATTTTGACTTTTTTTCACAGCTTCTTTGAGCAATACTTTCTAGGTATAAATACAAACTTATTTTTGTTGTCGGTAGAATCAATAGGTATTTTGACTGCGAGAAAAATCATCCTGACTACGGAACCTTTCACTATGTCCAACACGCACTAGGCTGGATTGATTTTCGACACCACTGATTTTTTTAAAGTTTGTTGTAGCAACTAGCGAAACTCTTAATAAAGATTATAGCGTTGCTTATTACAAAATATGCCATAATAAGAAAATACTAATCAAATCTTAGGATAAAGCTGTCAAAGAGGTCAAATAAAATGCGGCACTCAACTGATGGCTGTTCAAATAGGTATTCAACTAAAGTCACACTTCTGACATCGTATTCTAGAGGTAGTTCTTGCTTTTTAAATCATTATTCAGTAGTTAGGTGTTCGCTAATATATCTTACCTTATTTTCAGTTATATTTATACTTACAAACTGGCTTAATTTTGCAACTGTTCAATACATTTTCTATTTACGCATTTTAGAATATATTTTCCCCTGAGGACTGTTGCGCTAAATGTCGTCTAAAATGACAAGTGAGTAATCGTTGTTCAAAGGTGTTAAGTAGTGGGGAGCGTAGCATAGTCGTCGTCGCGGTGTCTCCTGAGACCCAGCCACCCGAGCCACCCGAGCCACCCGAGCTACCCGGACTACCCGGACTACCCGGGCTACCCGGCCAGTCGGGAGTAGTCGGGACTCTTTTGATACATATTTTATGCTCTTCACTACTCTAAAACACATATCTCGCGATCTCTTTTTGCTTAGATTAAAATAGTTTATTTTTCTTTCTTTTATATGTATGATTCTCATTGATATTCACTTTGTTCTTTCTTTTTGTATATCATCGC
Organism: Polymixis flavicincta; assembly: GCA_949987655.1. NCBI lineage: Eukaryota > Metazoa > Arthropoda > Insecta > Lepidoptera > Noctuidae > Polymixis > Polymixis flavicincta. The sequence continues at coordinate 15,988,697 of OX465173.1, forward strand.
CAATATTTTGAACTTATTGGTAGCTGATATATATAGAAGTTTATTGAAAAACGTCTGCGATCGTAAGTAGGTATAGACTGCCCATTTTACGTGCTAAGTTCAATGTCTGTGCTAATCCGGGGTTTACAGTCTTGTCATTTTTGCGAACTTGTTTTGAAAGGGCAGGAAGATTACAAAAAGGAGAGGGTCCCGGTTGAAAGAAGACCGGATAAAAAACCTGCGGTCGGAATTTGTGGCGAAGAGGGTGGCTAGTAGTACTTTCTTGCTCAAAATTACACGTTATCGACATTTTGGCATAAAGACTGCTAAAATAAACGTATTGAAAAATTCAATAGGCGAAAGAGATTACATTTTGTATTAGAGTTGGTGGTATTTTTACTTGTGAATAGATTTGCAAAATATACCTACATCGGTGTATGCAGATAAGCTCCCCAAGTGATGTTTCCCCAGAAAACTTGTTTTCGATGTGGCTCCGCTAACAGTTAAATAAATTAGATAAGACGGGATACACGCCGATGGAGGCACTTAGCAACTTTCTGTTTTGTCAACACTTTTATGTGTGTATCTACATATACTTAGTTGACCATTGGGCTGATTCAGATATTGTGCATATATTCACGCAAAATAAACTAATTAATTAACCGACGAAAAAACGGAGGAGGTTACTCGATTCGACTCGTATATTTTTTTTTTTTATGTATGACGCATAACTTTTTCCAGAGTAGTCCGATTTTGATAATTCTTTTTTTACTGGAAATGGTTTACCCCGAAGTTGGTCTCATATAAATTTCAAACTTTCTAACCCTAAGGGTAAGAAAACAGGGGATGATTGATTGTTTACTCACAGATTTTAATACTGAGTTGTGTATTACATTAAGCATGTAGTAATTAGTAGATTTTAGCCACAAAAAATTGTAAAATAAAAACTTTTTAATAAAAAATTAAACCGTCGAAAAACCGAAAAGAAAAAAATTATAAACTTGCTTTGTCCAACCTCAATAACTAAGTTCGGAAGTCGGTGACTTTGGATATGTACTTAGTTATATGTCACCACTTTCCGAACTTTAAATTAATTTTAAATTATTGGGGTTGGACAAAGCAAGTTTATTATTTTTTACTTTTCGGTTTTTCGGCGGTTTATTTTTATTTAAAAGTTTTTTGCGTTATCCATTCGAACACACTTCACGATATCTTGTGCACTCGTGTCATAAATTTGTCCATGTCAGTGTAGCTGCGTGTTTTAGCAACTTTTTATTGTAAATAAACTAATTAATTTACAATAAAAAGTTGCTAAAATAAAAAAGAATAAACGTAAATATAGTAAAGTATTGTTTACTTAAAAACAAATGAAAACGAAAAAGACCACTCAATTAATTGCAGTACTTTCATTATGATATTGGTCCGTAAATATTCGTGGCTGCACCTCATCCCTCTCTGGGAGATTCAGCAGTCCGCTACAGCGAACAATCGTGGAGGGATATTGCCATAATCAACACGCTTGACAGGCAGATTGGTGATCGCACTACGCTGTTATTTGTACACGGATCGATGCCGCTGTCTATCATTTGTAGTGTTTTGTAAATTTACCAATGGCACTTTCGGTACCTATGGACTTGAATTTACTGTTTACTGCATACAATCAAGCAAAGCATTCCCTTAAAATACTTGTACAATTTATTCATGTCTGTACACACGGTACAACGTAGCCAACATTGGCACTGTTTTACATAAATCAGGAAATCAAAGTGGCATTTTTTCTTTTTAACGTTTCCTCTTGAAAAGTCGCACAAAGCTAAGCCACCGCAGCGCACTGGGAACAGACACGGAATATTGTCTGCCTGCCCGCCTCGCATTTCTAAGCTCGGACGCTTCATTTAATCAAAACCGCGTCCTTTGAGTGTTTATTTGACAAAAGTATCTTCAAACAGCTTCGTATTTTTCTATTTGGTCTACGGGTGCTAGCTAATCCATTAACATAAAATAAAGTAAACCCTCTTTGAGTTATCTGGTCACAGGTCCTACAAAATTAAAGTAGAGCTAAATAGTAGAGCGTAAAAGTAGCGGTGCAATAACAAGTAGTAGGTAAGCCACAAACTGGTTCGTGTAATTTCGGTAATATAATCGAAAGAACGAGTCACTTGTAAGGAAAGTTTTAATATCTATTCCGATTAGATTCAGTGTCAGGAAGGAACGCAGATAGCGTCGGCGGAGTTGGAAGGAAATATTAGATGGATCGGGCTTCGAATACAAATATGGGGAGATAGGGAAATCGGATTTGCCAGTAGTCCCAGACGTGTCGTATTATCGGACTCTTTTTGTGAAACATATCACATTTTAATAAGACAAGCTTCCAATACGACGTCTTTCATAACCGCTGTATCGTGTCCACTAAAAAGGGGTTCTAGGGATAAGTTATTACAAGACAGTATAAAGGAAAATGAATTACGTACAGTGGCATTTTACATATAGCAATGGTGGGTAGCTGCTGTGAGATGATGTAATTTATCTGTTCCACGGTTATACTAATTACTTTACTGTATTAGGTAGATTTATACGAGTAATTTATACAAAGAATTAAATTACAAAAATCCTACCGCAATGAGTCCTCTTCAATGTTGACACCATCGGGATTTATAAATACGGGTCTAGGAATCGTATTGGATCTTTATTTGAAAATCGAGACTTGACACTTGGCAGAGCTATCCCTCAAGGGTTGACCTTTACACTGTCACCCTTTTCCAGACCGATTTGCCGTTAGATTCAACAGATTAAGGACTTCATTTTGTTCTTCTTCAACAGTTTACGGGTAGAAAACCTAGAGATCTTTATCATGATTGTTCTTGGTATATTTTAAGAAGCTTTTTTTAAGGTCAAAATTTATCTTGGCTGAAAGCTTTTTTATTTTATGAAATGTTTCATTATGAAACACTATTGTTTTGTCATTGAATTTAATTAAGAAGAGATTCTGTTAAGGAGTTTTTAAAACCTAAATGAGATTTTTGCTTCCCTTGCATACCTATACGACGTGGTCTCGCTGTTCGGTACGGTACCGCACGGCTCCGCACGGTGTGGCTCGGTGTGGCTCGGCTACGACGTCCAAAAGTACAAGAGTCGGGTCGCGCCGCCCGCGCGCCGTGGATTGTTCGCTCACTAATTAAATCTCGCCGACGACGACGCGGTTTCAAACCGACAGCCTCTTAATTATTGTTCCGGCTCTTAACATCTGTCTTAATGTCACTTTCTGTTTAATTCCGAAATTCTTTGACTTTAGATATGTTATAAATGTTAATTTCTTCGTGCAAAATCTTAATTATTATTATAGTGAACCGCTTGTGGTCTAATTTTAATTAAATAATTTTAACTACTTTTCCCGAAAAAAGTATTTGGTACATTGTGAATAAATCCCATCAAAAACCTCATTAAAATGACTTAACCGCCGTAATCTGAAGGGCGGGCACGTACGTCCGCGTCCAATTGCTAATACTTACTCTTTTCAAGTTGGTTCAAAAAGCTCTTATTGCGTTAAGAAGGTAACTGCGAAAACATCCGAAAGTTTTTAATTTTCTTACTGGTATACAAATTGGTTTCTGAAGCTACAAAAGGAGCACACGCCGCTCCCCGCGCGCGGCGTCCGACGGCCGAATACAAATTAAGAGGCAGACTTCGTTCGCGCAAAACTAGTTAATGTGTGCAACGTCTGGATTTGAGATAGTTCTAAAAGCAAAGCAACTAACTACGTAAGCTAATCATTCGCTTTATAACTTACTTGTATTTTCTCGAAATTCTCGTTAGGAAGAAGAATTTACATCAACTTTCCTAGATACATCTAACAGTTCGAGTTGGAAAACCTTAATTTATTTAGGAGCTCGCTGTTAAATTTTTGAAGTGAAAACTTCTTTAGGCGCGTTGAGCTTTTTTTGGGTAAACAAAAATCATGGAACTCGCGTCATCGAAACCAAACGCTTTCCGTGAGCTATATGTATACTGTGTATATATATGTACTTTTTGAGTGAACAAAAATCATGGCACTTGCGAAAAAAAAAGCGTGAAAATCGCGTCATCGTAAAGAAGTGCTAATAACCAATTTAAACTTTAATCCTTGATCATATACATACACTTCTTAATAATTCTAAAATTATACTCTAATAGCTCGACGACACAATTCACATATTACATAGTTTTCACTTCTATCAGCAGTCCCCAAAGAGTGCCCCGCATGTTTTTTTAAGAAATCAAAGGTACAGTTCTCCCTTCGATGGAACATAAACCCATAATATAAACAAGTTTACCATTGCCATGGGCACTAGCGGATCTTATACATTTTTGAATTTTAGAAATGAATAAAAAGTTCTAATTAGTACTCAGCGGGGAGGAGTCGGGGCGGGCTGCGTCGAACGCTTTCTTAATTATTTATGCGCTGCAGGCTGAATAAGGAACACATTTGCTTCACTGCGCCAAATTAAGACAGATATTAAAAAAGCTTCTTATTTATTTCGTTCTGAAAGATTTTTTTGGTAATAACAAAAGTTTACAGTTTGCAAAAACTGCACTTATAATTTGGTTGTGTAAACATTAAAAACAAAAACGGGTCCGCAGAAAATCTCGCATACGCCATTGTAACAGGGTGTAACAGAAACCCTACTGCTATCCTTAGGCATTAAAGATAACAGCTGGTATAGAATCACTATACATCGTTTCAGCTCAAAATAAAATACTCTAAGAATTGATATTGATATGCATATACCCTTTCCGTTACACGTTGTATACATACCTACATTTAGAAAGTCAAATTAGTTCAGTACATTTTTAAGAAGTAGAGATCGGTCGGCGGCAAGTCGGACTCGCAGCGCTCTCCAGTACAAAAGGGCCGGAGCACAGCGGGCGGAAAGTTTTAATATCCCTCCGACTGGATTCAGCCGCAGCCGGGGACGAAGGTACGGCCGTATTGAAAGGAAATTCGCATTCAACACTAATACGTATATCGAATGATAAGGAAATCGACCAAGACGGTTTGGTTACCGAGATTTTATTGTACGTTGTTAAAATTAACTTCTTTGCGAATTGGGTATTTTGTGGTAAGAATTTGATTTAAGATAAAATGTTTAACTACGAAATTAAATTCATTTGCAAAATGGATTGACACTATCCCTAGATATTCCTGGTGATGTCCTTGGTAAAACCAATATTTCATTGAATTTTGGCAAACTCAATAAAAACATTACCTAACTTAAATTGCGGCTACCTACGGAATATTTCGAAATACCAATAACGAAATGTCAATAACATTCACAGTCAAACATTTGTCGCGGTTGTGTAAGACGTCGAAAGATTATTTTTCGGGTGTCCGACTGCGTCGGCAGGGCAGGAGGGTGCGTCGCTGAGCGGACGAAATGGGGACGACTCTAAATCCATATTCGATCAGTAGGATCTGCACTGAGCCGATCTGACAAGCTGCCGATCTGTTTTGCATTTATATAAACAGCTTTTTTACCTCTAATATTGGCACTTCTCCTCCGAGTTGTTCCGAAAACTTTGGTCGGCATTATAGGGTTACTACCTATGTTTTGGGTAATGTCCTACATTTAGAGATGTCATAATATGCCAAAAATTTTGGCTATCGTCCAGACTGTAAGTAACTAACTATGACATTGGAAGAAGTGTAGTTCGTTTTTAAACTTTCTTTGTGATGGGAAAGCTTTCAGTTTATGGATTCTCTCATTACTATCTAGGTGCCTATATTTTGTCAGGGTTTTCGTCACGTTACGTACGATCTTCTCAAGAGCACGTAGGTATGTTCCAGTTTGCGTATACGTTCGGCTGACAGGAAGTGGTGCGAGAGGGGCGCGCGGGGGCGCGGGGTGCGGCGGCTGGACCTTCATCAAGCGGTTGACTGGTATTAGGGCGTGCAATTGTTCCAGTGCGCCGCATTCCACACTCTATACAACACATATTTCACTCTGTGATTTCACAAATTAGCACCCATGTCTGGCAAGGGGCCGAAGCGACCAAAAAAACGAATCATTCATCCGGACACAGAGTTCTTTACGTGAATATTTTGGACACTCAACCGCTGGTACAATTAAAATGTTGGAAATCCCATATTCTGTTTCCGTTGCGTATCATGAAACAAAAACTGTTTGTTTAAAAGGTGTAATTACAAAATCCCTCGTGTACTGAATTTTCCGGTGTTTTCGCGCGGTGTACGAGTACGTGCCGTAAAAATAATTCGACGCTCCTCGGGGATCGTTTGTAAAACGTCACGCGTAAAACATATTATAAAGCCAATAAAACGTGTTTACAAGGGTGAGTAGAGCTCGCCGTCCTCGGGGCGTTTCGTTTCCGCGCGATATCCGTAAACATTTTAGCGCTGCAATAAATTTAACATTATCCAAGTCGCGAGACATTCTGTTTTCTTCCGTCCCGGGATCAGTTGGTTAACGGTTGTAATCTCGGCTGTCTCGGATTTTCTGCTCTCTGGTAACAGGAATTATACAATTATGTGGCTTTCGCATGTTTCTTCCGCTCAGCTTTATTTATGAGGAGTTTTTATATCTTTCGTTTTTGTCGCCATCACTTTACGTGGATTATAAATTGGCGGCGTTTTTTTTGGCCGATTAATCGATTTATATTGCTGGTCAATGTCAAGAGACACAAGATTTTTTATATATATATATTTTTGGATATTATAGTACACATGTGTCTGCGCAGACACAGCTGCACTCAGTCTTCCCTTACTCTCTCGTACTCCGATGGAACGGCAATTTGACACGATCGGCGAGAGATCAGGCGCAAGAGCAACTGCTTAACGTGCCTTCCGAGGCACGGGGTATTACAGCGCCAACTTCCAAACTCCGAGCTTAGCAGCTCACCGGCCGCCGCCGCCGGTCTTACCATTTCTCAGTAGCCTTAGAAATGGTAATGATAAAACCCAATAACACTTTGCTCGACCTGGAAATCCAACCCAGGACACCACGCTCAGCAGTCGTGCTTGTGACCACGAGACCAACGGTGTAGTTAAATAATTATTTTAATTATGTCAAATGACTTCATCGCAGATATCCCTCAACTTTTCTACATGCTTATTTACTCAAGACAGATTCAATATTCTAGATTATTAGAACACAATTATTCAAACAAAATTCAACAGCGAAATACGATCTAAACGTGATTATTTCCTCGCTTATTAAGATTCACTTGCATAAACGGCAGATTGGCCCGGGAAATCCGGCGGGGCCCGGGTTCCCGAAAAGCCACCTCAAATTAGTCGGAGAAAATAAAAACCGCCCTGTTTTTCTCGGAGCGTCTGTCAGGGGTGCCTCGAGTGGCCACAGGGTACACTGTTTTGGTCAATGGACGCCCATCTGCTCTCATTATGTCGTGAAAACACTCGCTCTGAATTTTATGAGACTTATAAATGTTTAACAACGCATTTGAGCAGTGAATACCACAATTTTATGGATCAGTGGTCATATGCCTTTAGAGCACGTGCTCAATATAAAAACACTGTTATGGAATTATGACCTGAATAAATTGTGCTTCATAAATAAAGTTTAAAAGCTGCATCGAGAGCACAAAAGAAACGATACTAATAATAGCTTCCAGCGCTGATCAATCCTATAAAAGTAATATTCTTCCACTTAATTAATTAAGAGAGTGAAATCAGCTAATACTTTCACAAGAGATTAATCAGAGCATGTCTGCTGTCTGCATTGCAATGCCCTTTTGCAACGCTGATCCACTTTTCTACGGATGCGAGATTAAAGGGGAGAGTAACAAAATGAGAAATGGAACGATTTCAGGACGCATTGTTAGACGGCCGCCCGTTGTCAGATTTATGACAAAGAACAGCGGATGATTCAATCAAGCCGGTTCTTTAGTTTGTTATATTCATGTTACAGGAGCCCATCTACGAGCCTTATTGTTATCACAACGTTGCCTTTTTGCTCCATTTGCGCGTTTTCTCTCTTAAAATCATTTTTCTAGGAATTCTTAAGTGGATTCTGGATAGTCCATAACTATACTACCTACGTAAGCACCCATTTTTATTCGCATAGTCGTAATGTTTTTGTTAGAAACCTACTTTACTTTTTAGACGGATTTGATTTGTTTCATTCATTTATCCTACTCTTATTACACATTAATATAAACCCCTTTATTACAAAACAAGGTTTTTCTTTAGGTATGGTTTAAACCATCGAGCCTGTTTTTGAAATAAGAACTTAGAACTTAAATATACAGCTCCTTTTCCAAAACTGACAATTTAGCACTGGACTAACTTGCCAGTTTTGTAAAAGGAGCTGTATTTCGATTTCAGTTAGGTTCTAATTTAAAAAACAGGCTCGAAGGTTTAAACCATACCTAAAGAAAAACCTTGTTCTGTAATAATGGGGTGTATGTTTCGATGTTTGTTACTCAATCACGCATAAACAGCCTTACGGATTTGGATGTAATTCGGCACACAGATAGATTATAACATTGATTAACACATAGGATACTTTTATCCCGGTAGTAGGCTCCTGTGGGATAATTTCGTACTTCCACGTCGGCGAAGCCACTGGCAAAAGCTAGTCATCATCATCTGCCTAGCCTTTTCCCAACTATGTTTTACTATCATCAAATAACTTCTCCCGCTCTGGGTGGAGCAGGAGGGCGTGTCAGACTTTTACTGACTAAAACCCACCCGTGTTCCTTCAGTAGCCCTTATGCCAGGGGCTGTGGTGTCTCTTTCGAACAAACCCGCACCCCTGGCAGGCATCGGCCCTTGCGGGCCCCATCACTTTTTGTGCTGACATCTCTTTGAGGCGCGCGTGGAACACAACGCGCCGTAAACTTGGGCTTGGTCCTTACCGGACAGCGAGCTACCCATTACTCGCCGTCCGCAAGCCCATGCCTACGGTGGCCGGAAATCGGCCTGGGATTCCCGACGCCTGGGCGTGTCCGTATCCTGCGGCGGCTAGGGTCGCGAGGGCGCATATGCTGCCTCTCCCTCACGTGCGCCGCCTCCCTCTTCGCGAGCATTACTGCTTCGCTGAAGGAGGTGACGGCTACCCATGCCCTCTCGCTCCGTACCATGGCCTGGACCAGGGCCGGACGCGAGAGATCGCCGCCGCCGATTGCCTCCACGAGGACACGGCAGTGCTTCGCCCAAGCAGGGCAGACCGCCACCGTGTGCTCTACCGTGTCCTCAGGGCGATCTTCGCAGTGGAAACACCCGGGCGTTTCCCAACTATGTTGAGGTCGGCTTTCAGTCTAATCGGATGCAGCTGAATACCAGTATTTTACATGGAGCGACTGCCTATCTGACGTCCACAACCCAGTTACTGGGTAATATGATACCCCTTGGTAAGACTGGTTGTCAGACAAAAGCAAAAGCATGCAAGCTAGTATGCACATAAAATCCCCTTTAATCAAATATTATCGTGTTTTGTGCAAATAAATACACTGAAGTGCCTAAATGCCCTTAAATATTTCTCAAGGTGAGTTACTCATCGTTTAAAAACACTATATCTTGTTAACTACAATAATTGCCCCAAATTGTTCTATTTTTGCGTCTCTGTTCTTTCTTTGCGTCATGTTTACCGCAAATAAATGTAACGTAATTTCTTTCTTTTCTTTCTTCCATGTCTTAAATTAGACTATCCAAATTATTTTCAAATTGCACACAGAAATTCCGAAAATGGTATGTTTGTAATAAGGGATACTCTAGCGGTGGAATGTCATGCGTTCCACACTATACCAACGTGCATACGTCGAGTAGGTAGTAGTTCTCGTATTTCTCCCCATACGGAAAGTCGCATAATCATGTAGATACTTAAATTCCTGTTTTGTTTACTTTACAAACAACTCGTGCGTTATGATATTGTTATTTGAATAAAATGTATGTTAACTGCGCTCACAAGTTTGAGCGGCGATTGTATAAAAGAGCAAACTTTTGGTAAATAGGTATTCAGTGCAGGGGAGCAATTTACAATTTAAATATTCTTAATGTCTCCAAGTTGTCGCAGCGGGAGGGGGCTGGGGTCTCGCCCCGGGAGTGGGGGGGGCACAGGCACGGCAATAGCAGCGACTTCCACTACATCAATCACTCGCGGACGCTGCGTCTGAATATTTCTAATTATTCGCCGCGCTTTGAATAGCCCAAATTCTTATTATGTACATGTCCACACCTACATCAGTGTGAAGATCAATCAGGTGTATAGGCATGTGTCTAGTGTCCGATAGCAGTTAGATGAGCTTGTTTCTGGAAAGTGACGCTATGACTAAATACCGACATACTCCACGACGAACATCTTATAATAAAATCGTAACAACAACCCTGGAATTAATTCTGGTAATACTGTCGCGGAACTTTAGAATTTTCCTAATTAAAGTTGATAAAAACAGCAAACTATATGCAGCAGATAGCGGACGGTGTTTCCTGGCTTTATTTTGAGTAACATTACAAACAGGAAGGTGAAACTTAATTTGAGGGCGCGTTCTGCATATTTTGTGAGAGCCGTGTTTGCTCACAAACGTCGCGAGGGTCGCTCGTCTCGAGAGGCCCTCCAGTTCGAGGGCTCGAGGTGACAGCGCCGTCTAATCTCCGAGCTTCGAGTTTATCTCATTGATACACTTGAACCACTTCCAGTAATAATTCACTGATCAATTACTGCCAGGCTTGTACATTTCCTATGTAGATTCATATTTTATAGGGTAAAGGTCGTAGCTTTTCTAGGTAGGATGTTACTTGATATTAAGTTAACTCTTACTTGAAGGAACAACTTTAATCATATTTTATTTCCATCATAATTTTAGGTAAGGACCACCTACGCTTGAACTCTATTTACTTACTGTATATCCCCTAATCCATTGCCATAATGCTAGTCTGACCGAAAAAGTTTTTTTTTCGCCGAAACCGACCAAGAAATTCGGCCTAATTTGCAGTTTCGGTCAACAACAGAAAAATATTCATTTTTGTTTTTCTGTTTTAACCGTCTAAAACTTAATTTACATCATACTTTTCTCAAAGTAAAGTAGATCATCATCTGCCTAGCTTTCCCCTCGGTAAGACTAAGTTGTCAGGCTTTCGGGCTTCTGACGACACATAACGACTGTCAAAGATCCATGAATGACATCAGGGACCAACGACTTTACTTGCTTTCCAAGGGACGGAGCGGTCTTGATACGTAACGATGATCACCCATCGACGGACCAACTGTGGCGAGAGTAGTTTCACCTGATTGATCGACCTGTGCGGCTGTTATTTCTTAGCCACAAACCTCTCTAGTAGGTATAATGCGAGAAAAATGTATTTTTTCTGAATTTTCTCAGTTGTTGTGCTTTTTTTTGCGGAAGCCATGAATTGTCTATGTAAATAATTTGTAGGTATTGATTGGTAACTTATTTTTTCGGCCCTTACCGAGAATATATAATTTTTTGGCTGAAAATGGATATTTATGCCGAAAATCTAAAACGAAATGCGTACAGACTCTACATGATACTCATTAACAATCAAATAGTGCAAGGTTAACAGACTTAATTAGATCGAAACAAAATTAATTATTTAATCTCCCCATGTTATGTGAATTTTGAATTTTGAAATCTTCATAATATAAGGCCTATCTATTCATACACGAAATATCTGAACTAATACCACTGGACATAATTTTCTTTACCTTTGTCGTCTATCGTCACTGAAAAATATTTTTTTGTAAATTATTTGTACACCAATCAGTATAGCGCGTACGTGCAAGTTAAAACTAGCAATAAATTATTACATTCCTACAGTTGAGTGCTTATTTCCGCAATTTTATCTCACTCATTTAAATTAACTGCACCGGTTAATTAATACCCTCCTCATTACCTTAACCAACGAATAGCGCGTAATTAATAATGTTATAATTATTGCCATTAATAACTCGAAATCATAGCTAGATGTTGACACTGCGAACTTATTTAATTTTCCGTTAAAATACACAAGTTCAATATTTATTTTATTACATACACTGCTCCCGGAACAATAATTGTTTTAGGCTTGTGCTGTATCCACCCCGGCAGTGTATTATTATTACTATACAAATCTAACCCCGAAAGGCAGATGGACATAATTTTTTCACTGGGAAGGTAAAGCACAAATACGTTCATTGTTTCCTCATATAAGCTAACCAGCAAAACAAAAAGAAAAAATTACGGACATTTTTATTGTGTAGGTAAGCAATGGACTACTTCTACCACGACTTAAATTTCGTAGCAATCCGTAGCGATTCGTAGCGAAGCGCTACACTTTTATAATTTCTTTTGCAACTACTATTTTTGAGGGCTGAAACAAAAGAAAAGTTAAAATAGAATACGCGAAAAAATAAGCACAAAACTGTCATCGAGCATTAATAAAACATTCTTTAACATTAACACTGTCGTTTTCTCGTCCATTGAATGGCTAAGCTCGCATAAGAAAATGTAACACAAATAATTATTCTCAACATTTTCCCTCATGAAGGGTGTGAGAGCAGCATGTCGGCAGTCGGCGACACAATAGATGTGTTTACAGGAAATCAGCGTGAACTGTGAACGCCTTCTCGACCGGGGCCCGCACACGCAAACATCGTGCACGATAAACATGACCGCTACTACAGATCCTGCTTTATCTACAGAACAAAAATGTTGATTTCTTCACCATTCGTTTTATTTTATCTAGTAATCGAATAACTGCCTCTTTGTGAATTAATATTTGCCACTTTCATTCTTGTAGTGATTTTACCGAGAGAGATTTTAAGACATTTGGTGCAACACCAATGGCACGCCGTCGAGAATGAAATAATGGCGAACTCAAAGTGTTCCGATAACTCTGAGTTTCTTTGAATGCAACGTGCATTCATTTAAATTGAAAAGTAAGTAGGCAAATGTTTATTTTGTTGCGGTTCCTGGAATTATTATTTACCGTCGATATAATTCTGTTCAAACATGTTTTTAAATGGTCTGCAAAGAGCAGTTCTCGTTTAAGATGGAGTATGCGGATACAACATTCAACTCATACCAATGAACGTGGAATAAAGTGGTGCTTATAAATATAGCATTAGTTCAATTTTACATTTTTAAACAAATATGAGAGGAATCTTTTGAGTATTAAGTTTGACAAGACTTTGTATTGACTTGCACAATTTCTTCTTTCAACAGTTTACGTGTCCAATTTTGGTTCTATTAATTAATGTGATATTATTATTTTTACACCGTGATCGCTCACCTAGTATAATTATCTCCATTTGCATGTTACAAATCCTCTCAATTACCAGATTTGAGTAGTAAACCCACTCGAATTCTCGGTTCTGTCTGTGAAGACAGAAGAGAGATGGCGTATTTGTATTCATTCACAGTTTGAGAAGGCGTTATGAATAAGTATGGCATGTTGGTGGCATTATCTGCGTGTTCGGTAATGTATTCAAATATGTATCAAGCCCCATCCGCACCATGTTGCCGTTGTTATTTTATTTCGCACGCGTGACGTCGTACCTACCAGCTTTATTTTTTCGCGATACGAGAATTTCATATTGTCCTAGTGTCGGCAGATATTTTTGTAAAGACAGGAATGAGTCTGGACATAGGCAAAATTATTTTCGTTAATATGATTTTGTAAACTGAAAATTGTAATTGCTATTTACTGATTTTGTTTTTGTTTGTTAGTGAAATAACCCATAATCATTTTAATTATAATAATCGCCAACAATTAAAATATTAGGTTTCTCCATCTCCAAACTATAAATTCATACTCCTACGTCCGTGTAATTTTCGTAAAAAGGGGTACACATTTTTTGCTTCACGTAATAATATATCGACTTTTTGTAAGTTACATAGTTCAATATAGCTTAACTTATATAACAATAAATAAGTATATATTATTGTATAAATTTGTCAACGATGTTCAAGTTCTGTGTGTGTAAAATAGACATACTGTTTAGATATTGAAAGAAAAATTGTTGAACATAGGACAGTTCTGTCCGTGCTCTCGCCGTTCAACGGATATTGATTACTTGTCTGTAAGGAATACAAATGTATCAAGGAGACTGTTCTAGCGCTGCTGAGCGCCATCCTTTGTACTGACATCTAACATTAAACTTCATAGCCGACCCTGCGTTTTGTGTTACAGTTACTACACTTTGTGCTCAAGCTCAGCACGTACAATATTTTTATTTAGCTTTGTCGTCTCATGCAAGAATACAAAGTGTTGTGTTGTTATTTTATTATTTCTAAAACGTTTAACATTAAGATACAATTTATATCTTCCAAGGATCCCAGCAAGCGCGCAGATAACATTGCAGGCGCAATGAGAGCCTCGGGCAGCTAACTAGCAGGTGCACGCTAGCAAAGAAAAATGAAATAACGCAAAAAGGAGAAGTCGAGTCGGGCGAAGGGGGACGCTGAAACCGTTAGGGTGGTTCTTTCGTGGAAAGCCAGTTTCCTTTAGTGGAAACAGATAACGATCCGCTGCCGACGACAGAATACGTAACTGCACTCACTAAGCATACATCTACATACTAACGGAGCGCTTGCCTATCGAAGGTATCTCACACAACAGATTCCCTTTATTGAGTAGGGAGAAAGTGCTCAGTCAGTGTTGTCGTCGCGATCATATTCTGCTTCATTCAATGCGTATCACACGAGCTTACAACTTTCTACGCCAATTACCCTCCTTGCAGATAAGAACTTGCGGCTCAGCGCAATATTATATGGTTAGCGTTGGCAGTGATTTGTGATGACCGAAACAATAAGTTCATACGGGCGCCTGTGTGCGCGCTCCGTGGACGAAATCAGGAGAATAAGTACACAAACATAAGCGAGCGGGAAGGATCATTGATTCCTAGGAGACGCTGCGTCATACTTCCGTGCGCTGCATTGCTTTGCAAAATTCACAATGTCCGCAGGATCTTAGAGGAAATATTATGGGAAAAAATCTGTAGACTTTTCTATGGTCGCGGCTTATAAATTATTTGGTCTTTGATTGGTACTATAAATAACCGTACAAGCACAGTCGAGCAATTTAAATGAAGTTTTAAATGGTTTGTGGTTTGAGATCATTTTCAAAAATTAATATTTATACGAAACCCAGCCCGCTATCACAGGTTCTGCACACAAAGTGAAGTCTCTCTTCACGAGTTCACGCTTTTATTTTCTCAGGGGAAACCGTCACGTCAAGAAGGTAAGTTGACAGGATTCCAAGCAGTACTCGTAGTAAGTGCGTCAATATCACTCAAGTTTACGTTTATTATGTGCTAGTGTCAGCATCTACTAACATAAGGAAGGTATTAGGTAAACAAATGTAGGTATAATCGTTAAGTAATAATCAGAAGGATCGTCAGAAGCCCGAAAGTCTGACAACCAGTCTTACCAAGGGGTATCGTATTACCCAGTCACTGGGTTGTGGAGGTCAGATAGGCAGTCGCTTCATGTAAAATACTGGTATTCAGCTGCATCCGGTTAGACTGGAAGCTGACCCCAACATAGTTGGGAAAAGGCTAGGCAGATGATGATGATGAATAATGGAAAATTACTCTTTTCTGACAAATATTGCATAACGAGCGACTGGTATATCATCTCGGCAAATAACGTTCTACCAAACAGACATGTAGTCGGCACCGGTATCGGACCGCAGACGTACAAAATGAAGTGGTGCACTTAAATCCGATACACACTAATTGGCTAATATTAATTTACTGGCAAGGTGCAATAGAAACGTTTCATATTACGTGTGCGTACATACAGTGTTGCGTGAGCCGCGCGCGCCAGGACGCGGCCCACGGGCGCCGCTCGTGACCTGCATCCATGGCGTTACGATACGGCGACGTGCCCTCCATTCTGTTATATTGTATTGCCAATTTGTAAACATACGGCTTACTACTATCGAAACATACCAGACTCAGCTTAAAATACGGTACAAAATATACACGAATATTTCAAAACAGAAAGGTTTTTTCAGAATTATACCTGGTTTTCCTTTGAATGTTTTACACGAATGAAATAGCGATGGATTGTGCATTTACAGTCTATGCCAACGTGAGTTATACTGTAAAAACAAACGTCATTCATTCATTGTCATAAACAGTAATTGACTACATAGTTTTACGTATTCTGACTCAGAATGAATAGCCAAAGGGCTAATAAGGGGGAGACGGAATTAAAAACCTCTTTTCTGATTCTTTTAATCAGAGACGTAACAATAGTATCCTTTACCAATGATCAAATATTGGAAATCAAAAATGAAGTAATAAGTCGCAGATACCAGGGCGGGCGCACCGCACAGTGCGCTTAATGGGCGGCATTACCATTCCAAGTCGGTAGGTGCGCGGCGAGCGGTAACCCGGCGCCGACCACCTTGTGAATATGCAAAGTGAAACACGTTAAATATTGAACTACCGTATTGTACCAAATTGTGCCTAAATGTGCGCTTTAATTCTAAACTCTTCTCACTATCTACAACTTTTAATTTGTATATTATTAAAGTCAAACTGCGCAATTTACCATTACACTGGCAACTTGCCAACTTTAAAACTTCCGAATTAGAACAAATTAGAGCTTTATTATAAAGTAAATGAACGAGGATGCGACTTCGGGGCTGGAATACGATTAAAAAGAACACCGTGTTTTGGGAAATCCGCTTTAAACTTTATTTTTGTGAGAAAGCGTTTCGTTTCCTAACAGAATTGCCATAGATAGAATGAACACTTTATTTCAAAACATCAGATAAGCAACAGTTGAGTCTAACTTGTAATTCTATTTTATAATAACTCGGTTGCTTCTGTACAGTTCGCGACAAACTGTTTCTCGGAACTTGGCCTTAATGAAGACCTCTCGCTCCGGTAATGAAATAGTTAGTTATAGTTTCTGCGACAGAACTATGCAATTATATTTACCACCTACCTTATTTTATTTTTAGCCAACTTTGAAAGAATGAAGGAGGTTCTAAGAAATTCACCTGGGGCACAGACCTACGACCCGTAACATATGAATCTAATAAGATACTTAGTCAGTAAATATGCAAAAAATTAAGTTTTCACTCAAAAATGGAGGTCGCATATTAGACTGATTTGAACTATCGAATATATATCACGCAATGGTATGTCTGTGTTGAGAATTCTACATATTTGGGATGTGTAATAAGAAAACGTGTACGGCATACACGACTGGGTAGATAATACATAAAGAACGTGTAATCTCACAACTACAATAATTTATGTGTACGCATGTATTATGTAACCACAGCGCACACCACACGCCGTAGATATGACACGTCATTCAAGTACGGAATACGAATCTAACGTGAGGAGAATATAATAACAGTGTATCCGCATAAAATATTTCTCGATAAACTGATAAAAAGCATACGCTGGCATGTCAGAGCAAAAATTGCCAAGCGTCGCGTCCCTCGCCGCGCGGCATTGTGCCCGAAATGACACGCGAAAGGCGTCAAGAGCGGCGCGCTCCCGCCTTCACAAAAGGCTTACAGATGCGCGCACCAGAAGATTTTAATGAGGCAACGACTCTGTGTGATTTTATCGCGTGTGCCGTAATGAGAAATAACCAAGCGCATCCTCTTTGACTGCGCTCGTACGGCGCTGCCAGCAAAAATGCTACAAGTGACATCTATGCCTTCTAATTTATTACGAGTGCAATAACTCTCACACAAAGAGTATCAGATAACAACTTGTTAAGCCTGAAATGCGCAGCTTTTCACTTTATTTCTTCCATGTGGTGTTTCGTAAAGACACGTGTTTGTGTACGGTTGATTGCCTCCGTGTACATTACCAGATGTAAACAAATCGCGTCGGCGATAAAATCGTCTCCGTTTTACAAACGTAATAAAACAAATTAGGCGACGAAGTAAGTTACGAGGGCCCGGTACACTGGCCAATTTTCATCAATGCAAATCACGTTGTCGACTCGTCAACCCAATTACCAAGAAGTGAATTTAAATAAAGATAAGTATCGCCCTCGAGGAGACAATGCTAATAGGAGGCGGAGGCGTGATAATAGGCTCCGACTGGGGTTGAGCGGCGCACCGCGGTAGGTGCTTTAATTAGATCTCGCGACTTACGCCCTCAGCTCGAAACACTTGTTCAATTAGTGATTAGTTTAAAGAAACTTTATAACACAAACGTTTAGTGCTCTTCGGTTTCAAACCGTGACAATATGATGAAGCTGTTTGTATGTTAACAACATCATGAATATACGGTACGCATGTTCTAATAACCAGACTATTTCGTTTGTTTGTTTTGCGTAGGTGTACCTACCTATTAAAATAATAAACTGTTAAAGTCAATCAATTCAGCAAATGCTATCAATCAGTATAAACGGGCCGAGTTTAATTAAAATGTAGGGAGGAAGGTATTTTCATTAAAAAGCATTTCATCGACTCACTGGTCTTGCGGTGGATCGGTTTGTTTTCCTTCTGTGGATTTTTCTGTTTCACTATCGAACTTATCACTTTGCCTCTATAAAATAATAAGGGATAAGGCATAGAACTTTATATCAGATTTAAGGCAGTTCTTAATGTTACCTACCTTTATAAGTACACAGACTGGTAAATCGTGTGTTTTTGTGTGTGTGCGATTAGAAGCTTTTTTTTTTTCTAATAATGTGTATTGTTGTGTGTTATGTATAACAGGTTCCATATTTGTGCACGTATTTTAATACATCCGTAGATACCATTTTATGGTTATAATACCTATACTTACGATTTATGGTATTCGAAATATTATATTTATGATTGGACAACAAGATTGAATGGGTGTTGGGGGCATCAGTAGTAAGCGCCGGTGACAGGGACGGGGCCGATACGGGGATCGGGGCGGGGAGGGGCTGACTTCCCGCGACCTGTCAACATCTGCTTCCGTACTTCCGTTTAACTGACCGCAACATGACCTGGCCCCGATGACCCTACAAATATACAGTATGTTTCGTCAATAAGCGTGTGTTTAATACAAGGTACACACGCAGTGACTTTAGTCGCGGGCAACTTGCTCGTTATTTACAAAACCTCACGTCCACACAGATTTTGACAGCCTTCGTTGATAGCAATGTCAAACGTTGTTGCTTGTGTACCTAGTATTAAGTATAACCGTACCTACCACACTAAAGTCGGTAATGTTAAAAAAAAATAACCTTTTAATTATGGTACCTACCCCACACCAAATCGTATTCCACTACTTGCTATGTAAACAACAGTGACGGGAAGTATTCTAGAGTACAATCATGATACAGAAGTGGATTAGTATTTATTCCACTTTGTGTCTCGTATCAGCTAACGCAAAAACGATATCAGCAAAGTTAATAAATAATATATATGGAACCATTCTTGAGACGTACCCTATTCATCATAAAATATTTTTTTAAATTAATCCTCAATTTTCGGAGATATCGCGGACCATACCTACATATAAAAAATATAATAAAATTCAGACGAATTATGTACCTCCACCTTTTTGAAGTCGGTTAAAAATTTAGTACTCTATACTATATTTTTTCTTCTGACAACAGTTTGCACATAGGAAATAAAACTTCGGTGTATCCAATCAATAAATACACTCAAATGTGTCTGTTAAAGGCCTTTGAGAAGACGATTGTTCCCGTGCTGTGTTGCAATAGATATGTAAATCATCAATGTCGAAAAAAAGGGTTATCAGAGAATGTAATACAATGAAAAACATTGTTATCTGTGAAATTAAAAGTTAATAAAACCCACGCTCACACCAAATGTTGTTTCAGCAAGTGTTAACGGTTTCACAGTCTTAGAAAACTGTCTGCTTTCCCGCCAGACGCTGTAAGTGTTACACAATTTATTTTATACACACAATATGTGACACTGGAACGTTTATTTAATGCTGCTGATAGCATCTATTTTATGTCTCCCGCTGGGCGCAACCCTTAGCTTTCTTCTCTTCTAAATGCTCCATCTCTGAATGCTTTAAGCCATTTCAAAATACACACGTGGAAGCTGAATGAAGTATTGACCTCTTTTGCTAGATTCGCTAAAAGTATTGCACATACTGCAATCGTCTCTACCGCCAACCAATCTTACCAAGCTTATATACACTCATGAAATGTCTTCTCATTTGTAAAACTTAGACTTAATTTGACGAGTACATACCGAATAATGGCAGACTGATCAATGAAAATATTTCAAATCATAAACCGTAGTATTTAAAAAAAAAACGAATCGCTTGTAAAACTCCTAATAAAAAGGAACGAGCTGAATAACAACAAAAGCAAATACTACCAATTGTACCGACATCATTTTTTCCACAATCCGTCTAGTAAAACTAATATTATGTATGTTACTTTATTTCTATTTTCTGTATTCACTCAGGGTTTATGTATCTCGAATAGTCACGTCCGTGTCCCGGCGAAGGGTAAAGCATACAAATAAGTGAAAGTCCGAACCGCCCAAACACCCGCCGCCACGTTCTTTATCTGTGGATCTCTTAAAAGAATTTCATCGTATATGAGAATATTACGAGCCACATCTGTGACAAGGGACGTATAAACTTAAATATTTGGCTACAGAACCGCACTTACCATAACAAAACTTTATATTGATTTTGTTCGAACTAATAAGTAAGTGTTAGTGTTAATTATGTGATTTTTTTAAACTACAGATAATTTATAACTGGAGTATCCCTCAGATGATTTATGATAACTAGAAAGTACCAATCAGACTTTCGGTTTTTGGATTTTAAATAAACCCGCCTAAACATAATTCAAGTTGAATACCGATAAAAAAGGATTTTATTCATATCCATCAATTTTACAATGAAAGGTAACGAATGCAAGACCACTCTAATTTATGATGATCATTTGGGCAGTAATTTTTGTTAAAAGCCATTTAATCACCTACTAAATTAAAAACAATAATTATTTAAAACAATAAGTCTAGATTATACTAAATTGTTTAGAAATATGTATTGTAGAGTACGCTAAGGTAAAAAAACGAGTTTCTTAAACTTCCCTGAAGTTGCACGTACGGTAGCTCCACACGAGGCCTCACGTTCAATTTCACTTGTTGTTTTGAAAACACTTTCCATTTCATGTGGTGTTCCGTCAAAACGTTTTGATGTGAAAACAATAATTGGAGAAGTCTTTCAGAACAGATAAAACATAGAACGATAGGCTATTTGTCATGATGGCGTGTCACGGGTATTATAACGAGGTGTCTGTGTAGCCGCAATCAATTTGGCGGTGTGGGCCCTGTCAATTTGCGGCGGGCCGGAGCCGCGCCGTGCCCGCGCCGTCGCCGGCCCGTCCGCGCCTGATGACTTCCGACTGACCGCTTCTCATTTGCATAAGGGCCAGCTTTAATATGAGATTATTCTCGAGTTAGGAGCGACTGCGGTCCCATTCATTATTAGTTTTGGAATATTTAGTCGACCCAATCCCGGACGTAATTATTTGAATTGCCACTCGTATTTGACATGCTTGTTGGCAAATTGCAATTCGATTGGGTAGTTTTAATAATAACGTTCAGTCAATATTATTTCTTTATTTTGTATAGTTTTTTTTTTTTATCAATTTTAATTATTTTCGATAGTACCTACCTGGATGTGTGTACCACGTACCACGAACATGAAACGAATACAAATAAATATTGATGTAATCTCATTCGTTTCAAACTCAATAAAGTTATTTTATTTACATTCATATTGTTCGTTACGTACCTACACGCAACTAAATACAGCATAAGGTATACCATCATGTAGGAATTTAATCGACAAGGTGTACACGTCGCTACATTGTAATCACAACAATAGTACTAACGTGTAGCCGTGGCGGAGGCAGCGTCTTGCCATCGGTGACAAAGGGATTACCCCCTCCTCCCGCGCCGCTGTCTGCGGTTTCTTAATTAACCCCTAAATACCCCTGCACGCGCCGCACAGCCTCGTGCGGTATGTAAGATTATTGCCAACGTTACCCTTGTTAATTTTAATGTACGGTATTATTGAAACAAATAGAAGTCCTCGTCTCTACGAGCGCCTTATTAACTTAAACGTACGTACGTATTGCCCTTACTGTGAGTCATTATTAGCATGTTACATATATAAATGCGGTGTATCTCACGTTGTTATATGAATGTTATTGTTTGTACTGTCTCGTGGCCCATAATCTTGGTTTGGGTCGTTGACGCGACCGCCATTGATACACTGAACTAATGTTATAGTGTTCTATGTGAGTGTTGTTTGTCTTGAATAATCCCTGTTATTCATTTGTGTAGACAGGATTTACGTAATTGCTGTGAAGGCGTTCTATTACTATTATGTTTCGGCAATTTATTTTGTAGATTGATTTATTGTACGCGTGAATTGAAAATATAGTGACACGACAATCATTTTTAATTAGGATTGATTCCTCAATTATTGTGGCACTCTATTCGTGATTGACTAACGTAACGATCTCAAAATTAACGACGTGTTTGGAATGTCGACTGTGGAACTTTACAAATTACCATCGTGTAGGTGTTACGTAATGAATACGCGTCATTGTTACGGCAAGGTACTTCCGACCAACAATGTTGTATCCATTGTTAGAAATGAACGCAGAGAATCGCATACACAGCTAATAGGGTGCGTTATAGATGTTAATGCGCGATTTACATCGGTTGAGTCAGGGGCATCCGGGCAGAAAATGGAGCATCGTGCTTAGAGCTAATACGATCAGGTGAGCAAACACGCAACAACCGGAGCTTTCATCTTCAGTCGGGTATCTCTTAGCCATGTTCATACAAACATACGTAAATCTAAATGTTAGCTCTGTGGCGAACTGCTGCGTACGCCAAAACGAATATAGACTCTATTGAGCGGGTATTATATTGACAATATTACAGAGTAAACCATACGCTTCCGTTGTTTAAATTAAAAGTAAATAGTATGTTTTGGAAGAGCGGAAACTTAAGTGTTTTAATGAAAGGAAACATGAATCTTGTTACAAATAACAATAGGTATTTTATTAATTTAATCGATCATCTTGACCTTGCCTGTCAAGTCGTTAGTCAAGTGTATTTGTCACGGTCAACAAGATTTTCAGGGGTCGCGCTTGAGTAGCGGCAATGAGTACGGTGAGGGGGAATCGGCTGTGAAAAGTAACATCAACGTTATTCCTAAACATTTCTAACTTATTTTATACGTTCGTATGTTTTTTACTTTTAAAATAAACCATCTTATTTGACCGACGTGTCACAGAAGAATATGCATTTTTCGAACAAACTAATACTCGTGTACAAGGAACCTATCTTGTTTCTAGGTTGGTAAAATAAAATGGTTCATTTTGTAAAAGCACGCTATGAAAATAAATTCTTAGAAATACAACTTTCTTCGATTTACCTAAACCGGAATAAAATAAATCTATTGTCAGTCTGAATGCGGCAGTGATATGTAAACAACTTCGAACCAGACTAACTATCGCCACTGAGCAAGTTTATTCTCCAAAAACAAACGTAGGTACCTACAGGCACGTCGAAGTGAAGGCATGTTCAATCGGACCGCCCCGTCGATTTGTGTTTATGCTCAAACAACACGGTTAGTCTTTGCATCACAGCTTTAAAAAGCCCATTGACTCTCGTCTCTAAATTTAGTATTCGCCACATTAAACATTGGAACCATTAATCAAACACAGCACGTTGACTGCGAACGTTTGACTGTTCCCTGACTCAATACTGTTGTCGCAGACGACATCGCTCCTTTCTTTACATAGACTCCCGCCTCGCTCACGGGATGACAAATGTTTACTTGCTTATTCAACCCCTGTATAACCCCTTCTCCTTGCACAGTTCAACACTTCCTGCTTTTTCCAAACAGTATTAACATTTTCACCGCAGCGATCAAATACTTAACCATTCCGCACCTCGTGTAGCGACATAAAAGTAAGAACTTAAGAAGAAAACAAAGAACGCCAATTTGGCAAGTCGAAGACAAACGCATTTAAAATGGGCAGAGCAGAGCAAGGGCCATCTATCTTGGAGCTTGATAAACGACGACATTATTCCTTATCGCCCACTCAATTTGTTTAAAAGCGTTCTGCTTTGATAATTTGAGAATTACAAATCGTATCTCTTGACACAAAAATGTCCTCATAACTGCAAAATCTTGCCAGCTTGATAAGGCTAAGGGGAGATCGGTCCAATTTATCTAAATTTATATCTTTGGAATATGCCGCGAGACTGCGAAAGGCAAAAAAAATCGGTCGATAGTATTTCTTTTTTGCTTAAGATGTATTTGTGTTTAAGTCACGCATGTATAAGGTTTAGTAAAGCAATCGGTTTTGTTCCAGTTGTGGAGGAGCCGGAGTTCACGGACGTCATTCAGAACGTGACGGTGCCGGCCGGCCGCAGCGTACGCCTCGCTTGCTCCGTCAAGAACCTCGGCTCTTATAAGGTAACGTTACTTGTCTCACCCAACCTTACAACAGACACAGCACAACAGGTTGACTTATACATGTACAGCATATGTCCCAGACGGCTTTCTTTCGACCTTGTTTATCTCCAACACAAACACAAAATCACATCTCTGAATGGGCTTCACTTGATAGGTCGGAGGCGACGGCAGCGCGGTGAATAGACGACAATATGCGTGGAGCGGCGAAAGGAAACATAAAATAAGAAGCATTTTATCATTTGATTTAGAACGCGCCGTCGTAATAAAGTGTCCATATAAATGGAGGAAGATATGATTTACAACCCCTACGCCGAGTTTGCACCTCGCTCTTGTGGCTGAGACGGTTTAAAAACTAAAATATTTTCAGAAAGTATGTAAAGTTTGTGGTTTCAGTTTATTTAAAGAAAGAATTTGCATGTACCTAATAATAGCAAAAATTTGAATGAAAACTAATCCGGACAAGGAATTGTAACTTTTTATTGAATTAAATACTCTTTATCAGGAACAGTGCTACGTCAGCTACGGCGTAGCAGCTACGCCGTAGCAACTACGCAACCGCTTATTTTATTCATTTGTGAATTTAACAGTTTGGAATTAGTACTAATACTCTGCGCATTAGATGAAAGATTAAACTTAACGACATCAATTTGGTGTAGCAATATATCTGTAACGAGTAATACAACTACCGGAGTAGTGAGTACAGTCGTCGGACGAGCCCCGACAGCCGGCGACCGGTGACCGGACGGCCGATAAGCCGCAAGGTGACGCCGCGCCAGCTAACTGCCGACACCGCACGCTCCCTCTCCCTGGGGGCGCCCGGTTCATTCGGTTCCCACTGAAACTCCCTGCACCCACTGTTAACCAGAAACGTAGATTAGTTAGTAATAGCCAATCCATAGGTAAATGCTCCGATGTCTACTACTAGGCTCGAGTAATTATATAACACGGAGACTTTAATATCTCTATTCTACAATAATATACAACGTATGAAATGGTAAACGTACAACCAAGTGAACATCAATAGTATCTATCGATTTCCGTTTGGCCGACTTTTTTATTTTTATTTTATTGCATTTACTTACTTGTGAAGCTGTCTACGGTGCGGGCGCAATAAAAGCCGAGATAGTGTTCTCGTACTTCTGAAATAAAGGCTTAACTGGGGGAGCCATCACGGTTGCCCTGTATTGACAACAAGAAGCGGATTTCCCCGAAAGCCTCGCCTGTGCCATTAGTTTCCCGCATCGGTTAAAAAGATTTGCCTTTTCGTCCGTATTTTTTTTTTGAATTATTGACTCATGCGAAATATTGTGATGAAAGACATAATATTACTTGTTGGGATACTTGAATGCAAAAAAATAGATAAATAATCATTTGGACTGAGCTTATAAATATTAGCTTAAACCTAAATTACGTTTGCAATAGGGCAGCGCGTTTGATTCACGCGTCATAACAAATACTTGTATTGCCTACGGATATTTTTTCGGAGTCTACAAGTTTTTGTAGAATAATATCATTGCGGAGAAAAAATTTGTACAACATGTTATCATGTGTCATCACAGAAATAAGTATGACAGATTCATGTATAGATCTACGTTTATAAATGTGAGGTTTTAAGTACCTTGGTGCTTTTGTCCATTTGTAGTACTTATACGCACATTCTAGAATAATACTCTTTATTTTATGTATATGTCACTGTATGATTGTGAACACCTTTAGTTTATAATCTATCTCGCGAGATAAATAACTGTCTAGAACTGTCGATAAATTATGAACTGCTCCGTACTGCATTCAATATAAATAGGTTAGGTTACGTTAGAACTGCGAACAACCACGCGCGAGGCGAGCGAGCGTAGCGAGCGGTGCCGTGGCAGCGGCCGGCGAGCGCTACTTCCAAGTTAGTGGCAGTTACTTGGCTATATAGTAATAGCGCAAGGTACTATCCCTCTGCAGTTCACAATGTTTCGATACTTTGTAATCTCTCGAGATAGATAATAAACAGACGATGTTCATAACGTTACGGTGACATACTCGTACACACCATTTCACATAATTTCAATATTGATTTCAACGACAGCACAATAGCCTAAAATACTTAGGAATTTAATAACCCTAAACTAATATGTAAGAGATTGTTGAACATTCAAATAAATGTTACCCATGTTAAATTTTATTCACGAGGCAATTCGACGAAAAGATTTCCTATTTTATGCAAATGTCTGTAAGTATGCGCACGTAGCCGGTTCATCGGCATGAAATGTCAGATAGGAAGTCGGCAGTAGCACGTACATATGTGGGTTTGCAATAACATGCCACAACGAGTCGCAGCAATGTTACACTCGCGCCGCATGCGAGCGCCGCCTGTTCAAATTCTGGCATATTTCTCGTGCCTTAATACTGGCGCTGGCTGAGCAAACTGAGCCCAAGATGAGGGGAGCCGAGAGCACTTGTTCCGACGACCGCCCAGCTGCGCTACCGCCGCTCTAATGTCTATAATGATCGTGTTCACCATTACACAATCCTGAGGAATACCGATTAATGTTTTAATTAAAAATATTCACCCCTTTTGTATACAAATACGAATTCAGATGAAAGCTATTTGGTAAAACATTTGAACTATAACGATAGAACTTCTTGCTCGTAAAATGTTTTCGATCAGCACTACTTACATCAACCCCAAAATAACTTATTGGCCGAAGATTCCGTGAAAACTTGGAGAGCCCTCGGCACAAATCCGCAGCTGAAGAGATCTCTAAGTGGGCTTTTAGCAGAACTAAGCTAAGCCGTCTCGTGCAAGATGTTCGCTCATTTCTGTCTGCGCCATTGCATTAGTGTGTCAACCGTACTAACGTTTCGTGACGTCGAGAGTATTCCACGAACAACACATTGATAGAAACTGTGCGTTGTTGTTTTGTTCTCTAGTCGTTTTTGGCGTTTTATACATGTGGATAAAACGTGTAAATCTACTACATAACAACTACCTACTCACTTTTATACTCCGTGTGAAAATGAGTTTCATCTTTGTGTACTATCATATGTAAAATTTTCTTTTATGAATACGTAACACACAGTTAGATATTTATCATATTTATGAAGGTTGTATCAAAAGCGACTGCTGGGCAAATCTCTCCAAAGACCAGCAAAAAGTATCTTAAGTAGTTTTGCGAGCTTTTATTTCTCTTAGCTTTGATAAGATTTTCACAAAATAATATCCCATTTACTGGGTATATTGCAATGGAGATTACTGTTCTACTGTATTTTTTTGGATTATTATAAGTAATCAGCAGCATATATCAGAAAAGAGTGGTCAAATTGAAGAGTGTGGTACAGACTATTAAATTGAACAACCTTCTAGAATGACCAACATCGAAGCTCGAAAAAAAGTCCAATACAAAACGTCAATATATACTCGACCCAGATATATGGGACGGCTGATCATATTTTCGTGATTACGATATTAGTCTCATGGAGAAAATCGTTTATTTAGATGTTCTGTACCACACCCTTAATTTTGACCACAACTTTTTGATACATTCTGTATAACATGATAGGTATTTGGTTGGGTTTTGGTTTGGTGATTGATCGATCTAGAGGTTGCAAACGCTACTGTTGGGTTCGATTCGCAGATTGGCCAAAGTGTAATTTTGTTTTTCTTTCTGGAATTTTTCACGTTTTAATTTTTCAGCCCTGTGTCTGGATTTGTTCCCGATTGATGTCAATAGACTATATGTGGGGCTTATGGCTAAGTAACAATAGCTGCATGGGTCAGGTTAAGCTACACTTGCCGCGGTTGTTCCATGGATGGGTGAACATCTTCACATACCCAGACTCGACCTCAAACACGTCACTTATTCTACTTTCACATTTAACAGAAACGAGGATCAAAGTATTTAACAAGTGTTTGAAACTAGGGGGTTTTTTTTTTTTTGGGTGGGAAATCATCAAATGACTTCTCCTGCTGAGTAGAGCAGGAGGGCGTGTCAGACTTTTACTGACTAAAACCCACCCGTGTTCCCTCAGTAGCCCATATGCCAGGGGCTGTGGTATCTCTTTCGAACAAACCCGCACCCCTGGCAGGCATCGGCCCTTGCGGACCCCACCAGTGGTCGCTGACATCTTTGACGGCGCGCGTGTGGAACACAACGCGCCGTCCCGTCTACCACTTTTCGGCCGCAGAGGATAGGGAGAGCGGCTGACGCTATACCGACACTCCTCTTCCCCTGCGGCCCCATCGCGTCCGCCATCAAACGGTGGCGGCCCCGTCCAGGCCACGGAAGGGAAGAGCGCTGCTCAGAAGCACCGGCACTCCTCCTCTACCGCAGCCCGTAACCCTTAGCCGCGATGCCTCCCATTCGACATCGCGGCCCACCTCAGTTGCGGTGCACCTCACCGCAACCTACTTTTTGGCCGCTACGTCGTCGGCTTTGAGGCAAAAGCCCTGACGAGCGGCCCCACCTTTGGGTTCCTCTTGGCTTCACCGTGGCCGGAATCCACGGTTACTGAGCCCCCCCGCAACGACAATGCGGGAACCCACTCGGGGGGGAAACTAGGGGGTTCATTTCACATTGTGTTAAGGGTTTTAAGGATTTGGCAAGTAGTAGGTATAGACTTAAATAGATATTTGGACCAAAGTTTTCCCTACTGGTTTTCAGGAGATTTTTCATAAAGGTTCATAGAAGAGAGACAGTCATACATTTGTACCGTCGCCACTTTACATGGCTGGAATTGATACCTACCTTTTTTAATGTCTAATTGTGTTATTAAGATCTCATTATATACTGCACCGGTTGATGTCTTCACTTCAAAGGCTATTGCCGAAAACCAGCGCAGGGGCACTGTCACATAGGGTCGTAGCATTATGCTGAGCAATGGCCGTTTTGCGTGGATGTGACGCATATTTTCCCCCAACTTGTTCTTTTTTGTGTTTGTGTTCTCTCTTTTCGCCATGTTTCCCGCAATTAAACGGATCTTCTTTCTTTGAAATTAATAAATCGTTCATATTTGTCAGAGTTAATAGCACTAACCGAGAGAATATTAAGTTAAAAAATATGAACCATTCCACAACTTGAAACAAACAAAGTTAGGGTAATAGCGTAAGATGAAGCTCTTTAAACGTTCCATAATTAAATCTGTCGTAATATTATTAAACACGTCTACGAATCATCTCCTGCGGCGATAGGATCCGTCGTTAAAGAGGTTCGGTGCGGTGCGCGGTGGAATGGGCAAAGTTTGCAACGAGTCCATTATAAATCAAACGATGCCTTCCAGGCATGTCCTGAGGGACGAGAACGTCTCCCGCCGTGCCACCGAACTTCAACTTTGCCTCCTTAATGCCTCAACAATTAAGATAAAAAGAAAGAAGGGCCTAAATTAAAGGTGGTTAAAAGATAACGAGTTAATAGGCCGCTCTAACTTTACAAGTAAAGCGTGGGACGGATTTTCAGTGTTATCATAGTAAAGTGTCCGATACGTATCATTTTGACTGTAATAAGTGACGTAAGTTAAAGTTACAGGTAGATATCGTGCTAAATCTACCGGAACTCATCACTGTGGCTACTGTACCTATATATTTTTTAATCAAATCTGTTTTTAAATAAACATAAACAGCTTTACCTAACACTAAACTCAAAAATGTAACAGCAACCTGTCCATAAAATTTGCGGTTAGGTAATTTTGCATATTTGAAGTAATGGGCCGAGTGCCGGCAGCGGTGCGGTGCGGGGGTGAGGCGGCGGGGGCAGGGGGGCAGCGGCAGGCAACAACTCGTGTAACGACGTCGTGACCTAACTCGTTTAGGATCCGCAGACGAATGAAATTAGTTAGCCGCTACCGTCATTACGAATATCATATTTTCATCTGCCACTTCCGCCAGCTTCATTAGTCACTTACGTAGGTAGCGGAAAACCGTTTAACTTCACAGAAAAATCTCACTCCGTAATTTACCATTAGGTCGGTTTTTTCCTGAAAATAAACCAATAATATATAAATCCTGGACCACTTGTGCACTTACTAAATGTTTCTAGCCACCCGGAGTTCGCGGTACGATCGGAGAACTTCGTTAAGTTCAACACTCAACGCTTATCTTCCGACCGCTTATAAAATTTTGATTCCTATTTAATTTTATCTTAATTGTTAGAACAGTAAAAGAGAACTTTGGGCAATATCTCTTTGCGTTATAACGGATTTAAGATAACTGCTTTAATCTTTGGTTTGGAATGTATATACGAAGCCGAGCGTCTTCTAATTTTGGCGTTTTATTACAATTTGCTCATAATAATATTGATGTAGCCATATTAGTTAGAAGACTGGCCATCCAGCCGGCGTCGTGGTGGCGGCGGCTGCGGCTCGTAATTCAATCAGTGCGGTGCAGAGGGACACACCGTCGTGATTAGATTAGACGCCGGCCACAATTACGCAGATCAGATTTAGATCTACCGTCGCCGAGCGCGCCACACCGTAGTCGCGCCACGCCGCCGTGTCGCTCGCGCCGAGTGTTCCCGCGCTGCCACGCTCCACCGCAAGGTACCACGCTCCACCTCACGCTACTTACTCCCAACCAACTTCCAAGTATGAGATTACTTATATCAACGTAACAAACTTCGAAGATTAGAAAATAAGTAGATCTTACTTTAAGAATTTTACATGAAATTATTTTCATGTAAATCGTTTGAAATATTACTAAGCCTGTTTAATATCCCTGAGCCCCAGGTTACGCCGACAAGTCAGGTCGCCGTCATTAGAGGGGTTACCGTCCCATTGCATAATAAAATGGGCGAAGTTTCCTCAAGTCCATTATAAATTAGACAGCGGCTGAGAGCCGCATCACTTAAGATAGGTAAGATGTGACCCGGCACGAGTTTTAGCTACCAAACTTCCGCTATATTGCCTCCGCAATCTTGATAAAAAGAACTACCCATGATTCAAACTTGAAGAAGGATTAAGAGATAAAGGATGCACGTCGAACTTTTAAAGCTCAGAAACCACCTAACTCTAGTTAATTTTTCTTGCGATTACTCGACTTTAATTAATTTTATAGGTGTAGTTTCTTTTAAAGTTTAAAATATGCCAAACCCTCGTTTAATCACGGAAAACTTGTAAAGTGTTCGAAAGTTTAAGCGCGCTGTCTCTCAATCAACATTTTGAGTTGTAGATTGCCTTTTACTGAAATTGTTTAATTCAAAATGGATGATAAGCGTTGAGTGTTTTACAAAACAATATCTTGTTTTATCTTTCTGGCGCGGATCTAGTGAACATCTACCGGAATAATTGAAAAATGAAGCTAGTCTAACGTAATTTGATGGAGGTGGGTACCTACGGAGGAATTAAATCTTTTTTCTCCGAGGGGAGATTAAAAGTGGCGAGATTGTTCGTAGTGAGTATAACAATCTCGGTAAAATGCATTTTAAGCGCTTAATGCCGTGGAAATTGGTGTGAAGCGGGGACGCGATGGCAGCTCCGTGCTGCAATTACACAGATGTCGCGGAGACGACTCGCGTACTAGACGCCGCACCACCACGCCGTACAAGTGTACGGGGCCACTCGCCACTCTATACCATTTGTGCTTAAAGATTTCACTACACTAATAAATCATAAAAGATCCTGCGATTTCGTGTCTCGGTTGGATCCTGTCCAATCTTCCTTTATTCTATCTTTCCTTTATTTTGAAATATTTCACAGTTCAGTTATTCTATCTATTTCTTCAGTTATTCTATCTATCTCTCTATTCTATTTTTATTTTACAATTTTTAGTTACCTATTATGAATCTCAAAAATATTCGGATAAACCCGTTCGATAGGTTTTGAGAAAAATAAAATTTGAATGTGACGCTAAAAATCGGTAAATGTTTTTTTTTTTTTATAATTTACATATAGCCAGTGTCACTCTCACAATCGAGACGAATCTAACGAAGCTAGAGAGCGCGACAAAGAAATCCACATACATACTCTCGAAAAACATAACCCTCCGTCTGACGCCGTCGGGTAGAAATAGAAAGAAAATAGAATCACTTATCAGTAAAAAATGTCCAAAGATTCCATGATAGCCTAAGCCCCTAGAAACCCTAGCACTCCTTGTCGTAACGAGGTGAGCGGACACTTCAAGGCGCTATACTAATTAGCCGATGTTTTGTAATTGAATCATCTCGCTGTCAAAGGGTAGGTAGTTTCTGTCTTCTTCGTTAGAATTTCTTCAGTCCGTTTTCCGTATATCTGTTGTTGTTTTAGTCTATCGTTGTTGTTGTTAGTATAACATTACTAGCTACCCGCCCCTGTTTCGCACGGTTTTAACGACTTAAAGAACATTGAGATAACTGCACACATAAACCTTCAAGAATAAATTCTCTATGTGATGGTGATAACCACATTGAAATCCGTTTCGGAGCTTAGCAGACCAACTCGCTCACACTGACAGACACAAAAAGCGACTTTAATCCAAACTATAATTATTATAAATATAATAATTATTGTAAATATAATAATTACATTTGATTTTTTGGATTTTTGTTGAACTTTCATGCTATAAAAACTTTTTTCAAAAAAATATCAACCGACTTCCAAAAAAACACTACAAATTGCAAAATAACTTTAATTTCGGAAGTCGGTGACTTTGGACGTGTAGGTATTTAATTCTTTGT
The DNA here is from genome assembly GCA_949987655.1 of Polymixis flavicincta. NCBI lineage: Eukaryota > Metazoa > Arthropoda > Insecta > Lepidoptera > Noctuidae > Polymixis > Polymixis flavicincta. Next base: position 16,021,713 of record OX465173.1, read on the forward strand.
CACCGCCTTCCGAAATTAATGTTATTTTGCAATTTGTAGTGTTTTTTTGGAAGTCGGTTGATATTTTTTTGAAAAAAGTTTTTATTTTTCACTTTTTAGTTACCTACGCCACACCAATTCGAAATTTCATCATCCTCAGAGTCAAAACAATGCATATTTATGCGATAGCCGCATTCGCGGTTGATTTGCTGCAAAGTTTTGAAGAGTTCCGTTGTCTGTCTCCAAAACGCATCATCAGATCTATTTGAAATTTATATGGGACCATTTCGGAACAAACCCTTTTCGAACAAAAAAATAATTTTGCAAATCCGTCTATATACGACGGAGTTATGCCCGAACATACATAAAAAAAAAAAAAAAAAATATAAACATGTCGAATTGATAACCTCCTTCTTTTTGAAGTCGGTTAAAAACAGCTGAACTGAGGATTTGGATGAAATTTTGCACATGGTAGACGGTTAGACCATGACGTGGATTAGAACACTTTCTATCTCGATATTCTAATGGGATCGAGACTTACGGGTATACGGGTGAAACTACGGGATGCAGCCAGTTTATAATATGTTTAGATAATAACAACATCGCCACATACAAAATCAACCTGAAATACGCACACCGTGACAGCTGAATTATATTCGAGATAGACACCTATATTTTATTCCTCGGAGAAGTCTTTAATTTCCGTTACGTCACTCGTCCAATTGGGAGAGCGATTGGAAATCATTGAGGCATACTCCACACCCTAGTTTTCTCGTTTTACATTTTCTGAAGGTATTTATTTAGGGGAGTTTTTCTCGTTATATTTCTGAGCTTTTCCAAGAAATTTTGTATGTACAATGGGACTAGAAATTATTAAAACTTGCAATATATTTGGGACAATTGTTTGAAATGAATGAACAGGTATGGGAAAAGATTGTACAGCTTTTCATTCAAGTAAACAATAAAAGGAACGAGATCTAGAAAATATTTGATTATTCAGTATGATTGAAACGGGCGTGGGTAGGATTCTCTGTCTCGAAACTTTCACATGCACTGTGTACCTGATTAGATATTGTCTGTGTTCCGTCCAGGTGGCGTGGATGCACTTCGAGCAGTCCGCGATTCTCACGGTACACAACCACGTGATCACGCGCAACCCTCGCGTCAGCGTCACGCACGACAAGCACCGCACATGGTTCCTGCATATCAGTGACGTCAGAGAGGAGGACCGCGGCCGCTACATGTGCCAGATCAACACCGTCACCGCCAAGACACAGTTTGGATACCTACATGTTGTTGGTAAGATTCGAACCACAAACTCCTCAGAAACTTTTATAAAGTCGTGTGCTCGATCTAATTTTGTCCCCTATTAAACCTTTCAAACTGTCATCCCCTATTTAACCCCTTTGGGGAAAGAATGTACAAAAAACGATTCTTAGTGCTCACTTTCTTCATATTAGGAATTCTTGTGCAAAATTTAGAGCTTCTAGAATCAGCGGTATATACCGGATGACATTTTTTAGCGTCTGGACAATAATATGACGTGTCGTGTAAGTAGAATAGAACTCATATACGCTGACCTTTCCCTAGTACCATTGATTTAATAAAAGTTCGGAATATCCTTAAAATACATGAAAAAGAAAACATCCTACGACACGCGCGTAAAACTAATAATAGCCAAAATAGTAATAGTAAACGAGCGTCAGCTGCGATCACCCATGAATGAAGAATGATGAAGTGTATATCTTTGCAACTGATCCCTACGCATACATTTGCGCGTGTACCTACACACGTCACCGTGCTGTGTGGAGTTGTAGTAGGCAAATAATTTGATACACTGTGTGACGCGTGTCTTGAAACCGTAAACAAAATAAATTACGTCTCGTAAGATCGGTAAAGCTTTGATAGAAATGTAAACAAACCTGTTGATATTAAATTCTTATAACAATCACTCACATTCATCTGTATTTCGAAGGTTATAACTTAATGTGTAAAAAAAAGAATCCTAATAATTATTATTGTAATCTAAAACCATTGAAACAAATGCACAGTGAACTAAGCGAATTGCCAAAAAATGCGGTAAGAATAAGACGGCTCGTTAGTGAAGTGGTTGAGCGATTAGCTGCGTGTTCTTTTATTTTGTGTGGGTTTTGAAAACTCAACCAGTGCTAATTGTGTACGTTGTAGATACCAACGCGGGTAAATATGGACTCGTCGGTCCATAGAATGTTCTCCTGCGGTTGGTTCTGCAGCCAGCGACAGAACTCAATACGAGGTCCAGGATCCAGAGCATGCAAAGCTTGCACGCGTAAGAAATGGTATGGATGCATATCCATTGAATGGAGTAGCTTCCATACCACATACTGGTTTACGCCAAATCGACGAGCTGCTTGCCGGGTGCTCCTCCTCTTCGGTTGTTGCTGGAAATATTCCAGAATGGCGTCTTCAACATGTATAGACTAGGGTGGCCGGCCTCTGCCCCTTGCATGACCGGGGAGCTGAAACTGGCCATGGTCAAGGAACCGCAGATAAGTGCGGAATATCAAGTCTGTGTTGGGGTTCCGGGGGTCAGGGATTCCGTTACGTCTAAGGGATTGTGGGTATTCTTCGTCGGCGTACAATCGCCTCGCACCATTTAAATTTTTACCGGACAAAAAATAATACCTCATCATGGCAAGGTACTCTATGCTGGAGTATGCGTACGTCATTATGAAAACAATCACTGGGCAGTTGAAGCACACGCGGAAAAAACAGCGATCGACGTCACGCTGTGACCAATCGCAGGTGACTGGAGAAACGGAGAGCGGAGCGGCGCGCGCGGGCGGGAGGGAATGCGTATGCGGTGAAACGTGAGCGGTACCTACGCCTGCGAAAAAAGCGGCCGGCTTCAAAGGATTGAATTTCGCTACGAATTTTCATTGATAATTTCTACGCGTAGAGTAGGGTGCCTATAAGTTGGATTTTGATATTATTTGCCAATTTTTTGGTTTTTTTTTTAATTTAATTTTTTTTTAGTTTTAATATGAAATGTTTACTACAAATAAGTAATAGTATTCATTGATAGGTTAATATCATTTCAGTTTTCAAAAAAAAAAAAGTGTAGTTTCTGTGCCATAGGGGTCTACTCCGTTCACCCATTATACCCAATTTTTTTGACGCTAAAAAAAATCAGCCGGTATAGGTTGTGCGTCGTCTACCAGTGAACCATTTCGTCTTATTTCCGTTTCATAGTCAAGTAACAAAAACCAGTAACCGGTCTGGTGTGTCATTACAATATCATAACAGATTATGTAAGGTAAATAGGTCTCATTAAACTTGTTATCACTCTCGGTCAGTCAATCTATTTAGTACCTACAGCTTCAAATAAATAAACTGATCGATTAAGAGAATGTGACCTCTGAGTTTGTTTCGGCCTTTCTTCACACAGTAGTCAGATGAGAAACGCCGACCTCATCTAATTTTAAAATATGATTGACGTCTAAAATTGTACAATACTACTTTAAAAAAAAAACATTTATCCTTAACACAAAACGTCAATTAAAACATGAAAACCGCACGTCCATTAAAGAGGTATTAATGTTTGTTTATAGTGCCGCCGACCATCGACGACTCGTTGAGTTCGAGCGACGTGATCGTGCGCGAGGGCGCCAACGTCACGCTGACGTGCCGCGCTAATGGCTCTCCTAAGCCCACCATCAAGTGGAAACGGGACGACAACTCAAAAATCTCCATCAGCAAGGGACATTCCGGTGACACATCGAATTTGTTCATGATCGAAATAGGTTTTTGCTTCGCTTCCTTCGCCGACTTTATCTATCGTTAATTTCCAGTTTCCGAATGGGAAGGTGAAGTATTGGAGATGGCACGGATTTCAAGATTGGACATGGGTGCCTACCTGTGCATTGCTAGCAACGGTGTGCCGCCGACCGTATCGAAACGTGTCAAAGTCAGCGTTGATTGTAAGGGGCCCACATCATTTACGATGTCAATTACAAAAAGTACCTACATCTTTCAATGATGATTTTTTTAACATTGGTATTATTTTCCAGTTCCACCAATGCTATGGATCCCTCATCAGCTTGTCGGTGCTCCGCTCTACTACAATGTCACTCTAGAATGCTTCACTGAAGCACACCCGACTTCTCTAAACTATTGGACGAGGGATGATGGCCATATGATTCATGAAAGTCTTAAGTATCATATGGAGAACACTGTAGGAGTACCAGCTTATAAGACACACATGAGGCTTCTAATCAGGAACATAAACAATGAAGATTACGGGACTTACAAGTGCATTGCTAAGAATCCGAGAGGAGAGTCCGATGGCACCATTCGCTTATACAGTAAGTATGCTTCTATATTTAATTGAAAAAAACTGAACATCATCACGAATTCGCTGGGAAGACGGCCATATTTATGTGAACACACGTTGGGAACTCCTGGTCTAGAAACAAATCAGAAATAGACGGGCGATTTGATAGCGTCATACAATTTTTTTTTGAGTAGATCATTCTTCCGACACCGGCTGGTAAGTTACTATGCTAGTCTTTAGTTTTTTTTTACATTGAAAATCTTACACTTTCTTTCAATACAGCGTCTTCACCACCGACCACAACTCCGGACCCTCACGCGCTGACCGTGCCTCCACCCTCCAGGCCTCCGCGCCGCGACACTCCGCTCACAGACAAGGGTAAGTAAGAAAAACTATGGCATACTAGGTCAGGTATTGTGACGTACACAAACAATGTGTTAGTCGGGGATATGATAAGGTTAAATGCAATTAAACTTGGGCAAAATTCAAACTTTCAGTGATACGCGAGATGGCAAGATGAACTGGGTTAGCTCATTTTCTTAGTGTTTATACTGTATACTGTACACGTACAGTAGGATCCAAAAGCGGAGTACCAATCTCAAAAAGTAATAGATTGACACTACGGTTTAACTTACGACCTTCTTATATTAAGTAATTTCTATACTGTAGACACACACACTCTCATACGTCTACAAATGATTGTATTCCATAAATTCAACCGTTAAAGTAAATGACGTGATAGCTTAGTGGTTCCTGAACTTGGATTAGCGCCATCGTGCGCAACGAGTCTCGGGTTCGAATCCCACGCGCGGTGTGCTAGCCTTTTTATTGTTTTAAAAATCGCTTTTGACTATAGTTTCTTGTTCTATTCGTCTTGTTCACTAAACTCGTAAAACTTTATCAATATACCCACAGAAACCTAAAGAAATTTAAATGATAGTTAACTTACGACTCATTCGACGTGACATTTAGAACGGTGTTGGTTGTTATTGTGTGCTAGTGACGTGTGTTTAATCTATTAGCGGTCATCTAGTTCATTTTAAAATGTAAGCAAATTGAATAATAGAAATGAAAGCGAATATTATTGCGCTGCATAAAAGCGGACTTAAATATCACAAATAACTGATGAAAGCGGCCTGAGTGTGAGTATTATGATTTAATTATTTTATTAAGCACTTATTTAAAGTATAACTGCTGATCCTTGTAGTAATTTTTAAACGTTTTATAAGTATCATAACGTCTAAATAGAAGAAAAATATAAAATTTCAAAGTAAATTTATTTCCTAGATTAAATATTTATGTGAAATTTATATTTCAAATAATTTTGTTTCTAAATAGTAATACATATTAGTATGTATTTTGTTTAGTAGCCTAACAGTACCCCTTTTTTGTTTTAGTGAAATACTGTGAGTCAGTGGATGAAAAGATATGAGGAAGGGGGTAGCCTTGCCCGTCGAAAGCAAAGTGGAAGACCCCAGCTTATAAAAGAAAGCGACAGCACAAGTGGTTTCAAAAAGACAAGACATTTTGCCAAATTATTCATAGTGCGCTGTGCACTCCACGCAGAAGCTTTGCATCATGGAAAACCAGCTCAAAAAACATAAACATTAACATTAAGATATAAATTAGAAATATTTATTATTATTGACTTTTATTGATTTTAGTAATATTCACATAATATTGTGTCATATCCGTAATATGGATTATATTCGAGGTTTAGTTTCAATCTTCTTTTCGTAATGAAAATGATTACTTAAGCTATAACTTCGATAAGTCCTATTAAATACAATTTGTTAACTTTGAGGTTTGAGAGAACTAACTCACTCGCAGTAGATTTATTCCAATAGTAGTACTACTGAGTCATTTAATTGTATTGTGACAACTTGTCTGCATTTGTTATTTTTACGTGGGTAGATTTGCGTAGAAAAATGTGATTTCTTTAGAGTACCGCACATTGTAGTAATTACAGCACAATATTATTATATTACTAAGATACAATAGCCTGATTATCATGGTTCACCAATTAGCTACTTTACTTCAATAATTGTTCTTTATGAGAAAATAAACTGTTAACAAGAAGTTATTAGTAGTTATTTTTATACCCACTTCATAAAATTATAACGAATAAACATTTTGTAATCACATAATCTTCTTAATCCTTTGTTTAAATAATAATTTAAGTAATTTAAAAAAAACATTCTCGTATAACGAATAATAAAAGAACTGATGAAATTGTTGAAAAGAAAAATAAGTCTCTTCGGGAGATTTGAACCCAGATTTATGTGTTTCTTAATCAATGACAATACGCTGCGAGCTACCGAGACTTGATATTAGAACGTGAATTTTAGCGATCGTATGAACCGACCAAGGTCATACGTAGTTACTACGTAACACAGTACAGACAGAGACAGAGTACTCTGTGCGACGGTATGTTTTTTGTATCTTTCGACGACAGTGGTGTGTGAGTACCTACTGTGGTGTACGGTCTGGTTACATCACTTATACACACAGCTGTAGGTACGGCCTGGACCGCGAGTCATAGCAATATAACCCTTAGCATGAGAATGGACTCTTGACCGCGACCGTACCTATGTTACCCAAAACATTTATATCCAGTGCAGAAAAAAACCGAACGAATTCAATTTCCGTCCGATTACGTAGTTTTGGCGTTTAAATTAAATTACAAGAAGTAAAGAAGCGTGAAATGCAATGAAATAATTGATAGATTCGATCGCAGATGAATGTATCGCGCTGTGTATATATTTATACAACGGCAATTTATTATGTTCGTGTGTGGGAATAGTAATTAATTACACTTTAACAAACGTCGCGGTCGAATGGGTTTATCAATATCTGATATCGATGCCAATAAAATGCATTGAAACAACATTTTTATGTCGGCGACTTCGTTTATTAAGAGATAACATTACCTTTACGAGTTGTATCCCCCATGAGATCGTTCAGTTTGTTTTCATTGTTTGTTGCTGTTTCAGTTATTATTAGTGGCCGTTATATTTGTTTATAGATCGTAAACTGTTACGACGATCTGCTTGTCGCCAGCCGGTAGTTTGTTAACTGGCTCCGACTGTTATGAGCCCTCGTAAACTATGACCAAATCGTTTACAAACAAAACATTTTATGAAGTGCTCTTATTATAATCTCCACATCAAATTATTATAAAATTGGTTTATGCAAAGTTAATAGGCGTAAAGTGTATCGCCCTTTAAATATCGCGATCTTTGATCGACGTTACTTGAAATATCGTTTTGCTCCGGATTGAACAGGATGACACTCTTGAAATAAATAAATTCACATTTAAGGCACTTGAAAGATACTGAAGACAGTTCAAGTTTTTACTGATTTATGCTTTATAGTAGAACAATTAGAAATAGAATACTAATAATTAGGATTTGTTTAACTCACTAAAAACCTTGAAAACCCAACACAAACACCCTATTTTATCCGTAGAATCTTTTCAATCTAAAAATCTGTTCTCGGCTTGTTTGATGATCTGCTTTCGGGTATAATCTATGTAGCAAAAATTTTGTATTCATTTATTTACACACAGTAAAAAACATAACAGATACGGCATAATCAATTAATTAATATTATAAATAATGAATTATACTCCAATTTCGATCACTGGGCGACTACTATTAAATTATTAAAAGTTCTTATTGATTTCATTTAGGTATTTCTTTTGACTATGCCAATGATGTAATATGGACTAGTAATGTCAGAATCATTGATGTAAGAGCCAGCATGTATTGTAATATCGTGGTGTCATAAGTTGCTGGGCTCGCGTCATTACTCGCCCGTTATTGGGAACTTGGGCATTTCCCCGGCCACGCTGCCGGACAACATCTTGCGCCAACCTATTACGGACAAGTGTTCCCGTCCTCCTTGTTGCAAACTCTTAATAAGCTTTGTTAACACGATAAATTGAAAATGTATAAGCCCGGAAGGTTTTATATACATATTGCAAAAAGAAAATAAGAACAGCGGGTAGTGAATAATAAATATAGACATCTATCAATAAATGTACATAGGTACTTATAATATCTGCCCAAGAGCCGAAGGATATCATTTTAACATGTTCGCGCGAACTTGAAAAACCCATTTAGGGGTTGCGCTGGCACGAGTGTAAGTTTTGCGGCTGGTTGTTTTTGCGGCGTGGTGCGGCGCGGCGGCGCGCCGTCCACATCGGACCCGCTACTGTTTTATTTTTTGCAACCATTACGAATTTACGAGTGGCCCCGAATACTCGACAATATTGCGCAACTTTTCAATAACTGTTAGCCGGCCGCCTGCCGACGGCCCGTGCCTTGCTATATTGAATCCTTTGCCCAATCAGTTCACGTTGTCGTTTTTCCTCCATAAACTTTTTAGGTTGTTCAAAACATTCTCATCTTTTAACAATTTCTGAACTCATCTATTTATCTGTTACACAGGTACTAAGTATCAATCGAACCTCAACGAAATCGATAAGGGCAAACAGAAAACAGATGAAGGCGGTGGGAAGACGCACCTGAACTGGGTTGGAGGTGCATCGCAGGTTACAGGTATGTTAAGTCTCAAATTTCTTTCTACCTAAGTATTCGTGGGACATATTTTCCCAGAAAGATAGATTTAAATTTCTCTTGCCGCATTATTCAAGGGAAAACAAAATTGAAAGTGCTAAACTTAGAGCTTTCAAGTTAGTTTAACACAACCAGTGAGTGTGACAAAAAATATACATAAACTCACGCGTTCTTCCCAAGGCAGAAACTACAAAACACCACCTGCAAGGATCATTACATATAAATTTTGCTTGGTTTACGTTCATAAATCTCTGTTCAAAATATCCTTACCAAAAACAAAACACTATTGCTGTACCTACCCGCAAATAACTAACATGAAAATATTTTGTTTGCAGGTGACGCTGACTGGAGGAGAAGCTCCATATGGGTTTTAATTTCGCTAATCACTGTGCCATATTATTTAATGATGTAACTCTATTATCATTCATCCGAATCCACTGTCCATTTGCATACTCGTAGTTACATTTAGCCGAGCTTGGCTCGCCCGAGATAGTGGAAATTAAAAGGAAATTGTTTTTATCGTCCACAATCCCACGCACGTCATGGATGTACTCTGCCTATAATCATTTAATATTTGAAAGTATCTATGCGACTCACATGCCAATTTTATTGTAACGATGTTCTATAATAATTGCTGGGGAAGATTTTAAATGTAACGAACAACGAGCTTGTAGCCGTAACTTGTTTTTGAACAATAGAGATGGGATTAAATGTAATTTAATATTTATGTTTCGAAATAAGAAATCTACTTTCTAACCCTGAAACAAAAAAGCAAGGAACTTATTTTCTGTTGATTTTTTTGCCCACAAAATATCAAACTATGAAATTTGTTCTATTACTTACTTTTTTTCTAAATCAGTTATATACCTACATATTACAAGACCCTGCTTGGAGATGCAGGCTGGAACTTCACATCCGCTTAACTTGTTGGGGCTGTTCAGTTAAACTTACATTGTGTTTTAACTTTTTTTATTGTGAAATATGTGTAATATGTACATCAGTTTGGTAATAAATCTAAAAATAAAAATAACAAATCCGCAGATAATCCGGTCTCTACAATGTTCGGTATGTAGATGACCCTCAACATAACATTATGTAAAGCTTGTGAAAAGGACACTTATATGATACTGAAATTGATTACCTACAACATATACAAATCGGTATTTCAAAAAGCAACTGGTATCGAATTTTGTAAACGAAATAACAAAATGACGTAAGCCAACCCACTTTGACCAATGAATTAACAGCTACCCGTTACATTAAAATAGCTCATATGTAAGAAACACTTATGAATTTATTGTCCTCGAAAACAGGTAACTTAGAATAAAAACGAATATTAAAATGTAGTCACATCGCCGTCGTTATGTACCTACAATACACTAAGAGGTTTAGGTTTCATAACCGAAATAATATTCGTAATAACTATAAGCGTTGTTGTTAATTATATAAACTAAAGGTATATGTACAACAGTTCCTTGAACTTATTCACGGTTCAGCAGAATTTCATACAGATGTCTAAAAACATTTATTTTCACCGTTGACATAGTTCTAAAATCTGCTCGGCCGTGAACATATGTAATAGACAAATTCACTGCACACATATTATTATTAATATATAATACAAAGTGCACTATTATCATAGTTATGGATTTTAGTATAAGGATATAAGAATTAGATAGAGTAAGACTGAATGAATTATAAAATTGTGTCTTTAGAGGATATTTTTAAATTTTATTAATTTTATTGTGCTTATGTAAACCTCATGTTCGCTGTGATAAAATATTAACAGAATTGACGAAATTTCCAAATTGAGCATTTTGTATGGTTTTCTGTATCATTGTGCCGTAGTGTATATCTAGTCTGTATTCCTAATGTGACTCCTGCCTGCCTTCCTACTATATTTTCGAGGTAATGGAAACTTTGTGATGCGTGAGTTATATTTCATATGAATGTATTTTGTGCTACTCCTGTATTTTACATTTTAATATCCCAGATATTTTAATATCTGTAGTACACATTTGGATTTGTAGCTTTATTTAAAGATTATATATTGATTTCTTTTTCAGTTTTTTCTGTATTCATCCTTTACAAATCCAAATTTTCTTCTGTCAATTACACCTAGTTTATATATTGTAGTAACATACCTATATGTAAATGTTACCGTTATCATGTTGCCAAATTGCTAAATATAAGATAACGCCACATAGATAGAAATGTTGTAAATATATTCATTAAGCAAAGCCACTGAGTGTGTTTTTAATAACAGAATGTAATGAGTGTTGATAGCGGTCACTGCGGCGACGATTGTAACCTTACTACGTAATACACGTAACGACTAAGAGTGAGTAGGTAACAAACTAAATAAAGCTTGTTTTAAACATCAATCTTTTAATATTCCATACAGTCCATTACACTTATCCTCGGAGCACTAGTAATAAAAGCGTTATAAGTAAAAATATAAACAATTTTTTCAGCATTTAAGATATTTTATTTTTATTCTAGCGCAACTTCTATTATTAGATTTTGCAGTTAAATTCTTAGATTTAAACTGTAGTATTTATAAATATATCCAATTAGATTTTTCACTACTCCGGTTGTCTAATGTAGGTACGTAGACAAATTTCCCCCGTCATATTTTGATGGACCGAAATGCTTGCAAACAATCTGCGTCGAATCTTTGAAGATTAGGGCCGGCTTTGAGGCGCCGAAAAGGCTCCAACTACGTATGGCCGAACGCCAACTTGTGTAAGCCAATCTAACTTCTTTTAAATGTGTTTTTGATATAAAGAACACATTACCGTACGCATCGCTTTCGACTTCCAAATCCTGGAGCAAATTAGCTTTTGATTTATAAGGCTTTAAGTTTGTTGAGTTCGTAAATTGTGTACGCTCCGATATCTTCGTACACTTTAGGAATACTGATACATCGTAAATATAAACATAGCGCCGTGTTTCACAAACAAGCGAGACGCCTCAGTATAAATTGACTGTCTTGAAACTTCAAATGTCGTGCCATCACTTATATCTTGAAAAGAGTGGCAGGACAAAGCAATGAAAGTAGTGACATTTTACAGTGTTGAGATAGAGCTCAGTTTCTCAATATCTCGGTCCGGCAGCCAACTCGTCCTACAATAACAACCTAGTGGATATCAAATTATACTAAAACATCACAGAGGATTTATTACTACAGTTTGAAAGTGGCGTTATAATCCTTCAGTACAAAAGTATACTAAATACGTAGCAGAATACTCTAACTATCATATACACGTTCTAACAGTTTATTTAATTTACATACAACGCAGCCATTTTAATAGAATGACCTAAACAACGATTTAAAAAACGCAATGTAATGGAAAATGAAATTAGAAGTTACGTCGCTACGAGTTTTCGTAGCCACTTCCTGTTTTGGTTGCTACGAAGTTATTTAAAATAACTCTTTTTAAAAGTTTTAAAAGAAAAGCAAAGTATGCTTTCATATAAATTATAATTTATGGACAGCCATAAAGGTAAAGTAAAAACTATTAACTAATTAAATGTCGAGTATAAATCGATAAGCTCCTGCAAATTAACTCATTGCTTCTTCTTCGGACGAAGCGATCACAAAATGAATCTTGTCGATTTTCAATTATAAAATAGTCGGCTAATACTTGGACAGGACAGTCATCGGAACAACAGATAAAATACTTTATTTGGTTCAGATAAAGCTCAGAATGCAGTGTGCATCGTGTGATAATTTATAGCCTTTCATCTAGAGTGCAATGTTTGTAACAGTAGCCTCATTACTTAGCGGCGGCGCAGTAGGCGTGTGCTTCCGTCGAAACCGGATATCGCAGGGCGTACAAATAAAATTAACGCTTATTGCCATTCACTAAAAGCACCCCAAATTAAGAGGTTCGCTTTTCATTGGCTTCTACTTGGAGGCTTTACGAATGGAGTAGTTGTGTTGTTTACTTTGTTAATTGTGTTGGCAAACCCTGAGAGTTTTGTTTCTTGTTGATACGAAGTATAAAACTGCTAATTGTATTCTTATTAGATTTGTTTCTATTCGTTCCTCGGCTTTGTTATCTTTGCTATTTTATAGTCATCAATCAAAGTCGCAAATGGTCGAAGTAAAGGAATTATAAAAAGATTTGTTTTTGATAAAAACTTATTAAACTTTTAGCTTCAGAGTTGGGTCGAAGGTTTCAGAAATTTGCATTTAAAAACCACTGGCACTGAACTTGACTAGACACGTGTTTCGGGTTTCGCATATACTAAAAATAAGGTTATATAGGACTCTCGGTACGGAGTATAATAATCTACATACACATCATAGGAATTATGGTATATTGTGCAAGATTTTCGAAAGACCAGAATGTCTCAATAACCTGCACAAACAACGATACGCCGAACCGTTCAGAGTAGCGCACTGCGCGCACATCCTGATTGAAGACAAATTCAGCAGGCGTACAAGTGAAAACAAAGCAATATTCTCCGGGTCGGTGATCGTTTCGGTCCACATAGAGCCTCCATAATTTTCAGGAGGCAAATTAATCCGAGCACGGCTGGGCTGATCGGCGGTCAGTGCGTCCTCGCATACTAATGCTATTGTTTATCGAAGGGGCTAATCTGTGCGTACCAGCCGTCACTGTCCACCCTCCAAATTATAACGGATCACTTTCGGGCGCGTCTAATCCTGCGCCCCTCGCCCGTCTCGATCGCCAACGTGGCTGGACTAGCACACAGATACATGTATCTACGTGCCAAATATTAAATGTGACCCACTTTTCGATACACAGATTTTCCGTTCTTAAAAATATATAAATTTAGAAAAAAAACCTGTCAAGTGCATTTCAGACCACGCACAATGTAGAGTTCCGTAGTTGGGATGAATTTATACCAAGAACAAACTTACCACTGTTGTTGAAAAACATGTTCTACCTTTACATATAATTGTCTAAACATTCCAACTGAGAATGTAAGTTGATCGACTATTACTCGATAGCTTGTAAAGCCTACTTAGCTGTGATAGTTTTCCTCTTAACTTGGTTATATGTACTACAACCCTGAATTTTTTCACATATCCAAAAACAACCAACTGGTTGTTTTTAAAGCAGCTAAATAGCTGGCAAGGGCAACACTCTCTTACAAAAAATAGCGCTTTAAAGCTTAATATTTTATAAACTGATCCTTTAATCGGAAAATTGGCTGTACAAGTCACCAATATTTTTAAAAGACCTATCTAATGATACCCCACACTACGGGGTAGACGAGGGAAAAAATCCTCCCCACATACGCGTAAACGAGGTACTCTAAAAAAATATTTTTTCAATGTTTAATCTAGCATACCACTTTTCGGCGTGACTAATATGTATATCCCGTTCCGTGTGGTGCCGGACGTAAAAGAATAGCACCATCCCTTTTCTTCCCGTGGATGTAGTAGAAGGCGACTAAGGGACTTACTAGAGAATGGGCAGCAGCGTTCTCTATGCATTTTACCACCATACTGCGATCGCCAACTCGCCTGCCAAGCGTGGCGATTATGGCAAAACCTCTCTTTAGGGGGAGGCCTATGTCCAGCAGTGGACGTCTTTCGACTGAAATTATGATGATGATGAATATGTATATCCATGTCAAATTACAGCTTTCTACTATAAGAGTCTCTAACTCGGAGAGATGGGCGGACTTGGCAAAACTATAAGAGTTCTTTGTTGATTTTGGAACCCTTAAAAAGGACATCGTATAAGAACTGCGTTCTTAGTGAACATGCAAAAGGTCTTACACGACCATAGAAAGTCAAGGTTACCTATTATCGGATATCGATACTCAACACAAGCACTTCCCAAATAACAAATCCAATAATTATCCTTTGCTTACTTTACCAATTTTACCACTGTAAAAATACGCCCTTTAACGCTAAGTATAGCATAAAAGGGGAACTAGAAACGTTGCAAGGGATTGGCGAAAGATCTGAATGATGATGATACAACATAAACCAAGAGTTACCCTGCTTAGATTTTTATATGTGGATAAAAACCCTGTGGCTCACTCATGCACAATCAAATAAAACACTCCTCTATAATACACTCGAAGCACACGTACTCACTTCCCTACTCTAATATTTCTGTCACAACACACACGTACAGGGTGTTTATAAAACAGCCTTAAAAGCACAGCACAAAGGTGTGACACAAGAGTCAGCCCATTTCAGCGTTACTAACATGTGTAAAGTTGTAAAAGAGTCGTCCCACACTGAGTGATAATAAAGGTAACCCTCTGCGGCACCTTTATCGTTATCGAATAAAAATAATCCCGGGATTTTTCGGGATGATCGTAAATTATAACGGGATTCACAGGGGTGGTTAGAGTAGACGGTCGCGTCGCCTCGCCTTCGCCTTCGCTGACAGATTTCATCTAGAGAATGTTGACTTTCTTTTTATAAACCACATTTAATAAATCTTAAAGTATAAATGTGGCTTAAATACCTACAATTATACGTAGGTAGTTAAACAACACTTTACGGTGAGTTGACTACCATCATCACCATTATCATCTGTCTAGCCTTTTCCCATCTCTGTTCGGGTCGACTTCCAATCTAACCGGATACAGCTGAATACCAGTTCTGTGAGGTCACTATCTGAGAGTTAATTTAATGGAAAGGTCGGACTAATAGATTATACAAGGTGTAACAGAATAGACGCAAGACCTGAAAGTAGTTTGTTCCTAATTGACTACTGAATCGATTTCACTAACTTTTAATATAAGTTTTTTTTTTTTTTAATATGTGTTTTGTCATACCAACCAGTAATTGAGCCAAACATAATTCAATCTTATTTCAAAAGATATAAGACTCAATTTTAAACGCATAACGTAATGCTTGGCTCGACACGTTTTTCTTAATAATATCAATCAGGTTTAAAAAATAAATAGTTTTGGTCATCGTATTATGCTTATAACTCAATACTCTAATTGGGGTGCATGAGGTCTTGCGTTCATTATGTTACTCGTTGTATATTAAACACGTAGGTACCTTACTTAATAGCCATATCGAAACGCCGCAGCTGAAATCTGTAACCTAAACTACCAAAACATGGTGTAACGTGTAACGTAAAATTTATTGTTCCGTAAATAATTCATAAAACATCTCTTTGCGACACGACACATTTAAAATGAACGAGACGGTAAAGAGGAGAGTCTAACAATAACCAGACCCTCAACGCATATTTTTGACGGTGTGAAGCGCTGAAAATCCACCGATACCAACAAAAGTGGCAACTGAAACTAATGAATTATTCATACCGGCGGCGCGGTGCATGTTCTATCACTGTTTTATCTATTGCGGGGCTTACGGCGACCGCGACCCGCGCCCCTCGGTGCTCGCCGCCGCCGCCTCGCCGATCCGCGCAAGGGTTAACTACCTTGCAACCAACAATTTTAGTGCCGTTTGAGAAGACTAGATAAGCTTCATGTTGGAAATAAACATTAGCGTAATGCGACCGCTAACGCTGTAAGTGTTAAACAAGGGCCGTTCGCTTATTTAGTTAGGAACCTGTTGTTTATGGTTTATTTTTGCAATAATTATTGGGCCTGCTGCCTGCTTGGATTTTATTACGTATTTTTTAATTAACTTTGACATAGTAGGTACCTACCTCAACAATCCTTATAAGATAACAACGACAAAGTTAAACCTCTAAAAATTTTGTAGAAAGACAGGAATTTATAAAGCCCTAAAAGCATTTCACAAAGCAATTCGCCGTTCCGCAATTCTTTCATTCTATGAAGCAACCATACAGATAGTGTCGAATAAACAAGGATAACAAAGTGGCAAGTTTTCAACGTGCACAACATGTCGGCGCGATATTGGTTGCGGACGACGCGACTACACGGCTGGCGGCGACCGCTCCCGTAAACAAGATAAACCCGGCCACGGGATGCCAGAGGAGCCCTCCTGTAACCGCTAACCGGTAACGCACCACCACACATAAATCTGCACAGATTTCATTGCCTTGAACCTCGGACCCGCTAGTAATCTCGACTAGGATAACTTTCGTGGTTTTCTTTAAGTGTCATTTGATTGCCTCTTTTTTCTAAAATAAAGATTTTGATATTTCTAGGAGTTTCTATAACTACCTACGTTTATTAATTTTTATTCAACCAAACAATCTAATAAAGATCGAATCGTTTTAATGTTACTTAAATCCTCAAATGGTCATTCGTCTAAGCCTAGGTGATTGAAAAGCATATTTTTTTTTTTACAATCACAAGTACCATCCAAATAAAGCCTCTCTGAAATTAAATTCATTCATACATTCATTAATGAATGCATGGTGTATGGGTAAAATGAAAGTGAACGCGAATAAACGGTTGAGGACAAAATACCAGAATTTGTTTGATGTTTAGGTGCAGAATTCCTAGTTCAAATAGAATATGGTAGGTAGGTAGGTACACATGTTGAGCCGTGTTTCATTTTTGTAAGCCACGGAGCAAGTGCAGCCTCAGGCTAAACTACGACTAGAAGCATTGTCGGGACTTATTCTTACTGAAAGGAATCGAAAGATTGATTTTCGTGCTCAAAGTACAAGCACATTGCCTACACCATATACGTACAGTCACGAGCAATAATATGTAAACACATCGCCAAATTCAAAAGCGATTTTCTTTTAAATAGCGATTGCAGCCTTGAGATAACTTCGATATTTCATTACAGTGTGGGTTCCAAAATATTATTTTCATAATAAAATAAGATTACAATTATTAAAAGTGGAGAAAATCACTTTTAAAAGTTGGTAAGCGTATACATATTATTGCTCGTGACTGTACACCCTAATGCCAATAAATTAAGATGCGAAGGGACCTTTTGTTTTTGTCCTATTTATTTGTATAGTTAATAAGTAATTTAATTCAGTCATCATCTGCCAAGCCTTTTTCCCAACTATGTTGGGGTCGGCTTCCAGTCTAACCGGATGCAGCTGAATACCAGTATTTTACATGGAGCGACTGCCTATCTGACCTCCACAACCCAGTTTCTGGGTAATACGATACCCCTTGGTAAGACTGGTTGTCAGACTTTCGGGCTTCTGACGACCCGTAACGACTGTCAAAGATCCACAAATGACAGCCGGGACCAACGGCTTAACTGCTTTCCGAGGCACGGAGGGGTCTTGGTATGTAAAGATGGTCACCCATCCACGGACTAACCGCGGCAAGCGTAGCTTAACGCACGCACGCGCGCGCGCTTGTCGTATTTACTTAATGTAAATAGTTGGTTATGTTGAATAAAAATATTTACAAAACAAAACTATCATAAACTATAACAGTAATGAAGAAGAGTTAAAACTTGAACAAGCATGACAAAATATCTAAAAAATCCAATAATAAAACTTTCCAATAAAGATCCTTGGAAAGTTCATAGTCGTATTGAGGCACATGTATTTTACAAAATCCGTTCTTGGAGGATGAGGAGAGGATTTCAATTTATTACATCATTTTCAAATCATTATTACACTCTATTTCACAAACATTTAAATGGAGCAAGTTTGTAAACTTCGTACACGTAGGAATCGATAGTTATTGAATCGAAAATTGAATAAGCAAGTTAAGGAACTGTTAGTAATTGTTTGTCGGAGCACAGAGCGCGCGCTCTCGGAGACCATCGCAGGAGTCGCCTAGCCGTCTGCACACTATAAACAACTTTCGCAATTAAACTTTTATTCCGTAAATCGATATTACTCAACTAATGTTTATATTTTGCTTATCAACCAAGTACAACTTGGATAAAGTTGTAGAAGGCGAGCGAACTCCTTAGTTATCTACTCGGAAGCGTGGCCCAAAAATACATGCTCTGATTCCGACTTGCATTAACTACCTATGTTTGTTTACAACATAATGTTCTATTTTTTAAATTTCTTTTTAAACTTACAATAGCCATCGAGTCTTGACAGTAACTGTCGTGAACTCTTTTAATTATTGGCCAGTATTTTTTGTACATCGAAAGCAAAAACGACTTCAAAAGTCTGTAGTTTTCAATAATCGTTCCTGAGGCTATTGATAAAGTTCGCTTATTATGATTTTATGTGAATATGTTTGGAAAACCACAAACTTATTTACATAGAATTCAAATTGAGTTTTTAGTTTGAATTATACAGTCGCAATGGCTGCCAACTGAACACTGCAATAATAATAGGTCTTTACCTATGAAATTGCCGTTTTGTATGAAAAAATTTAAACGAATTTTTTTCATGATTTTTTTATTTGTATTAATCGAAGTAATCACCCATGCAATCAATGCATCTTTGCCATCGCAGTGGCAGTTTATTGATGCCCTTCTTAAAGAAATCAGCTGGACGGGAGGCAACAAATTCTTCAAAGGCATTTTGTACTGCCTCTCGGGTATTAAATTTTTTTCCCGCCAAGAAGTTATCCAAATTCTGGAAAAAGTAGTAGTCTGTAGGCGCAAGGTCTGGTGAGTAGGGCGGATGACGGAGAGCTTCCAACCCCAGTTCTTGCAACTTGGAGACCGTCTGCTGTGCAGTATGAGGTCGCGCGTTGTCGTGCAGGAGCAGCGGAGACGAGCGATTGACCAATGCTGGTTGGAGATGCGCCAGCTTCTCCATCATTGTGTTCAGTTCTTCACAGTACACATCTGCAGTAATGCTCACCCCGTTTGGTAAGAAGCTGTGATGAATCACACCGGCGCTAGACCACCAAACAGTGACCATCACTTTTCTAGGGGTAAGTTTTCGTTTAGGGCATTGTTTAGGTGCTGAACCAGGATCCAACCAACTTGCTGAGCGCTTACGGTTATCAAACAGAATCCATTTTTCATCGCAGGTAACAATGCGGTTCAAAATTCCTTCATTTGTGTGTCTGTTGAGCAGTGCAAGGCACGTCTCGACGCGTACTTCGCGCTGGCGATCATTGAGTTCGTGGGGCACCCATTTGTCAAGCTTTTTTACCTTGCCAATTTGACGCAAATGGACCAATATTGTTTTGACGCTAACGTCGAAAGCTGCTGCTAATTCAGCCGTAGATTGTGTATCATCAGCTTCCACAATCGCCTTTAATTCGTCATTGTCGACCAAAGTCTTCGGACGACCGCGAGGTTCATTTTTCAGGTCGAAATTTCCAGAACGGAAGCGAGCAAACCAATAACAGGTGGTGCGTTGGTTTGTAGTGTTAGCTCCGTAAACGTCGTTGATGTTGCGTGCCGCTTGTGCCGCGTTGCTGCCACGACGGTACTCATATTCCTTAATTACTCGAATTTTTAACGTATCCATGATGACGAAAAAGATTGAAATGCGATGAAAATGTAACACTAATCAATAAAGAAATGACTACTTTTAGAAAAAAAAATCCATGTTTTTAAAATAAAATTAATTTGAAATTAGAATTCTTAGCCAAACAAAAATTATTTTGATTTGAAATGGCCAGTACTGCAGAACGGCAATTTCATAGGTAAAGACCTAATACAATGTTTAGTACCCATTTGTTACACTTCTTAGGTTTCGGTTCTACAAATGGGTTTGCAACTGTTTTAATTGAATCGAATTACAAGAAGCAGATGACAGTCAAATAAAGCCACAATAAGCCTGTATGCGAGTAAACCAACATCAAAGAAAGTTGTTATATTGAAACCAGCCATTACAACAAACACAGTTCAAACAGACGTAAGCCTCCACACGGTCTAAACTCTCCTTACAATGTTCACAGCCGCTTATTAATACGGAATAAGGAAATTCGAATTTCCATGTATTAAACGTATACGGGAGGGTAGAGGCGTCGTGTCGTGATCGTGGCCGCGGGACGCTGGCGCGACGCAGCCGAGCCGGCACGCGCTCGATGCCCGCACATAAATCTCGTCGGCAATATGAGACGCCGCAATATCACAATAACCCCTTCCTTCCAGCGCACGACGTCCTTACTACACGCCACCAGTCACGAGACCTGCTCAAATTGAAATTATTATAATATAACATACCCAGTCGCACTTTTATGAATACACGTATTATAATTTCGGAAATATGTGTACCTGTACGTCGAGGTGTTCTATTTTAGGGATTATTTTATATGGAAAAGCTTGCTGTTGTTACGTCAAAATTTTGATACAAAAAAATCAAAATAATATTTTGAAATTCGCTATTTTCACCATTTTGCAACTGTCAGCTCGGAGTAACTCAACGAAAAAACGGTATGCTCAGTAATTTCTGTGTTGAAATTATTCTCATTATTAACCGACTTCAAAAAAGGAGGTTATCAATTCGACATGCTTATAAATATATGTTTTATGTATGTTCAGGCATAACTCCGTCATATTTAGACGGATTGGCAAAATTATTTTTTTTTGTTCGAAAGAGATTTATTCATTAATTCCCATATAAATTTCATGTAGATCTGATAATGCGTTTCGGAGACAGACAACGAAACTCTTCAAAAATTACAGCTTAATAATCAACGGCGATTGCTACTATCGCATAAATATGTATAGTTTTGACCCCAAGGATGATGAAATTTCGAATTGGTGTGGAGTAGGTACTATAACTAAAAAGTGAAAAACAAAACAACCGACTTCCGGAAAAACACTACAAAGTGAAAAATAACTTTTATTTCGGAAGTCGGTGACTTCGAATATGTATTTTATTTATTTCTTGTCACCGCCTTCCGAAATTAAAGTTATTTTTACCTATCCTAGACAACATTTTTTTCCAAATCGGTCTATATGTATATATGAAGGAGTTATGCGCGAACCTCCACCTAACTCCTAACCGTTAAAGAGTTGTACCTTCTTTCATCAGCTCAGCGTCATGAGATGATAATGACCATACGAAAATGTCTCATTAGGTTTAGAAAATATATGAAAAACGTTGTTAATACCTACATACCTACATTTGAGGGATGCCCTCGATTTCCATGGGATTCCATCATCAGATCCTGACTTTGGTGCCAATGGGACCACCTCAGGAGTATATTCTTTCGAATAGAACAAGAATTTTGAGAATCGGTCTACAAATTGGGGAGAAATCGGTGAACATACAGATTTTTTTTAATACAAACAGTCGAACATAGAACCTCCTCCTTTTTTGAAGTCGGTGAAAAATAACTTTAATTTAGAAAGGTGGTGACTAAAATTAAAATACATATCAAAAGTCACCGACTTCCGAAAGCTTTTGGAAAGGTTTTTATCGTCAACCATTACAAATAATAAGAGAAGGTTTATAGGATGTACCTATCGATACTTAGAACTATCCTTTCTGCGACGATGACCATACAGACGCAAACTATTTTGGCTTGACAGGATCGAAAGTGCTGCGTTATATAGATATTGTTCCCGTGAACTAAGACCGTCCGTCCTGTGTGCCTTTATGGCTTGAAGTGAGTGTCTACTACAGGTACGCCAAACCATGTTCAATTAATTTTGCTTGGTATTCAATTCATCTATGGACAGAACAATACTGTGTGACTATGTCCATGGTCATTGGTGAATACCATATATGTATAAGTACAGGTGAACAAATTTACTAGTGTTTCAAAGACAAAATTTCGCTAGCTATTTTGTAACATGAATAGTATGTATTTTTTTTCTAAGCTCTCTAACAAAAAGAGATGATTTTTTAACGTTATTGGAAGTTAATTCGTCAGTTATTCTGATGTAAACAATAAATGACACACGTTAATATGGTCAACAAGTCATTATAAAATAGGTACACAATATACACTCTTATTTATAAACTTTGCTTAAAGTTATGTTTAAACGCCAAAAATGTATGGTTAAGGGCACACTTTGCGCGGGCTCGAACTCACTGGTGGGCCTGGCTAAAAATCACGCTGTCTCACCAGGCTTCGTATCCGACAGAGATAGTATCAGTGGTGAGCAGTTAGACTCTAGTCTACACGCACAACGTTATTGAGTGAGATGCAGGAGCATTTTTGGCAAAAAAATCGCGAAAAAATTAAGAAAAGTCCTTCAGAAGATCGGGTTTTATGAAAAAACCACTGCATAAATCAATGACCAATAAAGTTTATTGAACTTATTGTTAATTGAACTTTGTCGGTACCGTCTTGGTTTTCGAGATTTTACACTCCTTTTATTACTTAAACACGCTCAAAGTTAGGTTAAATTAGCAAGAAAAACGAATCTTTGTTGGCTCATAACTTTTTAATAGCTTTTTATTTTAGTGTTCTGTTTCCGTACAGACAAGTATGGAAAAAATGTGGACAAGTGTCACCTTAAGGTGACACTTGTCCACATTTTTTCCATACAAACTTCGGGAGGGTTTTACTCCACTGTTTGACTATGTACATCAAAAATAAAACATGGTATGGTTTTGTCTCGTTATTATTATTGTCTGTACGGAAACAGAATACTAAAATAAAAAGCCATTAAAAAGTTATGAGCCAACAAAGATTCGTTTTTCTTGCTAATTTAACCTAACTTTGAGCGTGTTTAAGTAATAAAAGGAGTGTAAAATCTCGAAAACCAAGACGGTACCGACAAAGTTCAATTAACAATAAATTCAATAAACTTTATTCGTCATTGATTTATGCAGTGGTTTTTTCAGAAAACCCGATCTTCTGAAGGACTTTTCTTAACTTTTTCGCGATTTTTTTTCCAAAAATGCTCCTGCATCTCACTCAATAACGTTGTGCATGTAGACTAGCGTCTAACTGCTCACCACTGATACTATCTCTGTCGGATACGAAGCCTGGTGTGACAACGTGATTTTTAGCCAGGCCCACCAGTGAGTTCGAGCCCGCGCAAAGTGTCGCCTTATACAGGAGGTCATCAAGACTTTACTTTAAGCATCGTTTATAAATATGGGAGTGTCTAATGTCTTGAATAGGTATACCCCCGTAGTGTCTTTTGTTTCTAATACTTTTGTTTCTAATAGTACACACAATACCTATGTTTTAGTACATTTTAGTGAATAAAAAACAGGTACTAAGTATTTTTTTTCCGTGGTCCTCTCTATTTTCCAACAAGCTAATAAGTAAGCGAACATACTTCCAGATCGACAAGCATTAATTTGATAGGTATATATGTTCCTTATATTACATTTTTTTTTGATAGTATCGAGGTACGAGTGTCCAATTTCAGAGCTGGCTTAACTCAGCAACCTGTCTACCCATACAAATCGATACTAACACCATTATCCGATATTATATCAAGTGATAATACGTTTCACAATTGAATAACTTTGATAGATATACAAAGGCTGAACGGAGAAACCGAGGGAACACGTTCTCATTATTCAAATGCATCGAAGCAAATTATGGTAATCTGGGAAACCTGTTCTGTTTCACTAATATTAATAGGTAGACAAACATCGGCGCCCGGTGCGTTCCGGTTCGTATTGCTTTGCTTATTCAGAATTTCACGTCGCCTGTCCACTGTAGTGCGATGACTCTGCAAATACAAACACAGTACACATATAGGAATGGAATTTTGTATTAGCAAAAAGGTCTACAAAGCCTACAGCTGGTCGTGTAATCAACGATGATATTAAAATACGGCACTTACTTGAGTGAATATACTTAAAATGTTGTGCATGAACTGGATAAATAATTATTGAAAGCCGAACGCCATAGCGGCCAAGCTCGTAGCAGAAAAGCTACGGCGTAGCACGCGACCAAACAGACCCTTATATTTGTTTAGCTAAATAGGGTAAGAGTTGGGCAGACATACATAGCAAAGGTATTTATTTATCATTAAATCATACTGAAGCCTAGAAGTCCAGTACACTTTAAGCCCAGTACACTTTTATTCGGTTTTTTCTACAAGCAACAGTGGCTGATGGCAAAATTAAATAAAGCAATACTATTTCCACATGTCACGTTACATATGTGACGTGTTCATCGACAGGCGAGTGTGAGGCGCGAGGCGTGACGTCACGCGGTTGACGTTGCGTCACGACTGTGACACCGCTGTCACGCCGCGTCCGCGTTACCCGCTGCGACGGCCGCGTCCGTCCCACAACACTCAGTTTTCACTGTGTGGATAATGGATACTCATAAATATATTTTAAATTCTGCCAATGCGTCTGCACTTTTTCGGCAGATGTAATTAGGATTTTGACCGAAAAACTCGTTTGAGTGATTTATTCTAAACACGTAAGACAATGACAAAATTAATTTCATCGTAAAAGTTAATGTCGTGTTAATAAAGATCCCTTTTCTTTCTTATTTCAGCTCCAAGCACTTCTGTGATTCACTGACAGAGTTGTGCACGGTATTGATTATCTACTAAATCCAGATTATGTTAGCTATACGAAGAAAATAATTTTATCACAACACTCCATCGCCTTTAGAAATGTTTTGAAGGTTTTATCCAGAGTTTGCTATCTAATATTTTTAATGGTTTTATTTTATGCTATCGGAAATTTCATGCGGCTAAAGTAATTTTCCGCGAGCATAGAGCGGAAATTACCACATAGTGTAGTGACGTGTTCGACAAACGTCACGTAGCCGGATCCGAGCGCGCAGATCCTTATATCCAATTTCCGGCCGTTTTTGTTGGAAATGAGAATTAGCTGACGTGACGTGACGGAAAGTTAAATATCAATGTCGATCGTATCAATGCCGAGGCGGACACGGCGATGGCCGCTGGTGCCGATAAACTTGTTACGTAACATCGAGGGGACGGTGAGATAAAACCGCCCTCCTGTCTAACAGCTGTCATAAATGTTGTACCACAAACATCTATATCTTTTATGATCAACCGTTTCTTTTAACTCATAAAGGTAGATAAACACAAGAACTCAAATCCCGTCGATAATAAATACTGTCGTTTTGTTTTATACAGCATTTAAACAAGAGTATATCCGAGCCACCGTTTTTAGGACACGAAAGTTGGTTATCCAAACAAATAAGTATCAAGGTACAATAATTTTCTCGAAGGTGGAGCGGTGACATTGCAATTTTGTGTCCTCGCAAACTCGTTGAGAAGTTGAAAAGGTATGTTTTTTACTTAATATATTTTTTCGAATGATATTCGGCGGTGGAGAGGCTTGGGTGTCACTCGCGGAGTCAGTGGGGCGTGCGTAACGAACTCGTCAGTGCGCCTCGCCTCGCTCAGCCCGCCTCGCCTCGACCGCGCCAAGGGTCGCTCTCACCTCGCAAATAAGTCGCGTATAATTTACCTCCATCTGTCAGCTACGAGTAGTAGGTGCATTGAGGCTAGTCGGAATCTACGGTGATCCTATAATTCCATTGAAATAATAATTGGATACTGCGCTATGATTAATCTATACTTATTATTATTATTATTTAATATTATAAAACTGAAGAGTTTGTATGTTTGTTTGCTTGAACGCGCTAATCTCAGGAACTACTGGTCCGATTTGAAAAATTATTTCAGTGTTAGATAGGCCATTTATCGAGGTAGACTATAGGCTACATCACGCTAGGGCTCTTAAGAACCGAGAAAAAAATACTCGCACGACCAGGCGATTCGATGCGACGGGGTGGGTTAGGGAGCAAGAAATTTGACGCAGACGAAGTTGCGGGCAGAAGCTAGTTCAATATATTAACTGTTTCCACGCAAAGGGGACTTAGCTAATTGAAGCGGCTTTTTGATTTTTGTTGCATCGAGTACCTTAACTATTTAAAAATATTTCATGGACCGTTTTCCGATTGACTTTTAATTTGTTGATTTGATAAGTTAAGACATATGTTTCGCTAATTTATGTAATTTTTCCATCATAGTGAGTATGAACTTTGTATTCTTTTGAAAAATCACGTTTTATAACCCGAATAGCTTTTACGTAGGCGTCGCCGTCGATGTGCGCTGAAGGGTAATTACTCGTATTATGGTTCTCATTCGTTTCGCTTTCATTTTCAGAGAAATGATTTCAATCCTTTGTGAGATTAATGTTATGGTGTGCTTATTTATTTCGTTATAAGGGGTGATGAACACAGTTATTAACAAAAGATGTACTTTGAAATATTTTGATTTCAATACGTGATAAGAGGGGTAATTGCGTAATACCCTATCCCAGGGATGGCGAACCTCTTAACCTCTGCGAGACACTTTTTCAAAAAAAATAATCATTCGGCATTGACGTGCCAACAAACATTCTTGACTACTAGAAAAAAACTAAATACTTTCACAATAATTGGTAGTCTTTATTTACAAACAGAAATATACTTAAATGTACAAACAACCAGTAATCAACATCACAGAAAGAACATATTAGTGCAACTTAGAACCTCTTTAATTTTGACAGTTCCACAACATTCATGATTCATTGTTTACGTTGCTAAGCAGAGAATGTTTTCGAACATATGAACGTTTTCGAAATGATTCTGGTTAAGAGTGTGTTCCGCAACCGCAATTAGTGTGCCAGACTAGATGAACAGGCAAAAACAAATAAGAGTAAAACTAAAAAAATAAAAAGCAAAATAGATTCGAATAATATTTGATGTTATAAAAGCTAATACATAATCCATTAATATTATTGCAAGTACGCACAGAATTCTTACCTGCGTCGGCACTCAGTTGGCGTATTATTGAAAACCAGACTCGATTCTTATGAAAAATTACTTTTTCGTCTCGTGCGGTACGTTCTCGGGCTCCCTTTCGTTTCGTACGGTCGGATGCAAATACGAGATTCCTTTACTCGAACACAATAGACGTAATGTTGAGCTCCGCCACTGGAAAATGTTGAGATAAGTTATTTGTCTGTTAGCATTTTGTGCGAGTACATTATCATTTCGCTACGTAAATATAGAATGTAATCATTTGTCAACATGTTTCTTTTTATATTCGAGTTCCTTATTGGGACTTGGAATATCCGTCTTACAATTTGGGTTTATTTTCCGTCAGCTGTCACATTAATCTGATTAACATTCAGGAATAGCTGAGATGCCTATCGTGATAAGATAAGGATGGCTAAGAATTATAAAATAAGAGCAAAATATTGAATATCGGTGACTTGGATAAATAAGAATCAACATAGATGATTCAAACATAAGTTGTCCAGAGAGGTAACGGTTGCGTCATATACTATCAGTAGGAATCGGAATCATTGACAGTTCCACAACGTTCATGGCGTTGTTTACGTTGCTAACTAGACAATTGTTTCGAACATATGAAAGAATGAATTAGCAAAAACCTTCAAATTGATTCGTCTGATTCTGTCTGATCTGATTTATAGTATGTTACGCAATTAGGATTCAGTATCTCTATGACCAGTTAGAACTGTGTGCCATAAAAACGAAAGTCTAAAGAAGGTAAATCCCCTAATAGGTATAGTCGTTATACGCAACTCATTAAACCTCATCACTATTTCATGTCGCCGTTTAAGACCATAATTATACCTACGAATAAAAGCAATAACGAATTAACATCAGGTTGTAGTAGTACAAGGCCAGTTAAAACCGAGCCTCGTCGGTTGGTTAATGTGCTAAGGGGTAGGAAAACTTTCAGGTAAGCGTCTTCTTTCGTGGAACGTGATCCGCCTACAGTATGCACAGAGCCTTACTTGTAGGTACACGCTTGTCCCGTTTACGCGACAGATAAAAAATACTGTCACCATGAGTTACAAACTTTAAGGGTGATGAGAGGGCATGACGGACGACTTCCAAAACAAAATACACTTTTTCAACACGTTCACAGAATCCAATAGAAACAGTTCCGTGAAACTTAGACAAGTGAAGAAATAAGTGAGAGTGGGTGGGAAAGTAATATTACGTGAGGTTCACTTCAACGGGTTCAACAATAATGTTTTGCCATGCATCGTTACTCTGATTTCAGTTGATCTCAGTATCACAGAGACGTAAGTACTTCTTTTGAAATAAAGTTTTCGAAAACACGTAAAAAAAGTTACTTACCAACGAGAATTTCTCACACAAATCAGATAAATGTAAAAACTGTGTCAAAATTTAAAGTAGTAGGTTTTTATATTAGGTACGCGCCGCAGCTCCCTGTCATGGGACCGACTGAAGATGAAAATATAATAATAGAGGCGCATCAAACGTGATGTTATTAAGGGCTTCCGTGACCGGGGTTGCGATGGGAGGGGGCGGCGCGGCGCGCACGCACCACGCGTGCACCGAATACCGACCCATTCACATGCAAAATCTACTCCTTACTTAAAACGCGACATAGGTAACTAAAGTAAAGTGTACCATAAATCCGCCCATTCTTGCAACTATATGCCGACTAGGATTATTGGATTTCTTTCTTGAGGACTTGAATTATATCGACGACTACTTACTTACTTTGTAATGGCGCCTATTCAAAACTAAAATCTTAGAACATAGAACTGATTTTCATTCAATTACCACTGAAAACGAAACTTTTATCTTCGCATCCTTTTGTCTTACAGTCGATTCTTCAATTGGCGTGCAGGGGAAAATCTTTTATTTGTTGTAGAAGAGAAGTAACGCCCGTCGGCGCCTAATCAAGGAGTTGGCCGGGACTTGCGCCGCTAACGAACAGGTGTACCTATAAATACTTTCCGGGGCGATTGCTCCAGGCTTTAATCAGCGCCGCAGCACCACTTTACCGCTTTTCATTGACTCTCGACTGACCCGCCAGCGCCGATTGGAAACCTACACTCCCGGGAAATACGGCCGGAAGAAAATTTACGCGCTATTTGGCCTCCTTCGGATTTTATGTAAGTTAAAGAATAAATTCTAATTAATACCCTTGGGGCATTTAACAAATATACTTGTTATGACATTGCATTATCGTGAATTGCGTTTTCAATTCCGTTTCTCATACTTACTTTTTTCTTACGGAGAATTACTTTAACTCTTGAAAATATGCAAACATTGTTCCTTTATCGATATAAATTAATTATGAGTTTTATAATAAAGTTAATATAAAACAGAGATAACATTTCGCTCATTAAGTATCTAAATATAAATAAGAGATTGACGCGACTATTCACCGCACGTCGCGGGCGCACGCTTTGTGCCAAACTTCGGCTGTATCGAATTAAAAATGAATGCATGTGCGGTAGACGCAGCTAGGGGTGCGCGCGGCCAGAGACAGCTAAGTGCTTTCACGATATTTTTAATCTTATGGGCTGTCATGATTTAGCCGTTGGTTTTTCTTATTGAGGTAACTACATATATTCATGGAGACTAAGAATGTGAAGGAAAATAAATAAGGAAATATTCCAAAAAATCCAACACAAATAGCTTTTAGAGTTAAGGTTATTAAATTCTCAGTTTTAATTTGAATTATATTCATTCATTGTATTTAATTTGGATTCTATTATTTATACTCACTATATCTACTAAAATAAAAGTTGAATTCACAAATGTGTAAAAATTCATCACTAGTTGAATTAAAATGAAATAATTTTTGGAAAGCTGGAAAAATGCTAAAGTAATGCGGGCTAGCCCTAAGCAACGAAGTCATCAGAGTATTCCGCTAACGTTACGTGCTTCGTACGACCTTTCAATGGGAAGTAGACTCAGTTGCTTTTAATTGGATCCGCACCGCTTCTCACCATCTGTCCTACCAGCATGCACCAACTCAAAAATGAACAAGTTTTATCAAACTGTTGCAACTAATTAAAATGTTCAATTGCTGCTTTTATTAGCAAGCGTCGACTTAACGCTTCAAGAGGTTTTATAACCACCCCCTAGCACTTGAAATCAATGAACGTGTGAACTAAAATGAAATTGTTGAAAACACGAACAGAGTTAGACTTTGGTTCGCTGCACTTCTCGCTTAGCTTTCAGGGCTGAGAAAATTCTTGTGAAACATATTCCCATTTAGGTTTTAGGACAACTTCAAAAGTTTTCAACTGAACCGAACGCACGAGAATTTAATTTAATTACTTAAAATACACACACAGAACCGGTCAAAGTGGCGGAGCTTGGGGGAGGCCTATGTCCAGCAGTGGACGTCTTTCGGCTGAAATGATGATGATGATGATGATGATGATGACTTAAAATATATTTTTTTAAGACGTATAGAGTATACAAATTCTAGGGTCATTTGCAAATAAGAAAGACACCCTAGAGCAGGGATGGCGAACTTCTTAACCAGTACGAGCATTTTTTTTCCAAAAAAACATTAAAATAGCATTGACGTGCCAACAAACAATCTTGACTTTTTGACTACTAGAAAAAATCTAAGTACTTTCACATTCATTAGTAGTTTCTATGTGCAAACAGAAATAGACTTGTACTATTTACACCTACAGTAATGAACATCACACCACCTTATTTAAATCAAAGAACAATTAGTGCAACTTATGGTATCTGGTATTAAGGTAACACTTGTCCACATTTTTTCCATACAAACTTCGGGAGGGTTTTACTCCACTGTTTGACTATGTACATCAAAAATTAAAGATGGTATGGTTTTGTCTCATTATTAATATTGTCGGTACGGAAAGAAACGGAATACTAAAATAAAAAGCCATTAAAAAGTTATGAGCCAACAAAGATTCGTTTTTCTTTCTAATTTAACCTAACTTTGGGCGTGTTTAATAAAAGGAGTGTAAAATCTCGAAAACCAAGTTGGTAACAAAGCTCAATTATCGAAAAGTTCAATAAACTTAATTAGTCCTTGATTTATGCAGTAGTTTTTTCAGAAAACCCGATCTTCCGAAGGACTTTTCTTAATTTTTTACGCGCCTGGTTTACTATAACTGATCCTGCAGCTCACTCAATAATGTTGTGCGTGTAGACAAGCGTCTAACTGCTCATCTCTGTTACTACCTCTGTAGGACACGAAGCCTGGTGAGATAGCGTGCTTTTTAGCCAGGCCCACCAGTGAGTTCGAGCCCGCGACTAGTGTACCCTTAAGGTCATGACATAGAATAGAATCATGTGAAGGTACGGTTTCTGAAAGTAACGACTTAGGCTTAAGAAGATGAGCTTACGATACTCCTATTATAATGAACCTACCATACTGTGACTTAGACTGTCGTGCCCAAATTATTATGTTACGTGCCACCAAAGGCACGTGTGCCATTGGTTCGCCATCCCTGCCCTAGAGTTTGTTTTAAAGACTCTTCCATGACTACTTGGAACATCCACACATAACATTATATGATCGATCAAAAAACTCTCAAAATAAATACCACTAGTACCGAGACCACTACCGGGTTTGTTTCCAATCTCGTAATAACCAGTAAACAGAAACATTTTTTATCTGTATGATAAATAAGTCCCTTTGCAACTGACCGCAATCTTTATAATAACCGAGGGCATGCCTATCTCCGGTAATGAATACAAATAAATCAGGGAGAGCATCGCAAACTCTTCGAGTAAATTAATATAAAGTTGTGCAATCCAACGAGCATTAGTATTCAGAGTCTACGTTCATATAATACGGAAACGAAAGATTTTAATGAAAGCCTGCCGTTGCAGTCATTCTATAGAGATGATGATACACCGTATAAGTAATAAATTAATCTGCTTCAAAATAATTGCAGCTTATTAATAAAATTCGAGCCATTTAGCGTAAACGAAAAAAAATTTTTTTTTCCAAATTATACTACTGAACGGATTTGGATGAAACTTTCCAGTAATGTAGCTTAGATATCAGAATAACACACAGGCGACAATTTACTTACCACGCGTACGAAGCCGCGGGCGGAAGCTAGTAGTTTATAATGTTGCAAAACGCAGCTTAGGTAAAAATGTCGCTTACGATAAGTCGGCTGTAATGGCTCGAATGTTAAATGTATTTATTATATAAAGATAGATAAGATACAAAGTTAAACTAATTATCGGTTTCTTAATAACTGTAGCTAATAGTTAAATGTTAAAGTTAACAAATTGATGATAAACTATGAAACTTAAGCATTATTGACAATAAGATTAAACGGTGAGTTTTCCACGTTCAAGATCTTTTTAGATCTAATTCTATTTGTTAGGGGCGATTTTTCAATCCTCAGATAAACAGACAGATAGGGTTTATTCGATAAATAGCAAAAAATATGTTGTTCAATCGTCATATAGGCTTTATTCGTCGAATAACTCACATATCTGAGGAATAAATTTATTTTCTCATTTTTAACAAAATTTTAAAAGAGGAACGGTGGAGTTTCTTGCCTGTTCTTCTCCATACGAAACCACCTTTTGGAAGGGGCGACTAGAGACAATTCTAATTTAATGCAAAAGTTGCCTATTTGAAATAAATGCTTTAACTTTCAGAAAATTTTACTTTTTTTTACCCGACTGCGCCAGAAGGAGGGTTATGTTTTTCGAGTGTATGTATGTTTGTATGGCACCCTCTGTAGCCTAAACAGCTTGATCGATTTCGGCTTGAGATGTGCCGTTAGATTCGTCTTACTTAATTCGTCAAAATGGAAAAAAAATGGCCGATGTTTTACGTCTTCAATTATTTTTTTTACCTATTGCGTCAAAATGTCGTCGAAAAAAAACATCAAAAACAAAGATATATTAACTAAAACTTTGCAATATTTAAAAAATACAAAATCGATTGCATGAGATTGCTTATAGTATTTAGTCCAACAGTCATCCTTTTAAAACAAGTTCCTTGTTTCCATCTTTTTAAATTAAAGTTCACTTTTAAGGCAGTCGGGTTTTTTGATTTTGTTTTTTTTTTTTATCTCTTGTTACATAATATCAGCATCTTCAGGAGCATATTAGATACTATTTTCATACTTCATATCATAGTTCATACAACATAATGATAATATTTATTTTCATATTCTAATATTTAATAATATAATTAAATGTATGTTTTAATGAAATAGAGACAATAATACTAGACCCCAGACCGGATTTGCCCATGGCGGCCAATCTCAGCAAAGACAAGCCATCTACGCGGGAAATATTTTGTGCACTAGTGTTTGCGCAGAGACAGGTGTACTCACTCTTCCCTCACATTTGTGGCCTGAGGGGACCGAAGAGAGATGAAGCGCAGGAAAAACGGCGACGCACGGGGGTATCACAATACTACTACTACCCATAAACTTCCAAACTCTCAGTAGCTGTACTGAGAAATTCCTAATTGAAGTACCCAAATGTCCGATGGAACTACCAAATAACATCATGCCCGATCTTCGGATCGAACCCAGGAACCCATTAAACCTGTCAAATAAATAAAAAAAGGGTTCAAAGTACATCAATACGAAATTTCATAAGCATCGGTCCAGCCGTTACGGAGATTGGCCGGAACAAACAGACAGACAAAATTGTTGTTATTTTGTTATACGAGTAAGTACCATATAAACGTTCATTTACATTTAGTAAAAAGCTGTTATTTACAGTGTTGTGTGTATACACAACACTGTAAATAAATAATAACTGTAAAATTAAAGCCTGTCTGTTTGTAATGTCACCTACAACAACAGTTACAAGTATGTCGTCGTAGAAGCTGCGGAGGAGCGCTACGAACACCGACATTGGCCTAGCAAACCTGGCAATTCATCCCCAGATAATAAGACATTAAATCTTTATTTTTTTAACTTTTAATAATTGAAACATATCTAATTGATTTTCAGTAAATCCTTATTTCTACAATGGACCTTTAACGCACCAATATTATTTGCCATTTGAATGATGTATTCTAAGACTAAATCAGTTTCATTGCGGTGGTATTACCCTCCCCATATATGTGCTTGTTGATGTTCGGTGGCATCGCGCAGAGTCGGCGCTGTGCAGCTGTTTCTTTAAGTACTTCTCTTCCGCGGTGGACCACATACCACTGCACCGTCTTAACTCTCCTTCATTATCTGCTCTGCATTCTGTTTCAATGCATATCTTCTGTGACGTCTTGACTCTAAGCACTAACAGGAGGTTTAATTGGCAGACCCTATTAGAAAGTAAGTTGGGAAATACTAGGTATTAGATTTTTGTTTGTTACTTGAAAAAAAATATTATGAAGGTACTTATAGATTGAAGCTTTACCGCAAACGAAATCTTTCCGGCAACCAATAACACATCAGGACTGTAATCCCAGAAGGGTGAAAAGGTTAAAATGAAGGAGTAATTAATTGACAAGAATCTTGAATCTTGAACCTTGACATAATATCTGATATTCGGAGATACTTTTAACCACCAGTCCCAATACCATTTTTATATTTGTCGTACCAACTGTATGTATGTATTGTCCAGAATGTTTAAAAGTCAACAACTTTACTTGATGGGAAAAGTTAATTAAATAGGCTTTTATTGAAAAACAAAGAAAAGTGGGGCCGTGTTGTTGGCCCAGTGTAAGAACCGGACAGAAACGCGATATTGTAAGGTGGAACAAGAATTACTTCGAAATTACTTAAGATTGACATTAATTTATACTTAGTGCACTTGTTCAAAAAGTTGCCATTATTGCATCGTTTTTAGGTAAACAATGCAGTTTATTGAACACGCATGCTTTTTACTTTGTACTCCGGCATCAATGTCGGAAAGTACGCCATATGCTTTTCAGACGCATTTTTTCGTGAACATTATTATCTAGGTGAATAAATTAAATACCATAAATAAACATTTATTTCTATACTAATATCATAATGAGGAAAGTTTTTTTTTTTTACAAAACATCATTATTAATTTTTATCAACAAATTAACCTCAATTAGTGTTTTATAAATAAAAATAATTGGTTTTAATTTATATTAAACAGGCACGAGCAGGCGGCTCCGACACAGGCACGAAAATAAAAATATGACATCTATCACTAATATTTGTTACAAGAATCTGTTTACAAAATTTTATTTATTTTTGTTTTTCAAGTGTGTTGAATTGTTTTAAGGCCGCAATCCCGCCTCGAGTCGGGACCAAAGTTCCTTACGCTTTTTCTTCAATACCGAATGTGATGTCGTTTACTTTATTTTCACCTCTCTAACAGCTACAGCACAAATTAGAAAATTTTCGCAGGCGCCATCTTGGATTTTTATTCAGCCGTCACTATCTGGTTCAGCACTCTCGAAAAGAACTTCATTCAAAAAAACATACCATAAGTTGGTATGTTCTTTTTTGGAGATTGTAAATTGCAGACGCTTTGTGGTGGCCCACCGCTGTTCTTAGACACCGTAGCTTAAACTTCGATGTGTCATATTTACACCCGAGTACTGTATGTAAGTTTAAGCTAAGGAACCCGCAATGTACGTGCCAAACGCGCTTGACGTGGGTTTTAGCAATTGCTGGAGGATCCATACTCATAACACGTAGATTATATTAGACACCGAAACTGTTATCACCGTTATTAGAGCACTTTACAATCGTTCTAGTCTATACCATTAACCGTACACGTGTGATTCGTTTGTGTGGTTTTTCTATGGTAATTCACATAGATTTTTCACTAGAACGAAAAGACAATGTAGGCGCTTTTGCATAATCAGCCTATAATTTTCCCATTGCTGGGACTCAGGCCTCCTCTCTGTGAGAGGGAGTGGGCCACAATCCAGTCAGTCTGCGAATTTTTTCGTTCTAGGATATGCCGGTTTCCTCACGATGTTTACCTCCGCCGTTTTGAGAGCAGTAGTGATGAAATAATTTACACAAAGTAAAGTGTCGAAGTCAAAGTCAAAGCATTTATTTCAAATAGGCATATTAAAGGCACTTTTGAACGTCAACTGCGTCGTCTGCTTGGGTTCGAACTCACTATCTATAACTTGTAAGACGCGGCCGGTACCACTGGGCCACCACAGGCAAGCGCCTGTGGTGATAGCTCATCATCATCATCATAATTTTTGGGATTTAAAAGATTAAATCTAACTATATGCAATATTCTACCCTGGCTTTGCTCGTGTTCTTACAATTTGTGGAAAACTTTAAAAGAAAATGAACATAATGCAATATTTTACACCCAACGACGTCCACTGCTGGACCTATGCCTCCCCCAAAAGGGGGGTTTGCCATAATCGGCACGCTTGGCGGGCGGGTCGGCGATCGCAGTATGGTGCTAAAATGCAAAAACAACGCTGCTGCCCATTCTCTAGTAAGTCCCTTAGTCGCCTTCTACGACACCCACGGGATGTAATGGGATGGTGATATTCTTTTTACGTCGGGCACCACTCTCGGCTCTATACTTTGTGTAAATTATTTCATCACACTGCTCTTAAAATCACATGAGCCCACGTGGTGTATTACGGCCCACTCCCTCTCACCGAGAGGAAGCCTATATAGGCTGATTATACTTAACTGAGACGGTTCCTGAGGTAGCTGCACGGTGCAGGAGGGGTGTGGTGTCGTGAGAGCTCAGTTATTAGCCGGTGACGGACGTATCATAATTTTAATTGTCTTAATTAATTAATAACTTTCATTACAATACAATTTGCCTAAGTGTCCTTTTGTTTTTATTTGTTTAGTTTACATTTTTGTGATAAGCTTATGTATTATATTAAAATAATTTTAATAGAATTAAATTATATACGTATTTGTGTGTTCGCTTTAAATACCAATTATTCCACAGCGTGAATATTCTACTCTATTCTTAGCGTCTGATCTCTCGATAATTTTTGTATGTTGTTTATAATTTATGAATTTGAAAATTGTTGTCATTTATCTTTTGGTAAGAGTTTGGCAAAAATAGTGGACGAGAGAAATTTTAAATGTTGAGGAAAAAAATAAAGAAACAACTATTTAAATTAAATAGATAATTATTACCTTTTAATTCTGCCTTACCTTACCTATATTGAACCAGACTAAAAATAGAGAAAAGCTTTGCAACTCATTAACTATAGCGAACTACTAAAGGAACTGGCCGCAGGAATCCGCTGGATGGGAGAACCAGAGGACCGGTTGAAATGGCGGTGCTTGGGGGAAGCCAACGGTGGACGTTTTTCAGCTGAAATTGTTATTATGGGGAACTATATCGAAGAACTCCCAATAGAACTCAATAAGTAAGGTATTCTGAGAAATAATAACGACATAAGTATATCATAGCTCTTTATACACACCAAGACTAAGATCGCGACAAAATACGCCAACACGGAGGTTTTGTTCCCAAAAGAACGATACAATAACAAGTGGTAGGGTAGTTGGTGTGCCTTGCGCCCCCCCCCCCCTTCCTCCCACGGTACTCTGGCCTCATTAAACCCCGCTATTTGTTTAGGACCACAGCTCAAACACGCCGTCACTCCGCCAGGACTAACAGATTTTACGATTTAAAATATTTAGGTAGCAATTTTACCTTGGTGCGTTTATGACAACAAACATCCCGGTTTGTATTTGAAATTGAAGATACGCGTAAATGAAAGCCTAACAGCTGTTGTCCGTTTTTGTAAACAGTTTATGCCATCAGCGCCGTATATTTCTGGTATTATTCTGGTTCTGATGATATGAACGCTACTTGTTTTTTTTTTTTATTGTTCGAGAGGCAGTCTAGAGAGAAACGCATATATACCTCGTTTTAACGAAATTTTCTTCAGTTGCAAATCTGAGGATTTTGGCGTCGCCACTGCCACGCCATCCGTTAATTCGCGAAAGGCAACTAAGGAATTACATCAAGATGATGGGGAGCAGCATTCATAAGTTTTCTTTTGGCCTTCATGACGGCCATTACCTTTATAATCTTTTCCCGCCCCTGCTTCGCACGGTTTTTACAACTTGACAACTTCCGGAACAAATGTTCGAAATTATGTTGACAACATCAGGCATTAAATAATTCGTTGCGCAGTTTAGCAGAACAACGCAGTCACACAGTCGGCCACGAAAAGCGACTTTAATTCGTAATATGTATAGGTATAGATACTCTAAACAAGAAGGTTAATTCTCGTAATTACAATCGTTCAAAACCTAGTCGCAGTCACCTCGGCGAAAATTTTGGGAAACTTGAGGTATTTTTGATAGATTGAGGCTGAGGTCAGACTGTGTACGTTCTTCTTCTTAAAAGTAAGTACGAGAATTGCTCCTCTGGTTTTACCTCAAAACAATTACTTAGCCCAGTAGGTTCAAGATACAATATTAGGCTCACTTCTTTCGTTATTCCTCATCAAACTTGAACATACTCTAACCCAACTACATTTGTACAATGTGACATGTATAACATAATCACAACAGTAACACGACATATCCACTACACAAGCCCGACATCCCAGCATACATACATATGTTCGTTGGAACGTACCGTTTCAAGCCAGATGTCACTTCACAATGCCAATGCACGTTGACACAGTACATTTTCATTGCAAATTCTGTCATCGTGCGACATACACGGAGGCTCCACAAACAGTTGACTTACAAATGCCAAACTTAAACGAACCGAAATGGACCCCGAGTCTCACGTTAAGTCGCGTCTCGCAAAAATATTCCGATTTATGTAGTCATACAATGGATGGTAAATCTACATACTATGAAATTGGAAAGGA
Source organism: Polymixis flavicincta (assembly GCA_949987655.1). Taxonomy (NCBI): domain Eukaryota; kingdom Metazoa; phylum Arthropoda; class Insecta; order Lepidoptera; family Noctuidae; genus Polymixis; species Polymixis flavicincta. Next base: position 16,060,804 of record OX465173.1, read on the forward strand.
ATAATCGTTCAATTATTCCTTCTAGACTACAAATAGCTTAGTTATCCTCAGTTTCGGTTCACACGTGTCTGATACTCATTGTTATTCTGAGCTACCAATTACGAAATCAATCTCATTATGATCTGTCGATAGAAACTCTTCGGGGTCTGATTATTTTAGCCTGTAAACCTCGTACAGGAAAAACTCTAACCTTTTTCAAGAACAGTACAATATTGAATATTTTAGAAATAAACCCGGTTGCTTTTTGTGAATCAGGGCCTAGAACGCACTGAATGTGTATTCCAGTTGCGATTCGTGACGAGTAACGAACCACGCACGTCTCCGCAGCGCTCGATCGTTCAGTCATGCAGAACAGAAAAAAATGTATGGCAATAACGGCGAGTTTCACTACTGAATCTCGATTGCAAAGCTGTAGCGCCATCAGACTTCTGGTAGACAGAAAAAATAAAAGTTCTGTGCTATTACGGATACTTTGTATTAGATATGGGTAGGCTTTGCTCAGTTTCTTTTGACTGGTACTTCCTATAACTATGTTATGTCAATAACAATTATTATATTGAAGAAAAATATTTAAACATAACAAATTCATAACCTACTCCTTTTCGAGGTCGGTAAAAATAAAAAATAAACTGGCTTTAGGTAGCATGTCCATGCAATCAAATAAAATAAAAACATCAGTTGTATGCCACATCTAGTAATACATCTAATTTTACTTTTTTATCCGTGTTTACTCGGTTGGTGATTAGTTGATGAACTTCTTTTTTTTATCACTACCTTCCACTAGTTCCTGAGAAAGCCCGTCTTACAAAGCGCATCACTCGTGGTCGTGTATTGCCCTCCCTGAAGCAGTTTAGTTTGCCGATGAGTAGGTACCCTGGCCCCTTTGATACGAAGCTCGATCCTGCACTGCCAGGCTAGTGCGGTTAGTTTCGGTCGAGAAGCTCCGTCACAGCTTGGAAACTTGACGTTAGCTAAACGACATGCCGCAAAAGCCGCGCATTACTGGATCGAGTGTGTATCAACGAGATCCTCGCTGCTCTCAAAGAAATTCTTGAGCTGCGAGTCCAAGGCACACACCAGCACCCTATTTTTCTTGTGCATAGGTAGCCGTGGTAATCGGGGTCTAAGTTCGGTCGGAGTGGATCGATACTCACGAAACGCATCCTCCAGTACACTCCTCAGCCGAACGTTGTACTGGCTACTTACTGTGGCAACCCTATCATTTTCTTCGACATGATTGGACCGCGGCGAGATTGTATCAATAGTTGACGCATGTCCCGCGGTCTGTGTCGGAGTCGAGACGATATGATTGCTCAGCACTTCTGAGAGCAGCCTATCAAGTGCGGTATCGTCCAACCTGTGATAGCGTTGGATGACCGGGTCATCCAACGCTATCACAGGTTGGACGATACCGACTATCGGATCAGGTGCGGGTCATCATGACCCGCACCTGATCCGATAGTCGTTGGGCCGAAACGTTGACGGTTGGTTCCAGTACCTGGAACAGATACAGCATCCTTTCGCGGTACGCAGTGAGGTTAGTTCTCCCTCTGTAGACCCGTAATATGCGCGCATGACGTTCTCGTTCATGGACTGAGTCCATCTCATGCGCTGCACACAACCACCGGCAGCGGGGACCCGGCTCGGAGCCGGATGGCCCCTAAGTCCCAAGCTCTTCTTGTGAAATGTAAAAAAACGTTATCACTTGACACGGTGTTGCCAGTTTCATATTTATTTATTATTAGTTCCTGAGATTAGCGCATTCAAACAAACAAACAAACTCTTCAGCTTTATTATATTAGTATAGATTAAGTAGGATAGTAGGAGTAGGATAGGATTAGTAAGATTAGTAGGATAGTAGGAGTAGGATAGGATTAGTAAGATTAGTAGGATAGTAGGAGTAGGATAGGATTAGTAAGATTAGTAGGATAGTAGGATGATAATATTTCTTAGTGTTTCATATTATTTACGTTATCTCTAAAAATTTATTAATATCTAGTTATAGGTATTAGACAGTTCGTAATTTATGAGATTGGGTTAATGACTTTACAATCCATTTAAGAATTAGTACTTATCTATTTTGAGGTTTTAACTATAGGTATTTTAAATTGAAGTAGTTGTTTTAGAGCCCGTGTAATTATTATTAGAACGTCAAGTAACGTAAAACAATTTATTTTTAAGCTTCGTATGATACGCGTGAGCATTGACGATACGAAACTTTGCCCAATTGTATTGGAATGTACTATAAATATACAATATGTAATAAACAACGTACTTTAAAAATATAAATATGTTCCATGTGGTGTGGGACGTAAAAGAATAGCACCTTCCCATTTCTTCCCGTGGGTGTCGTAGAAGGCGACTAAGGGACTTACCAGAGAATGGGTAGCAGCGTTCTCTATGCATTTTACCACCATACTGCGATCACCAACCCGCCTGCCAAGCGTGGCGATTATGGCAAAACCCCCCTTTTGGGGGAGGCCTATGTCCAGCAGGCCGCATCATCATAATTTCGGCTGAAATGATGATGATGATGTACTATAAATTTATTATTGGATTGATATTTTAACTAGCTGCACCTCGCGGTTACACCCGCATATCTCTCGACTCCGTGGGAATATCGGGACAAAATGTATCTACATCCTTATCCAGGTCATGGTCTACAAACTTGCTAATTTTTGCGGTAAATCGTAATAAACAAACACACAAATCAAGTACTTTTTCTTTGTAATATTAGTATCGCATAATTAATAAAACATTCTTACCATATTTTACCACAATTATTGTGCCTGGTAGGTACCTACTTTGTTAAAATATAAACACAAACTACACCTGACGGTAAAACCTTTTTAGATTAAATTGTAAATATAAACCAAATTTTAATTAGGTAGCTGAAATAATGATAGCAGTTAATTAAAAGTTAGGTACACACATAGTAACGAGTTACAAATCAGGAGGGCACCGGCACTGACGTATTATATTTATATATATTTATATTCCGATCATGTATTCAATTACTGCCATATAATATGATTTTTCATTTGGTTGAGCCACCTCGCGTGATATGTACGTATATTAACAATATTCATTAGTTTATTGAAACATACCGACTTACCGTACGTGTAAGTCATTCAGTGGTATTGTGTACACGGATAATATCTCATTTTGTCTCAGAAATAAGTAAGTAGATACGAATTGTAAGTGCACAGGTAAACTATTAGGTATTTTTGTATAAAATTATAAACTGTTAGACTTGAAAATTTGGAAACATCATTCTGTCTCAGTTTAAACGATCGGCAGAAACAGAACGACATTTTTTTAAACGTTTTAGCGCTTAACGCATTCAGTGATTTGAAGTGCAAGCGTGTCTAGGTCTCAGTAAGAACATACCATTTTATGTTCTTGATGGAAATATTGTTAGTTCGTGCCAACTAGTACACTCACCAAAAGATATAAGTAACCAGGGTCGTCGCATATAAGTTTATTTAAAAAAACAATGGATGTTTTCAAATGAAATTTAATTTGACAAATGAACTGTTGGTTTTCTTTTCATCATCATCATTTCAGCTGAAAGACGTCCACTGCTGCACCTAGGCCTCCTCCAAGCGGGGAGGGGACTGCCATAATCGCCACGCTTTTTTTTTTTTTGGGTGGGAATTCATCAAATAACTTCTCCCGCTCTGGGTGGAGCAGGAGGGCGTGTCAGACTTTTACTGACTAAAACCCACCCGTGTTCCTTCAGTAGCCCTTAAGCCAGGGGCTGTAGTGTCTCTTTCGAACAAACCCGCACCCCTGGCAGGCATCGGCCCTTGCGGGCCCCATCATTTATAATCGCCACGCTTGGAAGGCGGGTTGGCGATCGCAGTATGGTGGTAAAATTCATAGAGAACGCTACTGCCCATTTTCTGGTAAGCCCCTTAGTCGCCTTCTACGACACCCACGGGAAGAAATGAGGTGGTGCTTTTCTTTTACGTCCCTTGGGGGAGGCCTTTGTCCAGCTGTGGACGTCTTTCGGTATTCAGTTACATCTGATTAGACTGAACGCAGACCCTAAGGCATATATCTTAATAGGACAACATGGTGGAGCCACCATGGTCACGCTGCCATCTAAATATTTTGATGGCAGCGTGACACATCTTTACGGTAAGTACCTTACCATACCAGGTGTCCGATCGGTTGTGCAACCTACCCTAAATTTTTTGGCAGTGCGACCATGGTTGTGCCGCCGCTGGTGACCTAGTAAGATAGGGTCCTATCTCTAGACCATTATGTATTTTGTAAAAGGGTAAGCGGATATTGACCTAGGATCTTTTTATTTAGTTCGTAATGTGCGTTTTGTTTGTGCAAAATAAACAATTTTCTCTTTCTTTTTCTGAGGACGAAAATCATTTTGAATTCGGTAGGAGTCAAAATCTTTTCAGGTAATTCCGATGCAATTTTGGTCAATACAACAAAACAGCCGTAGTAGTCGAAGATAGATATGGCGTATTGATCGAGTCATTGATGCGACAACAATTTGCCGGTCCGCTCGGCTCGAGTGCTGCTATGCAAATGCCCGCGCTCCATTTTACGCTCGGCCCGGTGGCGGCTGCGGCGATGGCGGGCGCCGGCGGGGGCTGCCGGGGGTGAGAGGCGAGCTGCATGCCGGATGTTCTGCTGTCGTCGCAGGAAATTGAGAGCGTTGCATAAATCCTGATCCTACAAACCAAATTTGATTCGACCTAATCCGGATATTGATACGAAACAAACACTGCTGACATTTTCAAAATTTTCATCAAGATTTTTTTCTAGTTTTACTACATTTGACATTTGGGTCTAGGTAATTGAGTTTCCTTAACTAAATATGTTTTGAGGCATTCTTGTGGAGACCTCGCAAAGTAACGAACAACGCCAGCAGAGTGAAATATTGTCGAGAAAATTGAATACGTGCAAGCATTCACAGAGTGTTCGATGCCCTGTCGGGTGGTATACAAGGATCTTTAGATTATATCGGCGAGTATGACCATTTCTCGAAGGTAAGTAAAACCATTCAGAGAACGTTTTTTTTTTTAATAATACAGTATTACATGTTGAATCGTTTTCTATCACGATATATCTAATTGTAATTGAAGCTGAAAAACATTTCATGTGGATGACAATCATTTAACTTAACACTAGTTCAGTCAAATTAAAAACAGAATTATAATAGATACAAGAAAAAACACAAAATATTTGTCTCTCTGAACCTGAAATATTTACCTACCTATTTATAATTAGCTTCCCAGTGTTGGATTTCGACCACTCCTTGACTTTTGATCCGAGGGCAAAGCTAGTGAAAAATGAAATTGGTTACGTACCTTCCTAAAATAAGCCTGATACTTAGTAATGAAAAAAAACACGAATTCAATTTGTGCCACAAATTATTTGTGACATATAAATTGCTAATTCTGTAAACCAGCAGGATAAACAAAGATTAATCTCGAATCCGTTTGAAAAAGTTCACAAACGAATCTTTCGCGTAATTGCCCGAGCGATACAAATATTTGTGTACTATTTGCGGAAAAAAACTGGATTTGATGAGAAATTCCAATATATAAAATTGCTCAGTGGCTCTTCCCACCTGTTCTCTGTGATTAAAGTGCGTCTTCATTCCGAACACTCAAACCGAAGGCGACGCCAAATGCAAATGTTAGCTTAAAGAAACCTTTTGCGGCGAACCGAGGGAAAAAAAATTACACGCCGACTCGTCTAGTTCGTGTGTCATTTTATCATTTACGTGTATTTTGTAAACACGAGACATCAAAAGGAACTCTTTAGAATAAAGCAAACAGACTTTCCTTTCATTCGTTCGAGCAACACTAATTCAAGGCACTTAGTTGGCAGACACACACCGGTACATGTACGGCAGTACGGCATCAACACACACTGTAATGTCTAACAGGTCCAAGTGATTTTATCGACACTGAATAGAGCTAGGTACGGGGAGGGTACATTAAATTCAATAACACGAGTTAGGGAGTTCGACGCTCGCTCCGACCGTCCTCAAAATAAGTAAAGAAGGAAAGTTTCGAAAAACTCCGCTCAACTTGTACCATGTTGTATGTGTACATTTTTTGTGGGAAAACTAAAATAATATGTTTTTATCAGTCAGATGTTTTGCGCGTTTGTTGTGATACTGTCACTTTTCCATTGTGAGCAAATAGTGTTTTTTATGCTGTTATTTTCTATTTACCTACTACTAAATGTAAAGTTTTTATTTAGGTTATGCAACACTTATTAATTTCTTCGAAATATTCTATGGTAGTCCGTACCTAACTTTAAGATTTACTTCCTTCTTATTGGCAAGAGAAAACCACAATCAAATCAACGAAAACTACAACTACGTCATCTGAAATGGTGCAATTGGTACAGGTCGTAATGCAGTTTAGAAGTGAAGTGAAAGTAATATTGTCGTAGAACTGTTTTGTTTAAATTCAAATAATTCTATTTCACATGAACCTACCTAAACACTCGTGAAACGTCAGAAGCTAAGCGCACGCAGTGTTTTCAAATAATAATTATAATAGATATAAGAGGACAATGCAGGCCCGTCACCAGTAAGTCACTGACTTAACAAAAACTTAATAACAAAGAAAATGGTCTACAAGTTGTTAATGCTATACATTGTTATAATTCGCTTCAGAATTGCGACAGTCCACTTGTTAGGACCTTCCCATCTCCAACCGGCTGTTGTGTGTCTATCACTGAACTAGTAAGTGTCCCGCAGTTTGCTCTCTAATTTCTACTCACAAACGTGTTAACATGTAGTTTACTACAAGTACCTACAACTTCAGAATATGCTCTCGTGTCGCTCCCTAAGCAAACAGCCCCTCGTATAAAAGCTATTAATATGATTAAGTTGAAAATTGCTGCTAGCAGTTAGGAGCTACTTGAACGTTAGACTTGTTTGATAATAGTCTAGGTATAAAAGCTCATTTCTTTGCTGGAAAACTTCGTTGCAGTGTTATTGTTATTTATCATTATCATTTTGGAATACAGGATGATGATTAGGAGATGGATTTGCAAATTAATATAAGACAACTAGGTATTACTTATAACGAAATAATAGAAGTCACTTCCTCGTTTCAAACTTCCAAACTGACGAACATTCACACAAACTCTCGTCCCTTAATTAACCCATATTGGAGCATTTTCGTGCAAAATGTCATATTTCTAGGCACAGTGGTTTAGGTTGTGCGTTGTCCGCCAATAAGGAAATGAAGTTTAAGATTTTTGTTGAGTAAATAATACATTTAAAAAAAAAACATGGCTATAAAAGTCTTAGTGAACCTAACAATGAAATCGTATATTTTCGAATTTTTCGAGGCGTAGAAAATCGAGATGACCTTTTCAGACACCCAAAAAGTTTTAGAACGAGTTCTTTTCACGATCACGTAAAAATCTACAAGGCTATGTACAGGAAAGGGCTTGGAGCCGGGAGTGGGAGGCCGGGAGTGCAGCACACTGACGCGGTTCTCATCAAGCCATCATTATGGACGCGCCATGTTTTTAAAATGGCTTTGGATTGCGCATAGCCGTGGTCCAAATTAATCCCCTACTACAATGTTGCTACGTTAAATTGGGATAATCTGTTTTGAGGGAAACATGCTTCGTTATTATGAAAAAAACTTTACAAAGCTTCAATATTAATTATTCGCCGCTGAACCTTTCCGTCAAGCCGTGACTTCCGTCGTGATTTTGCATATAATTTCCTACTCAATGAACGTAACCCACTGTGTGCTAAGCCACAGCAGAAATTATGAAAAAATGTTAAGTGCTATCTGTGGTAACTAGATAAGGTAAAGAGGTTCTACTCCGGAATATAATTGAGGATTAATTTGTTTGCATTATCATCCTGCTGTTTTATTTATTAAACACTCTTGATATTTTTAGGAGATTGCTGACTAGAAAATTCATTCGAAACAGGACATTCTTTCCTTCCGTCTTCCATATCATCTGCATAGATAGCGTCGACAAGAAATGCAATATTTTGTGCAAACAAAATACCTCGAGCAACAATTTAGACTAAGATATTAAATAAAATAGTGTAATTGAACTGTTATCGAGATACAGTTTCGGGTTATTCGAAGTTCCGTCGGGTTGTCTGCGAGGTTCGTCGCGGGCGGCAATAACCGGCACAATGCGGCACAACTAACGACGAGGGGCGCACGTCCCCCTTCCCCGAATGCCGCCGGGAGGTAATAAAACCACGCATTCCACTTGCAAGTCACGGACTAGATTACCGAGAGCCGCGACATCCTTCGATGTGCCGATCGCCGAACTGGTTGGCACACATCCGATGTAGCGATGATATTGAGCAGACACGGAAATAATCAGATGGAAATGAATGGAGTTATAATTGAATGGATGTCCTATATTTTATGAACGAAAATATATTTTTAACCGACGAAAAAACGGAGGAGGTTCTCAAGTCGACGCGTATATATATTTTTTATGTACGACCACTCATTACTTTTTTCAGAGTAGTCCGATTATGATAATTCTTTTTTTATTGGAAAGGGTATACCCCGAAGTTGGTCCCATATACATTTTGAAAAAAAATCCAACCTTAAGGGTAGGAGGATGATTGATTGTTTACTCACAGATTTTAATACTGATTTGTGTATTACAAAAAGTAATCAAAAATTAACCATGTAGTAATTAGTAGCTGATGAGTGATTAGTAGCCACAAAAAATATATGAAATAAAAGCTTTAAAAATCAACGTAAAAACTGAAAAGAATAAAATAATAAACCTGCTTCGTTTAACCTTAATAACTAATTTCAGAAAGGGCTGACATAAAATTAAAATACTTACAAATCCAAAGTCACCGACTAATTTGTTTGTTAAAAAGTTTTTAACAATTATTTTCAAATTAAGTGGCTGCATTCTGGCCAGCCGTTGGCTAAACTAGGAACCTAGTTAGTTCAAGAACTAACATGGTTAGACACATTTATTGTTTGGTCGACCTCGTAGTTGCTTTACCATTTTTGACAAAAACTCCCAGTAAAATTAAACTACAGCCCACGTTCACACGAGCGCCATGATTTTTTTCACACACTGGAACTTCAACTCTCAGTATTCAGCCAAGCATTGAGAATCCAACAATGCGCACCCCAGCACCTCAAGATAACACACTGTTTGAGTTACAAATCTTGGCGCTACGCGTAGCGTTTAAAATCCAGTGCACAAAAAAACGCTGCGAGAAATATCATCCGTTCGAACTTTGACGTTTTATGACTTGGAAGTCAACCTTAGGGGTGGTAAAGCAATTACGAGGTCGAACATTTGCCACAAAAAAGAGTTAACAAACTAAACAGCAATCCGTTCAAAACCAATACGAACACATACAAGACAAAAATCCGAGATCAAAGCAAAATCACAATCGGTTAATATTTGACCATTGTTGCGAGCACGAAGCCAGAGCAAATTAACAGCGAACAAAGAAAAGTATGTCCTATCAATAAGTGGCGGTGGAACTGGCAAATTGAATTGAATAAAACACACAAGTCCTCTAACGAGCCGGTGTTTACCCAAGTGGACACTAATTGGCTTAGCCAGCGGTCGCCGACGCGCCTGCACACTGGAATAAAGAAACTTGAACACAGTTTGGGCAGGAGGTGGCATTTGGTTACTTTGTAACCAGATCGCCTGGATAGTTTTTGTGGTGCTCTATAATTCAGTTGGGAATTTTTGCCCTGAAATTCGGAACTTACCAGCTTCGGCTACGGAGCGCAGTAAATTGGATCTGACACTCATTGATACGATCGGGAACAAAGTCATTTACTGTTAGACACAAACGGGTTTAGTCGTTGCAGCCACTTGAGAAAGAAGGCGAAAATGCAATGACTTTACCTGAACTTTGTGACCATCAACCACCAATACTGGAGTTATTAGTGGGCGATAAAACTGACCAACTAACTAACTATAAGGCTTTCTAGAAACCTTTTAACTCAACGTAATCTTAAGACTTGCGAATCGTTTTTATGCCATATCTGATTTCATTAATTCGTTAATTTTGGGCAGCATTAGTCGAGCAGGGTAGCTTCGGAATGAAGATGCAATCACTGTAACTGGAGCCATAGGCCTGTCAACACCCACTTGACCTTCATTGTTAAGTAATAATTACTCGAACGTTTAAGAAAAACAGAAGCTAAAACAAAAGAAAAATATAACTATCTTTGCAAAGAAGAAGCAATATACCTGCGAGAAGGTTTTTAATTTGGTTCATACAACAGGCTCGCCCGCAAGGCAAATATAATTTACTGTTTCTTTTTATTATATTTTCCTTTAGCTGTTGAAGAAAACAAATGGAGAATCCGTTTATAACAAACACCGCTGAAATGTAATCTACGTGTAATTTTTTTCTCTTTTCCAACAGTACAAAACACAAGTACTGCGTAGGTAGCGATTAAGTCTCAGGCAATAAAAGCAATATAAATATTTGACTTAAAATTTTCATATTAGAATGGTCATGCTAATAGAAATCGTCTCTAATTATAACGAATTAAAATGTGACTAAGTTTAAAAAAATACAGCATCACGTCGAAAATAAAAACCTCTGGGACATAAAAAAGTATTTTCCCAACTGAGCAACATTATATTATATATTAATATCATGTGTATTGCCAATACAACATGAATATTCTGCGCGCAAAAGTAATTTTAAAGGCCATCACAGAAGGCGACGGGCGCGGGGCGACAGTGGCGGCACCCACTGACATCAGTGGCTTGTATCTTGCGCTGAATTTGCATATAAATTGTATCTTCTGGTCACAGCGAGCAAGATGACACGCGTCTATGATGTGACCGCTACGGTAAACATAACTGCATATTTATGTCCACACTAATCAACGCCCAAACACGTTAGCAGATCCGTAATTTTATAAGTAATAAATTAATTGACATTATCATTCATAAATTTTATGCAGATTTTTCTAATTATTGTAATCTGTTAAAATCACGCCATAATATTAAGCACTGAACATAAAGGAAGAATAAACGAAGCCATCACAATCCACAATTTTAATGACCCCAAATAAATCTACGTGATCGTTACTAGGCAAAATTAAAGGTAATATTAGTCTTCATCAGTGCGCTTCCGACCGATGCAGGGCAATAAAACGATGAAAAGAAGCTAATTTTTCAGCAAATCATCTCCGGCCACCATAAAGTCATCAATATTCATTTTGCGGCGCGCCTCCGAAACAAACACCTTTGCGAAGGAGCACAACGCGCTTCCTTTGAGCGAACTATGCCGGGGGCGCGACCGGCTAACTCAATTTATTTGGATAATTGGCTTGTTTCACTAACGGCCCCGACTCACATCAATTAATTCAGTGTATGACGATAGTTTTTTGATAAAAACATGTTATCATTTGATTTCATACTTTGATTTAGTATTTTTGTTTCTGATTTTAAGGGACAAATATACCCATTATGACGTGTTTTAATGAAGGCAAATAATGCTATGTAGATACAGTAGTCCTTTAATATGTACTCTTGCAGTTTAACCCAAGTCCTCAGAAATTGTCCCTATGAAAAAGATATTAGTTGACATTAATCACACAAACACATAAGGATAACAACAAATCTTAACAGCTTTCTATACATAAAATGTTGATTGGCACTAAAGTCCAAACGGATATGTCCAATGAAATATCAAATAACACATTGAAACGGTCATCTATAGGGAATAAACAAAACATTACGTATTCCAATCTATTGTTTGTTTAGATGTCTCCACTGTTTGTGATTATCAAATCACTATGCCATTATGGTCGGAGCTATTAATATTCTGAATAGAGAGTGGAATAATTTGGGGGTAAGTCCAGCGTTCGGCTCCGCTCATATTAGTGGGAGTCTATCGGCTACGGCTACCTCTATCCGTGCTACGCCGTCTACGTGTGCATTCGTCCGGCGTAGTACACTCGTAGCGAGCGCGTAGCACTTCGTAGCACAGCAGTAACTTCTTACTAACTCATTCAATTAATGTTTGTATTTTGATTCAATTTGAAAACTAGTTAGTAAAGTAAGTTTTCATCAGGTTAACTAATAAATTGAAACATTCTACAAACAATATTTAATTTTCAGAATTCTCTCTTGAAAAAGTATGTGAACTGTACTTTAATCAGTCGTGTGTTTGATTATATTATTATGCTCGTGAATATGTAATTTTTAAAGTACTATTGGCTTGTTAATAAAGGTTTTTACTTTCAGATAGATTATGTAAATTAACTTGATTGGCTTCAAGTTTGTTAATGTTAAGTCTGAAATTAAATAGTGCACGCACAAACTGAACCTTTGTGAGCATTTTACACATTTTATTAGACGTTTGCTGAATGATTTCTTTAAATAAGTTGACCAGAATTTCAGTAGATTGTAGCTATTTGGTGTAGCCAGTGCACGTACGCGACCGCAACGTCCAGCTAGGCCGTCATTACTGCGGCTCAGCGCCAAATTGCGATATCCGCTGCCTTCGCCGACTGGCCGCCTGCACCCACCTTGCAGGTAGTTGGCGCAATCAATTTTCTCATTTCAAATTAGTACTATTTTGTTTCACACAATTGTAAGGAGTTTGAAAGTCAAAAGCTTGTAAACTCTTAAAAGCGCTCGTGGTTCAGACAGCACCTGCAGTAGTTGTAAAGTAAGGTTGAAGGTGAAGAGGTCGTCTTTGTGCGGCGTTAAGTTGGCGTGGCGCGCGCCCTACGCTGTCCACAGTAACAAGCCACTCCTGTTTATTTTACCGCAATGAATTTCCTTGCAATATTTTCTTCATTTTTTAATTTTGAATACATTTGAGCACAATTCTCCGTGGCGGTTGTGCGCCCCCGGCAATCTCCAAATTGCCTCTTTATGTGCAGATGTTCCGACCCTCGGTTTTTCCGTCTTTTGAATGTCGTTTTGCTGTTAAATAACCTGCTCTTCTATTGTAATTGGGGTTTGCAAGTTTACTTTCTACTTCCAACTCCGTTGTCACCATAATAATACTAAGTGGAATTAAAAACATTGCGAAAGAATGCAACTTATAATGTTTATTTTGTGAGATAAACAATTTCAAGATTCTATTATGCTATTGATCAGTATTTAAACTCTAAAGTTTTATCCATGCTAATATTATAAATGCGAAAGTAACTGTCTGTTTATCTATAACCTTTTCTCGCCTAAACCAATCGTTATTGAGATAAATGGATAGCTTGGGATATAAGTATAGAAATACATACATAAACTACTTTAATCCTGATCATCATTTCAGCCGAAAGACGTCCACTGCTGGACATAGGCCTCCCCCAAGCTCCGCCACTTTGACCGATTCTGTGCTTCTCGCATCCAGCAGACTCCCGCGGCCCTCACAAGGTCATCTGTCCACCTTGTGGGAGGCCTTCCAACTTTACGTCTTACGGTACGCGATCGCCACTCCAGAACTGATTATTTGTATTAAATACAAAATACAAGCAGGCGAAGTCGCAGGCATCAGCTAGTAAGTAATAAAATCAGAATATTCAAGTACTTACGGGATAATTTCATAAAAATGAAACGCCACAATAACCAAATGAAATTCTTAACCTTTACATTTATTTGTATTTTAACTTTATTACATCTGCCTTTGTATTCACAAAAACGCAATATTAATAACAAAAAGTTAAGTGGGGCATGCGGTAGCGAGAACTGCTTTTTATGCGAGTTCTTCTAAATTTAATCTTGGGAGGGTAACTAAAGATCACAATTACACGTTTTACAAGATTCCAACTCATTTATTTTTCGACGAACAAATTATTCCTCGTGAAGCAAATTAATTCCTTAGCATTATACTTCTTTCAAGATCTGAATAAATTTGAACGAGATTTCATAAAAAATAGACGGGCTGAGGGCCCGCGGCTAGCGGCAAATTACGTCTTTATTTACAAGTGCGGGTCTAAATATTTTCTTCGCATTGGAAAGTAGGTAAGTATAATTTAGTATCGTAAAGACAAAAAATACTTCAAACAAACATACACTTTATTACACCATACCTGCATTGACGTTATTACCTACGGCGCTCAACGCGCAGAGAAGCGTTGTGCGAAGTGTTTTTTAACACACGTAGCTGTGACTTTTTAATATTTAAAAACTTTGAAATAAATAATTAAGTTTCCCCACGCTTGAGTATTTATTTCAAGTACACAGTTATATGTGTGTTTAAAAAAATAACAAGCGACATTAAAAAACCACTAGATGAGAAATAACTTTAATTTCGGAAGCTGGTGTCTGGTTTTGTATTTTTTTTTTGCCGCCAATTTCATAAATTTATTTTTCACTATGTAGTGTTTTTTTTTTTTGGAATTCGGTTGTTTTTTTAAATAAACTTTTTTACTTTTTAGCTTTGGTACCCACCCCATACAAATTCGTATAGTAACGGGACATCATCAACATATACTAAGTGGAAAAAATACGTATTATTGAAACTTTAGAGGTATGAGGAACAGGGTGTAAAGTTCACTCATACTTATGATGGTAAAGGAGGATCCTCCGACCAGACGGGTATTGTGTCTGGTCCGGGCAACTGCCCGACAGTTGATGTCGGGATTTTGTACCTATCTGAGTGGCGTGGTAAACTCTGATTGCACGATGTAGAATTGCTAAAAAAGCAATAATCAGAACTTGACCAAACTTATATGGGACCACTCAAGTAAACCCGCACAACCAAAAAAAAAAAACGGATTTCTGAGCTTACAAACATTCAAGAAACTTAAATAGGTACAACCGAATTGCGAACGTCTTCCTTTTTTTAATCGGTCTAAAACTGAAGAACACAAAACGGTCGGCCGTCGCAATATGTCAACTTACTTATGCTACGGCTTCTTACAGCGGCGGCCACCACATAGCTATTTTTTGACACTGTATAGCCAAACCACGGTGAAATCTTTTCCGTGACAGCGACCGTTATATGGCGTCCACCGCTTTTACAGGAAACAGTAGCTCTACAGACTTCTGAATGTTTCGCCTGCAGATTGGATGTGAAATTGAGTTAACCTAACCATCATTTATGATACAGGACCAATGCTAAGATAATGTAAATTGTATAGCATTATTACGTGTAAAACAAGAAGTAAGACATCATAATAAATTGTAGAAACAGCAAAGAGAGAAATAAGAAATAAATAAAGCGACATGACAATAAAGTTAGTTTATTTTATTAGTGGAAACACAATCATCTCCGCTCGCCAGTTGCTCGCTCACGCCTCAGAATAAGAAGTATAACTGAAAATAAATTCATGTTATAACACCTTATTATTGTGAAAACTAATTCACTTTCATAAACTGTAGCTGTAGTAGACATGTCTTGAGATTTATTAACATGGGTTTACTTATTCGTGATATGAAGATTACAACGATATTTTTTGCTAGACGTTTGAGTAGTGATTTGTAAGAAAGATATTCAAAGGCACAAAGATCTTTCTTATAACTGCCTTTAAATTATTCAGGGTGGCAGGGGACATCGACGCGCAAACTGTAACCATGTATTCAACACAATATTTTAGACCAAATATCGTAGAAATATTTCGTCGGTTATCAAAAAGTCTGCTGTTTCATAGAAAAGTGCAATACCTACGCGGTCAATATGTATGGAACAGCTGACTTTTGTTATAATAACCGCCGAAAAATTGCGACACAGTGGGTTCAGAATAACAGGCCATAAAACCATAGTAACAGGCCGCGCGTCGATGTCCCTGCCTGTGGCATTGCTGTATTTTTTTCTGGATAGTCACATCTTCATAGGCATGACGATCTTTTTTACAACTCCCTTTAAAATTATATTATCATACATTAAAGTTTAATACAACCACGCGTTCTAGAAAAATATAATCAGTTTAGATTCATAGAAATCTAGTACAACCACGCGTTCTAGAAAAATATAATCAGTTTAGATTCATAGAAATCTAGATCTTTGCATTACTTTCTTTTCGTTATTTATTACAACCTTGTCTGGTGTCTGGAAACTGCGTAACTAAATCAAAATACGTAGTTATACTTACGTCAGGATCTTTTCCATAAGAGCATCTGTGAACTTCAAATGCTCTCTGGCATTTGTCTTTGTCAGGGGTATCTAAAAACACAATTATTGTACTGTAACCATTGGTTTACCAAGCGTTTAATAAAATAATAATAGAATGTTAAGACAGCAACCTTGACCGAATTTCGACGAACTTAAACCAGAATTAATTAGGCGCTCACGGCGACATTCTAACATTTAATGTCTTACAATAGCGTTTCATGCGTACCGTGTTAAGAGAAAACCATGACACTGATATTGTAGTTAACCATGAACAATTAATTTATTATTTTATGATTTAGGCTTTAGTAAGTCACACGAAACTTGCTAATGAAATAGTTGCTTTATTGACTCGGACGTAAGATGAAAGTTCGGGAAATATTCGATCGAAGAGATCTTTAGTAACTAAAGGAAATGATCATACACAGTAGATAATGTGTATGATCATTTCATTTAGTTACTAATTAAATTAATCGTCATTTTGGTGGCTTTATTACAGTAAATCTTGCACCATAGAATGATATAATATATTTATCTATTTAATACCTATAAACTAGCAATTCTTGTATATATCCCAACTAGCAAAGAGATCAAATAAGCAATTCCTCTCACGACTATGGATCGAAAGATACTCATGTGAAAGATCCTATTATTTCAGAAAGCCGTAGAAGAGCAGCTTTCTAGATTACTTAGCACTCATCGCTTTTTGGCTCTATAAACATGTTGAGTAAACGTGGACTCGTCCAATTCATATCGCATTTACACGATAATTATATAAAGATATGTCTCGAACGCCTTCATGCAACCGTGAGTCTTATAAAAGTTCTTTGAAAGCAACTGAATTATTAATTTGTAATAAGACTTGCTAGCATAGCATAGCACAATCTTTCGACATTTAATTATTATAGCATTATAGTGAAGTAAATGCTGTTCATTCAACAAAATAGCTTCTCGGTTACTGTAACAGCACTTAATGTCATATGATAGCTTACTGCAAGACTTTCATTCGACTTTACTATTGAAGTTGAGAAAACGCTTTAAAATTATCTATTACAGCCCTAAAGGTGCTCTAAACATTATTTGATAGCCATTATATAGCGTAATAGTGGTATGAAAGTTCAATAAAATCTTGTTCAACACACTTGCTCATAAAATGGCTCTAATTTCACCGCAATTAGGGACATAATGACACACACACACACATCAAACTGTGACTTTTTCATTACTATTATTCACTAGTGAGTTATAGCTTTTTTTTTTATTGGTTGAGATGCTTTGTTCTTAAAAAGTTTCGATACAAAAAAGGTCGTGCTCAATAGTACAAATAAATTAATATACCTATTGCTTGCTCATTTCATGCAACTTCGTAATTAAATAGATAATTTCAAGTTGTACGTTTTTAATAAATAAAACTTTCACTCAAATATAACTTTTGTTTTTTTCTGTAATAAAGAAAACTTTAAATTCCCAATTTTGTACGTGGCTAAAGCCCTATCCGCAAAAAGCAAAAAAAAAAGAAACGTCATTCTTTTAGGCCACGTTCCGAGTTACAATAATATCGATTTGACCGCGCTCACACACGACGTCCCGCGAATCGTCATAGATGACGTCATGACATGCGCCATTTTGTCAAAAATGACAGCTGTGCTGTTTTGTTTTAAGTCACGTCGAATCTTTAGTTAATTTAGATTTATTTGAAATACTGCTACTATCTAAGAAGAAAAAATGTGTGGTGTATACAAGTTTAATATGGTGAATATATGTTTTAACGTTGAGTGAACACTTTTATCGCGATCACGAGCGTTCCGTATTGATGACAAAAATGACGGTTCTTAGCTGTCAGAATCGTGATATCTAACTCGGAACGCAAAATATCGAAGTGAGCACTCACAGCGTTATTTTTCTAATTCGGAATGCGGCCTTAGTATAAGGCCGATCGCCATTTTTAGATGCGCGCGCATTGGAAAACTGATTACTTTTTCCCGCCATTGGCAAAAAAAAAACTCAACTCGGTTTCATTATTGAAATTATAGTTATTTATTCATTAAAATGACTACAAGTACTAGTTATGAAGAAAATTATGTATGTTGTAACACCGCCCTATATAAGATGTGAAGCCCTTAACGTTATGGAAATTTTACTACCTAAAAACTCCAAGGACAAAATGATTTTTTAGTATCATTTTCTTCACAAGTATGTTGAAAAACGTCGTATGATACACGTGTCTATTGATGATTACCGTCCTCGGCTTTCTTAAGACCCTCGCCTGACGGCTCGGGTCTCAATGGCGCCTCAGCGGCAATCACCAACCTTATACACTTGTACCATAATGTACTATTACAGCACTGTAAACGCCATTTTGTCATAACAATAATTTATTTGCTTAATTTTGAGAAAATTTACTATAAAAATAAAAAGAACTGAAGGTGTCCGACGGAAAATAAATAAGATGTATACACGATTGAAACAATCAACATCTACATTGACTGGGCACGCCACGATTGCGGCGGTAAGTCCCCTCTTTGATGAGTGGTTTAAGAGGCGGCATGGCGTCCTCACCTTCCGCCTGACGCAGGTCCTCACCGGACACGGTTGTTTCGGGAGGTTCCTGTTTCGGATAGGGCGGGAGGAAACGCCCGGGTGTTTCCACTGCGAAGATCGCCCTGAGGACACGGTGGAGCACACGGTGGCGGTCTGCCCTGCTTGGGCGGAGCACCGCCGTGTCCTCGTGGAGGCGATCGGCGGCGGCGATCTCTCGCGTCCGGCCCTGGTCCAGGCCATGGTACGGAGCGAGAGGGCATGGGGAGCCGTCACCTCCTTCAGCGAAGCAGTGATGCTCGCGAAGAGGGAGGCGGCGCACGTGAGGGAGAGGCAGCATATGACCCTAGCCGCCGCAGGATACGGAGACGCCCTGGGCGTCGGGAATCCCAGGCCGATTTCCGGCCACCGTAGGCATGGGCTTGCGGACAGCGAGTAATGGGTAGCTCGCTGTCCGGTAAGGACCAAGCCCAAGTCGACGGCGCGTTGTGTTCCACGCGCGCCTCGAGATGTCAGCACAAAAAAATGATGGGGCCCGCAAGGGCCGATGCCTGCCAGGGGTGCGGGTTTGTTCGAAAGAGACACCACAGCCCCTGGCATACGGGCTACTGAAGGAACATGGGTGGGTTTTAGTCAGTAAAAGTCTGACTCGCCCTCCTGCTCCACCCAGAGCGGGAGAAGTTATTTGATGATTTCCCACCCAAATAAAATAAAATAAAAAAAAACATCTACATTGACTGTAACGACGGATGAAGAACGATGGAATAATATAAGTGTGGGTTCTGTAGGAAATATTCACGCTTCTACTTATTACGAAATTTGTGAACCGTCTACTAGTAAAGTGTGTTCTAGATCTCAAAATATCTCCGCTGATCAAGATTCTTATTCTAATCGTAAATCTGATTATAATAATAGTAGCGATAATGACAATGACAAATCAGAGTTTGAAGACAATAATAGTTCAGAGTCCGAAGTTCTAATTTATTGTATGGTAGGCAGTTTTTCAATTGATTTTCTGCTTATTTCATCGATTAGGTACTACTCATTTGACTACGCATTTGTCTCTAAAACATTTTGTAAAAGTCACTCTTGTAATATAATAAATGTATCTATACTCGTACATATAAAATGCTTTGTCCTGAATGACTGACTAATCAATCAACGCACAGCCGAAACTACTAGGACTAGGAACGTGAAATTTTGCATGCGGCTTCCTTTTATAATGTGGGGGAGCACTAAGAAGGGGTTTTTGGAAATTCGACATTTGAGGGGGTGAAAAGGGGGAATTTTGTTTGTATGAAAAATCGTATTCCTTAAGTTAATAAACTCGAAACTTGGCACAAATACTTTTCTAAGTAAATTATAAAGTTGGTCATTTATTGTTTTTCTAAACTACCTCCTAAATGGGGATTGGGGGTCTCTAAGTTTGTATGAAAGAATTTTAACGCGCTGTCTGATTAACTCGAAACTCAGTATTAATACCTACCTAAAACAAAAAATAAAGAATAACGTGTATCAGGGTTTTTATAAAATCTACCCCTAAAGGGGTAAAAAAGGGTAGTTCATTTTACAAGGGATGATTTTACTGCGTGTCTTGATTAACTCGAAAATTGGTATAAATAAACTAAAAGTCAAATAATGTAAAAGAAACAAAAGACTTAAAAAAAATTAACGCCTTTGACGGTGAAAAGGGGATATAGTTTGAATGAAAGATCTTATTCGTTTGGTTTAGAAAACGTGGCAAGTTTATGCCACGTTTTCTCTATCTAGGCAAATATTAAAGATCATCATTCATACATCAATCATACATTTTTCAAAAGTGACTTGAAAGCGTAGAAAGTATTTTTTTTTTTCATTGTGATGTCTGTGCATGACAGCCGATCTCAAACTTAAAGTTAAACTTTTGGAAGTCGACACATCCTACATATGTTTGTAGGAACGAATTTCCATGCATGATATTTTAAAAATTTTACTACGTGATCGATAGATGGCGATGTGCTATGACGTAATTTTTCTGAATCGCGGTTTTGAAATTATCTTTGAAAGCATGACCCTAGCTCAATTTTAGGTTTTTTTTTTGTCGTTAGTTAGGTGTGAATATTTAAGTTGTTATAAAATATTTTATGTTGTTATAATAAAAAAATATCTGGACAGACCATTGAACTTGGACACCCATTTAGATCACACTTCTTTTGTCGTTGAAGTCAACAACCAAGGCATATACCAGCTGCCAGGGGTGCGGGTTTGTTCGAAAGAGATACCACAGCCCCTGGCATACGGGCTACTGAGGGAACACGGGTGGGTTTTAGTCAGTAAAAGTCTGACACGCCCTGCTGCTCCACCCAGAGCGGGAGAAGTTATTTGATGATTTCCCACCCGAAAAAAAAGGCATAAACCATAACATTGAACTTGACTCTCATTTCATATTTATGTTTTTGATGGGCTTTAGAGAATTTTTATCATTACAATTTATACTTAATATTATAAATTCGAAAGTAACTCGACTGTTACGCTTAAACCGCTGAACCGATCGTCATGAAATTTGGAGAGATATAGCCTGGTCGCTCACAATGGGGCAGAAAAAAAAAATGGGGCAGAAGGCTGAAAGTCATCCAAAAGGAATGGAGAGGCTATGCTTGGAGTTTCCCTACTCGATCGAATCAGAAGTTAACGAGATCCGCAGGAGAACCACGGTAATCGACATAGCCCGAAGAATTGCCAAACTTAAGTGGTAGTGGGCAGGCCACATTGCTCGCAGAACAGGCGGCCGATGGGACTGGAAGGTCCTGGAATGGCAACCGCGTAGCGGAAGACGTAGCATTGTAAGGCCTCCCACAATATGGACCGATGTCCTGGTGCGAGGAGCACAGAACCGGTCGAAATGGCGGTGCTTGGGGAGACCTATGTCCAGCCGTGGACGTCTTTCGGCTGAAATGATGATGATGATGATGATAGCCTGGGATTTGGATAAGGACATAGGGTACTTTTTTACGAGATAACCGACATCCACGCGGGTGGAGCCGCGGGCAAAAGCTAGTATTAGCTACTATAAATAAGTCGAATGAAAGAGGCTCTACCGACTTGGGAAAAGGAAGGAAAGGAATAATAGCACACTGATGTCTATTATAGTACTAGTAACATTCGAGTTGTGATTACTCTATATTCTTTCGACTATTTGGCTATTCAGACGATGATCTTACGATATTTACGTCACTTAAAGCAGAGAGAAGTGCGCCAAAATCGCGTTGAGAGAACATGCACTGATCATTCACTCGACAATTTGAGGATCCGTCTCACTGCCAATAGCTGAAATAGAAACGTGCTGCTGATTTTTATACGACATTTTTTGCTAGTTGGGATGTTATCTGTCATCCAAAGATTTTCATTAAATTTAGTATGCAAAGGGTTTCAGGGGAGACAAATCGATCTAGCTAGGTTTCATTTTTAGAATACGTCAAACAAAAAAAAAAACCGAGCTCTGCTCGGTCATCCAGATACATATTATACTAAGATAGCTTATAAATAGTGTGCATTACTAACAGCATATGGATCAAGGTCAAGGTCTGAGTTAAAGTATTTTAATTATATAAATAAATTTGAAAATATGTCACGTATTGCAAAAAGTTAAAATTATACCCAAAAACATTAAGGTCCCACACCTTAATGTTTTTAGGTATAATTTTAACTTTTTCTTAACTCACCGAGATGTTTACACGAAAATATCATTTTGGTTGTCCTCTCGTAGTATTCGTCTGGTATCAGACTGACCAGCATGTCGTAGTCTACAGTGCCATCGTCATCTACCTGCACATTGACAAATAATATTTCAATCAACACAGCAATCTGCATAGAAGGCAATCAAAACAATAGTAGAAATTAGTAGGTATCTCTAGTAAAGTATAAAACACATAAACAAGAATTCCTAGTGAGTAAGTAAGACAAAAGTCAAGGTAGCATTGCGTATACGTTAAAAGACAAAGCAAACAAATTGAATTAAAAATAAATTAAATGTCTGTTTGTATCTAATTTCGTACACGACAGGGTGAAGAGAGAAACAAACAAAAGACAGATAACTCACGAGGCTCGCTTCCTCCATCAGGCAAAACATATAGCACTTCAATTTCGGGTCCTCCTTAAATATGCCGTTTTCGCAATTCGTTATATCCTCTGGGGGCAAGTAAGAATAAAGACTCTTTAATGTACGCAAACATGAGACATTGTATTTGAAAACAATGCTAGTGGGGAGATGAACTCGAGATATTGTGAACAGAAAAAAGGAAAGTTTCAGCTAAACTTTGCATGATTATTATCCAAAAAAGTATTAGAATACTACTTTGTTTATTCAATAAAATAATAGTGATGATGTCTTCTGTGAGTGCTTGCTAAGTCTGTGGCTGCTAGCTTAGCCGCGCCGATTGCTCGGCGTCATTCGCATGCTAACATAGAACAAAGGAGGAAGAAATTTTTCTTTTGAACGCTCACCCTCTGCCACCCCTGTTTTACCGACACACTCGTCATGAATTGTTTGTATTATTTCTTTGATTTCGTCACTGAAAACCTGAAATGAAAATAATGGAAATATAGTTAACTTAGATGTTTTCAATATTCTTTGGACTCTGCATTTGACATATTTACAAAAAAAGTGGAAAATTACAAATTCACACAATATACTCATTTGTTCTCAATCCAATTGTTCTTTCTAATTGCCAAAGTAAAGTTAGTGTCTGCAACAAAAGAGCAAATCCGACCATCTTGCATCCCCCAAGCGATGCCTCAAACTACTTAAATAGGTACCTCCACAAACTTGCCACACATTAGAACCACGAAGTTCCCGAGATTTCCTTATTAAATCATTTTCTGTGTAGTGGGCGACCCACTGAGACACCCCGGTCTCTTGATCTACACGACTACCTTTGTGAACAAGGGGGGGAAATAAGTCGTTTCAATATTAAAAATGAGATAACATTCTCAAAGAAAATATTAAGTCGCGGTTCCCCCGGGAGCAACCCAATGCGCATCAACTTGTATCATAATGTTAAATATTAATTTAAATGGTGAAGGACTGTCTCCATTGTGAACTTTATTTTTCTCAATTTAAATACTTAGAGAATACTTTGAAGGTGATAGAGTTTGTATTACTATGTCGAGTTGTGTGAAAGAAGTGAATATATTTGGAACCGTGCACCTAGCTTCTGACGTTTCATAAGTGCCCATGCAGGTTTATATGAAATCAAAATATTTTTATTTTTTATTTTGAAAAACTAACATTCGTTCCTGGGATACTGTCATTAAATAGGGTGACTGGTAATTAGTGACCGACATTTAAACACATGATTGTACTCATCATTATGAACAACTTTTACTATGGGACCAAACCCGAAATCGCGAAAAAAGAATCAGCTGTTCCCTAAATTTTGACGAGTTATACGAACATAATGTAGGGAACAGCAGATTTTTTTTTCGCGATTTCAGGTTTGGTCCCATAGTAAAAGTTGTTCATAATGATGAGAACAATCATATTATGTTTAAATGTCGGTCACTAATTACCAGTCACCCTATATATTTAACTACACATAAGTTAGTTAGCTTGCTTGTTAGTTGTTTAGTTTTTTCCAAAAAATGCGGAATTCTGTAAGTCCTTCTGCTACAGTCGCACGACGATTACAGATTCCTGAAAACGTCACGTTTCAATACAGATACGTTATTTGACAGTCTCACAACAGTCATGTTACAGTCATTTATTGCTGGGGACGTTTTCAGTTGTTTTCTAAGGCTGTTTGCAGGATTCTGAAAATGTCGTGAATCATTGGAGACGCTCGCTGAGCGGCCAGCGACGAAGCGCGGCGGCGGCGGCGGCGGCCCACACGATGCATTACGTATTCGCGCGGCGACGTTGAGCAATAGTGTCGCGCGCCGAGCCGTCACCCATCCATCACACCTACACACCGCGCCTCCACAAACACTACATAAACTACAAATGACAAATGCACTTTTAAATATGATAACTAGTATCGAAATGTTTGTTGGTGTGTTTTTCAGACTATGTTATGTTATTTTGTTTGATTTTGATGCGAAATAGTGGTAAGACATTATAACCACACACAACACATGTTTAAATTTTAAATATGATTTTTTAGATACAACAAGAAGACCAAAATATTTCATTTCAAAGTGATAAATAAGTCCAATCAACACTAAGACACTGATACATTTGGCCTCTGAACAGATAAAAACAAACTTACCGGCTTTTCTTTACCACCATAAGCAACAGCAACTAAACACAGTACCACGGGCAGCGTCCTTGTGAACATGGCGCGGCTGCCTGTGCGCCAGTGGATGCCTCGCTCGCCAACTTGCCTTATATTAGGTACCGCCAACTCCACCCAAACTAAATCACACAGTTAAGGCGCATAGTTAACGCGCAGTTATCCAAAGCCAGCAATTAACGAGTTAAAGGTGTTACGCTACTTGCAGCACAAGCGGTAATCATGAGGCGGAAACTTTTCGAACCATGAATGAGTAAGCAACTAGCTAAATACACGGTGCAACTCAGCCTTAAGATAACTTATTAAGTATTCTGTCTGACACGGTGGGAAATATCAGAGAGGTAGCGGTTTTCTGAAAGATTTGTCCAGATTATTTGTGGAAAAGTTATTCAAGTAACAGGTAACTGGAAAGAGAAGTGTAAAGTAGTAGGTACCTAGCCAAGCCATTAAATAATTAATAAATAGTAAAGTGGTCTCAAACACTATATTCGTAGCAAGTCGTAGACTTAGCCATAAGGAACAACTTCTTCTTAATAAATTTTTCAGGATATTATAAATTTGATCGGTCAGATAGGCAGTCGCTCCATGTAAAAATCCTGGTATTCAGCTGCATCCGGTTAGACTGGATTATTATAATCTTGGACTTTCAGACAAACAAACAATTTAACTTTTACAAGAAATAAACCACATATAATTTACCTATCAGCACCAATAATTAAATTAGGTAGGTAGCAAAAATAATTTACCATCAATAATTTAGTTACAAGAAGCGCAGGAGGGACAGTATTCCTGAGTCATTTTCCCACTTTGGAACAATCATTGTTCCCACCGTGAACAATGAAAGGGATCTTACGTGTTTTTGTGCCCCTCCTCTATTGTGACCTACACAATAATAATTATAAAATTAATGTCATAATTTGCTACGTTCGCTGACGTAGCGGCCACAATGCGCCCCGGCGATATCACACTTAATGATTATTAATGGTCCGAAGACAGCTTGGAAAATCACGCTTAACTTGTAGTTATGGGTGAGCGAGCTTATTGAACTTAAAACACAACCTTTTTGTTTTAATTATTGACTCTTGCTTGTTGATACGAAATAGTCCACAGGTCCACTCAATCTGTGTGGTTCTTTCCTTAAAAGACCATTTCAGACACCAATCCACATGGTCTTCACATGATCTGACCAAGATTATGTCTGGACTTTAAAAGAGACTGTGACCTCTGAGTTTGTTTCGGCCTTTCTTCTCAGTGTAGTCAGATAGGAAACGCCGACCTCACCTAGTTTAAAAAAAAATTAGTGACGTGTAAAAGTGTTTGTACAAACCAACTTACAGAAATAAAATCATTTATCAGTAAAATAATATAATCTAACGAACGAACTAACGAACTGACTAACTAATGAAGATAAACTAACGCATTATCCTTAAAGGTTTGTTAGCATTTTTCCTATTTGATAGACGTCAGCTTGAAGAGTAACCAGATGCATCTATATCACTACATATTATAGAACAAAGTCCCCCACCGCGTTTGTCTATCTGTTCGCGATAAATCCAAAAATTACTGAACGGTTTTTCATGCGGTTTTCACCAATATACAGAGTGATTCATGCGGAAGGTTCATGTGTATAATTTGTTAAAGTTTTGTTTAAATTGGCTAACGCGGTCGAAGCCGCTGGCAAAAGCTAGTTTCAATGTAAACAACAATCTGTTGTTGTTTTTAATGTTGAAACTAGCTCAGAAATATTAATCTATATAAATAAAAAGAAAAGTCCTGACTGACTCATCAACGCCCAGTCCAAACCCTTGGACCTAGAAAGCTGAAATTTTGCGCATTTTTGGGCGTTGATGAGTCAGTCAGTCAGCACTTTTCGTTTTCCTGAAATAGATAGGATACATCAATTTTAATATCGACTATTTTTTAGTGATTGTCATGGAAATCATGTCACTTGGATAGGTTCATTTTAATAGTACATTATGGTACAAGTGTGTAACACGTGTGTATTGATGATTATCGTCCTCGGCTCTCTTAAGACCCTCGCCTGACGGCTCGGGTCTCAATGGCGCCTCAGCGATAATCATCAATACACACGTGTATCATACGACGTTTTTCAACACACTTGCGAAGAAAATAATACTAAATCATCATCATCATCCACCATCATCATCCATCATCATCCATCATCATCATCCATCATCATCCATCATCATCCATCGTCATCCATCATCATCCATCGGCATCCATCATCATCCATCATCATCCATCGTCATCCATCATCATCCAGCATCATCCATCATCATCATTCATCATCATCCATCGTCATCCATCATCATCCAACATCATCATCCAGCATCATCCATCATCATCCAGCATCATCCATCATCATCATCGTTTTTAAGAACAAAGCAACTCAAACAAAAAACAACCTATAACTCACTAAGAACAAAGCAACTCAACCAATTCTATAACTCACTAGTGAATAATAGTAATGAAAAAGTCACAGTTTGATAATAGGTGTCATTATGTGCCTAACTGTAGTGAAATTAGAGCCATTTTATGAGCAAGTGTGTTGAAAAAGCTTTTTCAACACACTTGCTCATAAAATGGCTCTAATTTCACTGCAATTAGGCACATAATGACACCTATTATCAAACTGTGACTTTTTCATTACTATTATTCACTAGTGAGTTATAGAATTGGTTGGAACAACGATGATGATGATGATGAATGACGTTGACGATGACGATGATGATGACATGACGATGACGATGACGATGACGATGATGACGATGACATGACGATGACGTTGACATGACTGACATGATGCTCATAAAATGGCTCTAATTTCACTGCAATTAGGCACATAATGACACCTATTATCAAACTGTGACTTTTTCATTACTATTATTCACTAGTGAGTTATAGAATTGGTTGAGTTGCTTTGTTCTTAGTGAGTTATAGGTTGTTTTTTAATTGGTTGAGTTGCTTTGTTCTTAGTGAGTTATAGGTTGTTTTTTAATTGGTTGAGTTGCTTTGTTCTTAAAAACAACGATGATGATGATGATGAATGACGTTGACGATGACGATGATGATGACATGACGATGACGATGACGGTCACTGGCGACGCCTATCGGCCCAGTCGCCGACGCAAACAAGTCTAATGGATTTTTCATGTCGATTGAACACGGCATAGGTATAAATGCGTGGAAGATAATCGAATATTGGAAAAAACACTATGTTGCTCCACGAAGTAGGTACGGATCAGCTTCCCTTTATAGGAATTATTAAAAGATATATTTATTTTATAAAACATGAGTGAACGGTACAGGTGCTATACATATATCTAATCTAATACCTTTAAACGAGCAATTCTCATATAGATGTATATAGGGTGACTGGTAATTAGTGACCGACATTTAATCACATGATTGTACTCATCATTATGAACAACTTTTACTATGGGAACAAACCCGAAATTGCGAAACAAAAATCAGGTGTTCTCTACATTTTAACGAGTTATACGAACATAAATGTAGGGAACAGCTGATTTTGTTTTTCGCGATTTCAGGTTTGGTCCCATAAGTCCCATGTAGTAAATTGATTGGTTTGATTTGATTTAATTTAAAGTTGTTTGATTTCTTCTTTTTAGGGCAATTAAATAAAACCTTGTTTTTTGTTTAAAAAAATACTATTAATTGATTTTTTAGTTATGGTTGGGAATGTTTCACGGTCCCAAACTCGATGGGGTTGTATCGTTTTATTGCGGAGTTCTTATGGCCACCTTTTAGCTCCAGCATCAGACCCTGGTTACCACAT
Source organism: Polymixis flavicincta (assembly GCA_949987655.1). Lineage (NCBI taxonomy): Eukaryota > Metazoa > Arthropoda > Insecta > Lepidoptera > Noctuidae > Polymixis > Polymixis flavicincta. The sequence continues at coordinate 16,089,476 of OX465173.1, forward strand.
AGGATCAAAGTACTCGTCAATCCGAATCAAACGAGCCCAAACCCGATGGGGTTGTGTCGTGTCATTGCGGAGTTCCTATGGCCACCTTCCAGCTCCAGCATCAGATCAGCTCCATGTCATCATAATATTACATTGTTACGCGATATACACGTGCATGCAAAATTTCAGCTCAATCGGTTAAAGATATCTGCTTCAAAATTGAGTTGCAATATTTCAGGACATACTCGTACATACAAGTGAAGTTAAATAATAGTACATTATGGTACAAGTGTGTAACGTTGGTGATTATCGCTGAGGCGCCATTGAGACCCGAGCCGTTAGGCGAGGGTCTTAAGAGAGCCGAGGACGATAATCATCAATACACACGTGTATCATACGACATTTTTCAACACACTAGCGAAGACAATAATACTACAAAATCATCATCATCTTCGTCATCGTCATCGTCATCGTCATCGTAATCGTCATCGTCATCGTCATCGTCGTCATCGTCGTCATCGTCATGTCATCGTCAACGTCATCGTCATCATCGTCATCGTAATAGTCATCGTAATCGTAATCGTCATCGTCGTCATCGTCATCGTCATCGTAATCGTCAACGTCATCGTCATCGTCATGTCATCGTCATCATAATCGCCATCGTCATCGTCATCATCGTCATCGTAATCGTCATCGTCATCGTCGTCATCGTCATGTCATCGTTGTCATCGTCATGGTCATCGTCATCGTCATCGTCATGTCAACGTCATCGTCATGTCATCGTCATCATCGTCATCGTCATCGTCATCGTCATGTCATCATCATCGTCATCGTCAACGTCATTCATCATCATCATCATCGTTGTTTTTAAGAACAAAGCAACTCAACCAATTAAAAAACAACCTATAACTCACTAAGAACAAAGCAACTCAACCAATTAAAAAACAACCTATAACTCACTAAGAACAAAGCAACTCAACCAATTCTATAACTCACTAGTGAATAATAGTAATGAAAAAGTCACAGTTTGATAATAGGTGTCATTATGTGCCTAATTGCAGTGAAATTAGAGCCATTTTATGAGCATCATGTCAGTCATGTCAACGTCATCGTCATGTCATCGTCATCATCGTCATCGTCATCGTCATCGTCATGTCATCATCATCGTCATCGTCAACGTCATTCATCATCATCATCATCGTTGTTCCAACCAATTCTATAACTCACTAGTGAATAATAGTAATGAAAAAGTCACAGTTTGATAATAGGTGTCATTATGTGCCTAATTGCAGTGAAATTAGAGCCATTTTATGAGCAAGTGTGTTGAAAAAGCTTTTTCAACACACTTGCTCATAAAATGGCTCTAATTTCACTACAGTTAGGCACATAATGACACCTATTATCAAACTGTGACTTTTTCATTACTATTATTCACTAGTGAGTTATAGAATTGGTTGAGTTGCTTTGTTCTTAGTGAGTTATAGGTTGTTTTTTGTTTGAGTTGCTTTGTTCTTAAAAACGATGATGATGATGGATGATGCTGGATGATGATGGATGATGCTGGATGATGATGTTGGATGATGATGGATGACGATGGATGATGATGAATGATGATGATGGATGATGCTGGATGATGATGGATGACGATGGATGATGATGGATGATGATGGATGCCGATGGATGATGATGGATGACGATGGATGATGATGGATGATGATGGATGATGATGATGGATGATGATGGATGATGATGGTGGATGATGATGATGATTTAGTATTATTTTCTTCGCAAGTGTGTTGAAAAACGTCGTATGATACACGTGTGTATTGATGGACGATGAGGACGATAATCATCAATACACACGTGTTACACACTTGTACCATAATGTACTATTAAAATGAACCTATCCAAGTGACATGATTTCCATGACAATCACTAAAAAATAGTCGATATTAAAATTGATGTATCCTATCTATTTCAGGAAAACGAAAAGTGCTGACTGACTGACTCATCAACGCCCAAAAATGCGCAAAATTTCAGCTTTCTAGGTCCAAGGGTTTGGACTGGGCGTTGATGAGTCAGTCAGGACTTTTCTTTTTATTTATATAGATTAATATTTCTGAGCTAGTTTCAACATTAAAAACAACAACAGATTGTTGTTTACATTGAAACTAGCTTTTGCCAGCGGCTTCGACCGCGTTAGCCAATTTAAACAAAACTTTAACAAATTATACACATGAACCTTCCGCATGAATCACTCTGTATATTGGTGAAAACCGCATGAAAAACCGTTCAGTAATTTTTGGATTTATCGCGAACAGATAGACAAACGCGGTGGGGGACTTTGTTCTATAATATGTAGTGATATAGATGCATCTGGTTACTCTTCAAGCTGACGTCTATCAAATAGGAAAAATGCTAACAAACCTTTAAGGAAGTGTGTTGAAAAAGCTTTTTCAACACACTTGCTCATAAAATGGCTCTAATTTCACTACAGTTAGGCACATAATGACACCTATTATCAAACTGTGACTTTTTCATTACTATTATTCACTAGTGAGTTATAGAATTGGTTGAGTTGCTTTGTTCTTAGTGAGTTATAGGTTGTTTTTTAATTGGTTGAGTTGCTTTGTTCTTAGTGAGTTATAGGTTGTTTTTTAATTGGTTGAGTTGCTTTGTTCTTAAAAACAACGATGATGATGATGATGAATGACGTTGACGATGACGATGATGATGACATGACGATGACGATGACGATGACGATGATGACGATGACATGACGATGACGTTGACATGACGATGACGATGACGATGACCATGACGATGACAACGATGACATGACGATGACGACGATGACGATGACGATTACGATGACGATGATGACGATGACGATGGCGATTATGATGACGATGACATGACGATGACGATGACGTTGACGATTACGATGACGATGACGATGACGACGATGACGATTACGATTACGATGACTATTACGATGACGATGATGACGATGACGTTGACGATGACATGACGATGACGACGATGACGACGATGACGATGACGATGACGATTACGATGACGATGACGATGACGATGACGAAGATGATGATGATTTTGTAGTATTATTGTCTTCGCTAGTGTGTTGAAAAATGTCGTATGATACACGTGTGTATTGATGATTATCGTCCTCGGCTCTCTTAAGACCCTCGCCTAACGGCTCGGGTCTCAATGGCGCCTCAGCGATAATCACCAACGTTACACACTTGTACCATAATGTACTATTATTTAACTTCACTTGTATGTACGAGTATGTCCTGAAATATTGCAACTCAATTTTGAAGCAGATATCTTTAACCGATTGAGCTGAAATTTTGCATGCACGTGTATATCGCGTAACAATGTAATATTATGATGACATGGAGCTGATCTGATGCTGGAGCTGGAAGGTGGCCATAGGAACTCCGCAATGACACGACACAACCCCATCGGGTTTGGGCTCGTTTGATTCGGATTGACGAGTACTTTGATCCTATGTGGTAACCAGGGTCTGATGCTGGAGCTAAAAGGTGGCCATAAGAACTCCGCAATAAAACGATACAACCCCATCGAGTTTGGGACCGTGAAACATTCCCAACCATAACTAAAAAATCAATTAATAGTATTTTTTTAAACAAAAAACAAGGTTTTATTTAATTGCCCTAAAAAGAAGAAATCAAACAACTTTAAATTAAATCAAATCAAACCAATCAATTTACTACATGGGACTTATGGGACCAAACCTGAAATCGCGAAAAACAAAATCAGCTGTTCCCTACATTTATGTTCGTATAACTCGTTAAAATGTAGAGAACACCTGATTTTTGTTTCGCAATTTCGGGTTTGTTCCCATAGTAAAAGTTGTTCATAATGATGAGTACAATCATGTGATTAAATGTCGGTCACTAATTACCAGTCACCCTATATACATCTATATGAGAATTGCTCGTTTAAAGGTATTAGATTAGATATATGTATAGCACCTGTACCGTTCACTCATGTTTTATAAAATAAATATATCTTTTAATAATTCCTATAAAGGGAAGCTGATCCGTACCTACTTCGTGGAGCAACATAGTGTTTTTTCCAATATTCGATTATCTTCCACGCATTTATACCTATGCCGTGTTCAATCGACATGAAAAATCCATTAGACTTGTTTGCGTCGGCGACTGGGCCGATAGGCGTCGCCAGTGACCGTGCCTAAGAGGATTTGTTGCTTCCCTGTCGGTTGCATCATGCAGCTGTGCATTCGTTAGCTGCATGCGCAGTCCGACAACTCGATACAACGACCATTCGATGCTGAAATACGAATTGTGTTGTTACAATGAAGCGGTATTGCTTGTATTTACGGCTACAGTATTGTCCTCGATATATTGGGTAATAATTTGGATATGATAAATATTTGCACCGCGCTGTAGAGCTTTCCTCTATCGTTCGTCGACTGGGTTCTATTAGCGCTATTAAACCTGATTAATTTGGCTTCCCCTAGAGACTTAACTTAGCCGTGACAGAAGTGTTCAAATCTTAATAATGTAATACTAGATACCACCATATGAGTTACATAACATCAAACATATTAAACTCTGTTGTGTAAAATTTCAAAGTTCACGTAGTAAACACGATAAGTAAAAATGTTCACTAGTAAAATTCAGATATACGACGTCCTGGCAAAACTGTTGACTAGTTTTGGTAGGAAAGTTTTGACAATATTTCTATTGTATGTAAACTCGTCCGACTATTGCCGACGCGGGGTAACAAGTAAACTTTCGCATTCGTAGCTGTAGACGCGCGTTCACAACCACCAACTTTGAACGCCCGGCTGCGATAAGAGGACGTCTTATACGGACATGTCAACAACGTCTCTAATCATGCTGAAAAACTGTTCTAGAATGAATATATAGTAGTTGACTTATAGGAAACCTTCATTCACAGATTTCTCGACATGCTTACATAAATTCAAAAAATAACACACTAGCTATTTTATTCTACTAATCGATAGGATTATAGTTTAAGATAAACATTTGGTCTTAGAAATAAAAAAAAAACATAAAATCTAAGTTTTTAATAAATTGAATTGTTCTTGATACGCCATTTAGACAATTACGTAATGACCGCTAAATGAAACAAAATCGATAAAAAATCTCAAATGTTAGTTCGAATTTAAAAAATGCAGTTCCGGGTCGTAAAAAAAGTTAAACGTTCTATTTTTAAACCTATATTTTAGAGAACCATAATCATATTTTAATGAACAGGTTAGCGGCAAAAATATCGGGACGAGCACTGTTCAAAATGATCTCAACAACTAGAAAAAATTTACTTTATTTCAAATGGATAAAGTTCTTGTCAGAATGACAGTTGTCGCGTACTGTCTTCATTTTGAAACATTCATTGTGTCATTGCGTTAATATTTAATTTTCATAGTTGTTTAGGTCATTTTGAACAGTCTGTTCGTCCTGATTCGACTCAGAAAGTATTGCGAAAAAAAGTTTTTTTTTTATGTATGAGAGACTGGCCAGCTGCTGTTATGATTTATTTTTAAATTATGATTATTTGTAAGTAAAAATAGATACGTTCCAATTTCAAAATTTCCCTCCACATTGTTCACGAGCTAATATAAATTATCATGTCTCATTAAAAAATAGATCTGCGCCGGAACATTTTCGAGCTATGATTTTTACGATTTTAAGTGTCGCCTAAAACCGGACGAATGGTACGATAGACTTTAAATGGCATTCATGGATGAAAGCCCTTCTAAGGCAACCGTGTATCGTTGGTATAACGAATTCAAGCGCGGTCGACTAACTGTGGTGAATGAAGAAAGAAGTTGTCGTCCTTTGACGGCTGTTACCGAAGAAAACGTGCTAGCAGTGAAAAATTTAATCCATGACAATAAGCGAGTTACGATTCAGCACATACTACAGGTTGTATCGGGAAGCCTTCATGAAATTCTACACGTGCATCTTCGCGTGAGGAGGATAGCTTAACGCTGGGTGCCGCATAACCTCACCGATGCTCAGAAGCAGGCCCGGGTGGAATGGTGCCGTGATATGATAAACAAATTTGAAGCTGGCTCGTCTCGGCGTGTTTACGACATCATTACAGATCAGTCTTGGATTTATCAATACCTACGATCCAGAAACGAAGCGCCAGTCGACAGTTTGGGTGTTTCAAAATAAATCAACGCCTACCAAAGTGAAGCGATCTAGAAACAGGGGAAGATTATGATCGCGAGCTTTTTCAATTTGACTGGCTAATTGTTGTCAATTCCTTTACGGACCCAAAAAGCATCAACGCTGAATGGTATACTACCTACCAAATGCTTGGCAGTAGTTTTCTCTGTTGTGAGCAACAAGCGACCAAACACATGGCTCCGCGAGCTGCTGCTCCACCAGGACAACGCGCCTTCGCACACCGCGCTCAAAACGAGGGACTTCCTGGACAGCACGCCGGTCAAACTCCTGGGTCACTCTCCTTACAGCCCTGACCTAGCACCGTGTGACATCTTTTTATAATTTAAAAATTCAGCTCAAAGGGATACAATTTTCGTCGCCGGAAGATGCGCTGTCAGCGTTCGAGCCGGCTGTAAACGAGGTGACTGCGGCGGACTGGAAAAAGCGTTTCGAAAACTGGTTCATACGCATGAAACTTTGTATAGACGCTAGTGGAGAGTACTTTGAAAAGATTTAAAAAAAAAATACCTTCAAAACATTTATTTTATTTTCGCAAAACTTTCTGAATGTACCACGTATGTCACTTTTATGGCACTCAGAGCTAACAAAAACGTAACAGTATCTTGACTACATGAATTAATCAACGAAAAGCTTCAAGCCTCTAAAATAAATCCTCCTCTTAAATAAAGCTTTCTAAATAACATAACCCGATTTATAAGTCCAACTGCCACAATTCAGATAGTTAAAGGTGTTAACAAGTGGGAGTTTAACAGTGAATCATAACACAATGGGCCCTACAAAACCAATAAATTCGTATTGTTTGGCCACTATAGACGGGACAGACCAACCGAGAAAGAGCAATTGGATTGTCTTCCGACCCCTGCACCCACTGAAAATAAATGTTGGCACTGGCAACTCTGTCAGGGACTAATAGTTGAATAAGTGTGATTGGTGTAGTACCTGACACGGAGACTGAGGGGAACTATATATTATAACGGGTGTTAACTGTTAAGATGCTAAATTAACAACGGTTAAATATTTGTCAGGTGAGATAGTAATGGCCGATTCCTATAATTTACGGACCATTATTGGGCCAAATTAAGACTCTTGCATCATCACCAATAATGAAGCGTAGACGTCATAGCTTTGCATCGTAAATCCTCCCATAAGGAAGTAGCTAGGTACCACAGGTAAAATTGGCTTACGAATCCTTTTATATATCCAGTTTGGCAAAAAAATGCTAGTACCATTGGTGAGCAAACCGACTCGTGAATGTGTACGATAACAGTATCTAGGTAGGAACCTACCGAAGTAGTCGGTTACATAGTATACCCATGAGGGACTTTTTAAAGATATTGGTATTCTCACAGTGGCATCACAATTCATATTAGCTAACATCTTATTTATTAGGCAACATATACACTTGTACACTAAAAACAGTGATATTCACACCGTTAACACTAGAAATAAGGACAAACTACGTGCTCCCTTTCACCGGCTTCATAAGGTTCATAACTCATTTGTTGGGCTTGGTATAACTTTTTATAACAAGCTTCCCACTTCTTTGCTAGATTTGCCTTTTGATGCGTTTAAAGCTCAAGTAAAATCCATCGTTTGTTTAAAGGCTTACTATTCCATTAACGACTATTTAAATGACAAGAATAGTTGGTCGCTGTGATTAACACAAGACAATGTTTATGTTCTTTCTCCAGAATTAGCGTACCTACCTAGTGACAGGTTATATGGGTTCATATAATTATTAAGTTAAATACTTTTTTTTTTTTTTTTTATTGACCTAGTGTTTTTTATTATCTATCTATTATGTCATTAGTTATTGACATATAGAGCCCTTTCATATCAGGAGACTTTTATTTTTGGTAATATGCGTTATTGTTTATTACTTTGCCTATATATGTATAGAATCAAGTATATCCGACTAAACAGACAGCTGTGCTGCTGGGGAGTTTGTTGCGCCACTTCTTCTTCCCAGCTAAAGCACTAGGAAGTGTCGAAGGGTGGGCGTTTTTGGGGGACTGTCTTATGTATTTTGACGTTCGAAAAGTGCTGATTCTCAGCCTAATTTGAATAAATGACTTTTGATTTTGATTTGATTTTGATTTTGATTACCTCAAGTATTATGTGAAAAACCCATTCAGATAATTATAATTCTAACTTATATATAGGTAGAAAATAGCTACCTTAATACTTAAAAGTAAAAAATGTTTGTCGTAATATTTCCAAGTCAGGTACTAACTCAGAAAATACCTGTTTAAATAATATCAAAGGAAAACTAGTACAAAGGTACCGTTAGTTAATTCCAGGAACGACTAATACATTTTCATTAGTCGTTCCTTTCAGCAACAGAAAACAACTTTAAAAGCTTCACTTTTGATTAAAAAAATTACATAACTAAAACATGGACATCATTAATTTGTACAGCAATAATCATTTGAAGATAGTGAGGAGACACAAGTGGCGAGGAAGTCGGAGAGACGTCATTACCGCAATCAAAGCCGAAAGCCGCAAGCCCCCGCACCCGCTAACGACGAGTGCTCTCGATAAAAATTAAAAACACGTGCAAGCCCAGTCTGAGGAAAGTTTTAATGAGAGTACACCGAGTACACGGCTCGTTCGCGTACAGATAGATATATCTAGGTCCGTCTCGCCTACACACATGCTTCGTAGGTAACTGCGTATTTATCTAATTACGGCGGCCCTTTAAACATGGAAAACTGAACCGAGGTCGGTAAGTATGGACACGGGGAAAATGTCACGACAACGTAAAATGTAAACTTGCTGACATATTTTGCCTTTTTCCTTAAATAGTATAGTTATTTAAAGGAGGTTAAGCATATGAAAATAAATATCTGTAGTTATTAGACCGCTTTACTACAAATCTCATGAACATTCTGGCTTTAAATAAACGACATTCCAGGAAGCATTTCTATATTTCAAAATAATTGGATTAATGTTTTCTTTGTAACTCACCGTTACCTTCATTAGATTACCGAATTTTTTATGTAGCGTTCGATAGCTACGAAAGGATGTCTTCAACAGACTGGGTTTTGAGTTCAGTAAAGAGACGCAAAGGCATAAGTACCTATTTAAAGAATTTGATTCTTTAAATAGATATACCTTGCGTCGTGTTAATCGTTTGATACATAGTTAGGCAGTAATAATACGTCAAAATGCACAATAACCTTCTTGTTCCATAATAATAGAGTCTTCGCCGTTAATGTGCCGGTTAGGTGCGAAGTGAAGACGCCTGATATTATGGGTCGAGTGTAATTAAAAACCAGCGCCTTCATTATGCGAGCAACAACAATGTTCAATTATACTGAGTCATTTAAACAGAGACGTAAAATGACCAGTGAGGACTGTCTCTGCCATGAAATATTGAATGTCTCAAAATTCTGTAAAAATATGAAGCTCCAAAACAGGAACCAGAGTAGTTTTTACCATCAGACTAATTTATCTAAAAGTTCAATAGATGTGTTAAAATCTTTTAGCTAAAACGGTCAGTTCGATAAAAATAAAACTGATTTATAGCGCGCGGGTGAAATCTTTTTGGCAAGGTGCATTTTTCCATTTTATGCATATCGGTACGTTTTCAGGCAACATAAAAAATCCATTAGATTTGTGCATTGGCTTAACGAGCGACGACGTGGGGTGGACGCGGAGAGGCCGGCCGGGCGGCGCAACCCTCAGTTGACCGTGCGTAAGCGGCTTTATTGCGTTCCTATCAGCATCACCGAGTTGTAATAGACAGGTGAACAGTCTGATAGCCGTTCCGTGTATCCGTTCCGGTCCAATTGCATGACAACAGAGGCTATTATATAATTTCGTTGCACTCCTCCACTGTCAATTTGCGTTAATTACGATGGGAACCGAATCTGTGTTGGTGCTCTGCTGGACAACAGGACAGAAACAGCGGAGTAATTGCATAGCACACTAACAGTATCAATCGCTTTCATTCTATCCGAAACAGGAACCTCCCGAAACAACCGTGTCCAGTGAAGACCTGCGTCAGGCGGAAGGTAAGGACGCCATGCCGCCTCTCAAACCACTCCTCAAAGAGGGGACTTACCGCCGCAATCGTGGCGTGCCCATAGGCTGGCAGGTAGGGTATAAGTTGCGTTAATACCTGTAAGTGTTTATCATTGGTATCACGTCTATCTCAATTTGTCTTATATAGCTACCTAAAAAAACACGTTGTTATCTTTTCGGGCTGGAAAAATGCGTTTCTAAGGTAAGTTCCATAATAGGTATAACACGTGCCATTTAATTACCAAAACAGTAAAAAGGGCTTTCATTTTAGTAGAGCAATAAAACAAGCTGTGTTTTATTAATCTCAATAACACTCCTTCACTCTGCGCAGTCGGGTAAAAACAGGAATAAATTGTGAGAATCTTTGCAAAACAATAGTTGGAAATGGTGTACGCGAGAAAAAGCCGGATGCAAATGCCATTCATATTAATTAGCAAAGCGAGACGGGGCTTTTACGAAATTAGACCGTGATTTCACTGAAGATTTATTGTTGTGTTTGAAATGGTTTTCGGAGCAAAGGTAGCCATTTAGACGCAAGCAAATTGGTGTTGTCAGAGCGGGTTTTAAATTGAATTGACTGAAGTCGCTTGTTTGCCTTCAACGGTGACTCACGGAAAAAGGTGGAAAGCTGCTAATTTATTACCTTCGTACACGATATGGAAAAGTGGGAGCTTGATGCGAATGATTGATGACCGCAGGCTAGCTCACGGGGCTCGGGGACCGCGGTGCGGGGAGCACTGAGCACGCCGCAATTAAGTAACACAGATACTTAGGTACAGACAGCCACAACAATCGCTTCAGTTGTGTAATCTCAATTATTGTCCTAAATATTCAATTAAAATTGGAACGAAGGAGGCCACATTCAGCCCAAAACCCAGAGTATCGGCCAGCAAAAACAAGTGTGTTATCCTGGTCGAGGAAGTCCTCTATATAATTTTTTTACAATTGCGCCCAATCTGTACGACCATTCCGACATCTTGAATAAGTATTATCTACTATGACAACATATAGAAGATAAGTTTTTAACCAGTGCGCAAACTGTAACCATGAAATCGGCATATCATTCTAGACCCCCAGCGCAGAAATTTTTCGTCGGTTATACAAAAAAATTAGCTGTTCATACATTTTGACCGCGTAGCTATTGTACTTTTCTATGAAACAACAGCAAACTTTTCCTGTTTATAACATATGGTAGGTACCTATAAGATAGGACCTGACTGAAATAAAGTGTACGTTAGGGTACCCACGTATATACTGTGTGTACGTAGGTAATCTCTCGCAATTTGCGATAGGTACCGGAAAACGAAACTGACAAGCAAAAAAATTACGAATGTAGATCTCTCGTCAAGTTTAAAACTGCACTCTCGACTGTCGTCAATCTCCATCATCAGAGGGGCAATTCTGCTAATTTTAAGAACGTTCACAGTCTGATCTCAGTGTCAATCTGTCAAAAATTCCTCGAGTTTCCATACATTTCTGACACATTTTTGAAATTCGATTGTCGCTGAGATGACACTGCGAACGTTTTTAATTACGAGAATTGGCCTTCAGATCCAATATAGGTATTATTATTAATAGTTGTAATGTCATCATAACTACCTACCTATACATTTACAGGTTGTTTCGCAAAACGTTGAACATACGAAAATGGTGGATAGTGGTCATCTGCTACTTACTCAGCGCTAATTTATTTGGCCCTGGACCCCTGGGTATTTTTTTTTCATTTTTTTTTTTGCTTTCTTCTAGTTTCACCACGTTCTTAACTTTAAAGTGTAATTTTTATTAAAAACTAGCTTTTGCCAGCGGCATCGCCCGCGTGGAACTTCCTTCCCCTATTTAACTCCTTTAGGGGTTGAAGTTCAAAAAATCCTTCCTTATTCCTTGTCTACATTATAAAGGGAACCGCTGTTCAAAATTTCAGCTTTCTAGGTCCAAGGGTTTGGGCTGGGCGTTGATGAGTCAGTCAGTCAGTCAGGACTTCTCTTTTTATTTATATAGATGGGTAAAACAGGCAATATTTTTGTTTTCCATCTTTAATGTTGGCAGATTCTTTTAAAATTATTGCTTTATTCAGATGTCAGCTAGAAAAAAAGTTACAAGTCCTCAAACTTACAGAAAGATGTAAAAAATAAAATCATTTTTTATAAGATATCCAGGGAGCCAGGGCCAAATAAATTAGGGTTGAGTAAGTAGCAGATAACCCCACCTATCCACCATTTTCATATGTTCAACGTTCTGCCAAACACCCTGTATACTAGTTCTGCCCGTGACATTGTCCACATGAAATTTCGGCCCCGACCCATCGCGTCGCATTCGCAACCCTTCGCCTGCCCACGCTATTCCTCCATTTTCGCTGAGAGTTCTTTTTGACTGTTTTTGTTTTTGCTCGGCTCCTAAGGGTATTGTTAAATCTATACGAGTACCTACTAATAATATAAAGAGGTACAGTTTATTTTGTAAGTTTGTATGAAGGTGGTAATCTCTGGAACTACGAGTCAGATTTGAAAAGATCTTTTTGCATTTGATAACACAGTTCCTGAGGAAGTTTTTTTTTTTTTTCCTTGTTAGTAAGAACTAAAGTTCTTAGTAATATATTACAATCTAGCCTAATAGACTAATAAGTAATTTAACTCTAACTTAATATTTTACGTGGTAGATTACGTTATAACTAAGAATAGTGTCATTTTGCCCTTTTACACAATTCCGTTGGACTTTCTTAGAGTCTGATAGCAAAAATAAAAAACACTTGTTCATGTGTTACATGTATAGCACATCACTGTCACTATTATACACTATTTATACACTACACTAATTCAAATGGTTTAGTTCTCTTTAGCCTACGCACTATGTCCGTGTTATCTAGCAGCTGAATTGCCTCAATGTTCACATGTCGGTGAAGTCTGTGTTCGTGGGCTTCAGCAAATTTTTTGATGATGTTGGTGACGAGTTCTATTTTAAGGTCGCGGTGGAGGTCGTCATTTCTAATATACCATGGTGCATTTACAGCATTTCTGAGTACTTTATTTTGGAATTGTTGAATTATTTTAACGTTAGAAGAAATTAGTGAGGAAGTTTATAGGCTAGTTAACATCGACCTGCGGATGATCACGACGTTGTTGGGAGCCGAAAACAAAGAAAAAAAAAATGCGGATATAACGCTACCTAAGTAAAAATGAAGTACTCACCTAATAGAGCAGGCGGGCGATGGTATGCAACACGGCGAGTCAGGGCCTAAATTACACGCGTAGGAAATCGCGGCGAAGTGCTAGTAGCCTAGTAGCTCCTTCAAGAATTGGGCTATCAAATGCAGAAAGTATACCGAGACATCTCCGTGCCTCAGAAATAACATTAAGCAGTTGGTCCCGGATGTCATACGTAGATAGGTATGTAGGTACTTGACTGTCGTAACGCGCTCGGCTGGTAGTCAGAATCCAGAAACTGTGACAATCAGTTTTACTAAGGGGTATCGTGTAACCCAATACTTACCTAATTAGGTTGCGGAGGTCAAATAGGCAGTCGCTTCATGCCAAAATTGAAAAATTATTTTTCTTTCTTTTTTTCCTCTTTCTTTTTCATCACGCTGCGGATGATCACGACGTTGCTGGGAATTAACGCTAAGTGAAAAAGAAGTACCTACTTAATAGAGCGGGCGGGCGCCCGCGTAGGGCGATGTTATGCGACACGGCGGGTCGGGGCCAACATTTTACGCGGACGAAGTTACGGCTAAGTGCTAGTAGCCTATAACCGTCTTCAAGCATTGGGTTATCTAATGCAGAATTTTTTTGTCAATAACTACTGATAGTTACAAAGATTAGCGCGTTCGAACAAACACATTTTTTTAAACAAAATCCGCACCCTAATTGCGTAGGTAACACACGATCAATTATAATCTGTTTCATTTTCAGTTCAACAATATTCATTGCGTTATTTACGTTGTTGAGCAGACACATTTTAAGAACATATGAAGCAATGGTTTAGCAATCTGTTTCAAAATGATTCAGATTATGATTGATCGTGCGTTACGCAATTAGGATGCGGTTCACAGATGAAAATGCAGTAGGAACCTACGAAAAAATCAATCAACCCCTATTTTTTATTATTAAATTGGTTATTTAATCAATTTCAAATGGGACCAACTTCGAAGCCTAAGCCCTATCCAATAAAAAATCATCCTTAAAATCCAGGACAAATAAAATCGGACTTTTCTATAAAAAGTCATGTGTCATGGTCATAGGTAGGTACATACCTACATTAAAAAAGAACAGCCGGTCTATTCGATAAAAATCTCACCACGCATTATTAGGTGAAGTGAGCTCTCAAATTGCATAGGTAGGATGCTAGTACCTAATTGACTCTATCGACAGCTCACTTCGACTGAACGACGACTTTTTGACAGTTTAAAATTCAATGGCGAGCTCTTGAAATATACGTATTTAAACGTAGGATTTTTTGCTGTAGATATTTTTTCAGACGTCTGCGATGCTTTTTGAGCGAGATATCAGCGATAACGTGTTTTTCACCGTTTCAATGAAGCGACCACGGGGTTATAGACTTACAAGCTCCTAAAATATAAACCTAGGGCATTTTTTATGTATTTTTTTTACTTAAGCAATCTGTTATTTACCTAAATTTCAGGTCTCTGTAACGCTTAGTTTTACAGATTTCCGTGGCAGCGCGGTTCTCTGCGTTTCAATGGCACGGCCACGTTCAAACCGTTTTAACTTTTTAACCATTACTTTGACAAATTTATGGATTTGGGAATCAACTTTTACAAATTACAGAATCCTGGAAGTTTTTTTTTTATTATCTCCGTGGACGCGCCACGTCTGACAACACAAGTCTGACAAGTTGACAAACAGTATTTTTAAGGGGTATCGGATTTACCAGTAACTGGGTTTGGGGAGGTCAGATGGGCAGTCTCTCCATATAAAATACTGATTTTCAGCTGCATCCGGTTAGACTGGAAGCCGACCCCTGGTTGGGAAAAGGGAAGGCAATGATGAACCTAGGAGTTACCTACCAATCTTCTTCATACTGCGACTCCATTTACATGTTTTTTTTTTTTAAGAAGATACCTGCGTGTAGCTCCAGTCATTAAAATAATCACTAATGAGCAATAAAAAACTTTTTCAACACATTTGCTCAAAAACTGCATTTACGAAGCCTGTATACATGGTTCGAAAGTTAAAAATTACGCACTAATACAACGGAACGTCCGGTAAAATAGGTATACTCTCACCTAAGTACCTATTTTACCGCATACCTCGTTGTATGGCACCGTGCGTATTCTTTACGGTTTTTTTTTTAATTTCCATAAAATATTATAAGAATTTCGTCCATGGAGTTTCACATTACGAGAATAAATAAGCTGACTGATCGAACCTCCTTGGAAGCGATTTTGCGCAATACGTTTGTCTCACTTTAATAATAAAGAGTAAATGAGATGAGAGATGTAGTTCTAATTTCCACCACGGGCATGTGGCGCCATTTGTAAATTCGCGCCATTTTCATATTGGAAACGTCAAAGATTGTTGCGAGTTTCCGACTGATATTTATAAACAAACTTTTATTATGAGTTCAAGCGAGGAAATTGATATTAATATAGAATCTACTCCACCTGATATTTTGAATGAGGCGCAAATTGCAGGAAACGGTCTCTTGCCGCCAAAATTGGAGAGCGCTATTTACATTTTTTTTTACATTTGTCTACTCGTTTGTAAAAACCAACTTACCGCACTAGTATCATAAATAACTATTCAACACACTTGCTCATAATATGGCTCTAATTTCACCGCAATTAGGCACATAATGACACCTATTTTCAAACTGTGACTTTTTCATTACTATTATTCACTAGTGAGTTGTTGTTGAGTGAGTTTTATTTAATTAGTTGAGTTGCTTTGTTCTTAAAAAGTTTCGATACAAAAAAGGTCGTGCTCAATAGTACAAATAAATTAATATACCTATTGCTTGCTCATTTCATGCAACTTCGTAATTAAATAGATAATTTCAACTTGTACGTTTTTAATAAATAAAACTTTCACTCAAATAAAACTTTTGTTTTTTTCTGTAATAAAGAAAACTTTGAATTCCCCATTTTGTACGTGGCTAAAGCCCTATCGAAACGTCATTCTTTTAGGCCACGTTCCGAGTTACAATAATATCGATTCGGCCGCGCTCACACATGACGTCCAGCGAATCGTCATACATGACGTCATGGCATGCGCCATCTTGTCAAAAATGACAGTTGCGCTGTTTTGTTTTATGTCACATCGAATCTTTAGTTAATTTAGATTTATTTGAAATAGTGCTACTATCTAAGAAGAAAAAATGTGTGGTGTATACAAGTTTAATATGGTGAATATATTATGTTTTAACGTTGAGTGAACACTTTTATCGCGATCACGAGCGTTCCGTATTGATGACAAAAATGACGGCTGTCAGAATCGTGATTTCTAACTCGGAACGCAAAATATCGATGTGAGCGCTCACAGCGTTATTTTTCTAATTCGGAATGCGGCCTTAGTACAAGGCCGATCGCCATTGTTAGATGCGAGCGCATTGGAAAACTGATTACTTTTCCCGCCATTGGCAAAAAAAAAAAATCTCAACTCGTTTTCATACACTTGTACCATAATGTACTATTAGAGAATCCTTATCGCTTTCCATTGTTCTCGCGACACGCTCATCCACAGCCGGTTAGTGGCAATTATCCGGCTCGAAGGACCAAATGTTCACTGCAATAAGGTTGATTATTGCTTGATTGAATTACTCGTAATAAAACTATGTGTGGACTGTTTGACGGTTTATTTCTCACTAACTAGTGTTGGGTAACTCAGCACATGTGCTACCACAGTTGTAGCTACTCACTTGGATAAAAAGAGTCACTCACTCTTTTTGTTTTGAAGTGCTAGCACACACCACAGATTAGCTACACCGCGATTAACTATGTGTTGTGAGTTTTGAACGAAACGAGTCACTCACTCTTTTTATTTTGATGTCCTTCACGTAAACATTCTCATTTCTCTTTCCCTCATCATCACTTGCGCGTACTGTGTGACGCGCTTAACCGATTAGTCACCGCGTGTGCCTACTCTATTGCGTATGTGTGCCGGCATACTGTGTTGTGTTGTCGTCATCATCACTACACACCACACTCGCGACTCGCATGGCGCGTCACGCGACTCACAACACGTACGTGCTCAGTGTGCTCACAGGCCACCGCAGTCTCGCGGCCTCACCTCATTCGTGGTAGCACAGTGTGGTAGCACACTTGGTACAAAGAGTGCCTCGCACGATCCTCATTTTAAAAGAGTGTGCTACCCAACACTATCACTAACTAATTTAGAGTAACGTGGACTGTAAATACATGCATAGGTACATATGAATAGCTATGGATAGGCTACTAACACTACATCATTCGCTGTGGCGCTTGGACACAGGGAGTAGGTACCTGAGATGCAAAACCGATTATGCGCAATATTACACCTAGGGTAATAAATAAATACACGAAATTGAAAATGTGCACTTTAATTTTCAACATTATTTTCACATGACAACATCACACTGGTCTTGGTATTACATAGGTACCTATCTCCTTTACCATTCACAAAAAAGTAACATTAATATAAGATTGACGGCAAGAGAGGCAAAAAACCTACAACACGTACATACATAGGTACAACCTACTTTATTTGTCTGCATTATGCAATATGAATGTTTTACGATAAGTCCTAAAGGTGAGCTCACACTATTTCTTAAAGTAAGTTTATTAAATATGATAATATTATATCATAACGCGTAGAGTTCAAATAGACTGACAAACGGCAGTGTTAGCTGTTCAAATACATAACTGTAATTACTACGTATATAATTGACTAAGGTCCGACCAAGTTTATGTGATGATTTCCACCTAAGAAAATTGATTTTCTATGGTTGTACAGAACCGTTACGTACAGAGGCCAGCACATCAAGCTACCCCAATCTGTCAAATTTCTTTGATTGATTTACAACTTTATTCCAAAAGCACAAGGTTCATGTTCAATTGGGAAAATTTAACATTTTGGGATAGCTTGATGTGCTAGCGTCTGTACTAGCCGTTTGTCAGACTATTAATTTTCTATGGATGTTGTAACAGTTTCTCCTGTTTTGGCGTAAATTTAACTCTAAAGAATGTAATATATGGACTGTTTTATGACAGTTAAGCGCACTAATGTGAATTACTGTATATGTACAGTAATTCACATTAGTGCGTACTGTACATATACAGTAATTCACATTAGTGCGCTTAACTCTACAAACGACCTCAGCGCTATGCATTTCAGAAAGTTACTGTTAACAACAAAATTTGGCACATATCGATACGATCAGTAACTTATGAGTTCTGACATACATTAAATTAAAGATGTTTGCTGAGGTGTTTTGTTTTGAACGAGTTAAGCCACTTTTGCAGCCCACCTTACTTATTGAGCCTTGGAAGCAGTTTCACCTGTTTAAACAAAATGTATTCAAAAGAATGGTAAAAATCCTACAAAGAGACAGTTTAGGTAATTCTACAATACCTAACATTACTAGTTACTACTACTATAAACATTATTATCAAAACATTACACGATTCCCTGATACGACGGGTCATGGTTTTATTCTACGAAGCATTATTAGTTTAGGTAAGGTTCTTTTTAGATTGATGATGGCTCGTTTTACATTATAATGTGGATTCGGTTTTGATAACTTGTTTTTATTTCCAAACGCTAACATGACAATTTTATTACATTTACGAGAACATTTTTCTACTTTAACACAGTACAACATAAATACATATTTATTACCAACACCGTCATAAAATACATACTTCCATTCCAATTCCCATTTTATAATTCATAATTTTAGTCATGACTTGCTGCAGATAACAACAGTTAGTTTTAGATTTTAGCCCAAAGAAGTTTCTTTGGGCTAACATTAGCCTCACGATTGACTTTAAGTAGCACACTCAATACTGGTGAAAACACAACTTTAGTGCTACTCATTTTAATACTTTCATCAAGTCTTTTGAACAATTAGGTAAATAATTTATTTAACAAATCACTTTCTTTCTTTTCACATAATTCAAGTTTAGACTTTTCGTTCCAAACCCCAACACAGTTCTGTATGTTTGGAAGACAATTTCATCATACCATGTTATTAGTATTTTCGATTTAATTATTAAACAAATTATTATTATTTTTTAACGTATCTGCACGTTTGTTTCTGGTGAAAAGTGTTTATACTACATTTATGCAATAAATTAAATCACAAGTAATACTAGTCCACAAAAGTATAGATTTTTTACGAATATTATAAACCTAATTTAAAACAGGTTTAAAAAAAAAATTACACATAATCAATACAGTAAAGACAAACACTCTTTAGACAACGTACCCTCGTACCTTGTCGTTTAGGTGTAAATTTTACGTTTTAGACAAATAAGTAGAATGAGTAAGAGTAGTCGTCGTGATAGTTTGCACTTCCTGGCAACGTCGTTATCAATGTTCAAGGATTCAATTTTGTTGAATCATTGACCTAGTTGACCCAATTATATATATATAGTGTTCATATTTGCTAAACAAATATAGTTACTCGATTTCGTAATTTATTTGTGTATTGTCAGCAAAGCCAATAACAAGTATGAGGTCTTATTTATTGCACATATGTGGTTTCCAAACTGTATATGAATACCACGGTAAGGTAAAATCATTCAATAAATAGGTATAAACAACTAGATAAGTTGTGCGCAAGTTCAGTAATTAGTATAAATATAAATGACTCATGCTATGAAACATAATACGATTACGGTTTATTATTTGTTTAAACAGAATTTATTTAAAAGGCGATTTAGTGAAATCTTTTATGAATTAATAAGTTTCTCATCAGTCATCACATTTACACTTATGCAATTAGAAGGTAATTAAAATTGTATAAATAAGTGTTATTGTAAGAAAACAACGTTTTTGCAAGAAAAATGATTATGTATAAGTTAACGTAGTGTGGAAAATACTTACTATACTCAGACTTTAATCCTAATCGCATCTTTATATTTATAAATGTTACGTATACTAAATAATTATTAATATGGTACCGGACTTCATATTATTACTGGTACAAGTCATTCATCAAGATTACATCATTCTACAAATTGACTCAAAAAGCTTTAGTAAAAATATAGGTAAATAAAGAGGTACAAAAATACAACAGTTTTTTTTAAATAATAGAGTTATTACTAAATGCAACAACCACCAGCAAAATGAACATTTAAACAAGGCGAGAAACAATAGTTTGTTCATTGACTCACTAGTTTTAGGAAACACAACCCATTAAAACTTACTTAAAGTAATTATTATATAACAAACAAAATTAAACATAATTATATCACCTTGGAATTTAACCCTTTTTTTAAATTTGGAATTTAATACTTTAATAGCCTTTTTAGTTCCCAAAACACACTGCGAAATAATTATTTAATAAAGTAAGTAAATTTTAAGTTCTTCTATAATATTATAGTTTATTGAGAAATAGGATTAAGACAGCATATTTTTATCAGTAAACATTTCACAGAAGGAAATGTACCTTAATAAGATGCAAATTAAACAATGAAGCTATAGTATTTACACTGTATAATTAATTACGAATATGTTACGGTACTTGAAAATTGCATGGAAGTTATATTATGAGCAATTTGAATTTGAGCTTCAATTGACAAAGCATTGGAATTGATGATTTTATTCAATATGCGTGACGTTTATTGTGCATATCTGACTGGTAAAATTTGATGTGTCACAAACAAGGTGGCGGTAGAGGCATGTCAATCAATTTGCATACTTCTAATAGGAAATTTTTCAATATGGCTGCTTGGTTATCTCTTGAACTATTGATTGTTATTGTCGGAATGAATGTTGGTTTCAATATGTGAGTATCATCACCATGCTTCTTCAGGAGAGCAGATCCAAGGTCCTGACGAGCACAAAAACTGATTGGATCAGGATCAATTTTCATTTCCTTTGCACACTGAAACGCAACAGTAGGCTTTATTAGTTCATTGTATATAGATGTGGAGGAATGAGGAAAATGTTGTGAGGACAGTTTTGAGCATGAATGTAAGAATGGTTGTTTTTAGTATAAATAGGGGAAGATCAAAAAAACGATGGATGGACTGTGGGTAAGATGATATGCCATGAAAGGGGGTGACCAAAATGACAACTAATAGAAAAGTAAGGAAGACAAAAAATAAAGTCACACCAACCCTAAATATATTGCGATAAAGACAAGAGAATGGCGATGTCGATAGTCTATTGATTTGACATATTTAGGAAATATTATTAAGAATTCAAGAATGAATTAAAATAACTTTTATATTTACCCTGGTGAGAGCACCATCAGCGTCTATGTTATCCGAGATCATGCACTCTGTTATCTTGACAGCACTAGTCATGTTTGCCACAGCCTCTATTGCACAAGCATGGATTTTGTTTGCATAGCACTCTTCTTCACCATGCTGACATTGAAAAATATACTTCCCATTCTCTTCTTTGGTCTATAAAAATACAGCATAAAGCATTTTATTATTATGTTTCAATAAGCGAAAAGAATGTTGTGTAGGTCATCCAAAAATACTTGGTCATCATATTTTTGCCATACTGTTACAATATTGTCATTTTCAAATGTGTGTCACAACTAAAATATTTACAAGTATACTACAGCAAATGAAAATAAGAACGACATACTTTTATGCATAATTCAATAAAACTTTGTTTATTTCGTTAGAAACTCCAAAAGGTACAGACAGACACCAGCTCATCAAGTTACCCCAATCTGCCAAGTTTCTTTAATAGTTTTTCAACTTTATTTAATTAGCACAAGGTTCATTTTCAATTGGGAAATTTTGATAGATTGGGGTGGCTTGATGTGCTGGCGTCTGTACAAAAGCTGAGTCATGTTTATTTGGTGGAAATTGGAATACTGGCAACATTTAGTACATATATATACTTACTGTAGCCTTTCCATATGGTACTAAAGTTACGTCTAGGAACTCTGAAAGCTTCTCTGTCACGGGTGCCAAATGCCTCACAAAGAAATGTTTGGAGTCAGGACAAAGGGCCTCATAGTACACCCTCACCTTCACTTTGTCTTGTTTATGCTTATTGTACTTGTCATCTTCTAACTCCACTATGCCAGACTAAAAAACAGAAAAATAAATGTTAAGTTAATATAAATTCATGAAATGAGTTCAGGGGACTAAATACTTTCACAAAACACTTCTAAAGGATGGTCTAGACCTAATAACCTTGATCTCACTTTAAAAAAGTTAAAATTTTGAAACAGAAACAAAAACCCCCTCATTTATAAACATTGCTTAAAGTTAAGTATTGATTAGCAGCTATCCATCCGTACCCATACCCCATCCATACATTTTTGAAGTTTCAACAGCTCTTAACTTTAATAAACTTTTATAAATAAGACAGTAAGTTACATTCAATGATGTTAAAAAAAAAACAATATATGAGCATTGAGGAAGCAACGGGAGTATGTTATGTAAGGATTGTTGCATGTGAGGTCTAGTATCTGCCTAACCCGATTAAAAGGCATGATTTTTATGTATGAACATAAGACATTTATGCTGAATAAAAAAACACCTGCCTCATCTGATTCGCCTGACTGCTTTGTTGGCTTAGTGGTTGCAAAGATGACTGCTGAGTGTAGGTTACTGGGTTCAATCCCCGGGTCAGATGAGTTATCAGAATTTTCCATTTGAAAACTCTCAGTAGCAGCCTGGGGTCCGGATGTGTGCCCAGGGACTGGCAATAAGCTCTGCTTGCCCTATTACATGACACTTATAACATAACTGGCAAAATGTGGGTATACTATACACCTCTGCTTACCCTTTTATGGGAATACAGGAGTTTTATTGGCTAAAATAACCATTATCATCTACAAAAACATTGAAAACATGTTTAGTCACAAATTGAATATGACTATTCACACAAATAAGGGAAATCAATATTTGCATACTGAATACAATTAACCTGAAACTGCCTACATTCCCATTTCCGCTATAGATATTGGATTAAATTAATGGTTAGTAAAGATTAAGATAGAATATTGATAGTCTAGCAAAAGATAGATTACGTACCTCAGATATTAATGTTGCGTTTTTGTCGGGCAATAGCCGGAAGAACTGCCACATGATTAAAATTAGCAGAAGCAAAACTATTAATCTATATCTGTTACACGTATAAAATGCCATTGTTATTGATGTTAATGATTTATTTCCATCCAATATTTAGCGCTTCTTCGATCACCAGATTCACTATGAGCAGCTGTTATGCTTGACACCAACGCCTTTATACCATGTCTGATTCCACTGGATTTTAATACCTATACTATAATTTAATATGTTTATTGTCTAATTATCTTAAAAGTAATGCATTTTTTTTTATAATTTCAGTTTTTTATTTAATGTAACACAAGTTAAAATAAACACTCAGTAAATGGAATGAATGATAGATACAGACAGCCTTGTCATTTTTGGCACTTTGTTTGACATAGGTAACTTTTTTTTGGGTTTTGGCTTCGCATGGTTTGTGCATTTAGCCTTTTTAGCCAATGTCACGTTTGCGAATGCACAGGCTACATAGATATATACGTTCGCCGAAGGCGACGAATGCTTATCAAGTACTACTGTTTATATGTCTGTGATCAAGTATTACCCACACATTGCACCTGGAAGAAAAAAGTAGGTTCAAAAACTAAAACCTAACTACAAAAAATCACGTTCTAAACGTCAGTGTTAGCCCCTTTGCCCTAAAGTCTTTGATAACATGTCGTAGAATTTTCCAAGACAGATTTTGAGTAGTTGTAAAGACGCTATCACATCAAATCTGTCAAATTTCTTTAATACATTTTCAACTTTACAACACAAGCTTGAAGCTTAAGGTTCATGTTCAATTGGGAAAATTTGACAGTTTGGAGTAGCTTGATGTGCTTTTTTGTTTGGTGGTGGGTGGGAAATCATTAAATAACCTCTCCCGCTCTGGGTGGAGCAGGAGGGCGTGTCAGACTTTTACTGACTAAAACCAACCCGTGTCAGTTGCCTGTGTGCCAGGGGCCACGATATCTCTTTCGAACAACCCGCGCCCCTGGCAGTAGCCTTGATGTGCTCGCGTCTACACGTGTACACAAGTACAGGACCCGATCTAGCTATTTAGCCGCTCCGGGCAAAGGGTTGCTAGTTCATATATGTAAAATCAGTAAGTATAAATAAAAATCGGAAGAATTTCTCTAGATCGTATTTTGTTGCTTCGTGTCTCAATATGAAACTTTATAAAAGGTATTAGAACATTCTAGACACACTGAGACAGCTGATTGAGCCGTTTTTCATAATTCCTTTTCAGTCACGAGATAAAAAAAAATTTAAGGAGTGGCGCTAGTGGATTTGTGACAGCGCTCTTAAGTGCTGTCTTATAATTTTCTTAGGAAACAGCATTAAGAAAATGATATAACAAGACAGCACTTGCTGGTCCGCCTACGGATTTACTGCTGTTAAAGTAGATTATTTTAAAAAGAAAACCTTAAAAATACCCTATTTTGTCGGGCTGCTAGGCATGGTAATTTTTATAAGATTTTTCACTAAGGACTTCGTGCAACCACCCGGCACCCTCAATTTTGCCGCTCTGGGCATTTGCCTGGTTTGCATTTGCTTGGTCTCTTTTCCTGAACACAACTTTGGCATGATAATACATATTTATATACTCCCCCAAGATACATAAGTTGACCCCCAAACAACAACAATCGTGGCGTGCCCTTCTTTTGTGCACGCCACGATTACGGCAGTAAGTCCCCTCTTTGAGGAGTGGTTTGAGAGGCGGGAAAAGCGTCCTCACCTTCCGCCTGACTCAGGTCCTCACCGGACACGGCTGTTTCGGGAGGTTCCTGTTCCGGATAAGGCGGGAGGAAACGCCCGGGTGTTTCCATTGCGAAGATCGCCCTGAGGACACGGTGGAGCATACGGTGGAGGTCTGCCCTGAAAAGTCTGGCGCAGAGGAACAACGTGGGACGACAAGATCGACGAGGACCTGGCAGAGCAGTGGGCAATGTGGATGGCATCTGAAGAGCCTTCACGAAGTGGCTATCCCGCGGCAATATCTCCACTATAGCGACGCCGCCTCCTCTGAACTCCACGTCTTCAGCGACGCCAGCGAGTCAGCCTACGCTGCGGTCCTCTTCTGGAGAGCAGTGACGATCAGACGGTGAGGTCGGCCTACCCCTCATCATAGCCAAAGCAAAAGTGGCGCCGTTGAAGTTGACGTCGATCCCAATATTGGAGCTACAGGCAGCCGTCATGGGCACGAGACTCGCAGAGACAGTGGTCGACGAACACGAGAGGAAGCCAGATCGCAAAGTGTTCCGGACAGACAGCAAGACGGTACTAAGGTGGATAAGAACAGGATCACGTTCATACAAACCCTACGTGGCTCATAGTCTGGTAGCAATAGAAGAGAGTTTCAGGGTCAACGACTGGTGCTGGTTCAAAGGGCCAGACGCAAGTACCGCCGCATCCGAGAATCGGGGACCTGCCAGCGTGTCGCTTAGCTCATCAGAAGCGACCCTTCACCTTCACTGGGGTCGACTACGTCGGACCTCTCTCAATGACCGTCGGACGAGCTCGACAGATGAGATATGTGGCCATCTTCACATGTCTCACAATGCGAGCCATACATCTGGAAGTCGGCTCGCTTAGCGCCGCGCAGTGAGAAGTACGATCGCAAGAAGAGGCTGCCCGACTGAAACATGGTCGGATAACGGCACCAACCTGAAGGCCGCCGATAAGGAACTAATAGTGCGTCCACATATCTACTATAGGTATCTGCGTCGATCGTCAGTTCTCGGCAGAAACTCAGAAGATAAACACGTCATTCGTGATGGAAGACGATGAAGCGCTTGCGCTAGCCTGGCTTGTTTTGTGCAAAAAGAAAAGAAAATCACAGTGTGTGGTGTAAGGATTGGCTTCTTAAAAGAAAGTCATACTCTCACATAAATTTATTAAACGAATTGAAATTTTCCCCAAAAGACTGGCACAATTATTTGAGGATGAATGAAGAGACTTACTTAGGGCTCCCACACAAAACGGCGATGCGATGCGAATCTTCTTCTTCTTATTGTTAATGTATAAGAATTCGCAGATATTTGCGATGCGATGAGAATTCGCGGTTTTGTGTGGGAGTGGGAGCCCTTACACCTCCTGTTTTTAGTTACACCGCTAATAGAAAAAAGCAATACCGTGATGAGAGAAGCAATAAGTTCTCATGACAGATTGTCTGCGACTCTGAGGTTTTTAGCTACAGGTCGCTCGTACGAATGCATGAAGTTTTCCACGTTGATATCAAAAGAGGCTCTCGGTCAAATCATTCCTGAAACTTGTGATGCTTTGTACAAAGTTCTACAGAAACATTATTTAAAGGTAAGTTTTGCATTATATATATAAAAACTAGCTGACCCGGCAAACGTTGTTTTGCCTTAACCCTTATCACTTAGGGGTATGGAAAATAGATAGTAGCCGATTCTCAGACTTACTGAATACGCATAAAAAATTTGGTAAAAATCGGTAAAGCCGTTTCGGAGGAGTACGGTAACTAACATTGTGACATGGAAATTTTATTTAAAAGATATTATGATTATAATAATGTAGAAATCTGTTTAATTTTACTATATCTTTGGGTTTTTTGCTTATATCTTTTGTAAAAAGCTAAAAAACATCTGGCAGTTCCATAATTAAAATGGCAAAGATTTTTTAAAGAGGTAAAACTCTCTTACAAGAGCTTTAATTTAATTTAACTTTCTTCAATTTAACGAAAAAGTAACATAAGCTTTTGGAAGGAATTTCACCTCTGAAAGAAATTCTTCACTATCTTATCTTGGAAGTTTGGAACTACATACCTATTAGAAAACATTTTTGATGATGTTGATGTTGTGAAGAAAACACAATAATTGTGATCGTATGTAGTTTTTATTAATTAAATCATATGAATGAAATAGTGATCGAAAATGATGATTCAAGAATGAAGAAATACAATCTAAATAATAAAATACGAATCATTCAACATCATCATCATCATCAGCCTATAATATTCCCACTGTTGGGACACAGGCCTCCTCTCAGTGAGAGGGAGTGGGCCGTAATCCACCACGCGGGCCCAGTGCGGGTTGGTAGATGTCACATGTCTTCGAATTTTTGGTTCTAGGACATGCCGGTTTCCTCACGATGTTTTCCTTCACTGTTTTGAGAACAGTGGTGATGAAATAATTTACACAAAGTAAAGCGCCTGGCTGGGTTCGAACTCACGACCTACAACTCGTAAGTCGCGGCCTTTACCACTTGGCCACCACTGCTCTCAACACCAAAACTATATAAATATGAAGCAGCCGTAGAGAATCGTGAGCCTGGGCATGTGGTCGATACGGTGTGTGGCTGAGTGGAGACACTTTGAACGTTTGTTGAATTAGATGATGCTTGAATGTGTGGCTGAGTGGAAAAGGTTTCGGCGTATAGTTGATTAATGGATACGGTTTTTTTTTTTTTTTTTTTTTTTGGCTGGGTAATCATCAAATGACTTCTCCTGCTGAGTAGAGCAGGAGGGCGTGTCAGACTTTTACTGACTAAAACCCACCCGTGTTCCCTCAGTAGCCCGTATGCCAGGGGCCGTGGTATCTCTTTCGAACAAACCCGCACCCCTGGCAGGCATCGGCCCTTGCGGACCCCACCAGTGGTTGCTGACATCTTTGACGGCGCGCGTGTGGAACACAACGCGCCGTCCCGTCTACCACTTTTCGGCCGCAGAGGATAGGGAGAGCGGCTGACGCTATACCGACACTCCTCTTCCCCTGCGGCCCCACCGCGTCCGCCATCAAACGGTGGCGGCCCCGTCCAGGCCACGGAAGGGAAGAGCGCTGCTCAGAAGCACCGGCACTCCTCCTCTACCGCAGCCCGTAACGCTCAGCCGCGATGCCTCCCATTCGACATCGCGGCCCACCTCAGTTGCGGTGCACCTCACCGCAACCTATTTTTTGGCCGCTACGTCAATGGCTTGAAGGCAAAAGCCCTGACGAGCGGCCCCACCGTTGGGTTCCTCTTGGCTTCACCGTGGGTGGGAGACCACGGTTACTAAGCCCCCCCACAACGACAATGCGGGAACCCACTCGGGGGGGGGTTAATGGATACGGTGGGTGGCTGATTGGAGACAGAGACACTTTGAACGTTTGTTGAATTAGATGATGCTTGAATGTGTGGCTGAGTGGAAAAGGTTTCGGCGTATAGTTGATTAGATGATCGGTGTGTGGCTGATTGGATACAGTTTGAACGTTTGGTTGATTAGATGATGTTTGAATGTCTGGCTGATGGGAAAAAAATGTGTTAATAAAGTCTCTCTCTCTGGTTTTGACAGTAAGTGAAGTAGTTTAAATCACCCATTTCGGCTAAGAACAATGTCTCATTAATCACTTTTTCTGCAATAATTCTCTGCCGTTTTGGTAATTCTTGTAATTTCATGCCTACACTTCGTCCATATACTTCAAAACGATTTTCAGGAAACCTCGGACGTTTAAAATGCTCATTCACACTTCGAAGTGCCTCTTCATACGCATTCTTCGTGGATGTTGCCTCTTTCAGAATCAGATCGGCCTGGTGTTGCACATCAGATCGGCCTGGTGTTGGTGTATCTCTTTCGACATCAGATCGGCCTGGGGTTGGTGTATCTCAGACCTACTGAATACACATATAAAATTTGGTAAAAATCGGTAAAGCCCTTTCGGAGAAGTACGGTAACTAACATTGTGACATGGAAATTTTATATATTAGACTACGTAATATTTTTATACTAAACGTATTGAATATGTCTGCATGCTGTATTTCTTCCTTCAAAATAATCTTAATATATAAAATACAAAAAAATGTCGTTTCGTTTATTTATTCTAACTACTTTAATCATACCCAAAAAATTATTAATAAAAAATAAATGCGAAAGTGTGTCTGTCTGTTACCTCTTCACTTCACGTAAACATACATGCACTCGAACAATAAACAACTAACCAAAAAAAAAAACCGGTCAAGTGCGAGTTGGACTCGCGCACCGAGGGTTCCGTACAAACCTGTGGGTATATAAGTAAAAGTTCAAAATTGTCAAAAATATTTTTTTTTTTAATGACGAAACTAAAAATTTTCGGTTTTCGTAATTTTTCCTATATCTGTACTATAAGACGTGACTTCGTACAAAATTTCAAGATTCTAAGTTCACGGGAAGTACCCTGTAGGTTTTGATTCCCGTGCGAGTTTCGAAAATTTGCGGAATTTTGCGGCCTAAATGGCTGTATCTTTTGATTGCGTTGACTTAGAAGGTTGATTTTTCTACAGCTTCCAGGGACAGTAGAACTAAGTATCATATAGAAATTTCAGTTTGATACCTCCACGCATTCCTGAGAAAAACGGTCTTGACAGACGGACGGACGGACGGACGGACAACAAAGTGATCTTATAAGGGTTCCGTTTTTTCCTTTAGAGGTACGGAACCCTAAAAAATGCAAGTAATTTATAAATAAATACTTCATAATTTTTACCTATTAAATTGTCAGTTATAATTGTTTGTTATTAAATTGTTGTTGTTGTTACCTACTTAACATACCTACACATAACATAATGCAGACATACTTTCGTGTGAATAAATTAAAATAATACATAAGACGTCTACATAACCAACTCAGATTATAAAACAAAGGCAGATAGACCGCGCGGAACACCAGAGTGAAGCCAAGTATAATGCGAGGCTTTAGTATTTATTTTTTTGACTCTTGGGTGTTCCCCGTGACCTATCTGCCTTTGTTTTATAATCTAAAAAAAAAACAAGTACTAACGCGTCGCATTGTATGGTACATAAAATGCGACGCCTTAGTATTTGTTTTTTGGCTTCACTCTTGGTGTTCCGCGCGGTTTATCTGCCTATGTTTTATAATCCGAGCTAAGCAATAACTAATATTTAATGAATAATAACAAATCAATAATAAAGTGTTACCTCATTTTCATCCTCCATATTTGATATAGACCGCCTTGGTATTTCTTCATCATATAAAAAATTCATCAAGTCGAAGTACCACAAACGAAAAACATAGACTTCACCGGTTCCGGCTCCGGATTTTAAGGACTTTTTGACTTTGTTGAGTTCCTTCTAAGAAGTCCACAGGTTATTTATTTTCTTTACCACCGTCTCCCTATTGGCATTAGGATCAATAGGTAGGTATGTACCTACATAATAATTGGCCTATCGTATGCAGCATTTTTCTTGTTGCGGTCGTGATAATCTTTACTTTTCTTATTCCACAAGCAAACTTCATTCTTATTGCTATAAGAATGAAGTTTGCTTGTGGAATAAGAAAAGTAAAATTTGGTAAAAATCGGTAAAGCCCTTTCGGAGAAGTACGGTAACTAACATTGTGACATGGAAATTTTATATATTAGACTACGTAATATTTTTATACTAAACGTATTGAATATGTCTGCATGCTGTATTTCTTCCTTCAAAATAATCTGAAAAACACTGGATAAACTCTTCCAATGACTCACGGATTCCGCTACAATCTTCTAGAGACATGTTTTAACGTGCGCGGACGCGTCCGCCTACACCAAGCCTTGCGAACGAACTGACTGAATGATTGGCCCGACTTCCGTACACACACTACGATAAAACTGTGCAAACCCGATCGACAACGATTTATCGAATAGATTTTGAACCTTGCTCCGATGGCTTGCACCAATCAAAATATCTGCGCCGATTTTTGTACATACGTTCGATAAATCTGCGCAAATGAACTGTGCAGTTCGTTTGCGCAGTTTTATCGTTGTCGTGTATACCGGCCATAAGACAGGCAACCTCATCTCCTGGCGCTACATACCGCCTGGAGCCCCATTTATGGGCGGAGCCTAGGAGCGAATGGTTCGCTCCGTCAAAACGACTCTCACCGCGTCGTTACATGAACGTCACCCGACAGAAGAGGTCCTCACGACTCTACTAGCAGAAGTAGAGAACACTGAACACCGTCAATAGTCGTCCGCTGACTCACGTCTCAGTCAACCTAGAAGATCCAGAAGCCCTCACTCCTAACCACTTCTTGTTGGGAGGGCCAGGGCACGTGCCGCAACCAGGCACTTTCACCGAGCAAGACACCCTTTCACGGTCCAGCTGGCGAGCCGCACAGAGGCTAGCGGACGTCTTCTGGCTACACTGGGTGAAGGAGTACCTCCCTGAGCTCCAACACCGACGGGAGCCCCATAGACGAGGTCAAATAGTGCAAGTTAACGATCTCGTACAAATCGTCGATCCAAACCTATCCCGCAACGTGTGGATCCGTGGAAGAGTCGTCGCTACGTATCCAGGTCCCGAAAACGTCGTGCGAACGGTGGACGTGCGGTCCTCGTTACGGTATAGGTTCGAGGCATAAGGTAAAAAATTAAAAATGTTCAATATTGTGCTACGCTCTGATTGGCCGACACTTTTCGCGCATTTTTTAATGATATTGTGCCTTGTTCTGATTAGCTGACGCTTTGCGCGCGTTTTTGTATTATGATTGGTCTAATCGAATTTCAATTCTTTTCAAAAATTGTACAAAAGTACGAACATATTTGCCATTCGACACATTCAGCAGGCGAGCTACTTACAAGAAAGTCCTCTAAATATAGAAGAAAGAAGTATCCAGTGGTGTTATTCCCCGCCAACCCAGCACACAAATGCGGCAATAGCACAATAGCCAAATAGTTTAGTCGCCATCTCGGTACTCACCTCCTTTTAAAGCGGGTCAATGCCGTGGAAGAATAAAATATTATGATGATGAATAAAAGAGTAATTTACGTAAATAAAGTTCTATTCAGTTAATGCTAGAGAAGCAAATCTTTCTACATCATAGAATCCTGCTTTGACTTGTCTGCCTCCAAAAAATCTGCCATTTAAATCCACAACTGCTTTGATAGCACTTTCAATACGCTTAAATTCAACAAAAATCCTGACAGCTTCATCTGATGGTGCATTGGGCATTTCAAAGATTAATACTTTTATAACATCTCCGTATTTAGTATTACATTCGTCTTTCACTTCAGGTTCTAATTCCTCGTCTACATCCCCTGGTCCAACCATATTCTGGAAAAAATATTTTATTGTAACAGGATCATATATTCGTGCAAAATGGATGCAGTCCATAATGATAGTTATAACTGGTAACAAGATATCAGGATAGATATCTTAATCAAGATTTAATTATCATATCACAAATTGATTTAAATAAATACTTCATGATATGGGATGTCCTTACTCTCAATAACACCACTTTGCTGGGTGACTTCATTATCTCTGTAATAGATGGCTCCCGATTGAGTGAATGTGGAGAATTAGATGCTTGCGGCGAATCTGTAAACAGAAAAGATTGAGATCAATTGTATATAAAATGGTTTTTATTTTAGGTCCTTTCTTCCTTCTACAATAAATACCAGCTGTGGTAATTTTATAATCGTGATTTAGCTTTGCCATTTATAATATACTAGCTTTTGCCCACAGCTCCGCCCGCGTGGATGTCAGTTATGGCGTAAAAAAGTAGCCTCTGTCCCTCTCCATATCCCAGGCCATTCTCCATATCTCTGCCAAATTTCATGACGATCGGTTCAGCGGCGTGAAAGCGTAACATACAAGAAGAGTTACTTTCGCATTTATAATATTATTTATTATTTAGCAATTCTTCAGATGATCTGCATATTAAATCATATTAATTCTACAATAGATCAAACACAGTATTATTTGGATGCAGCAGCCAGCAACTACAACTAGATTAAGTTGATATAATCCAAGACTTCCATAATTTGTGCAATACAAATACCTGGTCCTGGCAGGGAAGGCATAGCAAATCCAGGAGGAGGCATTACAATGGGAACTTCCTTCTCATGAATAATGCGACCACCACGCTTGGAAGTCTTTTCCACTTGCAGAGCCACTGACATTCCTTGTTCTTTTTTACCCAAACCTTGACCTTCCTGTAGAAATAATAATAACAAATTACAAACTTGTTGAATGTCTTGAATAAAAAAGTAATGTGTGTGGTACTAAAAAAAATAAGAAAGTGTCATTCCTTAACCTACAATTATACATAATTATGTTGTAATAAATAATACACACTGATACTTTTTCTTGCCTTTTAAAAGTGTATTACCTTGAAACCATATTTGGCCATGATTTTAGCAGCAATAGAACTTGCGCCATATCCACCAATAGAGAACCCAGATGGAGGAGGGGTTAGCGTGGATGTGGGCCGAAGTGACTGGGAAGGCGTCTCCACTGTGAGAGATGGTGGTGGAGCTATAGCTGCACCAGCTGATCGTTTTGATATCTCCTCAGCTTCTTCTTCTTCAGGTTGCTTTATTAAAAACAAAAGATATGATCAAAAAAATAAAGCCTTTTTGTTTTAATGACATACTCATTATATATTTGTATTAATGAGTTCATATTATTGTAACCATGTAACTGACACTGGTGAAATGATGACGCGTCTAGAAAACAAATTAAGTGAAGAAAGTTTTGATAGCCCAATTTGTTAGTTACCATAACAGTATCAATTTTACTAACACAATATTTTTCAATAGCGGACATTCTCTATATTATTTATATACAATATAAGCTGTACTGTGTACAGAGACAGTAGGTATCTAAAACATTAAATTAATTACCATAGCCACAAGAGTTTTTTCTGGTAGTACTTCCTCATCATCCCCAAACCTGCTTTTGCGTTTTCTTTCTAATCTGTCACCTCTATCTGCCCCTCCATCAAGCTGCAATCTCTTAGCTTGTATCTCTGAAAAACAGCCATGGGTAAAATAATTAGGAAAAGGGACTAACTGAGATATGTTGAAAAATATATCTAGATGATGCAGCAGCTGTAGGTATCAGCCTTATCAAGTACACAGTAATATTCATCCAGAGGAACTTATTCTTCATTACGTTTTAGGCATTTGAGCCTAAAACGTAATGAAGAATAAATAAAGGTATCTCAGTACTAGAATAATAAGTTGTGGCTCATACTCTAGCCAAAGCCAAATATAGAATCTATGATTTAAGTAAACTGTTGGAGTTTGTTTTTGTTAACTTAAGTAGCATTTTGGCAGTGTAATACAGAATTACTGCCATTTCTTTTTATTTAAATAGTATAACTACACTATGTTCTATGTTATGGGGTTTGGTTTCCGCACTTAGTCCTTCAAGTGGACCATTGTGCGTGAGCCATGGCGGCCTTTTGGTATTATTCCAGCCAGCCCACCTCCCTCCAGAAGTTGGCTATGACTCCTGGTTTGTTCAGAATATCAGTGTAACATTTGGGTGCCCCGAGGGTTTCTGTTCTAATCTGTGCTACGCCTGTGCATACGAAAAGCACACACGCAACGGTTTCCTCAGCCTCCATGCAGGCCCTGCACAAGGGGCTGTCCGTTATGCCTATTGTGTGGAAGTGTTTGTTCAGCGAGCAGTGTCCTGTGATGGTTCCAGTCACCAGACGCAGATCTATTCTGTCCAGGCGTAACAGACCTGCCATCCAGGGATGGCATTGCTTCCCTAGACTGCCTGCAGCCTGGTGTCAGGGTCCACCAGCTCTCGGCTTGTTTGTGGGTGTATTCCTGGAGC
Organism: Polymixis flavicincta; assembly: GCA_949987655.1. Lineage (NCBI taxonomy): Eukaryota > Metazoa > Arthropoda > Insecta > Lepidoptera > Noctuidae > Polymixis > Polymixis flavicincta. The sequence continues at coordinate 16,124,436 of OX465173.1, forward strand.
CACCTGCGTAGTTGGTTGAAAGGTATGGACACAATGGGCTCGGGACCATAGACTGACACGCTGGATGCCCTTCTGGCCAGTTCGTCTGCGGCGTCGTTGCCCAGTGACCCACTGTGTTCTTTTATCCAGTGCAATGTCACAGTGTTGCGGTTGGCAACCGTTATTCTTTCTAGTGCATTGTGACATTCTAGTGCTAAGCTCGATGTGATGTATTTTTTCAGTAGGGATTGAAGAACTGAAGCACTATCGGAGAGTATACGTATGTGTGCATCCGTGACCCTCCTGGCTTCTATAGCATACGCCGCTTGTATAATGCCCACACATTCCGCTTGGTATACGGTGTTGAACATTCCCAGCGGGCTGGATATGTTTATGTTTAGGTCTTGTGAGAAAACTCCGACTCCGGTTCCAGAGTCGGTCTTTGATCCGTCAGTGTAGACTCTAAGTTCATCCAGGCCTGAGTAGTCGTTCTGTTCTCCTGTGAGTACTATGTTGTAGTGTCTCTGAAAGTAGTGCAATTTCGGGGTTTTGTCACAGGGTGATGCCATCATTGGTTGTCGTTTGATCGCATCTTCCTTAATGCGTGTGTGCTTGACTCTGGAGTCTTTGCTTAGGTTTCCTGCTATGTCGAGCCTCAAGGCAGCCAGTGCTGCTTCCTCCCGCACGATGAGCTGTAGAGGAGGCAGCCCCAACATTGCCTGTAGGGCAGCGGTGGGCGTAGTCCTCATGCAGCTGGTGATTGCCACACAGGCGCAACGCTGCAGTTTTTCAAGGTCCTTTTGTGCTGTGCCTAAGTCCGTTCTGGGCCACCAGACTATTGAGCCGTATGTAATAATTGGTCGAATAACCGTGGTGTAAAGACAGTGGGTGACTCTGGGGCTTATGCCCCAGTTCCGGCCAAGCATTCGCTTTCACTGCCACAGGGATATGCTGGCTTTTGTGGTGATGTAGTTGGTGTGTTTTGCCCAATTCAGCTGTTTGTCCAAAAAGATGCCCAGGTATTTCGTTTCAGTTGCTAGGCTTAGAGTAGAGCCAAACAGACGCGGAAGTTCCAGTTCCGCGAGTTTCCTCTTTTTCGTAAAGAGGTTCAGTTCGGTTTTTGTAGGATTTACTGATAGTTGGTGTTTGTTGCACCAGTCCTCGACTATTTTAAAGGCTTGGCGCATTAGGTTACATAGGGTATTTTCATGGGTGCCGTTTATTATTATGGTTAGATCGTATAACTACACTAAATAACAACCAGTTTTACCTAGTAACTAGATTTTAGAGGTCAGAAAGCCAGTGGCTCTGTGTAAAATACTGGTACTCAAATTCATGCGGTTATATTGGAAGCTGACCCCTACATATCCAACATTGTTGGTAAAAGGCTAGGCAGATGACGATGATGTAAACACACCAAATAGCTTGGCTTTATGTTCAATTGTACTATTGTCATATACCTACCTTCAGAAAAAACTATCAAAATACAATCAATCTTTTGGTCTGTGGGTCATCTTAGGGGCGGAGTTCTTTCTTTCAAAATGTGGATACGGCTTACCTTTAGCAACTTTTTCATAATCATTTGGCCACATTGGATCATATTCATTAGCAATATTCCAATCAAATTCACGAACATTCAGTGATGCTGCCAGTGCTTTTCCTTGGTCCTTGGGACTGTCTGAATTAGATTCGTCATCGTCTTTTTGTTTACTCTTCAAGTCTATTACAGGAGTAAGAACCTGTAACTCGTACTATTATAAACAAAATCCTTTCAGATAAATCAATTTAATTAAGCAATTACTATTACCTGAGTAGATCGTCTTAACGCCTCACGCTTGGGCTGGGTAACCGCCGCTTTTTTTAATTGCAGCTGTGACTGTAACAACTTAATACCTGAAGACCACCCTGCTACCTTTTCTGCAGTGCGAGCTTTGATTGAATCAAGATCGTCATATAACGACATCTTCAATGTTTAGGCATACAAGAGTATTGCTTACGTATTAAGTGTACTACCCAGCCAACTAACCCTTAATCTACACTAAGATTCACTGTGTTTACATAGTTCTGCAAATTATTGATTGTTTGTTCTGTGCGTTTGTTCACAATCACAAAAGCAAGCAGCAATCTATTGACTATTAATTTCATACTCATGTGAGCAGTGTTGCCAACTGGGTAATAGGCAAAATCGCAAAAACGGGCTTAATTAGCACATAAAAAAAAATAGGGCTTAAACTACTGAGTATCGAAAATAAAAATAAAGATTCTTTATTAAAATGGATATATCATGAATAAGTAATGTGTAAATCATTAAAAATACATCATTCTGGTTATAAAATATTCTTTAATCATAAAATTACGATCTAAATAGCAGTCTTCATCTAATTAATTCCTCTCGAAGGGTTTCACTTTGCGCTGACGACGTTGATGGTTGGGCTTGGGCATAGAGGAGCTTGGGCAGTATAAATTTAAATTGGATACAATATTTATAGTGGAGATCCTATGGGATTGCTTATGTCATGTGCACAACACTGCTTGTGTTAGGACGATTCATTCTTTAGTCAATGATTAATAATTTTATTTCTGTAAGTAGGTTTGTACGTACAGAGGCCAGCACATCAAGCTACCCCAATCTGTCAAATTTCTTTGTTAGTTTTTCAACTTTATCACAAAGGAATAAGGTTTATGTTCAATTGGGACAATTTGACAGTTTGGGATAGCTTGACCTGCTGGCGACTATACCAAGCAATTTTACAGGTCAATCAAATCAAAACTAGATGAGTTTGGCGTTTCTTATCTCAGAAGAAAGGCCGAAACAATCTCAGAGGTCCCTTTTAAAATCTAGACATAATCTTGGTCAGATCACGTGAAGACCATGTGGTTCGGATTATATGTAATTATGTGTATAATACACCGACCTCCACCCGGGCGTAGCCGATGGCAAAAGCTAGTAATGTAATAAAAATATAATAATTTACAACGTAAATATTCATGTGATTGTTATTATAAAATTCATCAATGTCAATGTGTATATTAAAACTAGAAACTAGAAATAATTTATAAGGCAAAACAACGTTTGCCGGGTCAGCTAGATGTTTATATAAAATTCATCAAGGTCAATGTGTATATTAGAATCTGGAAAATATAGTAACTAGGTCAGATAATTTGAGGACCATGTGGAAATGTGGTGGCTGCCTCCAGTTTGTGCACGTATTTGTATTTATTTGTCAGTAAACATATGTCAAGTTTACCTGCGGGTCGAAGAAAAAAAAGGCAGGGAATCACAAATAAAACGAGATTTGTAAATGGTTTAACCAAAGAGTCTTAACTCAAAAACCGTAGGTACTCAACGCCTTTTACACAAAAAAGAAGTTTGTTTTCATTTGTGGGCCTTAAATCTATTCTTTTGGCAAAATCACTTGTCAGAAGAAAATCGGAAAAATATTGTCACTGTCACCATGAGTATAAAATAATAAAAGACAAAGTTTGCGGAATAAATTGTGTAATAAATGTTTTAGTGGAACATAAATTTTAAAATGGGAACTCTTATTAGTAGAGACACCAGACGTATCAGTTTTGATAACAATTTTGCATTAAGTCCTCCTATAGCAATACAGAAATCTATAGAGGCAGAGAATGCGATAGCTTTTGATAATCTACCACCGGTAAGTTTTATTCGTTAGTCACCGGTAAGTTTGATTAGAGTATCTGCCTATTTATCTATGACTGTCAGTGTGAAGAAAGAGCTCTCTCTACACACCGAATTCGCTGACCCACGGTTCAGCAAGCAGATAATGCGCCTTAGGCCGTGTCTAACACTGCGTTCCAACCGAAAGCGCCAGTCGCTTTCGATTATTAGGACACGTTTAAAACGTCGTGAGTATAAACCTATACTGTTACCATGTGTGGTTGACTGTATCTCTACAACAGGCAATACAACAAGCAATAGGTTGTTTTATATTATTTTATGTAAATAAAACAATCTAAAACAACTGATAATGTCTAGGATAATCCGTTTGAAAGTCTTAATGTAGTAAGTGGTGTCGGCGAGGGAGTCGAACTTATCGGTTATAGAGTCTAAGTGGGGGGACGTGTTTGATTTCAGCAAATCGCTTACTTTCCTCCAGTCCGTTACCACTTTGGTGAGGGGGGGTGAGTCAGGATCTGGGAGACCCGTGCGGGGGGCCAGACGCATGACGATAGGGCGATGGTCAGAGGTGAGCTCGTTTATTGCTTCTATGGAATCCAACCGTAGGTTGATCCTTTTGAGAATGGCAATGTCGAGTACATCAGATCTGTGAGATACATCGTGAGGGAAGTGGGTCGGGGTCATCGGGGCCATGACGTCGAAGGTCAGGGTGGAGCAGAGGTTTAACAGCTGTTTTCCTCTGGTCGACGTCGTGGCACTGTTCCACGCGGGGTGTTTGGCGTTGAGATCGCCCGCTATAATAACGGAGTCACTCATGCCTAATAGGATCGTGAGGTCATCGGCGACCGGTTGAAACTCGTCTGAGTGGGACTGGGGAGGGAGATAGACTGAGACTAGTGTGATGGGTTGATGACCCGTCATGCCTAGTCGGCAGACTGAGACTTCCAATCGGGAGAGAGTGGGAGTATCCATAGGGATGCAGTAGAGGGACTTGCTATAGTAGATGAGTGTTCCACCTGTAGCGGATCGTTGCACGGTTGGCTGTGTTAAAAGGAAACTACGAAAATATGCTAACACGGGGTAGCTGCGCAGACGTGTACGGTGCGCATACGATTCCGCCCTCACGGCGTCGTGTCTAGCGGGCGACTAACGGTGGTGGGGGCGAGCGGGATCGCGGTCGATTCTGCTCCCTCGCGAATTTATATTCTTTATTATCTGTATCGCAACGTCCGCAACCACCCCACCTTTTATTCGAATAATATTCAAAACGTTACAATTACAATGTTACCACACCAAATTTAACGACACAATTTTCATTTTTCAGGGAAATACAATATGACATAATAATATTCACATAAACAAATACAGTAAATCATATATAGAAATCCTTAATTTAAACTAAGTACTAAGAAGTTACATTACTATCTTTTAAACCACCCTTATGGCAACGTGACCTGTCGTTGCGCACTAAACGATAGTTTGCAATTTACGGGTCGCGATTGCAGGGTTTTAAAAATGACTCTTGGACGAGCAATACGTCTAGGTGATGGTCGCGGAGGAAACTGGCGATCTCATTCGTTGGCCTTGAATGCCATTGGCGTTGAAGGTGCCTAATTTGCCCTCAACTTAGGCACCTTCAATCGGAGTTTAGTACGCGATAGTAGGGCCGTATTATAAGTACATTATGGGGGCCTAGGTTGGTTGATTTGGCTTCTTTCGTAATATCCGGATACGCTCAGTTTACACCATCTAAAACAAGGCAAAGTGTAGTTGTTTACAAAATTTTGAAAAACTTGTCAGAAATGTGAACGCTTACCTACATGTAAATGTTTTATACACGACATGTTTTTGACAAGCCTTTTGCAATAGGTAGGTATTTAAAATACTTGATAAAAAACGTACCTATCACTACTTGTAACTTTGTGTTAACGCGGTCTGATACTGAGTTTTAATTTTCTCTTAATGACCCTTCTCAACGAGTCACCTGTATGTCTAGATTATTGTTTTAATCATCGTCATTTTTAGGAGTCAGCAGGAGAAATCATCTTTAAAGAAAAGGGTACAGATTATCAAGAAGATGGTGAGATGGATTACTGGTCGCACAGAATAGATTATCTTAAGAAAGAACATCAGGTTATCAACAAAATTATTGAAGCTGAATATGACAAAAGTATTGAAAATACAAATAAATCATTTGAAACACCTAAAATAACGCACGAAAGAATTCAAAAAATTAAACCTTGCATCGACTGGCGAACAAAGGTATCGTAACACAAGCAACAAGCTGTCACACATTCATGTTTCTTTTTTATAAAAATTTACAGTCCGTTCAAAGTTAATCAAAATTGCAGTGATCTTTATTCTCGTGATGATAACGTAATAAAAGATAGAATAACTGTGGAAGGGCTGTAATATTGGTTCATGAAAAGTCTTTCAATTGGATTAAACGAACTTCGAAGGTTGTATGCATGAATTTAGTTATTCTAATTATATAAAGCTATAATTGTTACGATCGCAAAACGCATTATAATTACCTTACAACCTGACACAGAATTGCAAATTGAAAAAATCTCACGGGCTACTTTAGCGCATCCACGTTTGAAACCATTGATTGAACGAACTAAAGGATCAGTAGGTATTGCTACGACCATATTTATTCACCCAAAAAGTGACAGTACCTATAGCACAGTCCAGTCTGTTTACGCCATCGGATTAATATTGTTTAATCAATAAAATACTCAAAATAGCTGCTGAAATTTATGGCGTTTGAATGACATTGATACCCCCCCTATCACTGTCGCTGTCTGTCGGTAAACTTTTGTGAAATAGCGTTCAGTTCTGATATTGGCCACATTTCAAAAGATCCTTTAACAAGAGTTTTAGTTTAATTTTATTTAGTTGTTCTGTCTAATCAATTTAAGTCTGTTAAGGTGAATCTAGTCGACATTTTATCCATACAAATTTCGGGAGTGTATTAGGTACTCCACTGTTCGACAGTGTACAGACGCCAGCAGGTCAACCTACCCGAAACTGTCAAATTTTCCCAATTGAACATGAACCTTACGCTTACGGTATAAAGTTGAAAATCTATCAAATAAATTTGACAGGTTGGAGTAGCTTGATTTGCTGGCGTCTGTACATCAAAAATTAAACATGATATGGTTTTGTCGCATTATTAATATTGTCTGTACGGAAACAGAATACTAAAATAAAAACCTATTAAAAAGTTATAAGCCAACAAAGATTCGTTGATCTCTTGCCAATTTAACCTAACTTCGGGCGTGTTTGAGTAATAAAAGAAGTATAAAATCTCCAAAACCAAGTCGGTACCGACAAAGTTCAATTACGGAAAAGTTCAATAAACTTTATTGGTCATTGATTTATGCACAGATTTTTTCATAAAACCCGATCTTCCGAAGGGCTTAATTTTTTACGCGCCTGTTTTACTATAAATGATCCTGCATCTCACTCAATAACGTTGTGCGTGCAGACTAGCATCTTACGTCGTCGGTGGGACAGCATGTTTTTTAGCCAGGCTCACCTGTGAGTTCGAGCCAGCAACTAGGTTCCCCTTAAAACTAAATTTTGACGCTGAATATGACAAACTGACGCTGATTGTGCAATATGTTCACAGATTATGAAATGTTACGAAGAAAATACTCATCAACCATTGGTGTGTGCAAAGTTAGTGCAAGCTTTTACCAAATGTGTCACAAATTGCAGATTGGAAGATTAATTTTTATTAAAAGTTTGTGTCATTGTTTTATATATTTATTGGTCCAAATACCGTGCAAAATAAAACATATTACTTAATAATAATTTGATTTTCTGTTATAAGTTATAAACAATCTGTGAGCGTGCTGTAGTTTTGGTTGCGTTATGAAGTTTTTAGCTGTAGTCGGTTTAGTTCTATATACCTATCATATTCTGTGAAACAAGTACCGATACGAGAGGAGTTTTTGCTGCTCCTGCACGTGATTTCTGCTTATTGATCTACTATATTGTGAGGTACAAGCTAATTCTATGTACAGACGCCAGCACATCAAGTTACCCTAAACTGTCAAATTTTCCTAATTGAACATGAACCTTACACATTTGGAATAAAGTTATTATAAAATCTATCAAAGAAATTGGACAGATTGGAGTAGCTTGATGTGCTGGTGTCTGTACATACTGTTCGGAGTATAACGCTCAAAAGGATATTTTGGCGCGTGGCCAAAATTGGAAGTAACAGCGCCATCTTATGCAAATTTTCTTGACGCCATTTTACAAAATAAATGTTAGTCAACACCCTCCAGTCAATGTGATCCAGGTGCCAAAATATCCTTGTAGTATACTCTAAGGTGTCCACTGGTGGCACAGCTGTATTGTTCCACTGTACAGTCGCCAGCAGGTCAAGCTATCCCAAACTGTCAAATTTTCCCAATTGAACATAAACCTTATTCCTTTGAAATAAAGTTGAAAAACTATCAAAGAAATTTGACAGATTGGGAGCTTGATGTGCTGGCCTCTGTACATAGGTATACACTTATGTATCTATGTTTGAATTCATCAATATCGAAACCTGGAATAAAATTAAAAATGTACCAACTCAGACTGAGTTGGTACATTTTTAATTTTTAGAAAGGTAAGCCTATACAGGATAAGTTTTTATCCAATGCGCAAATTTTACCCGTGAATTCAGCATATCATTCTAGAGCCCCTAGCGCAGAAATTTTTCGCCGGTTATACAAAAAAAAAAAAACAGCTGTTTCATACATTTTGACCGCGTAGGTATTGCACTTTTCTATGAAACAGCTGTTTTTTTTTTTTGTATAGCCGGCGAAAAATTCCTGCGGTAGGGGGTCTAGAATGATATGCGGAATTCATGGTTAAAATTTGCGCACTGGATAAAAACTTCTCCTGCATAAAAACTTTTTACAAAAATCTTCCAGAAAAACACTACAAAGTGAAAAATAACTTAAATTTCGGAAGTCGCTGACTTTGGATGTGTTTTAATTTTTAGTCACCGTCTTCCGAAATTAATTTTTCACTTTGTAGTGTTTTTCTGGAAGTCGGTTGTTTTTTTTAAGTTTTATTTTTCACTTTTTAGTTATTGTATGTACAGAGGCCACCACATCAAGCTACCCCAATCTGTCAAATTTCTTTGATAGATTTTCAACTTTATTCCTTATGCACAAGGTTTGACAGTTAGGGATAGCTTGACCTGCTGGCAACTGTACAATTCGAAATTTCATCATTCTTGGGCTCAAAACAATACATATTTATGCAATAGCAGCAATAGCTATGGATTTGCTGCAAATCCTTGGGAGTTATGCCCGAACATACATAAAAAAAATATGTACAACGTGTCGTTTTGCATCCTCGTCGAATTCAAGGAGATAACTATGCTAATGATTCTCGACGCGAATGAATAATAAAATAAGTAGGTTTTATTTTTTATATTTTCAGAAATCGGCATGTGTGAGACAGGCATGTTAAAGCGTGGTCCGTGTGATACGCACTGTAACACACAGCGATATATGTCGCGTTCCGAAATTCAACAAAAGTGAAAATATCGCGAACCCGACCAAATTGAATGGTCAAAAAATTTAAGAGCTATCAGATTATTAGTAGGTACTGATTTTTATTTTGGTTGGCTTCGCGATATTATCACTTTTGTTGAATTTCGGAATGCGACAATAGTGCGATTCTGAAAGAGTTGTATTCTGAAATACTGTTAAACTTAAATAACTAAAAAAACAAGTAGGTATGTATTCATTAGTGAGCTGGTATCGTAATTTTCATAACAGCCTCCTGAAATTTGACGAGGATGTTATTTATAGTTAATTCTGTGATAGGCTATTCGTATATTATTGAAGCGTAGCTAGCATATACTAGCAGATACTAGGCACAGCTACTTAGGTAATTTTCCCTCTTTTTCCATGCGATCGATGCCCTAGCGGAGGACCAAAATATACATACACAGAGTACATTTTATACCTACTAGATTCTGTTCAAGGTCGCCCGCGTGTTTTTGGTCTGTCCCAGAAAGTTTTCGATCAGGTGAAGTGTCCTGACGCGAGTTTAACATTTTTACCCATTACAAAAAAAGTGTACAATGCCGCTAAAGAAGTTTTGCACTTCAAAAATTTTGCAAAATTGGTCCGTGTGATGCCGTGACCGGGGAAATTGGAATTCATTAAACAACGTGTAACGTTAAATGCACAAAACCTCATACACCAATTAGAGTATTGAGTTAAAAGCATAATACAATGACCAAACTTTTTTTTAAAGCTAACTGTTAGTAATTTTAAGAAAAACGTGTTGACTCAAGCATTGCTTTATGCATTTAAAATCAAGTCTTATTGTTTTGAAATAAGATTAAATTTTCTTTGGCTCAATCAGTGGTAGAAATGGCAAAAAACATAATTTTTGAAAAAAATACCTATGTTGTTATTGAAATCGATTCACTAGTCAATTAGGAACGAACTACTTTTAGGTTTTGCGTATATTCTGTTACACCTGGACCTGGTATACGATAGGGATTCCTTTAAAAATATAAGACTAGTTTTTGCCCACGGCTTCGCCCGCGTGGATGTCAGTTAACGAGTAAAAAAGTAACTTATGTCCTTTTCCATATCCTAGGCTATATCTCTACCAAATTGCATGATTGGTTCAGCGGTTTAGGCATGAAATCGTAACACACCGACAGACAGAGTTACTTTCGCATTTATAATATTTTAAGTAGGAATAGATGATTTAATAGATTTACAGACGCCAAACTGTCAAATTTTACCAATTGAACATGAACCTTATGCTTGCGGTAAAGTTGAAAATCCATCAAATAAATTTAACAGATTGGAGTGGCTTGTTGTGCTGGCGTCTGTACAACGTACAGTTACAACCAAAGAGTACCTTAAGATACCGTTACAACTCAAAAGACTCAGTCAGTGGACTGCTCTAGTGTTAGTTGAAATTTATTTGAAGAACACTGCTGAGACGTAGTACTGCTTACTTTGAAAAACTGTGAATTGTGTACTGTATTATAAATAGAGAAGCCCTGTGTTCCACCCGTTCCACCCAGCTGTGGGAACACTGAAGGCTGATTGTAAAGAGAAAATATATCGTATCAGTCGGATACGGCTCGGCTAGTGGCGCGAGTATAAGTATTCTATGGACTGCATGCATGTCACTCACAAACAATGTAGAGATGGGTTGTAACAGGCTAAACACGATATCTGTTATCACCGTTACTGTTACTCAAAAATAACAGATCCAATTATCTGTTATTAAATAACAGCCTGTTCTTTTTGTACGCACGTATCATAAGTATTAAAATCTCAATTGAATATCTTCTTTATTTCGATTCGTTGTAAAAAACTGTACTAATACATAAATTGAATATAAACACTAATACGCCGTAAAGACTAACAAACACTTTCGAAAAAATTACAATTACTATTCACCAGTTCACCTTTCGTAATTTCTGACGAAAAATGTTTTCTTTCGAAAGCAATATTAAAATTACAAAAATACGAAATTTATAAAATTTCAACAAACAAATTACTTTCAATTGAATATTATCTTTATTGCTATAACGATAAGGTCGTATGTACAGATGCCAGCTCATCAAGCTACCCCAAACTGTCAAATTTTCCCAATTGAACATGAACTTTATGCTTATGCGATAAAGTTGAAAATCTATCAAAGGAATTTGACAGATTGGGGTAGCTTGATGTGCTGGCATCTGTACATACATGGAACATTTTGCGACCAATCCCATCAAACGTCAAACCAAAGACAATGGAGATCAAAGGCGTCGTAGACGATCACTAATTTTTTATGGTTGCATCTTTTTCCAAAATATTATATAATTAAATTATTTTTTATTTCAAACCTGGCAATTTTAAAATTACTCTCAATAAAATTGATTTCATCTTTATAATGATAATAATAAAAAGTTTATTTGGAAGAACTTAAGCTTACAACAATTTACAAAGGAAAACGAAGATAGCCCCAAAAGTAAAATACTGTGGCGCAGCTATCAACGCCTAATCCAAAAAAAAAAAAAATATACGAAGACATTGTTCCAGACAAGACAAAAAGAAGAAAAAATTACAAAGAAAGATAATTAATTGAGGTTTTTTTTAAGGTAATGCTCTATGTGGAGGTTACTATGTGTATAAGTGAAGAGTGGAGGTGGGGCGAAGTGAACATGTGTGTGTGTGCGCGCGTGAGTTTACCGTGTTTGTGATACCATAAGTTGCTCAGTTTCTTGGTAAGATAAAGATTTAAGCCAGTCAGTCAATTTTCTCCTTAGCAGACTTTTAGACATAGGGTAAATATTAAATCTTGAATTTATGTAATTGTAAAGTTTAGAACAGAGGGCAATTCTGGTAATTTTAAGAACGTTCACAGTCTGATCTCAGTGTCAATCTGTCAAAAAATCCTATACATTTTTGTAAAAATTTTGAAATTCGATTATCGCCGAGATGACACTGCGAACGTTTTTAATTAGTGGAATTGGCGTTCTGGTATGGTTGAAGTACTAAGACTAACCAACGCTAGCCTGCAGAGCTCAGTCTTACAAACTCTGTCGGGACGCCGCTTTGTTGGGATATCAAACGTATAAACCTGGAATATTTTGCGATGAATTCCGTCAAACTAAAGATAATATAGGCATTCGGACAAATTGCCTTAAAGAAAAATATAATAAATTTTAGGTTTATTTATAATGGTCACTGGACAGTAACAGATAACTAACACGACCAAATTTAGGAGTCACTTTTTACAAAATGTTGGTTCTTATCAGACCACCAACTGTATTTTACGGATTATAAAAACTAAGTGCTTCTCTTTTTAGCGTAGTTTAACCGCTTTAGTAAGGGTGAGAAGTAAAGATATTTCGAAGTAAACAAAAATAATAGGTGTCTCTTTTTAACAAGGGTTCCTTAATGAGGATCAGAGAGCCCTAGATATTTTTCTTCCTTAGTGTGCGTGAGTGCGTATGAAAGTAACAGACGTGGTAAAAGTCTGTTACTGTGTGGAGACTAATATTGAAATAACAGTAACAGCCGTTGTAACAGTCTTTGAGGGCTCAGAAGACAAAAAGAACCAGAAGCCCCGTTCAACTGATATTGGAATATTATTAATAGTGAAACGGGAAGGTCTAGCAACCGAAATACTGACTACAGCCTGTCTATCAACGACAACATAATCACATCAGACTCGCAAGTCGCCGCGGCTTTGAAAATTTCTTTGCAGATATTCCCGTTTCGACTACAAAATCACTAAACTGATCACCTTCTGTTGCTGAGTCTTTGCTGAAGGAAAATGTTAATGTTTGTGATTCAGAATTTCATTTTGAATATATTAGCTGTAGAGATATAATTAAAACCTTTCACACTTTAAATGTAAAAAGACTGCAGATCTGTGGGGTAATTCTGTAGATTGACATTGTAGCACCTACTTTAGCTCTTATATTTAATAATTGTATAGACTGTGGGGAGTTTCCTGACCTAATGAAGAATAGCAAAATAATACCTTTGTTTAAATCAGGTAGTACATCAGACCCCTCTAATTATAGACCTATTTCAGTACTACCTACCTTTAGTAAAATGTTTGAGAAATTAATTTTAGACCAATTGCAAAGATTTTTTAATAAACATAATTTATTACATAGCAAACAGTTCGGTTTCACAAGGGGTAGTTCAACTACCGATGCCGGTGTTGAACTCTTAGGGCATATTTACAATGCATGGGAAAATAAATACGATGCCTTGGGCATTTTTTGTGATTTATCTAAAGCATTCTATTGCGTGCTTCATGAAACTTTAATCAGGAAACTCCGCCACTACGGGATCCGGAACACCGCTCTGGATCTTCTTATTTCATTTTTGTGTAATAGGATTCAGTGTGTTGATGTAAACGGAAAAAGATCTCCCGGGTCCGTAGTATCAATGGGAGTCCCACAGGGCTCGATTCTTGGCCCTTTCTTGTTTCTTATTTATATTAATGACTTGCCTTACCTCATAAAAGATAATCATGATATAGTGTTGTTTGCGGATGACACTTCACTTTTGTTTAAACTTAAAAGTCAGCAATAGCAAAATAGCGCAATCTCAAAAGTAGTTCACTGGTTCAATGTTAATAATTTACTTCTTAATGAAAAAAAGACTAAATGCATTAAGTTTACGCTACCTCACGCTAAGCAGGTGAAAACTAATGTGTTGATAAAGGGCGAAGAATTGAATCCTGAAAATAGCACTGTATTCTTGGGCTTAACTTTGGATTCCAAGCTTCAGTGGGGCCCACATATAGCCAAATTATCGAAAAAGCTAAGCTCTGCAGCATACGCTGTTAGGAAAATTCGTAATTTAACTGATATAGAGACAGCCCGCTTAGTGTACTTTAGCTATTTTCATAGTGTAATGTCGTATGGTATTCTATTGTGGGGAAATGCCGCCGACATTCAGACTATTTTTGTCTTGCAGAAAAGAGCTTTTCGATCAATTTATAAATTAAGTCCGAGACACTCTCTCAGAGAGAAATTTAAGGAGATTAATGTAATGACTGTGCCTTCACAGCATATTTATGAAAATCTTTATATGCCCATAACAATATTAAATTGTTTAAAAAATACAGTGATATCCATAGTAGAAATACTAGGAACAAACACAAATTTGTTGTACCATCAACAAGGCTCAAGAAAATAGGTGGGTCATTCAGATGTCAATGTATACGCTTTTGTAATAAACTTCCAAGCCATGTTCAAGATCTAAGTCTCAATAAATTTAAATCATTCATTAAACGTAAGTTGTGCCTGAAAGCCTTTTATACTGTTAAAGATTATATTGAGGACAAAAAAGCTTGGGACTGACCTGCTCCAATTTTGTATACTGAATCTTGTTTTTATTTTTGTTTTGCTCTTTGACATTCGATTATTATTATATACACTTTGACATTTGATTATTATTATATACACTTTGACATGAATATTTACTTTGAGAAGTATAATATTATTTTTGCTTTAATTATTGTGAATGTGAGGACTATGTGGTATTTTTGTTTTTGTGTTTCATCTCTTTCTCAGTTCATTTTTAAAGTTAATCTGGCAGTTTGAGTACTTTATGCGGCCTACCCAAATGTCTTTTCTTTGGTATTGTTCGTCAAATCGTTGAGCTCCTCAAGTTCTGAGTTGAGCCGTATGATTACTGATACATGCGTGCACTGAATGGACAGGTCCACTCAACCTGTGTGGTTCTTTCCTCAAAAGACCATTTCAGACACCAATCCACATGGTCTTCACATGATCTGATCAAGATTATGTCTGGACTTTAAAAGAGACTGCGACCTCTGAGTTTGTTTCGGCCTTTCTTCTCAGAGTAGTCAGATAGGAAACGCCGACCTCATCTCGTTAAAAAAAATATGATTGACGTGTAAAAGTGTTTGTACAAACCTACTTACAGAAATAAATCATTTATCATTTAATAAAATCAAAATTTTACCGTCCTTTTCTATACATGCATTATTACATACGGTTTGCTTTGATAACATTATTTTTTCAAGTCGTTTAAAATATTTTTCAAGTCGTTTTATACATACTACAAGCCCTCAGTTGGTAATATAAAGAACGAAATTCAAAATTCTTAAATTAGCAACACGTACAAGATGGACCCATTTTTCACGATGGCAATTACAAATTGACCAAATAATTCAATAATTGAATAAGACAGTAACTGAATGCGCTACTTGGACATGAAATGTGATCCCATCCTGTTTATTTTTTAGCCTGGCTGAATTTTTAGAGGTAGGAATGACACAAGACAGCATAATTTAAATAAATTGAACACCGGTAAAACACGTCGCGCGATACGACAGTCACAGAGTGACTGATCGGCTGCGCGTCAAACTACTCTATTTAAGAGTAGTGTTTGTGGATTCAGTATTAGGCACTCTCACGGCTTCTGGTTCTTTTTGTATTCTGAGTTTGAGGGTCTGTTATTTTAAGTAACAGATAAGTGATATTGTTAGTAATAGTTGTCATTTGTTATTTTTAAATATCTGTTATTTCTATATGTTACGATAAATACTCCTCACTAGTCACTCCTATCACATTCACAATGTCTGATGTCACTTTTTGACTGTCACTAGCATTGCTTATTTGCTTGCTGTCGAACTTCGTTAGATTCGAATATTTTATAGTGGTCAAGTGAAATTATGTTGTGTTGTAATAGAATTTAATTCAGTGTGTTGTTCTCTTTTCCCTACAATGGCTACAAATGATTCTAAAGTAGAAGATGTAGCTACATGCCACACTATTTTAGATAAAATTAATTCAATAAACGACACAGTTGTCACCAAGGTACTTTGAAAGATTACTATACACGTAACTTTGTTACAAGCAATTTGTAAACATTGTACATTTATTGATGTGTACTTGTTCTCTTCTAGGCACCAGATATTAATGACTTCACAATCATAAAACCCATAAGCAGAGGCGCTTTCGGAAAAGTTTTCCTAGCTCATAAAAAAAGTAATGAAGATCAGTTGTATGCAATCAAAGTTATGAAAAAGTCAGACATGATCAACAAAAATATGGTCACACAAGTTGTAACTGAGAGGAACGCTTTGGCGCTGTCAAGAAGCCCTTTTTGTGTTCATTTATTTTACTCATTGCAATCAACTTCATCTATTTACTTGGTGAGAAGGCAGTGTTACTTTTGAACAAAGTACTAATGAAATAAAAACTCACTAGCGTCATTAGCTGGGTAGTTTTGATATTGTTAAATTGATTGACTGATAATTGTATTTGGGATCCTTTTAGGTCATGGAGTACATGGTTGGAGGTGATTTAAAATCACTGCTTGGTGTTTATGGGTTTTTAGAAGAATCTATGGCAGTATTTTACATAGCTGAAATCACCCTTGCCTTGGACTACCTGCATAGACATAACATTGTACATAGAGACTTGAAACCAGATAACATGCTTATATCTAGATCTGGGCATGTGAAGCTTAGTGACTTTGGTTTATCTCAAATTGAAGTTAATAGAGGTAATCTTGTCATAATTGAATACCATATATCTCTTTTTGTTTTCCTTCAGTATTAACACTAGCAAAGAGAGGCTTATACCCAGCTGAGGTTGAAGTCTTCCTAGAAGTCTTCCATCCTCTTGCTGTAGACGATGATGATGAATAACACTTAAATATAAAACTACAGGAGATTTAATTTAAAATAGAATTACAAATTATTTATTAATAATCATGTGCAGTATACATTAGACAGTGGAGAGTGATGCCCAAAGTAGATGTTTGCCTGAATTTTGGGGATCACAAAACTGTTGTAATCTACTAAACATGTTCCCATTTCAGACTTGGAGATATCGGATTTCGTGAACTGCACACCCAGCCTGAACATGAGGACCCCGGGACAATTGCTCTCACTCACATCTCATTTGTCCTTTGGCTCGGGCGGTGGAGATAGCACACACACTTCTGTGATGTCTACAGATGCTTGTGAGAACCTTCTTGATGAGCTTAAAGAAACCAGTACGCTTTTATTATTTAAATAGAACATCTTATATAATGTAATTCCATGGTATAAATGTGATATTCTTGCAGGTAAATTAAAAAATCTGTTTGATGGAGTCAGTGGTTTTGAAAGTTCACCGTTATTGAATCAGTCAAATATGTCCGGCATACATCCATTTATGAGTGCTGAAAGTATAAATTTAGAAAATGTAAGTACCAATTTTACCTGCTTCTTCAGCATAGACATCATAATTTCTTATTATATACCATTGTGGTTCAGAAATTCAATGTACAGAATAAATCTAATCATTTCCTGAAACAGATGAAATTATTTGATTTATTCTACAAATAAACTGCCTGTTATTTTTATTTATTCTACAAATAAACTGCCTGTTATTTTTATTTGTATAGTATTTCTTCATTTGTAGTCTCAAGACTCAGGGTCATACCACACTTGTGAGAGTTCAAAGAACAGTTCCAACTCCAGAAGTAACAAATCTACAGATCCTAGTAGCAACAGTTCTGTGGGGGAGTCTACCGTGATGTCAGACTCCCAGCATGATCAGTCCACCTCTCCACTGTGCAGGGGACAATCCTTGAAGAGAATACCTAGGTAAATACAAAACACTACTTCATAGAGTACTGCCTAATGTAGATACATTTTTTATTATGGTGTATCGTATTGCAAACAGGTACATGTTTTGGTTTCTAATATCGCCTTAAAGGGAGGGACTCAATGTGAGCATTCCCTTCACGAATTTGTTTTGCAACCAACTGATTTCGCATAACATAAGCTGGCGCAACGAATGTTCGCAAAAGAGAATCAGGAAGTGAGTACCTATGGTAAATAGGTACCCTCCCTAAAAGTTAATAATCATCAACATCGTCTAAGCGTGTTTAAGGGTACACTAGTCGCGGGCTCGGAACTCACTGGCTAAAATGCACGCTGTCTCACCATGCTTCGAGTCCGACAGAGGTAGTACCCGTGATGGCAGTTAGACGATAGTCTACACGCACAACATTATTGAGTGAGCTGCAGGATCAGTTATAATAAAACAGGCGCACAAAAAATTAAGAAAAGTCCTTCGGATAATCGGGTTTTCTGAAAAAACTCCTGCATAAATCAAGGACCAATTAAGTTTATTGATCTTTTCGATAATTAAGCTTTGTCGGTACCGACTTAGTTTTGGAGATTTTACACTTCTTTTATTACCTACTTAAATATGTCCAAAGTTCGTTAAATTATCAAGAAAAACTAATCTTTGTTGGCTCATAACTTTCTAATGGCTTTTTATTTTAGTATTCTGTTTCCGTACCGACAATATTAATAATGAGAAAAAACCATATCATGTTTAAGCTTTGATGTTTGTCAAACAGTGGAGTAAAACCCTCCCGAAGTTTGTATGGAAAAAATGTGGACTTGTTTCACCTTAAGTATATTTATCTTTCGTTTTCTAGCACTGCAACGAATGTTTACCTCAGGATTTTGCGTTCTGATACTAACAGAGACTTATAGTTCACTAAGTAGCCAGTTTTGCCAGTGGCGTCGCCCGCGTGTAGGTCGGAAAATACACCTAAACCTTCCTCATGAATCACTCTTGTCTATTGGTGAAAACTGCATGAAAATCCGTTCAGTATTTTTTGAGTTTATTGCGAACTAACTGACAGACACGGCTGGGGACTTTGTTTTATAATAGGTATGTAGTGATATTAATTACCCATCAAAAACATAAATGTGAAATGAGAGCCAAGTTCAATATTATGAAATATTATATGCCTTGGTTGTTGACTTCAATGACAAAAGATGCGAGATCTAAATGGGTGCCCAGTTCAATTTTCACTCCTGAAATTTATTTAAACTACATAAAATATCATTTCTTCTTACAACTTGGGATAATATATTATAGGATAATATACGTATATGAAAACAAGCAAAGTTAGACCTTGGGCTACAATATATTATCCTAAGTTATAAGAAGAAATTATATTTTATCTAGTTACAAATAAATTTCAGGACTGACCATTGAACTTGGCACCCATTTAGATCTCACTTCTTTTGTCGTTGAAGTTAACAACCAAGGCATACCTATATCATAATATTGAACTTAGCTCTCATTTCACATTTATGTTTTATGGGATATCATTACTTTTTGTACATAAATTATTAGTAGGTACTTATTTATAACAAAATTAATACCAAATGGTTTTTACGGCACTAAGTGTATTAGTGTTCCTAATAGAATCAATTAAGTGAAAAATTATAATAAAATGATAAAAAATTACCAATTTCTGATTAATTCCTTTGTATTCACCTAATTACCTATCTGCAGCAGTGGTGGCCAAGTGGTAACGGCCGCGACTTACGAGTTGTAGGTCGTGAGTTCGAACCCAGACAGGCGCTTTACTTTGTGTAAATTATTTCATCACCACTGCTCTCAAAACGGTGAAAGAAAACATCGTGAGGAAACCGGCATGTCCTAGAACCAAAAATTCGAAGACATGTGACATCTACCAACCCGCACTGGGCCCGCGTGGTGGATTACGGCCCAATCCCTCTCACCGAGAGGAGGCCTGTGTCCCAGCAGTGGGAACATTATAGGCTGATGATGATGACCTATCTGCATCCAAAGAACTTTCTAGGTCATCTGGAACTGGGTTATAGTTTTGATCTATAGGTCAGTCAGTGATAAAAATGACGAGTTTTGGACGTTAATATCTAAATAACCGTTTGAGATGTGCTTATGAAATTTGGAGCACATTTATGTATCTCGCAAGTCTCAATATATGAGCCAAATTTGACCCGGTTAAGTGAAAAGTTTTTGAGTTATGAGGGGGTCAAAAGTGGCTCCAAAGGGTTCGTGTAATACTACACACGGTGCTGCTCGCCAGTTCTGTTACTTGAACTTGGCTTGACACGCTGCCGCGTGTCTAGATTAAAAACTTTTTTATTTCCATATCTTTGAAAAATAAAAACCAATGTAATATCATTGCAGCTTCAGAGCCAAAAAAAGGAAAAGGATTTTGGATTGCGATTGCACACCTACGGGTGTGACAAGCCTACTAGAGTCTAAAGAGAATCACAGTGGTCTGACACAAGAGATAATGGCATTAGAGTTGAGTCAGAATACCCCTAAACGGATGTCAATACACCCTACCCCTGATAAACGCAAGAATCCTATAAAGGGTGTGTTGAAAAAACGGTAAGTTCAAAAAATCTTTCAATAGTAACTAGTTTTATTCGTTATGGACATAATACAAATTGAAGTTAAGAATGTAGAAATTTTATATAGGTTGACTCGATGAGCTAGTCTTTATTTAAATTGTTTAGGGATTTAAAAAAATATTTTTTTATGATACCAATATTATTAACCAAAATTTCGAAATCTTTATTAAAAATACCTAACCTAATTGTGTGCGTTACCTACGCCAGCGGTTTATTAGTACCCCGTCTCGTGTAAATGTGCCCGAAATTTAGAATTTGTGCTTCCAGTCGATCCAAAGATATTCACGAAAAACAGATTTTGTTAAACGTTACCCCAGCGGCATCTTGAATAATTCTGAAACCTCAAGACGCACAAATTTCATTTTTCGGGCACAATTAGGCACAAATGAGATCTATCTAAGTAGCTAATTTGTATTCAGCTATGGCCACCGGTTAAAAACATGCCGCTGGCGTAACGTAACTCCAGCGGAATCTGTTTTTCGTGAAAATCTTTGGATCGGCTGGAAGCACAAATTCTAAATTTCGGGCACATTTACACGAGACGGGGTACTAATTATCTGTCAAGCCGAAATCCTGAAAAGCGACAACATTCCACTGGCGTAACGCACACAACCGAATTGAAGTCTGAATGAAATCATTTTCTTCACAGTTGGGTCTCGCAAAATGACAGCCATCATTTCAATGTTGGAGTAATATTCTCCACACCAGTATTAAATAAGTCGCCAGAAACAAAGAAGAAGGAGACTCGCTTCAATCTTCCTAAAGAAGACCCACTGACATCTGGGACTAAGGAAAAAACATTTATGTTTGGCAAACATGTCTCCACTAGCTTAGAAATATTTCCTACTAGAAGATTAAGTAAGGTATTAAAAATCAAGTATTTACAACACCTCCAGTTTATACTTGAACTTCAAGCAGCAGTATTAAATTTTTCTTTTTTTTTACTGTGAATCAGTAATTTTTTAAATACAAATGCTACAATAGACAATACTCAAAACAGCTTCACCACTTTCTAGTGTTTAAAGTAGGTCTGTGGGCACCAGTTATTCCCCAGCCAGACAATCAGGTCTCTGTCTGTTATTATATAGGAACTTCTGATTATAAATACAATATAATAATAAGTATTTGAAGTATCTAGTACCCTGATTTTCAAAATGAAGAATAGGTTTTTCACAGTTAAAATGTTAACCAAAATAAAACACTGATTTACCTACCTACAAATTGTTGCACTGAAAATGCTTGCAAGCATCAGTATGCTTGCAAGCATTTTCAGTGCAACAATTTGTCTAATTAGCACATGGATACATACGCAAATAATTGACTGGCTTATCTGATGAAGCCTTACCAAAAAGAAATCAAAGTTATCAATATGTTACAGGGCGAAATAAATCGGTCACCTACAGATTTGTGTAGGACTCCATTGGCTACTGCGCACACGCCTTACAGGACACCAAAAAGCGTGAGGCGAGGCAACTTAGTCTCAGACCAAAGGATTTTAGGAACACCTGACTATCTGGCGCCTGAGTTACTTTTGAGGTAAGATGAATAGTATTTCTTTTATAATTTTACTTTCTTTCCTCGTAAAGCATCCCATAGGTATATAAAACCTGTCAATCCATTTGAAAAGAGGAAGTAGCAAAATTTATTTTTTTATTTAAAAAAAAAACAACGCATTTTCCACAGAAACATAGTAAAAATAATTTAAACAAACCATGTGATTTTAACTAAAACAAACAAACTCCAATTATTTAAGTTAAGATAATGTCTAACTTAGCTCAAGTGTCCTTTGACGGTAGTCATGACCACTTACCATCAGGTTCCTGAGCCGCCTGCTCGATTGCCACCCAGTAACATATCTAACACAAATTCTACTTCTCCAATCCATACCATGATATCAATGGAATAAATTGTGATGCGTGATGTTCGTGAACGGGCGCTGCCAGTTGGGAACTTAGGATTGATCATCTCTTAGCTGCCACGGCTTATTGTATGTTTTTTTGCTTCAACTCTGTACGTTTTTAAAGTGCATGTATTTTAACAACGTTCTCAAATTTATTTATTATACATTCAACCTTGCCCGTTCGTCTCCCTTGAACCTACTACGCTTTGGAATGGGCAACCAGCTACATGTTTCTGAATGACCGACTCCTTTGATAATTAAAAAGTGCCTGTAATTGGTTTTAAAAATAAATGCCTTGAGTTTGAATTCTTAAAGGGAACCTAGTCGCGGGCTCGAACTCACTGGTGGGCCTGGGTGCAAAGCACGCTGTCTCACCAGGCTTCGTATCTGAAAGAGGTAGTACCCGTGATGAGCAATTAGACGCTAGTCTACACGCACAACATTATTGAGTGAGCTGCAGGATCAGTTTTAGTAAAACAAGCGCGTATAAAATTAAGAAAAGTCCTGCGCAAGATCGGGTTTTATGAAAAAACCACTGCATAAATCAATGACCAATAAAGTTTATTGAACTTTTAGGTAATTGAGCTTTGTCGGTTCTGGGCACGCCACGATTGCGGCGGTAAGTCCCCTCTTTGAGGAGTGGTTTGAGAGGCGGCATGGCGTCCTCACCTTCCGCCTGACGCAGGTCCTCACCGGACACGGTTGTTTCGGGAGGTTCCTGTTTCGGATAGGGCGGGAGGAAACGCCCGGGTGTTTCCACTGCGAAGATCGCCCTGAGGACACGGTGGAGCACACGGTGGCGGTCTGCCCTGCTTGGGCGGAGCACCGCCGTGTCCTCGTGGAGGCGATCGGCGGCGGCGATCTCTCGCGTCCGGCCCTGGTCCAGGCCATGGTACGGAGCGAGAGGGCATGGGGAGCCGTCACCTCCTTCAGCGAAGCAGTGATGCTCGCGAAGAGGGAGGCGGCGCACGTGAGGGAGAGGCAGCATATGCGCCCTCGCGACCCCAGCCGCCGCAGGATACGGAGACGCCCTGGGCGTCGGGAATCCCAGGCCGATTTCCGGCCACCGTAGGCGTGGGCTTGCGGACGGCGAGTAATGGGTAGCTCGCTGTCCGGTAAGGACCAAGCCCAAGTCGACGGCGCGTTGTGTTCCACGCGCGCCTCAAAGAGATGTCAGCACAAAAAGTGATGGGACCCGCAAGGGTCGATGCCTGCCAGGGGTGCGGGTTTGTTCGAAAGAGACACCACAGCCCCTGGCTTAAGGGCTACTGAAGGAACACGGGTGGGTTTTAGTCAGTAAAAGTCTGACACGCCCTCCTGCTCCACCCAGAGCGGGAGAAGTTATTTGATGATTTCCCACCCAAAAAAAAAAAAAAAAAAAAGCTTTGTCGGTTCCGACTTAGTTTCGGAGATTTTATCCTTCTTTTATTACCTAAACATCTGTTAGGTTAAATTAGCAAGAAAAACGAATCTTTGTTGGCTCCTAACTTTTAATGGTTTTAATTTCAATATTCCGTTTCCGTACAGATAATATTAATAATATTATTTGGTCTCACCAAACCATGCCGTTTAATTATTGGTGTACAGACGCCAGCAGGTCAACCTATCCCAAACTGTCAAATTTTCCCAATTGAACATAAACCTTATTCCTTTTAATAAAGTTGAAAAACTATCAAAGAAATTTAACAGATTGGGGTAGCTTGATGTGCTGGCCTCTGTACATTGTCGAACAGTGGAGTAATACACTTCCGAAGTTTGTATGGGAAAAATGTGGACTAGATTCACCTTAAACTGTTTTCAGACAAGGCCACGGTCCTGCAGTAGACTGGTGGGCGTTAGGTGTATGTCTGTACGAGTTTATGACAGGCGTTCCGCCTTTCAACGATGAAACTCCGCAGGCAGTCTTCAAGAATATACTGTCGAGAAGTAAGTATTTTTAAACGGGACGTTAGTCGGAAAACTGAATTATTTTTACTTAGCAAATGTCGGCGAAGATAGGATTGGTTCTCAGCCTTTATTAAAGCTGTAAGATATCTACTGGGTTGCTGTAATTTTTGTTTTCTCTTTACGGCCCGATATTATTAATAATCGTATACTTGTTTTTAGCCTGTAGGTATAAACCCTGTGTATAATCAGGTGCGGTCCGTGGGGGACCGCGCCTGATTATACAGGCCCCGAAGCCATAACGTTTACCTGTTTTTTGTGTCATAAAGTCTTATTTACTCTTTTTCTTTTCTTATTAATATGTAGTATTTGTCTGTGACACCCCCCCCCCCCCCAAGTCTTTGACTGCGACCGCGCTTGTGTATAATCTATTTAGTAACAATGTTAGAATTGTTCATTTACTGATAGACAGTGTACATCCTAAATCTCAGGGTCGAGAATCTTGACAGTTTGCACAGGAGTTCCATAAGTAACGAAGCTGAGCACTAAAAAAGGATTTCCGAAAAATCATCCCCTACCAGGGTTCAAATATAAGGGATGAAAGCTTGTGGGGAAGTCCCTCATTTTTACCTACATGATAATGTTTCAGACATCGAATGGCCGGAAGATGACGAGGCCCTATCTCCGGAGGCAGTGAGTGCCATCGAGGCGCTGCTGACGATGGACCCGGCAGCGCGGCCTGCAGCACGCGCCGTCCGAACCATGCCGATATTCAGGAACATCGACTGGGACAACCAACTCGATGTGGAACCACCCTTTGTACCCACCCTAGATGATGTGCACGATACCGGATACTTCCAAGGTACGATTAATACTGACTGGATCCAAATATCCGTAACTGGGCCTTTGATAATATTCTGTTGAAATATGTTTCACGCAACTGTTTTTACCAAAGCAAGTGCCTTTATGAAAAATTCACTTCGATATAGAATAATGCAGTTACGAAAGTCTTGGTCTTATTTAATCTTTACATTAAATGACATTTAAATTAAATGAAACGAACGTGTCGGCTCAAGCCATCCTTTATCTAATTGCTTATACCGCGGTGAACAGATTGACCAAATAATAAGTTGATAGCTGTGCTGTATAGCCAATAAACGATATCAATTACTCATATCATATGGGCAGGGAATAACGTACTGTAGTAGCTTTTTGACTTTCTATTTAGACAAACATTTGAAATGACATCAGGTAAGTAAATGTGAGAATATTATTTAGTAGTTAGAGAAATACTGCTAAATTAATCATCAGAAGCCCGAACGAGTCTTACCAAAGAGCATCGTATTACCCAATAACTAGGTTGAGGACGTCAGATATTTAGCCACTCCATGTAAAATAAACAGCTGCATCCGGTTAGACTGGAAGCCGACCCCAACATAATTAGGCAACGCTAGGCAGATGATGATAAGTTATAGATAAACTGCGGCCATAATTACCCATACATACAATGGGCGTTACATACAAAAGCTTGAAACAATACATCAGTGGTTGCGTAGTTTGATAGAAACTATGGAAAAACCCAAAGAAGTCATTTGTGAAATTAATGTACAACTTGCACATAATTTAATACATAACTAAGTATTCCTCGTAACAGACTACAGAAAGCTTTGATGACATTATGACAAAATACAAAATCTCATTATTTTATGTTTTTCTTTTGTTTCAGCTCGTAATATTCTACAACATTTACACGTTTCTAACTTCGATATGTAACATAGAGGTATACTATTGAATATGAAATAATGAACCCCAAAAAAATTGTGGCAGGAGAATGATGAGTCAATATAACATAATAATGTAATGCTTATACACTAATTTTTGTATTGTGATTATTATTTCTTCTTTTTACTTTTAATTATGTACTAACCAAATCCATAACATAGACTGATTTGAAAATTGTATGCTATTTTGCTTAGTAGGTACCTTTAAGATATATTATTGTTTCAAATTAATTTAATTGTGATAACCAGTGTTCATTCAAATAGTTTAGATTATTTAATAAATAACAGTAATTTCGAAATATGGTAAGTTTTATTTTATGTAGAACCTTAAACTAAATTGGCACAATTTCCATAAAGTGAAAAGTTAATATTGTTGCAACTAATTGAGAAAAGCAAGGTCGTTAGGTTGTTTTTCTCAAAATAATTGTCCTTAAAATTATTCATGGAATAACATCAAAGATAACGTTAAATTTTTGTTGTTGGAATTGTACTCAGTTTGAGTACCACAAATCTACTTGGCGTTTTTCTGGATCCAAGGCAGGAAGTAGGTGACACGTGTGTACACTCCGGGGTACTGGCCTTTGCCGCAACCGATGCCCCACGACACGATGCCCACTTGCGTCCAGCGACCATTCTCGTTCACCATCAGGGGGCCACCGCTGTCACCCTGTACAAATATCAATAGAAAAAGTTATGCATGGTGCTAAATAAAAAATTAAAAAATACTCGTCGACTTGAGAACCTCCTACTTTTTTTTTCGTTGTTTAAAAATAAACAAATGGTAGATACTTAAGGAGGATCCGCTATGGTAGTCCACGAAATTCAAATGTTCTTACGTTTTTGCAAATTGCAGGTCAGTCAGGTTGTATGTTGATTAAAATATGATATGTAACCTCAAAGTTCATATAATCCCATTGAATGACTATTTCATGAAAAGTCTAATTGAAGTCGTCTTATGTCCAAGAACTTACACTGCAAGAATCCATGCTAGCTTGGCCAGCACAAAGCATGTGTTCCACGATCCCGCCCGGTGCAGCCCCGCCGTATTTCAACTTACACTCCTGGTTAGACCAAACTGGTATCGATACCTCTTGAAGGACGGAAGGCTGCGGTCCACCTTTACGAAACAAAGTGCAATGAATCATAAATACATTAGAGCTTATAACAATATAAACAAAAACGACCTAAATTATTTACCATACAATTTCGGAGGTATTGTTTAAAAAAATATGCTAATGTCTTTTGTAATAATACAATTCGCCTTTGTTCTGTATGATTCACATTGTTTCCTAAATTATTTCGCTCTGTCTGATGTGTTCCAGTAATTTGTGAGCGTTGACACTTACTTTCACGCAAACTTCCCCAACCGATGACCGTCGCATATTTGCCCTGATACGTGGATCTACCACCAACCGGCAAGCAGATAGGATGAATGTTCTTTGTGAAGGATATAGGCTGATCGATCGTTAGAACGGCGACATCGTTGTACTGAAATGAACGAAAAAGAAAGTTAATAGATGATCCAGCAAGTTACTAAATACATATAAAATAGTAGGAAAATCCTGCAGATCTTACTAAAGTACGCATGTCGAAGCCTCGATGTCTGACTACTCTCTTGATTTTCCGTTCTATATGTTGAGTCTCTGCGTTTGTTCGAATGTTATAGTCTCCAAGTCTTGCGGTCAGGCGAGCTACATCCCATGAGGTCATACTGGAAATGGTCATAGTGTTAAGAATTGATATGATCTTAATTGTAACTTAAGTAGTAAGAAGTAGATGCTTGAATATTTTGCTCTATCCCTATCCTATCTAAATGGTTTACAGGAAAGTCTTCCGTCGAAACATTCGGCATTTCCCTTATATTTTAACGTGTTGAGTGGTTAGAATAGTTTTCAAATTCTAGCGTAACTTACTGCGCCACGCAATGTGCTGCAGAAAGGACATGTCGGTCGTCCATGAGCGAGCCCCCACAGAATTGACGTCCAGCGTTGAACAGTGCCACGATCCATGGCCATTCGTTGAGATCAGCATTATGGCCTCCTACAATACGTTCCTCGTCTTGGTACGTACTTTCGTAAGTCTGCAATTTAATTGAGAGATAATCATAATCTGGTTTCTCAATAGCGAGAAAACATTTATCTTAGGAATAAATATAGCGGTTTTTGACAGATTCTTCAGATAAAAGTTATCTGACTATTGAAAAATCAACCCTTAGTCAGTGGTAATTAGATAAAACTTTAGAAAACACAAATGACTATGTTTTTCGAGCGTAGCTAATTGTACCTGAGGTCCATTCTTGATTCCGCAAGACCCATCCACGGCAGGCTGAGAAGGTTGAACTGGTTTTGCAGGCACACTCGGCTTTGTAGGGTACGCTGGCGCCCATGTCTAATTTACCAATTATTTGATCAGTATTTTTGGGTATATTTATAAACGTTGCTTAAAGTTAAGAGACGTTTAACGTCAAAAATGTATGGTTAGACAGTTGGTAATCACTACATACATATACTGGGGTATATCAGGTATATGTATATTCAGACTTTATAGTGGAAAGGAATTTACTTAAAATACTGCTTACCTGTTTTGTTGTGCTAGGAGGTCTAGTGGCCCAAGTTGTTGATGAAGCAGGGACGTTACTTGGTGGCTTCGTTACGCCTGCAACTATTGACAATATTTTATAATTCAAGATTCACATGATACCTGGATTTGGTTTTTTCTGTAGTGTTTTATATTAAAAAAAATACCTCTACAGTGTTCTTACCCAAAGATGGGGGATGCGTGGGCGCAGCGTGATCAGGAGGGTGGGTCGGTAGTGGGGGGATCGTTGGGGGCCACTGCGCAGGAATCTGCCGGAAACCGTCGTTACCGTATGACCATCTCGTCAATGCTGTTAGAACGCCGCCTGAGACTCTGTTGAGATTAGCACTCGTTAATAAGGTTTATTTTTATATTCAGTTGGCGCAATTTATAGGTTCACAGTAGTACGTAGGACATACTTAAGGAAAGTATTCAAATAAGGTACGATTATGTGGTCCTTCTTTAATGTTGGCTAATATAACCGCCGCTCTCTAATCTTTTATTGATTGAGCATAGCAGGACATTTATTTTTTGTTTGTTTCTTTTCTGTAGCTACAAACTCACCCCGCTAGAGCTGGTATCTGAACTGGAACAGCAGGTTGCAGATAACCGAATCTTTGGACATCTGGTTCCTGTTGTGGTGGTGTACCGACTGGCTCCGTACAGCATACTCCAAATACCTTAGTTCCAATAAACAAACATTAGAACTTGTGAACAAAGGGACAGACGTCAGGTTCTTATTGTTTTGGTCATCGAAAAGAACTTCTGATATTTTATGAAAACTAGTTTCCGTATTCCCATTTGTATTCAAGTGGTTATTTTGAAGGGCAGGTTGATTCTTTATTGCCCGAGACTTGATAAGCTATACAATACTGGGTACGATGACGTGAGAAATAAGCGATGCAGATCTCCACTTTCACCTATACTTATAGCCATTTTTTTTTTTTTTTTTTTGTGTTTTGGCTTCGCACGGTTTGTGCATTTAGTCAGTGTCAAGTAATGAATCTTCAAAAAAAATCTTTTCGATCCAGTAAATGGCCCGTTATCAGGCACTAAGTTATAAAAAGTCATAGTCGTCCAAAGTCAGTCAAGTCAAAGTTATTGTAAAGCGGTAGTAACTTTACAACAACCTATTAGGACTTTTTGGGGGGAACACGAAAAGTCCACGTTAGTCACTTATTTTCACCTTCACTACACTTGTGCAGTCACATGTAACTAAATTGAATAGTTCACTACCAAAATTATACAATTTAATTCGCTATTTCACAAAATTTCATGATTATGAAAATTCGTGTGACATGTTCCAACGCGATCCCGCCAAAAACTGTTATAGCCATTTACTTACTTGACTTCGAAGATCTTATGAGACCCTATTATACAGGGTGTAAGAGGGACGTAGGTTATTTACAACCTAAATGCAAACGGATACCAATACCCTTTCGCCTTAAATTGGTAATTTTGCATCAATTTAAAACGTTTGACGCTTCTGTAATGTTTCTAATTATTTTATTTTGGCAGCGCTTTACCAAGGATGCCTAAACCTAAAGTTGCCGCTTGGACTTGGGGTCGTTTTTAAAAGTGTTTAATCTCAAATAATGATTCATTTAACTATTGTCACAGCATAGTGTACAAAAATGCAAATAAATAATAGGTAAAAATAAAAAAAACTTTTTAATAAAAAAATTAAACCGCCGAAAAACCGAAAAGTAAAAAATAATAAACTAGCTTTGTCCAACCCCAATAACTAAGTTCGGAAGGCGGTGACATATAATTAAATACATATCCAAAGTCACCGACTTCCGAACTTAGTTATTGGGGTTGGACAAAGCTAGTTTATTATTTTTTACTTTTCGGTTTTTCGGCGGTTTAATTTTTTATTAAAAAGTTTATATTTTATAATTTTTTGTGGCTATAATCTACTAATTACTACATGCTTAATTTTTGATTTAATACACAACTCAGTATTAAAATCTATGAGTAAACAATCAATCATCCCCTGTTTTCTTACCCTTAGGGTTGGAATTTTTCTTCGAAATTTATATGGGACCAATTTCGAGGTATACCCTTTCCAATAAAAAGAAAAGAATTATCAAAATCGGACTACTCTGGAAAAAGTTATGCGTGGTCATACATAAAAAATAAAAAATATACGCGTCGAATTGAGTAACCTCCTCCGTTTTTTCGTCGGTTCAAAAAATAAACTACTGTATTGAGAATCACTAGCCCTATCACCTGTCTTCGTTTTCGGAAGCGTTTCCCTAACACCTTGTGTAAAACGTTGATAAAAAATAAGAGATGTTTAAACGTCGAAAATTAATGGTTAAACAGTAGTTAATCATTACATAACTTTAAGCAGCGTTTATAAATAAGCATAGAAACGTTTATAAATAAGCGCAGAAGCGTTTATAATAAGTGTTTGCCTTGAATTCACTGGAAGTCTTTAAATAGACTCCGGACTCAGGTTGGCCGAAGTAAAGAGAACCTGCTCAGGTGGAGATTCACAGATGACTCCGCCCTGGAGTGTAAATGTAGTACTGTCCCACAAACAATGGGGCAATTAATATCTTGTTCAGCGTCTCCTGCTGTCTGCATGCTGCATGAGTTGATGGACGCTGCTGAAAGTGCCAAGCTCGTTGCCAAATTCTGGGCTGTCTGTATTAAGATTGCCATCGACACGCTTTTTTTTTAAACTTTGCCCCACATTAGGAATTTCTCCTGTATTGTGGGTGCGTTTACAAACATTTAGACTAACATACACAAACAGCCAGACCCGGAACAACTACTTGCAGTTTATACAAATATTTGTTCCGTGCGGGAATCGAACCCGCGACACGCAGCGCAGCAGTCAATCGCTTAACCATTGCGCCAACCGTCGCTAAGAAGAGGAGCGGGTTAATTGTTAGTGGTCTATACCTCCAAGTTGTCTCCGTTGACAAAGCTGCATGTGTCGTAGTGCCCCATCACCCAGCCATCCCAGCCTGAAAAGTCTGCTACTTTGAACAATGGGTAGCAGTCGCGGAAACTCTTGCACGATCCTTTCTTGCCAAGAGTCGTTTCGCATTCCATTCCAAACGCTCCATCTGTTTGCTAAAATGAGAAATAAGGTTAAAAAGGAACAGTGAAATTGTAGTAAGTTGTGTGTCTAATATGATTGATTCTAATACGATTGATGTATGATTTCTAAACAATTTCGAACCTGTCTTGGTCGCAGCAGCAATAATTGTTTTCCATCGCGAGTAGAGTTCGATACGTCGCGTTTCACACGTCCCACGTAAGCTGAAAAATTGTTAAATGTCATAATAAAAATCCGTGATTTAATTTTAACTAATTATTTTCAAGGATAAAAAAAAATGTAATTATAATAAAACAATCGATCAAAACAGTGGGATTTTATTATAAAAATTATGCAGCACATATTTTTTATAAGTACTATATTACTAAATGTAGGTTGGTACAGTCAGCGACAGCAGTATGATTTACAGCACAAATAATAAAAAGACCTTAAACAACTTTGAATTAATTAAAGGGTTGCTGTTCTTTATAAGAAATACATTACCGTTTTGGTCATTTATTTAAATTAAAAACAGTCGTTCATGCGTGCAAAAACAAAATCATAAATTCGTTACACAGCAATCTTTGAAAACGATCACTCATTTAAAAATAAAAATGTACGATCCCTTTTTATGATGGCTAATCAACAGTATCTTTTGTAAATTATTGCAATTTGGCCAAATAAAAATAAAGAACGTTAAAATAAGAACACGATGTGTTCGGTACATTGAACCTGTCACATAATGACAGCTCAACTTAGTTGTTTATGATTAGCCCGCAACATTACAACGCAAATGAATAACGGTTGCTTTAATAAACTCCAATGAGCATGTACCGTATTAAGGTCTAAAAAGTATTACAGCGATATGTTAATTATCGCCTCTAAAACCTGTTTTGCGACAAGTACTCACTTATATTGATCATAAACAGTTGCTAATTATCTCTGGGATTTTAAATTGAATTCCATTTCTAATTTATATGTTAAGACGTAACAAAACAAGAACTACAAATTACCGGGCCACTCAGAAAGTTGTGATAAAAAGTTTTTATGTTTAAGAGACTGGCCAGTAATAATCTATTTTGAAAATATAATTATTTGTAAGTAAAATTAGGTATGTTCCAATTTCAAAATTTCCCTCCACATTGTTTGCAAGCTAATATAAATTATCGTGTCTCATAAATGGAAGTGCGCCGGGAACATTTTCGCGCTATGATTATTTACGATTTCAAGTGTCGCCTGAAACCGGACGAATCGTACGATAGACTTCAAATGGCATTCATTGATGAAGGCCCTTCTAAGGAAACCGTGTATCATTGGTATAACGAATTCAAGTGCGGTCGAACTTTGGGGGATGAAGAAAGAAGTGGTCGCCCTTAGACGGCTGTTACGGAAGAAAACATGCTAGCAGTGAAAAATTTAATCTATGACAATAGGCGAGTTAAGTATCAAGACATTCAGCACTGCAGGTTGGATCGGGAAGCCTTCACGAAACTACACGTGCTTCTTCGCATGAGGGGGATAGTTAGTAGGCTCGTCTCGGCGTGTTTACGACATAATTACAGGTGATGAGTCTTGGATTTATTAATACGATCCTGAAACGAAGCGCCAGTCGACGGTTGGGTGTTTCAAAACGAATTAACGCCTACCATTAGTGAAGCGATCTAAAAGCGGCGGGAAAATGTTTATCGCGAGCTTTTTCAATTTGACTAGCTAATCGGTGTCAATTCCTTTACGGAACCAAAGAAGCATCAACGCTGAATGGTACACTACCAAATGCTTGGCAGAAGTTTTCTCTGTTGAGAGGAACAAGCGACCAAACACGGCTTCGCGGTTTACTGCTCCACCACGACAATGCGCCTTCGCACACCGCGCTCAAAACGAGGGACTTCCTGGACAGAACGCTGCTCAAACTCCTGGGTTACCCTCCTTACAGCCCTACAGCGTTCGAATAGGCTGTAAACGAGGTGTCTGCGGCGAACTGGAGAAGTGTTTTGAAAACTGGTTCAGACGCATAAAACTGTGTATAGAGGCTAGTGGAGAGTATGAAGTGGTTTTGAAAAGATTAATATTTTTTTTTTACCTATACGTAAAACATTTATTTTCATTTTTAACCCCCGACGCAAAAACGACGGGGTGTTATAAGTTTGACGTGTCTGTGTGTGTGTGTATGTGTGTGTGTCTGTCTGAGGCAACGTAGCTCCCGAACGGATGAACCGATTATGATTTTGATTTTTTTGTTTGAAAGGTGTATTAGTCGGGAGTGTTCTTAGACATGTTTCATCAAAATCGGCTCAGCCGTTTGAAGATTATCAGCTCTTTTCTGGTTGATGAAGTGATTTGAGCATCTTCCACGGGGCGTATCAACTCGAAATTTTGTATTCTATTACTTCAATGATATTAGACGAACAAGGTAACATTGAAATGATGCTGGAGGAACACCTGAAATTTCCAGGATGCCCAAGTTACTTACCAACAAACAGCAAAAGTATCGTGTTTGGGCTCATTGAAAAGGTCTCAATGCATAGATTATAGATAAATAGCGATCAGGACGAGGAATGAGGATAAATTAGTTACAAACTTCACTGTGGGAAAAATACGCAACGATGCGCAGATTTAAGCGAGCGAGACATTAAGTTTAAAAAGCAGGAAATAAAAATTAAATTGTATGCCAAACAGAGGCCTAGCATTTTCATTAGCCGTCTCCCGACTTGACAATGCCTTGATCAAAATATTACCTTCATCTTAAAAGGCCTATAAATATTATTATTTTTGCTTTTTAGAGTCTTTGTTAGGGTCGGGGGTTTTTTAAATTTAATTTTTCGCAAAACTTTCTGAGTGTCCCACGTACTTACCAAATGTGCCTAAGCTTGTTTTTGTCAATTTTTCGATTCCAACAATATCGACAGAAGAGTAAATGAACTTTGCCAACGATAATCGTAAACATCGGGGAAATTATTATTCTAAAGGCGATCTAAAAGCATAGCTGGAGTACAACAACGTACGAAACATGTCGTAAACATGCATGTTATTTATTTCGGATCGCTGCATAACGGTTTCCGTTATATTCAAACCTCAGAATGCCATGTGCAGCATGCCAATAACATAAATGACCTAAATAATATGCTACATAGTTCAGAATTATGTCATTAGACTTTTCTATAATCTCTTTTGTCCAGACATTTAAGCTTATTGAATCAGTGCACTTAAATAGCCAGACATAGATGATTAAATAGCCATTTAAAGGTGAACTGGTCGGTATGGTATCTGCATTTTTAAGAAGTCCTACAAGTTAAATTGTACGCGTAAATAACCGACCTTGAAGATGTTGGGAGTTGACGTTGAATTGCTCTCGAATTCGACCGAGGGTTCTAAATAATTAAACCTGATTTCCTGAGATGCCTTTATTGAAAATATACGACCTTTAAAGGTTCCTAGATTTAAAATGAAAAAATCGTTCCGTGTCCATGTTGTTAAACAAAATGAAACTTTATAGTCTACTTTTGAGGGGAGATTTTACTCTGCTGGATAGACTGCATCGCGTAATAGCATGCAGTGGTATGCCAAGTGACGCGACACCTTGAACTTGATACCAATATCAAGTAATTTAAGTTGCCTGTTGGGTGGGGGCCTGCTCAGGAATAAACAACAGTGATGGTTTCTTTTATGTACAGTGATGGTAATAAAATATTGTGAAAAAGATTTTTTTAACAGTAACTGGACAATTTTTTCTTTCTTCTCCATACGAAACACCTTTTGGAACGGGAAACTAGATCCAAATATTCTATTATCTTGTAAATACTGACATTAAAAAGTGCCTTTAAATGGTTTAATGGAAATATACGATTTGAGTTTGACTTTCAGGTCCCATTTGCTTTATTAAACTTAAGCATTATTAAAACAAAGTATAAATAAAACAATTACAAAAAAATCCATTCAGTTTTGTTACGACATTGAACAAGTCTGTTTGGTGACGCCCATAAATCTAATAACATTTGCTTCTGGATTCCGGGTTCAGCAATCTATGTGGAGGAAATGTCAGCAGCGTCATCCCGCTTCAATCGCCAGTCTCCGATCTAATTAATGTCCTCGAAGCGAGTCACAAAAAGTTTTGAGCCGTGCTATGGACAATGATGTGATTGATGTGGATCGCCTTTAGATGTGTGGGCGTATGACAATTTGCATTGAATTGATCCCATAGGTATTTCCGAATAATAGCCCACGTGCTTTAGAAGTTCTGAGTACCAACTCAATCACGGGTTGATGACCAACAAGTCATCGAGTTCAGTAAAGACTGATGAAGAAGTGTTTGTTTAGAAATGTTGTCTTGTTAACTTTTTCGATAAATAAATCGCTTTTACCTGAGTATTTAAATTTATTTTTTCCAGTTTATAAATCAAATTTATATTTATTCCCGATCGCAGTTTTACGATGGTCATACATCTTGCAAATTTTAACTTTCTCTAGCCTCAAAACCCCATACCCACATGTGTCGTCCATTGTTTTGAGTCCTCGCAATACAAATACTGGACGTTATACTCATTCTATGAATAAGCCGTACGTGAGTGAGTAAACCTTTATGTTACGGTTAAAGTACATACCTCAATACAAATACGGTCAGTCATTTGAAGGAAAAAAATCTCTAAATAATTTTACGGGGAGGATCGATAAATCGTCATTTTAATATCGCAAACTGTAATGCTTTATACTTATGTCCAAAATGTTTGTGATGTGTAGATTCCATTGCAACATTTTACAATTTATTTTCCATTTTTTATTTTTGATAAATTTGTGACGCTGACTGTACGTTGATCAATGATCAGTTTGGAGGAAAAAACAAAAGTAATCGTAGAAAGAAGACGCAGTAGTAGATAAGCTACTACACTCGAGAGCAATGAATCCGGGTCACTTAAAGAATCCTAAAAATCTCGGAAACTAAAAATGCTAGGGTTATGCAATAAATTGTATTTAATAGACAATGTAATACTCCTTAAATGAAGGTATTAAAACTTCTTAGTTATTGTAAAGTTATATCATAAAAAAATCAAATTTGAAAAAGGGCCACTTTCGAAGATGGAACTACGAAATTGCAGCATTTGGTTTTGCTTTTGTTTGTAATCTGTCATTTATGTGGGTACATAAACCATGTTGATAGTGCTCTATATTCATTATTCAAGCTGAAATTATGTCGCTTACGCCTGAAGAATGCACCAGAATACTTACAATGCTGGAAACCGGCCGGAGTCAGCGCGATACAGCCAGGACTGTCGGTGTGTCGCTGTCAACAGTACAAAGAGTTCTCCGACGTTACGAAGAAACTGGTTCTAACCTACGCAGACCAGGAACGGGCAGAACCAGGTGTACCACAGCACGAGAAGACCGATACTTGGTGAACACCATGCTTCGAAATCGCTTTCTCACAGGAACTGAACTCACCAATCAGTTTCGACGCCTCGGAGGAAGTAACCCAAGTGCATGGACAGTAAGACGTCGGCTTGCTGAATCTAACTTAAAACCCCTTAGACCTGCAAATGGCCCTAAACTGGAGCGTGGGCATCGTATTTCAAGACTAAGATATGCCCAGAGCCACGTAAATTGGAGTATTGAAGATTGGTCAAAAGTTATGTTCTCCGACGAATCAAAATTTATGCTCTACAAGCACGATGGAAGACACAGAGTGTATCGAAGACCAGGGGAAAGATTCAAGCAAGCATGCATCGAAGAAAAAGTAGCCTACGGTGGTGGGTCTGTACTTGTGTGGGCCGGAATTTCTTCTGAAAGTCGCACAGAGCTGGTGATCATAGAAAACGGCTCTTTAACTAGCGTAAGATATGTGGAAGAAATTCTCAATGATCACGTTGGTCCATTTATGGTCAATTTAGGTGAGGATGCTATATTTATGCATGACAATGCCCGACCTCATACAGGTAGGATTGTGAATGACTACCTTCAAGAGATGAACATTACTCGTATGGAGTGGCCAGCGCGCAGCCCGGATATCAACCCGATCGAGCATGCTTGGGACGAGCTAGGCAGATGCGTAAAACAACGAAACCCTCCCCCAATCACGCTTCGTGAGCTCAAAATTGCTCTCACAGAGGAATGGGAGAATATTCCCCAAAATCGTATAAGGAACTTGGTGTACAGCATGCCAAACCGCGTAAACGCAGTAATGGAAGCACGAGGAGGCAATACGAAGTATTAAAATTCAAGAAAATCGTAATAAAGTTCAAAAATTTCATGTTTCCTATTTTTGTTTTAAGGAGAGATCAGCAGTTTTTTTCTTTATGTAATTTTGTGTTAATAAAATGTATTGTGACTCATAATTTTTTTACTTTCATTTAGGGAGTATTACATTGTCTATTAAATACAATTTATTGCATTAACCTATCATTTTTAGTTTCCGAGATTTTTAACATTCTTTAAGTGACCCGGATTCATTGCTCTCGAGTGTATATGCTTAAATAAATTAAGCGTACATTTTATCATTTATTAATATGAAAAAACTAATTAAATATCCGCTCACCATTTAAAATAACCGCATCGTCTGTGTAAAACGCACCATCAGCCGCCGAGAATCCATTTGTATCTACGTCAGAGTCACTCCCGTAGCCCAACGCTAAAAGTCCCACCCAAACAATAGTTAATTTAGTCCCTATCAACATTTTATCGTTTCGATAATTACGACATTCACTTAGAGTATGATGTACAAAAAGGATAGGTAGTTTAATTTTAGTAGGTGCGCGTCGCGGTTGTGTGCAGCCCGCAAGGAGTCGCTTCGCAAAATGCTTCGGGCTCTTGACTCCGTGCCTTTATAATATTTTGCACTGACGACATTAGGTTAAAAAGATAACAGAGCTTTTTCTCCTTTTGTAATGACATTTGCTGTCCAATACAAGCGAGCTTAAAATATGACAACCGTTTCGTTCGGCATGCCCGAAAAGGAATATTCGATTGATGGTGTTTATTTTTGTTGCATTCACCCGGCACTATGGCCTAACATGGTACAGAATATTTTTGAGATCAATGAACCTTAAAAAAAATATCGAACAACACAATAATAAATAGTCCACTTTTATCTGGGTTTAGAATAAACACAGAACGTTATTAAATACTTAGTTTATGTAAGCAAGTATTTCTCATTAAAAAACAATTATTTTCATTTAATGGCTTTCTTGGCGCCACCATGAACCGAACACCATACAAGAGGTCCATTATCGTACATTGCAGAACCACTCGAGATAAATTAATGTAAAAAACTTTTTTCAAAAATATTACAACCGACTTCCAAAAAAAACACTACAAAGCTCAAAATAACTTTAATTTCGAAAGTCGGTGACTTTGGATGTGTATTTTAATTATTTGTCACCGCCTTCCGAAATTAAAGTTATTTTGAGCTTTGTAGTGTTTTTTTTGGAAGTCGGTTGTAATTTTTTTGAAAAAAGTTTTTATTTTGCACTTTTTAGTTACCTACCCCACACTAATTCGAAATTTCATCATCCTTGGGGTCAAAACAATGCGTATTTATGCGATAGCAACATTCGCGGTTGATTTGCTGTAATTTTTTGAAGAGTTCCGTTGTCTCTCTCCGAAACGCATCATCAGATCTATATGAAATTTTAATGGGACCATTTCGGAGTAAAACCCTTTCGAACAGAAAAACAATTTTGTAAATCCGTCTTTAAACGACGGAGTTATGCCCGAACATACATAAAAAATAAAAATAAAAAAAATATAAACATGTCGAATTGATAACCTCCTTCTTTTTGAA
This sequence comes from Polymixis flavicincta, assembly GCA_949987655.1. Taxonomy (NCBI): domain Eukaryota; kingdom Metazoa; phylum Arthropoda; class Insecta; order Lepidoptera; family Noctuidae; genus Polymixis; species Polymixis flavicincta. The sequence goes on from OX465173.1 coordinate 16,163,760, forward strand.
GTCGGTTAATAAAAAGAGTTGAGAGGCCTATTTTTAAGTAATATTATAAAAGCTTTGCCGCAAGAAAACTGCCCCACGCTGCAGATTACTAATTTATTTATACTTACAAAGGATTATTTTAACTTTATCTCTCTTTCAAGTTAAACCAACCAACTTAGTAGACATTTATCCTTTGACAAGGATCCTAAAAAAGATAATGGGACTCAACCACCCTTACTTTTAGGATGGTTTTTCCTGTTTACAGCGTCACGATTTTGATGCATTGATCCGATAATCCCACCTATCTAAAAATGTATGTACCTAAGTGCTTAAAACCACAACAGGCATTCAGTTTAATGTCAGTGACCTTTTCGAAATAAAGGAACTCCATCGTCAGTTTCAACAACTGGCTATGGACTTGTTATGTTACATAAACACTTTGACAGTCACTCAGGTGGTGTATATTAATTAAGTTTTAAACACATTTCTTTTTTTTTTTCACTTTTTTGTTGATAAAATTACTTTTTACATTCCATACATTTTTTGCAAGCCATTTATGAAACCCTTTATTTTGATAGCCCAATCGTTTTGAATCAAAATCGAAAATTAATTATGAGAAAAAAAAAATGAAGACATATTATGGCGCCAAATATCGGCCATTTTAATTTTCATAATTTTGATATACCCAGGGTTGTTCTTACAATTAAGACGAATCTAACGACGTCCCTCAAGCTAAATTCCATCAAGCCGTTTAGGGTACAGAGCGTGCCAAAGAAATATACATACCTAGACATACACAATCGATAAACATAACCCTCTTTCCGGCGCAGTCGGGAAAAAAGTATTGACAACAGAAGATAATTTAGTTTTTGACAATTCCTTCCATGTGCGGTTTGGGTATTGATTACTCACAACAAGTACTCACACAACATTCGTCACCTGAGCTTATTTGAATATAAGTTCATCACGTCGCTGATCTTGAGGGGAATATTTTGAGGTGTTCAAGTGACAACTGACAACAAAAACAAAATAAAATGTAACTTGAATTTGTAACGAAATTATACGTTGAATGCCTTAGGTAGGTACACTAAAATAAACTGAAAGTCTTTATTAGTGGAGCGGTTCTAGAAGATGAAATCTCTACTTGGGAAATTGGTTCTTATTGTTTTTTGTCTGACTACCGTGCTTAAAAACTAAAACACGGTTTCATTAATTTAGTACGTGGAATGTTATTAATTTGTATAGATCACACAAGAACAAGATCAGAATATCGATATGAACTGACGCGTCGTGCCTCGAACAAGCAGTGCGATTAGATTGAAACGCGTACTGTATTAGCGTCATTAATCTTTAAATGTCCCGCTATGTCAATGTCTTAGATCAGTATCTGTCGGTGCTGTGCAAAAATGTGATACGGGTCTTACACTACTTCAAAGATAACCTCCTACGTACTTACATTAACATTTTGTTCATTGCGTGGGCTATAACATTTAAACTTTGTCGTGAGGTCCGAAAACAACGAATTATACGGAATTATAATGTTTACTCACGTCAGGTACAGAGTGCTGATGACTTGGGACGGCCAGACGGTAAATAAGTGAAACCCTTTGTCTGTGAGGATTACTCTTAATGATCAAGGGTCTCGTAGGACATATTTGGATAACAATTTGGAATTGAAACCAGTGTCAGCTAAGTTTGCGTTTGCGCTGGTTACGATAGACCTTTCTTGCAAGGTGCCCAGAAACTCAAGGCTCAAAAGGCCTTGATAGCTTTGATTACTCGAAAAACTATCTGATACCTATCTTTACCCTTTTCTTTTTTATCTTGGATTACCGGACCGTCATGTTGCCTTAACAATGGCTTAAATAAGTCGTCCATGTCAACAATTTTGCAAGGCTTGCCAAACATTTCTCATGTCTTTTTGCTTTAGGCACACGTTAAAATGTTTTGATTTCAAAGTTCCAAGTTTGTGAAGTATTACGTTCTTCCAACAAACCTTCCTTTGCCCGAAGACCAAAAGTTAGATAAAAAAATCGGCGTGTCGGACACAATGATTAGGTACCTAAGATTGCATTTTGAAAAACGATGAAACACAAATGTTATTTCTACGGTTGTAACCGAAATATTCCAGAACTCGAAAAAAGAGCTATAATAAGTAAATGGAAAAGTCATCTAGAAACATCATATTCTTTTAAATAAGGTTTCCAAACATACTCCATACGTTTAAGTAGGTATATTTTTATATTTTCTGTTACACAACTAAATAAATAAATAAATACATGTATATGTCAGTGTGTGTTAGTGCCACTCCATATATAATTTTTCGTAATTTCTCTACGCCATTGTTTTGAGGTGCACAGAATACACCATCATCGTTAAACTGTAGGTACCTACACTCTATCGATGAAAATTGAGTCAGCTGTGTCCGTGTTCCGTTTTTTTCTATTTGAGTACAGAACCTTTAGAACTTTGATAGTTTTAGCTTCTACAGAAAATATGATATAATATAATTAAGTATGTTCTTATTGTTTAGAAAACTTTCAATGTTCGACCAAAATATTCTACTAACATTATAATTGTGAAAGTTTGTATGTTTAGATGTTTTTTAATCACGCCAAAACGGCCGAACGGATTTGGATGAAATTCGTTTTTAGAGGATACTTTTCATCCCGGTAGTACGTTCCCGTGGGATAATTCCCGACCTCCACGCGGGCGAAGCCGCTGGCAAAAGCTAGTAATCTATAAAGGGTAAAATTAAATAAGCTGACAATAATTTACTCACGTGTTGGGTATCCATATCAAAAGCCAATAAAAAATACATATTAGTTAAAGTTTATACAAAGAAAGAATATTTTTGATTATTGTCGAGCAAAATTAAAATGAATTATGGCCGAAAATCGACAACTGGGCGACCACTAGTTATTATTATTATTCTGTGTCCATAACTTCTGGAAACTGCACCCTAATAACGTAACTCACGATTAATCACAATCTGTTTCGTTTTGAAACAGGTTAAACCATTGCTTCTTACGTTCGAAAAATATGTCTGCTCAACAACGTAAATAACGCAATTGAAACAGATTATTATATTATAGATTATAGAGTTACGCAATAGGGTAGGTATTTTCCAATTTATTAAAACTATTTTAATTTGAAGATTGGGACGAATTAGGTGACAGAAATTGAGAAATTGTAAATTGAGAAAATAAAAAAAAATATACGCGTCGAATTGAGTAACCTCCTCCGTTTTTTCGTCGGTTCAAAAATATCAATTTTCTCAATTAAAAATGATTAAAATCAAATTAATTTTTCGTTGTTTTGAATTTACCTCCAAAACGCTCCTTACGATGACTTTTATATCACGTGACATCTTGACGTCAGCTTTATGTAAACGGGATCGCGATCGGTACAAATACTTAGTTTAGCGTAGTTTTAGAAGTATTTGTGCACAGAGGCACTGCACATCAGTAATATCACTGTCTATCCATTAAAATTCCTGTATTTAAACACGACATTCACTTGTTTACTTATTAAATACTTACTTTAGTTTACACAAAGTTGACGTCACGTGATAAAGTCATCGTAAGGAGCGTTTTGGCGGTAAATTCAAAACAACGAGAAATAAGTTTGATTTTAATCATTTTAATTGAGAAAATTGATATTTTTATTTTTATTTTTCTGTCGGATATTTCGTCCCAATCTTCAAGTATTGGTTATTGGATAGTTATTGGGGTTGGACAAAGCAAGTTTATTATTTTTTTACTTTTCGGTTTTTCAATTTTTTATTAAAAAGTTTTTATTTTATAATTTTTTGTGGCTATAATCTACTAATTACTACATGCTTAATTTTTGAATACTTTTTGTAATACACAACTCAGTATTAAAATCTGTTAGTAAACAATCAATCATCTCCTGTTTTCTTACCCTTAGGGTTGGAATATTTCTTCGAAATGTAAATGGGACCAACTTCGGGGTATACCCTTTCCAATAAATAAAGAATTATCAAAATCGGACTACTCTGGAAAAAGTTATGCGTGGTCATACATAAAAAAATAAAATAATATACGCGTCGAATTGAGTAACCTCCTCCGTTTTTTCGTCGGTTAAAAATAGTTTTTAATAAATTGGAATTATTGGAAAATACCCTATTAGGGTGCTGGTCAGATGCATGAGTTGATATTTTATAGCCTATATATTCAATTATGAACTGGTTCCGTTTATAAATATAAATTATATGCTGTTCGTTCGTAACCGCATCATTTGAGATCGGCTGGACCGATAAAGTTATTTTTTTTTAAAAGGCCCGGAATAAGGCTTCTAGGGAAGGAATAATTCGAAAAGTTTCCGGAAAATTCGGGAAAAACGCAAAGTGGTTTTTTCTTCACAAAAGTTTTTGTATGAATACAGGTCATAACTATCGATTATTATGCGTACGGATAGTTCAATGTCTGGCGGGTCAACTAGTAGAAAATAGAAAAATAGACAGCTTGAAAACAACTTTAACGATGTTTAATTAATGTACAGACGCCAGCAGGTCAACCTATCCCAAACTGTCAAATTTTCCCAATTGAAAATGAACCTTATTCCTTTGTTATAAAGTTGAAAAACTATCAAAGAAATTTGACAGATTGGGGTAGCTTGATGTGCTGGCCTCTGTACCATGTTAGTGATACCTAAACCAAGACTGACTATTTAATTATATTAGCTCTCATTTTAGATAGACGACATCTGTCTCGTGAGAAGCAGCTTTAATAATATTTACTACCAATCTTCTTCTGCGCTTGCAATAAATACATTTTAATGCCAAGAGATCGTCAACCTCGGTAATAAGTATAAACTAATCGACAACTATCAATCTAATGAACAATTATAACAGCATTGTATGTAGTGCGCATTTTATGTAGTGCGCATTTTATATTAGTCACATCTGATGATGTTACATTAATTTCTGTGCCATGAACAACCGTTATTTTAAATGACTAACATTTGAACTAGCGTGTTTCATTTATGGACGAACTGAAATTTATTAAAACATACCTTTATTTTTTAACATTGACAAAGTATGTTGGTTAAAAGAGGACTAGTAGTTTATTTTACTTTTTATTTATTTGTAAGTATAGACTAGCTTCCGGTTACGGCTTTGCCCGCGTGATATGTCGATAAAAAGCATATGCCATTCCCCACCCAGGGTTCAACGTATTTCCTTCCCGTATTAAATTAATTTCGTCAAAATCGGTCTAGCTGTTTCGGAGAATAGCCAGAGATTATTTTTTTATGTTAAAAAAATATAAGTGCCTCCGTGCCTCGGAAAGCACGTTAAGCCGTTGGTCCCGGCTGTCATTTGTAGATCTTTGACAGTCGTTACTTACGGGTCGTCAGAAGCCCGAAAGTCTGACAACCAGTCTTACCAAGGGGTATCGTATTACCTAGTAACAGGGTTGTGGAGGCCAGATAGGCAGTCGCTCCATGTAAAATACTGGTATTCAGCTGCATCCGGTTAGACTGGAAGCCGACCCCAACATAGTTGGGAAAAGGCTAGGCAGATGATGATGATGATGATGATGTTAAAAAAATATAAGTACCGTATCCATAATGTACACTTTCATAGGCATAAATTAGTGAAAAGCTGTTATTATTACAAACACACTTCATTTCTTTTATTTATTAGTATGTATAGATATGTATCTACCTGCCATCTAATCGCTTCACACCACCCATGGTTGACTGGTAGAGAATTTTTGTGTGCGAGAAGTTTAAATAAATATGTAGTAGCGAAATCTACCCACTTAATTGATTTTGATGAATTCCGTACCTTCTGTTTTTCATTGGGATGGATATAATACCTATATGTCGCAGGCATATTGTGTGATTCGTCATTATACATACGGCGCCGTCCGTTTGCATACTGTCGCCGTTATGTGCTTAAGGCAAAATGTATATAAACTAAATTGAAATGAATCGATAACAGATATTTAAATTTAAATGAGTGATTAAATATTACGCAGTAAAATGGCATGGCAGTAATCAATTCAGAATTAGCGTGTAAGAAATCTAACATGAAGGTCAAAAATCAAAATCAAAATATTTTAATTTCATATAAACCTGCATGGGCACTTATGAAACGTCAGAAGCTAGGTGCACGGTTCCAAAATGTTGTTTCCTATGGAGAAGAGCCGGAAAGAAACTCCACGGTTACTCTTTTAAAAATGAATGTTTTCAGAGATAAAAATGTGAGGACAGTGCAGGCCTGTCAATAAGTACCAGGTACTTAGACGAATACAGAATAGAAAATCGTCTACAAATCTACAGTCTGTAAGGCCTACAACGTTCTCCCATTCACAATATGTAAAATAATCTACATAAATAAAATGAACCTAATTAAACATAGTGACATGATTAACATGACAATCACTATAAACTAGTTGATATTAAAATTGATGTATAATGTCAAATAATGACGAGAATGTCAGCATTATAAAAATAAAAATAATAAAAAAGAACATTGACAGCAGTTAATAGACTCTCACATAGTTATGCCACATGTGCAGAAGGAATTAATGCCAAACTTCCCTGTCTTCAACGTAGTCTTTTATCTTATAATATGCTTTTTTGATAAGGATACGTTTGATGTGCGTTTTAAACTTTCCATCGCTAAGTTCTGTAACTGACTTTGGCAACTTGTTATAGAAGCGGATACTGTTTATTAGAAATGACTTGCTAGTTTTAGTAAATCTAAATTTTGGAATCACAATTTCATCTTTACTACGTGTATTCAGATTATGGAAATCGCATCGTTTTTTGAAAAGGCCTAAGTTTTTGCGAACATACAAGATATTTTCTAGGATATAAAGAGCGGCAGAGTTAGAATATCAATTTCGCTGAATTTGTTTCTAAGAGACTCGCGAGGCCCCATTTTATAGATTGCGCGGATTGCCCTCTTTTGTAAAATGCAAATTGAATCTACGTCAGCTGCCGATCCCCACAACAGAACGCCATAAGACATAATACTGTGAAAATAAGCAAAGTAAACTAACCTAGCTGTGGCTACATCCGTCAACTGCCTTATCTTTCTTACTGCAGCTGACCTTAATCTACTTGAAAGAGCTCTAATGTGAGCAACTGAGCACCCCATTGCAATTTTGAATCTAAAGTAATTCCCAAAAATACAGTTTCCGAAATAGCATCTAGTTTCTTGCCATCAAGTTTTAAGTTTAGACCTACTTGGGGTACATTTGGTAACGAGAACTCAAGACATTTAGTTTTGTTCGCATTGAGTAAAAGATTATTAGCGGCAAACCATTTCAAAATCAAAATCAAAAGTCATTTATTCAAACTAGGCTGAGAGTCAGCACTTTTCGAACGTCAAATTTCGAAAGAACAGCTAGACTATCATTGACATGTAAGACATCTGTATCTTTTCTATCTATTCTAAAAATAAGAGAAGTGTCATCAGCGAATAAAATTATATCCGAGAAATTAGCCATCAGGTAAGGAAGGTCATTAATGTAAACTAGAAATAAAAAAGGGCCAAGAATTGAACCTTGAGGCACGCCCATCTTAACTAGAGACCCCGAGGACGTCGCGCCATTAACTTTTACTTTTTGCTGCCTGTTTGATAAATAGGAAAGTACAAGATCAGCAGCCTGTCCACGAATTCCATAGTGGTGTAATTTACAGATCAGTGTATTGTGGTCAACGCAGTCAAACGCTTTTGAGAGGTCACAGAAAATGCCAATCGCGTCCTGGGAATTCTCCCAGGATTCCAAAATGTGACTGATGAGTTTTACTCCTGCGTCAGTAGTCGACCTACCTTTCGTGAAACCAAACTGTCGACTATGTAAGATCCCATTTGAGTTAAAATGTGACAACATCTAGTCTAGCATGATTTTTTCATAAATTTTGCTCAATGCTGGAAGCACAGATATAGGTCTATAATTAGAGGGATCACTCTTACTACCCGATTTGAAAATTGGTACTACTTTACTATGTTTCATTAAGTCAGGAACCGTACCGCTGTCTAAACATTGATTAAATATGCCTGTTAGGACAGGGACAATTGTGTCAATTATGTTCGAGAACCTTAACGGAAATCCCCCATAAGTCTTCAGTGTTTTTTATGTTAAGACTTTTAAATGCTGTTTTAATTGTGGCAATAGAAATGGGTTTGAATTCAAAACTTGGAATGTCCTTGCTGAAGTTTTCTTTAAGAAGAGATTCAGCTAATACAGATGATGAGGGCAGAGATTTTGTAACTTCTATTGGGATGTTGGTAAAGAAATTTTCTAGAGTCTCAGCAACTTGTAACTTATCTGAAATGATTTCATTATCAATTATTAGAGCTAACTCATTCTGATCTCGCTGTTTTGTGTTTCCAGTTTCTTTGTTAATTACCTGCCACACAGCTTTTATTTTATTTGTAGAGATACTAATTTTGTTACTTATTAATTTAGATTTAGCGTGAGCGCAGACTCTTTTGAATATCTTAGAATAGTTTCTTACATAATTATGAAGGGCCTGATCAGGAGTCAATGATTTTTCGTGATACAAATCATATAAGATATCTCTGCTTTTTCTAATGCCAGTAGTGGCCCATTCGCTAAATTTTGGTTTAGTAGCTATCGTAACTTTTTTTACAGGACATGCTTTATTGAATTCTTTGCATACTGTAGAAAAAAATGTGCCATAGTTTATATTGGGGTCTTGTGAATCAAAACTCACTGTTGATAGATTGCTAAGAACATTATTATTAAAAGATTTCAGTTTATTTTTAGTCAGAGGTCTCAATTCAATGGTTTTATCTAGATGTAACTTTTTATCTAAGTCAAACGATACAAGCTGACCAATATGGTCTGACCTGACGCCACTAATTAAGGATAAGTCCTTTATTTTGCAATTGGTAAATACATTGTCTATGCATGAAGCTGTGTTTGCTGTAAAAAAATTTAAGGTAGGTACTTTGTACCTAGATTATTAAAAACCCCATACATTTTGAACGCGTAGGAATTGATTGTACTTTTCTATAAAACATGATTTTATGTTGTTTCTAGAAGCATGTGCTGAGTTTATGGTTACAGTTGCGTGTCGACGTGTCGACACTGATGGGGATAGAGGAAAGACGCGTCGTTGTCTCTGACAACCTGTGTATGGGGATAGAGGACAGATATTCGTAATTGTCCTAAAAGCTATGAGCACCGTTTTAAACATCTAAGTCGTCATCTTTTTTGAAAAACTAACAGATTGAACAAAAAAAATTCAACCTGCATTCTCACTTTCAAATCTTGCAATAGTAACAGCATACGCCTACAAAATAATATACGTAAAAGTATATTCAAATTATTGCAGAATTACGATATTGCACTGTGCTTTTCAGAAGGCGCAACATTCGACCAATTTTCACGCTTGCGCATTGTTGTTAATAATTATGTTTCATGGCAGAATTTGTTTGAAGAATATTTTTATATTTTGACATAATTTCTATACAAAGGCTTTCAACCACAATATTTATTTTTCAGATAACTTTTCAGACTATTTAAAAACATTTTATTTTTGTTTTACACTGTGCTTCCTGTTTTCCTACATAAGAAAAGTAGGTATAAAGATACTCGGCTTGCACGAGCAATGTTTACACGTCATAATGAAGGTTTAATGAACTTTTTAATTGGCCTGAGAACATGAACAAAAGACAACCTAAATATTGAAAACTGGAATATTCAACAGCAAACGCCTATAAAATAGTATTCGCCATGAGAGATTCAAATTATTGCAGAATCTTGATTTTGCTTTCTACTTTTCAGAAGGCGCCGCATCGACCAATTTTCCCGCTTGAGGACTGGCGTTGTCAATATAACGAATTATTTCAAGGTAACTAACTCTAAAAACCTACAATATTAAGCGGATTTGGAAGATTGTGTTGGCATATTATACGTATAATATTGTTCCGTTTGTCATACGTGAGCTTCATTACCTACGTACTGTCAATATTTTTATTTAAACAACTTAGGTAGGTACTCATTTTGGTGCATCGACGTATAATCTAGTTTTCGGTCTTTTTACTGATTTTAGATTCGGATCAAAAGTTACATAATATAAATACAGCCTGTAACATCAAAGCCAACATAGACGGTAAAAATAAAAAAATGGATTACAAAGCAGCCAATAGGTATCTTCAGACGCTAAAAAGATGTATTATATTGATAGATCTAACACATAAATAATAATTAGCTACAGAAATAAGTCTATACATGACGTGCCTATAATAATTAAATTAATGGAATCATATTTTTTCAACACACTTGCTCGTGGGTCTTTTCTTTTAGGTTCACAATGCAGTGTTTTTATTTAACACGCGTGCTTTTTACTCTGCATTCCTGTACAAGTGCGGTAAAGTTCGCCACTGACAGGCCACAAATAACTAAAACTAGTCAAATGTGTTTATTATTTGCAGTTTTTCACCATTAGAATCCAATTTCCATTTCCATAATACTCAATTTTATTTGTAGTGTTATTGACTAATAAATCTTTTATATTTTTAATGTTAAGCAGTTTGGCGGCTTCCGCTCGTTCAAAATGTTAAGGTACTATCGGGGAAGTTCATATCTAAGCACCTTAAAGACTATTTCTGCTTGCAGCGCTCGGCCGCTATAGAAATCTCATCAACCAATAGCATCGCAGTATCAGATTTTTGATGCGTCCCTTGTTTTTGTACATGAACAAAAAAGACAGTACAAAACCAGCTGAGGTAGTGCGTATTTTTTCAATGGAAATAAATATCAATGGACCTTCGTTCGGTCGTAGTTCGAGCACGTTTGGGACAAGTTTATGGGTTATTTTTGACGAATAGGTTTTCTATGCTGTCCGAAAAGTATAACATTAGCATCCAAAGTTGAGTAGATTTCTCACAATTATATAGGAGTTTTTGGGTGAGAGGCGGAAAATTTCCATAAAATTTTAAAAGTGCAAAACCTTTGTTTTAAATTAGCTCTAGCCATAAACCCCTTTTCAAGGAATGCACCTAATTAGAAACCTGTAGACAAAGCAGTTTGATTGAATAAACTGGGAGCTTACTCATGAACCACTTAAAATTATTATAATCCGTGCCTAAAGAAACACTTACAACTTTCTCATCTTTGTTTCTTTTGTTCTATTCCTAGTGTTCGAAAAAGGGTCAGACATCTGTGATCATTGTAACAGAGATTGTAAAACACACGAACAACAAAAAAACTTAAACGACAAAATATTTGCTACGTATTTTCGTTTCATTGGTCGAGGCCAAAAGGGGCGCTAAACAGATGTGGTCATCGTGCTCACGGGATTTTGTTTTGAAATTGCTTAGATATGAACTTCCCCGATAGTACATGAATAAAAAAACTTTTTAATAAAAAAATTGAACCGCCGAAAAACCGAAAAATAAAAAATAATAAACTAGCTTTGTCCAACCCCAATAAATAAGTTCGGAAGGCGGTGACTTTGGATATGTATTTGATTATATGTCACCGCCTTCCGAACTTATTTATTGGGGTTGGACAATTCCAAGAATTATCAAAATCGGACTACTCTGGAAAAAGTTATGCGTGGTCATACATAAAAAAAAAAAAAAAAAAAAAATATACGCGTCGAATTGAGTAACCTCCTCCGTTTTTTCGTCGGTTCGAAAAATCCCACGAAATATTTTTCACAAATAGTTATTAGTTACAAAATATTGTTTATGAAAATCGTTTTTCCCCTAACTGTGTTGAAAAAAGATCATACGTTAACGTACATATTCCACTATCGGCTAGGGTTACAGTCCTCGTGTGTAATGACAAACTTTGCACCCTTGCTTAATAATAATAATGGAACAATTTTACCTAAAAATCAAATACTTACCTTTCTCTAAGCCAGGTAAGTATGCTTAATATCAATTTTAATTTTAGGTAAAATTGTTCTATTATTATTATTACCTTTCTCTAAGCCGAGGGGCTTGTAGCTAAATAACAATAGCTGCACGGGTCGATCGGCCAAGTTAAGCTACGCTTGCCGCGGTTGGTCCGTGGATGGGTGACCATCTTTACATACCAAGACCCCTCCGTGCCTCGGAAAGCACGTTAAGCCGTTGGTCCCGGCTGTCATTTCTGGATCTTTGACAGTCGTTACGGGTCGTCAGAAGCCCGAAAGTCTGACAACCAGTCTTACCAAGGGGTATCGAATTACCCAGTAACTGGGTTGTGGAGGTCAGATAGGCAGTCGCTCCATGTAAAATACTGGTATTCAGCTGCATCCGGTTAGACTGGAAGCCGACCCCAACATAGTTGGGAAAAGGCTAGGCAGATGATGAGCTTTCTCTAAGCCAAAATTAAGATAAGCGTATCCGGTTCCGGAACGGTGAAGCGTTTAAGCCCCGCCGCGCCGGGTCATATCCGCCCCAATCCGGCAGGTAGGTAGTGGGGATGCGTTTGTGCAACGGATGACAATAACCATGAACCTCATTGCGGCTCAATTTACAGTGATTGATAAGGGTATCAATCACATATATTTATAATTAAGAATCCGCAGACAGAAATGTAAATTGGCTTAGAGAAAGGTAAGTATGCTTAATATCAATTATATTTTCGGTAAAATTGTTCTATTAAGCTTTACCTTCCTCCAGGGCCGGATCTAGCTGTTTAGCTGCTTCGGGCAAAAATAATATTCGCCGCCCTTTACACTAACACCATATAAGTCATGAGCTTGCTATTCTGAAGATGGGATGATATATAAAAGGGTAGTTTTTTTGGGTGAGAAATCATCAAATAACTTCTCCCGCTCTGGGTGGAGCAGAAGGACGTGTCAGACTTTTACTGACTAAACCCCACCCGTATTCCCTCAGTAGGCTGTGTGCCAGGGGCGGCGGTATTTCTTTCGAACAACCCGCACCCCTGGCAGGCAGCGATCCTTGCGCAGTTGTTGTTGACATCTCTTTCAGGCGCGCGTGGAACACAACGCGCCGTCGCGGTCGGCCCGGGCTTGGTCCTTACCGGACAGCGAGCTACCCATTACTCACCGTCCTCAAGCTCACGCCACGCCTACGGTGGCCGGGAATCAGTCTGGGATTCCCGACTCCCAGGGCGTCTCCTGTGGCGACTAAGGCCGTGAGGACGCATATACAACCTCTCCCTCACGTGCGCCCCCTCCCTCTTCGCGAGCATCCCTGCTTCGCTGAAGGAGTTGACGGCTACCCATGTACTCTTGCTCCGTACCATGGCTTGGACCAAGGCCGGACGCGAGAGATCGCCGCGATCGTGGCGTGCCCAATATATAATAGGGGTTGAAGTATGAAATTACACAATTCGAATTGACATAAAATCTTCATGGTGTGAGATTTTCGATTGAAACATTTTTCAAGTGATACCTATGAGGCTCTTCTTTTAAAACTTGTGCAAGATTCGATTTTTGACTTTCAATTGTTTTTTTTATTTAGCTTAGACGTAAATATGGATACTTGGAAAATCCGAGTTAATTTTGAATACGAGTTCAGACGCGGAACCAACGTGGCAGTTTGTATTTTTTTTTTCTTGGCTGGGAAATCATCAAATAACTTCTCCCGCTCTGGGACGAGCAGCCGCTACCTCCCCTTGAACTGGCGGGAAGTAAAAAATAATCTTCATACCGAAACCAGGCAGGGGTGACTACACCCAACCCAAGTCTTTTAGACCCATAAGCCTCTCCTCGTTCTTCTTGAAGACACTGGAGAGGCTGGGGGACAGGTCACAAATTTCGGTACAAAGACCCTTACATCCTAATCAACATGCCTACTGTGCAGGCAAATCAACTGGATCAGCACTCCACAGCGTAGTTTCACGCATAGGAAATGCTCTTAAAGCGAAAAACCCAACTCTAGGCGCCTTCATTGATATAGAAGGTGCTTTCGACAAAACTAACTTCGTCAGCATCGAACAGGCACTTGCCACGCACGGTGTTGCGCGAACACTCATAATAGAATGGATCAATAACAAGCTAAAATACCGTGCTATTCGATTTACCGTGATGAAGCTAGCATATATTTAGAAGATAGAGATAGATTATATAGAAGATAGATAGATATCAAACAATAACCTATGTATGTAAGTTGGCTTTCCTGATAATTCGGCGCCATCTATCCTTCTGGTAGGCATCTTGGTCTGTTAGGCCTAACCTGGGCCTAACCCTTTCATATCCCTATGGACATTCGTCAGCCATGTGGCCCAAAGGGTCTTCCTCTCCCTCTCTTTCAGCCATGGAAAGGCATATTCGCACGACGTGGTCCTCTGGTCTGCGTATTACATGACCGTACCATCTGAGCCTGGCTTCTGATATTTTATTTACAACTGGGGCAACTCTAAAGCTACCTCTTATAAATTCGTTACGCATGTCCGTAACGAATTTATAAGAGGTAGCTTTAGAGTTGCCCCAGTTGTAAATAAAATATCAGAAGCCAGTCTTAGTGTTACTCCACCCGCCCATCGCAGCATACGCATTTCGGTTGTATGGCGCTGCTGTTCGTGAGTCTTTTTTGATGCCTAGACTTCGCTACCGTACAAGAGTGCTAGTCCAACGGGCACCTTATACTCCTTGCCTTTGGTTTTTACGGGCATTTTTGGAAAACATAAAACCCCTGAAAGCGTACGCCACTTGTTCCAACCAGGTGATATTCTATGAGTAACGTCTGCTTCAATTGATCCGCCCTCTGATATTACTGATCCCAGATACTAGCTTTTACTCTTGGAAGTGTGATGTTATTGAGCTTGGTGTCAGTGGAAATTACACATCATGACCTTGTTTTTTGTTCTGCTGATGCGTAGACCATTTGTTTCAAGTGCTTTTCTCCACTCCTCAAGGTTTTCTTGTAGTTCCACTATGTTATCGAATATAATGGCCACATCATCGGCATACAAGAGATTCCACGGTGTTGGTGTCTGTATCTTTGCAGTTAGGTAATTCATCACAGTATTAAACAATAGAGGGCTTAGAGCACTGCCCTGATAGACACACAACCTGACACTGAAGCTTTCTGTGAAGCCTGCTGGACTTTTGACGCGAGTTTGGACATAGTTGTACATGTCCACGATGAGGCGCGTGTAGCACTCTGGAACTTTATGTGCACGCAGAGCCTGCTATATTGTTGTTCTTGGAACCCGGTCAAAAGCCTTTTCCAGACCTATGAAGACCATCCATGTGTTATGTTTTTTATTTCAAACTTTTTCCATCACAAGTCTTATTGCGTGAATAGCATCGGTGGCTCCCTTTCCTGCTGTAAATCCAAACTGGTTATCTGTTATTGATACTAGGTCTGCTAGGCGGGCGCTAAGGACTCTCTCCCAGATTTTTAGGGTATGCGATGTCAGTTTTATACGTCTAAAGTTTCCACAGTCACGCACGTCTCCTTTGTTTTTGTAGAAAGGAACTAGCACACTGTTTCTCCAAGCGTCTGGCATGGTCTCCTTTTTCATGATGTTGTTAAACAGTTCTGTGAGCCACATCTCGCCGTCGGCTTCTAGCACTTTCCACACATCAGCGGGTATCTGGTCCAGATCACTTCATCATCAGCCTATAATGTTCCCACTGCTGGGACACAGGCCTCCTCTCGGTGAGAGGGATTGGGCCGTAACCCACCACGCGGGCCCAGTGCGGGTTGATAAATGTCACATGTCTTCGAATTTTTGGTTCTAGGACATGCAGGTTTCCTCACGATGTTTTCCTTTACCGTTTTGAGAGCAGTGGAGATGAAATAATTTACACAAGGTAAAGCGCCTGTCTGGGTTCGAACTCACGTCCTTACAACTCGTAAGTCGCGGCCGTTACCACTGGGCCACCACTGCTCTCCCAGACCACTTGCTTTGTTGTTTTTCATTTTGGAGATAGCTCGTTTGACTTTTGAATACTAAATTATAATTTAGCTGCGTGTTATGCAAGGCGAGAAAAAAAGCGCGGAGGATCTTGCGTTCTAGTTAAAATAGGCCTAGAGTATTAAGAACTAACAGAGATCTCACGCCATTCAATAACTAACACTTTTGAATGCTGTGGAATCGAACTAGTCCAGCAAAAATTAATCGTTATTTGTATATACAGGCCACCGAAAACTAACAACCTAAATATGTTCTATGAAAAGCTCGAAATTGTTATGAAAACTTCTTGTATTAACACGAGTAAAACAGTTGTTATGTGCGGGGACTTCAACATTGATACCTTAAAAAAGAATAGAATGTCCCTAGACTTTGAATGTTTTCTTTTGGGCTTCAGTCTTAAGCTGGAACTGAGGCAACCAACTAGATTGTGCAGTAATAGCTGCATTGATAACTTTGCTCACAATTCTCGTCAAAAATGTAAATGTGAAGTAATTGATTTGGCTCTTTCAGATCACACCGCACAAACTCTGCAAATTAAAGTAAATAGATTAAAAGCTTGGCAAATCAAGAAACGAGATTTATCGTTAGAAAATCTAGTTAAATTTAATAATCATATTAGCTGCATTTCATTCTCCAAAATATATAATACAGAGAATGCAAGTTTAGCATATGATACTTTCTTGGAAGATTTCCTTTTATTGTATGACCTTTGCTTTCCCTATAAATCTGTTACCATGCAACCGTACAAAAAAGTTAAATGGGTCTTTCGAGGTATACGTGTTTCCAGTAAAAAGCAACGTCACCTTTTATGGCAATGCAGACGTAGGCCAACAAAGGAAAATTAAAATAAATTTAAAGACTACTCAACAAAATTTCGAAAAATTATCTAACTTACTCAAAAATCACAGAATAACTATTTCATACGAACCTCGGATAATAAATCGAAAGCATCTTGGCAAGTCATCAATAACAAAACACACTCTCGCTAATATTTTTAATAACTACTTTATTGATCAGATTCAACAGTCACCTCAACTGTCATTTGAAACTAGTAATATTCCGAAAAATCTAAATTCAATGTTTATGGCACCAGTTTTACCCCAAGATGTTATTCGAACGATAAAATCTTTAAAAAACAAAAATAGTGTTGGGTATGACGGCATAGCAACGAAAGTCGTTAAAGTGTCGAACAATATAGCCGTACCTCTTAGCCATATTATTAATCTCAGCATTAACTCTGGCGTGTTCCCTAATAGCTTAAAAACTGTTATAGTTAAACCACTTCACAAAAAAAACAAAAGGAAGAAGTAGCGAATTACAGCCTTAATCCCGGTAATGTTCAAAGTAGTAGAGAAGTTAATCTACGAATTACTTAACAAATTTTTATGTAAATATGACATTTTATGTAATGAACAAAAAGGTTTTAGGAAAAACAGAAGCATTAATACAGCTATTTTCGAGTTAGTCAATATGATCACAAAAAACGTAGATAGCAAAGTACCTATATGCGCCATCTTCACAGATATGACGAGAGCTTTTGATTGTGTAGATCACGATATTCTACTAAACAAATTAAGCGTTTATGGAATAAGGGGAAATGTATTAAAACTTATTAAATCATACCTTAGCGATCGTAAACAGTACACAGAAATAACTAGAATTTGCCCTAAAACGAAGAGGGAAAGAAAATACCGGTCCAAAGAACGAACAATAAAATATGGTGTACCACAGGGCAGTGTTCTCGGGCCACCCCTTTTCTTAATTTATATCAACGATTTGCCACGCTATGTTGATAACCCTATGGTATTATTTGCCGATGACAGCACCGCGCTAGTAAAATGTAAACACCTGGATAGCTATGAACAGGACATAAATAAGACCCTGGAAGAGGTCGTACATTGGCTTGACAAAAACAACTTAGTGATAAACTTACAACAAACTAATATCATGCACTTCCATCAACGTACAATTTTTAAAAGAAGTATCTGTGGAGTACAATAAGCAACAAAATTTACCAAGTTAAAGTAGCAACATTTTTGGGGGTTTACATTGACCGACAACTAAACTGGCAGCCACAAGCAGAGGAAATTTGCAAAAGGATGAATACAGCGGCCTATGTCCTTTCAAAGTTGTCCAAAAAAGTAGACATTCAAACAACATTGGTAGCTTATCATGGTCTGGTTGCATCAGTTCTAAGATTTGGTATTATTTTCTGGGGCAATTGCAGCTCAAGGGAATTCATTCAAGTCGGTATAACGTTGGCCGCTCTCCCTATCCCCTGCGGCCAAAAAGTTGTTGGGCGGGACGGCGCGTTATGTTCCACGCGCGCCGTCAGAGATGTCAGCACAACTGGTGGAATCCGCAAGGGCCAATGTCTGCCAGGGGTGCGGGTTGTTCGAAAGAGACACCGTCGCCGTCGCCTCTGGCACACAGGCAACTGAGGGAACGCGGGTGGGTTTTAGTCAGTAAAAGTCTGACACGCCCTCCTGCTCTCTACCCAGAGCGAGAAAAGTCATTTGATGACTTCCCACCCACCAAAAAAAAAACCTGTACCTAGGACGTTTTTAGCGGTGGTTATACAGTTTTCAAATTTGCACCAAACCTTGCTAGGGGACTCATTTTGAGAAGATTTTTTAGAGAGGTAGCCACTTATTTCTTTTTTGAAGCTGTTTCCATTCTCTGTGCGTAATTCGTGCCATTTTATTCGTAAAAATTTTGGTTGCTTTCTCTTAATTGGATGCTTTAATTTCATTGCTGCCAGGAGTAACCTATGTTATGAAGTTAGTAGTTCTCCTGGAATAACTTTGCAGTCTTTTATACAATTTGGATTTTGCTTATCAATCAAAAAGTAATATATTTGAGTTTTTGATGGCCCCCTTTTGTATGTGATGAGATGTTCCTCTTTCTTTTTGAAAAATGTGTTTACTACTGCCAGACTTAGGAACGTTGCTAATTCCAGTATTGTATCTCCTTCGTTGTTTTTCTTTCCGATACCAAAGCCACCGTGACGCCCCTCGCAGCCAAACCTGTCCTTGCCTACGTGCCCGTTAAAATTTCCGCATAGCAATTTTTTCTTTGTCACCGGTATTTTATTTAGCTCTGTGTGCATTTCTTCCCAGAATTCTTGTTTCTCGGCATCGGGGCATCCCGCTTGCGGGGTATAGATACTGAAGATGTTAAGACAACGCTTTTTCTCTATGGCTAGTTTTACAGATATGATACGATCACTGGTCCTATTTATTTCAACCACGTTTTGGCTCTTGTATTGATCTACTATTATACCAACTCCGTTCCTGGTATTCTCTGTACCGTTGTATATCAGTTTAAATCCCTTCCCTATTTGTCGTGCTTTTGCTCCTTTCCATTTTGTCTCCTGAACCTTAATATCTTCAGAAGGACTTATTCATTTCTGAAAATTCTTCAACTACTAGGACGCTATATTATTGCCCCGTCATAACCTATACCTAAATATTTAATGCTAGCAAGAAACGGATGAATTCGCGGACAGAATCTAGTACGAAATAAAATACACAAACATACGTATGATACATGACATCACGACGCGATGGAGTAGGTACACACAAAAAAGAAAATGGTGCAAAAAAATATGATGGTGATTGAGGTAGGTACATATTTAGTAGGTAGGTGTTTACCTATTAACGTCTATGAACTCGATTCTTGATTCGGGTAATTAGCATAACATTTGAAAATATTTAAAACTTAGAATACCTGTATCATTATATTTATACATCTGCCAGGGGTGCGGGTTGTTCGAAAGAGATACCGTGGCCCCTGGCACACAGGCTACTGAGGGAACACGGGTGGGTTTTAGTCCTCCTGCCCCACCCAGAGTGGGAGAAGTTATTTGATGATTTCCCACCCAAAAATAAATAAAAATAATTTAAACATACTTACCACTATTTAGAGCTACTCAACTGGTTTATTTTTTTTACATCTGATGGAGATGGCAAAAAAGCGCTAAATACTATTCTAAATAAACAGTTTTGTGTGTATTGACTGCACCAAGGTTATTCAAAGCTAGCGTGGATTAGGTGCGGTGTGGCTTAAACTTAAGTGACCTCAATAACTTTGCATTCAACAAGTAGGTCATCTTTACGTTTATGCCTACTTGCCAGAAACGCAGATATATAATCATATCAGTAAACAGAACTGTGTTGGAATGCTGTCTTATGTTGTGAGGTTTAAAACTGCTCACCTACTCCTACCTCCATTGCGCAGGCGATTTGCGACAGATGGCGCTCTTTAGGTGTTTTTTTTTTTTTTGTTTCGTTTAAATTACCCAGTCATATAAAATCACAGCGTTTTAACAATCACTAAGTGTAAGTGAAGTAAAAAAAGACCTACTTACTAAAATACTTACCTACCTGCTTCAAATGACAAAATCATCTTTATACAGAGTGAATCTTTAGACGATTTCGATTCTCTAAATGTGAGACCTCGTTTTCAAAATACAATTTTAATAAATAACTATTAACGAATTATTGAAGATTTAACAATAAAATTTTACACCTTATCTCAAATGTTTTATTATTATTTTGCTAAACATTTATACGTTCTATTAAATGCATAATATTCTTCGAATACATTATGATAGGATAATTGCGTTATTACCTAACTTTATTATATATTCACCAAACCAGTAGTGACATTGAAGGCTGCGTTTTATGCAATCGGCGCTCGATGTACGGCGGGCGGAGCGGCGCAGGCGCACCGCGCCAGGCTGTACAATCTTAGAACATTTTACCATGCAACTAGGAGAAAATAATGTCACCAAATTGAAAGAGTACCATAATCTAACAACAGGTCCTTCTCTTAATGCCTTTTTAATTTTGTCGTACTATAAAATCAAGTGTTGCTGGTTTGTACATACAGGTGGCGCTAGCTGACGCTAACCGACTAAATTGAAAATTGATTGAAATCTACTACAGCTTTAGCGACTTAGTGACTATTCTAAACTTGTATCACTATACTCCATCAAATGAATGCTAAATGTTACCATTAATAAAATAAAAATTACATTTAGTAGTTTATTTTATTCTTATGAAATTAAATAAACTACCAAACTTTTTATGAACATTCAAAATACGTGTAATTTAATAAACAAAATTGTAGTAAATGTTTTTAGAAAATAAATCTTTACTACTGGCATAAATGTTAATGTAAGTGATACTCTAAAACCTGTATTACTACATTCGTGTCGTAGTAGTTATTTTGTACTTTATACTTGCAACAATGAAGCAAGCTGTCAATCAATGGCATTCCGTTTGTAATTGCTGCCGGTCGTTTTTTGTTGATTTCAACAATTTACAACCTAGTGCTCCGTATCTCCGTAATTCATCGAGTTGAGCATCTGCTCCTTGGGTTTACGTCGAGTGTTTCTATCTACCTAGTGCTTTTCCGTGAAGTCGTTGAGTCGAGCCCTGCTCCTCTGATTAGCGTTGAGTGTCAAGTACTAGTATTGTTCGAGACAGAGACTCTTATAACTGCAAAGTGCTCCAGACTGACTTTACCATGTCTAGTAAACGTTGTTGTGTACCTCAGTGTGCGGAAATCGAAGGTACGTTACCAGATGGTTACATACCAGACACCAAATCAGTACCTAGAGATGTTAAATTGACAAGACCTGTTTAAGTTCTGTTTTGGTCTCCGGTGGTAACGAATATTGACTGTGTATGTAAACTGTCTTACAGAAACACAACGTAGTACGTTATTAACATAAAATTGTTCATTGAGAAATGGTTCTTACAAAAATAAGGTAATTGATGTGATTCTATGTCATAGGTGACAAGTTTTTCCTCTGTAAATGTAATGTTTAAACTCCTTGTTTTGCAGATACTCAGAGAGTTCTTCATTGGTTTCCAAATCCTGAAAAAGACATTGCTCGTTTCCGAACATGGGTTCATGCTGTTGGTGGAGATATTTTGAGTCTGAGTAATGAAAACATTTATAAACTTCGTAGAGTATGTCATGCTCATTTCGAAGAGAAATATTGTTGCCGTAATAACAGAATTTCTAACATAGCCGTACCAACATTACTTATGCCAGGTAGGTGCACTATGTACTATGTTGATTTATCAGGCCATACATAATTTAAAAGTGTATGTAGGATTTATTAAATTAAATAGTGAGTATGTATATTAATTTGTTTTCATGTGTATAAATTGTCACAGTCAAGACGGTTCATTGGTCAAAACCAGCAAAAATCGGTCCATTCTGTTCTTGAAGGAATTCAATGTGTTATTTAACACTTTCAGAGAGTTTGTTCTTCTTTGTTACCACAGTTTGGTTGGATGTTTTTGTTAATCTTATTAAAGTTGCCTTACCTTTATTGTTGCAGGACCACTATCCATATCAAAATGTATCAACACCGATAGAAAACTATTCAGGGAAGTTGAAAATTTACCATCTACATCAAAAGGTTAGTTCATCAAAACATCTTCAAACAAAAGACTGCGATTCTTTAATGTTACTTAGCATGTGTTTTGACTTAATATATTCCAGTATCTATCTTGCGTTTGTAGTTTTACAGTTGTGCCACAGTAACGAATAATTCTCAGCCAATAATTATGTATTTGTAAGGCCTCGAGTTGCATTTCTTATTTTTGCATGGTTTTATTTTATTATGAGCATGATAGCCCAAGCTGATTTAAGCGGCATTTGGCACAAATTTCATTGTCATACATTTCACCTTTGTGTGAAGTAATTATTTCAATGTTATGGTCTTCCTGCAAGTAGGCATTTATCTTTTATACATATTTACTGCTACATTGTACGCAACACAAATTCACTTTTATGAATTGTTCTATTATTCTTGTTTCAGGACCACTATCTCAACCAGAATCCCGAAAACCATTAAAAGAAAATGAAAAACCATCACAAGGTTGGTTTTAATTTTGGCATTTTTCTTTCCCTACTACCAGTTTGCTCATTTCAAAATTAAGTATTATGATTTTTGCTGCTTAGCAATATTGTTATACCCGCTGCATATCTTTTTTACCCACTGTACCTTTTAAAAATTAAAACTTAATTATATGTAACTTAATTGTATTCCAGCCACTGTTCAACTAGATGCAACTGTTGAGAACATTGGAATACAAAAATGCACCCTACAGGATAAATATGGTGAGTGTCCTTTATTTAAATTTATAGATAGTACTCTATCTTTATGTTTCACGCTACGACTTTTAGGAACTGAGCTCGGGTGAAACCGTAGGTACACCTAGTATAATGTAAGATTATAGTAAGAAAATTTCAAGGAAATTGTATTAAAACACTCATAATATTATCTACATTTTATTTTATTTTATTTGGGTTCTAATCAATATCTGAAAATGCAGTTTTTGTTCTTGACAGAATCAAAGGGCCAACTCCTAGACAACTTTTCCCTATTTCTCTTTTAACAAATAAACTTAATTATGTCTTTTGTATTCCAGCCACTGTTGAACTAGATGCATCTATTGAGAATCTTGGAATACAAAAATGCACACTACTGGATAAATATGGTGAGTGTCCTTCACATAAATTTTAAAAGAAAAAAAAAAAGAAACCTGAAGAAAGAGTATGTCACCACCTAGTACCACCACACCTAGTATGTCAGACTCGAGGGGACGGCTCCGAGACAACTTTCCCTATTTCTCATAGGTTTTGGCCCTTAACAAAAGTTTTATCATTAATAATACTCATATTTGATCATATACAGCAGCGGTCGGCAACCTTTTAGCAGGCACGGGCCACATAATGGCAAAATGAAATAAAGGCGGGCCACACTGGTTTTTATATGGGACCACCCCTAAGACATACCCTACCTAGCAATTTCTTTTTTTAATCGATTTATAATTGCCGGAGATATCGTAAAATACATAGTTACAGATTTTCATAAAACTTCTATTTTTCTGTCAAATAAAAAAGAAACGGAGTTCTGAGGTAACTAACATTACAAAAAAAAAAACGGATTGATAACCTCCTTTTGTTGAAGTCGGTTAAAAAAATAAAACCACAAATATTTACTTTTACTAGTAATTATGAAAAATTACAAAGAAAATGAGAAACAATAAACGAATTAAATGAGATCTTCGAAATAATGATGCATGCTAGTCGAATTAAAATTTAATGTGATTTTTGATGCTGTATTTGATTCGCTATTTGTGAAATGTTTGCTTTCATGTCTGTCGTAGAAATTCGTAGAATGGCACTCAAATGCTCATCTGCCAGACGAGAAGAGTTTTTTTTTTGTAATTGAGAATTGAAAACGTTTGTTCGCCTAAATAAGTGCTACCAAAATGTTTAATGAATTGCTGAGCAAACTTTCTCAATTCGTTAAAATTTGATTTTAGATAGAATTAGCGACCCGCAGGCCGCATTCGGCCTGCGGGTCGCTAATTCTATCTAAAATCAAATTTTCGCCGACCGCTGATGTACAGTATTGTACAGGTACACAAGGCTACACATCAAGCTATACATTTCCAGTTTACGCTGATCTCGCACTGCAAGGAAATCCTATACAATGCGAGATCAGCTTATACTGGAAATGTATATAGCTTGATGTGTACCCGTGCGTACATGGCATAAATAAGATCAAATAATATAAGTTGTTGGAAAGTACTTCAAACACAATATTTAAATAATAGGACTGTGATAATAGTTTAAATATAATAATAATAATGCCTAACTTAGCTTGTTTTCTAATAGCTTAATTTTATTTGCAGGTCCAAACACTACTAAAAAAGTAGTGAATCATATAAATATGACAAAAAAGGAGCATAATTTATACCAAAAATTGGTAAAAATGCGAATTAAATTGTCAAAATGCCGGAACAGAGCGCAGAAGCAATCATTGCAATTATGAGCAGCCAAAAACTTTATGAAGAGTAGCAACTTTATAGCTACTGTTAACAATTTGCCAAGCGCTGCTAAAGTTTTAACCATGTTACAGTTCAGAGAACATAAAAAGAAACAAAAAGGTAGAAGATTTTCTACTGAAGAAAAAATTTTAGCTTTGGCAATGCTGAAGCAAAGTCCCAAAGGCTATCGCTTTCTGCGAAGAATGTTAGTTCTGCCTTCTCAGCAAATACTAACAACATTTTTGAACCAGGCCAATATAAATCCTGGTATTAACAATAATGTATTTGCTCAACTTAAAGCAAGAGCAAATAAAATGAAGGTAGCAGACAAACTCTGCATATTAATGTTTGATGAAATGTCGCTAAAAGCTAACATTACTTATAATGAAAGAAAAGATTTGGTGATAGGTTTTGTAAATAATGGACGTGAAACAAAACCAGAATTTGCAGACCATGCACAGGTTTTTATGATCAGGGGTCTCATAAGGAAATACAAGCAACCTGTTGCCTATACATTTGCACAGGCAGCCACTAAAGGCCCAGAGCTGGCTGTGCAAATTAAAACCGTCATACAAAATCTGCAAGAAACTGGCTTCAATGTAGTGGCTACAGTATGTGTATGTGACCAAGGCACTAATAATAGACATGCCTTAAATCTTCTCCTTAATGAAACCAGGGGACATATGCTGAGAAGTGGACAAGAAGTCAGAGAAGACACGAAATTAATAATAATTAATGACATGAAAATTGTTCCACTATATGATCCCCCACATTTGATAAAAGGTATACGAAATAATCTTTTGGAGAAGAATTTAAGGTATACAACCGATAATAAAGAAAAGACAGCTAAGTGGGATCACATTAAACAATTACATGAAGAAAATCCTGCATATAAAGGAATCCGATTAGTGCCTAAGTTGTCAGACAGCCATGGTGATCCGACGAGAACAAAAATGAAAGTAAAATTTGCCAGCCAAGTGTTCAGTAGAACTGTCGTCTACTATGGGATACCTTGCAGGTAAGATCAAAAATGTGATGTTTTTGTGTTAAGACTCAGCTGTATTTAGCTCAGCAACATTAGGTTGTCCTCAAACTAAATGGCTTACTTATATCATAATGATATATTAATTGTAGAAGAATCTAAATCTAAATTATAATTTTCTGTATGTATTTTTGCCACCATG
This sequence comes from Polymixis flavicincta, assembly GCA_949987655.1. Taxonomy (NCBI): domain Eukaryota; kingdom Metazoa; phylum Arthropoda; class Insecta; order Lepidoptera; family Noctuidae; genus Polymixis; species Polymixis flavicincta. Next base: position 16,189,623 of record OX465173.1, read on the forward strand.
GAATTTAAATAATTCAATTCTAATTCATTATTATAAATTAGAATCACTTGGCTTCCATTATCAGTATTTTTTGTAGTGCTAAATAGGCCCGCTCTTGACCCTGATCACGCCTGATAAATGTATATTGGTACACCATCTATGCAAGCATGTATTCCATAGCTAGGTACATGTATAATTTTATACACAAAGTGTGCACATAGGACAGAAATCTTAAACATAATCTAATATTGAATTATTATTGTTTTGCAGATAACGGAATCCTCCCAGCTGAATGCAAGGAGACTGCAGATGTCCTTCTCTTTTTTGACAATCTTTTTGATTCTGTCAATGGCAGCTTTACAAAAAATAGATTTTCAAAACCTCTTCTAGGACCCGTAACACCAAATTCAAAACACCATGAGTTTTGGGCAGAATCAAAAATAGTTTTAAAGTCCATGAAATTTATCACAGAAAAAAACAAAATTGCATGTGTACCTACTATCAATAATTGGGTATGGACACTGGAAGGCATAGAAACATTAGTTAAAATATTAGCTATTGACCACAATATTACGTCTATATGGATGCGGCACCTAAACCAAGACCCAATCGAGAATTTCTTTGGGGCCATAAGAAGTCATGGGTGCCGTAACACAAATCCAACGCCAGAAAGATTTGAATCGGCGTTAACAACCTTATTGGTCAATAGCCTGTCCAGTGTCCATGCCCCTGGAGCGAATTGTGAAGAAGACCAATGCAATGCACTACATGCCCTCATTGTTACAAAGAATAGGGAAACTGCGACGACTGGTGATATCTTTTTAGATATTGTAAATGAGATTACCCTTACACCTTTGGAGGAAAAAAGCCAGCCCCAAATAATGGGGCCCCTACAATATGTTTCGGGATATTTTATAAAAAAAACTAAAAATAAAATATTTAGGTCCTGCGAAATTTGTAAGGGTAATCTCTATAGCGAAATTGAGAATGATTTTATTAAAAGAAGAGAATTTGCCAATCGTCGTTGGCTTTCCAGCCCTAGCCCAGATTTTTTAAAATGTGTATCTAACATGCAGGATATAATAAATGCAATAATAAGTAATAATTTAAATCAAAAAGCCCTCAAGGAATACACAAAAACAATAATTCTTTTATTTCTAGATTTTAATTTTTTAACGTGCTGTGATCACAAAGATAAATTAATAGAATTTTTAATCAATTTAGTATGTAGATTTTTTATGTTTACATATTGTAAAAATATAAATAAAATATTATCTGGCAAAAAAGATATTGACAGTGACGAGGATGTAATGCAGTGCAAAGCAAAAAAGTATTTTAAAAGATGTTTTAAGAGAAAAAATTGACAATAGGAACAATGCATTAATAGTGTTGTACTTCGTAGCACGACCATGAACTCATTCATTATAACTTTAGATGGTAATAGTATCCTTTTAATTTGTACTAAGTATTTTATACCACTAATTAGAAATTGTATACCTTTCAATTAACGTAGATATACAGGTCGTGCTGGCAAGATTCCTTCCCAGCACGACCACGCTAATATTCCACCTGGCATAGAAGTTGATGAAACAGGAGTATGCCACGATAATTGAGAGGTATACAATTTCTAATTAGTGGTATAAAATAGTACAAATTAAAAGGATTCTATTAATTACCATCTAAAGATAAAATGAATGCGTTCATGGTCAGGCTACGAAGTACAACACCATTATTAAAATAATGTCAAATTCCATAATTATGTAATAGAAAGTCTACTGTAAATATCCTAATAGAATATTTATAGTTAGATTTTCTAATACATGCACCTACTACGACGACTATTGTACTAAGGAAAATAAATGAATATGATTATATTGTGAATATGATTATGTGGCGCTCTCCCCAAGCTGGCAACAGCCCCACTGCTAGAGCAATTACGCTTATCAATTAGTTTCTTGAATTTATTCTGGATGCAGATATATTTTTGACTCGCAAAGTACAATCGCAAAACATATCTGTATTTATCTGAATGTGAAAAAGTAATTAAGGTTGTTTCTGTTTGCAAAGTTTTGGTCTTAATTTTTTGTTAGTCCTAGTTTTTATCTGACGTTTTATTGTAATTTTAACTAGTGTAATTAGCATAGATTTAAGCGATTTGGTGTAAACTGTAAGCATAGTTATAATGAATAAATGAATTGAATATTAATATGAGTTTTTTTTTTCAGCCTAAGTAATCCCTTAATTTATTCATATACGTTAGTCTATGATTAAATTACGGGGTTATTAAAAATAAATAATCTAAACTTTAAAAACCTGCCTGAAAGCAGTACTGATGGTAGACGTATAGATCTACTTATATACATAATAGGAAAGTTGCATGTTTGTAGTTAGAGATGGCGCCACTAATCGCTTTCCTTCTGAACTCGTTGAGTAAAGCCTCTATACCTATATATAAAAGTACTCTGTGCACCGCGCGTTGGACCAAAACTTATAAACGATGCCACAACTTAGGCCACAATACTCGTCTTTTATGTCTTGATTTTATGTGCTAATAAATAAATAAGTTTTATAACAAAAATATAAGAAATTAATCAAAATGTTTGGTTCAAAAACTGTTTTTTATTTGTTGACGGTGTTTAGTGCGTGTTATGGTGCAGTTGATATTAGTAAGTGATACACATTTTAATTTAAGTACTAACCATTTCATAAGTTAAAGTTATATTTTTGTGTAATAAAAAAAAAATCATTGTAGACATTTAAGTAAAAAAAAACTGAACAAATTGGTTATTAATAACTTTATCTGAAAAGTGATTAAGTACTTACCTATACCTAACAGTTTTGACATATTTTCAATACCAAATATGCTAGACTGAAATAATGATTCCTCTAATAAAACTTTCCTGATCCTAGAAAAACCTGCCCTTAACCGATTAAAATGTTTTTCTTCTGCTGATCTTCCTGGTTTTCGTTAAAAAAAATTACATAGGTACTCAACTTGCACGAGTAATGTTTACACGTCATAATAACAGTTTAATGGACACTTTAATTGTCCACCAACGCTACTGTATCATTTTATTCCTTCCTCCATATAATTAGCATCATCATTTAGCAGCAAGTGACATACGTATTTCCACGTATTTAAGCAAAAACGTGCAATTAATGAAAAAAACAACTAAGGTAGCATTTATAACTGATGGATCCCAAAGACCATGAACTCTGGAAATGTTGAAGAAACCGCCAAATCATTTAAATTGTTTTGTTTTTAGGGTTCCGTACCTCGAAAGGAAAAAAACGGAACCCTTATAGGATCACTTTGTTGTCCGTCCGTCCTTCTGTCTGTCAAGACCCTTTTTCTCAGGAACGCGTGAAGGTAACAAGCTGGAATTTATATCAAATACTCAGGTCTACTGTCCCTTGGAGCTGTGAAAAAATCAAACTTCTAAGCTAACGCAAGCTACAACAAATTTCCGCAAATTTTCGACACTTGCAAGGGAATCAAAACCTACAGGGTACTTCCCGTGAACTCAGAATCTTGAAATTTGGTACGAAGCAACGTCTTATAGCACAGATTAAGGGATTTTTTTAGTTACATCATATAATAAAATTAATTGTAATAATTTTACACTTACTACCCCCTTGCAATAAAATACCATAACTTTTACTTATATACCTACAGGTTTGTACGGAACCCTCGGTGCGCGAGTCCGACTCACACTTGGCCGGTGTTTTTAATGACATGACTACAAATTACGAAAAAAAATTATCATGCTTGCACTAATTCACTGTAACCTTATCAAGATTTATTTAAAACTTTATTGATTTATTTTATATTTCAGGAAAATACTTGAAAGTATGCGACAGAAATGCAATAGATGTGAACGATTGCATGGCGGACGCAGTGCAGAAGGGCATTGCAGTTATGATCAATGGCATAGATGAGCTAGGAGTGCCACCCATTGACCCTTACCTGCAGAAGGAGTTCCGAGTGGAGTACAAGAATAATCAGGTATTTACGAACTAATTCCTTATAGGCTAACAACTCTTGCACAAAATTCAAACATAATTAGCCCGTAATGTTCCCACAGTTGGGAAACAGGCCTCCTCACTTCGAGCGGGAGGGGGCTGTAATCTACCGCGGGCCCAGTGCGGGTTGGTAGATGTCACATGTCTTCGAATTTTTAGTTCTAGGACATGCCGGTTTTCTCACGATGTTTTCCTTCACCGCTTTGAGAGCAGTGGTGATGAAATTATTTACACAAAGTAAAGCGCTTGTCTGGTTCGAAAGCACGACCAAAGCATTCTTAAATCGGGGCCCATACCGCGGAACCACCACTGCTCTACAAAAGATACACACTATTGAATTTGTAGGAAATCTGTTTAGGAAAACGAAAGATGTAATCGAAGTTAATATGTTAAATTCGTTATAATTCTACTTCATGACTAAGTACCTAAGTCCGTCTGATATAGAATTCAATTTAGTCCAGTGAGATCATTAGCTTCCAAGTTCCTAATAAGAGCTTTCTTAAGTAGAGTTTCTACAAATTGGATAATGTAATAAAGAAGAAGGCGAAGAAGAAGTTAGAACAAATTCGACTTCTACTATTTCTACCATGCTGATCGCAAATTCAATGCTGTTAAATAACTTTATCTTTGAATCATCAAATTGAATTTACTCAACCGTAAGTTGTAGGTCATATTTAAGGAGATTGAGGATACCTAATATTACCTAATCTTCAAGGATTCTAAGGAGAATCGATTGACTAAATACCTACCTAACTTCAGATCGGTATGCAATGCACAGTAAATTCGCGCACGTTTCGCCGACAAACGATGGACTGATTCTCGCAACGTACGTATGATTAAGTACTTTGAATCAGTCATCCAAGTCAAGTAAATACTCTTAGATAAACAGGGTCAAATTAAATTAGCTAACGGAACTCCACAGACGTGATCATCAAATAAAATCATTTACAGGTTTGCAAACATGGGCAATTAGTACCTACATAGATGTTTTATTTTATGACTCCGCTATGTTCTACGGTCACATAGGCATGTAAATCACATAATTATTATTTTTGAATTTATACAAATTTAACGATTCATATAAAATCGTTTCAGTTACAGTAAAAATATCACAATAATACAAAAATGTCAAAGGTACAGTAATAAAAAAAAATGTCAAAGGTCATCAAGGATACACAGTAAGAACAAAAACAGTCGTTATAAGAAAAAAAAACAAATGAATAGTAGCATGCCAATCAGTCAGTGATAAATAAGTAGTTTTGGAAGTCAGTAAAAACTTTTTTCATTTACCTAGGTACCAAATTTTTCGTTTAGTGCCCTTTGTATTTCAAAACAGTCTTAAGTAGTTAGTTTTAATAATATTTGGTACTTTATTATAAATTCGTAGACCAATACCAATGTTCGGTTTTACATTTAATTTGACACAATTGATTTATACCTATGTATATTTGGTCCGTATTGGATTCCTTCTGAATGGCGACAATTTTTGAAAGGGATGTGTATTAATTTTCACAAATAAAAGCCGTTTCATCGCCACAAATACAGACGGAAATCTTAATATTTTCAAAGATTTAAAATGTCACGACAAAATAAAAAGATTTGATGTTGTTGTTTTTGGGTCTGTGTTTCTTTTGGTCATCAGGTTTTTGTATAAAAATAACACAAAAACCTGATTGTTTTAAATGAAGTGTGTTTTAAATAAAATAAAACATCAAGTCTATATTCATTTCTTTTTGTTTTATCATCTTATCTATATAAATAAAAAGAAAAGTCCTGACTGACTGACTGACTGACTCATCAACGCCCAGCCCAAACCTTGGATTTAGAAAGCTAAAATTTTAAGGAAGGATTTTTCAAAATTCAACCCCTGAGGGAGTTAAATAGGGGATGAAAGTTCCACGCGGGCGAAGCCGCTGGCAACAGTCAGTGTTTAAGTATCGATACTGCCGTCTTGTATGGGTCAGAATGTTGGGCCACAAAAGGGATGAATGAAAGGCAATTGCTTGTAGCTTACACTGATGGATAGAATAAGAAATGAGTAAATAAGAGGAAGCCTGAAAGTGGCACCGGTATCTGAATAGTTGTGTGGAAATCGGTTGTCATGGTAGGGTATGTGATACGGAGGAATGAGGAAAACGTCAAGACAAGAAGAGACAAGATATTTATTTGTAGAAACATGAGTATACATACAAGGCATGCAGGTTGTTCATAAACAAGAAAGATCCGTCATGTTCGGCCTTTGTGGCATACAAATATATAAAGGTAAGAAAAGTAATACATGACCATTTAAACAAAGCAAAAATAATTATTAAATTTTTACACGAACTAAAAATTAAACAAAACACTAATACAATAAAATTGTCCTATATTCTAATTATAAATTGTCAAAATTATAAAATACAAATAAATATTAATTTGTTAAATTCTTAATATTACACTTTGTCATTTAAAAATTCTAAAATACTGTAGTATGCTTTCCCAACTAGATATATTTTTAGCCGCGTTTTTAGTACGTGTGCGCTTAGTTCTCTCCATCCCTTTGGAAGTTTATTAAATAATAAAGGTGCCATGCAAAATACACTTTTCCGCATTAATGCTGTTTTGGAACCATGTGAGCAAAGCATAGTGTTATCGCGTCTGGCGCGACTGACTTTGTCTGCCATGCGCGGAAATAATTGCCGATTACATTTTACAAACATGACAACTTCGAATATATACAGAGACGGTAACGTCATTATGTTATAATTAATGAAATAAGGTTTACAACTGTCAGTCGAAACTAATTTAAACATCGTCCTAATACACCGTTTTTGAGCTTTGAAAGGTATATCCTTGTCAGTCGAATTACCCCAAAGGATAATTCCATACCTTAGGTGCGACGAAACTAGGCCGTGGTAAGCTGTTAGCAATGCGTCAGTGTTAAGCACAGGAACTAATTTGTGTAGGGCATAAGAAGAGTTACTAATTTTTTTGGTTAAGATTTCAACGTGTTCTTTCCAATTTAACTTTTTGTCAATAGTTACACCGAGGAATTTAGCAGTATTGACTTCTTCAATGGTTTTGTCATTATATTGGACCTTAAGATCAGCTAAAGTTGGTAAGCGTTGACTGAAATGCATAATATTAGTTTTATTGAGATTTATCCTTAAATTATTATTTTCCAAATATTTTATTATTGATGTTAGAGAATTATTAATGTCTTTTTTATATTTGTCTTTAGTATCACATTGAATTGTTATGGTACTGTCATCAGCAAAAAGGGTCACAGGTTGATCAACATATTTAGGTAGATCATTTATATATATAACGTCGTGAAGAAAGTTTTGAGTATGAATTTCGATGGCTATAAGAGTAGGGGGAGACCAGAGAAACGATGGATGGACTATGTGAATGATGATATGGTTAGAAAGGGTGTGACTACGGAGATGACGACTAATAGAGAAGTGTGAAAGAAAAAGACATGTTGCGCCGACCACAAATAACATTGGGATGAGGGGGGAGAATGGTGATGAGATGGTAAATCCACCTTACCGCAGCCCTGTGTTGATTTGTCATTTCCTGTTATTAATAGTACCAATGAACAGTGTAAGCAAATTGGAAAAAATGATATAGTTTTATTCTGTGATGAGATTGGAAAAGAGTTAGGCAACTTGTTGACGGATGAATATCCGGGACATTCCATAATAAATTACTGTATGCCTGGTTGTTCCTTATTTAATATTATGAAAGAAATTATCAAATGTAATTTTAACCAGAACACAACATTGTTAATTTTAATGGGTAATAGGGGAAAATTGAACAAAGGAGAATTGCTCCAATATTATAGAACATTAAGCAATCTTAGTTTAAGTAAAATTGTGTTGTTTACATTCCCATATAGTAACAGTTTGCCACAGGAAGAAAATAGGTTAAGATTTGAAATTAATATGACATTGCATAATTTGACATATCATAATAATTTGTTTCATCTCGTTGATACTAACAATTATGTTGGTAATAATTTGCAATTGACGAAAGATAGATATAGTATTGTGATGTACTATCTTTCTAACTATCATAAAAGACAGATAGCTGTGTCGCTATCATATTTTTTTTCCATAACAGCCAAGAATTTGGCTAAGCAACTTGCTCCTTTTGAGCAATGCAATGACATAAATAAGTATTCTGCCAATAATTTGGCAAATAACAATGACATTGATCTTCATTTAAATTAGAAATTAAGACAACAGAGGCAACCTCTTGCAAAAATGTAAGGATAGCAAATGAAAGTGTAAAAGTATTACATAGTATCAACCTGGTGCATCAAAACATTCAAGGGTTTTTGAACAAAGATTTAGAAGTAGATTTATTTCTTAACTGTAATAGTATAGATATTCTGTGTATGACAGAACATTGGCTTAAAAGCCACCAGTTCATGTTTAATTTTAATCATCACCAGGTTGGTAGTTCGTTCAGCAGAGTAAATGCTATACATGGTGGCTCATTAATTTTAGTAAGTAACCTGTTACAATTTAAAGAACGTAAGGATATTGTGAGCCTCTCTGTTGAGCGGACAGTTGAAATAGCCTGTATAGAATTGGAGCGGTTTGTTGTATTAAGTGTATACAGACCACCTTCAGGATTGTATGACTGCTTTGAAAAGGTAATGGATGAAGTATTACACAAGATTTGTAACTCGAACAAGTCTATTATTGTTTGCGGTGATTTTAATGTTAATTTATTAGATAACTCAGGTTATAGTAGTAAAATAATAAGTTTATTTCAGTCGTACAATCTTGTTAACTTATTTATGGAGCCCACAAGAATAACCCCTAGTAGTGCCACATGCCTAGATAATATTTATACAGATGTTGTACCGAGCCACAAAGAAATTATTAATTTATTAGAATCTGATCATTGCGGGCAACGGATTACCATTCAAAATCAAAATAAAAAAATGGGTAAAAAGGATATCACTGTTAACCCCAAAACTGCCTTTCGCCTAGAGGCCTTTAAAGTTAAACTTGAAAATAAATTACCAGTTTTATCTGCAAATGCTGATCCTAATCACCTATATGGTGATTTTTTTAAGATGTATTGTAAACAATTTAATTCCACATTTATTCCCAAGACTATCTCGATTAATAGTAACGTCTCTTTCAGTGATTGGGCTACCATTGGTATTCATAAAAGTAGAACACGACTTTATGAGCTGTACAATGAAAGGACTTCTGTAAACACTGCTGAATTTAATTTATATGTTAGAAATTATTCCAAATTATTTAAAAAAGTTTGTTGGATGGCCAAGTCGCGTTATTTGAGTTCTAAGATTAAAAACAGTAGTAATGTAATTAAAACGTCTTGGAATATTATTAATAGTGAAACGGGAAGGTCTAGCAACCGAAATACTGACTACAGCCTGTCTATCAACGACAACATAATCACATCAGACTCGCAAGTCGCCGCGGCTTTTGAAAATTTCTTTGCAGATATTCCCGTTTCAACTACAAAATCACTAAACTCATCACCTTCTGTTGCTGAGTCTTTGCTGAAGGAAAATGTTAATGTTTGTGATTCAGAATTTCATTTTGAACATATTAGCTGTAGAGATATAATTAAAACCTTTCACACTTTAAATGTAAAAAAGACTGCAGATCTGTGGGGTAATTCTGTAGAAGTTGCTAAGTCTATTATTGACATTGTAGCACCTACTTTAGCTCTTATATTTAATAATTGTATAGACTGTGGGGAGTTTCCTGACCTAATGAAGAATAGTAAAATAATACCTTTGTTTAAATCAGGTAGTACATCAGACCCCTCTAATTACAGACCTATTTCAGTACTACCTACCTTTAGTAAAATTTTTGAGAAATTAATTTTAGATCAATTGCAAAGATTTTTTAATAAACATAATTTATTAAATCGCAAACAGTTCGGTTTCACAAGGGGTCGTTCAACTACCGATGCCGGTGTTGAACTCTTAGGGCATATTTACAATGCATGGGAAAATAAATACGATGCCTTGGGCATTTTTTGTGATTTATCTAAAGCATTCGATTGCGTGCTTCATGAAACTTTAATCAGGAAACTCCGCCACTACGGGATCCGGAACACCGCTCTGGATCTTCTTATTTCATACTTGTGTAATAGGATTCAGTGTGTTGATGTAAACGGAAAAAGATCTCCCGGGTCCGTAGTATCAATGGGAGTCCCACAGGGCTCGATTCTTGGCCCTTTCTTGTTTCTTATTTATATTAATGACTTGCCTTACCTCATAAAAGATCATCATGATATAGTGTTGTTTGCGGATGACACTTCACTTTTGTTTAAACTTAAACGTCAGCAACTTGTTAATGACGATGTAAATAGCGCAATCTCAAAAGTAGTTCACTGGTTCAATGTTAATAATTTACTTCTTAATGAAAAAAAGACCAAATGCATTAAGTTTACGCTACCTCACGTTAAGCAGGTGAAAACTAATGTGTTGATAAAAGGCGAAGAATTGAATCCTGAAGATAGCACTGTATTCTTGGGCTTAACTTTGGATGCCAAGCTTCAGTGGGGCCCACATATAGCCAAATTATCGAAAAAGCTAAGCTCTGCAGCATACGCTGTTAGAAAAATTCGTAATTTAACTGATATAGAGACAGCCCGCTTAGTGTACTTTAGTTATTTTCATAGTGTAATGTCGTATGGTATTCTATTGTGGGGAAATGCCGCCGACATTCAGACTATTTTTGTCTTGCAGAAAAGAGCTGTTCGATCAATTTATAAATTAAGTCCGAGACACTCTCTCAGAGAGAAATTTAAGGAGATTAATGTAATGACTGTGCCTTCACAGTATATTTATGAAAATCTTTTATATGCCCATAAAAATATTAAATTGTTTAAAAAATACAGTGATATCCATAGTATAAATACTAGGAACAAACACAAATTTGTTGTACCATCAACAAGGCTCAAGAAAATAGGTGGGTCATTCAGATGTCAATGTATACGCTTTTATAATAAACTTCCAAGCCATGTTCAAGATCTAAGTCTCAATAAATTTAAATCATTCATTAAACGTAAGTTGTGCCTGAAAGCCTTTTATACTGTTAAAGATTATATTGAGGACAAAAAAGCTTGGGATTAACCTGCTCCAATTTTGTATACTGAATCTAGTTTTTATTTTTGTTTTGCTCTTTGACATTCTATTATTATTATATACACTTTGACATTTGATTATTATTATATACACTTTGACATGAATATTTACTTTGTGAAGTATAATATTATTTTTGCTTTAATTATTGTGAATGTGAGGACTATGTGGTATTTTTGTTTTTGTGTTTCATCTCTTTCTCAGTTCATTTTTAAAGTTAATCTGGCAGTTTGAGTACTTTATGCGGCTTACCCAAATGTCCTTTCTTTGGTATTGTTCGTCAAATCGTTGAGCTCCTCAAGTTCTGAGTTGAGCCGTATGATTACTGATACATGCGTGCACTGAATGGACAGGTCCACTCAACCTGTGTGGTTCTTTCCTCAAAAGACCATTTCAGACACCAATCCACATGGTCTTCACATGATCTGACCAAGATTATGTCTGGACTTTAAAAGAGACTGCGACCTCTGAGTTTGTTTCGGCCTTTCTTCTCAGAGTAGTCAGATAGGAAACGCCGACCTCATCTAGTTTAAAAAAATATGATTGACGTGTAAAAGTGTTTGTACAAACCTACTTACAGAAATAAATCATTTATCATTTATCATTTATCATTTATCATTTATCAGATATCGATACCCATCACGTGATCACGTCGGAGACTTTCGATTACTAATTTAATTCGACCCTGTACTTACATAACTTAAGACTAATTTATTAAACTAGCTAACCCGACAGACGTTTTCCCGTTTAAATTTCAATAGCTCATAAAAAAATCCTATGGGGCAAAAGGACGTTCAGTTTTTCCCACTTTAAAACCAGGAAACTTTTCCAATGTTTCTTTCCATAAAAACCTAATTCGGACTATTTTTAAAGCAAAAAACAGACATGTCATTTCAGCCTGACCTACCTACTCAACTGATGTGCTTACGAACAAACGGCATTTCAGTTTTATTTACTCACTAGTTATAGACAAAAGATAGAGGACCTCCAATGGCGCGAGGGAAACTGAAATCAAAATGAAAAAGATCCGATTTGACCTTTTAATCACAGGTACTCTAAAATAAATATCAATGAGAACAACGTATGAAAAACGCAATCAGCTTAAGGCCATTCACACATAAACTGATTACTGTAATTTATCAGATCAAGGTTCCTTTTTAGAGTACCGTAGACAAATGGCAAAACCAACACCCTAATTGCGTAACTCATAATCGGTTTCAATTTGACAGTTCAACAGTATTCATTGCGTTATTTACGTTGTTGAACAGACACATTTTTCGAACCTATGAAGCAATGGTTTAACAATCTGTTTCAAAACGAAACAGATTATGATGAATCGTGAGTTACGCAATAAGAGTGCAAAACTCTTATGATCTCAATTTCATGAAATATAATCTTATTTTTGCGGTCGATAAAATAAATACTACTTACTATGCTTGCGTCATATTCATCCTGACTTATGGGACCCTCCACCCACTGTGCGTAGTCCAACTAGACACACATACCTTCACTTACATAAATTCACGCCTTTTGGCCAGGGGGATAGAAAGTACAGAACGCCACCTGCTACGATCCTTACACATTATTTTTGCTTCATCGTGCCAACTACGATAAGACCAAACAACGGAATGTTTCCGTTGTTTGGTCAAATCCTTACACAACAATAATTTGTTTGCTGAATAAAGAGCTTTACCGGTTGTAGAAAGTTGTTGGATAATGCACAGTTCATAATATTTTACTTATTGGCAAAATGGCAGGCAATTAGTGTTATATTAATACTAGGTACCAGTTAAGGAAAGAGAGATGTGGAAAGAGAGTGAAGGAGGCCTTCGCCCAGCGTTAATACTACCTACTTAGGTACTGTGCTCTTTTTAGTGAAACTATGAAAAAATAAACATAAAAAGAATGGTTGTTTGGTGAACAGCCCAGCCTTTTCCCTTTATTGTAGTTACTACCAGATTTTAATTCGTTTTAGAAATTAGGGATCAGGATTTCATAATGTGAAACCAAAAACGAAAGATTCCATGAACGCCAATGCGAATCTAAACACAAAAGAAAAGAAAGTAAACATCGGGATAGCGACTATCCAATAGATCTTGACGTGACCTAAACGGAGCGCATCTAAATTATTCAATACAAATCAGTACGAGTCCAAATTTACCATATTGTAGTAAACCAAAACCTTTCCTAACCAGCAGGAGCACGAGAACCATAGACAAGCATTTTGTCGTCGGAAGAGTAGACAAAAATAACGTTTCCTTATAGAGACTTGACAGTTTTTCATTGAGAAATGTAGACAAGCGATTTATATTCTACAGTAGAGTAGAAATAAAAAGTGTCATGCTAAGCCTGCTGAACAAATCCTTATGGACACCTAACACACTATAAATCAGGATTTGAATATTTTTGAATACGTATGACTAATCCATTGATTCAATGTTCGAAAAATACCTATGTGTGCTCAACAATGAAAATTGCGCAAGGAATGTTGTTGAACTGTCAAAATGGAAGCCATTCCTATTAGTATGTTACGCAATGACCCCCTGGTCATGGACATCCTTATATGGGTACCTAGTCATCCTTAGTAAAAAAACAAAGTCGCTTTTCGTGTTTGTACGCTTAGATCTATTAAACTACGAAACCGATTTTAATGCGGTTTTCATTTATAGATAGAAGAGGAGGGTTTATACAGGATAAGTTTTTAACCAGTGTGCAAACTGTAACCATGAATTCAGCATACCATTCTAGACACCCCAGCGCAGAAATTTTTCGTCAGTCAGACAAAAAAAAATCAGCTGTTCCATACATTTTAACCGCGTAGGTATTGCACTTTTCTGTGAAACAGCAGATATTTTTTTGTATAACCAACGAAAAATTTCTGCGCTAGGGGGTCTAGAATGATATGCTGATTTTTTGGTTACAGTTAGCGTATTGGTTTAAAACTTATCCTGTAAAAAGACACTAGCACAAACCATAAATATAACCAAGTCATCATTACATATACAATCCATAAAAAAGTCATATAGTTGTTAGTTGTTGCAGCTTTTATATTTCCTTCAACTGAATGTCAGCCATTAAGCATATGTGTTTGACCTGACCTCATAAACTATTGTTTTAAACGATTTGCCAAATGTCTCAAGAATAACAATATGCATTTTGAGACGAGTTTTTATTCTAGGAAAAAAAAAAACTTTTACCTTGAAAGAAATCTTTTGAAACAAATGGCTTATGTACAGTCACAACAAATGTCGTTAACATGTCGTGTGTGTAATATCGCATTTTTTTTTAAATCATTTTGCTGTTGTAACCGAAAATATTATCTCATCACTTTTTATTTGGCTTAGCTTACTTTTTTATTCAATAAGAAACGTTCTATTAGGGATCAAACGATACGCCACACGCTTATATGCATTGAAATATGTATTTTATTGCACCCCTCGGTTAAACATTTGGTATTAGCGGTGCACAAAATACACCTTTCCAATGTTATCAATATAGTGCCAATAGTCGTAATGGTGGTCATACGGACGTACATACAGACGGACATAACGAAATTATAAGCGCTCCGTTTTTGCCATTTGGCTGCGGAACCCGTCCCCACCTTACCAATATCTGCCAGGGGTGCGGGTTGTTCGAAAGAGATACTGGCACACAGGCAAGTGAAGGAACACGGGTGGGTTTTAGTCAGTAGAAGTCTGACACGCCCTACCGCTCCACCCTAGAGCGGGAGAAGTTATTTGATGATTTCCCACCAAAAAAAAAAGACCAAAGAAAGAAAAGAAGACCTATGTAGGTTGCGGGAGAAGTTATTTGATGATTTCCCACCAAAAAAAAAAAGACCAAAGAAAGAAAAGAAGACCTATGTAGGTTGCGGGAGAAGTTATTTGATGATTTCCCACCAAAAAAAAAAGACGAAAGTAAGAAAAGAAGACCTATGTAGGTTCCCATGAAGAAAACATAACATAGGTACCGAAAACTAGTTTGTCAGGTTAGATATTATGTAAAATGATCACTGTTAAGAGACTCGTCGCTGACCTCACTTTCCTATTATACTGACGTAGGTTAGGTAAGAAGGAAACGTGTTGAGCCGATCTCAATCAACAAACAGGACAAGGATAGGAAGATGATTAATTATTTGCTTATCGTCCGAGTCAACATATTTCTTTTGGTTGTTTCTTATTATGCATCTACTTGAGAACTAGAATAACTTCCTACTTTCTGTTTTAGACATTAATTTAAGCAATAAAAACTTATAAGATCAGTCAGGGAATTTTCTGTCACTTTTAAACCCCTGCAAAATTTTATAAGTACCTTTATGTATCAAATTAAGTACCTAAATTAATTATTCGAGGAATTACAGGTTTTATTTGCCTGATACACATAAATCTCAGTTTAAATAATAAGTTTGTGGCTTGCCAAGTACAGCTGGATCTGTCGTACTTTTAAGCCCCCTTATTCTTGTAATGAATTATGTTCAACTAAATACGCTTTTAAAACATATAATATAGAGTTTAAGTGGAGAAATTTTATCAAAATAGTATCACTTTTGATCAATGCTCGAAATTAAAAATCCATACAGGTAAATTTTATTTATAAAAAATATTACTAGGTATTATAAAAAACCTGCTAATTTTATTGTACGTCTAATAAAAATGTCATCTAAGAATTGATATTTTTACATAAGTAGGTACCTACCTAATTAAAAACAATATTATAGGTACACACGGCTACACATCAAGCTATATATTTCCAGTATAAGCTAATCTCGCATTGTATAGAATTTCCGTTCAGTAAGAGTTCAGCGTAAACTGGAAATTTGCTTGATGTGTAGCCGTGCGTACCCACAAAAATACTGTCAAGTTCTGATCTTGACGAACTGGTTTTACTGTCCCTGTTTAATTCTATTTTAAATTAATTAAACAATAATGTTTGATTCACTTAATGTTCAAATGATGAATAAGTTTGTCATTTGCGTTTCTGAAAGTTAACTCTTACTTTTATAATAAATTTATTTATAATCGCATTAAAGGACACTGAACGAGACAGACTCACAGTATAAGTTTCATTATTATATTGGAGTTTAGTGTCCCGCTAAGTGTTATGATTCCGATTTCCGATAGATGGCAGGTAACATACTCTGGGATTACTATTAGAATTTCCGACAGCAAATGTTTGACCAATAGGTAGTCGAATCCTGCCTAATAGCCTCGCTTACCACGAAAGCAAATAACACACTTAATTATTGGGAAAGGTAGGTATAAAGATCAAACACATAGTAGGTACGTAGGTACAGTCGATCTTAAAAAGATGTAAACAGCGACAAGAATCAATGTGATAGTCTACAATATTTGTTCCACAAATACACATTGTTCACACATTGAAGCTCAACAATCTGTGTAACCTTTTCAAAACTGTGTTATAGTCCACTTCCCGTCCAACTGAATGCAGCTGAATACCAGTGCTTTGCCCATACTAGATAATATAATTATTTTTCCGCAGTAAAAAATAACGGGTTGCCAAGACTTAAATAATGCTTTCACTGTTATAAAGTCATCAGATCTAATGTAAAGCCAAGCCCCGGCCCTGGCACACAGGCTACTGAGAGAACACGGAGTTTTAGTCAGTAAAAGTCGCCCTCCTGCTCCACCCAGAGCGGGAGAAGTTATTTGATCATTTCCCATCCAAAAAAAAAAAACAAAAACCTTATATCTTGGTCAAAATGTAAGCCTTGGCCGTTCCATTGAACTTTTACATTACTTTATAGATCAATGACTTAATTTCTTACCATAAGACCGTAGAAGTCTCTGTGCGACGCGGATGGCTGCGAAACTGCCAAGCCGTACCTACATTTTGACCAAGATGTATGGTTTTTAGTAGAGTTAGGGTTTGGCTCTACATTCGATCTGATAACTTTTTAACAGTGAAAATGTTACTTAAAAATCTCGGCAGCCTACTTTACATGATTGTTTTTTTTGGTGGGATTAAGTATTTATTATTAGGCGTCATTTATGATCTCTCATTAAATGACCGTGCCTAAACCAGCTGCTCCAAATGCAATATGATGGAACAAAGTGGTTGACACTTCAATTAAGTCTTGTACATGTACTTATATACCTATATTATAGGTTTTTGAGACTAACTGCTCGCCTTCATCAATAACGTCGTTATTTGCTTGCCGACCTTCAATCGGCTCTTTGTTTATAGTCTGTGAAGTTGAAAGAAATAAACTTAATTGAAGTTGAAGGTTAGTCAGTGAACGAAATTCAATAACCGGCTTTACCGAGCTTCAATGGATCCTATTTTAAATACTAAATGTTAACGTCACCATTCTATTCTACTCTCGCATCCAAGGTGTATAAAACATTGGCATTGAGATATCACGATAATCATCCATCTCGCATGTGTGCGTTCTCTCTTACAATATTGCATCTTCATTAGTGTATGGTTTAAGAGAGGAACTCAAAAGTACTTAAGTACTTACTTAAACGTCTCTTCAACGGTGCCAGATCGACTATCGGTACATCGAGGTGCTGAAGTGTCTGTATGAAAACGCCACTATGTCAGTCCGACTCCAGGACCGGACTTCGAAACCTATCCTTCTGCAGCGAGGTGTGAGACAGGGAGATGTTATCTCTCCGAAACTGTTCACCGCTGCACTGGAGGATGTCTTCAAGGTTCTGGACTGGAAAGGGGCTGGCATCAACATCAATGGCGAGTACATCACTCACCTTCGGTTTGCCGATGACATAGTCGTCATGGCTGAGACCATGGAGGACCTCAGTGCAATGCTCGATGACCTCAGTAGAGCTTCCGAAAGAGTGGGTCTTAAAATGAACATGGAGAAGACAAAGGTCATGTCGATTGCCCATGTAACACCCACTCCCATGACGATCGGAGGCGCTACACTCGAAGTTGTGACCGAGTACGTTTACCTAGGACAGACTGTCCAGTTAGGTAAGTCCAACTTCGAGAAAGAGGTCAATCGTCGAATCCGACTCGGCTGGGCAGCGTTCGGGAGGCTTCGCAATATCTTCTCGTCCCAAATACCACAGTGTCTCAAGACGAAAGTCTTTGACCAGTGTGTGTTGCCAGTGATGATCTATGGTACAGAGACGTGGTCGCTCACAATGGGCCTTATCAGAAGGCTTAAAGTCACCCAAAGGGCAATGGAGAGGGCTATGCTCGGAGTTTCCTTACGCGATCGAATCAGAAATGAAGAGATCCGCAGGAGAACCAAGGTAACCGACATAGCCCGAAGAATTGCCAAACTTAAGTGGCAGTGGGCAGGGCACATTGCTCGCAGAACAGATGGCCGATGGGGCCGAAAGGTTCTGGAGTGGCGACCGCGTACCGGAAGACGTAGAGTAGGAAGGCCTCCCACAAGGTGGACCGATGACCTTGCGAAGACCGCGGGTGTCCGCTGGATGTGGGAAGCACAAGACCGGTCGAAGTGGAGGAGCCTGGGGGAGGCCTATGTCCAGCAGTGGACGTCTTTCGGCTGATATGATGATGATGACTTACTTAAAAATAATTGAATTTTGCGCGAAATTCAATAGGGTATTTTCCAATTTGATAAAAGCTATTCTAATTTGAAGATTGGAACGATATATTTAACAGAAAAATAAAAATAAATTTATTATATCCATTTTCTCCATTAATAACTATTAAAATAAAATTTATTTTTTGTTGTTTTGAATTTACCGCCAAAACGCTCCTTAAGATGACTTTTATCACGTGACATCGTGACGTCAGCTTTGTGTAAACAGCACCAGTACAAATACTTAGTTTGGCGCAGTTTTAGAAGTATTTGTGCACAGAGGCACCGCACACCAGTGATTTCACTTTCTATCCATAAAAAATCTTGTAAATTATAAACACGACATTTACTTGTTTACTTACTAACTAGGTACTTTAGTTTACACAAAGTTGGCGTCACGTGATAAAAAGTCATAGTCAGGAGCGTTTTGGCGGTAAATTCAAAACAACGAAAAATTTACTTGGTTTACATCGTTTTTAATTGAGAAAATGGATATTTATTTTATTTTTATTTGTCTGTTGCATATTTCGTCCCAATCTTCAAATTAGAATAGTTAAAAAAATGGAAGATACCCTATTGTTTTTTTGCCATTTGCTGCAGGCTTAGCACGAGCCCCGATTTGTAGACGGAACAATAGACATGACTATTAACTTAATGATGTTACATGGGAGAAGATGGCTATGTTTTTCTAGGTTTAATCATCACAGTTATGTGTTCTAAACGAATCATGATTTTGTAGATAATCGTTTATGCTTTATGGCCGTCGAGTAGAAAGTTTGTTGTCACAGTGTGATTTTGACAGTTTGGGAAGAAATATTCTTCTGAAATAGTCTACATTTGTAAGGACCTAGACACAGACAGAGATCGTTACAAACGAAAGACAGATTGTAGAAGGATATCTACGATGCGATGTCAAATATGGAGAAACGAAATGTCACTTTGTATTGAAAAGGCACTTGTCTATTCTTCTTAGAAATATAAATAGTCAATGCTAAGCCTGCAGATTAGTGTCAGGCTGTATGATCGTTAAATATGACTCGCGACCGTAACAAATATGACTTTACAGAATTATAATCTTTAAAAATCATCAATGCCACCCATATTTGTTTATTTAACAATTTAAGCACACAAATGTGTAAACAGCGGCGGACTTAATGCCATAGGCCTTTTGTACCAGTCGCCCTTTGGGGGCTGCAGAGACAAACAGTGGTAGCTGCAATAAATTTAAGGAATATTTTCACATAAACGCATAAACCTAACTTAAACTATAAATATAATACATATTTACCTAACTGTATATTAATTATAAGCACAAATAAATATACAAAAATAAAAGAATTGACTAAAAACAAATAAGACCAACAATGAGAAAACATTACCGCTGTAATGATACTGCCAACTTTTTGCGAAAGTGCTCGCGAACTTAAAATTTGAAGGATAATCGGTTGGTTGCCATCCTGATTTCCTGGGGGAGCGCATTCCACAGAGAGATAGACTGAACGAAGCAAGAAGAGTGAATGAAGTCTGTGCGGTGAGTGGGACATTGAAGCAGACGATTGTGCGATGAGCGTAGATTTCTATTGTGGTTGGCGCAAATGTACTCCCTTATTAAAATATAAAGTTTTTCTTTAGGTAAGGTTTAAACCATCGAGCCTGTTTTTTAAATAAGAACTTAACTGAAATCGAAACACAGCTCCTTTTACAAAACTGACAACTTAGTCCAGTGCTAAATTGTCATTACCCAAATAGAAGAAAACTTGGTGATGCAAAAACTGACTGAGAGTTTTAAGGTACCTACGTACTATACAGGATGCGGTTGCGCTTGCGGTTAGCCGGGTGGCGGGTAGCCCAACCGCATCCGGAACGAAACCATCTTGGTTTGCGGTTGAATCGACTCATTTCCAAGATGGATATCGAAGAAGTCGCAGTAGTATTAAAGTACTTATTATATTTACTCTCGTTATACAGGCCGTTTGGCAGAACGTTGAACATACAAAAATGGTGGATAGGTGGGGTCATAGGCTACTTACTTAGCCCTAATTTATTTGAACCTGGCCCCCTGGATACTTAAAAATTATTTTTTTGCTTTCTTCTAGTTTCACCACTTTCTTAACTTTAAAGTGTAATTTTTATTAAAAATGGGTAAAACAGGAAAAAAATTTAAAATCTTTTTTGTTGGCAGATTCTATAAAATTATTGCTTTATTCAGATGTTAGCTAGAAAAAAGTTATGAGTCCTCAAACTTACAGAAAGATGTAAAAAATACTTAAATCTTAATTTCAACTTTCATTAAAAAAAAAAAAAACCAGTGGCCAGCCGTCCGGCTGATCGCAATCAAAAATATGTACGAGAAAATAGTTTTTATCCGCATTGCGATGCGGCTGCCGGCCGACCGCTCCGGTCGTTCTGAGCGCTGCGGCCGGCCCGACCGACTCACGGCCAGCCGGATGGTTGCTATACACACTTCGTGGATAGTGGTGCTAGTTTGCGGTTGCCCGCCATTGTCGGTGTACGTGTTCACCGGTACTCGCGCACTTTATTTATGATAAAAGATAATTGACTATGGATTTCGATACAGTAAAAAATATAATTGAGATACAAAATGGGCCTTAGGTTTATATAACGCGAGTAAATACAATAAATAGCTGCGACTTCTTCGACGTCCATCTTAGAAATGAGTCGAACAAACCATGACGGTTTCGTTCCAGTTGCGGCTACCCGCCACCCGGTTAACCGCAAGCGCAACCACATCCTGCGGTCAACCGGGCGGCTGGCATTCCGCATTTGTAATAAGACGGTTTAAGTAATCCCATTGAATGACTTTTTCATGAAATGTAAATTCAGTGGGATTTTATGAACTAGCAGATGTAAATATATAGCGACAAGTTTTAATTTCACTATCACTGTTTCATACTATTGTGTCAATGTGAAGCCACAAAACGTATTGCACATTGAAACACGAATTCTTGTCGATCTATAGGTTCATCTTTTTGAGGCAGACTATACCTTCTTTTCTAAAAATTGGCTTTGTTTTAAATGCTCCAGTGGTTCAACGCAAATACCACTTTTTACTATAAAAAGAAAAGAACCCTAACTACCTACGCGAAAACCTTTATTTTCATTAGACAAGTACAGTGGCGTGCACAGAGTTTTTATGCAGGGTATAGGGAAAAAAAAAACAATACCGATTGCTGTACCTACCTAGACAGCATGCAACCTGTGAAGCAATTAAATGAATCATATTGCTTTGTATTAAATTTACGATTGACTTTACCTTTAGTTTGTACCTATTTTTTTTTTTTTTTTTTTTTTTTTGGCTGGGAAATCATCAAATAACTTCTCCCGCTCTGGGTGGAGCAGGAGGGCGTGTCAGACTTTTACTGACTAAAACCCACCCGTGTTCCTTCAGTAGCCCTTAAGCCAGGGGCTGTGGTGTCTCTTTCGAACAAACCCGCACCCCTGGCAGGCATCGGCCCTTGCGGGCCCCATCATTTTTTGTGCTGACATCTCTTTGAGGCGCGCGTGGAACACAACGCGCCGTCGACTTGGGCTTGGTCCTTACCGGACAGCGAGCTACCCATTACTCGCCGTCCGCAAGCCCATGCCTACGGTGGCCGGAACTCGGCCTGGGATTCCCGACGCCCAGGGCGTCTCCGTATCCTGCGGCGGCTGGGGTCGCGAGGGCGCATATGCTGCCTCTCCCTCACGTGCGCCGCCTCCCTCTTCGCGAGCATCACTGCTTCGCTGAAGGAGGTGACGGCTCCCCATGCCCTCTCGCTCCGTACCATGGCCTGGACCAGGGCCGGACGCGAGAGATCGCCGCCGCCGATCGCCTCCACGAGGACACGGCGGTGCTCCGCCCAAGCAGGGCAGACCGCCACCGTGTGCTCCACCGTGTCCTCAGGGCGATCTTCGCAGTGGAAACACCCGGGCGTTTCCTCCCGCCCTATCCGAAACAGGAACCTCCCGAAACAACCGTGTCCGGTGAGGACCTGCGTCAGGCGGAAGGTGAGGACGCCATGCCGCCTCTCAAACCACTCCTCAAAGAGGGGACTTACCGCCGCAATCGTGGCGTGCCCAGCACTGGGTTGCGACAATCGCTCTCTCCATGTCACCATGAGATCCCGCCGGAGCTCTGTCCGCTGTGCCGCGATTTCCTGCGGCAGCGGACTTACGCCCCGGCGTTTGGCCTCCTCGCGCCACTCCCATATTTGCGCGAGGACCTTTGCCTCCAGATCCCATGGCGGTAATCCGGCAAGGAGGCCCGCCGCCTCGCCGGAGATCGTGCGATATCCTCGGATCATCCTGATCGCCATGACCCTATGGGACGCCCTCAGCTTGCGAGCTGGTTGGCGCCTCAATGTAGGCGCCCACACCGGCGCCCCGTATAGGGCCATGGACCGCACGATCCCCGCGTAGAGCCTCCGGCAGGAGGCGTTTGGCCCCCCTAGATTGGGCAAGAGCCGCTTCAACGCAGCCCCGGCCCGCTCCAGTCTGGGAGCCAAACGGCGGAAATGCTCCGCGAAGTTCCACCGGCTGTCGAGGACGAGTCCCAAGTACTTCATCGTCGACTCGACGCCGATGTGAACCCCTCCCACCGTTATCTGGGAACCCGTCGGTGGCGCATTCCGAGGACCATGAAACCACATGGCCTCGGACTTGTGCAATGCCACCTCGAGTCCCAGTTGCCGGATCCTATCCACGATTGTCGCAACCCCTGTTTGTACCTATTAATTGCAAATCCGGTATACAACTTCTTTTCACGATCACTTGTTTTTTATTTCACTGACAGATACCTAGGTTTGAAAATGCATAATTTTTTCTTTTCTCTATAGGTACACACACCACCTGCACAACTTTCACAGTGAATATCATCTGTTTTTCACACTATTTATCAACGTTAAAATCTTAAATACATTAACATGTATTAACATGAATAGCTCACAACCAAAAAGAAAACAAAACAAACAATGGCGTCGGAATTACTCGGAATTTGAAAATAATACGACGAAAAAGTACCGGTTCTTTATGTAGCGACAATTCAATGAAACAATGCTCCTTTTAAAATAGTCGCATAACCAACTTTGTTCGGAAAACTTCGGTAAGTTTCATAAATTAGTATCGTTGTAAAACATCGTAAAAAGCCACTACAGGTTATATATACGGTTGTGTGCGTTACTTGTTACATTATGTGCCTGGGGTGTGCGTTCCTATACATACGTAGTATACTGTGCCAGCGTATGTATAGGAACGCACACCCACAAATCTGCATGACCACGAGAGCACACATATAAACATTAAAACGCGAATAGTTCGTGTCTCTCCCGAGGCACTCAGTGGTGCTACAAGCATCGCTGAGTGCATCGGTTTAGTCGATCAAAAAAAGAAGGTCGTTTCCTCTATTGATATTCTGAGCACGTAAGTAGGTACACGTAACTCATAATAACTAGGTAGGTAGGTACTAGGCTTAGCTCGTAACAAATCCCATTAAATAAAGCATCACAAACCCGATTTGACTCAATAGTTCACAGGCTTTACGATTCGTGCCTTTAATTCTAATGAACCATGTGGCTCGTGACTTAAGTAGGTATCCACCATACCTACCTACCACTTTTACTTAAAGATGCAGGATGAGTTGGGTGAGAAGGCACAAGAGGGAGCGAATCCCAAAGCTGGACAAATGCCATCCCGCGCCATACGCATGACCACAGTATAATAAAGTATACTACTAGAGCTATACTATACTAATAAGAATGAATAGGCTAATTAGTGCAGTCTTTTAAATTACTTTGAAATGTAATTATGTACAGACGCTAGCACATCAAGCTACCCCAAACTGTCAAAAATTCCCAATTGAAAATGAACTTTATGCAGGTGAAAATTTATCTTTTTTGTTTTGCTAACACAATCTTTGACATTTGAATATTATTATATACACTTTGACATGAATATTTACTTTGAGAAATATAATATTATTGTTTTAATGATTGTGATTAATTGTGAATGTGAGGACTGTGTGGTATTTTTGTTTTTGTGTTTAATCTCTTTCTTAGTTCGTTTTTAATTGACGGCACGGTTGGCGCAATGGTTAAGCGATTGACTGCTGCGCTGCGTGTCGCGGGTTCGATTCCCGCACGGAACAAATATTTGTATGACCTACAAGTCGTTGTTCCGGGTCTGGCCGTTTGTGTATGTTAGTTTAAATGTTTGTAAACGCACCCACAATACAGGAGAAATTCCTAGTGTGGGGCAACGTTTTTATAAAAAAAAAAAAAAAAAAAAAAAAAAAAAAAAAATTCTAATCTGGTAGTTTGAGTACTTTATGCGGCCTACCCAAATGTCCTTTCTTTGGTATTGTTCGTCAAATCCTTGAGCTCCTCAAGTTCTGAGTTGAGCCGTATGATTACTGATGCATGCCTGCACTGAATGGACAGGTCCACTCGATCTGTATGGTTCTTTCCTCAAAAGACCATTTCAGACACCAATCCACATGGTCTTCAAATGATCTGACCAAGATTATGCCTGGACTTTAAAAGAGACTGTGACCTCTGAGTTTGTTTCGGCCTTTCTTCTCAGAGTAGTCAGATAGGAAACGCCGACCTCATCTAGTGTAAAAAAATATGATTGACGTGTAAAAGTGTTTGTACAAACCTACTTACAGAAATAAAATCATTTATCAAAGAAATATGACAGATTGGCGTAGCTTGATGTGCTGGCGTCTGTAATATTCTAAAATAGGTTCCTACTACTACTACAGTAAAACCCAACAGTTAGGCTGCCCGTCCATTGGAGCGGAGAAGAGCAGAGCTGTGCCAATATTAACCGAAATAATTAAAACACCGCTCCGCTCCGCATGGTTGCAAAAAATTCGATTGGCTATATTATAGGCACAGCTCCGCGCCAGTCTAACTACTCTGTAATTATGTAAATCCCAGATGCCATCAATTGTACCTACAGTGGCATGCGAAGGTAAATACGTTGAAACGTACCTTATATGAATAGTGGAACAAGATCGTAACCTTCGAACTTGAGAGACAGATTATAGACCTCTAGGACCATAAAAGCCGCCAAACGGGTTCGTTAGTACCGACTAGTACGTCAAATGAAGTATTGTATTACTAACAATACCCCAAAATATGGCGTCATCGTATGGGGCCTATTGGGTATTGTTTTACAAAAACATCAGGTTTTACATCTAGCAAATTTAAGACCCAAGGGGTAATTGCGTACTTAACACACTAACAGTAAGAATGGCTTTCATTTTGACAGTTCAACAATTATTGCCTTTAGGCTTCCGCGTCCGTGACACTTGTAGAACAATTTCCATGAAGTTTTCATAGAAATTGCTCTACCTACGTGAGTCGCGTCTGTTTGTAGGAACCTTTATTTACCTTGTTGAGCAGACAAATTTTTCGAACATAGCTAACTTTCAAAATTATTCAAATTCTGTTGTCACGAATTATGGTGCTGTTTGAAAAATGTAGAAATACTTACAAAATTGTGTTTCTTCAAAGTTAAAGTCATACCTACGTTCTTTGACCACTTGCTGTACGTACATAGGTACCTACCTACTTATCATAATTTCAGATTTTACCCTGAAGTGAGGCACTCATTTCAAGTACTCAACCTGTAGGTATAATGAAGCTTCCCTGAATTCTCCCATGTTGCCTGCACAATTATTATTTAGATTATTATAGTAGGTATTCGTTTAAGCCGATGACCATCGTTTACAACAATGAGTGTTGCAAACGATGGTCATCGGCTTAAATTGCATAGAATGTGAATCAAAAGAAAACTACCTAACTTATTTTACTACTAAATTATTATTGTATTTAGGTACTACGTAGATACATAATATGTAAGATACATAAATCATTCTTAATAAAAAATTAAGTTAGTAGACCGGTGTCTGTTTGATTGCAAATTAAACAAACAATGGGAGAAATATCGTGAGAAAACCTACATGCATCATAATGTCTGAGGTTTGCATAACTTTGCAACAAAATCTAGATGTTTGGGAACAATAACCGAGATTCCCAGCGAGTAGACGTCCGTAACGTCGACATCGACCTACTCTGGCATTTTATTATAAGTATTGTGTATGTTTCTGTGAACTTTAGTGAACCATTCTTAAATAAATCTCAAAAGCACGCTTCAAAATAGATGTGTGAAGGTACTCGGTCCACGATACGACCTACATGATATAACAATCAATTTACCTACCTAGCTACTAAGTAGCTACACTACAATACGACATACATAAAATATATATCACCATACCATACGGTACACCAGGAAAATTAATATCCTGTTGTCCTTGTCCCCAAATTAACAGATATTTTCGACTTTTTAATGAGAAGCAGTTTATTCAGATAGTACCTACCTCTGTAGGTACCTGTTCCGTTTGTTGTGAATAAATATTCACTATAAAACTCGCTCTATTATTAGCAAGCAATAGGTAGGTAATAGGTATTCGTGGATTTATTGTCGTCATTAAATTAGCCAATAATTTAGATGTAAATTTTGTTATTAATTATCATAATATTAATGAATTTGTCAGTCTCTGTTTTAATAAATTATTTCCCTGACAGATATTTTTTTCTTTTATATCCAGATCACGGCGAAAATGGTGCTAAAAAATATATACGTAGAAGGTTTGAAGTCGGCCAAGGTTCACGATGCCAGGTGAGATTATGCAGATGGTTGCTTTTTTATCCTCATTAATTTTTTTCAACCGCGGTAGAATACGCTAGAACTGAGTAAGTACTCGTATTATTTTGGACTACAACCGTCTAAAAGCCGGCGGAATCCCGCAGAAGCACCAATCTGAAGGAAAACCTTTAAGGGATTACTCACACTTATTCAGCTCTGTTCAGCTTTTGTCCATAGAAAACAACGATTTTGTATGGAGTCCGTTCAGCTTTCCGCGTCTGAACGGAAGCGTACGCATCTCATAAAAAATCGTTGTTTTCTGTGGATAAAGGCTGAACAGAGGTGAATAAGTGTGAGTAGTCCCTAAATCACCATCAATTACAAGCGGTCAAGCACTCGCCATAGCTAAACATTTTCCCCCTTATTACAAAACAAGGTTTTTTTTTAGGTATGGTTTAAACCGTCGAGCCTGTTTTTTAAATATTATCGTATCGAAAATGACACATTTCGATAAGCTGATTTGCCTTGCTCCCGAAAGCACACAACTGTCGGAAGAATAGCGGTCGTCTTATTGGATTTAAACTGTAATTTATATTACAATAATTTCGGGCTTTTGATTAATGATCAGCATTATTTGATTGATGTTCGATTCGGTACGGAAGCGTATCGAATGGTTGTGAATAGCTATGCAGCTGCCCATGAATGACAGACTTTGTAGACCAACATGACATACATTAATAATGATATCCTTACCATTTAATAAATTTCAGATTGCGAGCGGATGACGACAAGTTCCATTTAGAAGTGGACCTAACTAGCCCACAGGTGGCGGTAAGAGCGCAATACTATGGCGAGGGACAGTTCAATTCCTTGAAGATTGTAGCTTATGGCGAATTCAATACCACAATGAGTAAGTATTATAACCACGTTGTTGATTATTACAAGCATGTAACAACGCCTTGTTATTGTTTTCTCACCACTTCGCCCTGTTTTTCATTTAATCGTCCAAGTCTAATTGTAAGAAAAAAAAGTCTCATATTTCTCGCTTTCTAATTTATTCTCAGATTTAGTCGTGTATAAAAGTTACCTCCAAGTACCTCCACGGTACCCATCAAATCATGACAGTCATATATATCTAAACAACATCTTAATTACGGGTAACATTTTCGCAGCTGATTTGATTTATACCTGGAAGATCGACGGTGTTCCAGAGAAGAACGGCAGTGACACATACATACGAATTAAAGATTTCTACATGAGACCCGATCTTAGCAGCATTGTGACTTACTTCAGAAACGACAACCCGGAATCAAGAGAACTAAGTGAGTTGAATACCAACTAATTTTGAGAGGTTCATTGTAACAAAATATAACCTTGACAAGATTTTCAACGCACTGCTTATGGCTGAGAGTTGAAAATTTAATAATGTGTTTTTTCGACACACTGGGATGCATTCTGTTGGATTCTCAATGCTCGGTTCAACACCCAGAGTTGAAAATCCAGTGCGCGATAAAATCCCGCCACGATCTTATTACGTCTGTGTGGACGTCGACTAATTGCAATCAACAGCTCAATGTGGTTAAATTACAAAAGCAACTACTAATTATCGTTTAGTCCACTCTCGGCCCCTCGACGCCACAAAATAAAGAGAGTACAGAAGGCAATCCCATGTATCCGATGTATGATGGCACTCGCGCTCGCGCTGGTCCCAACCGGTCCGAGATATCGTGTCCGTGAGCGGTGTCTATGTGTGCGTTGCTCGAGCGCACTTTGTATGTAGATTGCCTTCTGTACCCTCTGTATTTTGTGTCGACGCCTACTAAAAGATTTCTTTATTTATTTCTTCTCAACCCTTAGACATAACTCACACTGGACCCCAGAATGAGACTGTATTTTCTTTTTCATCGAAAGCACAGTTATACCGTATCCACTTTTAACCCCTAGTTCAGTAAGTACGTGAAATACAGACTACTTTGGGGGTCGAGAGGAAACTAAAACTGGGCTGGAAAATAAAATCCACTCTCGACCCCAAGGATCGAGAATAAACTATAGTCAGGGGTCCAGTGGACACATTATTTATTGGGGGTCGGGGGTCGAGAGTGGACTAAACGCTTATTGTGAGCAAGTGGAACTCATAAAGATCCCAACGCAGGATTAAATAAAAATGTTCCGTTTAAAAAATCTGAACGAAGATTCTTTTTTTTTTTTTGGAAATGTTGTATTAACAATATTTTTGTATTTTTCAGCTGACTTGGGCATGAGATTCGCAAACGAGAACTGGAGAACCTTGTACAAAGAATTTCTACCTTATGCACAAGCTAACTGGAAAAGAATTGGCGTCAACATTGCCAATAAGTTATTTCTGAAAGTTCCATATGATCAACTGTTTCCTGCGTCTTCATGATTTGGAAATACAATTCAATATTTCGAAATAAACTAACAAACTCATCATCATAAAGTATAACATCGGTGTTCTGTGATACCTAAGATTATATTATTATTATTAGGTTACAAAATATGTTACCATGTAATGCTAAAAGAAAGAGAAAATAATAAAGATTTGATCATGCCATAATATACAATACCTATATTCTTCCATTAACTACATAACTTATGTAAATTATGTTCGAGGTTCTGTTCTATACCCAAGTTGAATTATTGCTTGTATGTTTTGCAAGAGGGACACAAAACTTTTAAAATGAACAAAACAAATAACATATGGGTAGATAAGTACTTATGTTGAAAGTGCTAATACACTTTCAACATAAGTACTTATACATTGTGATGAAGTGGTTTAAAAAATCTGCTGCTAATTTAGAATAAAATACCTTATTGGATAATTTATATTGTTTTACTTAATACACGCATCCAGCGTGTATTAAGTAAAACAATATAAATCAGGCAGATCGTGAAAGATTTTTGTGCTTTTCAGATGACCTCTTCATGTATGATAGCTACCAGCGGCGACGGGTGAATACTCAATACAAGCCGATTACCATCGGGTTTCCTTTAAGAAATCCCAGCTCCTACTGTTCTACCATTATTATTTCAAAGTACAGACGCCAGCACATCAAGTTACCCCAATCTCTCAAATTTCTTTTATAGATTTTCAACTTTATAGCTTAAGCATAAGGTTCATGTTCAATTGGGAAAATTTGACAGTTTGAGGTAGCTTAATGTGCTGGCGTCTGTATAATTATTTATGTGTAAAAAAGCACGTAGGCAAAAAGGCTGCCAGGCTAAAATGGGACTGGGCGGGTCACACTAGTCGCATGCACAGTGACCGCTGGGCAATTGTCGCCACACAGTGGGTGCCTGAGGATGGACGGCGCCGCCGAGGCCGGCCCAAGAAAAGGTGGCGTGATGACCTAGACGCGTATTGCAAGGGCTGGAACGAGGAGGCCCTGGAAAAGGATGCCTGGAAGGATTTAGGGGAGGCCTTTGCTCAGCAGTGGGACAGTGTAGGCTAAATGAAAAAATAAAACCACGCAAATAAGTGAAAATCTTCCGCACAAAATTCTTTGATTCCAACTCAGTATCTACCCGTGAAACTAAGAGAGAACTACTAACTAGAGAATTCTGTTGCTAAACAGTCACGGAATTAGTAAGTACATACTACATACTTTAGAAACCCTGTGCATACATTGTACATACATACACGTACGCACGGCTACACATCAAGCTATACAATTCCAATATAAGCTGATCTCGCATTGTATAAGATTTCCGTACAAAGCGAGATCAGCGTAAACTGGAAATGTATAGCTTGATGTGTAGCCGTGTGTACAGGGTTTCCATATAAGTAATCAGACTCATATTTAATTTGTTATCTAAACCAGATAAAACTCTACATAGACAAATACGTCTTGACTCTTGAATGAATGCTAAGATTTTTTGCACTGATATTACCAGCCGATGATATCCTTGGCAGGTAATTTGTTACAGAAGTATAATGGTAACGTAATTTCTATTATACTTCTGTAACAAATGACTTGGGCCTAGGTACAAAATACATTTCTGTTAGCGTTCACGCCAAACGCTACGCCAAAATGTATGGGAATGACATTACCTGCGGAAAGTTTACGTAGTGTTCTTTCCACAGGTAATGTCATTCCCATACATTTTGGCGTAGCGGTTGGCGTGAAAGCTAAAGATAATGTGTTTTGTCTAGGCCTGCTGGTATGATGTTGGTAGCAGTTTTTAAAGAATCCAATTTGTTAGTGAGTGATCCTGATCTAGTAATATCATTTTAAGCTTGGCAATAAGGCTTTATGGTTCTTGAGATTGTGAGTGAGAATCAAATGGTATGAATCAAACGTGAATTGAAACGTATAATTCTCTGTCTTTGTTTTACATTGGAATTTTGTCTATAGCCGTCCTGTTGTCAATAATTCCAATTGTGTTGTCAACATGTCCAACTTACGAATGTCACTTTAAATATTCTATCTCTGAAAGTTCGAATTTGAGCATATTTATTCATTGTATTTATGTACGTATATCACAAAAATGGGTGTAATTTTAAAATATGTTGTAGCCGGTTTAGTGCGATATTGGCTAATACATTTAGATTATTGGGCAACAATAGCTAATCGAGTAGAGATAGCGACTCCTCTGAACTCATGGAAGAGGTTAATGGAAGGCGTTTATTTATATGATCACAACATAAACCCATACGAGGGAGACTCATTTCATGAATCTCCTATAATGCTACTGGCTTTTTACTACATTATGAAGAAAGTGCCATTTATGTTGCCAGTTCTATTCACTGTATTGGATCTCCTGACTGCTCATCTTCTGTATAAAACTTCAAAGGCTTTTATACGAATTTTCAAAGAATCCCAAGAGAAGACCTCGCTTGATGTTGCGGAGGAGTCAAAACCTATGCTTCTGGATGATACACAGTTGAAAGAATCTGCTGAATATGTGTTATCAGTTTACTTGTTCAACCCATACTCTGTTTTGAATTGTGCTGGTATGACTACGACTGTCATACAGAACTTGTTGGTGGCCACTGCTCTGTGGGGTGCTTCAAGTGGCCAGAGAATAGTAGCATGTGTATTCATAGCACTTGCCACACACCAGGCCCTCTATCCGGTGCTGCTGATTGTTCCGATTGCTATCCTATTGGCTGATGTCAATAAAGGATGTACCAAATGCTCTTATATCAGAACATTACTTGTGTTTGTTCTGAGCTGGGGATTCCTTATTTATTTGTCAGCGTACATAATGGATGGATCTTACAATTATGTCTACAATACCTATGGATTTATGTAAGTTTCAATAGAGTTATTACACATTTGATACAATACAAGATTACTTCTGAAAAAGTAGGAACATTTTCAGAAGTAATCTTGTATTGTCTGATTTGAAATTCTCTGTGGAGAGGACTCCACAGAGAATTTTAAACATACTAAATTGAGGTCAGACATGCTCTCATGTCAGTCCATAACTAAGTTATTTTATTTATTTTAATGGACTTTGTTATAAACAAAAGTTAATTACTTTGTAAGGAGGTAAGAAGACTTTCTTTACAAAGTCGGTAAAAAATGTATTTAATGAGTTCAGAATCAGAATTTGTTTGTCAGAATGAAGTCTTACACAGTATGATATACTTTTATAAGTTGCAAAATCTCTATATTTGCTACTTAATTGTCCAGTAACAATCAGATTGTAAATTATTAGGACAATGTCTATGAGAAAGCAAACACCATTTTGAAGAAATTCACAAAAAGTATGTTAATCCTTAATCTAATATGTTTCAGATTGACCGTGCCAGACTTGAAACCAAACATAGGCTTGTTCTGGTATTTCTTCACAGAAATGTTTGAACACTTCAGAGTGCTGTTTGTGTGTGCATTCCAAATCAACGCCCTGGCCCTGTATATAGTACCTCTCACTCTGCGGTTCAAGAGAGAGCCTGTGCTACTTGCGACAGTACTTATTGCTCTTTCAACAATATTCAGATCATACCCATGTGTGGGTGATGTTGGATTCTACTTAGCACTACTACCAATGTGGAAACATCTATTTACATGTGAGTATACTCTATAGTATTACTTATTACAGTATATTCCCCTATGAGAATATACTGTTATAAGTAAAACACCTACAGCTATGCTAATCATGCATGTCCATGTAAGATTTGCATGAGAATACCTTCAGGATATGATAATTTATGCTCATTTGTAATGTGCAATGCGATATTGACTGCATAATACACAGAAATATCAATTTTTAAGAAAAGGTTTGAAAATTATTGGCAAAGATAATCAAAGTAAGTCTTGCAAGTGTTATGAGATAAGTGAAATACTTAAACATTTTATCTATATCTATTCTTATTGTAGAAAGGTAAAAAATTCTGAGTTTGTATGTATCTTTCACAGTAATGATCCGATTTTGAAAACTCGTTCACTAACGTGAAGCTAAATTATGACCGAGTGCCATAAGATATGTTAAAATGGGAAAGTTCATGTGAACAAAGTCCCGTAGTTCTTCAATAAAGTTGCTGTAAACCTCCAATATATCATAGGCATTATAATTTAAAATTGTTTCAAGCCCAGTTTGTAATGTGATGTGTTTTTTTTTTTACAGTTATGCAACAAAAATTCGTAGTTGGCTGCACTTTTATCATCACGTCAGCTCTTGGACCAACAGTTTGGCATCTCTGGATATATTCAGGATCGGCCAATGCTAACTTCTTCTTCGGAGTCACGCTCTCTTTCGCCACCGCACAAATATTCCTCATAACAGACTTACTGTTTGCCTACATAAAGAGAGAATTTACCTTAAAACACGGATCATCGCGACAAGTAGACGGAAAACCAGCCAAATTAGTACTTCGATAATAGTTTTTAATGTTTTATACATTTCAGTCAGTAATTAAACAGCGCTGTGAATAACTAACATTTCATTTCCATGAAACTTTATTTTGCTAAACGTGGATTATGTTAAAAAGGGTAGTTGTGAATTTGTACAGTCAGCATCAATAATATCGGGATGAACAGACTGTTCAAAATGATTATTAACTCAATGACACAAGGAATGTTTCAGAATGAAGACACCTGTAATTCTGACAAGAGCTTTATCCAACTGAGATAAAGTTTAATTTACTTAGTTGTTGAGATTATTTTGATGTCAGCTTTCCTGATATTTTTGACGCTGACTGTACAATCTTCCTTATTTTTAATCCATCCAAAGTAACATGTTTTCATAACATGTTAACATTCACTACTTATTATACTTAAAACTACTGTTACGGTACATTTATCCAGTAATTTCTGGTTTATAATAGAACAAATGTTTTCTAATCTAAGGTTAGTCTGTAAAGTTAATATAGAGATTATATGACTGCATAGTATGATACTAACAAAGTTACAAGCCATAAGGGGCAGAATGGCAATACAGACGTTGTTTAAATTGAAGCAAACTTATGGGTAACATAACTTGGAGACGCGTCGTATGTGGTCGCGATCCACAGCATTGATGGAACGACGGAGAAGACGAAACTAGTTTATGGGTAAGCTGAGAAAGAGCACTCGATGGGTAAAGCTTGACAAGAGTTTACATTTCTCAAGCTTCGAACAAACTCATCAAAGAAAACTTGATATCACTTTGTATATTCAAATGAAATCGTTTTACGCCCGCTTGCACTAAAATATTATGCGAATTTAGAATATTGTTCTGTTTCTATCAATTTTTTGAAGATGAAAAACATAATGATGATTTAAATATGTTTAGTGCTAAATTGCTTTTTTATATTATATACGCATTTAGTAATTTGTGATGCAAGGTGGGCCTTAATGATGTACTTTTTATAAATTTGAATAAAACCGCGTACTTAATATTCTTATGTTTCTTCTAGCTTCAATGAATATTGGGAGACACGATGTATGGTATGTTTTTTATCCAACCACATTAAAGTTTGCTTCTATTTAAATAATTTTTTTTTTATAATAATTATTATTTTGTTTGAGATGATGAGGGATCAATTTTAATTTGCATTTAAATGTATTTGTTGTATATTTGGTTGTTAGCAGTAACTTTACTTATCACAAATGTATTTCACGTCACAATTGCATTTAAATTATCGTACAATGTATTAATGTTTTACAATATCTGTCTATAAAATGTCTAATTGAATACCAAATAATGTAAAGAATGAATTTAGTTTTTTTTTTTTTGAAACTAGTATAATAATGTACAGATGGATCCTAAATAAAAGGTAAATTATTTTTATAGTTATTTTATTAATTCAATCCCTTTCTTTCGTTAATCTGCTGGAACAAAAAGGTATCGTTTCAACGGTTTCGTAATGATTCATTATCACTATCTTATCATTTCGCTGTGATCTAAATAGTAGCACTCCTACGCGTGCTTCACCACGCATTGTGTTCTGTTGATTTATTATTTTTACGAAAATAATGTGAGTGAATAAAATATGAGGAAAGTAATATTGTACTTAATATTGATAATTAGCTGTAAGTATATTTGTCAAGTGGCGGTGTAAAAGCTGTAGCCGCGCCTTTATTTTGTCAAGTGATTAAAGCATAATCGTTGAGTTATTATTATAATTTAGATAATGATATGACATAAAAATGTGTTTATTTTGTTGGTGTAGTTGCAAAATGTGCGCTAGTGCCGAGTATACCTGCCCACTTGCGGGACTGCTATCGCGCGGCGGTGCCCGGCCTGCAGGCTCCTCGGCGCCTCGATGTTTACCTGTCCCTATTGAGTAAGGTGGAACAGTATTCTCAACTGGATATGAGGCTGCTTAGCTCTGCTTTACTTAGAAGGTAATTTAATTTTTTATATGATCTATGCTTCTATACGAAAGCTACCGTACTTCGTAAGGAGGTAAGAACACCTACTTTACGAAGTCGGTTAGAAATTGATTTAACAAGTTCAGTTTTAAGAGACTTTTTATGATGATAAGTAGGTATGTTTTTTTTTCTTTTCTGTGCAATATTTGCAAATATTATGTACAGTCGCTAGCAGGTCAAGCTATCCCAAACTGTCAAATTTTCCCAATTGAACATAAACCTTATTCCTTTGCAATAAAGTTGAAAAACTATCAAAGAAATTTGAAAGATTGGGGTAGCTTGATGTGCTGGCCTCTCTACAAAACAAGGTGTGAGTTAAACTATGAAATAAATTAGAATCAGGTGAAAATATGATATAAAATCCGAATTTTGTTAAAATGCATGGTGACCGGCAGATCCAGGAGAATGACTTAAAACAGCGCCATCTATTAGGTTATAAGGAAGTCGGTATCGTCTGGCGGATTGTAACAATTTCATAAAAAAGCCTTAGCTCCAAACTAATGTTGTGTTTCGGCATAAACACATAGAAATATATCTTTAGTAGCGCCCTCTATAAAATTATATTGCAATTAACTCGCGACATTCTTACCTAAAGATTCTTATTATATCCACAGCCTGCGTCTAGATGGCATTGAGCAATCTTCAGCAAACGCCGTGGAAACCGAATTTATACTACCGTACAGGGCATCCAGCTTCCAATTCCACAAGTACAAGATACTCATGGACATATTCCTGCCGAGTCAAGATCTAATACAAGTCGACGAAATTCTGCCGATAGGCGAGAAATGTCTCCTGCATAGAATGCTCAGCTCGGCAGTGAGACAATGGGAGCGAGGCGATGAAAATTTAGTATGCCCCTTATCGGCACAGCTATCTCAGGGTAGCAATAATATGGACACACAAAGTTCCAGTAGGTGAGTAGGTATATAAACAAGCATGAAATTATAAATACAAGCCAAAACATTGGTCATTCATCTGAGACGTAATATATTCGCCAAACATTACGTGTTTCTTGATGGTTTCTTGTTTTCTTATAAAAACACAGCTCTTAAAAATACTTTTACTATCGTAAGGTCAAAAGCCACTTCGTTGCCTAGACGTATACCGTTTATACACAAAGTAGGTACTGTTAGTATACAAGTAGTATAGTATTTAATAGTAATAGTATTCTGAAGCGGGTTTTTATGGACTATATTAATTTATTGACGTCACAAGTTCATTGGGCCTTATTGCTGAAATGTTTGCATTTGCGTCAGCAAAGGTCGTCTTTAGATTTAGGTAGACGACCTTTTGTAAACGTAAAATAACAAAATACAAATACCTACGTACCTACCCAGTGGTATTGTAATAGGTTAGTAAAGTGTAGGTAGGTATAGGTAAATCCAAGTCTTTACTTTATTTGGGTATTTAAATGACATAACTGGCAGAGTTTAGATGGAGTAGGCATGGCTGGTCAGCCAGGCATGTCACTGTCGAATGACCAAAGGCCGTTAAGACAAGAATGGCGGGTAGTATATGAATCGGCAGACGTATTGTTCGTATGCGGCCTATTATTACAAACTTGAACCCCTGAGTAACAGTAACTTGAAGATGAATAAATTAATGGTAAAAAAAAACTTTTTAAAAACAAGCTCTAATTGCCATAAAAAGAAGAAAATAAACTTTAGATTAAATCAAACCAATCAATTTAGTACATGTATTACACAATTTATTAAATTATATAAAAGCTTGTCGCGAGATTTGCATATTTTATAGGGCTAGAATTACTTATAATAAGTATGTTAAGCAAAAGTAGTAAGAACACAGGTACCTAAATCTCGCGACAATCTTTTATGTCATTTAATAAATTGTGTAATACAATATGTACTAAATTGATTGGTTTGATTAAATTTAAAGTTTATTTTTTTCTTTTTAGGGCAACTATAAAGCTTGTTTTTAAAAAGTTTTTATTTTACCATAAATTTATTTTTTAGTTACGATTGGGAATGTTGTCAAACGAACCTAAACTCGACGGAGTTGTGTCGTGTCATTGCGGAGTTCCTATGGTCACCTTCCAGCTCCAGTATCAGATCAGCTCCATGTCATCATAATATTGCATTGTTTCGCGATATACATGTGCATGCAAAATTTCAGCTCAATCGGTTTAAGATATCTGCTTCAAAATTAAGTTGCAAGAATCCTCCTGGACAAACATACATACATTGCAAGTTAATATAAAGCTTGTAATACAAAAAAAGTACCCAAGTTAGACACATTGAAAAACATGATCCCTATCCTACAGTTAAGCCTAGGCTAACATTCGCTAACCAAATTTTTCAGAGTAATCAGCAGATGTCCGATTGAAGACGGCGTGATTCAAACGAATTGGGGAACCGTGTCTCCTGGAACATTAGTAGCTGCCATTGCCGCTTCACTGGAATCTCAACGAGTTGCAGTCACAGAAATACTTAACGCGAACATTTTCAAAGAAGATATTGCTGAACCCCTCATGGTATCCGCTAAGCAAGAGTGGTTTGAAGACATAGAGACATTAGACCCTGGACCCGGCACCCAAAGGCAATCGGATGTCGCAGATATTGGCAACATTTGGGTCGCCACACTCGCTGGTAGGAAATTTTCATTAATTAAATGTTGATATGCCATATCGCTACCATTTCCTTCCTTGGTATGGTTGTGTAAACTATGTCGAGATATTACTAATTAGTTAGATATGTACGGAGGAATATCAAATAATGTTAATTAAATGTAGATTGACCTGCTACGGTTGATAGAGAATGGCCTGAATAACTTGATGATAATTTCTAAACACCGTTAATAAGAAAACCATGCATGAAATGTGGTGATTATGGTGCTTTCGTAATCACCAGTCATAGAAAAAATGGTGATTGAAACATGCTGATGAAGGATGGGTAGCCAAAAGTGTATGATAAGTACACTTACTTACATAGTTATGCGTACATTTATGTTATGATTTTTTTTTGTTACTAAAACATTTAATTATTTTTTTATGATTTTTTTAATTTTTTATGATTTTTATGTTTATGATTTATATGTTATTTTTGTATTTTGTTACCATATTATATGGAGTTTTCTCTGATACAAATAAATTGAATTGAATTGAATTATGCGATGATTATGGCAAAACCCAAGGGGGGTTTTGCCATAATCGACACGCTTGGCAGGCGGGTTGGCGATCGCAGTATGGTGGTAAAATGCATAGAGAACGCTGCTGCTCATTCTCTAGTAACTAGGTTCCCTAAGTCTTCTACGACACCCACGCGAAGAAATGGGATGGTGCTATTCTTTACGTCCGGCACCACACGGTACACGCGGTACTTTTGACTACTCATCCTTGAATGAGTGTTTCGATACTTCTGAACAACAATGTTGGAACCAAAACACATTTCCAGGTGATATAGCAGAAGTGGTAGTAAACCAGGGTCCACGGGTGGGCGCCGTGTCGCAGAACATGGTGATCGGCAGTAACAACCGGTGGAACGACACGTTGCTGCCCCGAGACCATTACATCTTCCCGCTAAACTTGACTGTCGCTGACTGGCAGCTCACGGATGCTGAGATTTTAGCAGGCATTGATGGTAAGTGGAGTGGAGTAGATACATGGCGATTTTTTGTATTTATCGTATACGATATTTTACATGTTAAATAAGTGTTATTAGTTACCTACATTAGTATGTATATGCATATGTATATGTTGTATGCATATTAGTATATGCCTCCAAAAACATAAATTTGCAGTGGCATGATGCCAATTTATCTGCATCAAGCCCACATAATATATTCTGAGTGTTGGGCAGTTATAATAACTACTAAACATGATAATAAGTGAATAAACACTGTCCCTGTATTTCCAGCAGTCTCATTCAAATATAAATAAACAATTTCAGGTCTCATATTAGCGCATCACGTACCAAAATGGATAGAACAGAGACGTTCTCTAAGGCTATCTCAAGTCTTGGACATGTACTACTCCAAAGAGGGAGTATCATTCGACCCGACAGTAAAAGCTTGCAACCGTCAAAATCTCTTCACAACCATAGTGAATAAGAATGATTTGCTCACGGAAACTTCTAGATTCGCTCATGTATTGTCTCTGAGACAGATTACTGTATATGTACCAGTTGAAGAGATGGAGAGGATTGCGAATGCTGCGGTCAACGCCTTCATGGATTATGCTCGTAAGTGTTTTTTTTTTTTTTGAGGGTCATCAAATGACTTCTCCCGCTCTGGGTAGAGAGCAGGAGGGCGTGTCAGACTTTTACTGACTAAAACCCACCCGTGTTTCCTCAGTTGCCTTTGTACCAGGGGCGACCGCGACGGTGTCTCTTTCGAACAACCCGCATCCTGGCAGGCTTTGGCCCTTGCGGACCCCACCAGTTGTTGCTGACATCTCTGACGGAGCGTGTGGAACACAACGCGCCGTCCCTCCTACAACTTTTCGGCCGCAGGAGATAGGGAGAGCGGCCAACGCTATACCGACACTCCTCTTCCCCTGCGGCCCCACCGCGTCCGCCATCAAACGGTGGCGGCCCCGTCCAGGCTACGGAAGGGAAGAGTACTGCTCAGAAGCACCGGCACTCCTCCTCTGCCGCAGCCCGTAACCCTCAGCCGCGAAGCCTCCCATTTGACATCGCGGCCCGCAATGTTTGTTAGTAAAAAACCAATCCACCAATCCTATTTCTAACTATGTCGGGGTCGGCTTCCAGTCTTACCGGATCCAGTTGAACTTCACAACACAGTAACTGGGTCATACCATATCCCTTGGAAAGACTGGTTGCCAGACTTTCGGGCTTCTGATGACCCGTAAAGATTGTCAGATCCACGAATGACAGTCGGGACCAACGGCATCCGACGCATGGAGGAGTCTCGATATGTAAATATGGTCACCCATCCACGGACCAACCCCGGCGTAACGAATCATCAGGTTAAGCGTAAGATATGATAACCTGATGGATCGACCTATCTGGCTGCTAATTTGGACGAGCCGTTTATAAAATACCTAGTAATTATATCAAACTCAAATTTGGTTGTGGTTGATGGGGAAAAAAAAATCAGTGTGAATAGACATTCCAAATACAACTACAACAGGCGAATGTGAAGACGCCTTACAGTTACGTTTCTTGTAGACCGTCTGCGTGCTAACTGCATTTTTCAGCATGCTTATGCTTCTGGAATGCAGTTCATCTGAACATGCTTAGCCCTTGGTTTTTGTCCCTGTTTCGAGGCGACAAATCTTAGTAAATGCGTACCTACCTATAAGTTGTTGTATTTTTTTTTAATAAAGCCCCGATGCAGGGCAAAGGCCTCTTCTTTTAAGGCAACGCATCAATTTTTAAATGATCGGAATAAATTATGCTTTTAATTTCAGCAACCATAATGCGGAGAAATCATCGAAATTGTCAAGTACTCGGCGGTGCACCGATCATAGACCTGATAGTCGCCACGGACGGTTCATGGAAAGGCTACGACGTTGAACAATTCTTATCGTGAGTGCAACATTTACACCACAAATCGCTAAACACATTAGCACTAAACAAATTTTAAACGTATTAATTTACACACAGTAAAATACATACCTAAATGATTTTATTTCTGTAAGGAAGTTTGTAAAACACTTTTACGTTCACGCATTTGTTTTTAATCGTATAGGTCAGAACTGAAGGAGCTGATCGAGCCGACGAACAATATTAAAGAAAGGACATTTGGGTAGACCGTTTACGTATTCAAACTGTCAGATTTTCTTAAAAATTTGAGAAAGCGAAAAAAAATATCAAAATCAAAAGTCATTTATTCAAACTAGGCTGAGAGTCAGCACTTTTTGAACGTCAAAATTACATAAAGACAGTTCCCCAAAACGCTCACCCTTCACCACTTCCTAGTGCTTTAGCTGGGAAGAAGTGCAACAAGCGCAACAAACTCCCCAGCAGCACAGCTGTCTGTATGTATATGACCCACAAAGCCCACATAGTCCTAACTCCACAAATTATGTCGTGCGTGACCCATAGAGAACGACGTACTTACAGCTTTTGAGTACTAAGGTACTGTCATCCCGATCTAGCCCGTCCCTTGCTGCCCTCTTCCAGCGACGGCTTATGCCGAGGTCCGTAGCTACCCCCAGGGGGTGCCCTTAGCGTGTATTCGCTTTAGGTTTTAGGCCCTAGAGGCCTTAATTGGTTAAGGTAGGTACAGGCAAGTCCGGTTAAGCAGCTGACGACACCCTCCTAGGTAGAACTGTGAGAGGTCATTCCCAAAAAATAAAAATAAGTTCGTTGTATTTCTGACAATCGTCTGAAGATAATAATTAATACGTAATGTTTTAAATACGTATTGGTGCAATCGGACCTAACTGCCATTCACACAAGACCTTGCTTTACGTAATTATGCATATTTTAATTAGCGCTAAAAGATGATTGCAACTAAAAAACAACACGAGCAGGAAATTAGATAAAGCTGGAGTGACCTCGCGGTTCGTGCAAATCGCTTGTAGGTATGTTGATTATTAAAATGGCAAAAAAAGAATGTCTTGAAGACTTTTTTTGCGTTTTTGACGATAGCAAGAAATACCTGGAAATCTTTTTTTCTGTTAGAAAATGACACTAGATTTTTTTTTATGTGTAGAGCATCTTTAAATGCAACATTCTGTTAGAGTAAGACTTTAAAAAAAAATGTTTTTCAATAGAGACTGTACAGAAAATGTCGGTTGAGGCAGGTGCCTATATAAATTTACTACCGGGTTCCTTTCCCAATGTTTTCATAAAAGTGGCTAAATAAGTAGATAACCTACCTACTGATTACATAGCATGATACTTCCATTGATTGGGTCTTTCAAATCTATGTAAACCCGCTACTGTATCACCATCTCTTTCAATCTTGGCTTTTTTCTTGGGTACAATCAAACGCAACCGTCGTTGAAATGTCCATCACTCGGTTACAGAAGACAATTACTCAATTACTGTTTAAATATTAATTGTTATATTTTTAATTATCATCAGGTGGCTCGGCGGATCCTTCGAGATCAATATGCAACGAGGTTCAATATCATTGCTCCACGGGAACACGGGACATTGGATCGCTCCTCCGTCATATAACCTCACTACGATGTATTCCTATATTAGTAACTTTACTGAAGAATGTAAGTACTGAACTTGAGTGAGAAGGCAAGATAAGACTTCCGGACCTATAGGTAGATCCAATTCGTCCTAGCAATTTATTGACTATCTACTTTAAGTTAGATAATACAATTCCATTAATTTGCTTTCGAGTTATTTATTCTTGGTAAATGTAGACGTGCTTATACCTACGTTCTTTGCTGTCGTAACAAACATTCGCGGAAAGACTAATTAGCTCTGACCTTCAAGGTTTTCAACATAACGTTTGTAGCAAAAAAAAAAAATACTGAAGTTGTTTTTAGCTTCATTAATTTTGACCGAGAAACCGGTTGTTATACTGAGAACAGTCAAAATCTCAGTATCTCCCAAAGGACTTGTCAAAGTCTACATAACCCGCGGAATTTAAAATGTTAAACGTTTTTTTGCTAAGTTTTTTTGTATTCAATTACCGGCTATGATGCTTTGGATATATTTGTCATAATCATAACATCACACCATGATAATTTTCGCACTTAAGAATCGAGTAGGTATCGAACCTTGACCTAGTTTTAGGTCATATTTACTTACCATTTTTTTTAACTCTTGTAAACTTGTAATTCAGTTTACGAAAACTTTGGTCGAAAGCGAAAACTTTTCTGTTTCCTTTTAGGGCCAAACCGCCTCAACCTTCCAACGGTGTTGTCCACCGTCCTGCAGCACTCGCTCAACAGTTCACTGACAGAAATAGCCAACAACGCGAGTGCCGGCCCCAGCACTGTGGTGCTCATAGTGAGCCCTAGCGACCGGCCGTCCGCGCCCGAGATGGACCGGGCCAGGGAACTGATGACGTCACTCAGGACCACCTACTTTGACGTATACTTTACGTACGTTGCTGAAGATCTGTCAGATTTCCAGAACATTAACAACGAGTATTTGGATTACTCAGAGCTATTTTTACAAGTAAGCTTTATGTCTCATCGTTATCATAATTTCAGCCCGGAATCACGCGTTGCCGGGCGGTCTTTCTACCAGTTTTCACCAGTTTTTTTTTGTGCGTCCCCTGGTCCTAGATTTAATACGAACTTTCTTATAGTACCTACCTATCTAAATTATATTTATATAATTTTTGGAAAAAACGTTGCTCCACAATAGGAATTTCTCCTGTATTGTGGGTGCGTGGGGTTACAAACATTTAAACTCATATACACAAACAGCCAGGCCAGGAACAACTACTTGTAGCTCAAACAAATATTTGTACCGTACGGGAATCGAAGCCGCGACACCCAGCGCAGCAGTCAATCGCTAAACCACTGCGCCAACCGTGCCGCCAAAATGCAAAAGTTACTTTGTCGGCTGAACAAATTTTGGTGTAATAGACCCTGACCTAGGTTGTGCGACGAAGGAATCTATATCCGCTTGTACGTTCCAACGTCCACGCGCGTGAAGCCGCGGGCAAAAGCTAGTGTGTCTGTAAAAATTATGAGATCGTGTCTCGTTGCACTTTGTTTGTTTATGTAGGTAGGCAGATAGTCAGTTGTAGGTACTTATACCCGCTAGGAAGGTAGTTAATTGCTACAACTGGCTACTCGCA
The DNA here is from genome assembly GCA_949987655.1 of Polymixis flavicincta. Lineage (NCBI taxonomy): Eukaryota > Metazoa > Arthropoda > Insecta > Lepidoptera > Noctuidae > Polymixis > Polymixis flavicincta. Next base: position 16,234,453 of record OX465173.1, read on the forward strand.
GTCCGCAGTACGAACGTTGATCCTGAAGTTACTAAACAACATTCCAAGATTCATGTGATGATGCTTGTTTACATTTTAAAAATCAACCTCGCTTCACCTTTCATACCAGCGTCTGATATTTTTGGTAGCTTAAAGTAGATTCTGAAGAGAGGAGAACCTAGAAAATATGTAGATTCGTATGAACATTTCAAGGAAGTGCTAGGAAGTAAGCAATATATAGGGAGATACACAAATAGACTTCCTTGAAATATTTAGGAATACCTACGAAACTTGAAATAGAAAAATTTAAAATCATAATTTTTTTTTTTTTTTTTTTTTTTTGGGTGGGAAATCATCAAATGACTTCTCCTGCTGAGTAGAGCAGGAGGGCGTGGCAGACTTTTACTGACTAAAACCCACCCGTGTTCCCTCAGTAGCCCGTATGCCAGGGGCCGTGGTATCTCTTTCGAACAAACCCGCACCCCTGGCAGGCATCGGCCCTTGCGGACCCCACCAGTGGTTGCTGACATCTTTGACGGCGCGCGTGAGGAACACAACGCGCCGTCCCGTCTACCACTTTTCGGCCGCAGAGGATAGGGAGAGCGGCTGACGCTATACCGACACTCCTCTTCTCCTGCGGCCCCACCGCGTCCGCCATCAAACGGTGGCGGCCCCGTCCAGGCCACGGAAGGGAAGAGCGCTGCTCAGAAGCACCGGCACTCCTCCTCTACCGCAGCCTGTAACCCTCAGCCGCGATGCCTCCCATTCGACATCGCGGCCCACCTCAGTTGCGGTGCACCTCACCGCAACCTACTTTTTGGCCGCTACGTCAATGGCTTGAAGGCAAAAGCCCTGACGAGCGGCCCCACCGTTGGGTTCCTCTTGGCTTCACCGTGGATGGGAGACCACGGTTACTAAGCCCCCCCGCAACGACAATGCGGGAACCCACTCGGGGGGGAAAATCATCATGAGGCTAATTTTAAAGTTAAAAATTTTCTGTAAATGGTTAAATCATTTATTACTACAGGGGGTTCATTCTTTTAAGATCTTACAATTTTATTGGTTAAGTAGGAATGTACCAGGGACCGGACAACCCCGCTTAAGAGTTAAGCCTTTTGACAGGGTAACCCGTACATGGGGTAATTCATATCGCAGTGTTACCTTTTCTTCGAGTTACATGCGCGAAACCCAGCGAAATGGTTAACACATTTACTATGGTAACCACGTGAAGGGGTTAACCCCTTCAATGTCTTAAGCCTTTGAAGGGGTTACCTTCACGAAAAGCTTTTATTCGTGTTACCCTGAATTACCTAATCAACTTGAGCTGCATGTTTATACTTGTACCCGAGCGGCGGCGCGGCGCGGCTGTCTGGCGCCTCATTGTGTTACTATTTTGATTTAGTTATTACGAATGACGATACAACAAGTGACGATAGTTAAGGGATGGTGCGGTCAAAATAGACATTCACCCTTGCATAAATTCCTAAGAAGCTGAATTTTTACATAAACGTTAGGGATACCATTAAAATGAAAAGTCTCCATCGATCGCATGTGTGCAATTTGTTTTCATTCAAGGTCAATGTTCGCTTATATGGGTTATTTGGATTTTTTTTGCGATTCGGTTAGTTTTATGATCAAAATAGGTCAGATAAAAATTGTAGATCATGCAATTATGTATCTACAAAAATTTACCTTACACTTTATTCCCCTTTTTTTTGGATGGGAAATCATCAATGACTTCTCCCGCTCTGGACGGAACGGGAAGGCGGTTAGACTTTTACTGACTAAAACCCACCCGTGTTTCTTCAGTTGACTGTGCCAGGGCCACGGTACCTCTTGCGGACAAATCCGCGACCGTGGGAGGCATTGGCCCTAGCGGACCCCTTTCATTATTGCTGACATCTCTTTGAGGTGCGCGTGGAACACAACGCGCCGTCCACCCGGGTCTGGTCCTTACCAGACGGCGAACTATCCATTGCTCGCACTGCGCAAGCCCGCATCTACGGTGGCCGGGAATCCGCTACGGACCCCCGACGCCCATTCCGTCTCCTATGGCGGCTAAGGACGCGAGAGCACAAGGATTGCCTCTCCCTCACGCTCTCCGCCTCCTTCTTCGCGAGCATTACTGCTTCGCTGAAGGAGGTGACGGCTTCCCATGCACTTTCCTCCGTACCATGTCCTGGACCAGAGCCGGACGCGAGAAGTCGTCGCCGCCGATCGCCTCCACCGATCGCCTCCGCGAGGACACGGCGGTGCTCCGCCCAAGCAGGGCATACCTACATCGTGCCCTCCAGGCGATCCACACAATGGTGACACCCGGGTGTTTTCTTCGGCCTTATCCAGAACAAGAACCTCCCGAAGCAGCCGTGTCAGGTGAGAACCTGCGTAAGACGAAAGGTGAGGAAGCCGAGACCCCTTTTTCCCTCCGTGCCCTGCACTGGATTCGTCGTTCAATCACACTTTCCATGACGCCATGAGATCCCACCGGAGCTGTCCGTTGTGCCGTAATTTCTTGCGGCGGCGGAGTTACGCCCCGGTGTTTTGCCTCCTCGCGCCGCTCCCACACATGTGCGAGGACTTTTTGTCTCCGGATCTTATAGTGGCAATCCGGCAAAGAGGCTCGCTGCCTCACCGGAGTTCGGACGGTATCCCGGGACTAGCCGGAACACTTTATCCCCTAAAATGCACCATTTCTGAGAAAAAGCGATTCTAATATTTACTTAAGTTGTATTCCCTATAATATGCAAACATTTCCACGCCACCTACGAGGTACTGTACTTGACTCGTTTTTTCTTAAGCGCCATCGATCAGGCCGGCTGACCACCAGACGGGCAGCAAGGCATGCACGAGGGATAAAAAAACTGACTCAAATTTGTAACTGTTTTTGGAAATTGTAAATTGTAATTGGGCCCTCTAAGTCAGCTCGCTCACCGCCCGCCGGCAATAACGCCCAGGAAAGGGCTGACGGGGAGGCGATAGTTACCCAATAATGGCCCCAGACGAAGGTCTGTCTTCTCCAAGCCAATATCAATCATTGCGCTAGGGCTCAGGACCTTTTGCTCCAGGTACGGCGAAGTGGTTGATCAACGTTGCTATCGCCACCGAAACATACTTTGTTCCTCCCAAGGATGAAAGGATTGGTGACATTGATGGCTTGGTGACACTTAGATTGAGGCTGGCCGCTGGCACTCTGTCCCCTGAGACCTTCAGTCGGGACGGGGTTTTGTAGCGGCCTTAGTCGAAAATATTATGGTCGTGGAGATTTATTTCTCACCCAACCGACCTCTCGCTGACTTTGAGACTATTTCGGAATTGAACCCAGTTGTCAGTCGAAGCCGTCTTCGCCCCGTCCTAGTCATGGGGTACTTCAACGCCGCGTTCACAACTTGGAGTTCCCCAGCAACGGATGCACGGGGTGTGTTATTAGAAGAGTGGGCGATGGAGTCAGGCCTACTGCTCCTAAACGGGGATCCGTTCAGACATGTGTGCGGCAGAGGGGTGGGTCTATAGTGGACTTATCATTTGCTAGTCCTGCTGTGGCACGCTCTGTTCAGGACTGGCATGTATTGTAGGAGGTGGAGACGTTGTCGGACCACAGATACATCCAGTTTGACGTTTCCGCCCAAACTTCGAGTGGCCCGGTCCAAGCGGCCCCCGCCCGGGTTGAGGATGACTGGCGATGGGTGGTCAAGCGACTGAACCAGGAAGCTCATCTGGTGGCCTCAATGGTGCATGCCTGGTTGGACTTACCAGTCAGGTCTATCGATATTAACGACGAAGCAGAATGGTTCCGGGAGGCCATAACCCAAATCTGTGGTGCTGTGTTGCTCCGCGTTCAGTCTCCATCTGCCAGGCACCAGGTGTATTGGACGTCACAAGATATTGCGCAGTTGCACATTGCTTGCGTAGCGGCGTGGCGCCCTTACACTAGGCACCGACGAATGCGCCGACGAACACCAGAAGCGCTAGTAAGAGAGGCGGAACGGTGTGAGGTGTACAAAGTGGCGGTGGCGGAGTGGTGGTGATGGGTGGTAAATTGGATTGTTAATTGATATATTATTTGCTGTGTCTAATGGACGAATTTAGAATCAAAATTGATGCTGTGTAGCGTCCGACATCTTATATTTGTACGCCGTTCAGGCAAAACATGACTGTCTTAATCATAATTTGACGTAACATCTTGCATGCTACGTGTGTGTATACTCATGTTTTGGACAAATAAAAAATATCTTATCTTAAGAAGGCTATTCAGCTGGAAATTAAGCGGGCAAGGGCCGAAGGCCGAAGGGCTCATGATAAATTGCTGGCAAATCTAGGACGGGATACGTGGGGGCGACCTTACCGTTTAGTTAGGGGCAAACTTCGCTCGTGGGTGCCCCTACTGTCCCATAGCCTCCAGCGCTGCTAGAGAGTGGTGAGCGCTTTATTCCCCTGTCAAGGGGAGCAGACACCACCTGATATGGTTCCGCCAACTATAGTACCCAACGCGGAAAACGCGCATGGCGACGCGCCTGACGTGACCTAGGTAGAACTGAGAGCGGCAGTACAAAGGCTTAAGCCAAAAAACACTCCAGGACCAGACGGCATTCTTGGCCGTGCATGGGTTCTGGCCATCAGGGTTCTCTGGCCCCGCTTAGTAGGACTCTTGAGTGCATGTTTGGAGAGGGGCCAGTTTCCATGCTAGTGAAAGACTGGAAAGCTGGTCCTGCTAAAAAAAAGAAGGGCATCTTGCTGGATGAGGTGGAAAAACTCTTCGAGAGAATTATTGCAAACCTTCTCATTCAGCACATGGCAAGAGAGGGGCTGGACCTGATCTGATCGGAACCGGTTTGGTTTCTGTAGGGGGTGCTCTGACGGACAGAGAGTATATTTTAGAATCGCTTTTTCTCAAAAATGTTGAATCTTAGGGTATAAAGTGTAAGGACAATTTATGTATGTATGTACTTAGATGATTGCATGATCTACATTTTTTGTGAGTGAGCTAATTTTGTCATAAAACTAACCGTTTCGCAAGAAAAAAAAAACATTTTTGCGAATTTGGCCTTTAAAAAAAATTGCACACAGGGGAACGATGGGGACGACTTTTCACAATTTCAATATAATGGTATCCCTAACGTTCATGCAAAAATTATGCTTCTTGGGAATTACCTACACCTTTTTTTCGGGCTAGTTTCACCGGGCTATAATAAAATAACGGTGTCTCTAACTGGCTATAATAACATCTCGCCTCGGCTGTGGCATTTTCACAGAAAAAGTAACTAAATAAATATAATAATAACAATAATAAGTAGGCAGTAATACCACACACACTTAAACAAAAACACAGCTAAATTGCATTTAATTACTTCAATAGTCCGGTCCGAGTTTCGAATTAAATGACGAATGATGAGAATTTAAACAAGTATAAACACGAAAAAGAAATATTACAATGTTTAGCATGTGCGACAAACAAAATTGAACTGTAAAATCTTATTGGCAATAATTAGTATTCCATGTTTACAAGTCGCTCGGTACATGCAACCATGGTGCCGCCGGGCAGAAAGATGTCACGTGCGGTCGTGGTTATACAACTTTCAAACTAATGTCGATTACAAAGAGTGGATATTACAATGTGTTGGAATGGAATGGCTTACCCTGTTACAGTGTTACAGGGTATTTAAAGGTTAACTTGTTCGGAAGGGGTTACATTGCACCCATTCGAGAGTGTAACATGTAGCAAAGGGTTTATTTTTTAAGCGCTTAAAAAAACCCCTTCAAAAACCCTTTCAACGAGTATCCGGCCGGTCCCTGGAATGTACACAATCAACAGAAGATCTTCATCATCGACTTAGCCTTTACCTAACTATTCCAGGTGTCGGCTTCCAGTCTAACTGGATGCAGCTGATTACCTGTATTTTACGTGGAGCGACTGCCAATTTAACCTTCACATCCCAGTAACTGGGTAACACGATGACCCTTGATAAGACTGGTTGTCAGACTTTCGGATTTCGCTGACGAGCGAAACGACGAACCAACAGCTGAGCCGAATGACAGCCGGGACCAACAGCTTAACGTGCTTGCCAACCACGGACCAACCGCGGCAAGCGTAGCTTAACCTGCACCCTAATTGCGTAACTCACGAATAATCATAATCAGTTTCAATAGGGTATTTTCCAATTTCATAAAAACTATTTTAATTTGAAGATTGGGACGATATATTTAACGAAAAATTTTTTTTTAATTTTTATTTATATCCATTTTCTCCATTATAAACGATTAAAATCAAATTTAATTTTCGTTGTTTTGAATTTACCGCCAAAACGCTCCTTACGATGACTTTTATCACAAACACAACGAAACAACGAAAAATAAATTTGGTTTAAATCGTTTTTAATTGAGAAAATGGATAAAAATCAATTTACTCTTATTTTTCTGTTACATATTTCGTCCCAATCTTCAAATGAGAATCGTTTTTAATAAATTGGAAAATACCCTATTTGACAGTTCAACAGTAGATAGGTATTCATTGCGTTATTTACGTTGTTGAACAGACACATTTTTAGAATATATGAAGCAATGGTTTAACAATCTGTTTCAAAGCGAAACAGATTATGATGAATCGTGAGTTACGCAATTATGGTGCTGATCGATCGACCCGTGCGCCTGTTATTACTTAGCCACGAGCCCTTCCAGTTCCGTGTGTTGCCGGACGTAAAGAAAAGCACCATCCAATCTCCTCCCGTGGGTGTAGTAGGAGGCGGCAAAGGGACTTACTAGAGAATGGGCAACAGCGTTCTCTATGCATTTGACCACCATACTGCGATCGCGAACCCGCCTGCCAAGCGTGGCATAATGGCAAACCCCCCCAAATAGGGGGAGGCCTATGTCCAGCAGTGGACTTCTTTTGGCTGAAATGATGATGAGCCCCTCCACTCTCCTCACTCAACAAAAAATTCAAGAAATAAAATGACTGCCCTATTTTTGCATACTTTCTACTCTTGCCACTTAAACGTCCCTTGTTTACGATGTTACAATAAATTCAATATTTCAGACGACTTCAACGAGCGTGCAAGATGTGATAGACGCCGTGGATACGTATCTGGTCAAAAGCAACATTCCGCAGCGGCTGATAGGCCCCCAGTGTCCCTTCAACAACACGTTGTTCAACCAGGTCGAGTATGAAGACTTTGTGCTGCCCAACCGACCCATGATTTATCGCATACACCCCTATTATTTGAGGCTGCAGTCTTTAATACGCGTTCAGGTAAATATTTATAACCAAGCCATGTGCCCGATGAGGTCGCCCATAAACCATCATAATGATCTTCCATCCAAATCCATCCATTTAATACCCTATTATGAATTTTCAATACTCCATCCTTAGTACTCCACCTTTGATACAAAAGGAACTCTTGTACCAAATTCCGTAGTCTGTTGGTGAATAAATGAATTTCATTTTTACTAAGTAGATGTAAGTAGGCAATTACGGCCGGTTTCAGAAAGCCTGATGAAGGACGATCAGTTAATTAGCTGTTAGGTAAATATCGTGTTGACAATAGACAATCGAAATAATGTTACCTATGACAATGAGTTTTGAGAAAAGATTAAATAGGTAAAGTCTGTTTATTTTTATTTGCTGTAGCAAAATTTCAGCCGTTACTAGGTATAACATAAGAATCATGTTGACAAAAAAAACGGTCAACCGCAGCTGTCATTTTATTCCAGCTTATTAAAAAAACAGAGTGTATGTGCCTATCTTGAAAAATCAAGGGATTGAATGTATCACCTTTAAATTTCAGAAGATCGTGAAATACATAACTTCTATAAGACCAATAAGAAGTTTTCCAATTAAATTACTCCATAACTTTCCCAAGAATAAAACCTCGTTTTCTGTAGTACCTACAGGACTAGTTAATCTTGCTATAGATACTACACGTACCTGTGTGCGACAAAAAGACGGCGACCGATTGTCGGTCTGGGATCTATTTTGGTTTGCGTGGAATAGTATTTTTATCTAGCCTGTTTGAAAAACTGGTCACAAAACTGGATGTTTTGCGTTCCATGGTTAGAAGAATACTTTGTAGCGAGATTATAACTATCTACGCTTGTAGCTCGTTTGCCTTTTTCGTTTTTCATTCTTACGTAAAAATTTATTCCATAAAACCTACTCTGTGTTCCAATTTGTATTACCACTCTTATTAAAGCATCTTCTTAAATAATAGTAAATATTGTCCAAAGTGGTACAAAACACAAAAAAGTATACATAATTATCTTGATGGATCATTAATTTGCATGAGTGCAAAAATCATTGTTAATCCTACTAATCTTATAAATGGATATTTGTTACTCTTTCACGCAAAAACAACTGTACGCATTTTGATTAAATTTGGCAAAGAGATAGTTTATAACCTGGGTTAAGACATTTAGGACACTCTTTATCCCAGTAGTACCTACGTTCCCGTGGGATAATATTAGACCTCCACGCGGGCGAAACCGCTGGCAAAAGGTAGTAGGTACTAATAAGTACACCATAAATCAAAATGACTTTACCATTTGAACACCGTAACAAGTATTTACTTCAATATTAATAAAAGTAATTCCCCAGTTTCGCAACGATGGTCAAGGCCAGCTGCTGGTGTGCACGTGGCGCGGGGCGGAGTCCTCTCACAGCTGCCAGGTCATCCTAGAGCGAGGGATCCACGTCTTCAACATGACGGAGCCCTGCCCTTCGCCAGACTTCTGTCCACCTGCCTATTACACCGTCACTGCTACCTCCACTGCCAATCTGTGTGCAAGTAAGATATTAGTTTTACCTAAACAAAATTTTCAAAAATGGTTTATAAATGCAACTTCAAGTAAAAACTAAAGTTTATATAAATAAGCATGCATGTTACAGTAGGGTATTTTCCAATTTATTAAAAACTATTCTAATTTAAAGATTGGGACGAAATATGGAACAGAAAAATAAAAATAAATTGATTTATATCCATTTTCTCAATTAAAAACGATTTAAATCAAATTAAATTTTCGCTGTTTTGAATTTACCGCCAAAACGCTCCTTTCGATGATTTTTTATCTGAAAGAAGACATTATTTGAATTTAAAAAGCAATTTATTTTACTCATGTGACGGGTTCGATTCCCGGTTCAACCATGTAATTATTTAAATATCTATGATTGCAGTTTAAATTGTTTTTTTTTTTTAATGCAAATAATGTCTTCTTTCAGTAAAATGTTCCATCTACAATATTCAAGGTATTTTCCCTCCATGTGGCATATCCGTGGGACGCTCTGTATATCGTCCCAATGTTAAACTTAAAATAGTTTTTATTAAATTGGAAAATACCCTATTGCAGCCAATACCTACGCTAATAATACGCTTTAATATCTTGTAATACAATTATTGGTCAGCGCCATTTTAGGCGATGTTATTGTTTAACATTCGTCCTCTTGGCTCCATCATATACTATATTATGATATATAAAGCCCATATCATAAATCATAGCTTAATAAATCGACTAGTTATAAATAAAGTATATAAAATTCGGATTTTAGAAGAACGCCTTGAGCCTAACTTACATTCACTCTAGCACACATTGCGATTACGAAACATGCCATATCAATCATACAATCTATGAGCGGGAATATTCCGTACCATACACACGTTACACATCAATAGCCAATACATTACACTTAAATTGTAGTTAATTTTTCTAACATTACATTTTTAAATATAGTATGTGCATTATTGTCACAATTGCGATTTTATAAGGATGATTTATCACTGCTTTTTGTAATGGGTGTCCTAGTTTTCAGCAAAAAAGAGATAAAAGTAACTACTAAATTGTACAATTTTAACAAACCACAAAAATTATTAACCATCTGAAGGCCCCGGGGGGATTCGAACCCCCGATCTCCTGTTTACTAGACAGGCGCTTTAACCAACTAAGCCACGGCGCCACTGTGAGTGTCGGCAAAATAATGGCTCGTTTATGAAGCAAAATAAATGCACGACCACAGACTCGACAGGAACAATAGTTGGTTCAAATAATACGTTTTTTTTTATCGTTGGTATTGGCTATGATCATCTGTTTGTTATAAATAATGGCGCTAAACAAAATAAGGTGCTATCAACTAAATTAGAAATTGCTTAAGTAAACAATATACTCTGTAATCAGGAGAGTTTTTGAAAGGCACTTTATAATATAGTACTACTTATGTATCTATCTACAGATAAGGACTGCCGGCTACCTCACCAAGTAGGGTACTACATATTGCATGGAGGGCTACGGTGCTTACCACTGCGAGGCGAGGCGATCAGTACGGAACCTTTTGCTAAATTGCTTTTTGTTACCATTGCATTATTATTTTTACAAATAAAAATCCTACAATAAAATTGTAGTTTACACTTTTAAAAACCAAAACGATAATGTACCCCTGGTGGGACTCGAACCCACAATCCCCGGCTTAGGAGGCCGATGCCTTATCCATTAGGCCACAGGGGCTTGGTATCTAGCAACGAATTTAATAATCAATACGTTACTTCTGATTAATTAAAAAAACAATGATTTCATTTTAGTTTTTGCCTAGAACAACATAAAATATTCACAACCACGAAACAGAAGTTTAAATGCATACATGGCTTAATACTTCGGCAGGTTTTCAGGTGACTGTGTTGTTACGAATCTGATTGCCAGTTGACTTAGAAAAAAAAAAAACTTGTCACCCTAATTTATGCCTGACTGATGTTCGCTTATTTTAATGTGAGTGTCGTCGACGACCATAAATGACATACTATTTCATAGTACCTTTAGGCAGACTCCTCCCCCTACGAGTGTTTACATAAGCTACAAAGGTTTTCTATCCATAAAATATTGTGGCTGAGCCCTGGCATGACACTTTGAATAATTATTATGAGTTTCAATTTGATTAAATATATTTCACTCAAACATAGCTCCCTGTTTTCACTCGGTTGCCTGTTAAAATTTGACTTAACAGCGCCATCTATATTCACACGACGTTTTTGTTTTGACTATGCAAGTCCGTGTCTGAGTCTACATTGTTATGTAGTAGAGGTCGCTTTATTAGAATGTTTATCATATTTTCCATTGTTTGTTACGTTTAATAATTTTAACACGCCGCTAGTTCAGTTTTGTTTTAGTTACTGAATTGTAAAGTAAATTAATGGTCAATTAATAAACCATTTACCTAACATAAATTAGTAACTACAAGCCTTAGAAAATATGTTGGTCTAATTATTGCTTGATAAAAGAATACGTACTTTCAAATAATTTGATTTTGCATTCTGTTCTTATTTTTTAAAATTTCATTAAAGACGTATTTAATACTTTATTTCGCTCCTGTTCACAACGACTCCGTGGCGCAACGGTAGCGCGTCTGACTCCAGATCAGAAGGTTGCGTGTTCAAATCACGTCGGGGTCAAATTGTTGTATTTTGGGAAAAAAAGTTAAATTTTTCAAACATATTTTTTTGGAAATTCATGGCTCTGCAATTTAATTTTTAATTTTTTTGTACTCACAACTTGTCATTGCCTTAGCATACTATAGTGGTTGTAAATGAAAAAAAATTAAATGTGAATCGATATCGACCCTGCTTAGCTATAAAATAGGTATATTAAATAAGCAATTTACTAAAAGTAAAAAGGTAAACTTATCATAAAGAAACCACTTCTGTGCTGGTTGGTCCGCTTCCAGTCGGATGTTCACGACACTTCGTGGTCAATTGGTTTGTTCAAACAATTAGCAAACACATGATAAAACCTTTTTGTATGTAAAGTAACCATAACATTTACTTGCAAAATCAATATGTGCATATTATACATAAGTGTATATATTTTAGTATCAAATTAAGTACCTTTCTGCATGCGTGTGAGTGTATTTGACTGTATGACATTGGAGCAAGTCATGCATGGTAATGTAACATAAGCAGCTCAAAATTTTCCGCTAATTTAATGGTTACGAAGTTAAAAAGGCTTATTATGCTCCTCATATGTCCTTAGAAAGGAGAAAAATGTAAGTATAAAGGTAACTTACATTATGTAGTACACCTACTTAACTACTCAGATAAAAGAATAAGTCTTGTTTTAACAAAAGAAAATAAATTAAATGTTGTTACATATTAAAACAAAACACGATCAATATTAAATAAACAGCGTATTGACATTATAATAAACATACAACAGGTGTTCGGACAATGTGTTGCAAGTTGCAGTAGGTACCTACCTACCCGGTCTACCAACCAAATGAAATTGTTTTGGTACCTAGTGTAGTACAACAATGGAGAAAAATACTTAAGTACCTACTATGAAACGTTTTCTTTTTCACGCCGAATTAAAAATTATCGTTTATATAGAATCTTTATATATTACTAGCAGCGCTCCGCGATTTCACCCGCGTAGTTTCCGTTACCGTGGGAACACGGGGATAAAATATAGCCTATGTCATCCGGGGATAGTGTAGCTTCCCAACAGTGAGAATTTTTCAAAACGGTTCAGTAGTTTCGTAGTTTCAATGCAAACAAACAAATAATCAAATCTTTCCTTTATATTATATTAGTATAGATAGATTGCATATCGTGCATACCTACCTATATCGTCATTCGTTCTTCAGTCACTTTCAAAAGCGGGAGTGGCTTCTACGTCACAGCGATACCGGTTTGCACCGAGCTCAAGGTTCAACACTGTAAAACACATTTATATTCTACTGACATTGTAATAAATCCCAAAATCATGCTAACACTGCACATCTCAAAGTCCATCTTTCTACAAATCAGTAGGTTTAAGTTCGGCGTTTGAGACCTACACTGGAAAATGTTGATTCCTAAACGTTTTTTGTGGTTCACAATCGTCATGAGCCAAGTCGTTACATTTTGAGTCTTGGCTCTCTGTCATAAAAGCCTTTTATTGATGTTTGCTGAAGTCGTTACGGACTTTTCGAACTCGGAGCTTTGTGATCGAGACGGTCAGGTGACTGGCTTACGTGTCGGTTGGCGCCTTTTCAAATGAATCGCATTCTTGCTCATGGACTAGGGTTGCTGAACCATTTTCTAAATGCCTTCTATACTTAACCACTTGTTTTGTTCTCCGTACCTACTGGACGTATGCAGAAACTAACAAAGTATGTCATTCGACCAATACCCGTTATGAATGTATTGTTTGAAGGAAAACGTGCGGAAATGACATGTAAATAAGTGTTTAACCTAGATGCTAAATTGGATTAAAGTTGTTGAATTGCTTGCGCTGAACATTACATAACCGCCTCAATTAGATAACATCGATTTTGGGCGTCCATTAATGTAAGTAGCTAACTCTTGAAAACGATGATAACCCTATCGCACAACCACCAACGAATATCCTTGTGAGTGTTTCCCGCATAACTATTTCGAGTACCGTGCATGTACACGAACACGCCTTCATTTGTCGATGTGTGTGTGCCTGAAGGCTTGTCTGTATTCAGTTTCGAGGCCATAAAGCGATTGGCTCATTCGTAGTAAAACATTTTTTATCAACCGGCATAGGCATAGGTACACGTTTATTTAGTTAAACATTTATTAGCTGGAGTTTCGGCTGGTTTTCCTAAATGTTTGTCACGTTTTATTTTAGGTGATGTAGTCACTTATCGAAACTGCAGGCGATCAATATGGCCACCTAGGCTCAGCCACAAGCCACTAAAATGTACTTATATGACGACCTCGTCCTTTATGTTTGGTCGTTAAGTAACCTCAGCGTGACTGACATTTTCAGTTTGTTTTTTTAACCTCCATGCCTACAATGCACAAGGCTTTTAAATAATTGGTGACGTCAACCATTAACAAAGTTGACGCATATCGTTCAACGTTCTCCAATATATCTTCGTTATTGTCTATTAAGTTTTCGTGAACCTCTCGATCCAATTGACCCTCGTTGTTCCAGTAGTTGTGCGTGAGCACCGTCACATCTGTCATATACATTAATTTATTGGCTATTTCATGCAGAATCAGAATGTTTTTCTAATGTTATCGGCGAAACTAACATCTAATTGCAAGATTTGCGAATAAATGTGGGCATAAAACGTTTTTATGTAGAATTATAGAGTCATCAATGTAAATCGATGCATTATAATTATTATGGATCAGTTTATGATAGGGAGCAAGACATGGAGCTTCGATTATTATATAATCAAAGACATGGAGGTACTTACTACCTACCTAAATAATATTCGGGAATTATGATGCCACTAAATGCTGAATAGAAACTTTTAAAAGTTTAAATTAGTTACCAATTAATAGCTACTTAGTAATTTATTTAGTGACTGAAATAATTATCAGAAGTGTTCATCAATGTAGGTAGGTACCTATTACAGAAGTTCACAGAGATCCAAGGATTTAATTAAAAACACAAATATTTTCAAGTTTTCACAGACATAAATTGTGTTAAATAAACACTCGAATGCAATCTAGGCATACACAGGCCTTTATGTAGTTTTAAAATAAAGTTGTTTTGAGGAGGACATGTATTAACACAATGAGCAATCTGTGAGCTGAAGCAGCGTCACCATCTTATGCTTGAGAAACTATTTAGAAGAAAATCACGATTACGAAGCATATTATCTCGAACAAAACGTGAAAAAAGTTTATCCAAATCCGGTTTGGAAAATGTGAATTCATTTTAACGTAATTTTCCATACAAAATAGGAAGTAGGTAGGTACGTACTTGTTTTAGAGTAATTACTTGGGTTGATTTTAACTTCCTTGCACCCAATATAGGTATTTCAAACATCGTTTTAAAACATTACATAAAGGTTTTCTTAAATCGGCTAAGGTTTCAGTAATAATTGTTACCTACCTATCAACCTACCGTGAATAGATTTGTCCTTTACTATTGGCACTGGGTAATTAAAAATATACGCTTTTATGCCTGTATCTTCTTTCTGTTTTCTGCAAAATATTAATGAAAACTGTCCATTGCCACTTGCCCTCCACTTCTAAACATATTGCCAATTGTCGCCATTCGTGACACTCTTTCTTTTTTCGCAACTGCCTACCAGCCTACCTCGCTATAATTTGAGTCGTTGGCGACGCCGACGGTTTGCACCTATACCTACGACAAAATGGTCGCGACAGTTCAGAGGTTATAAAAAAAATCTTGAATAGGTACATTCCAGTCTTGACGATTTCAAAGAAGTGCACTTGTAGGTTCTACTTTTTAGTACCTACTTACCACTGTTACTTACTTACCATTGTTAAGTGACAGAAAAGTTAGAATATCGGACGGATAACTAAGGACAGATCGAGACACACCCACGTTATCATATTTCTGAGATGACGCTCACTCGAGCAATTAAGTCATGTGAACCATGCCTAATGAGTCACTGGCCCGGCCGGTCGTTTGCCAAATGACCCAAGTACAGTACTGTATAGAAACTAATCTTTGCCACACACAGGAGTTTCGAAATATTGCCCCATGATTTCAATGTTGATGTCATTTTTTTTTTGTTGTAAATATGATCTACTCGTACCTACGTGGTCATGCTGCCATGGTCTTCAACAGTTGTTTCAATAAAGTTTTGAGAAATCAAATAAAAAAAACTCTCAAATAGGTACCTACCATATTGTGTAATTGCTTCTTCAGTTTTAAAGACGGTGGCACGTGTAATGGCTTATATCGCCTCGAGACTTAATAAAGAAATATGGTTTTCGTGCAACAATAGTTCCACGTCAAGTTATATAGTACGTATACCTATAAACTCTTGTATTTTCACAATGAGTGTAGTGTAGCGATATGGAGCCATGGTCACGAGCTATGCCTGCGTGACAGATACCGTGTGGTGACGTCGGGGGGCTTGGTTATGCCAGCCAATCAGCAGCTGCCACCCGCAGCGTTCGTATGCGTCAGAGACGTAAAATAATGTTTCTTTCCTTAGTGATATTCGGGCAAATACATTTACATGTGGTATCAACTCATTTTGTGGGTGTGTCGTACCGTAGTCATGTTCCTATCATTGTGGTTTTTTTGTTTCATAATTTATAACCCGATAAGAGAATTAAGCTGATAGAACACAGCTTGCTGTTTTAGGACCTAAATAACAGGCTAAAATTGTAATGATGAATAAGCTGATTTTTAATCCTGAAAGCCTGATAAATTGCTATCGAATTATTTTGAGATGTTATCATTAAAAAACAAAAATGGCTCATACTGCTGATGCAATATGATATTGGATTGAAGCAGTCTATTCGCGAAGCGGGGAGGCTTGCGTGTGACGACCTATGAACAAGCATGTAGATATAGGTACCTAATACGGATTGCACATGGTTGCGTGTTGCGAAGCGCGTGCGCGCCACACCTCCGCGCAATACGTACCGACGCGAGTGTACATGCTCGTTCCAACGTCTACAACTTTCTAAGAATAGAGACGTCGTTGACCTCTGTTTAACTTGCGGTTTTCACAGAATTTTGCTATTTTTAGTGTCGTATATGAAAAGGAAAAATACAAAACCCATTTAGCACTTTGAAGACACATTAGGACCCTTTTTCTCAGGAACGGGTACAGGTACCTATCAAGTTGAAATGAATACTTTACCAAATGCTAAAGTCGACGGGTTAAAAAATCAAGCTATATTAGGTCAAGCACTCAAAAGATACGCGGGTCAATTAATGTTATGTCGCATATTTCAATAACTATCTCTTTCCAAAACCAAATTTCCCGTTGACCTAGAAGCATAAAATTTGGCAACAAGCAAGGTCTCACAGTATTGTTAATTTGTACATTTTGGTTGTTAATTTGCTAGATTAAAAAATAAGAGTAGGTATAGCATAACACGTTTTGTGCCAAACCATGTGATCCACGGCAAACGAAACCACCTACGCTCTTCAAATGTAGGCAGGCATTGAAAGAGATGAATTGTTAATTATAACAGATGAATGGAATCTTGTCCGTCATCAACTCATCATGCTAATTTCGTCATTCCTAAACTAACGCGACAACACTGGTGAAAATAAGCCTTTGATCGTCCCCAAACATAAATGGTTACAGGCGAAGAAGCAGTAGGTACCTAAGTAGTATAGAGGAAAAGTGATCCTTAATTATAAATAACTAGCAGCGCTCCGCGGTTTCACCCGGGGATAGTGTAGCCTCCCAACAGTGAAAGAATTTTTCAAATCGGTTCAGTCGTTTCGGAGCCTATTCAGTGCAAACAAACAAACAAACAATCAACTCTTTCCTCTTTATTATTGGTATAGATATAGATTAGGGACCTCGTCGCCAAATATTCAGACATCTAGGTCTGCTGCCCAATTTTGTTGCTTAATTAATCGGAAATAGAGAATATTTAGACAACGAGACTTAACCAGTTCTGTGGAAATAAAATTAAAGGAGGATGGCGAGGTTGCATGTACAATGGGACCCACTGTTAGGAGCATCGTACAGTATGGAAACTTATAACTAGTTGTAGTACTATATAAAACTAGCAAAAAAGCTAATGGGCAGTAAGTCGTAGAGGATGGGAGACAAAAGATATGCAAGGTAAAAACTTATAACCTAAAACGAATCAAATAGGTACTGTATTTAATAATACAATAACTCTTTATATACCTATTGTGTAGTTTCAAAAAGGTGTTCAGTCAGAATAAAAATATCTAACAAGACTACCATCGTGGTTCTGCATTTCTCTGGCCAGATTTATGTAATTACCTACTCAAAATAAAAAATACGTCTGGGAGCTAGGAACTATTGTGACTTGGTAAATACAAGATATGGAATCATAGACTAGATTGATATCGGATAATACTATAATCATTATTGGCATAAAACTAAATGAAAAAAAAAATAACAAAAACAAACGATAGAATATATTAGGTAATTGGTTTTGACACTGACAGCCATCTTCTATTGACAGCATAACGTTACATTCTACGATAGTACAAATAATCGTAATAATAATTATAACGAGCCCTGACCACCGACATCTTGGACCCTGCTCCTGATGCCGATGGGCCACTATTTTTTATATTTTTAAATGTTTTTGAACGAGTTTTGTCAAAATATTTAAAAATGTATGAAAGAAAATAGATTAATAATATTGTGATATTGTACAGTTTTGTAGAAAAATGTGAATGCATTTTTATTATTTACTTTTGTATGTTTTTCTTATATTTTACAAGTTTTGTTTATTAAAAACAAAAAATTGACAAGCGTAAACGTCAAGTGTAAGAAAGTAAATCATGTAACGATGAGTAGGTTGGAATGTAAAACGAAACACGGTGCGTTTAATAACTGCATGATGACTTATTTTTAAGTGATTTAAAATATTTTTTAACTTTTAATTCCCATCACCTAGTGACTCCAGTTTTTTTATATAATCCTCTTACAACCTCTTTAATATAGTAAATATTATCTTGCAAGTGAACGACAGTTCGTTAATTTACAAATAATGTGGGTCCAAATTCGCCATCCTTCTTTAGTTCCTTCATAATCATAATAACGAAACGATCGAACTACGAACAAAAAATATAAATAATTGAATCATGGAACCATATTCCATAAATCTGGAATTTATCACACTGTTGCTGTGACTGTGGTTGGTGTTTCCACATGGTGTTTCCCGGCTAGTGATGGGTAACTCATCAATTTTATGTGAGGATGAGGGAGCCCCTCAATTTGCTTCGTGAGCTCCTCACGAGGGACCCCTCATTTGAGGTGAGGAATCGTATTCGCCTCACGACTCGCGAGCGCGAGCGGAACTCAAACGAAGCTCCAAGTGAGCGAGGCGGGCGGGTGCAACGACGACTCACGAGTCACGACTCTCCGATAATCCGATTATGCACGTCCTCACTCTCTCACACAAATCATTTTCTTTCGCTTATTAATTTTAGACCGCCAAAATAAACGAATCAATGACCCTTTATTACCAATCTAATGCTAATGCTTTTAGAGTTCATAATAATTAATCGTAGCTGAAATAATTTTAAATAATGGTTACTGTGCCACGGTGTTGTCAAAACTTCAAGATCACACCTCACCTCACTCATTCTCAATTCTCCATACAATTTTTGAGTCGGTTCATTCGCTCACTGAGCTCACTCAATCCTCATTCGCGAGTCACGAACTCCCTTGCCTCGAATTCCCATTGTCAATAATGTCAATGTCAATTTTTAAATGAGGGGTGATGAGGAATGAGGTGGTTCAATATTGAAATTCGAGTAACTCTTTCAATTTGCGATCACGAGTACCTCAAATGAGGGGCCTCATGAGTGAGGGACACATCACTATTCCCGGCACTGTATAGGTATTTAATTTGTGATACATTGCTAACTCCATGAACTATCACGTAGGCATCTGGCGCCCTTTTGCCTACTTTGCCTTTATGATCAATTACTTCATTCCACCCTAAAAGCACTTAGGTTTAGGTACCTAATGTAGTTTGTTTTCCGCTGATTTTAAACTTCTCGTCTTGTAAACAGGAAGGTTTTTATTTTACGTGGGTTAGTTATTTTCTAATCATATTTTTCCTTAATTTCTAAAGATGTTTGCGGCTAGATATTTATAGGTACACATTTACCTACTTGATACAATAGATACAATATCGTTAGTCTCGCTAAAACTCGAGAACTGCTGGACCGATTTAGCTAATTTTGGTATTGAAATATTTGTGGCAGTCCAGGGAAGGTTTAAACGGTGAGAAATTATGGAAAAATTGCATGAAAAATCTAAGTAGCAACAATTTTATTTTCCCATACAAACTTTCCCTACCTGTCAAACTACCTGAAAACGCTTTATGCCTTCAAAGTACCAGGTCGTCACAACTCGGTAGGAATTACTAGGGTAGTTAGGGTAGGTAGGATAGGTAAGGTAGGTAGGGTAGGTAGGGTAGGTAGGGTAGGTAGGGTAGGTAGGGTAGATGGGGTAGGGATTTTGTATGAATGACTATTGTACGGACAGGACAACGTCTGTCGGTTCAGCTAGTAACACATAAAAATGAATTGCTCATGAAAATAAAAATTAATTCTAATCGTTTTGCATTTTATTTTGGTAGACATAAAAAAGTCTATTAATTTAGTAGTATGTCATGATGTGTTGCCACTTGTCTGCAAAGCCTTGGTGAGAACAGCGAGCGGGTGTGGCGCATGGCGGAGCAAAGTCCAAGGTCCAACAGCGTAGTGGTTAAAAGTTCGCAGACTGTTGGCTCTCTAGAATTGACGAAGAATGATGAAATCTTGCCAATACTTTAAATTCTTCGTCTGTTCTTTGTGGATATTTACAGTTCGATAAAAGCTGATTAGGAATTCGTCGAAAAAGTCCTAACGGCTAATGAAAGTTAAAATTTTATACGTATTAAAGCTCCAAACTAGAATCACCAAAAAATGCTTTTAGTTTTTGTAACTTTCATATTTTTTTTTACAAGATAATATGCAACCTCTGCTTTTTCAGTCGTTCATAACGTTTCAGTTTTACAAACTCGATATTTCGCAATTTTAATAAAAAAAACCAGGTAGGGGTTGTTTGTTCTCTATTTTGACTGTTTTCTAGCTTATCTAAACATGTCTACCTGTATAGGATGGAAATAGGACTAGATAGACCTTTTTCGTCGGAAATAAAAACAGTTGTTTTATGGAGTACCTATTAGTTTTACACTAGTAAAAGTGCAATACCCACGCTGTCAAAAAAAAAAAAAAAAAAAAAAAAAAAAAAAAAAAAAAAAAAAAAACGCTGTCAAAAAGCATGGAACAGCATTTTTTTTTTAATAACCGACGATAAATGTCTACGGTCAATAAGCTCTACAATTATTTTGCTTGATTATCCATGGTAACAGTTTGTGCTTCGATGTCTCTGCCACGCTGAGTAAGAAATGTATAATTTATACCTTACTAGCTTTTGCCAGCAGCTTCCCCCGCGTTGAGGTCGAATACTATCCCACGGGAATTTACTAGAGGGATAAAAGTAGGTATTCTATGTCTTAATCCAGGTTATAAACTATCTGTTTGCCGAACTTCATTCAAATCCGTTCAGCCGTTTTTACGTGATCCATACATACAAACTTTCGCGTTTATAATAAATATTAAGTAAGGATATAGTAGGATTGAATTTCAGTGCACTACAATCTTTCGGATGTATGTAGGTATAGGTAGGTATGTAGGTAGAGGTACGTAGGTAGTATATGTTAGAATCCTCAATTTTATGCTAATAATATTAGCATTAATATATGATAAACATGAAAACGAGAAAGTTTATAGCATTCGGCACTTAGGTATTGGAAACACCAGAATTATTTGCTGTTTCTTCCTTTAGTCAAGCACGTAGCAACAGCAAAAAATTATACATTATCTTTAGCAAATTGGAAACTAATTTAAATTCAGCACGTGCTGAACATTATTCGTTTATTCAGGTTTTTTTTTATAAACCCCGAAATGGCAACGAATTTGGCCACATTTTTGAGTTTCGGAACACGCTTTCACCTATTATTAACCTTTTAATTACATTTAAATGTTTGGTTTTATGTAACTTGGTTTGGACTTATATTGACAATTATTGTTGATCCATTGATCCACTATTCTAAATTAGATTTTAAAATGTACATTCGTTTTCAAGTGTGACTGCCAGCGAATCATGAAATCGGACATCGTACAGACAATCAGACAACTCACTTGATTGATATAATTGTTGTAGATCAAGGCTGGAATTTTCCGTTTGCCTTTAAAATGGAATAAATAGTCTATTACTGACATGAAATACTCTATCAAGAATAGATTGGTCGGATAATTAGAAGACTGTTTACTCTGCCTATTCATGATATTTGGTCTATTGACGTAGGTACAATCAAAATACTTTGGAAGGCACTTATCTGCATGTATTTTTGCACTATACCTATAATTGTGAAAGAATGGCAAGTTTTAACTTTATTTGATGCACAAACTTCTAATTGTCCGTGTGGTTCTTGGCAACGAAAAACAAACGGCTCACTCTTCATCTCTGGTTTTCTTTTTTTTTATAGCATGGTGTAGTGCGGAGTCTGGATTTATGCCCGGTAGATGGCAATAGACTTGCCCCCATTACCTGGGACTTACACTTGATAGGATATGTTATCTACTTTAAAGGTACCTATGAGAAAAATCTAAAAATATATTATTGAGATAGCTTGCAAAATGCAGTCGGAAAATGAGAAAATAAATTTAAAAATTAAATTAAATCTGTTTTTGAACACCATGACATAAGCCGCCAAGTTATTAAGTCCTACTTTACGGCGCGTCAATTGAACAACGTTGTAGGTACTTTTATTAGTGCGAAATGGCGTCCAGCATTTTCATCAAATTACGCGCAAGATTTGTAAACGTAAAATGTAAATGCATTTTTACAGCACTAATCGATTAAATAAAAATCTTGTGTTTTTGTAGTGGATTATTAGCACTTTAGAATCTAATTAGGACACTTATCAAAAGTGGGTGTAATACATAGAAATATAAATACCTACCCTATTGGCGAAATGTGGGTGTACTATTGGTACACCTCTGCCCAAACCTTCTGGGAAACAAGACGTAATGCTATTTTATGTATAGTACTGCTCCTTAGACGAGCATTACCTTATAGGTACCCATTTTATAAATAGAGCAGCACAGCATAAAACAGCCTTGTCGTGGTGGGAAATTATCCCACGGGACCATACTAGTAGTATGAAAAGCATAATCTGTCCTAACCCAGGTTATGGTCTATTCATGTACCAAATTTAATTCAAATCCGATCAGCCGTTACAGCGTAAAAGCGAACAAACAGATAGACAGACAGATATAATTACTTTCGCATTTATAATTTGAATAATAGTATTTACCTATGGATTACTATGGACTATAAACTATAGAATGATAAGGAACGTCTATCATTGCGGTGGTTTCAGATCTACCTTCAGATCAAGTAAAGGGCTACCCATAATGTTTTTAGCAGTGGCCAGTGTAACAAACAACACTTGAGAAACTCGAGTTTAGTTACAACAAAATTATGTACTTACATTTATAATAATACTAGCTTTTGGCAGCGGCATTGCCCGCGTGAAGGTTTGTGTATTATACATATAAACCTTCCTCTTGAATCTCTCTATTGATGAAAACCACATTAAAATTCGTTGCGTAGTTTAAAAGATCTAAGCGTACAAACATGAAAAGCAACTTTGTTTTATAGGTACCATGAAAAGAAGATACGCTTTGTCCACGAAGGATTATTACGTTGCATCGTAATTTAGCAGGTACTTACCTATTTCTTTCTAAAAAGGAGGTTTTACAGTGGCGTAGCTTGGCGTGGGCGAAGTGGGCCCTCGCCCACGTCCTCGCACTGAAAGGCCTCGCGAGGCCTCTTTAAATGCAATGCCATCAGGCCTGGGCCGGATTTAGTGGTCTGGAGGCCTCGGGGCAGCAAAGGAGTGGATTTAGAAAATGAACAAATTTTTTCAGTTATTCATTTATTGTGAAACCAAGTGGATTCTTTTAGTACTTAACAAACACATATAAATATAATCGACCAACGATTTTTTCGCCGAAAAATCGTTGATGATTTCGCCGAAATCCAGTTCTCAAAGTAAGTCACTTTCAATGCTCAGGAGATAAAGCTTTGATAGACGGTATTGTCCCATCGTCGTTCGAAGCCTGTTTTTATAATTTTCGTTTTCAATAATCATGTTTGTACAAAGGTAAAGGTAAAACAGCGAAAAAAATTTCAAACAAAAAGTTGAATACTAGTCGGAATTTGAAAGATTTATTTCTCCGAAGTCTCTATTGTCCTTCTTTTGTGGGGGCCCCTTTTTTGTGGAGGCCCGAGGCTGTAGCCCCGGTTTCCCTCCCCTAAATCCGGCCCTGCATAAGGCTCAAAATCTCCGTTTATTTTTAAATTAAATAAAAACCTAGAAAATGTTGTCCACACTCGTCACAGATTGGTAACACAACTTCACTCTCACACACAATCCCACACCCCCCCCCCCACACACACACACATACACACCCATACACACACCCACACTCAAACATAACCACACTCACAAGTGCTTATTATACTAAAATAATAATTTACGTCAAGACTTTCACATTCACGTTGACACGATCTCCATATAGAACGCTCCACGTTTGAGAACTGACTCCCAAAATACAAGCCCTGGCTTAGTTTGGGTATCAGCTCCGTACCTTATGTAATTTTATGAATATTGTAGCTTTGTTTGTACCAAATTCTTGTGAATGTTTTTTGTGAAATAAACTTTTTACTTAACTTTGCAAAACGTTTCTTTGCGCGTATAGGTACCTCATACAAAACAGTGAAGGTGGTAAATTTTGGAAAAAAGGGAGAACTTCAAAAACTCTACAAGTAGGTTGTTCAGAATAATATGAAAATGAAACTTGTAGTATATATTTGGATTAAAGTACTATTTTAGTCTCCTTTTAAACCGTGTTTGTTTGTGGCCTGTAGGAGTACCTAATAATTATTTTACAAATATTGGCAAAACAAAAATGAAAATCGCTTTTCCTGAACCTGAAATAGATAATACAAAACATAACTCCCAGTTTTACGTTTTATAAAGCCACGGTAGCCTTTTGTTTATTTAAACTTGACACGTCTCGCGCTTATATGAAAGTTTGTCTATGAACTGGGGATTCCCCGATCTTTGTTAGAGTCTCGCTGTCTCGCTCACATCCGTCATAATTTTGCCATTTCATTGTAAGTGCTATCGAGACTACATCATAAAACAATACATAGATCACATTATGTAGATCTTGGGAACGAGGGGCCTCGCTGATGCGACTTCGCCCACGTCTATACTAGTCGACGCTACGTCACTGAGTTAGTATTTTACTTATTTAGTATCTAGACAGAATTGTTAAGTTAGAAATGAACGCTCTGTTTACCGAGAACTTAGTAGGTATTTTAGTATAATTATCAGAGGTACTCGTACTAGCATACCTATCTAATTAACGGATTTCCACTACACGTCATTTTAGATTTGAAATTTAGATTTTTAATTGGCAATTAAACGCCTGTTTTGTTTGGTGTTCATAATTGCTTGGCGATGCGAATATAGACAAGCGTCAGCGTGTCAAGCGAAGTACAGATTACAGGACCTGGAGCCAAGCGGAGCACAAGCACTACCTACCTTTTGTCGAAGCGCTTCATCGTTTTTTTTTAATCCTTATAACTTGGGTTTGGACTAAACCAGATAAACAAAATTCTCGGGATAACATATCCCGAGATTTTTTGTAAGATATTCATATTTTGACTAAGGTGTAGAGTTTGTAAATTTAGGCCTTGTAGAGTTAGGACGTGTAGAGTTAGAAGCTTGGGTCTACATGAAATCTGATAACTTTTTGACAGTGCGAGTTAAATATGGTCCCGTCTTGGTAACATTAAGCCATGGGAAAGTTGTAAACCACATTTCATAAAAAATAAAATAATGACGATACCCTCCCTTTACATTATGACAAAAATTCGTGAAAAAACACAGAGATTACTTACGATCAAACATAGAAGCAAACCAAAATTATAACCGAATAAACAAAAATAAGTTGATTACACCGACACCAAAATTAAAAGTTATGAAAAGTAGCTATAGAACTAGTATAACTATAGAATCGCAACCATAGATTTAAGAATTAGATTTCTATGATCGCAACAATTTATAATAAATTAAGTACCGAATTATATAAAACCATTCTATAGCAAACTAAGATTATTTTTAATAGATAAATGTTATTACACAGTTGACGAATACATGACGAATAAAACTTCATAGATGTAGGTACGAGTTACGTACTCAGTCTTTCTTTCTTTTTTTGTAGATCCGGCCTAATCAAAGGCATTTTGTTTATTCCAGTAACATTATATCGAGTCTTTTATTTATTTTGTATTGTATTGTAAAATTACACACCATATTTCAATTAATAACTTGACATGAAATGATTATAACTATGTATTACCTATTCCTTAAATATTTAATTCTACTGTGTTTACTACCTACCTACTCGTACTACTGCAATCTGACTAAATGTGACTTTATGTGTAACAAAAGTAATAAATAATAAACAATAACTTGTTTATTATTTATTACTGATAGATTGTGACATCATAATGACTTCGAGACATGTATTTTTCTTTAATCTTTTATTACTGAAATGTGTTTAAATTCGTCATAATAAGATTAGTTTTCGTTAAAGTGATAATTATGATAATCATAAATTCAACAGCAAACCAACATTGTGATTTGCAGTGCCCTGACAGGGTTCATGTACAAAAACCGACAGTAACATTGTAAAATGTGTGATGTGCATGACAGCAAATAAATAAATAAAAATAACATTTTACATGAAAATGTTTTCGATGGGTATATTTCAGGTTAGCAAATCGTAATTTAGTTTTTTTTTTGTTTAAATACTTTTGATTCGTTCATTAGGAATTGCTCTATGACTGAGTTGAGTAGGTAGTTCTTACCTTTGTCTGCATCCTGACCAATCAGCTACGGTACTAAACCAGCCGGCCTATTCTGTAAAATATCAACGTGAAATCTTAAGTGAAGTGAGTTTGAAGTGAGCTGTCATTCCACCTAGGTACTGTTACGGATCGACATTGTTGACAGCTCACTGCTGATTAGCTGTCAATCATGATCACCATAGCGTATGACTAGATCGTTTCTTGATTAGCTCGTGTCGATATGATAAACTCCTCGTCACTTTTCAGAGACTCATTTCATTGAACAGGGTGACTTTGAAAACAATCGACAAAATTTCATCCCCGGGGACATCCGCTTAAATTTTGACCCCACAGAACAGTATTTTATCTGTTCTATGGAATGACCCATCAACATCAACAACTTTTACTATTGGACCAATTTCGAATCAGCAAAAAATTCTACCTTCTTATACAAAATGGTCCAATGTATGGGTATGTAATTATGTATCCTGATTGGACCATTTTGATTGATTGATTGGATTGGTCGAATACCTCCTTAAATTTTGGCAACTGTTTTCAAAGTCAACTTGTATAACAAACCACGAGTTCGGTTGTTAAGTTCATTTCGGTATTCGCACTTGTTTTCAAATTCAGCATTATGAATTATGATGCAGCCACAGTAGCTGTTGGTCAACATCCCGAGAAGGTACCTACGTACTTACGTAGGCAGAGTCTGATCCTGTCTTATGCGAGCTCTAATTAAGACGACAATAGGGACGGCCATCGCACTTCAGTTGTCTACTCTCGCTGATTAAAGTTTGTTAGTGATTTGGACTTTTGAGTGATTCGAGAAGCGCTTTCGAACATTTGGCTCGGCATACTTCGAGTTTTCCGATTGCCTACAGCGTGATCAAATCTATTTGTAAACTCATTGCTAAAAACAAATATTGTACTGCAGTGGATCCCGGCTCTTGTTGGCTAGGAAGATAATGAAGTAGTGGGTCGTTTGGCGAAAGATGCATGTGAAGATGGGTTGGTTTGTCCACACTTTCCTGTGCACAGTGACTATTTGAGTTTCGTTAAAGAAGAATGAACTAAAATGTGGCACGAGCACTTCGATCAGAGATCACTGAGCAAGGGAATCTGCTATCGGACGATCCAACCAACGCTTTCTCGTTGTTCATGGTTCGACCAGGCAAACATGAGTCGCCCAGAAATTGTGATGGCTCTTCGACTTCGTTAGGGACACATTCCACTAAACAGCTTTGCGTTTCTCATCGGTAAAGTGGCTTCAGCAAATTGTCCAGAGTGTAGTATAGTGGAAGACACTTACCATATCCTGATGGAGTGCGTCCGGAGCGAGACCGAAAGAATCACAATGATAAACAAGTCACACGATGTTGGAAGGTGTGACAGCATTCTTGCGTCCCCTTTATCAAAGAATGCTAGACGCTTGTATAAATTAGCAAAAATATATTTAGATCATAAGGGATAACATGTTTGTACCGATGAGGGTGGCATAATCAGTTCATGATTAAACCCTCTATAAAATAAATAGAAAAAAAAGGGTTTACGATAACAGTAGGACGCATTTTTACTGAGCTAATTACGTCAATATATATGTTGTATTAGTCACCTGAGTACACTTTGCGATCGCTACATGTTGCCATTTACTCATAAGTCAAACACCATTTTGAACTGTAACAATGACTAAAATCAATGTTTAACTTTCGAGCTCGGCTCAAATGACGTTCTAGAACTCGCACCGAACTCGAACGAGTCTTCTCGAGTGAGACTCGTATGGTACCCAATCAAATAGGCATAGCCGCCATATAGGTATATTACACACCGATGCCGATGTCTTAGGCGTTTTGTTTCATAAACATCGACTCATTATCCATTGGCCACAGACAGTTGCAGCGAATGGAAAGTTACTGCCAATGACGGTTACTGACTTATAGTGCCATAATTGTTGATGTACCTATTCAAAATAAAATATAACAGACAGACATCTTAGTGTATCTCCGGAAATTAAGTACCTACATAACCTACAAATTGAATGTCTAGATACCATTTGAGACAGCCGTATTTGTCTTGAGTAGGTAATGAATCAGACATGCAGATGTTGTCCTAATTAAAATTGGGCTATCTTATGTAGGTTAGGTCAGCGGGACAAAACTTGAGGATGTTTTTGGTGTCTGTAAACTGATATTACGGTCACGGTAACATAGCCTCAATAAAATCAGGCGCCTTATCGACGCGCTTCTATTTTTATTACATTTAGTGACTTCGCTAAAGCCTGCATACTTCCTTGTTTGCTGCAAGTTGCCTAAACAAAAACAGCTCTAGGCTAGCTTTAGCTATAATAGTAGGTAGGTATATCACAAAATAAGTTTTTTTTTAAACAACCCGCACTGGGCCCGCTCATAGAGAGGAGGCCTTTGTCCCAGCAGTGAGAACAAGCGAGAGCGAATTAAAATAATAAAATAAAATAATTTAATAAAAAATCTTAGTATATAATAAATTATACTAAGATATTTTTCATAAGTACATTATTTTCACTATAGGCCTATTTACCAATGTTACAACGACTGTAGATTTAGACATTGATATTTCGTCCATAGAAATATTTTGACGCATTTGATTTTGGCAACACATGCTCATGGACCACACGTTTGTTTAAAATGACGACACCGCGAAGCTTTATTAGGTAACCTTACAATACTGAAACAATTAGCGAATGCTGAAGTGGAATGTTTTATTTAGAACTAATTAGAAGACAGAACAAAGAACGCACGTGTTCTTTAAAATTTTATATTTCTGGTTATTACATCAGCCAAAAATATGATAATCAAAGCAGGTAAAAACATTTGCCCCCATGATAGCGCAATTTTCAGGAAACTGATCATGAACAGATTACTCATTTTTGTCGTCACCTGACGCAATCTCTGTTTATTTATTGCTGTTCAAGGCTGTTTATAGTCCGACTCTGATGCATCGAAAGTACTGATTGTACTTGCGGTGGCGGCGCGTGATTGGTTCGCAGTGGAGGCCTGGCCGGGTGTGGCGAAACGTGTCGTGCTCGCTCGGAGCTCCGCTCAAAATAATAGTATTCAAGGCGTACCTACTGATCGAGCAAAAACTACAAGGAACTACATACCTAACTAAATTATTATTTATCAATTTAACGAACAACTCTTAGACAACCAGGCATTCAACAAGGCTTGTTTATCAAGCACGTACCTAATGTTTGCATATTTTTTGCAGACTTCGACTCAACATTTTGCTGAATCAATCGAAAGAGACAAACGCGAAACAATTTTGATTACTGCATCGAGGTCGTTTTATGTTAGGTAATTATTGAAAACTAGGAAGTTATGCGATACCTACGGCTAAGATTATTCAATCCTGTACTTTACTGCAAATATTGTTAAATTGTTCAAAATATTTTAGCAGGCACTCAGCTGTTAAAATTAAGGAGTGACCTGAATTATATATTTTGAAGACGTCATGAGGATGAAAAATAAGAAAATATAATAAATAAACCACAAACAATTAGCTGTTGCGGTATAGTCTTTGTTAATGGATGTCAGTTAATTTAATACATAATTGCACAGAACTACCTTCAACTAAGTTTCCTGTAATTACATTACAACAACAAAGGACGGTACTTAAAATGTATTTCTATTTCACGAGAACTTCACCCACGGTCTATAATGAATGATCTATTAATATCACACGTATATTTACCCTGTACTTTAGAAGAGGAATGTCATAGATGAACCTGCTTTTTCTACTCAAACAAGATAACATGAACTTATTTTATCTACCCACAGTACCAGCAAGAGACCAACGAGAATCTTGGTATCGATACCGGTCTCAGGTAGTAGTGTAGATAAGGATACCAAGCCCGACTAGCAAGCCATAGGATGTCACGTAGACGAAAGTGCGATTTAAGATATAAGAGACAGCAACGTGCTTTCTTTACAGTTTATTACTTGCCAATCATGTCTGTGAAAGGTGTGCATAAGCAGTTCCTGAGATCCGTAATGATGTTCCTACCTGCTTGTAGGTAACTAAAACATATTAAACAATAGCCATCGGGTTGCAAGAGAATTTCGTGTATGCGGACTAAAATAATATAATCATGATGAGATTGCCAGCGGCTTCACTCGCGTGGAACTCGGAAATTATCCTATGGGAACGTAGGTACTATAGGGATAAAAAGTATTCCAGGTTGTAAATTATCGGTGTGCCAAATTCCAAGCAAATCGGTTAGGCAAATTTGCGTGATTGAGTAACAACAATATCCACAGTTCCTACTGTGAATGGGATAGTTGGATAACATTACCTAAACCATAAATCAAAATCAAAAGCCATTTATTCAAACTGGGCTGAGAATCAGCTCTTTCTGAACGTCAAAATTACATAAGCCAGTCCCCCCAGTGCCTTCACCACTTCCTATTGGTTTAGCTGGGAAGTAGAAGTGGCGCAACAAACTCCCCAGCAGCACAGCTGTCTGTTAAGTTAGAAGAACTTGATTTCATGCAATAGTAGGTAATTAACATTACGAAACACAAATGCCATATGTCAGCTAGCACACGCCAATTTACCAACAAAACATTGTAAACTATCCCCCCCGAGTGGGTTCCCGCATTGTCGTTGCGGGGGGGCTTAGTAACCGTGGTCTCCCATCCACGGTGAAGCCAAGAGGAACCCAACGGTGGAGCCGCTCGTCAGGGCTTTTGCCTCAAAGCCGACGACGTAGCGGCCAAAAAGTAGGTTGCGGTGAGGTGCCCGCAACTGAGGTGGGCCGCGATGTCGAATGGGAGGCATCGCGGCTGAGGGTTACAGGCTGCGGTAGAGGAGGAGTGCCGGTGCTTCGCTCTTCCCTTCCGTGGCCTGGACGGGGCCGCCACCGTTTGATGGCGGACGCGGTGGGGCCGCAGGGGAAGAGGAGTGTCGGTATAGCGTCAGCCGCTCTCCCTATCCTCTGCGGCCGAAAAGTGGTAGACGGGACGGCGCGTTGTGTTCCTCACGCGCGCCGTCAAAGATGTCAGCAACCACTGGTGGGGTCCGCAAGGGCCGATGCCTGCCAGGGGTGCGGGTTTGTTCGAAAGAGATACCACGGCCCCTGGCATACGGGCTACTGAGGGAACACGGGTGGGTTTTAGTCAGTAAAAGTCTGACACGCCCTCCTGCTCTACTCAGCAGGAGAAGTCATTTGATGATTTCCCACCCAAAAAAAAAAAAAAAAAAAAAAAAACATTGTAAACTATAGGTAGGAACTCAATTAAAAATAAACAAAATAAATAAAAAAGAAACTTAAACAAAATTAACAATCTAATTATAAGCCTCCAGGGCCCAGGCATAATGGGCGTGCCCGCTTACATAATTATGTAGGCATTAGGTAAATTGGAGTAACAAAAGTTAATTAGTTAGTTATAGGTAAAGTATCTAATCATGCAACAGTTTTTCTCCTTGGTGTGTTCACTGTGACTCAACTCAAGACGGATTTCTTAAAACAAAAATAACCAAATGAGCCCTTGTAATTCTGACGATAAAAATATTCCCTAATTGTTTGTGATAAGATTAATGGCTTACTAGATATCGTCATGATTTTGCGACTCAGCGCTATCTAAGCAAACAAACTGATAACATTCCTTTTCTTATCAGTGACACACCTACAATTCATACAGAGAGTCATTGATAAGAATTCGCACTTAAGAAGTAGATAAGTACCTACTAGAAGATTGACTTATAGAAATATGATGGCAACGTGCCATACTATAAGTACTATTTTATGCAATGGGCAACGACCTATAACAACAATAAATGTAATAATAGTCTCTAAATTACATAATACCTGTAATGTTGTAATACACCCACATATTTTGCCATTTAGATTTGCCGCTTGAGATAATTTGGCACAGATTTCAAAGCTTTTTAGGATGACGTATAACGTTGTTTATTGGAACGGTTTGTTTTGACAGATTATACCAACTTCTTCAATGGATATCCAAAATGCACTGACGATTCCTGAGTTTGCACAGATATCCTACCTTAGAGTATGCTAGTTGGCGTGAGTTAAATTAGAAGTAGAGAAACAGTGGCTTTGAAGGCCATGGCACATGATTTATGTTTTGAAAAATTTATTGCACGTCTAGAGGTCATTTAAATCAGTTTCGCATATGAGCTTTCCAGAACATACTACACAGAATAGCTGATAACAATATTAAAACATGTTGATTAATTCATCGTTATTTACAAAGAAAAAACAATGGCAGAGTCTCAGGTTAACATGGGACGGAAAGATCCAGGTCACCGCCGATGGATGTGCGTCGCCTACAAAATAATTCAATGTTTCAAGTGATTGTTATTGATTCGACATTGGCGCTGTCGATCAAAGATGAATTGCTACGCAGTAGGTGGTACTTGATGGTTGATAGGCTAACTATACTTGTGTCAGTGTGAAACACTCCATTTATAACGTCATGGTATCCCATGCTTCCTGTACCTATAGTGCTAATTGATACTTGTTATTCTAAAACCTGCTAACACGCAACCACTTTTAAATTAATGAAGATATGGTTAAGTCTTCTTCTCTATTGCATTTAAGTATATCGAAGTAAGCTTATATATGTATTTAGCATTTTCATCATATCGGGTTGACGAAAATGCTAGACGACTCATGAAAAATATTTTCCGGGTTGAAAATAATTCCAATTCGTGGTAGGTAGGTACTTGACGTCATCAACGTGCAGTTGGATCCTGTTAGAACGATACTGCAAAGCAAATGTTGCAACCAAATGGCGGGAGGAGCTGGTTAGAATGAATAAGAATTGGTTAACACTGGTTGTGTACGGAAAACCCCACCATTTTGAATTTTGCACCTATTGGTTATAGGTACCATAACACTAAAGAAATTAATACTTCACTAAGAGCCATTTAACAAAATAAACATCCAAAAACTTTAGCAATTACTTCGTACAAAAGATTATTCTTATCTGGAAGTTGAATCCCTTAATCACAAGTCGTGTGAATACTAACTAAGGAGATAAAGCGCCAGCATCTCCACATTTGGAAGCTAATAACGGCGTTTGCAAATCAACCGACGTGCGTCATCCATAATACGATCAGCGCCATGCTAGTTACAATGATATAATATTATGTCTTCTAGGAAATCTGTCTTACATAAATCGTTTACAGGGTGTGAAGATAATCCGAAGACTGAAACTCTATTGACACTGATACTCTATTTGACGCTACAAACAGTTTTCATTTCATCTTCAATCTTTTCCACAATTAATTTGGAAAGCGATGGATGGACGTCACGATGGAACGAGCGTGCCCGAAAGATACCTGTGCACTCTTGCTTTGAAGACTAACTGGCTATAAGGTGGTTTTCTTCTTTTTTGTGTGGGAAATCATCAAATAACTTCTCCCGCTCTGGGTGGAGCACGAGGGCAGACGCTGGCAGAGAGTTCCAGCTCTTTGGCTGTGCGCATAATAAATGTGGAGAAGAATCTATCATTAGGGCTAGTCGAGAAATTAACCAAGTGCTGATAAGGGGCCATCCATAAATTACGTCACACGTTAAGGAGGGAGGGAGTCAATGAAATGTGACATTGTGTGACAACGGCCAGGGGGTGTCAAAAGCTTTATGACGTTATGTTAAAACCTAAATACTAAAACTGTACTTACCTACTCTTACAAAAATAAAAATATGTGCCACGGGGTTTTGGTAGGTTACTGGGGGCGAGCCTTTTTCCAATATTGCCACCAACCGGGCACAAATCCAGACTCCGGGCTGCTACTGAGAAATTCCATATAGAAAAACCCAAAAACACTGCACGACCCGGGAATCGTACCCAGGACTGCTCAGAAGTAGCGCTTGCGACCACTAGACCAACAGGGCAGTCAAATGTATAAATACATTTACGAAGGAATTTTTAAGATGCAGTGTCTTAAAAACTAATCTTTATCCCCCTTATTATAAATCGAGGTTTTTCTTTAGGTATGGTTAAAAAATTCGAGCCTGTTTTTTAAATAAGAACTTAACTGGAATCGAAATACAGCTCCTTTTACAAAACTGATGACTTAGTCCAGTGCTAAATTGTCATTTTTGTATTAAGAATTTTACCCAAATAGAAGAAAAGTTGGTATCTAATGCAAAAACTGACTTAGACTTTTAGGCTAGAAGTAAAGTCAGATAGTGTTGTGTAATAAGACGGTAAAACTTTAAAGTGTACAGACGCCAGTACATCAAACTATCCCAAACTGTAAAATTTTCCCAATTGCCTTAAGCTTTTATGATAAAGTTGAAAATCTATCAAAGAAATTTGACAGATTGGGGTAGCTTGATATGCTGGCCTCTGTACAAAGGAATCGCCACCAGTTCCGCACCTCACTACGACCAGTTGGTTCTAAATAAAGACAAGCACATTTCCAGAGTTTTCTAGCATTTAAATAAATTTATGGTAATAAAGGGGAAGTGATAATTTACACAACTGACGTCGTTGTTTAGCTTCCGTGATTTATTGCAGTAATTAGCATCGAGTCGAGAGTTCGAGACTGAGTTCATGTTTAACAACGGTCTATAGTCAGGACTAACGACCAATCATCATCAACGGACGCATCATGGAGCAAGCTGAATGTAAATTCACTTATACTTAAGAATTATGATAGTTGTGAACTTATGATGTATCGCTGTAGGTGAGCTTGTTATCACAACGTGGAAAATTACCATACAGTGATCAGGACGGGCATGTTATGAAACTCGAGATTGCTCTGTGTTCTGGAACTCTCTGAATGGTAGGTAACAAAAATGAATGAAGCAGATCTTGTTTAGTGTAGAGACACAACATAATATTTGATTTCATCGTTGTATTAGTATTGTCAAGATTATTTGAAGTATGTCAATTTGACAACAATTGAATGCTTGACCTTTTATAAAAAAACGCCTTGAGCCTGAAAGTTTGGATTTTTTTTAAAAGGTATAAAAGTTATATCAACAAAAAATACAACCAATCGATTCTTGTTGACATTTCGGGGTTTTTTTTCTAGCATTTCATTATGGTCACGAATATTATCATTTTTTTTTTTATAATGTCAGCCTCACCACAATATTAATAAATGAATGTTTATCAACCTACTTAATGTCAGCATTGTAAGTAGGTAGTTTATTGAAGCTAGAACAGGAACTCAGATTTATAATAGAGAAGGTGAACCGGTGGCCCGCTTGGTAGCTCGCGGCACTTGCTAGAACGGGCTACGCCCATGGCATATTACAAAAAAGTTGTTCATTCGCATTTTTTTGTCCCCAATCAATATGTGAATGTGGCTATATCAGACCTTGTAGCGAAGGATAGTGTCGAAGGATTGCCTCATTAAGAAATCACAAACGTAGATTATTATAATACAATGGGTTAAGTATTTTATCATAATGTGTACCACGTCGTCAGCACATGCAGTTATCACAATAGCGAATTATTATACCACGTGTTGATATTAATTCTCATCTTGTTTTAATCGCTGTGTACCTACTGTAGTAAATGTCATCACTCCCACCCACCATGTAAAAGGAAAACCATTAGATTTAACATTATATTTTTCAAACCCTTAATATTTGAATATCACACAATATTGAATTTGAAATGATACGGTAGAAAACTGTTACTCATTAAAGCCATAATATTTGGGGACGTTATAAACTGAACATGAAATAAACTGTAACTAGTATCTAATAAACAGCATATTACCTCATGGAATTGATAGCTTCACTATCACTATCAACTTGATAAGCTGATTTTGATAGACTTTTTAATATTAGCAGGCTTAGCGACGCTAGCTGACGCTTTCTATCTTCTAACGAAGAATAGACAGTGCTTTTTCAATACAAAGTGACATTTCGTTTCTCCATTTTTGACATCGCACTGTAGATATCCTTCTACATATTCATTTTGTGTTTCGTTTCTAACGATCTTTGTCTAGGTCTTTGTAAACGCAGAATATTCCAGAAGAATATTTCATCCCAAACTGTCAAAATCACACTGAAAACAAATTTTCTTTTCGACGGCCACGAAGTTTATACGATTATCTACAAAATTATGATTCGTTTAGAACTCATAACTGTGATAATTAATAGAAAAACATAGCTATGTTCTCCTATTGTACATCATTTAGTTAATAATCATGTCTATTCTCGTCGACAGATCGGTGCTCGTGCTAAACCTGCTGGGCAAAAGCTAAACTGATATTAAATAAAAAAGATCAATGGTTATCGCAAACTTTGCTACTCATTAGGACCATTGCTCAGCAATTTCTCGATCACAATGTCTATACTTCCTACCTTGATGACATGCGCTTCCCAATCAACACCTGACTTTAAAAAAAAATATCGGAGGATAAATAAAGCATCTTTGAGATTAGCTCGCTTTATTTTAGAACAATACATCTAAGATGTTGTACACTTATTGAAGTTCGTATGCTCGCAGGTTATTTGCCCATGCGTTGTATGGACCACTCCTGCTGGCAGAGAGGGCACCGGTTGTTCTGCTTCACCCACAGGGACATGCAGCAGAAGTGGAAGCTGTGGTTACACTCCCCCCACACCACCACGCAGTCTTGTTTGCCGTATGAATCCTTCTTGCTCTCGCCCTGGCACCGCAGACAGGCGTCTGTGGAAAAGAAAACAGATAAGCTTAGCACACACACTATGTTCTTATAGCTTAAGGCTCTTGTCCCATTGCTGAGGAAGCGACAAGCTCCCGACTATTTCGCTCTCAATCTTTTGATGGTTGCAAAAGATTGTACCGTATCAGTGAAATAGATTATCATCATACCAAGCCTTTTCTCAAGGGATCGGCTTCCAGTCTTACCGGATGGCTGAATACTAGTATTTTACATAAAGCGACTGCCTATCTGACCTCCACAACCCAGTTACTGATACCACTTAATAAAACTGATTGTCAGACTTTCAGGCTTCTGACGAAAGACGAAACGTTACGACCGAAAGATCCACGAATGACAGCAGGGACAAACGGCTGAACGTGATTTCCGAGGCACGGAGGGGTCATGGTACGTAAACATGGTCACTCATCGCGGCAAGCGTCGCATAACCTGATCGATGGAACCTTGCGGTTGTTATCACTTAGCCACAGATCCTTTAGTGAAAGAAATGCATAATTGTATTAATTGTTGATCGCTAACTGTGCACACTACCGGCGAGAACTCTGTCAAAGAAACAACTCGTTTTTAGTTGCTAGCTCTACTAGTTTCTCGCATTTCCCCATGGTGGGACAGGTGCCTAAAATAGTACCTACATGTTACATATGTCACGAAGAGAAATTAAGACGGATTAGGCTAGACATTCTTATCCAGCAGTTAGTCAAATATTTTTGCAAGACAATCTATATATTATATAATAAGCCTAGATACAGCAGTGTCTGGTAAAACTGTTGAGATCGTTACACCCTGTATAATTAATCATGTAGGTATACGGGCGTGACATGGTAATTGCTTCTTGTTGACAAAAGTATTAAACGCTTCACTTGTTCTTAATTTTTAGGGTTTCCTACCTCAAATAAAAAACGAAGCCCCAGGACCAGCATCAACTGGAATATTAGAAGGCTTTGTTTTCCGTCAGTTAAGACCTTGCAGTTACACATTGCGGTACATTATACAGACAGGTGCCCACAAATTTTGCTTTATTTTGTGACATTTTACCCATCCTATATACAGGAAAAGTTTTTATTCAGTGCGCAAACATTAACCATGAATTCAGCATATTATTATAGACCCCCAGCGCAGAAATTCAGGTCTACAATGATATGCTGAATTCATGGTTACATTTTGCGCACTGGATAAAAACTTCTTATTGGTTATCACCTTATCACCATCCGCATTAGTATTTTTTGTCATTTAGTTTTTCTCGCCTTATTCATTTCAAATTCGATTATAAAAAGATTGGACGAACTTATCTATAGGGTACAGGACCTACATATAAGTATGTAGGTATAGTCTAGCCTACCAGCCAGCTCAAAGCTCAATTGCAGTCCGTTATATAATGGACTGCGACTCGTACGTCGTTAATTGAGGAACATGAATGCTGGTATTATTACGATACCGAGGCCATACAATGTAAATGTAGGTTCTTACGTAGGTAATTAATTATGGAATTTAAAAGGATAGGTATCCGTAATTGCATTCGTTTTCATGCAAATGTTTCACAGAAAAACAACATTTACTATTAATTCCATTTTGCGCGATTATCAAAGCTATACCATTTCCTAGAAGACCGGTTCCGTAATATTAGAACGGCCGTGAAAATGTGAAATTTTCTGCAGTAGGTACCTATTTGACATTTGGGTCTCAAAAAACGCTCTGTAATTGGATAGGCGTTATCATGGCGTACCGTATATAACCAATCTGCACTGGATTTGCGTGGTAGATTACAGCTTCTATGATTACGGCCCATTCCCTCTCGAAGGTAGGAGGCCTGTGTCCCTCCAGTGAGAACATAGAAGGACGATTATGTATCATGGCGTTATTGTGTGACCCTTCTCCGCTTTTTTAGGAATCCAAAGCCTTAGTGACGTGTTAACTATACCGTCAAAATAAAACAATTACTTGAACTTGACAGTTAATATCTTCCTCTACGTTACGTTACTCATTGAATAATCAGATCTCATCATCATCATCATCATCATATCAGCCGAAAGACGTCCACTGCTGGACATAGGCCTCTCCCAGGCTCCTCCACTTCGACCGGTCTTCTGCTTCCCACATCCAGCGGATGTGATCAGATCTCATATGTAGCTAAAAATAAATGAACAGGCAAACATAATTAATTAGCCACATTAGTTTTATGAATTATTTTTTCCCGTTTAAAGGCCCGGAATCAAGAACTTTCCACTTTCTATGAACGGACAGTAAGAGATCACAGTAACCTTATAACAGATACATAAGATTAATTTAATAAAACTATAAATATTTTAATTTGACAGCGTCGGAAACCAGTTTTCATGTAACACTTTTACGCCTGTTACATATTATTAATTTGAATAACGAATTAGGAATTCCATTGGAATGACGTTGGACACTTAACTTCCTGGTGATCTAAGAACAAAGTGAACACCGTTCTAGAAGTATGGACGTGCCCTGCCGATCACTATGGAGTTTACAAGTTTGAAGACAGAACTATGCATCACACGCTCTAATAAATAATTGATTGTATGCTAATTTATTCATGTGCGTACAGGTAGATACACCACGCCAGTGGGTAAGTTAGGTATCGTAAATAAGAATGATGTACAAAATTAGTGTTCGAAAAGAAACATCATCATCAGCATTTCAGCGGAAAGCACCGCACTTTGATCCGTTCTGTATTTATAAAATTCTGCGGATTCCTGCGGCCTTCACCAAGTTATCGGTCCACCTTGTGGGAGGCCTTCCAACACTACTTATACCAGAATGCGGTCGCCACTCTAGAACCTTTGGGCCCTATCAGCCATCTCTTCTGCGAGCAATGTATTCTGCCCGCACTGACCCTTAAGTTTTTCAATTCTACGGGCTATGTCGGTTACTTGATTCTTCTACGGATCTCTTCAATTCTGATTCGATCGCGTAGCGAAACTCCAAGCCCGTCCCTCCATTGAACCTTTTGGCCCCATCGGCCATCTGCTCTGCGACCAATGAAAGAATATTCGGAAAATATTTCAGGATTTCAGTCAAGAGTCAGTTGATTTTCAGTACCATCAATATCAATTAACGTCGCAAATGTTATTAATTACAGGTGATACAGTAATCACATTACAAATATGTGTGCTATGACGGCAACCTGAAGAATAAACAACGCGAGCACGTTGCGTTACAGTCGCTACATGATCCTGACGTGCTGTGTCAATGTTCAGGTTTACATGTCGCACGCTGAAATACCACACTATAAAAGAGCACGTGTTTCAGACAATAAAACGTAAAATACGCACGACACTAATCTGATCTTTGGCAAAGAACTTGAAATTCATGATTTCTAAAGAAGTTGGTTCTTTAAAATTCATGAAAAGCAATATTTTTTGTCTTCGATTTCTATTAAAATTATCATCGTATCTCGTGCTGAGATCCTGCACGAGATACCCACTTAACGAAAATAGTTTTAATTCCAATAATGCGAAATCTATAAAGTTCAAGGTTATCTCGCTTGTTTCTGTTTCATTACGTTTACCTACAAATAATAATGTTTTTTTTATTAATATTTTCATTTAGGTAATAAAGAAATTTCAATTATGCTAATTAATTAGGTATTTGTAATAGTGTTTGATCGAAAAATCTAAGTTCTGGACATTAAAATTCACTTATAAATTGACTATCTTATGCAGATATTATATTGACGCTTTTCTATGTCCGCGTTGGTTAAACCCCAAGAGAAGGACGGCCGGTATCAAAATATATCGTTAAATATCTACCGACTGTTTTCGTATACTCACATATACATATACTACAAATTCTGAAGATAACCAGCCTTTGCCTTCTTCCTATACACATCATAATATTTAAAGATGATGCCATCGGGAAATACGTCAATCAACTTCCTTGGACTGAATACTAATTTCGTTTAGTAAAAATTTGTACGCTATTTTTGAAAAATAATATATTTTAACGATGTGAGTAGGTTTATTACGTCTTTACTCCGTGCGTCTACTATCCCAAACGGAGGTCCCGTTTACAATAGAAAACATTTTTGGAGGTGATAACAGAATACTGATATGATTATTACATACACAATCAGTAACTAAATTGCCTCTGATCAAGAGATAAAACTGCATAGTCGTCTATCGAGTTATTAGAATCGTATAGGTCACTGCCTACTAAATTATTATTCATCAGATTGAGATTATCTCTATAATTCCAATAATTCAGTTTTACCACGACGTTTGACTATATTTCCATGTTCTGAGAATCGATGTACCTTGGTACTTGAATAAGATGTTTTTATTATGGTTTTATCTTCTTCAATACACATAATGAAATGTAACGCAGTCAAAACTGTACAATGCATATTATTATCTAAAAAAATAACTGCTACGAGGTGTAGGAACGAGTCTGATGCCGAAAATATAGTTTTAGTTTCTCTAGATGTTCCTGATTGCTGCGGGTACACGGATCTGGATGAAATTTGGCCCACAGACAGTTTATTGTCTGGCTGGATTAATATATAAGGTACTCTTAATCGCGGTAGTACCTTCCCGTGGGATATTTTCCGACATCCACGCGTGCGAAGCCGAGGACAGAACCTAGTCAATTTTAAATTTATATTCAGCACTCATAAACGCATTGACATTTATTGCCTACCTGTATTAGCCATAAATATGAAATGTGTAATATAAGTACGTATTCTAATCTCTCTACTGGTATTCAGTCGGTTAATAAATGTAACTATGTAAAACTATGTAAAATCCCATTTGAGTTAAAGTGTGACAACATCTGGTCCAGCATGATTTTTTCATAAATTTTGCTCAATGCTGGAAGCACAGATATAGGTCTATAATTAGAGGGATCACTCTTACTACCCGATTTGAAAATTGGTACTACTTTACTATGTTTCATTAAGTCAGGAAACGTACCGCTGTCTAAACATTGATTAAATATGCCTGTTAGGACAGGGGCAATTGTGTCAATGATATTTTCGAGAACCTTAACGGAAATCCCCCATAAGTCTTCAGTGTTTTTTATGTTAAGACTTTTAAATGCTGTTTTAATTGTGGCAATAGAGATGGGTTTGAATTCAAAACTTGGAATGTCCTTGCTGAAGTTTTCTTTAAGAAGAGATTCAGCTGATACAGATGATGAGGGGAGAGATTTCGTAACTTCTATTGGGATGTTGGTAAAGAAATTTTCTAGAGTCTCAGCAACTTGTAACTTATCTGAAATGGTTTCATTATCAATTTTTAGAGCTAACTCATTCTGATCTCGCTGTTTTGTGTTTCCAGTTTCTTTGTTAATTACCTGCCACACAGCTTTTATTTTATTTTTAGAGATACTAATTTTGTTACTTATTAATTTAGCTTTAGCGTGAGCGCAGACTCTTTTGAATATCTTAGAATAGTTTCTTACATAATTATGAAGGGCCTGATCAGAAGTCAATGATTTTTCGTGATACAAATTATATAAAATATCTCTGCTTTTTCTAATGCCAGCAGTGGCCCATTCGCTAAATTTTGGTTTAGTAGCTATCGCAACTTTTTTTACAGGACATGCTTTATTGAATTCTTTGCATACTGTAGAAAAAAATGTGCCATAGTTTATATTGGGGTCTTGTGAATCAAAACTCGCTGTTGAGAGCTTGCTAAGAACATTATTATTAAAAGATTTCAATTTATTTTTAGTCAGAGGTCTCAATTCAATGGTTT
Source organism: Polymixis flavicincta (assembly GCA_949987655.1). Lineage (NCBI taxonomy): Eukaryota > Metazoa > Arthropoda > Insecta > Lepidoptera > Noctuidae > Polymixis > Polymixis flavicincta. Next base: position 16,277,224 of record OX465173.1, read on the forward strand.
TATCTAGATGTAACTTTTGATCTAAGTCAAACAATACAAGCTGACCAGTATGGTCTGACCTGACGCCACTAATTAAGGATGAGTCCTTTATTTTGCAATTAGTAAATACGTTGTCTATGCATGAAGCTGTGGTTGCTGTTATTCTAGTCGCTTCATTAAATATACATTTTAAATTGAATGATTTAAACAAAGAGATAAGCTTACTTTTTTCTGGTGAATTAACTAATAAATCAATATTTAGGTCACCACACACAAAAACTAATTTATTATCTTTGAAAAGTTTACCTAATATTTCTTCCATAACTATCAAAAATGATGACAAATTCGTGGCTGGTGGTCTATACACAGATAAGAAAGTATGGCCCTCAACCTCCGCACATGCTACCTCACATAAGCGATCAACAGAGCAAGCGGTGATATCCTTTCTTTCCTTATATCTAAAACAACTATTACACAATATCAAAGTACCACCCCCTATCGAAGACCTATTGTACGCACTGGCAACTGAAAAATTATTTACATTAAACAACATCCTATCCGGTTTTAACCAAGTTTCAGTAAAACATAAGATATCCATATGATATTTATCTATTAACATTTCCACGTCTAGAATTTTGCCAGAGAAGCGATTTATATTTTGGTGATACAGTAAAATACACTTATTATGCTTCTCTTTTGTCGCGTCTAAAAGTTTAAAGAATTAATTACAGTATTATTAGAAGTACTAGATAATACTGTTTCGTCACTTAACCTAGTCTCAGTTAAATTATCAATAACTGCGTGTATATTATAAGCTAACAAAGTAGCTAATACATGTCGACTAGTCTTGGGAAGAAACATATGTTCCCGAACTAGTACAAAATCTCTAACAAAATTGTTAGTATCAAAATACAATAAACGGTCACAATCAGGAATGAAGAGATCCGCACGAGAACCAACGCAACCGACATAGCCCGAAGAATTGCCAAACTTAAGTGGCAGTGGGCAGGGCATTGCTGTACATTGCTCGCAGAACAGATGGTCGATGGGGCCGAAAGTTTCTGGAGTGGCGACCACGTAACGGAAGACGTGGAGGAGAAGGCCGCAGGAATCCACTGGATACGGGAAGCACAGAACCGGTCCAAGTGGACGAGCTTGAGGGAGGCCTATGTCCAGCAGTTGTCGTCTTTCGGCTCAAATGATGATGATGATGATCTATGCAGCAAACTATAATACACCTACGATATTGTTAACGAAGAAAAAACGAGTCACTTTGTTATCAAAGGAACGCTGAATAGCAGAATTTCAGAAGTTTGTACATTTGCAATACATTTATAGTACAATTGTAACGCACGTGAAATAAGAAGAGGGGTGTGGTGTATTCACTACAGTGGCCAATAAATTACAATTTAGGCGACACCGCCCCCCAATCAACTTCAATCACGGCAATGCAGACGCTGCGCGGGCGCATGTTTACCCGACTTGCGATATTGACCTTTATTCTAAAAACGAATTAATAATACTAAATGTATAGTAACGTACAATATATGTACCTAGTAGGTAAGTACAAATGGACCTGTTCTTCTGTATATTTTTTCTTCAGAAATGATAAAGTTCTGAATAATTTGTTGAACGTTATAAAAAGATTGATTAAATTACAGAAGGAAAAACTGGCTTATTGTGGTGCTCGGAAAAGTGGATACGTTACTATTTATTAAAGACTCTTATGAATTTTAGTAACTACTTACAATCGCGGTCAAATACGGGTCGATGACGAGAATCCCTGTGCCTACCTAACTTGCAAACTAATACATGGAAATACAAAACTTTATATTACAGAGAATTTTAATATCGTATCAAATAAAAGCTTAAATGATCTACAACGTAATTAAATAAAATTAACGTTTTAAAAACCTCGAATTTGGAAATGAATTTAAAATTCGCAGATGTTTTACTTTTGCTTGTTTTTTTACTTATGTTTCAATCTGTCAAATCAAAATTATAAAAGGCCGTTATTTTTGTCTATCACCGTTATTATTCAATTACTATCATGTCGCTAACACCAGAAGACTGTACCTACACGTATCGTAACTATGTTAGAAGAAGGCAGAAGTCAGCGAAGTACAGCAAGAACAATAGGCGTGTCACTTACTTCAGTGCAGAGAGTCGTCCGTTTCGGAAACACGGACGTGAAGAATATAAGAAGACCAGGAACTGGCAAAGCGAGATGTTTTACAACTCGAGAGGATCGATTTATTCTTACGATCATGCTCCGAATTCTGCACTCACGGCAGTTGAAGTAACAAATCAACTTCGATAGACCCGTATAGATGACATAACCAAACGGACTGTAAGGCGGCAGCTCCTTGAAGCTAATTTGACCACATATTAGCACATAGTCCAAAACTTGAAAGGGAACAGCGGTAGCAAGAGCAGCCCGCCGACATAGTATGTGTGTGTATACGCACAATGGGGAGACGGAGAATGGGCAAGAGTAATGTTTATGTTGTATGCACATGATGGGCGGCGAAGAGTCTACGGACGGCCAGAGGTACGTTTTATTCCAGCTCGTTTTGAGGAAAATGTGCCATTGGGCGGTGGATTTGTTATGGTTTGGGCTGGAATCCGCATTCTTGTCCGCGAGTGTATTTTATTTAAAACTTTTCCACAAACGTCAGCGGCATCGGAGAAAAATTCTGAAAGAAAGGGGGAAGAGCAATATTGATCAAATGTATGGTCTTCCTGGAAGTTTATAAAGCAATGTAAGTAAATGTTTATTCACACAACAAAAAAAGGTAAGATACGCTAAGGCTCGTCGATGACATCATTGAAGATGGATATTGACGAAATATTAACTTGTAACGATATTAGCATTTGTTTAATACTTGCCAAATATGTATAGAGTATTCAAAAGTATGACATCAAAATACTAGGAACTAAAAAAGAGTATGTCCAAAAAAACATGGGACAAAGTACTAATACATAGGCGATTGAAGTGATAATTAAAAAAACCGACATGTCATGTACTCTGTATCTAATAGAGGATCAAGTTTGCCAAAACATGCTAATAATGATGACAGATAGATTTTATTACGCACGTAGGCCGAGATATTTACGAGATTTCTATCATTTTAGATTATTAAAAAAACTCTTTATGATAAGTAAAAATAAATGTCAACTTACAAACGGTGTGACGGTCAAAGAATTAGAAAAAAAATTGCGCTTTTGCCATCCTTAAATCTTTTTTTAAATCTTTATAAAAAAAATACTGCGAAGTATAGGCTTTTATGTCATCATCATCATCATTTCAGCCGAAAGACGTCCACTGTTGAACATATGCCTCTCCCAATTTGGAGGGGTTTGCCATAATCGCCACGCTTGGCCAGTAGGAGCTTTTAAGTACCTACTAGCTAACCCGGCTAACTTCGTACCGCCACTAAATTTTATATTTTCTCACCTTTTAAACCTTCCTTGGACTTCAAAATCAAAATTAGCGAAATCGGTCCAGCCGGTTTCTAGTTTTTGTACATAGATAATTCTGTCTACTGCATAAAGCTCTTATTTTCAATTTCTATCACGTGACAATCGTTTCAGTTTTTTCGAGTTTTCATATACAGTCTGCAAACGCAAACTAATAACTGCATGAGAAGTAGGATTTTTTGCGTTCTTGGTTAATTAAGTTGCGAATGTTGTTAAGTCACATGATGATAGCGTTTATTTTTTATTAAAAAAAATCTATGACTGTGCATTTTTGCTTCCTGCGTTCAAAAGACAGTCTGATATAAAACAATACATTTAGATACAAGGCGTAATAGAGTCGTGAGTGTGATGATGAGTTCTCACGATTTTTAATCTAAAAGCGATGAAATAAGAGCCATATTTTTGAGCAAGTGTGTTGAATGACTGAAGCTAAAGTTTTTTAAACAAAAAAAAAAATCCAAGATTCAGCTGAAACTCTCCCACGGCTTCTGTCGTAAGTACCTATAGCAAGACCTACCTGCTAAACAAAGAAACTGTTTCATAATGAAGATTTAAAAATAGAAACTAAAGTGTATCGTTGGCTAAAAACAGAATGTCGTAATTCCTTATTCAACGAAAATTATTTCGCTGTGTTAGCATAGCACGTCTTTTGACACGCGCCGTGATATTTCCATTCTATGCCAAATAGGTCATCTACGCCTAGCGTTTTCCCAACTATGTTGGGTTCGTGCTATTTGTCGGAGTTTCGGGCTTCTGACTACCCGTAACGACTGTCAAAGATCTACAAATGACAGCCGGGACCAACAGTTTCCGAGGCACGGTGGGGGTCTCGATTTGTAATGCATGATCTTGATCAACCACGGAACGACCTCGGCAAGCGTAGCTTACCTTCGATCGATCACGCACCGAATATCAATATTATAGTATAGTAGGCAGGTAACAGAGGCCTTATTGTGAGTTTCATTTAACCATCTCGATCAAACGCTTCGAGCGCGTTTGGCGCTCCGATCCCTGGATTGGTGACGGACCTTTCGAAGCGCCGAACGCGCTAGATGTGTCGAACGCGCTCGATGCGTCGAACGCGCTCGATGCGTTTGATCGAGATGGTTAAATAAAACTAACACTAGGGCCACAGGTATCAGCATTGTATTTTGCGACGTTTTCTGTTGATACAAATGTGGCTAAGTGCGGACGTAGCTTACTAGTGCATGAAGATATCAATGTCGTCATTACTTGTTGCTTACCTACTTAGCACACTGTTTACATGTTGCCAACTTAACGACAGCACGTGGAGCAGCTTTTACAATCTCATTGTCTAGGAACAATGATTTAGTTTAAGTAAACATAGCGCTGTTTACATAATATATTGTTATTTCTTAAAGTAATGTTGAGACAACTTTACACAATATTACAGAGCATCTGTAAAATTGTCAGACACATATGATATTGATCGTTATCAATGCATCTGCCAAGCGTGGTCGTTTTGGTAAAATTTTACTGCGGTAAATAAATATGACAATGAATACGGGTTTAAAAAAATAAAGAAAAGTAAATGTCAACAGTTCCATAATGAAGCTAACAATAGCCGAGACAAGACGATAATGTACATAAATGTTTTGTGAAAGATCACACGATATTATTTTATGGGCCATGGGCATTCAATGGGCATTAAATTTCATAAGTGTCATCAAGGGGGTCAAATGGCAGGCTTTCTGAGAAAAAATAGGCGTATTTTCAGCTTTGTATTCTTGACTTTGACATCGAAATGTTTCAAAAAAGGTGGCTGATGAAATTCTAAAAGTCATGCATATCAGTGATCCGTTCATGTCGCGTCAGAAATAATTTTCTCTAGAATATTCTCTGGCTTATTCGCATGTGCCAGATGTACTGCCATCCACGCGCAAAAGGTGATTGCTCCCTCGAATCCCGTGCTCTCTTACACGTAGCCTGACGGAGAGCAGCTAAGAAATGACTATGGGGACATTTAAAAATAACACCGAGTGTATGCGTAGGCGCACTCACGCATAACTCTACATATTATTGGAACAAAGGCATTAAATAGACTTGTTGCTACTTGTTAATGTCTACTGGAAAGTTTTACTAACCCATATTTCGGAAGACTAAGTACCTAACCACTTAAGGATGAATTGGAGCATTTAGATCATCTATCTAAATTGCAAAGGTTGCCCTCGCTTATTTAGGTACCTATACATTCATAAATGAAAATGTATCACGTGCCTAAATGTGAAACAAGAGCAAGAAATCTGTACGTATGTTTTTTCAGGTCTTAGGTATTTACAGGCTGCAGATTTCTTATCAAGGTAACGGGCAGAACTAGGTTACTTTCGACTATTATCAGTAATTTCGCGAGTGGCGACTGCAATGTCGTCATTTAGTGCGTAACAGGAAATGATAAATGCTTTCCAAACAGATAAATCATATCTTTATCGCAGTTTATTTTAAGAGCAAGGCCTCCCCTAAACAAGGTGAAAAATCGATTAGTCAAAATATTACGTGAAAAACTAAGTGGTCTCCTAATTTAAGTACTTACCTACTTATCTATAATTGAGAATCAACATTTAATATAATATAATCGTTTATTTGGAACAAAAAACACAGGTACAAAGACAAACAATGTTAAACGATGATAGCTGCAAAAGTTAAAAACTGTGGCACAGCTACCAACGCCCGACTCCAAGTGAGGGGGTAGGTAGTTCCAAGACTAATATATAACAAAGGTATTTCAAATACAAGAATTTAAGAAAGAAAATTTAAAAAAAACATTTTGAGAAAGTGCCGAGTGTATGAGTACCTGATGTACAGCAAGGGATGGTGATTGTGTGATGTGTGTGTGTGTGAACCGCGGGGCAGTTACGAAACAAACATAAAATGACAACTAATTGCAATTTCTTTCATTTTGACAGCTCACCCACGTTCATTGCGTCAGGTTTACTTTTTTGAGCAGACGAATTCAATAAACTACGAAATAATGCATTTGAATAATTATACGATTGTGACGCAATAGAGTGCCGTTTTGTTCGTGTCAAGACACACGAACACAACACAATTAAATTAAATCGAAAACAATTTGTTTTCAGTCACAAGTAGGTATTCGTATGACGTTTTATATAGTATTCCTAATATTTATCCTGGTTTAACCGAGGGAATAACTGTAAACAAATGTAACGGTTATAGGGAAAAAACAATACCTATTGAACTTTTTCCTGAATAAAATTATGTTATTTCAGTTACGGCTACTTGACACGTAACTCTTCCAAAATTTTGAAAAGTAGCATTCAATTTTATAATTACATTTTACATGATTATAATAACACAATCCTGTCTGTGTTACTATGATTTTTAATTTTGAGCCTACTTTTTAAAGAGTAGTGGTACATTTCGAGTGCTACCACACTGAGTAACTACTACATGCGCTTGCTCAAACTTGTGGGTGTAGTAGAGAAGGCGCCTCGATTTACAGTTTCTCACACCCACGAACTCCTATGTGTACTACAAGTATGTGTGTGAATGTCGAGTGCATATTACAAAACGTTTAAAACGTGTGGGTGTTCCACGCTTGTGTTAGTCTGCCGATTCAGGTTCGGCAGCGGTAAAGAACCTTTCTGAAATAGCCTCGTTTACAAAATTACACGAAAACAATACGAAGACGTAAGCAAAAGCAATAAAAATATAATTTTATTTAATTGGCCAATGATAATAAGAAATAATGGAGATTTAATTTGTTCTCGTTATTTTTTTGTCATACCGAACTGAGGTGCAGACAAGAATAAATCAAGGACACGCAAGGCCTATACGAGTTAAGAAAATGTTTGCAGCCCCTGTCGCGCACTTTTCTCCAGTACTTTTCCACCAGTACTTGGCGCATACGCTGAGGTCGCGACACACGGTGCGTTTTATTACTGATGGGTACGACTTACGAAGTTACGAGCAGAGATTGGACAGTGTGTTGTATGAGATGAATGACAAAGACAAATTACTTAGATTTTTTTTCAGCTTCATTTTTACATCATATTGTTCTAACCTCCTTTCACTGACCAAGCAAGAGCTATTTTGCAATAGTTACACCTCGTATCGTTATCGTTCCGTTCCCGTTAGACTTGTGACGACCTTTTGGAACCAACAAATATAGCGCTGCCCCACTCACACACATAGTAATGACTGTAACTCACTGAATACGATTGACTTCCGACTTTTGGGCCATAGGCACAGAATGCATAATAGTACAAGACATAGGATGATTGTTGAGCCTGTCCTGAATAAATTTTTGTGGCGATTGTGAGTAGTATTTATTTTTATGGATGCATGTATTCACATGGTAAAATAATGGGCTCCTTCATAATTCATCAATACAAGTCGGAATAACTGAGTAAGTGTGTTCCGGGAACATCCTTTACCAGTTATCATCTCAGCGAGACGTAATTTATGTCCGAACTTTATCGCGATCGGATAACTGTTCATCCGATTGTATTAATACTTCCATATTTTATCTGAACCTTCCTCAGTATAGCTTCAGTAAATTTTGTTTAACTTTCTCAGAGTATACACAAGACGGAGTATAACTCTTTTTCATGACGGCATTTATGAATATGGCACTGATGAAGTTTCTATGTAGGTTGTGTCGGATTATGGGAGTTCTTCACGAGAAAGTTAAACGTTAAACTGAGTAACATACCGTTACTGAAGGTACCATACAGGCGCCATCGAAAAGGATTAATAAATTGCTTATATGTTAATAAGCATTCCGGTTGATGGCGCCACCTACGGCCGAGTTCGTGCGTGATCGATGCGGCTCATTACAGCACTTGGATTTTCTGTTTATAGTATACCTACTTACTTTTACCTTCATGTCTGCATAATTCTGGGAAAGGAATGCGAATACATACCAACATAAAATGTAATTAAATGTTATGATTAAAAAGTGATTCATTGTGCGTCGCCATCATTGTGCCTCTCACAATGCTGCGCATGGAAAGATTCCACGCTAATTGTTGAGCCGGTAGGTTCTTATTGTATTTTCGGAGCAAAAAAGGTAATACGGGACGAAGTAGTTTCGGCAGAATTAGCCCGTGACTGATGTACGTGAGCCTCGTAATGACCGCTGTTATTAAACTATCATGCTGATGATCATCCCATAAATAGTTTAGGACCGCAGAGAGCAGAATGAATAGAAGAATTATCCTTTAGTCTGCTGGTTTATTGGTTGCATGGCACAATCTTCGATGGACACAATACAGAAATTCTAAATTCACACGGTGTATTAAACTATAGGTAAGTAGGTACTTTTTTGTTTCGACAAGCCGTACAAATTTCAAAAATAATATTGAAATTAATAAAGCACGTCGCTTACTGTACTTTAGCCTACATAAATAAGATTGAATCCGGCTTCAGTCAGGCGCATCCAACTTCATTCAAGTGTATTTAATCTCATGTACTTAATTACAGGAAATATTGGATTTTGAATTTCTCTCTTGTTCGATTTTAGTTTGACGGCCGCGTTCTGAATCATTACAGCTACATAATAATATATGGTACTTATTAATTAATATTTTGCGTGTAAATATAATTACGTAAGTACATGCGTGCGTCACAAATGTACTTACACGTAATATTTTGCTTATAAATTAAGTACAGAATTTATATTTTCCCCAAAGTTTCCAGTAAACCTCTTGTGGAATATTTGACGGTAAGACCTACTGAACAATTATTGTACATGAAAATAGGATCCATCGCGGACATTGGCGGTTGCCAACTTTTCCACCTTATTGCTTAAGCCATAAGGGTGATCCATCGAAATTGTCAGCGTTTGTACCTCGTACCTACGTCAAAAACTTTCATTGGTCACTAGCTTTTGCCAGCGGCTTCGCCGCGCTGATCTTTCATTAACTCCCTTAGGGGTTGAATTTCGAAAAATCCTTCCTCATTCCTTGTCTACATTATAAAGGGAACCTCTGTGCAAAATTTCAGCTTTCTACGTCCAAGGGTTTGAGCTGGGCGTTGATGAGTCAGTCAGTCTGGACTTTTCTTTTTATTCATATAGATTAAGCAGACAAGCAAACTGACGGTTAATGGCAGGCAGTGTGAAGCCGATCAGTGGAGGCTCTTGTTGATTATTATGAAACGCCAAAAAAACCACTTGAACATTTGACTCATAACTTTGACTTTACTGAAAAGCATTTTTCCCCCTTACAATAATTGTTAAATATTTATACATAAGATAACAGAGGATGCCAGATTAAAACTAGTAAGTTAACAATAGAGTTATGACGAAGTTATGTTTGGGTATGGAGTTTTCCAAGGTTTACTAACAACTTGTTTGCGTGTTACCAATTGTGTTATACCTGACAATGTTAATTGGCTTCCCACGAGAATATTTGAACAGTTTCATTTTTTTTTAATTCAGCCCATAATATTCCCATTGCTGGGACACAAGCCTCCTTTCTTTGAGGGAGAGTGGGCTGTAATCTAATACGCGATACCAGTGCGGGTTGGTATTATGTCACATGTCTTCTTCAAATTTTTGGTTCTAGGATATGCCGGTTTCTTCACGATGTTATCCTTCACCGTTTTAAGAGCAGTGGTGATTAAATTATTTACACAAAGTAAAGCGCTTGCCTGGGTTCGAACCCACGACCTACAACCACTGGGCCTCCACTGCTCATTTCATCATTAAGAGCTTTTAAAAATAAGTGCGCCAGTGAAATTGATAAACTTTATTAACATACCCAAAAAGTAATGCGGAGATAGTGACTTGAAATTTCAAGCAGGTTCAACATAGAGCGGCTACAATCGGATCATATAAACATGTATGTTTTCGCAAATAGCATTGTAGTATTTCCTTTACAGCACTGTGGTGGTAATACGACATCCAGGAATTCGAACGCAAGTCTAGAAACGTGTAGGATTCCTAACTAGGTACCTAAGAACGGCTAGGGCTATAAATAGGTTACGTTTGAAGGCTCCCCGCAGACAGGCGTTACGCAACTCTGGTGGAACAATTTTTATGGATACTGTTCTACCGGAGTCACGTCGTGCTTGTCTGCGGGTGCCTTTATACCTACAACTCGTATGGGAATTAATTCTTAGGACACTGCGCCACTCTACTTGTACTATTATTACTTAATCTATGCACATAATAATAAGATCCGACATACGTACACCGTTGCTACGCCGATGCAAATATTTAATAGTTCGGAATCGGTACGTATTAATATGTAGGTACTAAGTACGTTTCATGCATTGTTTGAGGGAGTAGGTAGGTACCAGGTAGAGATATCTAATGGATTATACGTGCAATCTATGTAACCATGAAAACAGCACATGATTCCAGTCTACAGAGAGAGATTTAACTACTGTTTCATAGAAAAGGCTACGCGGTGAAAATCAACAGTTTTTTTTTAACGGACTTCAAGAAGATGTAGGTTATCAATTCGACATGACAATAATTTTTTTTGTTATCTGTACTTAATATTTTAGAAGAGTTTGCTTGTTTGTTTGCTTGAACGCGCTAATCTCAAGAACTACTGGTCCGATTTGAAAAATTCTTTCAGTTTTAGATAGGCAATTTATTGAGGAAGGCTATAGGCTATATAACATCACGCTAGGGCCTTAGGAGCCGAGCAAAAAGAAAAAAGAAGTCACGAATTAAAAGTACTCGCACGGGCAGGTGATTCGATGCGACGAGGTAGGTCGGGGTAACAAGAAATTTGATGCAGGTGAAGTTGCGGGTAGAAACTAGTTTTTTTTTTATATATGTTCGGGCATAACTCCGTCTTTTATAGACGGATTTGCAAAATTATTTTTTTGTTCGAAAGAGATTTATTCCAAAATGATCCCATGAAAATTTCATATATCTAAGTAGATCTGATGATGCATTTCGGAGACAAGACAGACAACGGAACTCTTCAAAAAATTACAGCAAATCAATCAACCGCGATTGCTGCTATCGCATATATGCATTATTTTTACCCCAAGGATGATGAAAGTTCAAATGGTGTGGGGTAGTTACTATAGCTAAAAAGTCAAAAATGAAAACACAAAAAAAAACAACCGACTTCTGGAAAAACACTACAAAATGAGAAATAACTTTAATTTCGGAAGGCGGTATCAAAAAATTAAAATACATTTACTCATCCAGTCACCAACTTCCGAAATTAAAGTTATTTTTCATTTTGTTGTGTTTTTCCGGAAGTATATTGCTTTTATTTTTTATTTTTATTACCTATGTTGTTATATTAACTTAAGCCACTTTTTTCACTCCATACTTGTGAATCTAATCTTTAAAAATAAGTCTGTGAGTCACACACAGCGACTTATCATTCTGCGCTCAGACATAACATGATAAGATTTTAGCGGGATTTGCCGACGTGTAGCTTTCATGCAATAACAATACCTACCAAATAATGTACTACCTAGAGATACATGGAAATAACGATGTACCTATGTCGTGTATGTACACGCGACATCTAGGTATACACGCGCTGAAGTTCTGAACCCCTATACAGGATAAGTTGTTATTCAGTGCGCAAACGATAAAAACTTATCCTGAATATTGTTTTTTTTTTGCATGTTCAGGCAAAACTCCGTCTGTATATAGACAGACGGATTTGCAAATCAGTTTTGCAAAAAATATATAAACATGTCGAATTGATAACCTCCTTCTGTTTGAAGTCGGTTAAAAAGAGTTCTTGCAAGGCCGCGAAATTAAAATTGTGTCAGGCAGGTTGTATGTTGATGCAAATATGATGATGATAAAGCGGGAGGAAGGACACGGTGGAGCATACCTACGATGAAGGTCTGCCCGGCTTGGGCGGAGCACCGTCATGTCCTTGTGGAGGCGATCGGAGCCGGCGATCACTCGCGTCTGGCTCTGGTCCAGGCCATGGTACGGAGCGAGAGTGCATGGGTAGCCGTCACCTCCTTCTGCGAAGCAGTGATGCTCGCGAAGAGGGAGGCGGAGCACGTGAGGGAGAGGCAGTATATGCGCCCCTAGTCGCCGCAAGTGACACCCTGGGAGTCTACGCAGGGAATCCCAGGCAGATTCCCGGCCACCGTACGCGTGGGCTTGCGAATGGCGAGTACCTAATGGGTAGCTCGCTATCCAGCAAGGACCAAACCCGGGTCGACGGCACGTCGTGTTCCACGTGCGCCTCATAGAGCTATCAGCACCAACTGGTGGGTTCCGCAAGGGCCGATGGCGGCCAGGGGTGCGGGTTGTTCGAAAGAGATACCGAGGCCTTTGCCACACAGGCAACTGAAGGAACACGGGTGGGTTTTAGTTAGTAAAAGTCTGACACCCTACTCTCGCTCCACCCAGAGCGGGAGAAGTTATTCGATGATTTCCTACCCAAAAAAAAGGCTGTAACACGTATGTAGAGAAGTATAATCATCTTTTTCATGAAATAATCATTCAATCCTACTAATATTATAAATGTGGTTGTTACTTGTTATTTGTTACTCAATCATGCAAAAACGGCCGAACGGATTTGGATGAAATTTGGCAAACAGATAGATTATAACCTAGATCAACTGATAGGATACTTTTTTATCCCGGTAGTACTTTCCCACGGTATAATTTCTGACTTCCACGCGGGCGAAGCCGCTGTCGGAAGCTCGTGGGATATCATTCTGGCCTTAATTGATACGCTCGCAAATCATTTTTGAATCAAAATCCACACACAACCAGACACTGATATGCAAAATGAAAAAAAAAAAAACCTAAGAAAATTTGAATTTCGCGGGCTACCTTAACATATTTAAGGCGGAGATTTCTCGAAAACGCTCAAAAATGTGTTTTTTTTTAAACCAGTGTATGTCTTTAACCGTAAATAATTTTTAAAGCAAAAGATATACGCTATTTTCAAGTCTTTTTTGCATACAGTGATGGAACTCAAAAAATAATTAAATGTACTTTAATGCATCAAATAATCATCAAAGTCACCTCTTAATTATCTTTAAAACCAGTTTATCCCTTCAATAAAAAAGTTAAAAATATACCATAAAATGCAATTATGCCAAACTGCATCCAGTGATGGATAAATATTAATTAATACATATCTAATTTTATACGACAACACTTGCTCATTTATAATTCGAATTTATTACAACAGATTTTAACCCGTATCGGATTGCAGTAAGAACTATTACCGCTCATAACGACAATACAACGAGTACATTTAAAATTACCAGGGCCTTAATTGAGGCTGGTCAGTATCAATGTAAGATTGTATAAAATATGAAAATAACGGATCAACAACTTGCTCAAGGTGTCAATATGTGAAGTAGAGAATAATAAAAAGATTGTATTAATCGTAGGACACCGGCACTATACTTTTATACACGTTCTGTTTCGCAATTGCAAGTCTATTTTATTAGCAGCCGAGCAGCAATTGGTCTAGGTGTCATTATTAATTAATATAACGGAGGGAATCATAAAGTGATTTATAATCCTTATGAAAATACTTAGCCAACTAGTAAGTCGCAACGAACATTATTTGTAAAACAAGATTGGTGACCCCTGCACTAGAGGGTGTGTTCAGTCTGACCTCAGTAACCTTTTAAGCTTCGTCAAGGTCGGCGGGGCAACAAGTCAAACTTGCTTTCTAGTGATATAGTCAGACACACCGACTCATTCATACCGAATCATTATCAATAGGAAGCAAAAATATAACCTATCATTCAACTAAACAGTTGAAAGAAAAGTTATATTTTCACAATAGGTACCAACCACAAATATAGAGTTAATACTCTATATTGGTACCTATTGTGAATCGTACAGAATAACAAAGGTTCTAAAAAGAAAATAAGTAAATATTATTTTTTTGATAAATGTTTTTTTAAGATTTTAGTTAAAACCACTTAAAAATATTTTTTGCTTGTTTCATTTTCAAGTTTTTAGAGTTTTTATTTCGTTAAGTATTCAATATTTATGATTCGATTTTTTTTCACATTGTATAATATTTTAATAGTCAAGCCCTTTTATTTGATACCCATATTGAGGGGGTTATGTAAAAATATGCCATTTTGTAGCGGCGGCCATCTTGGATTTACAATGATACTGATTAAATGAAATTGTATTGTTATCAAAACTAAGGTGTGCACGTACAAAATATCAGATCAATCTGCCAACAGGAAGGGGGTAAAATTTCAAGTAAATAGGTACTAAATTGGACCCAAACAAAAATAACAACAACAACAAACAGGGCAAGCTAAATAAAACCGTTTCAAAATGTTTCGGTCGTATGTCATGATGACGAAAGTACAAATGGTTTATTTAAAATATCACAATCATTTTTGAATTTCACACTCTACCAAAGTGATCAATTTATTATTCACTCAGGTGTGTTTATTGGTAACTAGCTGACTCGACAGACGTCGTCCTGTCTTAACTATGAATATTGAATTCGCATTGATATAATATTAGAAAAGTTTGTAGTCGTTATAGGTCGTTAAGTTTTCTTACATTTTCTAATGTTACGCGCAACTTTCTTATTTTTTTATTTTTTATTAAGAACCTTTTTCTGAGAATAATAAACACAACAAAAAAGAATAAGCAAAATTGGTCCAGCCGTTCACGTGTGGTGCCGTGACCAAAGGACATAGGGATTCATTTTTATAATTATAGCGTTCGATCTTTATTTAAAAGTCCATCAGTCGTGCAATTTACAGTCGTTATTCAATTGTTCAATAGCTAGGTCAACTGAAGTATTATCGACCGCCCTAGATATTGTGTTATCGACCAGTCTCGCAGTCTGTAACACCTACCTGCTAAAACTGAACACTGAACTGCAGTAATTTCTAGAAACGTGGCCATTACACAACACTGGAATTGTACACGACTACGAAACAGTGTAACCAAGTTTCATTGAAGGAAAACTTTAAGTTTGATCATAGAAAGACAATTGTGTGCGTAGACGTAGGGGGGCGAACGGGGAGACCGTCTACTCTAGAAGATTTACTCCAGTTTGTTTCTTTTGTATCTTGAATTGTTTATAATCACTAGTTCGAAAAGGATCTTGGCAAAATATTACAGTTACTATGCGAATGTTGTAACTTTACACCAGCTCTTGATGGAAATTGTAATCGGAAGTATATCTGATTTGTTGTTGATAAGATAACACTCCCACTTGGATGGAACGCGTGATGTATTTGTGCATAATGATGAAAACATGAATTAATTGTTATCTTTTATCGTATCGTCTAGGAAAGGTACAATAATTTTCACAACGTCTTCTTACCAATAATAGTATCGTAACGTCAGGTCTGTTGCAAAGGAGCGCTAATTAAACATAGCTTGGTTTTTGTAGGTGTTGGATTGCAATTCATGTGGCGAGTTTGCACCGCTCACCATAACTGCACTTTGTTCGCAATGATCCATGGGCCGCGGAACGTTCGAGAAATCCGGCTACCCCGACGCCTGGCTGCCCCACGGAATATTCCACTGACATTTTTTGACTGTGTGACGTGTGTGTGCCCTTGTGAATACTGTAGGTAGATTTACACAAGTGCGTATGTGTGGCACCCGTGTTCCGAATTACGGTGCCTTCGCGTCATGCAATCTATCTACATAGTTAGACAGAAACGCTATTTCTGACTCTACCTCAGCTTTTACCTAAACAGTTTCATAATGGAATGTTAACAAATGATAGATAGGTAGGTACCTATTTACTTATTTTCCAGAGCTAAATTTATTGCTAATTTACCACTCTGGTACTAGGTATGGTTATTAGTTAGCTAACCGCATTAAGGTAAAAACAAGCATAGGTTAGTCTTATTCCGACATAATGATGCAACATCGACAGAAACATTGATGCGGTCACGTCCACATTATAATTTAGGTGATTCACGTAAGTATGAATGACGTATTTTTGTTGTGTGACGCAAAAGCTCCCGGGTGTGTGTGTGTGCCCGGGGGCGTGGCAGAGCTTTCGGGAACGCCGGCTATGCGCCGGCCGCCAGACAGTTTAGTAAGCGCACGTGATGCCGCGCACGCGCCTACACACGTTAGCAATTACACACAAGTATTACAATTATGATAAAACATGTTAGGCACAACTATCAGATTTCATGAACAACTCCCGATAACTGCAATACCGAAAACTGAATAGACACAAACTCATAATGCCTATATCGAGTGTCGGTATCATACATAATAGATAAGTACTGCATTAATGGCGTTTTTAGATACTCATCTAATCAAAAGTAGATAACATTTTGCGCAACATTTTGGCAGATATTCGTTAGGTAAGTACGAGTAGGTACCTAAATATTACAATATCGAATATCGGAGACACACCCTATAATTAATTTTAACTCAATATCTGATCAGATAAAATGCAAACTTGCTATGGTAAAACCAATCACGTGAAAGCGAAGAGAGGAATGGATCATCTGTCTCACTCCTAACCCAAAAATATCCACTGAAAGCATGTTGTCCAAAGGAAAAATATTGTTTTGAGCACTGAAAACATAACCGTGCCAGACAAAATGTTTGTGGGCGATCCAATGCAACATGAAAAATGTTGCATGAAATAAATGATACAATCTTAGCTATGTTATATTACGGTAATGAAGGCTAAGGAAGATCGCGCGGAGGACCTAAATAAGATTCGCACAGACCAGGGAAGCATAACACAAAAGGGAGGAGGCCTTTTTTTTTTTTTTTGGGTGGGAAATCATCAAATAACTTACTCCGCAATAGGCAGCACAAGTGCCAATGATGATGATGATGATTAAGGCTAAGGTCCTCAAAAGCTTCAAAAGAGAAGAATTTAAAAAGATTCAAAAGAATAAGAAAGATAGAAAAATCCTGCTCATTCAGTAAAGAAAGATTCTTTAATAGATTGCACATTCCTTCAAAATACTTTCATATTATTTTAGGAAAGCATGATTCATAGAAGTCACACCTTCTTTTGTATATTTCCTATTAAAATATTATCTGCAAGCTAAACTTATCAGAAACGTGACAGTCTGAAAATTTAATCTTAGAAATATTTCAAGTCATACTTTTATTACATTACTAGCTTGGGCCAGCGGTTGCGCCCGCGTGCAGGTCGGAAAGTATCCCGCTGGAACGTACCTGCTGTATTTATAAAAAGTATCCTTTGTGTTAATCCAGGTTTGCCAAATTTCATCCTCATATGTTCAGCCATTTTTTCGTGATTAAGTAACTAACATCAAACGATACAAACTTTCTAATTTATAATATTAGTAGGATTTTGGAGTTACGTCGCTAAGATCGACTCCTTTATCGAAGTGGCCAGGAGTCATTAGATTAAATCAAGCAAGTCACAATGCGTCGGGCAAAACAGTTGTAGAATGACGTGCGCGACCCGCCTTCAATTGTTCGACATAGTACAATACCTACACACCGCAAAACCACACGGCGAACTGGCGACCATCTCTTGTTCCACTCCTCAGAATACAGAAAGAACCACTCATTACGTTATTAAATATTATTGCAAATACAAGTGAAGTTTGCGGAATTACCATGCAAACAAATAACGCCAAAACGAACTAATTTTCAGTGATACATTCTGAAATGCGCCGAGCCACATTGCATTAAAACACATTTACATAATCTAGCGCATATAGATTGTATGTACAATGTATGTCAATTGGTTTATATATATAAAGGCAACAGATTTATCTCAAAAACGTGTTTAGGGCAAGATTCCATAGTCTTGACATTGCTGATGAAGTGATGACACACATCATAATATATGAAACGGTACTTCACTTATAATTCCTTGAAAGATCTTTAGAGGTGCTGTTCCGTGGTGGTGATGGTGGTGTGTGATGTGATGTGTCATGTATTCATAAATAGATGCTTATTTTAAATTTAATTAAAAACGCTTTTTCTAGTAACTTTTTTTAAACATAATAAGGTACGCCTTCGATCCACCTTTTCCGAATCCTCTTTTTTATTTGGGACTTAATTATTTCTATGGATACAACAAGATCGTAAAAGCGATAAAACTGCACGATTAGTTATGCAACCGATACATCTAGTTTGTTTGTTCATAGTCATAACTTATCCATAAAAGAGTTTATGTAGGTGATTTTTAAACTTATATCTTATGCCCTTAGACTGTTGTAGATCGTACTTAATTCCTTTAATTCTGACTTTATGGAGGTCTAAACATTCAAACGCGGCGGTGCGCGCTGTGTGTCACGTAGAGCGGAGCCTCTCAGGACACACCCCCAGACGGACGTAGCGGACTAAGTAAAGGCAAGCAAGGTCGTTGATTACGGGATCCGGCGGCCGGTATCGGAGACTGCCCAGACCAGTTACAGCTTGGCAACACTCTCGCACTTAAATGTTACCTTATAGCAAGGATGTTAGAAAATAACCGTCTCTTTAGATAGTAAGCTATTTTTGATGAACTTGTGCGGAATTTGGAGGTCAGGCTTTGCTTTTTTGCCGTAAAATATACAAATAATTTAGTTCTGAGGCTACTGCGCTCAAGTACTATGTCTATACGTTTTTAGACCCAAACGGCTTAGTGAAAACTGCTGGTAGTTAAACCGATTATTCACATTTTCTAGTTAAGCATTGAACTGTTCAGTTTAACGAATTCTATAGTTCAAATTAGTAGCGCATTGCAGATAATATAACCGATTAATTGCTTTATGTATATAAATATAATAAATAATAATCAGTAATAGAGGGGCTTGTGGCTAAATAACAATAGCTGCACGGGTCGATCGACCAGGTTAAGCCACGCTTGCCGCGGTTGGTCCGTGGATGGGTGACCATCTTTACATACCAAGACCCCTCCGTGCCTCGGAAAGCACGTTAAGCCGTTGGTCCCGGCTGTCATTTGTGGATCTTTCACAGTCGTTACGGGTCGTCAGAAGCCCGAAAGTCTGACAACCAGTCTTACCAAAGGGTATCGTATTACCCAGTAACTGGGTTGTGGAGGTCAGATAGACAGTCGCTTCAAGTAAAATACTGGTATTCAGCTGCAACCGGTTAGACTGGAAGCCGACCCCAACATAGTTGGGAAAAGGCTAGGCAGATGATGATATAAATATAATAAAAAGGCATAACGTTAACACTGAACTAGCCTTGGCAATTTTAGGACTCATCTTTTGCATAACAAGTTCCTGGTAAAATTGTAACCAAGAACTTGACACTTTTAATAAAGCGTTTACAGATGTAATTTTCTTTTTGCTATGGTAGCATGATTGTTCTTAGCTTAGTTCGGTAAGCATTGTATACCTGCGTAACCTGGCTATTCAAATTCTAACAAACTATACAAATATTCAAAGTAATTCAGTTGCAAACAGTGGATGGAGCAGTAGTTAGTGTGTGTGTGTCGTGCTCAGTGCGCACACTATCAACTTGCACTCACACATGCTCGCCAGCACCGAGTGGGGGGGGCCGGGGAGAAGGCAGACGGCGCCGCGGCTGCCAACCTTCCTATATAAAACACTGCGCTGCCATCTGCAAGTTTCAATAGATAACTCGATTGCTGAAGAATTCGGTACGCGTTGTCAACATTTTATGTTGTCCAGAATTGCAAAAACTGCATGTTGTGCATCTTGACGAATATTAGCGCGGGAATTATAAACTTTTGAATGAACTCTGTGAACTGTATACAAAATAAACTTAAATAACACGTCGGCGGTAAAATTGTGTCAATTCGCAGCTGTGTGCCATAGCGTTCGTGTGTTACTGCAGGCCTGGCAGAAGGCGACATCCTCTAGCTATTACGGAGTGATGTGGACTATTTCCCTCCAACAACCCGAACCTGGATTTTAAAGAACAATTTCGATACACTGTTCTACAAAGTGCTATATTTCATAAACATTATCATTTTGACGTTCCTTGACAAATTTTCAAGAGAAGAGAAGAGAAGCCAGCAAGATGAGTTTCAATAAAAATAACCCCAATGCGGTGGGGAAGATCATGGACTACCTCAAGCAGCTCTCCACCGAAATGGTAAGTTGTTATTCAATGTATTTCATAGAGGTGAATTTAATTTAACCCACTCGTTGACCAAATAGGTATTCATTATAATGTTTTACTTTCATTTGTACCTACGTATTTAATTTACTCAAAATATTTTTATGCAATCTCAGTCAAGTCTTCCGTAATTTAAAGCGAAAACATCCATAGCCCCTTTTATTATTATATCTAAATTATACGTCAATACATTTATTTTTATTACGAATTGCATTACCAAATCGCACTAAGCGAGAGTTCTTTAGAAAGCTCTGGAAAAGGCACACGGCGTAGCACAGCCGCCGGTTACCGGTCGGTCGATGCCGGCCAGCGTTGCCTGGCAACCCGGTGCTGACAATAATATCCAAACAATAATTTATTCACCGGAAAAATCTCCACTCAATAGCACAGCTACTAGTTACTGAACATAAAAAATCTGCATGCGAACTGCAAGCGTGTCAAAAAGGCACGCAGGTTCGCCGCCGGCATTCACGGACGCATGAATCAAAGCGGCCTTGCAAGGCCAACTGCAATGGAAGATGGCGCCGAAGACTCGATAAATTTTACTCTCCTCTAAGCTCAGATATTTATTTTTTCAATACATGAGAATAAATTATTAAAGTTACAAAAATATTTAGAAAAAAAAAACTAGGTGTTACTGATGCACTCAAACTTTATTTCAAAATCAAGTTTCGATTTACATACCTCTTCGAATTTAATTATTTTTCATACTAAAAAGGATTGGCATGCCTCAGAAGGCTCATAATTCGTTATCGGACATCAGTTTTACCATTACTTGTATTCAAACTTCCAATGTGACACTAGCGCCATCAGCTAGCGTTCAATTGTAAACTTTCTTCTTGTCAAACCAGTGACTAAAAACTTTTCATAGGTCCCAATAGATGGCGCTCCTGAATGTTATATACTTACATGGAATTATCATCTTAGTTAGGGCGCTAAATACAATTATTGGATATGAAGTAATCAATTTTCATGTATATTACTAGCAAAATAACGAAATTCCAATCAAAATATGTTACAAATTTATAGAAAGAAAATGAAATAAAAGCGGCACTTCTTGGATGTCACAGGAGTTACCTATGGAAAATAAACAGTCATAAAAGTAAAGGTTCGAGGAATGGGGCAGTATCACTTCCCACCCTAATCGCCTCATATGCCACATTCGTCATTGAAGCAATGTCGAGGTCAAACTATGAGTTTTTTTATTTAATATGTAAAATGTAAACACAAACAAATAGGTACCTGCCTATCTTGACATAATTGATGATGGAAATGGTAATTGTAAAAAAAAAACATTTAATAGATCTTTAAATGAATTATTTTATATCGATCATTATAATATGGATCGACCTCTTGAAGTTAACTGCAATAATTAGATCTCAATAGAAACACGTGAGCGGCTTAACGAACCGTGACTTTAATGTCAATCACGTCAATCTCTAGCGTTTGTAATTTAACCGATTGCCTGATATGCATGTGATTGATTATACAATGTGTACAAAATAAACCCTGTGCTATCTATCCGTGAGGGTGTTGTTAAGTATCGCTGCTAAGAGTCTATTAATTTGGTAAATTTCAGGAAAAAAACACCCCGGGTGTTTTTATGAATGGGGAATTTAATATTGAAATGCATGAGGCGCGGGCTCCCGTTCGGTAATGGGGGTCTATAAGTCATGACTTACGACTTCTGTAGAAAAGTTTTGTAATTTTGAATGAAGTTGGGACAATATTTTTCGACCCAAAAACGATAATTATTATTTTGAATAATAGGTAATAAGAGTTTATGATTATTTGGTACCTACCTTATCTTATTGCAGTACCTATGCCTATAAGTGCCCCTTTCGGATCGGACAAGGTGTATTAACACATTGTTCATGTAGATAGCTATGTCAAAAATTTCAAAAAGCAATAATGGGAAAATACATGAGACGAACAATGTATCAAGATTTAGTCAGAGGGTGCGAAGTTTGGGTACTTTAATTAAACCTTCGACATAATACTGAACATAAACAAAAGAAAAAAAAACGGCTAATCAAAGCGATGTCATGCCATAGCATATCAATATTATTGTTTGTTGTTATTATTGATTTACTAAATAATTTTTAAAACTAAACAATTTAGAGTGCAATGGATCAGATAGACAACAGAATAATTAGAAGGAAAAAAAATTACGATACATTTAGTAGCGAGTCAGAGGTAATCAGAATAAAAGACTATAAGTAAATTGAATCACCGGTGGCAAATAGTTTTAAAATCAAAATTATGACCAGCCACGTCCACTACATTATGTAAACATCATACTACCGTCAATGAACCATTGGTTACAGGTATGACATGCAAAGAAAGTGTTTATACATTGTTTTATAAACATCATTATAACTAATGGACAATCGCACGATAACGTCAAGAATACTGAATGTGAACAGTAGTGCTGGCTGTGCTCGTTATAGGCAGGCCGACAGACTGGTCGTTAGTCCATTTATTCGCGAGTATTCCTTAAAGCGGACAAATTATGATAGAAACGCGGAGGTCCTGTGTAAAGTGGTGTTTGGAACAGGATTCTGAGTATGGATCGGGTCATGCCACTAACTACGCATATCATTAGGTTATCGAAACATGCAGTGGCCATACGATGATAGCTCGTGGTCAATAAGCGATGTGTGTTTTCTTGATCTGACCTCCGACTCCTCGGGCTTACAATTCTTATCATCGGGACTTGACTTACGCACATTAGATAGCCGATATAATAAATGGGGTACGTTTGCGGATGATTACTCCAGTAATGTCTAGAGAACTTGAGTGACCGGTCTATTTCAACAATTGGTGTGTTTAAACATAAAACTAGCAGTAATGGTGTGATCAGTAATTGAAGCTGTGTCTACAATAAGTATTCTTTGCAATTGCAGGGTGGAAGCGAGCAAGCTCGCCGAGGACAAGGCGACGAGGAGAGGTTGTACCGGACACGCGGACCAAAGTACTCTCGAGTACCATCGAAGCCGACGCTCTCTGCTTCGACGACCTGTACCTCTCTGGCAACGTCTTGTGGATCCCAGGGGACGTTGGTGCCTAACTACGCAACAATCCCCGAGAACGTTTCCACTGAAAGTAGCAGTGAAGACGAACAAGACTCGTTCGAGAACACCCGACGCCATTTCCAGCAACTTCGGCAGATCAGTCTAGGAAACGAGTTCAAGTACAAGATGGAGATGGAAATTAAAAGTGCCAAGGAGGAGAATTTGCGAAATTCGATTCCTTTTGTCAAACAATTGAGTACGGAGAGCAACAAAGTAAAAACTGACTACGCAATCAATGGGGACGTTCCGCCATATGCTCCGACAACTCAACGACTCTATCTGTGGACACAAGTAAGTTACATACTATACGTATTATAATTTAGGCGACCATGGGTAATTTGTATTCTGTGTAAACACAGTGCATGTTCTTATGAACATAGCGCTCCTTTACGCTGTAAACATACGCACAAGTGAAAAATTCTATTTACAAACACCTTTTCATACTAGTAGTAAAATCGACTATTTCGATAAGACTTCAATTGTATTGAATGGAAAAAAGAGTAATTATGTAATCTTATATCCGTTTCCATACGAGAACTTTTCAGTCAATACCTATTCTCGCAACTGTCAACACATTTGGACAACTGAAAAGTCACAAAGTCACATAAAATACAGTGATGTTTTTCATTGTGAAGAGAAATAACTTTATTCAATTTATAATCACATATAAGAAAAATGTAAGTTTCATAAAACATACGTTTGCGAAATAAAACCGTTAGTACATTCCGGGTAATGTGCATTAGGTACACAGATCTGGTAAACTTAGGACCCTACGTATACTGAATGTAAATAACTTTATAACATACATACATGGGTGCAGGGGCGGCACGGGGTACATAATAAAAGGCAACCACCCACGGAACTTCATAGTTGTATGGATAAAGTTCGCGAGACTACGTTTACCGAAAAAATACCGTATTTTTGTGGATTAATACGTATACTGTGCATTTGTTACATTATGATATTGTGCCAATAAACATGTTGGAACTAGGACCGCAGGTGCCAGTTTAAAACGCCACGTGTCAACATCTGGCTAGCCTGTTCCCTAACTTGTGCTAATCTGTAAGCAGTCTTTAACATTAGTTTCTGTTTTGTTTCAGCTCTTGGCTGCATTCGCTGTGTCTATGGGTTCGTTGATTGTCGGGTTCTCTTCAGGCTACACTTCTCCTGCACTGATAAGCATGAATGCCACCTTGCATATGACTAAAGAAGAGGTAAGGTTCCTTTTAAATTGAAAACATAACATAAAACGGTTAATTTAACATCATCATCATCAGGTTATCAACAGTTCCCATTCGCAGTATGATGATAAGATTAAGATTGCGGCCCGTCGCCATCCTATAATCACTTGCGTGAATAAAAGGACTAGATGGCTTTTAGATTGGTATAATTTACCCTTGTCCCTTACTTGAGTTTAAAACAAACAATAAGCATTTAAACACCCGCGTTTCAATGACTAAGTAATGATTGTACTCAAATAATAATATAATGTTCTTTTCTTTCCATTACAGGCAACTTGGGTCGGCGGTCTTATGCCTCTGGCAGCTTTGGTCGGAGGCATCGCAGGAGGGCCTCTCATAGAAGTTATTGGAAGACGATGGACCATCATGGGGATGGCTTTACCATTCTTCCTCGGTTGGATTCTAATAGCCACTGCGTCAAATGTGTTAATGGTATTTGCTGGACGAGTTTTCTGTGGAGTATGCGTTGGAATAGTCTCCCTCGCTTTCCCAGTTTACCTCGGAGAAACACTGCAGCCGGAAGTACGGGGTGCTATGGGATTGCTACCCACTGCCTTTGGTAACACCGGAATTCTACTATCATTCTTTGTGGGCAGCTACCTGGACTGGTCACAACTAGCATTCTTCGGAGCCGCACTACCCGTACCATTCTTCTTGCTTATGCTGCTAACACCAGAAACTCCACGCTGGTTTGTTTCCAAAGGACGCACTGATGATGCTCGAAAAGCCCTGCAGTGGCTAAGAGGCAAAAATACAAACGTTGATAAGGAAATGAAGGATCTCACTCGGACACAGGCAGATGCTGATAAAACCGGTGGCAATGCGTTCAGACAACTGTTTACTCTTAAATACATGCCAGCTGTTCTTATATCTCTGGGATTGATGTTGTTCCAACAGTTAAGTGGTATAAATGCAGTCATTTTCTATGCCGCGTCAATTTTTAAAATGTCTGGAAGCACTGTTGATGAAAATGTATCAAGTATTATAATAGGAGTAGTCAATTTTGTATCGACATTTATAGCCACCGGTATCATCGACCGCTTGGGTCGTAAAATGTTATTGTACATTTCCTCAGTTTCTATGATTATTACACTGGTAGCTTTGGGCGCTTACTTCTACGTCATGGAAGCAGGTGTTGATGTCACCGCTTTTGGATGGCTGCCCCTCGCTTGTCTTGTTATTTATGTACTTGGATTCTCAATTGGCTTCGGACCTATTCCGTGGCTCATGTTAGGCGAAATCCTGCCATCAAAGATCCGCGGTACCGCCGCATCTCTAGCTACTGGGTTTAACTGGACGTGCACTTTCATAGTCACTAAAACTTTCCACAATATAATCGACGCCATTCATATGTATGGCACAGTGTGGTTGTTTGCTGTCATCTGTTTAATCGGATTGTTTTTCGTAATATTCTTTGTGCCTGAAACTCGGGGCAAGAGTTTGGAGGAAATAGAGCGAAAATTAACTGGGGGTTCCCGTAGAGTACGGAATATTAGCAGCAGTAAGCAACCACCAAGTGGCTGTTAATTTCGGGTTTCGTCTTATGTGCATGAATAATGCATTCCAAAATCATGTTATGAACTGTGTTAGGAAGCAAATTTTAGAATATGTAAGGCAAAGCACTGAATCAGTGCGGGCTGAAGACTGAATGGGAATGTAGCCATAAGTTTTATTTTAATAGTTGTAAATAATAGTATATTAGAATAGTCCTCAAAATGTCTTGAAACAGTTCCTTTAGTTGTATAATTGTAGTAGCGTTCCGCTCTGGGATGGTGCTCGCTTATTTTAGTTCCTTGATAACAATGTATTGGATCTGTTTTGGAAGACTCACTCATATTTATAACTATTGTGTAATAAATTGTACATAGAAGAACAATAACATATCCTATAGAGCTATATGTATTTAACTATACAATCTATTTAGAAGTAGTTTGAAACCACTCATAGGAAGCTTGCTTGGCATACATTTTGTCAAGTAGATCTGTAACCTATATTTATTAATGGTCATGACAAATCTGATTTAAGTACTGTAGTAACCAAATAATTATTTTAAGTTACTTGTAAATTATAATTTGATCTTCTGTTCATTATATATTAAGATTCCGTATATTATGGAGTCGGTATTTATTGTTGTTATTTTTAATACAAAATAATTTATAATTTACGTTTTTGTAGTTTTATTTTTTCAACACTGGCCGCCCTTTTTATTAGATTATGTGTCTGACTGCAAGTACAGACAGGCAAATGCCTTTTGGGGGTCGCCGTCAAATCTGTTCTTGTACAAACTGATTATTAGTAAATTAAATTTGAATTTAACAATGAACTAAGAACCTACCTACTGCTCTGTAGACAGACTTATTATAATAAATACTGATAACAGTGAGTATGTTATTGTACTGGATGATAACATCCAGGAACGTAATAAAGGGCCGTCATCTTTGGGGTCAATGCTATGAGTAGTTTTAATGAACTTGCGAGATGTTGATTAAGTATAATAAACTATGACAACGAATGACAATTCCTTACGGCCGAATTTGAAGTCGTTGTTAGTCTCATGCAATGCTGTTTCTATCGTAAAGGCGCTCTCTCACTGGGAACATTCGCCTTTAATGTAACAATCCAAGATTAGATTTTAGGGACTACTAACACTTCTTTAGGTCTATTCAGCTTTTGTCCATAGAAAACAACGATTTTGTATGGAGTACCTTCAGCTTGCCGCGGCTGAACGGACGCGTACGCATCTCATAAAGAACCGTTGTTTTCTATGGACAAAAGGTGAACAGATTTTTGTGTTGACGTAGTTACCCTATACATATAACATTTCTGAACAATTGCACCCCCCCAGATACTCCTATTTACTTTTATCGGGGGTGGTAATATGGCCTTTGCCCGCTATTAAATTATAGTTTGAAAATATCATTATTCCAAATCGATTATGCGCTTTGCGGTCATAAAAGTGCTTAATAAAAATAAAAAACGGAAATAACGTAATGAATGTTGTTGAACTGTCAAAATGAAAGCCACTCCTATTGTTAGTGTGTTACGCAATTACCCTAAGTATTATAATTATATAATTTTTGATTCTAGGACTTGCCGGTTTCTTTACGATGTTTTCCTTCACCGTTTTAACAGCAGTGGTGGTGATAAACTTATGTTTTCTTTTTTACACACAGGAAAACTGCCAGTCTGGATTCGAACCCACGACCTTCGACTCGTAAGTCGGGGCCGGTACAAATGGGCCACCACTGCTTACCAGAATTACTTTGTTCTTATTAGTGCTTATTTCATAGAATTAGCCAAGATCAGTAGACATGTACTGGTTATTTGTGTATTTCTATAGATCTTCGTATGACTATTTTAAGATTATTTAAATCGGAGATTAATTATTTTAACCTTGTTATTTAAACCTTAGCCTTAGAATCCCGAATTTCAACAATGACATAAATTATCATCTGTGAAAATGTATGAAAAACAATAAGTAAATTTAATCATAGATAGAGACTTAAAATTCTAATTTTATTCTGTTATGTATCTTTATTATCACACCTGACCTTAATTAATGAAAAAGGTGTATCTCGTGCTCTTGGATTGGCTTCCAGAATTCGTAATGGCATATAGGCAATAATTTTCAAACTATTACCATTAACAAAAAAAAAAAAAAATATTACAACTGTATTGCATAATCAGGATCTGGATTCACTATGACCACTTAACGATTTCTTACTCGTATTTAACCAAGTGAATCACCCACGAAATCTGCTAATATCGTATTAATAATATCGACAAATTGTCTTGGAACATACAGAATATGGCACCGTTACATTGGTTTCTAAAAAATACGATATTGACGTAGTTTGAACGTAACAAGATTCCGCGGGAAATCATTTTAACCATACAGAATTGGGGCCCAGATGTGGCGCCAGCAATGAGTCTGACTGGATTAAACTAAGAGCATAAACAGGAAATAATCTACCTACCATTATCCCAAATATGTTGGGGTCGGCTTCCAATTTTACAGGGTGCAGCTGAAAGTGTTACATGGAGCGACTGCCTATCTCACTCCACAATCCCGTTATTGGATAACACGATACCCCTGGGCAAGAATGATTGTCAGACTTTTAGGTTTCTGACGACCCGTAACGACCGTCAAAGATCTACGAATAACAGCTGGGACTAAAGGCTTATCATGGTTTCCTAGGCAAAGAGGGGTCTCGGTATGTAAAGATGGTCACCCCTCCACGGACCAACCCCGGCAAGCGTAGCTTAACCTGATAGATCAACCCGAGCGGCTGTTATTACTTAGCCACGAGCCCCACCCTCATCTGAAGAAATACAAAATACGTAATTATATGAAAGACTAGTTACATTATTTGTGCAGCCACCGATTGCACAATGTAGCAGCTTAATGATATATTGTCAACTTTTAACAGCTAGGCGTTTAGCATTCGGGGAAACAAATAATACCAACATTTAAATTACACGACGCTCTGGTTGCTGTTTCCCGATGTATTTCAGTTCATTCGGTTTCGAACATTCGGCGCTACGCATTGATACCACGTTTTATATCAAAAGACCCAATACAAGGTTTCATACATGATGAATAAATTATAAAATCATACGAGTATGAGAATCTAATGTATGTATAAGAAGTCGCTATGCGGCTGATCACGATACAATTCGTTGTACTGTTTCAGTTAAAAATTAAAATAGTCATAAACCTTAAAACAATGACGAATGCATAATATGCGTCGCTTACGACTTTGCTACGCGTCGCCTCAGACGTTGCTACATGTCGCCTACGCTTTTGCTACATGTCGCCTACGCTTTTGCTACGCGTCGCTACACCTCTGCTACGCGTTGCCTACACCATTGCTACGCGTCACTTACCCTTTTGCACCATGTCACCTACGCTTTTGCTACGAGTCCCCTACGACTCTGCTACGCGTCGTCTCAACCTTTGTTACGCGTCTTCTACACGTTGAATACGCGTTTGCTGCATGTGGCACAAGATGACACTAGTTTTATTTTGCATTCACAAACGGATTAAAGTTAACTTTGTTTTGTATATTACGAAAGCACGTAATTATTGTTGTACAGAGGCCAGCACATCAAGCTACCCCAATCTGTCAAATTTATTTGATAGTTTTTCAACTTTATCACAAAGGACTAAGGTTCATGTTCAATAAGGAAAATTTGACAGTTTAGGATAGCTGGACCTGCTGGCGTCTGTACATTATGGAAGTCGCACATTACGCCAGGAAATATTTTGGTGGCCACTAATAAGAATGTTTATTGAGATACCATATTAGTATTTGGGACGTTCTACTACATAATGGTTTTATCGAATATAAATGAAACATATTATGTATTCAATCAGGGGAAAAGAATGTGAAAAGGATTAATAATTTTCTTGTTTACAGTAGGTTATCTGAATTGCCCTTTTACAGCTTTCCATCCAGACGTCGACATGTCAACATGTGGAACACATGCTGAACGATTAGGTCGATCAATAAAAACTGTTTATCACACCTTACGATCTCGTACGTAAACAAAATACATTCCATGCAATTAATATAAACTTTGATTAGAACTATATGCAAATTGGTGTTATCGTAATTTTAGCCGTTAATTGTTTTGAATAATTACATGGTACTGATTAAGAACTTTTTTTATGAAGCGACAAAGATAATTTGATCAAACAATATCTTTGTGGGAATTTCGTGGAATTTGTTGGGTACAATATTTTTTTTAGATTTATTTGATACATAAAATATGTGCATTTTTTTTTAATAATTCTTGTTTGTTCAAGAACAGGCTATTCAATTGCTTAATTCTTGAAGTATTCGAACAATTGGTCATGCGTATTATGCAAAGCATGCGACAGAATTTTTTTTGAGTTTTTTTTTTTTGTCCTTTGTGCATGTTTTTGGGTCCTTAATAATTTCACTGTCAAAGCCAGAATTTATTAATTTCAGTGTACGTTTGTGCATGGTAATTATTTTATAAGCAAGCAAAGATTCTGAATACAGAAAAAGCCGTGAAGAATTAGTAGGCGAGTTAGACGCACTTGAAAATCATTGGAATTTGCAGCATAACATGGTGCAAATTGGACTGAAATAGAAAGGTCTAGAAACACGTCATTATTTATGTATTGATGTCGAATTCGATAAGGAAGACTATATTTGTTTTCTTTGGTTTATTGACAGTAAGTGCGGTTCATGAGGCTACCGGGTCCTGGTTTCGATTCACTGTCGGATGTGAGTGTGGCAAAAGCAAGCAGTGCATCGGAATAGTCAGAGATCATCTATATCTTGCAATACTTCACTGTGATATTGCACATTTTCTGAAATTAAACTCACTTTTACGAGACTAAGGAAAACTCGTAC
Organism: Polymixis flavicincta; assembly: GCA_949987655.1. Lineage (NCBI taxonomy): Eukaryota > Metazoa > Arthropoda > Insecta > Lepidoptera > Noctuidae > Polymixis > Polymixis flavicincta. Next base: position 16,308,371 of record OX465173.1, read on the forward strand.
AATATAATGCAATAGCGTTCTATGAAGAAGGTAATAGGGGCTCCCGATAACGAATTACCTGTTAAATATTTATATTGTAGTTAACTGCAGATCTGGTACAGCTACAGGAAAATTGATCTGGTATAGATGCATTTAGAAAACATTAATATACATAATCCAGAGATCTATCAGGTTTGCAGTGGCAGCAATTATTTTGATTGATGAATAACAATAAAATTACTTAGTATAGCTAGGAGAATGCACATCCATTTAAACCAATTTACAAGTTAGTGACTACTTAAAAATAGATCGTGCCATGAAACCTAATAAGAAAATATAACGTAGGTACCTAAATGGTTATTACAACATAGCATAGCAAATTAGTACCTCGATTTATATGGAAGTAGACAGAATAACTAAAAGCTATTGTCATCTATACGATACTTCTAGGATTGCTAATTTGGTTCATACAAAACAAATCTGAGATGTACTCGTAGAAACAGTATAAAATACTGTTACATGTTTCGTGGAGTTTGTAAAACTTGTTACAAAAAAAAAACTGACTTTAAAAAGGAGAAGGTACTGTGTTCAACAAGTCTATTTCGTGTAAACTTAATCCCACGAAAAACATTCTGTAAAAACTAGCCAAGTCTCGATGGAGCTGCTTGTTTATCTATAAAAAGTAATGAAATCTAGACAAAGTCGTGCCAAGTGTAAGGTTCCTTACTGCGATTTCTTTATTATTATAATTAATGTTGTGTGACTTCGCCGTTGAAGGCTACACAAGGGTACAAAACCAGGTGCTCCATGACACCATTGCACCAATCTGTCGCCAGAACCGCTACCCATTGACGATGGAAAATTGCCACTTGGAAAACGTTGATTCAATAACCAGTCAAATGTAGGCTTGATAAAGCTGCGTATTTCAATAATACTTATGTATAGGCGAGCCTGAAACAAACAGTAGAAAAAAACAGTACAGACGGACTTCTAATCATTGATAGAAGTCCATCTGTACGTCTATTTTATGTTAGATCGGTGGTCGATTTGACGCTCCAAAAATAAGAGAGTAGAAGTCAGCATTGTCGATGCTGAATGCATGTGTTGCACAATCTACAACAGCCTAAAATGAGACACTAGCGTCCAATTACCAATACTAGTATGGGCTATTATCTCGCTTACATAGGTAGTTACAACAGATATAACATTACGTGTAAACAAAATTGACTTGTACCCACTAACGTATAAAGAATGTTCAACGGCCAAGTCACACAACATTAACTATAATAATAAAGAAATCGCAGTAAGGAACCTTACACTTGGCACGACTTTGTCTAGATTTCATTACTTTTTATAGATAAACAAGCAGCTCCATCGAGACTTGGCTAGTTTTTTACAGAATGTTTTTGGTGGGATTTCACTTCTTTTTGTTGATTTATTTTATTAGATTTTCTTATTTGACACAGTTTTTTTCTGTTTAGGAGTAGTTTTTTTTTATTACAAATTATAATTTTGAGCGAAATTAATATTTTAGTATAATTTGTTTATTTAATTTGTGTAATGTTCGAGTAGAATAAAGTTAATCGTTCGACTATTTCTTCTTGTAAACTTGTAAGTATAAAAGCCAGTCTAGTCTTATTCAGAGTTTTCCTTTAATTTGATTATATGCGTATTAAAAGCAGAAGGGGAGGCATTCGCCCAGCAGTGGGACGCTATAGGCTAGATTAAATTAGATTAGAAGATATGTCCCACTACGCTGGATTTTTGCAATGACAGTCGATTTTTTTATTTACCAATAGTAGCAGGGGGCATTACCATATCTCTAATACAGCTGAGACCAACTGAGGGTTCTTCATCAGATACCTCACACCTTCGATTTTTTACATCAAATGAAGCGGCCCACACAAGTTGAATATTTTTTGTAAAGGCGGTATGTCGATCTCTAATAGTTTGGTTGGGCTCTTGTGTTTTCTAATCAGGGTCAACAGGTACTCCAGATCTTCGATTATCCTAGTTTTATAGTTTTCCCTTTATGTGGCCATTAAACCCTAACTCTGTACCAAATTTCAGCTCTCTGAGTTTATGGGAAGTACTAGTTCTATTCTGATGATCATGAATGACTAGTGAGAGAGTGTCATAAATGCGAAACTTTGCTTTCGCTTAACTTCGGAACTAAATGACCTACAGACTTGAAATTTTGGATTTTAAGTATGTGATTAGCTTACTACTTACTACTGACGAAAATTTCTGCGTTCTGTACCCCTAGCACGAATATTTGTAGGTTTCGTATCGCAAACGTATCGAGTTGTCGATACGATAACGGAATACAACGAAAGTCGGAAGCACGAAGCACTTTCGAAATAGTATCGAGAGCTCGATACGATAACGTTGGTGACGTCATTCTAACGTAAGTAAGGACGTGAAAAATAGAACGAATGATCTTATAATTGAATGAATGTTTCGTTCAGAAACTGGATATGTATTTAGTTTATTAAAAATATAATGATTTCAGGGCATTTAAAACTTTAATACTGTTCAATTTATAACGCAATACGAAGAAACTGCAGAAAAAGTTAATATTCAGTTAGAAAAATGGCATAATAATTTAACTGATTACTAAAACGTTTTGTTTGGTTTGACTGTATTCCTAAACGAACGACGGACGCTCGAAGCTCATTCAAGGCCAACTTTGTTTTGAAGCAGAGAGTAAAGTATTTTAGAGGGAATTTTGAAGTGAGTTTGTATTGTATTGTGATTTAATTTGTGAAAAGTTTGGAACTATTTTATTGTTCTACAATGAGAACCAGCCACCCGCAGTACACCATTATGATAGAATTTATGGAAAAGTAAGTGTATTACATTTAAGATTTTTTGTTTTATGGTACGCTATAATTAAAGTAGATTTTAATAGTGTTTCAATGGGATATTTGGAATACATTTTTATGAGTTTAAAAGAGCTTAAGTTTCTTTGTATACTCAAGTCAAATTAAGTATTACGCTAGTCATGTAAAATTTGTAAAAACAAGTTGAATAATAACTAAAATTGAGGTACATAAGTGCTTAATTTTTGTCAATTATGTCCGTATAAAATAGAAAGGTAAATATATTATAAAAATGAATATTGGAGCACACAGTCCTTTATCTCACTTTACATTTATTTTAGGCATGGAGACTTATCCAAACCCGGCGGGGGTCCTCGTGGTAGACATTATGTGCAGCAAAAATGGAAGGAGTTAATAGTTATACTCAATAGTGATGGCACTGGAGATTCTCGAACAGAGGAAAAGTGGCGGAAGGTAAGCCTATTAAATCCTAATTACGCACATTTAAGGAAATAAACTTATGCATTCACTTGTTCATGTTTGTTAAGGTTTGGAGTGACTTCAAAAATAATGTAAAAAAAAAGTGGTCAAAAATAAATAGGTCTGCTCAGGGTACAGGCGGTGGGCCAGCGATTCAGATGACCTTAACAGACCTTGAAAACAGGGTTTTAAATTTAATTGGAGTGCAGGCTGCTACTGGGATGCCTATACAAGAAGCTGGATTTGTACAGGTGTGATATTTTTTGCTTGGTAATGTAGTTTAATATATCTCTATTTTTTTATTTTCATAGCAATCAATGTAATCTCATTTAATTCCGTATTGGGACAGAATATGGTCAAAAGTTTAACTTGTCTGCAACTTACCTACATAATCCTGTAAGTAATAAAAAAGGGTCACCACTTGAGTTATTTTGTTAGTATTGTGACACTTAAAATTCTTGTGTGGCTGACTGGCTGGGGTTTGAGTGCCACTTATTGCGTTTCAATTATGATTTTTGTTATGTCTAAATTTGATGTTTCTATGAGCATTCATGATTTCTGTAGGTATACTTACTACAGAGTAGTATTTTGTTTAATAAAAATAAAAAATAGCAGGTAAGTGTACTAAACAGTAAAGTTGGCCTTTACTCACAAATTATATATGAGTAAGCACTAATGCTCAATTATTGTTTTTATTAAAATAGGTTGTTGGTGGGGAGGAAGATAGCTTGCCAGGTCAGGTACTACCTGCCACAGAAAATGTAGACGAATTGACTGTGGATGATGTTCCTTATGAATATACACCAATTCCTGAAGGTTGGCATAATTTAAATTTATCTATCATTTAGCTCATAACTCTTTTGTTTGATATAACTACTAGTAATAACAAAATATTTTAAAATAAGATCTTATACACAAACTAGTCAAGAAGCTATCCAGAAAAGCACATAATAAAGTAAAAAAAAAGATCCTGATAACTAAAGCTAGCAGAATAGTATTTACGTTGATTGTTGAATCACAATTTTTCCAGATGAATGGAATACTCCAGGAACAAGCAGTCAACACACAGTCGCTCCACCTCTTCCTCCTCCTACTCCGCAGCCACCAGCACTTACACCACCACCAGTTCCAGTGCAAACCCAGTGGCAACCGCCGAAAAAAAAGAGGAAGACAGATGACTCCGTTTTAAAAACATTTAAGGAATGTGAGGGGAATGCTAGGGAGTATGAAAAGGAGCGTGACCGAATTGCGATAGAATTAGAACGAGAGAGGATTCGTCAGCGTGATGTAGAGCTTCAGTTGCAAGCTCAGTGGTTAGATTTTATGAAAGAGGCGTTAGAGTTATTAAAATCATATTTAGAGAAAAGAAGTGAATAGTGTCCGATTTTTTAATTTTTTATTTGTATTATGGTTCGGTAACAGACTTCACATACACTATTCACTTCTATTTCTTAAAAAGAAAACATTTTGTAAATGTTAGAATTTAATTTATTTGGCTTAAACTATAATCATACTTGGAGAAGGCCTATGTCCAGCAGTGGGCGTCGTACGGCTGAGATTGTGAAACTATATTCATGAAAGTAATATCTTAAAGGTACTTAATTCTGTTTTGTAAAGAACTAACATCATATTTGTTTCAAACATATTAAAGTACTTATATTTTTTATTCTCTAATACTTACCTTTGTTAAAGAGTTCAACATGCTTAAACAAAAACCGAAATTAATTATTTACATTATGAAGCCGATTAATCCTATCTACTAACATGTTTCTTATGGCTCTACCGCGAATCAATTCATCACTAGAACCACTTTCGCGAAAAACTTCTGGAGAAGAAAATGTTGAAACACCTAATTCTGAAGAATATATTATATCATCTTCAGGATCAGGCATCATAAAATCTAATGCTAGGTTGTGTAGAACGCTACATGCCATTATGATAGAAGCACACCTCTCAGGCGTGTAGTGTAATGTGCGGTCCTTACAAAGGCATCTCCACCTATTTTTAAGTCTTCCAAAAGTATTTTCGATCACAACTCTGGCCTTCCCATGGATGGTAGTATATTTTGCCTCTGGAGTGCCTTCAGCAGCATCTGTGATTGGTGTCATCAACCAAGGCCTCTGTGGATATCCAGAATCCCCTGAAAATGTATTTTTATTGTATATTGAATTAAATAATCTTACAACAGACAGTAACATTAAGTAGACAGTAAGTAATCATAAAATAGTGAACTTTATCACTTTATTTTAAACTTGGAACCAACTACATGTAAAAAAAATTACCTAATAACCACACTTGTTCATTATTCTGGTGTAAGTCTTGGATATACCTATTGGCTTGACTATTTTCCCAAATAAAAGCGTCATGGGTGGCACCTCCATACTTGACATTAACATTTAAAATTCTGCATTCACTGTCACATATCTACAATTTAAAAACGTAGAAAATGTATAACTGTATAACATAATAATTAATTGTTATCTTAAGTAATTGTAAGGTTAAAGTAGGTATAAATTAGTAGAGTAATATCTCACCATTTGCACATTCAGTGAGTAGAAATGCTTTCTGCAGTAAAATAGGTGTTCTATGTCTCTTTTTGGAGTGAATATATGAAAATGAGATCCATCAATGCATCCTATTACTCCAGGGAAGCCAAATTTTGTATAAAATCTGTAAATAAAGTAATGTAAGTAAAAGTTTTCTAGTATTAGGTAGCTATCATATTTGTGGTTACTCAGTTGATCCTCCTTTCGCTGTTTAACATTCTGCACTAAATTAGTTTTTATTGGCCTACATAGTTATTATAATTATTACTTACTTGTTTTTTACAATATTTCGCTGCTCTCGTGTTGTTGGAAATTTCAAAAAATGATTTAATATTAAAGGGTTAATAAGAGCATCAGTAACCTGCCTCACATATTTGCTCACTGTAGTTTGCCCTAAATATTTAGCCATTCCTACTATTCTTTGGTAGGAGCCTGTAGCATAAAATGACAAAGCACACAGCACCTAGAAATAAAAATATTAAATAGTTAATAGTGTAGATGTATATTATACTCACATAGTATGTATTAGTTAATGTACACATTATAGGTATCACACTATCACATCACCCTAATATTATAAAGGCGAAAGTTTGTGAGTGGGTGTGGGTGTGTGTGTTTATATGTTTGTTACTTCTTCACGCTCAAACAGCTGGACCAAATTTGATAAAATTGGTATGGAGGTAGCTGATGTAGCTTATAAATTACACTTACTTTGTGTTCCAGGCCGATCCTTTTACTTGATTTTAGACTGGATTTTTCTTTTAATTCGCGACACAAGAACAAAAATGCTTCCTTACTCAGACGAAATCTATTTTTAAATTCTGTGTCGCTAAGGTTTTCAAGGCAAATTTTTGCCAAATTCTTTCTGAGTCGAGCTCTCCTTGAGATTTCTCTGTAAATGTAATAGTAAATTTAAAAGATAACTTATTTTTTATTTATAACATTAAATAGTGTTCTAAAATAAATCACTCACCCTGTTTCTCTTTGTACATTTCTACTTTCAACAATTAATCGCGCTGCAAGATAATAGTACAATGTACTACGTCGTGGGGTGCTTCTTATTAATCTAAACATTTTCTAACCAAATTTATCAAAAAAATCACTTAAATTATAAATTTATACTTAAAATAAACTCCGACGAAAGTTTTTTCACTGTCTAATTTAAAGTGAATAAACATTCGTGAAACTCGTAAGCCAGCCGTCGACAATTACGATACGATCCGTCATTTTATGCCTTCGTGCTAGCTATCTTCATACAAAAAGCTCGAGTTACGTTTCGTATTCGATACGATGACGATACGAAACTTACATGTATTTGTTCGTGCTCTGAAAATTAGTTCAATTTACGCACACCAGAGGCGCTGTTCAAGTTCCCATACAAAATGCTTTCGTTGTCGATTCGAATGTTTTTTCGATAGTGATTCGTGCTAGGGGTACTGGTCTTATCCAGAGGTTCTCAAATAGGGGCCTGAAAATGCGGCGAAATGGTTCCAGTAAAGGATGGTACGGCAGTGTTTGCTTCGCGCTCGACTTGGCGGGGGCACTGCCGTGCCCCCCGAATCGGTTTCTCAGTGATTACTGGGCAGATTTACGTGATAAATTTTCATTTGATAGAAGACGCGGTGGTCCCATATCAATTCCCATTCATGAAGTTTGCTTAAACTGTTTTTGAATTAGCTTCTGCATATTTTAATTAATCCAGTTGTTAAAGTTGTAATCTGCAAATACTAAGTAGTGGAACATGCAAGATACCGATTTTTTTAAACAATAAATACCCTAAATAAAGTCCAAAATAAAAAATTATTGTCCATTCGGATTTCGGTGGCAATTTGGAAATACTTTAAAATAAAAATAAATCTGATCCAGCGCCTTTCGTAACTAAAACCAAATTATTTTTAACTTTGTAGAAGTCTTGTAAAAGGCCGCTGACTGGCGCATATAATTAAAGGAACTCTGTTAAAGTCCGAAATTTAAAAAATAAAAGTGATGAAATGTTCGGAACGTAAAAATACCTAAAAAAAAAACAGTTGTTGTCACATTTAAACAACGACCTAACAAAAAAAATATTCAGTTTGAAATGATTAATTGAAAATTTATTTATTAAAAATTATTTATGTAATATCTTGATTTTTTGAAATAATAACAGAATGGTACTCGTATGTACAAAATTATTCAGGAAAAGTAATTTACTTTCTTAAATTTAACAATAAAGACCTTTCTTGCCTCCGATTGCATGAAATTGCTTATAGTATTCTTTTTAAAACAAGTTTCTTGTTTCCATCTTTTTTAATTAATGTTCACGTTGGGTTTTATGTTATGATTTTGTATTTTTTTTTTCTTTCCCAGTTTTTAGTTATTATAATTATTTTTGACGTTAATGAGACCTACTTATGTAACCCTTTATTTTGATACCCCACTTAATAGGCTTTGAGTTTTTTTTTTATGAAGACACAATATATGCGCCAAAAATCGGCCATTTTTTTATAAACCCAGCGTCACTCTCAAAATTAAGACGAATCTAACGGCACCTCTCAAGCTGAAATCGATCAAGCCGTTTAGGCTACAGAGCGTACATACTCAGCCTATAACGTCCCCACTGCTGGAACACAGGCCTCCTCTCCTTGACAGGGAGTGGGCCGTAATCCACCACGCGGGCCCAGTGAGGGTAGGAGGTAGAATGTCACATGTCTTCAAATTTTTGGTTCTATGACATGCCGGTTTCCTCACGATGTTTTCTTTCACCGTTTTGAGAGCAGCAGAGATGAAATTATTTAAACAAAGTAATGCGCCTGACTGGGTTCGAACGCACGACCGTAGGTCGCGGCCGTTACCACTGGGCCACCACAGCTCTACAGAGCGTGCCAATGAAAAAAACATAACCCTCCTTCTGGCGCAGTCGGGTAAAAATAGACGTGATGTTATGTTATGTGGTATTTTAAAACATTTAATAGACACACTAACTATTCAAATGCTATTTAACAGTAAGTTTTATAAGTAAAATAATAGCTTTTGCCGGGCTGTTTACTATTTGGATACATTGCTGTGTTTAAAATGGAGATAGAACGAGTGGCTAATTAAAATAAAATTAGATGTAGCATTTTCAAGCAGCTTACGTGAAGCTACTATGTACTATGTGCGTACTTTTCCTGACAGCTACAACATTACTAAACAATCATGTCATGTCAAAATCATTATATCTATTTAAGGCGTGTTTTTTTTTCCCCTGTACTGATGGTTCGAAGACTGTTTTGAATCCACAGCCTCGAGCCAATCAATTTGTGCCCATATAAATCGCAGCGAGTGTAGCGAGACGAACTCATTTCTTCAGTAACTTATGCCGAGAACACATACAGTGCTGTGGTGGTTATAATTCCTATAAGTGTGAAGTGTTTTTTGTATGACCAGTTTAAAATACTTATTTCATCATGAAGATTTTAATGAGAGCAGATACTCATTACAGCATACAATACAGCAGTGACTACGAAAAACCGAATTATACCTTTTCACAGGTAGGATTTTTTTTTTTTTTAATCTTACACAATTAAAATTTTAAAGATAAGATCTTATTACCTTTAAAATTTAACGGGAAATTTTATATTGCTTCGAAGAAAATAATCATGATTTCTTTCCATTCTTAAAAACCTTCACATTTTGGTGTACATTGACAATAGACACGTGATGTGCTTTCATTAGATTGAAAGATATATGATGCAAAGCCCACTAGTTTATAAAATAGTCAACAGCTGACAAAATGTATTCATTCCTTTTATGATTGCTGTTAATTCCGTGTACTAAAATACGAGGCGACCAATTGTGCCTACTTAATTAATCTGTTGCTACTTGGTTAGAATTGAACTCAGTTTTGGTCCTTTGTAATTCACAGAAATGTGTTAGTAGGTGTTGCAAAATTACCAGTGAATTCCTACAATTCAATTAAAATTTGTAATGTCCAATACAAGTAGGTACTCAACTCAAGTAAGATTTCTTCGCATTTTTTCCGTTCAAGTCATGCGTTATGAATTGTTACGGCACATTACGTTATCGATTCGGTATAATTTTACTATAATAACAAATGTAATCAACAAAGTCGACCTACCCATGACTAAAACTTGAGAAAAAGCGTACTTTTGGATATTATGCGCTTTTAACAACCTTTTTACTTCAGTTAATAAAACACAGTCACGTAAAATATGCTGAACGTTTGTGTAAGAAAGAAAAATGCAAATCATAGGTTTAGTTAGTTAGTTAGTTTCCACCCTCGATATAGTGTTTTTAGAAACACACATTGAAGGACTGGAGAAAGTTTTAGCAGATTAACAGCCAGAATAGCAGACATTGGCGGCAAAATTATCATTAAGAAGGAAGTTCGTATTTAATTACAATTTTACCGACAAGCCTTACAGTCAGCAACTAATTGCAAGTAATTTTGTTTCCACCTATAGTTTTGACCACATAAAATATCGGGCAAGATTAGAATTCACAAATGCGCAGGAAAATTTCAGCAGACAAACATTTTTTGCTGCGCAAAAGTAATAACGTACATATGCATTTTACGTACAGTAACGTGACATAACTTTTGATATTACGTAGTCAATTATTGCTTTTAAAATCAGTAGATTTCTATCGAAATTGTTCATAAAACTGATATTCAACTGACACTCTTTGATATGGGGGTGTGTTCTGCGCAAGTGTGTAGTAACAGTTAACGAAGGAATATTTCCCGATCTTTGCGCGCTAAATAAAAGCAAGTAGGATATTAGAATTGTCCATTTATTTACAGTGACGACGCGTAAGTGGACCCAATCAGAGTCAATGATTGCTTAAATTAATAGAAGGCGGTTTGCGTCGCATCGCACACGCCTCCTTGCAAATAACGTCATGCTATTAATGAACCGAAAACATTGCGAAGCCATTACTATTTGCATGATAAATAGTGACTACATCGCTGTTGCCATAATAGTATTGATAGGCAGAGATGTAGACTATAATGTCGTACAAAAATATTTGTTTTTGAAATTATTAGGTCCCATAGGTGTCTAATTGCAAACCTAATGCATATTGCTCTGGACGGAGCTAACGAATACATTATAACCCCTATAGCTTAATTTAAGCGGAGTTGTATCCTCAATTCCAGGTTCTTGCTGCTGTGGCAGTTTCTATGGGCTCTATGATCATCGGCTTCTCTTCTGCGTACACATCTCCGGCCCTCGTGACCATGAAGAACAGTACCGTCATCTCTGTCACAGACGAGGAGGTAAATTACTTGTCGCCATGTATTGCATTCACTACAATTTAGCTTTGAGATTATTAGGAAATAGATCATCTCAGCTTCAGCTGATTTTCTTAATTAAAACCTTAACTTTTTTGTTGACAGGCTAGTTGGATTGGCAGTTTAATGCCCTTAGCAGCCCTCGCGGGTGGCGTAATTGGGGGCCCACTGGTGGATTATATTGGCAGACGCAGAACCATTCTTTTCATTGCGCCTCCCTTCTTTCTCGGTTGGATACTAATAGCAACTGCAAGGATAATACACTTAGTGCTTGCAGGACGCGTTGTTTGTGGTCTGTGCGTCGGTGTCGGGTCACTCGCGTTCCCCGTGTATCTCGGTGAAACTATTCAACCCGAGGTCCGCGGCACGCTAGGCTTGTTTCCGACCGCTATTGGAAATATCGGAATATTAATTTGCTATGCGGCTGGAAAATACCTCAATTGGTATGAATTGGCATACCTAGGGGCAGCCTTACCTATTCCTTTCTTTATTTTAATGCTAATGATCCCAGAAACACCCCGTTGGTACATATCTCGTGGGCGTAATGAAGAAGCCCGAAAAGCACTACAATGGCTTCGAGGCAAGAACGCCAAAATTGACAATGAAATTCGAGATATAGCACTATCGGATGCAGAAATGGGAAAAGAAGGCATAAAACTGAAAGAACTGTTCAGTATTAAATATATGCGGTCGATATTAATTTGCTTGGGACTGATGACATTTCAGCAATTATCGGGAATTAATGCAGTAATATTTTATACTGTAAACATTTTTAAAATGTCAGGTAGTTCAGTGGATGGAAATTTGGCGACTATTATTGTTGGAGTAGTTAATTTTGTATCAACTTTTATTGCTACTGGGCTTATTGATCGAGCGGGGCGCAAAGTGCTGCTTTACATTTCTTCTGTGACCATGACCATTACGTTAGTTGTGCTTGGAACATTCTTCTATGTACAAACCGACTTAAAACTAGACGTGTCAACTTTAGGATGGATACCATTGACTTGTATTATGGTTTACTTGTTAGGTTTCTCTCTGGCGTTTGGCCCTATTCCGTGGTTGATGATGGGCGAAATTTTACCAGCCAAAATAAGGGGTGGTGCTGCATCAATATGTACTGCATTCAACTGGTTATGTACATTCACGGTAACTAAAACGTTTCACAATATCCTTGTCGGTATAGGTCCAGCTGGCACGTTTTGGTTATTTGGATGTATTTGTTTCGTGGGACTGTTCTTCGTGGTAGTTTTTGTTCCAGAAACTCGAGGAAAGAGTCTCGAGCAGATAGAAAATAAGCTAACTGGTAGGGCGAGCACGAGAACTCGCAGGATGAGCTCGATTGCGAACATTAAACCATTGCCAAGTGGATGTTGATCATTAGGAAGACTTAATTTTGGTTGTGAAATGTTGAGCTTTTCAAGGCCTATTGGTTTTTCAAAATTTTAATTAGATTATGTCTCTTAGCCAAAATGTTATTTTGCATAATATTTATATTTTACATGTGCAAGCACAGATCTTGATTTTAATAATCTCTATTATTTCCTACCTCAAAGCTCAAATTTTCTCAAAATTGTTACTTAAATACGAATAATAGAAACCAGTACATTAAATATTACTTTTATCTTTAATGATCCTAGTTAATATATTTAGCTAATAATTTCTTTTCTAGTTATGTAACCTTTTAGATTGTTTACTGGATAATGTAAATATTTTTTGTTTCTAATTTATTTCTACTATAAAGTAAGTATTAGTGTTTTACCAAAAATTGATACTTTAAGCTTTAGATAGTTTTTTATTTTATTTAAACCAAATACATTTTTTTCTAGCACATGTTTTTTATTTGACACCCTTGTGCCATACAAAATCCATTTTTTTCATTCTTGTCAAGAGTTTTATTTTAAGTAATTACATTTGTTTTTAGGAACTTAAGAAGCTTATGACAATTTTATCCTTAGATTCGAAAAATCCTTGTAGTGTACATCATCACAAATTTCGGTTTCGCCCGCGTAGTTCCCGTTCCCGTGGGAACACGGGGATAAAATATAGCCTATTTCACCCGGGGATAGTGTAGCTTCCCAACAGTGAAATAATTTTTCAAATCGTTTCAGTCGTTTCGGAGCCTATTCAATGCAAACAAATAATCAAATCGTTCCTCTTTATAATATTAGTATAGACTGACTGTATCTAGTATTAAATTTGGAAATAAAGGTGGTGGGACGAGCTGGAAAATCTTACAACCAGTAGTCCACTTTAGCCTTGGATCGAAAGAGTTGGAAGTCAAGTCCAAGCAGTGGGATGATGTAAGGCAACAGTAACTAATAATAAAATGTATGTCGATTCTGTTTTACGCTTAAACATGCTACCGCCAAGCTGACGGGGATTGTCTCCAGTTCCAAAATAGGGTCGCTCAACATTATGCGAGTTTCATGTTTTTTTATTACTTAGAAACAAATTGTTTTAAAATTTTGATTAGATTTTTGTGTCCAATACATGTATTTTATATAATAAGTTCCAAAACTGTTATGCTATATTAAGGAAATATAATAAATAAAAATTATTCATACAAACTTCTTTATTCTATTCATGGTATAAAGCATAATGTTTGATGTCTCAATAAATCAAACAGTTAAATAAAACCAGGTTTAACAGATTCTAGCTAAATCCGTATGAATACAAAGTTACAATAACACCACCTGCCTAGCGTTTTACCAAATATGTTGGAGTCAGTTTCCAATCTAACCGGATACAGCTGAGTACCAATATTTTACATTCGGCGACGGCATTTCAGCGACTGCCTATGTGAACACCGCAATCCATTCACTAAATGATACAATACTTCTTGGTAAGACTGGTTGTCAGACTTTCGGGCTTCAGACGACTCATAACAACTGTCAATTTTCCACGACTGACAGCTGGGATCATAGGCTTAAGCCTTTAAGTAAGTAAGTAAAGTTAACGATTATGGAATTAGTATGGTGATTGCAGTAAGATTTATCTTTGTAGCATGTAACATGCTACAAAGATAAATCTTACTGCAATCACCATACTAATTTCCATAATCGTTAACTTTGCACAATAAACTGTGAGCCCATACATAAATCTAGCCATCAGCTGATACCTAACCGATTTTTAAAAGACTAAAAGCCATCGTAAATGGTAAAAAACCCAAACTTTACTAAAAACACAAACATTGACAACAATGATTCACCCGAACATTATGAATTTGTACTCGGAAATTTGTACGTTTTAATTAGAAAAGGTTAGCATAGTTTATCGAGTAGTTATTGCACGTTATTCGTTAGTTTTATAAAACTTACCCATAACTTGGACGCGGCAAATAGCACAGGTATCACATTCGACGTCCCAGCTCCACATGGCTACTGCATTCCACTTTTTCAAAGTAAACATTTTGTCTGGCTTCTGTCCATCATTGTCTCCACGGTCCAGAGCATCACAGTCTTCTCCAGACATTTTAGGAAGGAATCTAGGCGAAACTATAAAATCACTTTGTTTTTATTTACTTCTACGGATGAAGTTTACGATTGGCGTTTCGCAACGATAGCTTTAAATTATTTTTGGTGATTTGTCACCCATCTGTCATAGATGTACATACACAAATCTTACGAAAAACAAACTTAAAAAAACTGAATTAAATTGATCAATATTGTTAAAAAAAGGATTAATGTTATTCAAGTATTCAATCAGTAATATTTTTTAATATTACTCATTAGTGTCCAATATTTCAAATTTTTCTTTTTCTAACTTTGTAAACGCTACTCAGATAACAGCCGCTAGGAGTAATAGTGTTCTGTGGATAACAGTCACAAGTCACAATAGATGACTTGCCCTACGTTCCGAGATACGATAATATCGATTTGAGCGCGCTCACACCCGTTCCGAACTGGCGTGAGCGCGATAACGATTTCTCGCGAAACGTCATAGATGACGTCATGACATTCGCCATCTTGCGATAACGCCGACCATGCAATTTACTAATATCACCGTGAGCGCTGTCAGAAATGACAGTTGGGCTGTTTTGTTTTGATTCGCATAGTATCTTAAACTAACTTTGATTTGTTTGAAATAGTGCTTCTATCTAAGAAGAAGAACTGTGTGATATATACAAGTCAGAGTCTAATATCGTGAAAATATGTTTTAACATTGAGTGAGCACTTTTATCGCGACCACGAGCGTTCCGTATTGATGACAAAAATGACGGTTCTTAACTGTCAGAATCGTGATATCTAACTCGGAACGCAAAATATCGATTTGAGTGCCCCCACCCGTTCCGATATTCCCGGCGTGAGCGCGATAACGATGTTCCGTGAAACGTCATAGATGACGTCATGACATGCGCCATTTTGCGATAACGCCGACCATGCGTTATACTAATATCTCCGTGAGCGCTGTCAAAAATGACAGTTGTGCTGTTTTGTTTTGTGTCGTATCGTATCTTTAGCTAACTTAGATTTGTTTGAAGTAGTGCTTCTATCTAAGAAGAAGAAATGATGTGTGGTGTATCCAAGTTTAAGGTGACACTTGTCCACATTTTTTCCATACAAACTTCGGGAGGGTTTTACTCCACTGTTTGACTATGTATATCAAAAATAAAACATGATATGGTTTTGTCTCGTTATTATTATTGTCTGTACGGAAACAGAATACTAAAATAAAAAGCCATTAAAAAGTTATGAGCCAACAAAGATTCGTTTTTCTTGCAAATTTAACCTAACTTTGAGCGTGTTTAAGTAATAAAAGGAGTGTAAAATCTCGAAAACCAAGACGGTACCGACAAAGTTCAATTAACAATAAATTCAATAAACTTTATTCGTCATTGATTTATGCAGTGGTTTTTTTATAAAACCCGATCTTATGAAGGACTTTTCTTAAATTTTTCGCGATTTTTTTTCCAAAAATGCTCCTGCATCTCACTCAATAACGTTGTGCATGTAGACTAGCGTCTAACTGCTCACCACTGATACTATCTCTGTCGGATACGAAGCCTGGTGAGACAACGTGATTTTTAGCCAGGCCCACCAGTAAGTTTGAGCCCGCGCAAAGTGTCCCCTTAATATGGTGAATATGTTTTTTAACGCTGAGTGAACACTTTTATCGCGATCACGAGCGTTCCGTATTGTTAACATTTTTAGCTGTCAGAATCGTGATATCTAACTCGGAACGCAAAATATCGATGTGAGCGCTCACAGCGCTATTTTTCTAATACGGAATGCGCCCATGGTATCTCTTTCTGACTCGTACGCATTAGTCAGTTGATTAAATCGCTGACAGTTGTGAATTTTCCAATTTACTGATTTACTCGTTCACACATCCCCTGCAGTGCCGCAATGCCGTATGGATCTTTTGGAGCTCGACTGACGTTGACAGAGGGGTGCTGTTGCCGGCTTGCCGCTGTTGATAAAGATTTGGTCCAATCCAACTAAAGATCCTTGTATTTTTTATTTTTATGGCATCTCGCAGTTGACCTTGAGAGGCCGTGACTGCTCAACCGGGCTTTCCTGTGAAGGTTTTTAGTGGTACTAAGAGCCTCCAGCCAGGGCGTAAACCTACTTAATCTAAAGCGACTGCACGCTGAGGGCACCCCCTGTGGGGTACGAACCTCGGCTCAGGGCGTCACTGGCGGCGGGAGGGGGGACAGCTTGTGGGACAGGCTGGATCAAAGTGTTTTCTTTATTTTTATTCGGGGAATTTAAAGCTACTGGCTCAGCTGCGGCGCGGGCTGGCGCATCAACGAGCAAGGGACGGTCGGGAAAGATCCTTGTACCTACAGTTATAATTTATAGGTATGCCGCAGGAGATCACAGGCATTGGCCCACCACTGACTGGCCACAGTGGCCACAGAAGATTTTCGTGTGAAATTTCTATGGTTATCAAATACCTAGCAAATAGGTCTCAACTAGTCTCAAGTGACCCGGTGGATAAAAGTGGACCATGAGAAATAACAGAAAAGTGACAAGGTCTGCCTACTATAAGACATTAGAGTAAAGCTTCTTTGCATGCGAAGCGCAAGAACGTGCGATAGCTTACATTTGTGAAATTAATTATTTTGGCAAGATTTGACGTTGAACTGTAGGAAGGCCCATCCATTTTCTTCTGGTTCAGGTGAGCGCTAACTTCATCGTCAAGCGTGGCAGACAAGTTGCTGCAACTTGGCGATATATTAGATGCGCACTTGTGATCTTTCTCTGCGGGCGGCTCACTGAGGATATCACTACGTGATTAGTAGAGATGAGCCGACTATGACTGGCTGACTAGCCGACTAGTCGGTTACAAAATGGCCGACTAGTCGGCCGATTAGTCAGCCAAGTTCAAAATGGCAAACCTACTTATTGCCAATTGTTCCTAATTTTTTGTTAGGAGTATGTAGGTATTTAATTTCTGGATCCAAATCTAATTAATTAATGGATCAAACGAAGGGGTTCCTATTCCTTTATAACCTATTCGAGATTCACTGAAAGTAAATTGTAAGACTGATTCTAATAATAAAAAATAATAACAGTATAGATTTCAATTTCATTTCAATCACGATCTTTTAAATTTCAAGCATATTAATACGAGTAAAAAATGGGCCGACTAGTCGGCGGTTTTAGCCTATTAGTCGCCGACTACAAATTATGGCCGACTAGTCGGTACATCACACACACACGCCCATTCGACGCCTGTATTGCAAAGGCGACGCGATTTCCTTAAAATTTTACCATAGCGCTGGCGATGGATGGCGCCATTTTTTTTTTATCGGCGCAGTAGCGATCGATACAATTTTACTAATATGTAGGTGAATTGCTGGCATTTTCGAGCCCGCTCCGCACCCTAATTGCGTAACTCACGATTCATCATAATCTGTATCGTTTTGTAACGGATTGTTAAACCATTGCTTCATATGTTCGAAAAATGTGTCCGTTCGACAACATAAATAACGCAATGAATATTGTTTAACTGTGAAGACGAAACCAATTATGATCAATCGTGAGTTACGCAATTAGGGTGCCGGTCGATCTTGTAGAGTAACGACTTTTAATTTATTCTGAAAACTTTTTTTCTCAGTAGGTACTCAAAAATTTAAGTTATCTGAGGCAGAGTGCTAAAATTTTCGTTATCGCTTCGATCGCTCGTGCATTTCCTTAAGCTTTTCTGTTTATACATAAGTCAAGTAATTTAAAATTAGACAGCACATCATCATCATCATCTGCCTAGCCTTTTCCCAACTATGTTGACAGCACGTTATACGGAGTGACTGCTTATCTTACCTCCACAACCCAGTTGCTGTGTAATTCTATACCCCTTCTTGGTAAAACTGGTTGTCATACTTTTGGGCTTCTGATGAAAAGTTACGACTTTCAAAGATTCACAAATAACCGCCTTTCTGTTCTGTGGAGTGCTTTTAACAAAAGTTATCTGACTATTGAAAACTCAGCCCTTAATCTCACTATTTAAATCAAACCACACTTGTCGTATCTTAGTTAAAAATGTTCGTCATGTATATGTATTTATAATGAAAAATAAGGCTTCATGGAAAAGACTGAAGAATTGGCGGGGCGGGGAGCGGTACCTATACGATAGATTTTGCCCCGCGCCGCTGAGCGCTGCTTCGAAAAAAACCTAGATCTGCACCCTAATTGCGTAACTCACGATTCATCATAATCTGTATCGTTTTGAAACGGATTGTTAAACCATTGCTTCATATGTTCGAAAAATGTGTCTGTTCGACAACATAAATAACGCAATGAATATTGTTTAACTGTGAAGACGAAACCAATTATGATCAATCGTGAGTTACGCAATTAGGGTGCCGGGGCTGAGAGTCACAAAAAGTGGCACAAATGGTGCCACATTAATTATGGCAAGCACACTAAGCACATAAAAACTGTAGATAGCTCTAACTAAATGTTTATCTTCGTTTGATCTCAAACATTTACTTACATTCACTCGTTTGCTGTGGTTGAAACCGAGGTAAGTTTAAAAATGAAACCATTGTTTTGGTCGTATCATCTCTTTTTTATTTGTAAAAAAACCGAATACACAATACACAGACTGAATATAATGCATCCATATACTTATCATAGAATGGTTTAAAAAATAATTAACTTTCGTAATCTACATTAATATATTAAATTCTTTAGGTATAGGTAGGTATATAACAGCGATAAACGTTTTTAGATTTTAATGATAAATAGGTATATAACACAGTGTTACCCTGTAACTTATTAAATATTATTCACGCTACATACGTCCATGAACACATAATGTAGGTATATTACAAATATTGCCATATATAGATATTATTCAGGTGGCAGAATGTTACCTAGTCTATTCTTATGCAATTATATTAGAACTATAAAATAAAAGTTTACTTTTGTAAAGTTTATTCCAGAAATGAACTGTCAGGTAATTTATAACCTACTTGTTCTCATTTTCTCTCACTGTTACAATAAGCTAGGTCTGTATTAAAAATAATCGGTAGGTTTATTCTAATGGAAAAAAAATAATTATGAAGAACCGTAAATGGCAATGTATAAAGCGGAGAGCAGGATGAGGAAGCTGGCTGTTATACTGCTGGCCCCACTGAAACATCCCAACTCTTCGACTTGCACTTGGTACCTGATGTTGTACGGGAATCTGCAGTTTGCGTCTGAGGAGTAAAACAATATTAGTACCGAAGCGAAGACTTTTAAACTCATGAACCTACCCTTAGATAAGAACTTCCTCTAAGAAAGTTAGGAATATTGGGAGATACTTTTAAACATCGTCAACATCGAAACCGACAACAAAACTACCTACTTATACTGTGTGCTCCAAAAAAACATGAGTGAATTTTGACCATGGACATCCTACTTTGTAGAATGCTACTCGTTTTGAAGAGAGAGCCTCACCAGAATTTAATTGCATTGTAGATATGACTTACGTCTTGAGACACGTAACTACGAGTATTTGGCAATTTTACATGACGGCCTTTGCATTCTGAACGAACTTCCAGTCTTACTCAACGAGCAGAGATTTGCTTGTGTTGGGTTTTTGTGGTCGTCAAGACTTAATCAATATTTGACTGTACCTGTGCACCCGGCGCTAGCGAAGGTGCCTGCAGCAAGGCCGGTATCTGATCGGACGGACACGAACAGGGGCGGACATTCGTTTATGTTCCCGTATCCACTACAGGCGTTCTGCAAGCTGATCTCAACGTTACCAGCGGTCAAGGTCTGGCATGTTATAGCATTGCTGTCCGTAGTGACTGTTGAATTGCTCCTGAAAAGTTGCGCATGGCTAATTAGCTATTTAGAGTGCACGTACCCATTAGACCCACGGACCAAGTATTGAACCTGAACATTCATGTCTCGATATGTGGCTAACGTAGTGTTTTCTTTTGAATTCCTTATTCTTATTTAATTTTGAAGAGTATTATTAAGTAAAATCGACACAAAGCAGTATTCAACGTGAATGCTTGTTCTGTTCCGGTAGGTGGGTACCGGAATCCGGAAGCCTTATCACAAAAGCCCAATGATTTGTCACTGTTTTCCTGTTCGTAATTTTTAGTTGTTTCTAACTAGCGTATGTTAGTCACCAAAATGAAAACAATTCACGGAATTAGATAGCTATACATACGGATATCGTAAATGTTGGTTAACTTATCAAGAACAAGTTTATCACAAGATAACACTATCAATAGATGTCGTACCTGGGTTGCGGGACGGACCGTGAGTGACAGACTACGAGACTTCCAACTCCAGTACTACTGCGGGCCACCCTGACCTTCCTGTTATCATTGTTCTGGAAGAAGTAGTTAGCACTAAGCCTATAGAAGTTGATGTAACCAGGTTCAACATAATCATCAAACTGCCTTGTGCCTGAGGATCCGGCCGTGAACAAGAAACCACATGTAGGGTTTACGATTCTTCTACCAACTGTAAGGAAAAAATAAATTGTTATGAACCTAAGCATAGCATATAAATGTCCGACATCTCTTACGGCTCAATCATAAACTGCCTTAATTAAACCTAAGCGCACTCTGGGCATGAAACATGTTGTTTAAAACTTCCACAAGCGTGTTCGTGTCCACTTACTAATTAAGCTAAATCACTTACCGCTTTGAATTCGTAGTAGTACGGGATCCATGATAGTATTCACATTTGTTCCCGCAGAATTGAGAGGAATATTGAAAATATCGCTGTACATTTCTCGTACAAAAGTCCATAGTGTGTCGAACTGGTTTGTGTAAGTCGCGTATAGAACTCTTAGATCTGGAAAAAGAGGAAAAATGTTCGAAATTAGAATGACATTGATCGACTTTGTCTCAAACTGTCCAGCTAGCCAGCAACTGTCAATAAGCTAATTTTTTTTTTTACTTACCGGGTACGGTATCGTTAATCTCGTTGGCGTGTTGCCATGCAACATCAGTAGTCTGCAAGTTGCCATTATTGATCAGATATAACAACACTGATGAGTTGCCGCCGACGTAGTTCCTCATGCTCTCGTTCAAAAGCGTTTCTTGCATCATCAACTTTATGCGATTCAAACTATTTTCAAGATTCACTCCTGACGGTACTGTGGACCAAAAAAATTTACCACATATTAAATTGTAATCAACACATTTTATATTGAGTAAGACTGGCAAAATAAATTTCAATTCACTTACTTGTTGCATGTCTAGAAGCGTTATATTCAGCGTAGAAATCGGCTGGAGAGAAGGTAGTATTAACAACGATGCTTCCATCCAAGGCGTTCAGTAAAGTGATACTGGA
The DNA here is from genome assembly GCA_949987655.1 of Polymixis flavicincta. Taxonomy (NCBI): domain Eukaryota; kingdom Metazoa; phylum Arthropoda; class Insecta; order Lepidoptera; family Noctuidae; genus Polymixis; species Polymixis flavicincta. The sequence goes on from OX465173.1 coordinate 16,330,218, forward strand.
TCCGAACTTGCCGACCTCAATAGATTCCACCAAATAAGAAATGGCTGGGAATATTGTTTGGTAAGACCACGTGGAGTCCAGCGCGATATACAGGTTGGTTCTCAGACGGAAGTCATTGCTCTGGGTTAAGGTTGTGACGCAGTTCATGTCGTTTAAATTGCTGGCTGGAAGAAGTTGAAAAGCACTTAGTGAAATAATATAAAATAAGCGTTATAGCCTAATTACTGAGACTGAGATATACGGTGCTCACATTACAGTGGACTATATATAGGTATTATTATATCCAAATCCTTTTTTTTTTCTTTTTTTTTAAACGTTGCCCCAAACTAGGAATTTCTCATGTATTGTATGTGACTTTAAATGTTTGTAAACGCACCCCGCGTTTAAACATTTAAAGTCACATACACAAACACCCAGACCCGGAACAACTACTTGTAGGTCATACAAATATTTGTTACGTGCGGGAATCGAACCCGCGACACGCAGCGCAGCAGTCGACACTTACTGGTGTAAGATCGTAGATTGGTCACGGCACTTGTGATAAGCTGTTCAAGGCCACCGATGATGGTTCCACGGAGGGGCATGTTGGTGTCCAGGGCGGCGGCGAAAGCATGTGTTTCACTGATCAAGTTCTCATTAGTTACGTATTGTTCCATCAATGCGCGGCGGTTGCAGGCGCGCAGATTGGAATCAAAGGCACCATTCTGTAATTAATAGTTAAAAATTTAAAAATAAATAAATCGTATATACACTTACTTGGAGCCTTACTGGGGCTTGATAAAATCAATTAAAAGTTTCAATGTAGCATGGAAATGATAAAAAATAAACCTTACCCTAGGAGAATAGTACATATCCAAGAGTTGGGACAGTTTCATAGAGCTGAAAGCTCCCAAAGTCGACGTTATTGTGCTTCCAAGGACGAAGCCGTCGATGTCTCCGCGGATCTCAGGGTCAGTCATCTCGATGTTGACACGGTTGTGCAGCATGAAATGCCTGGTTGCCTGCGTGCTGTTCCAGTTGCCAGCAGTACCGATTGATATGGATGTGCTGCCTCGCTCCGTGCCTTGGATGAGGACGGCTTCGGCCAAGTCACCTAGATAGGAAAATTTCACTTAGAAAGTTACTTACTTACTCAATCAAAGATTATTTTTTCAATAAAGGAGGTTTTTTGGGTAATAACTGTATTTATACATTGAACGAATTTGGAAACGAAATATTATGTCAAAAGGCAAATACTTAGCCATCTCAAACTAATTGCTGAAGTGCGTATTATGGCTACGTTTAGGTACTTAAATAATTCTAATACGTTGAATAAAGCTGACTCACCAGCTAACGTTGCCGGATATATGGAAGACACAGTTTGTTGGACATTTCTGTAGTTAAGGTTCGCGTCCCTGACCAAGTCCAAGATATTCACACGTTGCGGCTGCGCCCCTGCGGCAATCCCAGCAATAATGTTACCACCGGACACGGCACCCCACGGAGTGTTTACCACGCCGTCCAACAGTGGACAAGTGCTCTCAGCCACCTGACGTTCAGACATAGAGCCACCGCTGCCAAAGTTACTGAATTCCACGTCATTATTCGGATCGTAACGTCTCATTTTCCCGTTTTTGTTGGCGGATTTTCTAAGAGAAGAGTAAATATAAATAAGCAAAATTTTCAATGACCTTGAATGAAAAAAGGATTATTTACAGTGTTTCAAGAATAAAACTTAATAAAGAAAATTAAAAAATACTCACAAAACTGCTGGTTTTATAATTTCAACATCGTCGCTTATGGAGCGACCGGACCTCGCAGTTCTCATAGCTCGGTATTGAGATAATTGGTTGCAGCTGCTTTCATCTCCTCGGACTCTCGCGTCCACAGACGTTGACAGCATATGATGAAGAGTACACTAGAATATAAGAACGAAATAATTAAAAACCAGAGTGACCGCCAATCCACTAGATTTAACCTTCTAATGCACTTGTATATGATGGCAAGGACATCGATGCGCAAACGGTAACCATCAGCTTAGCATGTGATTCTAGAAACAAGTGCTAAATTCCAAAAGTCGACGATTATAAAATATATAAAAAACAGCTGTTTCATAGAAAAGTGCAATAACCTATGCAGTCAAAATGTATAGATTATTCGATAATCGACGTAAAAAATATATCTTTTCTGTGTATTAATTCCCAGTATAGGGCTAATTTCAATAAACCAGTTTTGAAGCCCTAGCTGTAAGTAGTTTCCGTGTTGACGAATAAAGATATTGGAGAAAACGAACCTTCAGGACGGAAGAGATGGTGTCGTTGCCCAAAACTTGCAAATTGTTGGGGATGAGCCTCGTTAAGAGAAGCCGATGACGATGGAACGAGGGAAACGTAGGAGCAAACGGCAGCACATTAGAAGAAGACATCGAGTTCTCTGGCTGATGAAACTCAATGCCATCTTGACGGTACCTGGAAGCAATAAAATAAAAGATGGTTCAGCTGTGAAAATTGCATGTGGTCACGCCTGCATTGATCAGTGTTTTTATAAGGTATGTGTGTGAATAACATCCTTTCCACTCCACTAAAGTTGTTCATAAGATATGTGTGTGTAAATAAGTAGGTAGAACGTGAACGTACGTGTGAAGAAGCACCGTTGAAAGCTGTCTCAAATCCATGTTGACGTTAGGGTTGTCTTCTATTTTTCTTATTATGTCGATCAGGACCTGCATCGTGACGGGCGGCAAGTTGTTTCTGTTCGCAAGTTCAGGGTTGCTATAGCATTCGCTGAGCGAGTCTGCCACCCTTGTTTGTGCTGTCTGCTGAGCCTGTGCGCAGCCTAGCGCGGCTACCAAGAGGATTGGCAACCAATACATGTTGGTATCTGGAAGAAATTTAAAATGATAAGTGGATACTCCGTACAGGTACAATCTAGACATATTTTTTCGAATAATTTGGCTTTTCGAAATATAATTAAGAACTCCAAAGTTAAACAAAGTAGTAAATTCCCACATAAATCAATACGTACGTTTGGACAAATGGCTGGAGCAGGTCAGACTCAAGTCTTATTACGCTTTTGTTAAAATCACAAAACTTGATCTTTGTTGGTGTTCATTTGATAAATGTCACATGACGATTAATTTCATTAATATAGCGTTTTATGTCTTTGTTCAAGATACTGTGAGTAACAAGATTAAGTACGATAAAAATATCGATGACGATCCCGTATGGTATTTCACAACGAATTTTATCAGCACTTTCAGGGAGCGGTCGAGGAAATTAAAATCCTTGCACGATGTTGATTTTTCCACTTCAAATTGCTAAATTAATCTGAATATCTTCAAGAATGCTGCTAATTGGCTGTAAAGTTACATTTAGGTTGTTCTCCAAACGCTTTGGAGTTGAAAATTCGGGAAAATGTTTTGCCTAAAATATAATGCCTTACTACTTGCGCTACTAACAATACCTACACTACAATTACTAATTTACCTAGATGAATTTTAATTATATGTCGTTTTTGCAGTCAGTATTATTGTAATGATTTGGAAATTGTGATGCGGAAGAATTTAGAAAATGTCGTGCGGAAAGTTTTGAGTAGGTATGAATTTCGATCGCTATAAGAGTAGGGGATGACCAAAGAAACGATGGTGGACAGTGCTAAAGATGATATGGTTAGAAAGGGGGTGACAACCGAGTTAATGAGTAAGTAATAAAGACGTATGAATGAAAACATCATCAATTACCCCAATTCATAACTTGTTTGACAGTTTGTTTGTTAACTATATTTAAAACTTATTGTGTTTCAGACACAGTGGATATCGTTCCACATAAACAAAGCAGCCATTAGAGTACAGTAGAGTACCTAAGTAAATAATCATAAGCCTCATCTAATCTACTTCTTTCATTCTATGTTACGATAATATGCTTTGATTTTCCATAAGATTAATAGTTTAGAAGAAGAAATATCGTGACTGAGTAGTCACTCTTAGCTTGTTGCTGGCATTGCTCCAGTCGGCAGCTACAACCTGAAAAATTCTAGGCCACTTCTATGGCACTAATGAAGTATGTTTTGACCATTATAATTTTAAATTTAGACATTGTTAGGAAAGTTATCGCTAGTGTGTAAGTGTACCTAATCTAAATCTTATCTTAATCCCTAATATTCAACGAATAGACTAGGTAGGTACGCACGGCTACACATCAAGCTATACATTTCCAGTATAAGCTGATCTCGCATCCTATAGGATTTCCGTGCAGTGCGAGATCACCGTAAACTGGAAAAGTATAGCTTGATGTGTAGCCGTGTGTACACCAGCGGGACATTCCATTTTGTCAGTTCAACAACATTTATGGCGTTATTTACGTTATTGAGCGGACAAATGTTTCGAACGTATGAAGCAATGGATTATAGCAATTTCCTACAAATTATATAAATTCTTCTAAAAGGTGATAAAACTGTTGTAAAGTCAGTAAACAAGAGAATGTGTAACACACTCTCGTGTTTATTGATCGTCCTTTTAGCATTCTTAGCACGTGGTGACATGTGAAATACACCATGAGAATCAAACCAAATGAAAAAAAAAAAGAAACACATAAACCTGCATGGGCACTTATGAAACGTCAGAAGTTAGGTGCACGGTTCTAATTTATTTGTCGCTTCCTATGGAGAAGAGCAGGCAAGAAACTCCAAAGAAAATGGGAGAGAAAATGGGATAGGTCGTAAGCGTAGGATAGGCTATTATGCAGGCTACTAGGGTATTTTATCCGACTGCCCCAGAGAGTGGGTGTATGTATTGCAATGATTTTTTTTTCGATGTAAATATGCACCTAGGTAATTATCATCATCTACCGAGCCTTTCCCAACTAGGTATGGGACGGGGTCGGCTTCCAATTGAACCGTATGCAGCTGAACGCCAGCATTTTACAATGGACCAACTACTTATCTGATCTCCAAATCCTAGTTACAAAGGTAACACGAACACACGAGGCAAGAAGGCACCCCTGGGTAAGACTGATTGTCAGACTTTTGAGCTTCTGATTGACTCGTAACAACTGTTATAGATCTATGAATGACATCCGGTGCCAACGGCTTACGAGGCATCACGGAGGGTCTTAATTACTATAAATCGTAAAATGTCGTTATAAGGTTATTCTTATCGTAAAATGCAATCAAAATTAGAAGGTTGCCCAATTCTAGGTAGGTATTTGTTTGCTCGCTCTACTTTTGATAACGACAGCAATTTTATGTAGCCACTGATAGGGCGTATTTTCATGAATCACATATGAATTATTATATATCTGAAGCACTTTGGCACTGTTCACGATAAACTATGTTGATACTATTGAATGTACTGAGAATTGATAGTTAAGAACCTAAGTAGGTAGGTAGATCCTGTTATAGTCATCCTACATTTCTACAAACCTACTTAATGGTAGTTACAAATACCATCAGCGACGAAGAATTTGAAAGGCCTCCATCCGACTCTGTTTTGAGATTGCTCGGGCCCAGCAGGCTTAGCACGAGCACCGATTTGTCGACGGAAGAATAGACATGGCTATTTTCTAAATGATGTACAATAGGAGAAGAAGCTATGTTTTTCTATTAATTATCACAGTTATGCGTTCTAAACGAATCATGATTTTGTAGATAATCGTAAATATACTTTGTGGCCGTCGAGTAGAAAGTTTGTTGTCAGTGTGATTTTGACATTTTGGGAAGAAGTATTTGTTCTGATATAGTCTACATTTATAAGGACCTAGACAAAGATCGTTAGAAACGAAAGACAAAATGATAGATTGTGGAAGGATATCTACGGTGCGAAGTCAAAAATGGAGCAACAAAATGTCACTTTGTATTGAAAAAGCACTGTCTATTCTTCGTAGAAATAGAAAGCGTCATGCTAAGCCTGCAGCAGGCTTAGCATGAGAACCGTAGAGAAGCGTTTTGTCGACGGAAGAGTAGACAAAAATGACCTTTCCGTATAGACAGTTGACAGTTTTGTACCGAGAAATGTAGACAAGCTATTTCTATTTTACGGTATAGTAGTGTTAGGCCCCGATTCATCGTACGAGCGTTTCAGAACGTCTAGTTCGACAGCGCCTCTACAGGATTCTGTGTGAACTAAAGGATTGAGGACTTGAGGTTATGTCATTAGACAAATTAGTTTCCTTAAGCTCTTGTTCTGGTACCTACTATAATACTATTTCATGTGATTAGTATAAAGATATATTTTACATTGAACTATCGCTATTATTCACATCCCCTGTACAAACACAACAAATATAAATAGAAAGCGTTATGCTAAACCATCGCAATCCAACGCATAGAGGTTGAGGGAAAGCTTACGAGCAAACCCATTAATTACAAACAAATAATATTTATTAAATTGTTTGTACCAGAAAGTTAGCCACGCGGTTTGATAAAGATCTTGAAGTAACCGTGTTCCCAACAAAGAATAGACTGTCTGTGAAACATGGAAAAATTATAATTTCAAAATGGAATGATTACAAGAGAGCGTTGCGAGAGCGAGTTGGCAGTGGTGTTCCTCCGTCCGGTTTGTCCTCTATGGATGAAGAGGAATCCAAGACCACTCCGGAACCTACCTAACCTATGTGAATAAACAAGTCTTTCTGCAGTAGTTACAGTAACGAGCAGACATACCTTACATCTACGTAAGATTCAAAAGCGATTTACCTACTCTTAAATTATGGATAGAAATATTATGGTGTTACAAACATAGTGTTATCAAAACCAAACCATCATCGACAAAATAATCTTTTCTCAAAGTTGCAATTATTTTTTTTTTTCACTACCTACAGAACCACTTTTGAATAGGTAAACGTAAGGTTTTGGTGGTATGACGCCCAATGGACGGTATTAAACTTTTATTGAAGTTGTGACGTATCCACCACACCTATGATTCTTTCATTTTCTAGCTGATTAGCAACTAGAACCTTCACTAATTAACGCGTTGCCAAGCAACATTCGGTACCTGTTTCAATAAATCCTTCACTATACGAGACATTCTTAGTTTCATATTTACTGCACAAAGATGAGCACTTACATTCGAGTAAAAGCACCGTTTCGAAGTTTTATATCCTGCGGAAAAACACCGAATAGGAAACGTAACAATTTGTGGACAAATCACATGTCCAAAAAAAAATACTGTAGCACACTAATAAATGTCTAATTGATTTCACAAAAACACAAAGAAGTTATGTAAAAAAACCTTGCCTAGTAAAGGCGCGCCCAACACTAGCCAACTTGTAAAATAAAGGGTGCCAGGTACATGATAAGATAATGAAAACAGGTCTAGATAAATTCGTAACAAATGATAGCCATGCGATGCTGATATCTGTTTTTGCTAGCGATTACAGAGATAACACCTGATTATAGTCGGACTTGCACCTGATCCAATTATATTCTAGTAAAATAAAGTCAAACACATGAGCCATGCTAACAATATTTTATTATCGTCATACCATATCCAGCCCTATTCTTATAACTTATAGTCTATTTTTTTTATTATTTATTACGAATTCTCAAAAATTACTGCAAAAAGTAACAACAAAAACGATCCGACGAGGATGGGATTCGAACCCACGCGTGCAGAGCACATTGGATTAGCAGTCCAACGCCTTAACCACTCGGCCACCTCGTCACATGATTATGTGAGCAAATTTTGCGATCAAGTTGAAGAGGTAGAGAGAATTCACTCAAATTATTATTTGACTGTCACAGACATTTAAATAAATCTTTTAGTTTTCATAAAAAGTGCTAACTAAAACGATGTTATGCCAAAATCGTCGTAAAGGTAATCATACTTCTTTCATCTACTATTTTGATTACAGCGGCATCTATATTTACATCTTAGAACTATTTGCGAAATTGTTGGGCGATAGAGAAACAAAAAGTTAATCTTGAAAAATGTGAAACCGAATCAAATTACTTTTTATGAGTGAAATAGTAAATATAAAACAATAATAAGTACGTTTTTTTTTTTACACAATTGCAAATTACATGGTGAGCACAGTAGTCCCATAGTGACATCTTTCGCATTTTATTAAAACTAGTAAGTTTTGTTGGCTGTTAGGTATACTTAGTTTTTTTTGTTGCCAGTAGATGGCGCTAGCATAACTAGTGCTAACATTAGGATTTGATCTGTGTCTTTAATATTATGTTTAGTAATTGGTCAAGAAAACTTAGGATTATCTGTTTCCATTTATAGAGGGCCAAACTTATTTCATAGTAGCTAATCGGCTTAATGATGTTGAAATACCAATGAAGCCTTAATAATACCTGTCTAGGAGTCAGAAAACTCGAGTACCTATCCTTCTTAAAATATTTACCTTTAATAATACTACATCAGTTTATCGCTCAGAAAAAAACGGTAACATGTTAGCACAGGGGAATACGAAGGGATGCGCGACCTCAGGGTCAACCGGAGACTCGGGACAGGGATGTGTTTCCAACGTAGGGGTTACATATTCACTCAATTTTACTACATATTAACGTTTTTCGAATAGTGTTGCTCAATTTTCAGAATAATACATTCGAGTATTCGAGTTTCTTTACATTTATAAATAAATTGGTCAAGTGCATGTTAGAAAGCTTATTGAAGAGTTCCGCAGTTGAGATGAATAAAATTTGTATCAAGAACAAACATGTACCTACTTCCAGACAGAATAACTGCAAACGTAAGTTTGTTTGTACACATCTTATTTACCATTTATTATTTTAAGACCTTATACTGCCTGTAGGTTTTCCTGTAATCTTTAAGTATGGAACTATTTTCTGTATTTTTTTTTTCAACATTTTTGTCTCAGTCGTTTCAGAGATACCTACGAGGTCAGTCAATTTTCATCAATTTTCTTGAACAACTATCTTGAAAACTGTGCATTTCAAAATGATATCCTTTCATTGAATGTGTGACACAGTAACTACCTAGGTACCTATAGTTTGTAAAAAGTTTTTATTTTAACCTAAGTAGTTGCCTCACAAAAATGACCACCCATTCAAAATGTATTTATTTACCTACTTTAGAAGTTCGTTAGAATTGGATATGTGTACCAAATTTCAATTTATTCGATCCATTAATTTCGGAGCAAATTGGCTGTGACAGACAGACACACCTATAATATAAGGTTCCGTTTTTTCATTTGGAAGTAAGGAAACCTACAATGATTTATTAGGTAGGTAGTCATTTACTTATTTATAGGTACATACAGGATAAAATTATAACCAGTGCGCAAACTGTAACCATGAATTCATGCATTTCATTCTAGACCCACTAACGTAGACATTTTTCGTCAGCTATACAAAAAAAATCAGCTGTTCCCTACATTTTTAACCGACTTCCAAAAACGGAGGAGGTTATATGTTCCACTGTATGTTTTTTTTTTATGTATGTTCATCAATTTCTCCCCCATTTGTGGACCGCCGAGTCACCGTCGGTACCGTCAACGCTCAATTATCGAAAACTTCAATAAACTTTATTGGTCATTGATTTATGCAGTGGGTTTTTCAGAAAACCCGATCTTCCGAAGGACTTTTCTTAATTTTTTACGCGCTTGTTTTACCATAACTGATCCTGCAGCTCACTCAATAATGTTGTGCGTGTAAACTCTAGCGTCTAACTGTTCATCACGGGTACTACCTCTATCGGAAACGAAGCCTGGTGAGACAGCGTGATTTTTAGCCAAGCCCATCAGTGAGTTAATTCGAGCCCGCGACTAGGTTCCCCTTAAGACAAATGCATGCCTTGGTTGCCAGGCAACCGACCAGACGTACCCAGCCACCCTCCATTCATACACGGCGCATGCCCAAAATAACCAACTAAACATTAATAGCGACGATGGGTGTCAAAATCAGTGTTATTTGTTCAGTAATAAGTGTAGTTGAAAAAACGGAGCCTTTATAGGTAGTTTCACCTTTTTCTTACCGTTAATTAGGGCTAGAGTACCTAGGTACCTATATATGTAGATATTTAATAAATAAACTATACAATGACATAATTTGGTTTCATTAGGTTTTAGGGTCTATTACCAAAATTAAGTATAAGGCAGCTTTACAAAATCCCTCATACAAATTAAAAAGTTATTAGGTATATGAACGGATAGACCACAGACTCCGCTTACCTTCGGGTCTGAAATACGTCGGGACCTACTACATACTTATTTGTATAGTTATAAATCTCATTCAAGTTCATATTCTATCCAAAAGAAGGTCAAAACAGGTGCTATGAACTAGAGTATAAGGGTCATAAGTTCATAACCTTTTCAACGAAGTTCAAAAAACTTCGAAATAGATCAGACAAACTTTATCACTATCAGAATGTGTGATCAATTGAGGCTCATATTCACCATAGTCATTAATTATTTTTGTGCAAACTAGTATTGAACAAATAAAACTCGTGCAAAGTGCCGACAATTTAATTGGCATTGCATTGGAGTGAAGAGCTTTGATAAACCTACCTATATAGTCGAACTGTCGACGCCGATGTCGAACACATCGGTCCAATCCGTTTGATTTTTATTATTAATTAGGCTACGATGCAAGGCCCGCAGTCTAGACGGGCTTCTGAGCTTCTCATTTGGATAGCTTCGCAGTTCGCACCACATTACATTGATTTGTGCGTCAAACCGTCTCGAGCGAACAGTATTCCATTCCTCTTTACGGGTTTCACATACTCACATACCTACCTACAGGGAATACGGTTTTATGTGAATATATCATTGTTGTATCGATTGCATTTCCAATATCATCTCTTCAATTCCCTTGTCTGCAACCAATGTGGCATTGTGCACGGGATTCGGATCGGTATTACAATAGTACTTGAAAATATGTCATGATATTGCGGGGTAGACAGCTCTTATTATTTTGAAATTAATATTTATTTTTTCTAAACACAAATTAACTTTTGTATTGCTGCGGCATTAGGGATGCCCGATTTTTTGCTTTGAATCGATCTTTCAGACCGTAATGGATCGTAACCTCGTGAATCAATTCACGATCTTAATCGTATTGTATTGATTCAATCTTACTCGATCTCGGAAGAACGTTTTATAAATTTATGAAAATAATGAAAATCCCATGGGCTTGCATTCAAAATTATTTATTTTAATGTGATGACGTCTGAGATGTTTTTTTTTTTTTTTTTGTTATTGGTAGTAAGTATTTCCTTTCATTTTGACCAAACGTTTTATTTTGTTGGCGGGAATGGATACGATTTGGTAACAATTTAATGTCGTTCGGCAGGAAGGGGAGTAGGAGTTTACCCCGCCTCTTCCCTGGTACCACACTCATGAAAAGGTAACTCACCGTTTCCGAGAAAAACATTTTTTTGTAACCTAACCTCAAAACGTTTAAAAGTTGCCTAAAAGGCGGGGGATGGCGGGGTCTAGTGAGCGAGCGAACATAGACCCCGCCATCCCCTTCTAACCTAACCTGTCCGAGTCGCGGTGCCCCAAGTCCCGAGCTCGCTTCGCTTGCTCTTGCATCCTAAGTTCTCCTAGTAACAGTAGTAACTGCCTTTTATATACACATACAATAGGAGTAGAACACATTCACGCAACTCGAGAAAAATAATGATCTGAATGATCGAAATCGGATGACAGTATGACATTTGACACAAATGGCCGTATTTTTTAAAATGTCGGTTCCGTTTTATCGATTTTGCTCGATATTTTACACAACAAATATGTTGTGTCAGATTTGGTTGTCAAACACCCATTTTAACGTTCCGTATTAGCTTTTATTTGATTTGACGTTAGAAACTTATTTTGTTATCTTCTCGAAAAATATGCATTACCTTTTAATAAGAGTGCGTTAAAGCGTTATGATCGGGGACCCAAGCCCTACCAGTTTTAACCATTTTTACCCCCAAACTCCTGCCAAACGATACTAGATCCAACCCAAAAAGTCGGTAGATCGTATGGCCGTGATGGATCTTCCAGAAGATCGATTCACATCGGGCATCTCTATGCGGCATTTAACTATAAGAGGGTATACTTAGGAAGTTTGATTCATGCCTATAAACGCTGGGCATCGCAATGATGCAATAGCGACATCCATCAAGACGTTGAAATTTCTGTGTTTTAAATAACTCAAACAATTCACAAAACCATCTGAAATAAATTGTTTACGTAGTGGTGAAAACCGCATCTAAGTCCATTGTGTAGAAGGTCTAACAGTCACACTGCCAGACATGAAGAGCAACTATAATTTATGTCATTTATTTTATTTATCATTTTATGTGTAAGTACCAAGATATATACAAAGAAAATGATACTAATGATCATTTTCTAAGATAACCATTTTCTAACCCATAATCTAAGATGTCCCTTGGTTCTCCCTAAAAACAAAATATTGATTTCTAATGTTCATAATGACTGACCGATGACAGAACTTTCAATTGAGTGACAAAAGGCATCCGAACTACAGACGAGAAAGGTACATTACAAGTGCACACGAAGCAGCGAGCAATGTTTATTTGAAAAGCGTAGTTTCAATAAAACTTGACAAACCATTTAGATGTAGGTATACCGAAACCCACCAATTCCCAATAGTGTTCGCGTTCTTACATGTATTCGTCAACAGACGTCTCTTTGGTGAAATACTCTGCTTCTATCACACACGTTTACCTAATGTTGATGCTCAACGTTGCATTTCATTGTGGGCCAAGTAGGTACTTATAGTAGCACTAAAGAGGATTGGAGACGTGCTCCGCCTCCACGACATCGTCTCGGCAGCTGGCAGCCGCGCCGAGCAGCTCTAGTCACGCTCCGCTGTAAACTTTACCTAGGAAAATAAATAGGTACTTGCGCTGTACCTTACCTCCCTCCGGTCAGACACATTGAGTTAAACGAGCGATCTTTCGGTTTTGTGATATGTAGATATGTTAGTGGTTGCTTTTTGAACAAGCTTGGAATGTTGCAGCCATAATCCGCGGACAATGTTTTTAAGTGTTTCTAGACTTCTAGTACGGCCTTTTAAAGCATTTTGTTTTTGGTTCTTTCTTTATTTTGATCAGGAACTGCTACAGTGTCGCAAACGTAACCCAAAGAAATTAAAAATGTTAGTTTTACAAACCTAACAGAAGGAAGAATAGTTATTTGTTATGCAAGGCTGCAAAGTTGTTTTTTGGCGCGAGTCCTTGTATTGAAAGCTGAGCAAGCGAAGGATTGTAGGATTGAACCATGAGCGAAGCGAGTGGTTCAAATATAGAATCCTGATCGTAGCGAGGCTTTCAAAAGTACGAGACGCAGAATACCTTTGGTGCCGAGCGCAACAATTTTTCACCTCACTACAGCGAGGAAAATGCTAGGTGCAAGAAAAACAGCTTAAAGAATATATCAAATTAGTGTAGTTCAATGAAGTATGATAGCGAGGGGCTTGTGGCTAAGTAGTAACAGCCGCACGGGTCGATCGATCAGGTTAAGCTACACTTGACGTGGTTGATCCTTGGATGGGTGACCATCTTTACATACCAAGATCCGTCCGCGCCTCGGAAATCACGTTAAGCTGTTGATCCCGGCTGTCATTTGTGGATCTTAGACAGTGGTTACGGGTGATCAGAAGCCCGAAACTCCGACAAACAGTCTTACCAAGGGGTATCGTATTACCCAGTAACTGGGTTATGGAGGTCAGATAGGCAGTCGCTCCATGTAAAATACTGGTATTCAGCTGCATCCGGTTAGATTGGAAGCCGACCCCAATATACTTGAGAAAAAGCTAGACAGATGATGAATGAAGTATGATAGCATTGCATTTTAGTCTTCGAAAACGTTTTCACGCATATAGAATGTCTCCATGCATTGAACAAATTGTACGCTTTTATGTACGTTTCGCGCGATTTTTTCGGAAGATAACTCAATTCGGCACTATGGGCCACTTGCACTGACTCTGCAGACGTAAAATTTCTAACTATTTTATGATTTCTTACGATTTTATCAAAAAACAAACCAAAAATAAGAAGGAAAGCAAATTGAATACAGACGATTTTCTTTTTAAGTTTCTTTCTTTTTTCATGCAGTCGTCCTACTGGCCAGTTCCATTATTCTAAAAACGGGGTTGGGGAAGTGACGTGAAATAAGTTTTAATGCATTTTCAGTGGACTGGTAGTATAGAAAATTATTGAATAGAAAGGTTCTAATTTCAAAAAGCTCTGCACACTAGCGGGTAAAACGCGCTTTTGCACGCAGATTTCGAATGACAAACAGAATCTTTCCGAGGTTGTGAGGTGAAAAGCTAATTTTCAACTCACAACCTCATAAATTTAACGCCTGCAGAGTTAGTGCAAGCGGTACATAATGCCGAATTGAGTTATCTTCCGGAAAAATCGCGCGAAAAGTACATAAAAGCGTACAATTTGTTCAATGCATGGAGACATTCCAGAGGCGTGTAAACGTTTTCGAAAACTACAATGCAATGCTATCATACTTCATTGAACTAAACTAATTTAATATATTATTTAAGCTGTTTTTCTTGCACCTAGCATTTTCCTCGCTGCAGTGAGGTGACAAATTGTGTGTTTCGCTCGGCAGCAAAGGTATTCTGCGTTTCGTACCTTTGAAAGCTACGCTCAGGATTCTATATTTGAACCACTCGCGTCGCTCATAGTTCAATCCTGGAATCCTTCGCTTGCTCAGCTTTCAATACAAATTCTCGCGCCAAAAAAACAACTTTGCAGCCTTGCATAACAAAAAACTATTGTTTCCTAAGCAATTTCATAAAGACCATGCAAGGACCCAAACAAAAATTGTTTTTTAGAATCCCAAATTATTTCTAATATTGTACTTGACACAATAAACGTTTTGTGGACGCAAAAAAGTAAACACCTCCAAATAAATAAAAATATGGTTTTAGGCTATTAACGATCTATGTGGGTCACATTGAGAATTCGAGATCTAATGCCATTTCAAAATTCAATTAAATATATCTCAAGAAAATCCTCTGTGACAAATGGAAAAAAGTGATCCTAAAAAGTTCAGTTTTTCCTTGTCGCAAGTTCCAACTTTGGAACTTTATATACCTATGAAAGCTTGCAAGAAGCTTTCGTAAGTATTTAAACGTAACTAAATATCGCATATTAATGCTTTGCATTTGTATCAAACTATGATTTTAGTCAAATGTTGGTCGTCTTTGTTACATGCACCTCACACAAGATCACAGGGTTTCTACAATAGTGGTGGTCTGTTTATCCAAAGCTTAATCAGCCTGTAATGTTCCCACTGCTGGGACACAGGCCTCCTCTCTGTGAGAGGGAGTGGGCCGTAATCCACCACGCGGTGCGGGTTGGTAAATGTTACAGCTTTTCGAATTTTTGGTTCTAGGCCATGCCGGTTACCACACGATGTTTTCCTTCACCATTTTGAGAACAGTGGTGATGAAATAATTTACACAAAGTAAAGCACCTGTCGGGATTCGAACCTACGACCTACAAGTCGCGGCCTTTATCACTGGGCCACTACTGCCCTTTGAAAGCAAAAATAGAAAAAGTGTTTTGCCAAAGTACTTGTCGACTAAAATCGCAAAATTCTTACACACCATTTCATGCTTGAAAATGTTATGAAATTCAGCAGTCAGAAACTGAAGTACAATACACAAAGTAGCCTCGTAACTAGATTAGGGATTTTCGGTCTAACTTAACAGAACTTTTCTATTGTTTTTCAAATAAACACTGGTGTTATGGTATTAGATAATAATAACGCTTAAACAAAACAGACGCAGACACAAAAATAAAAACAAGCCAAATCCTGTTTGCTTCCACCTATAGTATACCTATCTATATTTCAATGAAGTCATAAAAATGTCGAGACTTAACTTGCCAATGGCTGGGTTTACAGCGAAGACATCGAAAGGTCTTTAGACTCGCTGAATTTCATGGGATTAAGGTTGCGGGCTCTTATTTCAATCGATCTAATACCTCGACTGAGCCGCATTTTGCTTGCCACTGTGGGGAAAAATTGCACTAACTCCGACTGATAACTTTATCTTCTTTTGTTTCAATGAGATTTCCGTTTGAGCTTGAATAGTTTCGGCTTCTGTCGGAAACATGCCATACATATTTCATTAAACAGGGTGTGAGAGAGGGGGTTTCACAAGGGTTACAACGTTTCTTTTTAAATAAAAACTAAGCATTCTGTGACACACATAATGATTAAAAAGTTTTTACTATAGTAACCTTACATGAACACCGAATGCCATGAAGTTTTCGTAAAAACTAAAACAATTATAAAAATAATTAAGGATTTGTTTTTCAATAATTTAATGGCTGCAGCTATTGTAATCAGTATTTTCCTATGGAGAAAGGATTACCTCAAATAAGTTTAAAAATAAAGAATATTAGGCTACATGAGTATATCTAAAATAACGCATACTTAACAAAAGGATTTTATTGTGCAAGTGGCCAATGCTCTGCCCACTTCACACGTCGACGCTCAACGACGCTTTTCTGTACTCAAAATTACATAAACATCATATTTTGTAAGAAATATTTGTGAAAAATGGACTCGCGGAATTTTTATCATGCACTGTGCCTAAAATACAAAAAAAAAAAAATGAAATGTAATAGTCATTCCTATTTCAACTATTTACCCACTTTGTATATATTCACACAATGGTTTGGTGTGAAAAGGCAATGAAGGCACGCATGTTGTAATTT
This sequence comes from Polymixis flavicincta, assembly GCA_949987655.1. Classification (NCBI taxonomy): domain Eukaryota; kingdom Metazoa; phylum Arthropoda; class Insecta; order Lepidoptera; family Noctuidae; genus Polymixis; species Polymixis flavicincta. Next base: position 16,346,857 of record OX465173.1, read on the forward strand.
TAGAGGCTCCGTACCTTCAAAAAGAAAATAAGGAACCCTTACAGGATCACTTTGTGGTCCATCAGTCGGTCTGTCAGGACCCTTTTTTTCAGGAAAGGGTACCACGTTGAAATTAATATCAAATACCAAGGCCTGCGGTCTTGTGGACTTGGAATCCGTGATTGATTGATTAGCTATTTACTAATTAAATGTAAGTTTAACGTTAATTTGATAATGTGTAGTTGGGTTAGTTATTTGTCTAATTAATTAAATTAATTCGGGCACAAGGCATCATATATAAATCACTGCATGCCGAGACCTGTTTCACTTTCATGTCAGTGTTCAATAACTAAAAAGGTTATCCTTTTCAGGGATATGGAAAATGGAAACCCTCGGAGACTTTTGTTGAACAGTGATATATCGCCGTTTCCGCTGTGGCTGCTTTATCGATCTTATTATGTAGGAACTATTCTTTGATCGTAAAAGGTTTCCTTCATCATATAATTCAAGAATACAACGCAACACTATGACGCGGGCTGAAGGATTATCCACTTTTCCGAGATGGATTTTCTCCCCACCTTTACGTGAAGGTATGAAATCTGTCTGCGTTTCCTTAACCAGCAATTTTATAGCTTGTTTTATTATAACTTCATTTTCAGGACATGTTTTGCCTGTCTAGTAAAAATAATGGATTCTTTGAAACGAGTGTTTTTGACTCACTGAACTGGCACATTTTATTTCAACTAATTCGATTTGTGTCTCGTATTGCACTCCTTTTTGTGTACAATGCAGTGTATTTAACACGTGTGCTTTTTACTTTGCATTCCTGCACTAGGTAAGTACAGTATAGAGGTACTAGTCAGAGATGTGCTATTATTTTTAACCGACTTCAAAAAACAGGAGGAGGTTATATGTTCGACTGTATGTATTTTTTTTTTGTATGTATGTTCACCGATTTATCCCCCATTTGTGGACCGATTCTCAAAATTCTTTTTTTATTTGTAAGAGTATACTCCTGAGGTGGTCCCATTGGCATCGAGTCAGGATCTGATGATGGAATCCCAGGGAAATCGAGGGCAACCCTCAAATTTTATAGGTATTAACAATGTTTTTCATATATTTTCTAAAGCTCATCATCATCTCATGATGCTGATGAAGGAAGGTACAACTCTTTAAGAGTTAGGAGTTCGGTGGAGGTTCGGGCGTAACTCCGTCATATATAGACTGATGTGCAAAATTCTTTTTTTGTTCGAAAGGGGTCCCATTTAAATTTCATATAGATCTGATGAGGCGTTTCGGAGACAGATTACGGAACTCTTCAAAAATTATAACAAATCGACCGCGATTGCTGGTATCGCATAAATATGCATTGTTTTGATCCCAAGGATGATGCAATTTCATATTGGTCTGGGGTAATTTTTCACTTTGTAGTGTTTTGTGTGTTTTTATGTGTTTGTTGTTTATTAGTGTAATTAATGTTAGATTTTGATATTATTTAGTTAAATGTATTCTTCAGTCAAAAACTTAGTTTACTCACTCTACCGTCTATGTACATTTAAGAAATGTGTTCGTTGTAACCTCCATTTATTTGAAAAACTGCGCTCTCGCCCTTATCAGAATACCCTTAATGTTACCTCTCATAAAACCACATTTTTCAGCTTACAGAAAACTGAGATGGATATTATCAAAATGACTTTAAACATTAAAAAATTACACTTAATAAAAAAGCACATCACAATCACAGAGCATGCTTAACTTCAGCACAAAAGTTTAGATAACGTTTTATTACGGCGCGAATCCGAGTTTATTCTGTGTGTACTGAAAAGGCTTCAGACGGGCTGCCGGTTGTCGGAAGCTATTCAATCTAGGCGCAGGCAAATTGTGTGGATAGGTCGGAAATGTGCGGCGCGTGGCGTGGCGGGCAATGAGCGGAGAGCGCCGCTCGCAGACCGCAGCTCGCAGGCCGCAGACCGCAGCGCAGCGTCCCGCCAGCCGCTGTCATCTAGCAGTAACATAATATAGTTGTATAAAAAGGCGATAACAAACCGCTGTGCTCGTATTTGTCGAGATGATTAATAGACTTTGTAATATAGTAGGTTTTTCATTAAAATATTGTGTTGCTAGGCGTCTATTGATGCTGTCAATGATGGTCGTTCGTCATTTGTCAGTTATTGATAAATATACCTCACATCAACTGCCTAGGTTTTTCCCAACTATTTTCGCGTCGGCTTCCCGTCTAACCGGATGCAGGCGAAAACCAGTATTTTACATGGGGCGATTATCTATCTGACCGTCACAACACAACCCAGTTACTGAATAACTTACCTTCACTTAAAAAACTACCTCATATTGCTAGTTTAATTAAACTGGATAAAATTTCAATGTTTAAACTATAAACCACAATGACAAAAGCGTGGAAACCTACCTTGATACGGGCTGTTTAAATTATTATTATCGTGGTAAAATCTCGTTTGGTACGAATGAAACCTTTAATCGAATAACAGTTATTACGTGCTGATGTGCATATCATGCAACCAGTACAATATTTAATCATATTAAATGCAGTCATTAGTATTTTACAGATTCATATAGATAGTATTTTGATAGAATATGGACATTAAATTTTCACCGCAAATAATTATGCATAATCAGCCTATAATGTTCCCATTGCTGGGCCATGGGCCTCCTCTCGGTGAGAAGAAGTGGGCATAATTCACCACGCGGGCTTAGTGAGGGTTGTTAGACACGTCTTCGAATATTTGATAGGACACGCCGGTTTCCTGACGATGTTTTCCATCACCGTTTTTTAGCACTGCACAGTGGTGATGTAATAAATTGCAAAAAGTAATTATAGTCTGGACTCGAATCCAAGACCACACGTAAATATATAAAATGCAAAAAGAATGGAAGAATATTTACATTTTAAAAGCTTAATTTGAAAGCGTGTTCTAAGACGAGTTGGCAATTACATAAGCAAGGTAAGCCTCCTTATCAGGTCTTATTCAATAGGTTAATTAATTGCAGTCCTGTCTGAACTTATCTAATTACGGCTCACGGCCAGCTGCAAGTTTATTTCCGCATGAACTCCCCAGCATCCACTACTCTTTCGCCAATTACCCACCAACTTACTTTGTGTCTGCCCTTCTTTCTTGTTTATTTCACTCCGCCTTTGCTTGAGATAAGAGCAATGAGCTTCTCTGTGAAGTTACTGCAGCTAGCTGACAACGGAAGCTACCTGGAAGCGGATTTTTAATATCGCCTTTGAGAGAATCTTGACTACAAAGTATACTTTTATAATTAACGGGTTAAGTAATTATGAAAGATACTGGCTGTCATTAGCATGGTTTGTTGAAGTGAAAACTTCTTAAGGTGCGTTGGGCCTTTTTTGAGTTGGGAAAAAACGATTGAACTCGCGACACTTTCACCGTTACCGCTACCGACACCTCTGTAAATAAGTATGTACATATATTGTGTATACATAGACACATGCAAGTTGGCATTTTTTGTAGATGAGAAAAAACCATTGAATTCGCGACACTGTTACCGTTAGCGACACCTTTGACCTACGAATTTTAAGAGAAAACTTCTTTAGGCGCGTTGGGTATTTTTTGAGATGGGAAAAAACAATTGACTCGCGACACTTTCACCGTTACCGCTACCGACACCTCTGTATATAAGTATGTACATATATTGTGTATGTACGTACATAGACACATGCAAGTTGGCATTTTTTTTTGATGAGAAAAAAACCATTGAACTCGCGACACTGTTACCGTTAGCGACACCTTTGACCTACGAATTTTAAGAGAAAACTTCTTTAGGCGCGTTGGGTATTTTTTGAGATGGGAAAAAACAATTGACTCGCGACACTGTAGAGTGAGTGCCACTGTTTTTTCTTTTAGACCGCCGCGCCGCAAGGAATCCCTTTTTTTTGGGAGAACGCCTAGGTATTACTCTAAGGTGTGAAAGTTGGTCTAATACATTAGCTTGCCTACCCCGCGAAATTAATTTTTTCTTACAGGTCTGTTTGCAGGTCAGTGTCAGGTTGTTAAAAACATGATTGGCGATCGTAAGGGGGCGTCCATTAATTACGTGAGGCGTTTAGGCGGGGGGGGGGGGGGGGTTGAGGCAAATCTCACCCAATCTCACATGAGCGAGAATAATTTTTCTCAACAAAAAAAAAAAAACAATGTAAATTTGCGAGAAAACAGGGTTGAATGAAGTAAAACATGTTTTTTCCGGCAATATGGCTAAATATACTACAAAATCATATTTATCGCGGTTATGCGAACGCCACAAAGTAGCACAGTAGCTCCTCGATTGTCAAACCACCATCGGCCTGCCAAGCCAGCCAAACGCAATGCTTAAATCTATCGTAAATAAGCAGAGATTAACGTTCTTCACAAAAAATACGCATTCTGAAATGTCTCACGTGAGATTATGGGAGGGGAGAGGGTCGAACCGTATCTCACGACCTCACCAGAGCTGAGGTGGGGATCGAAAAATCTCCAAAATTGCCTAACGTAAATAGTGGATGCCCCTTAACACGTATGTATTTACAGAATTATATTCGTAAAATCATAAGATAATTACCTAAGATTACGTAATCCCATTGAATGACTATATTTCATGAAAAAAGCTACAATGGTGCTCCGTGCTTCCCCACTAGCTCCAGTCAAATCAAAACAATTTTTTTAGCACCTTAAAAGCTTGAAAGAACTTTAATATTTAGCTAACAAAGTGTCTTCATATTCCTCACTGGAAAATGCAAACAAACAAGCGAAGCAATAAAAATAATAAGTCGGAAGATGGAATGATAGAACACATCGCGGCTGCCAGTCGCCATTTCCTTTCTGAAAATGAAATCGGCTTAGCAATTTTTTGCATACACTGATATCGAATAAGTGTGTTTCAAAATCAGATTTCAATTCGTACCTACTTCCAGCTTTTCCATTAGTAGTAAAGGATACCTACTATAATATTATTAAAAACATATTGCCGCAGAAATTGTATCTACAATATAACATCACGCTTTATTTGCCGCTGTGTTTAGGTAGAGGTGTACCTATAGTACCTACATCCATATTTCGCCAGTTATGTTCAAGTCCCATGTTATAGGGGGCAAACCTATTGCCATCAACCAAGCAGAAATCTAGACTCCGGGCTGCTACTGATCATTTCTAGACAGAAAAACCCAATAACACTTGAACAGGGAATCGAACCCAGGACCTTATGTTCAGCAGTAGCGCCACTAGCCCAACGAGGCAGTATAAAATATCATACGATACTAGGCGATACTATAAAATATCATACGATATTAGGCGATATTATAAAAATATATCATACGATATTAGGCGATATTAATATCCATATCTACACGTAATACTTAACCTTAAAAGGTCCCCCCCCCCCCCGAGTGGGTTCCCGCATTGTCGTTGCGGGGGGGCTCAGTAACCGTGGATTCCGGCCACGGTGAAGCCAAGAGGAACCCAAAGGTGGGGCCGCTCGTCAGGGCTTTTGCCTCAAAGCCGACGACGTAGCGGCCAAAAAGTAGGTTGCGGTGAGGTGCACAACTGAGGTGGGCCGCGATGTCGAATGGGAGGCATCGCGGCTGAGGGTTACGGGCTGCGGTAGAGGAGGAGTGCCGGTGCTTCTGAGCAGCGCTCTTCCCTTCCGTGGCCTGGACGGGGCCGCCACCGTTTGATGGCGGACGCGGTGGGGCCGCAGGTGAAGAGGAGTGTCGGTATAGCGTCAGCCGCTCTCCCTATCCCCTGCGGCCGAAAAGTGGTAGACGGGACGGCGGGCGCGTTGTGTTCCACACGCGCGCCGTCAAAGTTGTCAGCAACCACCGGTGGGGTCCGCAAGGGCCGATGCCTGCCAGGGGTGCGGGTTTGTTCGAAAGAGATACCACAGCCCCTGGCATACGGGCTACTGAGGGAACACGGGTTGGTTTTAGTCAGTAAAAGTCTGACACGCCCTCCTGCTCTACTCAGCAGGAGAAGTCATTTGATGATTTCCCACACAAAAAAAAAAAAAACCTTAAAAGGTCCCCATAAAAATGCAGCTGAAACTAGTTAAATATTCGTTCAATAGTTATCGACAGCGATTACCTCATAAAAAAACTCTTAGGTACATAGGAAAGCGTTCATATTATTACCAAGTTGAACCTTTTCCAATTTCCGCCGCATGAAATATTATGAATACTCTTCGATGCTAGCACTGAAGGCGTACCTACTTGAAACAAGAAATAAATAAGTCGTCGACGGGCTTGTACGAAGCTACCAATAAAATTTTGCCGTGAGATACTTTGTTTTACAAGATTTATGAGAAGATTTCGGAAATAGAAATCAGGAAAATGTTTTAACATAATAATAATGGTACAATTAAAATACAACATTTCCTTATTTTAGAAGTGATTTTCCCTAAGGAAAATACTTTATTGAAAATAAAGTACAGACGCCAGCACATCAAGCCACCCCAAACTGTCCCAATTGAACATGAACCTTACGCATTTGTCATAACGTTGAAAATCTATCAAAGGAATTTGACAGATTGGGGTAGGTTGATGTGCTAGCGTCTGTACATAACATAACATCACGCCTTGTCTACCCGAAGATAGGCAGAGGTGTACATTTCGGCAGTCCCATGTAATAGTGGGCAAAACTATTGCCATCAACCAGCAGGCATAGATCCAGAATCCGGGCTCCGGGATATTCAGTACAGTCATAAATGAAAAGTTGTGTCCTTGTATATTCACAGTGTTCTCAGTGTATTCGCAGATCGGTCGGATTCCCGGGTCCGTGGCTTAGGCCCCCAGTGGTCGAGGCACCTATGGCCGACGCCCCGATTCGATTAATTTAATATCTTTTTATTGTGCTTTTTCACTTAGTACAATAAATGAAAAAAACTGTTTTAACCATAATAATAAAGTATTTTTCCTTGCTAAACAAAAATTAACTATCCATCAAATAGCAGAGAGAATAGATCATCCTTACTCAACTTTTTCATTTCTGTTTCACTAATGTTAGTGAATGTTGCTGGTGTTGTGAAGGTGGATGCAGGTCCACGCTGAATTGTAAGTTTTTAATAGTACTGTATCTGTACTAACACTAGAGGATAAGCAAAATTGTTACTAACCCTATGGACCCTGAAATAAAAATATTAAACATATTATATTGTATGTGGGTTTGCAATGCTTTTCCGCCAGCGTGGAGTTCAGAAATTATCCCGCGGGAACGTACTACCGGGATAAAAAGTAAAAAGTTCCAGGTTATAAATTATCTGAATTTCATCCAAATTCGTTCAGCTGTATTTGCGTGATTGAATAACAAACATTTTCAACACACTTGCTCATAAAATGGCTCTAATTTCACCGCAATTAGGCACATAATGACACCTATTATCAAACTGTGACTTTTTCTGTGCTCAATAGTACAAATAAATTAATATACCTATTGCTTGCTCATTTCATGCAACTTCGTAATTAAATGGATAATTTCAACTTTTACGTTTTTAATAAATAAAACTTTCACTCAAATATAACCTTTGTTTTTTTCTGTAATAAAGAAAACTTTGAATTCCCTATTTTGTACTTGGCTAAAGCCATAACCGCGAAAAGCAAAAAAAAGAAACGTCATTATTTTAGGCCACGTTCCGAGTTACAATAATATCGATTTGACCGCGCTCACACACGACGTCCCGATAATCGTCGCAGATGACGTCATGACATGACCAATCTTGTCAAAAATGACAGTTGTGCTGTTTTGTGCTACTGTCTAAGAAGAAAAAATGTGGGGTGTATACAAGTTTAATATGGTGAATATATGTTTTAACGTTGAGTGAACACTTTTATCGCGATCACGAGCGTTCCGTATCGATGACAAAAATGACGGTTCTTAGCTGTCAGAATCGTGATATCTAACTCGGAACGCAAAATATCGATGTGAGCGCTCACAGCGTTATTTTCTAATTCGGAATACGGCCTCAGCATAAGGCCGATCGCCATTGTTAGATGCGCGCGCATTGGAAAACTGATTACTTTTTCCCGCCATTGGCAAAATCTCAACTCGTTTTCACTGTTGAAATTATAGTTATTTATTCATTAAAATGACTACAAGTACTAGTTATAAAGAAAATTACTGTACCGGACGGGCGTGATCGCTTGGACACGAAGGGTGTGTAGGGAGGGTGTATTCCTATCCAGGTTCTGTCCCGGTGTGTATGTAGGTCTCCCAGTCCACGCGGCGCTGACGTCCTGCACCTATAGGTTCCAGATATCTTCAGGGGCGGCTACTATCTTCCGTTCTTCACGACGTTACCAACGTTTTGACGACTGACAAAGAAACGGGTTCCAGACTTTCGTCTAGGAAGGGGTTGTTTTTGAGACACCTCTGTGAAGGGGTACTTTACCTGATTAAATAACACACATTTTGATTTAATCTTCAGGAAGCAATTTAGAACTTTTACTTGTAGGTACTACATGTTAATTAATTTAAGTTTAAAATAACAAATTTATCTTGCCGATGACTACGAATTAGTTTTATTCTATATTTTCTAAGGTGCCTCGAAACTTTACCGTAACGAGGGCCGCAAATTGCTTCCTGTTTTAACTTTTATTTATTCTATTTTTGACTATCGTTACAATGGAATATTGCATACAACACATTATTAAATTACTGTACATATGGCATGTTATATATCCCTGTATTCCCCCTGAAATTTCCCATCTCCTGAGGTATCTGTATGGACTATATCTTCGCGCACTGAAAGATTATTTCAAGAAAACCCGAAAAATTATGGAAAATGTTACCAATAAATATTTTAAAAGTTGATTTTCTCGAAAACTACTGAACTTATTTCAATTCTGGTTACAGATACCTCAGGGTGGTTTTCAGACCCAAAACAATCTAATATTAAGAACGTTACACATATGACTTTCAGGGCGTGACGCGCCCTGAAAGATGGCTAGCTAAACTCAAAACTTAAAAATTACTTAGCTAAAGCAACACGACTTTCAGAGCTCAATTAAGTGGGTTTATCTTAAGTTTACGTTAAGGGAAGTTACGCCCAGGGCTAGGTCTCGGTTCTAGGTTACCTGGACGCACTTGAGACTATAAATTACGGCTATACAGCCCACTTAAATGAGGTCTGAAAGGGTGGTACTTACGGTTTTCTTATAGTAGGCACTTATCACCACTGTTTATTGGTTTAACTATCACTTATCTTTATGATTTTAAATTAATGTCAAAAAACAAACTATTAAGCTATATAGTGACGCATCGTCGCAAACATTAATTAAGAAAACACATAAATCTCAACGAGAAATGTTCCCGTATTTTAAGCGCTCGGAGCGCTACTTGTACCTATGAGCGAAGTTACCTTAGGGCTTTTGCTATCACTTTAAACACTACGAATTTGAATTAATGTCAAAAACCAAACTAAACAATGTAGTGACGCGCCGTCGCGAACAATTCCTTATGTAGTAACACCGCCCGATATAAGATGTGAAGCCCTTAACGTTATGGTAAGTTTACCACCTAAAAACTCCAAGGATTTTTTAGTATTATTTTCTTCACAAGTGTGTTGAAAAACGTCGTATGATACACGTGTCTATTGATGATTACCGTCCTCGGCTCTCTTAAGACCCTCGCCTCACGGCTCGGGTCTCAATGGCGCCTCAGCGGTAATCACCAACGTTATACACTTGTACCATAATGTACTATTAAACATCCAAACAAAGAACTTTCACATTTTGAATAATATTAGAAGGGTAATAACAATTTTACAATTCAAATACAACAACGTTTCATTTAATAAGGAAAACACTTCATTTAATTTATGGTAGGTAGGTAGGTACAGTACCTAATACTTAATTCAGATTCGAAAATAAGTTATGTCCTTGTAAGTATAAGTGGGTCCCAGAAACGCCAGCTTATTGAAGATGGTTTCTCAGCCAGCCGCTTCTTACATGATTAATTACCTATTGGAGGGCTCATTTATTAATTTACAGGTGAGGACCCGGCTAATCGTATTTTCCAGTAAATTGTTACGAAAGGTGTGTGGCCACGGATTAGCTTTGGGGCCCCGCTCGCCATGTGAACGTTTTTCTTGTTATTTCTCCGGGGACACTCTGAATCGGAACGATTAATCTTCTTTAATGTGAAAATGTGCTTCTACGTAATTTGCACATTCCCCTAATGCAACTTTGGAACTAATTGAAAAACTAGTCTAGTATTTGACTAATGCTGGCTAAGGGAACTTTTATATGACAAAAAGTGTTTGTGTACCTATGTATGTACATGTACTTAGTTAGGTACTTATGTGATTATTTCACCTCTTCAATCGTACATTTATAGCTATTGCCTATCTGACGAACAGTTCTACCTACTCTGTTAAGTATAGGAACTTCTGGACCATGTCTAAAATAAAGTAATTAAATAAAAATGAAAACCGCAAACATTACAATTCGGTTAAAAGCGGTACTTACGTACTCGCTTGTGTTGTACTAGTTATGATAGTACAAAGGAAAAAAAAATGAGTGGGTCTCATCATCATCTGCCTAGCCTTTTCCCAACTATGTTGGGGTCGGCTTCCAGTCTAACCGGATGCAGCTGAATACCAGTATTTTACATGGAGCGACTGCCTATCTGACCTCCACAACCCTGTTACTGGGTAATACGATACCCCTTGATAAGACTGGTTGTCAGACTTTTGGGCTTCTGACGACCCGTAACGACTGTCAAAGATCTACAAATGACAGCCGGGACCAACGGCTTAACGTGCTTTCCGAGGCACGGAGGAGTCTTGGTATGTAAAGATGGTCACCCATCCACGGACCAACCGCGGCAAGCGTAGCTTAACCTGACCGATCGACCCGTGCAGCTATTGTTATTTAGCCACAAGACTTATTTTCCTCGTATAAGGTTTAAATACCTTTTTGTTATATTAAAGATCGCGTGTATCACGCGCTGGGTACACACAACGACATAATTATTAAATCTAGTTAATAATCAGCCGGGCCTCACCTCCAGGAATCGTCTGGCTTCGACTAACTAGCTTAGGTACAGACGCCACACACTGGTCCCAAATTAAAAAAAAGTGGACATTGATAGTAGACCACTGATATTTTTTTTTATTGTTGATATAATGATAACAGATAAGGCAAAAAAATATTATTGTCCTACTTCAAATACTTTTCTCTAAAAAAAAAATTTTTTTTTTTTTGTATGGGAGTGATTACATTTTACTCAATTTCTCAAAAACCTTAAGCGATATCGAGATGGCATTCACATATGTTAGAAAACTAATAATTCTGAGTATTTGGCTCGAAGAAACTTATTGCTTATCTCTGCGTACTTTCGAGATAATAGTGACAGAAAATAACATTTTTTTTTAATGTTAATTGTTCGCTTTTTTTTATTCATAGCCTTACTCATATCGCAATAGGTCCGCTGGCCAGCAAAATGGAGCTTCGACGCGAGTTTGCCGGGATAACAAGATGGCCGCCTCTCATGACGTAACGTAATACGGTCACGAATCGCGCGCGTACACCTCAGTGTACAACTAAATGTGGTTGCGATAAGACGTGTCCTTATTTTTTCTGTGCGCTTGAAGAAATGCTTGTTGTTTGTTTGTTTTGTTATTGTTGTATTTTGAATCTTTGGATTTTAAAATCAAATAATTTTTGTTTGTCTTTCTTTCGTCGAATTTGTTTTCGTAATTTTTTTTTTTGTTAAAATCAAAGTCACTTTGTCTTTGATATCTTTGATTCTAATTTGTTTTCAATTTTCCTTAAAATTATAATATGTCCGCATTTGTCACCAACTTAGACTTATACGTTGTTCTTAAATCAGGAGGTGGTTTTAAAAATGTCGAATTTTTATTTAATGCCCTTATTGAACGTATTGGTGTTGAATTGTCTTCCGAAGATTTGAGTAATATTAAATTATTTTGTCGTAATTTTTCAAGTAATATCTCAAAAAGATGGTCTGCTTCCAGTAGAGCTCAAAAGACCTTTCTTAACAAAAATTCAGACTGGTTACAATCCCAAATAGTTTGGCCAAAATGTCAAAATATCGATTTAAGCAGCATTTTTAAAGTTGCCGAGGAAGTAATTCCAAATTTCGAAACGCAAGTGGATACTCATCAATTAAGTTGTGGTACAAGTAAAAAACCATTTGTTGATATATCTGATAAACAGAAGAAAAGGCGTTCTCTAACACTTCTAGATCACACAGAGGAGGAATTAGTTTATGCTTTATGTGCCAAATTAAAAGAGTCTAAAAAAACAAAATTAGCAGCGAACTCAGCCAAAACAAGGAAAAATGTGAGATGGTACATGATGTACTATTCGCTAAAAAGACTGACAAACCGTGTTTACCAGATGATAAAACGTTAGCGCTTTACACCTCAACAAATTTGTCAAAATGGCAATATCGAAATTTAAGAACTATTCTTGCTTCAGAGAAAATGTATGGTCTTCCATCCTATCAAAAGCTCCTGGAAGCTAAAAAAACTTGTTATCCTTCAGAGTCAGACATAACTGTAACTGAATCTGATGCTAAGATAAGACTTCAATCGCTTCTAGATTTGACAACCAATAGGATATTAAAAACAATTCAGCACAACTCTGCCGACAAAAAATCGCTAAAACTAATAAGCAAATGGGGTTTTGACGGGTCATCTTCTCAAAGTAATTATAAACAAAAGTCACACTCCGACACTAAAATTGACGATTCTTCAGTTTTCATGATTAGTTTGGTTCCGTTTCGTTTGGAAGAAGAGAGTGGTACTATCTTGTGGCAAAATCCTGCTCCCTCTTCAACAAACTATTGTCGTCCAATTGGCTTTATATTTGCAAAAGAAACAAATGAATTGATAAAGAAGGAAAGTGCATCCTTAGAGGAAGAAATTCGTAATCTTGTTCCCACAATTGTAGATAATTTTGATATTAAACATGTTTTGTACATGACTATGACTGATGGGAAAATTTCTACTGTGATTTCCAATACTTCTTCTGCAGCTGTTTGTAATACTTGCAATACCCTACCTAGCAAAATGAATGACTTGGACTTTGTATCCAAAAGACTCATCAGAGAAGATATGTATAAATATGGTCTGTCTTCGCTTCATATGTGGATAAGATGTATGGAATGTATTTTACACATTTCGTACAACTTAGACTTCAAAAAGTGGGCTGCACGAAAAGAAGATAAATTGTTAAAAGAAATTAAAAAGAATTTGACACAAGAAGAATTCCGGGAAAGAACTGGTTTGTTAATTGACATAGTAAAACAGGGATTTGGTACAACCAATGACGGTAACACGGCAAGAAGGTTTTTTGAAAATTATAAAGTATCTGCTGAAATAACGGGTATCCACGCTGTTTTAATCAAGAGATTTGCAGTCATTTTACAAACAATTTCATCTGGTCAACTTATGAATACCAACTTGTTTAGGGAATATTGTAAAGAAACAGCAATGCTGTATGTAAACTTATATCCATGGTATTACATGCCTTCAAGTGTCCATAAATTGTTGATACACGGTGCTGATATTTGTGAAAATTTCTCCTTTATTCCGATAGGCATGCTTTCCGAAGAAGCTTCCGAAGCGAGGAATAAAGATTTCCGGAATGTTAGAATGGCACATACAAGAAAAATCGGTAGAGTTCAGACTAATTTAGACATTATCCACAGCTTTCTAATTAGCTCAGATCCTTACATCAGCCATATCAAACCAAAGTTTGCTCGTTTACATAAACAGTTGTTTCCAGAGGCTAGTGCTTTGATCTTGAACAATGAATTGCTTTCGTTGGAAAACGAGGAAATAGAGATTTCTCAAGAGAATATAGACCCAAATATTAATCTTTCACCATAATATTTTTTCAGAATCGTTTGTGAACATATTCAACTTTATGTTTGCAGCTTTATTTGTCTTCATTTTGATTGTTTTTTAAAACTGATGAAAATACTCCTTCAGAAAGGTCATAGCTTTTCAGTCATTAGTGAGCCCCCATAACCTCTTTTACAGAGAAGTCTCTTTTTATTTATTTGACATTACGCATACATTATAATTATGTGCTAAAGTAAGGCTATGATTAAAAAAAAGCAAACAATTAACATAAAAAAAAATGTTATTTTCTGTCACTATTATCTCGAAAGTACGCAGAGATAAGCAATAAGTTTCTTCGAGTCAAATACTCAGAATTATTAGTTTTCTAACATATGTGATTGCCATCTCGACATCGCTTAAAGTTTTTGAGAAATTGAGTAAAATGTAATCGCTCCCATACAAAAAAAAAGAAATATTTTTTTTACAGAAAAGTATTTGAAGTAGGACAATAATATTTTTTTTGCCTTATCTGTTATCATTGTATCAACAATAAAAAAAAATATCAGCGGTCTACTATCAATGTCCACTTTTTTTTAATTTGGGACCAGTGTGCGCCAGCACGTCGAGCTACCCCAAACTGTCAAAATTTCCCAATTGAACATGAACCTTATTTCTAAGTTATAAAATTGAAAATCTATCAAAGAAATTTGACAGTTTGGGGTAGCTTGAAGTGCTGGCGTCTGTACATCAGTTATAATAAGACTTCCTGAAATGCTTTAAATATTCAAGCACAGTGAGCACTTACTAGGCCAATGATAAACGAAGTGGCAATTGTATGGGTCTCAATCAGGAATCAGGAAGATAATCAGCCCCATCGCTTTTGAGATGAGAAAAAGATGATGAGAAAATATAGAAGAGCGACTTTAATTTTGTTCAAGCTGATTGCTTTAACATAATTATTAAAAATGATAATTTTAACAACAAATTATGAATGTTCTTCTTAAATAAAATGATATTGGCATTAAGTGCCGCAGATTTTTTAGCAGACAAATATTGACGTTTCAAATATACATTTTAACTATAATCTAAATAATTTTTAATATATACTAAACTTGACAATATTTAACACTTGTTTGTAAATATCATGAAAAAAAATATCTTGATTGGTAAATTGTAGAAAAACAATACAATCATCGATTTACATCTATGAATGCAATAAATTATTAGTTAAAGTTTACGGACTACTACAGAGGGGTAATTATGTTAAACACCAACAGTAGGAATTGCTTTAATGTGGACAGTTCAACAACATTCACTGCGTTGCAGTGCAAATAAAGTTTTGGAACATATGAAGCAATGGATTGATTCAAAATGAAACAGCATTCACAGTGTGTTACGCAATAAGGGTGCCGGTTCAATGATGTGATGGGTTACGTTTTTTCACATCATCACATTGTTCGTAACCGCGCTGTACGGTAAGGACCACGCCCGTGTCGACGGCGCGTTGTGTTCCACGCGCGTTGTAAAGAGATGTCAGCATCAACTGGTGGGGTCTGCCATGGCCGATGCCTGCCAGGGGTGCGGGTTGTTCGAAAGAGATACCGTGGCCCCTGGCACACAGGCAACTGAGGGAACACGGGTGGGTTTTAGTCAGTAAAAGTCTGACAGGCCATCCTACTCCACCCAGAGCGGGAGAAGTTATTTGATGATTTCCCACCTTAAAAAAACCGTTGCCAAATATCAATACAGTTTTGTGCTAAAAGATTTCTAAAATTATCTAGTTTCAGTACCTATGCGCGATCTGTAAACTGAATCTAGGAATTCGAAGCTCAAATTATCCCGAACCTATCAAACAAACAATTGCGGGTCTATTTTTTATTTGATTATTAGTTATTTGGTGTACCTACAGGATAATTTGTAGAGTAAAAAAAAAACAATGTTCAAAATTCACAATGCAAAAAGTAACTCGGTAAATAATATGCACAAAGTCCGTAATATCAAGCCAACTCACTTCTTATATTAATAATAAAAAACTTAATTCAAGTCAAGAAGCAACTTCGTAATAAACCCGTTACATTTTCATTTCTTTGTTTTAAAGCAAAGTAGTTCCACGTCTGGCGAGCACGTTGCATTAATAAGTAAGAAGCGACCTCATCATCACAGCCACAGTTTTAATATAGCACGACTTTCAGCACGTCTTTCAGACTGCACGTAGATGAAAGAGTTTGCTTCACGTTACAGACCTTTTTGGTGTTGAATGTACCTACGTCACGAGTAAGTTTTATTAAGTGAAATAAAAGCCTCGCTGCGGTCAAGGCTGTAAATTGTGAATACCGCCGGTACGTGAATACGACCAACCTATGTCACAGATAATGGAAAAGCCTACGCTTCGCTGATTTCGTCAATCAATCCTGAAAATCTTTTTTGAATGATGTATCAAATTACAGGGTTTCTTTTGACTCATATCGTAATGGAAATCAGGGGAACAGCCTTTTTGTAAGGATTTATTTTTAAACATTATTTTGCACAATCTTGCAGAGGCACAAAAGAAAATTCATTTGTGTGGAGTATTTAGGGTCAAATATGATAAGTTCAATCTCCTGGCAGCGATCAACTTTTCAACAAGCAGATTGATCTCACAAATAACTCTTCAGATATTTCTTTCGTGTGCCTGAAAAAAATATCTGAAGAGTTATTTGTGAATAAATTTGACTTCAGTATCTAACATTAAAATCAGAGCAACAAACTTTACTTTAATAAATTATCGTAGCATTAACAATGTCAATGTACCGAGCAGAGTCCTTCGCGAGACAAAATTAAATCGTACGGATTATGCCCCTGAGAACATAGAAGCTCAGGTCAAATATGGGTCAATAGAAAGTTCAACCTCCTCGCTGAGAACATGATCAATCAGACTAGGATTTATCTGAAATTTGCCTAAATTTAGGGAGAAATCTATGAAGAGAATTTTTATGGGACTTCATCATTTCAGTCGAAAGACGTCCACTGCTGGAGATAGGACTCCCCCAAAAGGGAGGTTTTGCCATAATCGCCACGCTTGGCAGGCTTATTGGCGATCGCAGTATGGTGGTAAAATGCATAGAGATCGCTGCTGCCCATTCTCTGGTAAGTCCCTTAGTCGCCTTCTACGACACTCACGGGAAGAAATGGGATGGTGCTATTCTTTACGTCCGGCATCACACGGAACCTTTTGGTGCTTATCATGTCATTATCAGCTGCTTAGCCTTTTCCCAACTATGTTGGGTCGCTTTCCAGTCTAACCGGATGCAGCTGAATACCAGCATTTTACATAGAACGACTGCCTATCTGACCTCCACAACCCACCCAGTTACTGGGTAATACGATACCCCTTGGTAAGACTGGTTGTCAGACTTTTGGTGCTTATCATGTATTGTTAAATAAACAGATTCTTGCACTGGTGCGATGTACTTTTAATGTGGTTGTGCAAAGGTAATCGACCCTTAGGAATTGAACAACCTTGCGACATTGCTGAGTGGTTCAGCCGGAGTGTGTCGACCTGGCGGCGTCCGCCTCGCTCGTCCTCCCGACATGGATAGTGTCACCAGCTATTTAGGAATCCATAGGACTAAAGTAAAACCTTTTAAAATGTTAATTTGCAGTTTAGTTTCCATATGACTAAAGAGTATTTCCCGAGAGGTTGGGTTGAGGTGTACCTACAGTACCTACCTGCATACAAATTCCACCAGTTATGTAATAGGTGACGAGGCTATTGTCATCACCGGGCACAAATACAGATTCCAAGATGCTACTGAGAAAATCTAGATGAAAAAACCTAGTAAAAATTATTTTCAAGAACAGAACATAAGTTCATCACAGCGCTTCTATTATTTCTGTTATTCTCCGACTATAGAAAAGAAAAAAGGATGAATACCCCCAGTGCTTTCTTGTATAATATTTCATTTCGCTGTATCCGTAGCCAAGTTTTCTGTTTTTTTACCATTTCGTTTATTTTGGGTATGAAAAATTAAATTGTTTTTCTGAAATAAAATTATAGATTAAAGTTTATAGATTGGTTTTGATTAAATGAAAACGTGTGTAAACATGCATTAGCAATCCATAAACCGTGTCGGTATTATATAATTATAAACATAGATACAATTACTTCTTATTTTTTCCTGTCCCATTTTTCAAATGATATCACAGCTTTATAAGTAGGTATACCTATCCATATAATACAATGACAGATAATGATTACACTATAAGTATTCATAGAAAAATGTCCTAAAATATTAGTGATATCGTGTGGTGTCAGCAGGGCCGCCCGCCCGTCGGTTCAGGGCAGCACAGCAAGGGCGCGCGGTCCACAAACCGGTCCAGCATCAAATCATTCACTATTTCTCCCTGAATATCCTTTAAAGCTTCGTTTTATTCACAACATGATGCCTTTGTTTGACTGCGTTGTTATGTTAATAAGCGATTAAATCATGTTGCTGTAGTATTCAGTTTATAAACTATTTCAGAACTTTTAACTGCTAGTTTTAAAACAGTACCGGTAATTGTACTTACATAACTAGTACTTCAATATAGGTTACTTCCTTTAGCATAGTTTGTCCGCGGCGAGGCTGAAAATCATATTGTATAGCTGTATTAGTAACTCATATAGATGACAAATAGGCTTCAGGCAAAATGTACAAAAATATATTACCCACCTAAAGTAGGCAAAAAATCGTAGAATGTTATTGAAATTCACCCTGTTGTATATGTCGCAAGGATATTGTCAAACCAGTAATATTTAAATTTTACTAGTGAAATTATAATCGCACGAAACTTTGTCAACCGCCTCCATTTCTTACACTTACAATTTAACGGACTTTTTTTAGTGTTATTGGAATTTCACGGGAACGCTGTAGTGGTTTTATAATGACCATAGGTGTAATAGGAGTCAAGAGTCAAGTTCGTAGTGGGATCTTCGTGTGTTTTGATTGACATTTGACAGTGACATTTTCAAAATATGACTACCTTGTAATATCACTGCGTGGGTCCAGTGGAATTATAATGTCACTGAAATGAGCCTGTTAAATTGTGAGGAATGGAGCCGGTTGACAAAGTTTCGTGCAATATAATTGAATTCGTGAAATTGTCACTGAATTGAAATGTCACTGGTTTGACAATATCCCTACGGCATATACACTGACCAGTGGGGTAATTACGTAACAGTAGGAATGGCTTTAAGACAGTTAGCATACCAAACTAATAATAATAATCAGTAGGCATCTTCAGCCTATAATGTTCCCACTGCTGGGACACAGGCCTCCTCTCACCGAGGAGTGGGCCGTAACTGCCACGCTGGCCCAATGCGGGTTGGTGATTATTAAATATTTGTAGAATATAAAAGAAGCAAAATAAAATAAAATTCCAGAAAACATAAATACTATTAAACACGACCGCTTACAAATAGGTAAGGCGATTAACACACGGCACCGCGCAGTGCCACGGCAGCAATGCACTCGACCGCGCGGTCGGGCGGTGTACGTGTGTTAGGCATCAACGGATTTACATATTAGAGACCAATCCGACATGAGATCCGCTTCACCGCCTACCGCGGCGGTACGCGGTGCCGTGTGTTAATCGCCTAAGCGCTCTTCCTCCTCTCTCCTACTATGTTGTACCCGACAGAGGCCATAATCGTTTCATTAATTTTAAGCCTATTAGCCTACCAACTGTTTCAACAACATTATGGAGTACAATAAAGAATTGAGAATACGTTGTTGAGCAGACAACATTTTTGAACATACTCGTAGTTATGAAGCAAAAGATAGCAATTATAGCATTCAAAATGATTCAGATTCTGATTGACACTACCTAGTGAGTTACGTTGATTCTGATTGACACTACCTAGTAAGTTACGTTGATTCTTATTGACACTACCTTTAGTTACGTAATTAGGCTGTAGCTCAAATCACAGCTTTCGATCAAAATGCTTCCCACTTTTTTTCCCTATAATATCGATACAGTTTTCAGCAACATTTTCAACCACGCACAACGGACCGAATGGGAGTCTACGTGCGGAAAAGGGAGTCCCATCATCATCATCATCAACCATCAGTTCAATACAGAATAACATTATTAAACTAGCCTTCGCCAGCGACTTCGCCCGCGCGGTGATCGGAAATTATCCCACGGGAACGTTGTATGGCAATGCTGTTAGGTGAGCTCCTACCCAGTTATGAGACAACCTGGTGGTACTTCGTGCAGAATACAAATTTAAAAAAGATCTACTTTTCTTTTTTGTTTCTATACTTTAACTAGCTGACCCGCCAGACGTTGTCCTGTCTTACTATGAATATTGAATTCGCAACTATGTTATTTTTTTTTTTCATAAGGACCTACTCCTAACAATATCAAAGACAATAAAAAAAGAATTAGCAAAATTGGTCCAGCCGTTCACGTGTGATGCCGTGACCAAGGAAAATAGGGAATCATTTTAATATATAAAATATCCCCCGGGAACTTCCCCGGGAACGTACTAGCGGGATAAAAAAGTATCCTATGTGTTAATCTAGGTTATAATCTATCTGTATGCCAAATTCTATCTAGATACGTTCGGCCTTTTCTGCGTAAATGAGTAACAAACATCCGTACATACAAACTTCCGCGTTTATAATATTAGGAAGGACTAGCTTTCGCCCGCGGCTTTACCCGCGTGGAAGTCGGAAATTATCACGCGGGAACCTACTACAGGGATAAAAGTATGCTAAGTGTTAATCTAGGTTATAATCTATCTGTGTACCAAAATTTCATCCAAATCCGTTCAGCCGTTTTTGCCTGAAAGAGTGACAAACCTTCATACATACATACCTACAAACTTTCGCGTTTATAATTTTAGTAAGGATGCCAGCTAATCATCTCAAACACAAAACGTTACGCACCCTAGGGGAGGCAAACAACCATAATGCAAGAAAACCCACGTTATTTATCAAACAACAATTTAAACATGTACTTTCTGAGCTCATGAGTAAGTGATGTGAACAAATTACGTAAATGTATGTTCAGTATTAAGGGAGGGAAATTGAATCCTAAGGGAGGCTGCTACCGATGCCGTAGGTTTTTTTTATTAGGCCAATTGCTATGGGCATACCATAAACCTTATCCCCCTTATTACAGAACAAGGTTTTTCTTTAGGTATGGTTTAAACCTTCGAGCCTGTTTTTTAAATTAGAACCTAACTGAAATCGAAATACAGTTCCTTTTACAAAACTGACAAGTTGGTCCAGTGCTAAATTGTCAGTTTTGGAAAAGGAGCTGTAATTCTATTTAAGTTCTAAGTTCTTATTTCAAAAACAGGCTCGATGGTTTAACCCATACCTAAAGAAAAACCTTGTTTTGTAATAAGGGGGGCCATGTACATACGTAGGTAAGTTATGAAGCTGATAAATGTATGTAGGAAAATAAAATGAATGTGCGTTTACGGTTATAAATAGTATTTGTTGATGCAGTCAGTGCGTAACGTGGGTATTAATTAGTTTTTATTGCCTACAAGTGGTTTTCGAACTTATCCGTCCATAAAATTACTATGGTTAAGTGAACACGGACGATACTGGTAACTGGCATAGTACCTAGTGATAATATTCAACCGAATCACTGTTATACCTCTTTCCTAAAAGAGCATGTGAGATATTAAAAATCGTCATAATATTTCTGATAAAATCTGGATTTAAAAGGGGTGTGATCTCTTTTATTTCGCTCTTTCTTCTCTGAGTAGTCGGATAACAAACATCAAATATTTTAAATAATAATTTGTTTAAAAGTGTTTCTTGAGCCAATTTATAGACAAATATAATATACCATCATTTTAGAATACACCAATAACGATTACATCAACTAAAATGCATGTTCAGAGCGGAGTTCCAGAAAAATGTTCGGTTCATCGACCTCTTTCATTTGTACACGTAAACATTTCGTTGTGTTAGTTACGCGCACCCTTCCTTATGGGGGTGAAAATAGTCATAAGTAAAACAGAGACAGTTTTTTTTTTTTGGTTGGCGAGACGACAGACTCAGTCGAGGTGTACCTACTGTATAGCCCCGGGCCTTTGATAACTCATGAAAAATTCAAGTGCTCCCGACAATATCTACAGATCCCTACGTATAACTGTTGCAGGTTGAAGAGTTTCGGTAAAAACTTCCAAGCTAAAAAAACGTGACTAGTTTCGTCTTGTTGAAAATTTTAAATAAGTGAATAATTAATTAGGGTTTTTCGTCTAGGTATGGCAGCCCCCACCACTACAATTCGAAGTTTAGTACCTATTCACATAATTTCAAAATCGATGTCTGCGTTTAAAGGGCGTACCTACTTAATACCTACGCGTAGTAATAAAATAGGATTTTAGCTAATTAATTGCTCACCGCTTCGCGAAGTTTATGTTTATTGCTCGGTATTTAAGAGAATTACTTGTCGTTTTTATTATTAATAATTACCGTTACATGTTAATATAAAATTTATCCACTAATCACTCTTTCTTTCTTTTCTAGAGAGTCTTTTGTTATAGAACTAAAAACCAAAGCAGACCTTACCAGTCAAATAGTAGGTTATTAATCTACTGAAAGATAGAAATCATACCAACAGACTACAAAATATGCAACTGGTATCTATGAATTCACATATAGACGAATGTGAATGAATGAATATTCATTAACATTTATCAAAAAAAATTGTTTCAGAATTACAAAGATCACAAACAGAAGCAGAAAATGATCTAACAAATATCAATTTTATCATTTACGTAAATCGTAGGTATGTGTGTTCACAAATTCTTACGATAGGGGAGTAGGCAATCTCAGCGCCCCACACAGATAGCGTATAAATATTGCCTTCATATCTGCCACGAGCAGTAAATTGCCGAAAAATGTTGTTGGTCCCTCGTACATAGTAAACTAATACATATTTCATCAACGTCAACATAGATTCAACTCGCTAGCGCTGTATTTTATTACATATTCCGGTAAAATAAGTCCGAACCAGGAAGCATCGAGAAACAGATGCTGAAGAATGAAGATTGGTTTATTTGTCACTGAAACACGAGCATACAAAGAATATAAGTTAACTCGAATAAATAAACTGAGACAAGAAGGCTTCCACTCAGTATGACGCTGTTCTTTGAGACGTACGGAAACCAAGTCAGGTTCACAAATTAAACAAAAAGGTGCTGAATATACATACTGGCGGTAACACAATATACCAACAGTTGTAGGTACTTACACGTCTAATCTACATAGGTCTATGTCTCGGTTCCACCACCGGCATTCCCAAATGTAATCAGTCAAGTCTGACTGCCTGAGTACAGACTCTAAGGGAATTTCTATGTACATAAATGGTTTTACCAGACCGCGGATTTGATTAGCGTCAAATTGACATTTATGCGGAATACAGATCGAATAAAGTTGTACCGTTGTATACGAGTCTTAAAACCTCTTTCTTCTTAGTTATACAGGGTAAGTTTTTATCCAGTGCGCAAATTTTAACCATGAATTCAGCATATCATTCTAGACCCCCTACCGCAGAAATATTTCGCCGGTTATACAAAAAAAAAACAGCTGTTTCATAGAAAAGTGTAATACCTACGCGGTCAAAATGTATGGAACAGCAGTTTTTTTTTTTTGTTTATCCGGCGAAAAATTTCTGCAGTATGATATGCTGAATGTCTAGAATGATATGCTGAATTCATGGTTAAAATTTGCGCACTGGATAAAAACTTTTCCTGCATAGTGCGTAATAACAGCCACACAGGTCAATTGATTAGGTGAAGCTTCGCTTGCCGGGGTTGAGGCTGTTTCACGGATGGCTGACCATCTCGAACTCATTGATGGGCCTGGCTAAAAATCACGCTGTCTCACCATGCTTCGTGTCTGACAGAGGTAGTACCCGTGATGAGCACTTAGACGCTAGTCTACACGCACAACATTATTGAGTGAGCTGCAGGATCAGTTACAGTAAAACAGGCGGGTAAAAAATTAAGAAAAGTCTACTCTAAAGAGTACTGGATCAGACCTGGGAACCGAGAAATCAAAATCAAAAAATCAATCAAAATTAAAAGTCATTTATTCAAAGTAGGCTGAGAGTCAGTACTTTTCGAACGTCAAAAAAAAAAAGAAAAACACATAAGACAGTCCCCCCAAAACGCCCACCCTTCGACACTTCCTAGTGCTTGTGACCACTGAGTGCCACGGAAAGCACATAACTATTTATGTGCTTTCCGTGGCACTTTGATCATTGGTCACGCCTGTCATTCGTAGATCTTTGACAGACATTACGGGTAGTCAGAAACCCGAAAGTTTAACAACCAGTCTTACCAGAGGGTATAGTGTTACTCAGCAAACTGGATAGTGGACGTCAGATAGGCAGTCGCTCCATGTTAAATACAGATATTTAGGTACATCCTGTTAGACTGGAAGCCGAACCCAGTGAGAAAAGACTAGGCAGATGATTATCTTAATAGTCTATAGATGCTCTGAATTTACACTTCTAACTTATTGTTGTTTTGTACAATCTCCCACACATCTAGTTAACTCTGATAGCCTAGCCCTTGAATAAGAATGTTAGTCTAATCCAGAAATCCCTACTTGGCACGTCATGAATGGCTCCGATAAAGCGTTCTCCTCATACGTGATCGGCATTCGCACAATACCGTTCACGCGCATAAAATAACATGGAATACCAGTCAATAGCACATTTTAGAATAATTCCTCTACGTCTTGTAGATATCAATCGTTCATTAAGCGCAAGATTCTATAGAAGTTGGTTTTAAGTGTCAGACGTAAATTGAAATGTATCGCACCTGGGTACCTATCAGGAAGGTGGAAGTGTGCGGTATACTCGTATATTCATCACGTTGAATTTCTGTTTCCGTTTCATTATCCGGGTGCACAGTGGGCTGTGGGTGTAAATAAGACTGGATGTAAATCATGTCGTTAGAGGCGGCTGCGATCGGCGCTCGGCCCGCTTCTAATTGAAAATAAATCTCATTAGTTGAGAGGTTGGCAGAAGCGCATTTTATATTTACTCGCTCTCGTTTCCCGGAGATTTGGTCTGATTTGATATTTCACAAATTGTTGTAGGTACCTGTAACTGAAATGAATATTTTTGATGGGTTACGATACCCATTATTGTGAGTTTTTGCTAAGAGCCTAAAAACAAATACATATGGACCAATCATATTTATTTATTTGTACACACAGTTTTAGAAAATGTATCTTCCGGAGAAAACAATTTCTAGGAATCTTATACCAAGTCAATTCTTAGCAAAATATACCTACCTTATGTATAAAAATACCTGTACTATTCTTAGTACAGGTATTTTTCTTTGTTCTCAAAGAGATTAAAAAGATTCTCTCAATAAAATGCATGATACACACATCCATTAGAATAAGATCTGATCAATAGAATGCGTACTGGACACGATTCAGTAGTGTTCTACGAAATGGTATAAATAACACGAAGATACGAGCACAATGCCAATAGAGAGAGAAATAAAAAGATCGTGTAGTTGAGCTACCTATTCCTGTGCGTGAAAGATAAGGGTCATAATGAGTCCGATAGTAACGGCTGAAACAAAGGACGGGAGAGCACTGTTTGCGCTGACTCAGATACCCCGCTGCCGGAGAACGGAATGAAATGGGGCCGAGCGAAAACTATGCTAGCCCACTTTGAAAGCCGCGCGGTATTAAAATAATCCATTATACAGGTTTATTGGAAAAACACCAACAACCTCTTAAGAGGTCATTGTACTCATCATTATGAACAACTTTTACTATGGGACCAAACCTGAAATCGCGAAAAAAAAAATCAGCTGTTCCCTACATTAATCAATCTTGAACGAAATCCAACAATAATGATCTAGCAACGTAATTCAACAAAGTGAGCAGTGGCAGCCCAGTGGTATCCCAGGCAGGTGCTTTTATTATTCATCATTTTAATTCAGAATAAATTTTACAAACCATAAAGTGTTAGTAAATAATATTTAAAGCTATGTTAGTAAGATTATTAATTATTGAAAAAAAAAATAGCTATTTAACTTTATAAAAAATTGTGTAGTTGTTAGCTTTACTTTGTGTAAAGAATTTCATCACCAATGCTCTCAAAACAGCTAAGGAAAACATCGTCAGGACCGTCCATGTCCTAGAGCCACAAGTTCGTAGACATGTGACATCTACCAATA
Organism: Polymixis flavicincta; assembly: GCA_949987655.1. NCBI lineage: Eukaryota > Metazoa > Arthropoda > Insecta > Lepidoptera > Noctuidae > Polymixis > Polymixis flavicincta. The sequence continues at coordinate 16,372,865 of OX465173.1, forward strand.
CGCACCGCAGGCAGCATGACGCTTTCAATTTCTACGAAGAATAGACAGAGCTTTTTTAATACAAAGTGACATTTCGTTTCTCCATTTTTGACATCGCACCGTAGATATCCTTCTACAATGTCAATTTGTATTTCGTTTCTAACGATCTTTGTATAGATCCTTATATGTAAATGTAGACTATTTCAGAAGAATGTTTCTTCCCAAACTGTCAAATCACACTGAAAACAAACTTTTTACTCGACGGCCACAGCAAAGTATATACGATTTTCTACAAAATTATGGTTTTGGTTCGTTTAGAACGCATAACTGTGATAAATAGCCATCTTCTCATATTGTACATAATTTAGTTAATAGTCATGTCTATTCTTCCGTCGACAAATCGGTGCTCGTGTTAAGCCTGCTGGACTCGCGATGTCTATTACAGCCCACTCCCTTTCGAATAGAGGAGGCCTGCGTCCCAACAATGGGGGAACATTGTACGCTGATTATGCTATGCTATGCTGTAATTCAGCATCAAATTGTTTATTATTTAATCAATTTGTAACGCTACAAACAGAAGGTTACATTTAATTCCACTTTATAGTTTGTACCTGTTTATTATTAACCTCGTGCTCGTTACCAAACAATTGGTAATAATAGTACTTTGTTATGGGTATTTCATTAAACCCCTCCAGTAAACTTTCCGACCGTTACAACATGACATTTGGATTTTTGGACCTATTTACAAAATTCATGTGTGGAAAACCTAAAATAAACGTAACCATATTTTCACATATACTCGTAGGACACACAAAAAAAACACATAAATACTTACTTAAGTAAAAAAAAACAATACGGTGTGGAAAACCTAAAATATACATAGCCAACTCTTCATATAAATATATACACGTGGGTAATGTGCAAAAAATGGTCTACCTTTTGACACTGAAGTAAAAATATACAGGAGGCATATTTTCTGTAGCTCCGTCAATAACTCGAAGGTAGCCGGCCGATCCATATTAATATTTAACGTGGATAGGGAAACCCTCCCGACGAGACATTAATGGCAGGATAGCGTGGGAACCATCACCTGCTGGAAAAGTGGGTAAAGCGTAAAAATACACTGCAATTATATCATTTACAACGGAATTGTTATTAGACCCATTATCTGTAATGTATGGAGCTATTCCTACATATTTAGGTATATGATATATATTTACATTTACATATTTATATTTACCTATTTGTTTATTTTGATATACATGGGAAATGGCTAGATTCGCAATAAACCAGCAATTACGACAGTTATTGTCCCTTTTTTTGTAACTTCGAGATCACTCCAAACTGCGCTCAACAGAAAAACGATAATAACTCCGCCTCTCAGAAATATAGCTACGAGTACGTATTGAAGTGAGTCGAGTTTCAGCGCAACAACATTCACTTGAATTTTTCATTTCAGTGCAGTTATATAAGCGGCAGCGAGCGCCGACCACCTGCCTGACGAGCTTTTCACTATATGTTATCAATGCCCTCTTTTTCCCCTTTTTTCGCCTTTTCATCTTAATGTGGAAATTTTTAAAGGAAAACTCGCCTATTATTACTGTACAGACCACGATTATTTTATTTAGACATGTTATTACGATTAAGGCTTTTTACTGTTACGTAAAAGGCCTAAATGATTTATCAACAAAAAGGAAAAATTCAGTTAAGAGTTAACAAACTAGATAGATTAGATATATTATTACGATTAAGGCCTTTTACTGTTACGTAAAAGGCCTTAATGATTTATCAACAAAAAGGAAAAATTCAGTTTAGGGTTAACAAACTCGACGATCTCGGATTCGACGGTGCCTAGTTCTAGTTCAAATAAAAACTCTCGGGATTTTAAATTGAGGTGGAAAGAAAATATAAAGCTTTTGATAGACGAAGACTTCCGACGGACTCAGTTTTTATTAAGTTGAACTTGTTGAATTGCGACCGCCTTCCTGGGATCTAGGAGCTCACAGAAACCTACCGCGTTCCTAAGTAAAATATACGATTTGAAAACTTGGCAGCGTCCTACCATCGGCTGGATTATGATAAAAATGCGATTTAAAAATCGCAGGTCATTAATTGGCAATCACGGATGGCAGACCCGTGAAATAATTAAGAGTACCTAGGTATTCTAAGTCAATATAAAACGCACTCTATTGTATAAGTCCCTATCAAAAGTTTTAGTTTACTCTTAATCTGCATCAACAAAAAGAACGACGAACTGCAATTTATGTTCTACCTTACTATAGAAACTTCTTTTTTCATTTTCTTGAGCTGCTATCGCTTGCACCAACATAGTCTTTCAATTAATTGCTGTCTAGCGTTAATCTGCATTTATATGCACATAGTAAGATGTTAATATGATGTTATTAGCCTGTTTGTAATCTGCGTGGAGGGTCTGGAGAGAAATCTCATTAAAGGCAAATAGAAAGTGAACCGAGCGCGGCGGCAGACGGGATCGGGGAGCTGCCGCCGCCGCCGTTGCAACTATTTATTATCACCCTCTTCTGAACAATTGTTGACGCGATAACTATCTATATCGCGCCTGGATTATGTTCACTATCAGTTTATTTGGAGGGGGATTTTCTAACTTATCTGCGTAGGAAATAGGAACCAGTGGAATTTAGTGAAAAGTTTCAATAACATAATTTATAATTTAATCGTTACATAAGCAATGCTCTAACAACTCTACATAATAAAGTTTTAATATACATATTTATAGTTATTAGTAGTTTAACCATTTTCAGCAGTAAAACTCGCTAAAATAAGAAAAAGAGATGATCCGTCTCGGAGAACATTAGTTTCCCCTAATGCAAATCTTAACAAGCTATCAGACAAGAATATTTAGGTACATTATTATATAAGCACAGGAAAAACAAAGGAGCATAACCAAAGCAAAGGAGACTGAGTGATTTAATAAATAATAAATGCTTTGAAATTGAGTATGAAGAATTCCATCTACCTACGAGTACATCTTCCTAAAGATAGATAATACACTGGAGCAGTTTAAATCTTTCTTTTCATCAAGAGCTTCCCGATGTCTTTGTGTCTGCAGACTGTATTCATCTGTTCGTGAAACTATGTTACAATTCAATTTTCTCTAAAGTACGTAGCAAAAGGTAATGAGGTAACAAAGACCCGACAGCTAGCCGCGAGCCCGCGAATCCATTGTGGCAGACTGCACTCCCGCACTCCCGTCCTCCTGTCTGCCCTTCAGACGCTCATATGACGACGTAACTTCTTATACCTTCACATTTATCTAGATTCTAGACACGGTACGTAAGCTCTTTATTTTTTGGCAACGCAAACAATTTGGTTGTCTGTACGTTGGTTTTGAAAGATGCAGTTTTCAAATTAATTGGTTTCTTGACAGTTCTCGTGATATGCTTGAAAATTCACCCCTGTTTTGGAGGATGTCTGTTCGTCTGTCTACTGCTGTTTGATATTCATATATCGGTTCAGTAAATTACCGTAGTTTCCGATACACACTAAACCAACCGTAGGTACAATTACTTGGGTTGGAGGAATATCGAGCCCATACTCGATCAAATTGAAAAATATTTCTGCATGTTTTCCATCAGCGTCAGGTGTTCTGTTTTAGGAACGGGATGAAAATGGCTCTCGGGCAGTCAGATGAAAATGTGTCTGTTGTGCCAATGAACAGCGGAGGGCATCGTTCGTTCATCAAATAAAATGCGAACGAGAGCAGTTGTCGGTGACCCCGGAGTGCAAACACTCGGCTAATTGCAACTGAACCTCCCGGCTGATAACTACGTGAAAATTTAATCCTTCCGCTTACAATCTTTTTTAATCTCATTAATCTTTCGTTAACTCTGGGAAAATTGAATGTTTTATTTCATAACGTGGGTACTTTTATGATGTCGTACAAAATTTTGGAAGCACGTACGTTTTCGGCATTACGATTGGCTACTTAATCATATTTTATCAGTTTGTTATTTAGGAAATGTTATTCTAGTAATGCCAAATAAAATTCCCCATAATACTTAGTGGTCGCCCAGTCACCCAGTGGTCGAAATTCGACCATATTGTTTTTATTAATTTCATGTCTTTTTAATGCATTATTATGTAAAATTATTAGTTTTCTGCACTGCTTCTCCATATAAACTTTAACTGTGCCAACTTTCATACTTCTCCGTGCGGGTAATTTTCGTAAAAATGGGCAAAAAGCTTTTGGTTCACGTTCATAAAAACAAAATCAAAAATCATTTATTCAAACTCTTGTTGTATTGATTTCGCGAGTTTGTAAAGGAGGCACCTTTGACCCACAACTTGAGTAGAATATCGTAAACAGCGAAAATTATAAAGGAATTGCGGTAAATAGGTGCCCTTTTTGAATACTTAGGCATGAGAAATTTTTTTTGGTGGCGTACTTACATACTAGGGCCTTCAAATATCGGATTTTTTCAATACCGGTATCAATATCGGTACTGGAAAAGTCAATACCGTGATCTCGGCATCAATACCGATAATCCGGTATTGAACGCAAGTTCAATTAGAACTTTAATAAAACCAATAATATACGTATGTTTTTATTTTCAAATCAGTTTTTATTGAAAATAATAAAATAAATACGTTTATACATAGCTCTTATATAAAACAATTTGGTATTGGTTGATTATTTAGGTAGGACTAGGAATCAGGAACATAATGAAAACTTAAACTTAATCTAGTCTTTTTGCAGGAAAGCATTTCACTCAGACATCGAATCCCATCTCTCTGGAGTCGACCTAAAACGAGATCATCATACCTTCGATTATTTATATGACATATAAATAATTATTCTAATCTGTCATTTATCTGTTCTCTGTATACGATATATAATACCGTATTTGCCGTGCGCTCGCTACACACAGGTGTCGGGAATAGTTGGTCTATTATTGTCTTCTCTCTTCGTAATCGCACCGCACGGCAAACTAGTTTTAGGCCATCTTACAAAAGTACGTATCAAATATGCCAGTCGGTAAATAATAGGCACGGCAGCGCTGATTTGACCGACTTTCAAGTTATTTATTTCATAACCAAAATACATTTGTGTCGAAATATCTGTATAGTAAGTATAGGTACACAAAATATGCAACATAAACAATAACTTAACTGCGCAAGGTTCATGTTTACTTGAGTTTGCGACAAATTAAAACCTACTTACATATTGTTCGCCAAGAACCTTTTGGGTAAAACACGAAGAGGCAGCAACGACGGTCATCTAATTAAAGTAGCAAAAATACGCGCTAGTAGATTACAACATTCACAACTTCACAGTCAAAAATTAACACTACATAATAACAACGTCTATATTACGCGCTATCCCGTCGCCTTTGCGAAACTGACTGACAATAACAAAAACGATATAAGTACAGCTCGATTTCGGGCATTGTCTCAGGCGGGGCGCGGGGAGAGTGAGCTTAAGATAACAGCGGAATGCTTGCGCTGGTGAGAACAAGTGTGAGAATAAGATCACATAATTTTCAGATCGAATGTTTGTAATGCCGTAATCACGGTATTGGGGCGCCAATACCGGTATTGTAAAAGGCCAAAATAAAGTCCGTGATCACGGTATTACGGGTTTCCGGAATACAGGTATTGAAAGCCCTAATACAAACCATGGCTTTTATGTTTGTAATCTATTGAAAAGGAGAACCAAAACACAGTCACGGTCAGATGACGAGACGATAACGTTAGTATTTTGCGCGAAGTTATGCTGAATGGCAAATTACATGATGCATCTCTATTGGAATCTAGTTTGGGTAGGTAGACACTATTTTAGATCTTAGTTGATTTAATTGGATATTAGATAAAAATGTATCAACGTTTTATAGAATCGAGACAGTGCTTGCTTGCCTAGTAAACCAGTCATATGAAAAGTAGGTAAGTTCAAAAACTAAAAAGCGACTATTGAAAAATCACGTCCTAAAAAATATGAAGCCAGAAAATATTCTCATCTGAAAGCCATACGAGTATGCCCTTTTCCCTTAAGGCTGAGATTTCCTTAAAACGCTCAAAAAGGGGGTGTTTTAAACCAATGTATCTCTTTAACCGTAAATATTTTTGAAAACAATTTTTTTTTAACATTATCAAGTCTTTTTTGCATACAGTGATGGAACTCAAAACATAATTGAACATACTTTAATGCATCAAAAAAATCATCAAAGTCACCTCTTAATTATCTCCCTTCAATAACAATTATTATTATAATTAAAAATATAAAATAAAATTCCAAATGCCAAACTGCATCCAGTGATGGATTATTTATTATCAAATAGTTAACATCTAATTTATACGATTTTATTTGCATTTTTACGACAATGCGCAATCATTTATTATTCTAATTTATTACAACAGATTTTAACCCGTATCGGATTGCAGTAAAAACTATTATCGCTCATAACGACAATACGACGAGTAGTACATTAAAAATTACCAGGGCCTTAGTTTGTGATCCCTTACTACTGTTAGAATGTTGTTTTGTTAGGCTAGGTGGTCACATAGCCTATAACCAGCTGACATTTAAGACGATACGAACGATACCTCATTTTTCAAATTATGGTAAGTAATTAAGAAGTTATGAGGGAATAGATGAACATACATATCGGTTAAAATCACATTCCTCCTTTTTGCTTCACAGTAGTCAGAAAAAAAGAGGAAGAAGTCAAATATAAAAATACAGGTACGTCCTACTCATCGATAAAGTTTATGACGTACTAAGTACTTTCCATAAATTGTAAATGCTACGTTTACCGGTCACATAGAAACAAAATCGAGCAATAACTTTCAAAATAAATATTGCCAACACATCGTGCCTAAAGATTTTTATCCTGTGTTTTTATCTAAAATTCGATGCGCAGAATTTTGTGGAAAAAACTGTACTTTTAAGTTTAACAGAATAAACACAATTATAGTGTGAATGAGTTCTCCATTAGACTGTAAAGAAACGTAACTTATAATATGGCTACCGATTGTTGCGTTATCGTTAGTGTGCGTCGGGTCGGCTTCTAGGGACTCGTTTGTTCAGCTTTAATCAAATCGTGACACCTACTACCAAATGAATAACAATGTTTTTGTATAAAAGTCTTATATTTTCTTTATTAAGTTTATCATTTATTACAGTAAAAACTCAGGATGATGGTAAGTAATTCAACAACTTTGAAAAACATGTAATTAGCGTAGGTATAATTTAATTATTTAACTTAGTGCCCTTCTTTTACTTTTATTTCAATTCGTTTGCAGACATATTGTCCAACTTACTAGATGGTGGGGTAAATTTGATGCAGAATTTTAAAGCCGACTTGTACTTAATGGAAAATAAGGTTTGTATTTACATATTTATTTAGGAAACGTTTTTAAAATGAAAAACAATCGGTAAATGCTTAAATGAATCCTAATTGTTTTAGGTGAAAACACTGGCACCAGAAAAAGTCGATATAAAACTATATTATGAGTGCCTGTGTGGTGACTGCAGGAATTTTGATACAATGAGTTTAAGTCCAACAGTGCAGAAGCTAGCCTCGTCCCTGAATCTCCACCTCTATCCTTACGGAAATGCACAGGTATGAACATTTTGAACATTTAAGAGTGGCCCTAGTGTGAGTTCTTTTAACCATCTCGACTTAACGCATCGACCGCGTTCTGAGCTCCGATTGGCCCTGCACCAATACAGGGCCAATCGGAGCGCCCGCCGCGCCGCCGAACGCAGTCGAGAAAATAAACTCACACGTAGGCCTCTGAACTAGAAGTAGGTAAATACTCTGGTAGCGAATAAAACAAAGATGTAGATGGTCGCAGGTCATTCATATTGATTATGTGCTATCAAACATAAATAAATAATTGTACTATCGGCCTCGTGTATGTTTACACACGATGTTGATATTTCATGCCTAATTTAAGGTAGATTGCACAGGGATCACAAGCTTTGGTACCTACCATCTTTATTTTACGAACCTACTACTTTCTTAGCAAATAAACGATTATGCTTACGATTAAAAAAGAAACTTATACATATGGATACCCCACGAAAATTAAATAACATTTTTCACCGAAATTGTCTTTAATTAATCCTAAACAAAATAATTAGTGTGAGCAGTCCACAGCAAAATCAGTTTTTACCCGACGACACGACAGTAAAGACAGGGTTATGTTTTTCATGCGAATCCATGTAAGTAGGTATTTTTGTATGTGGGATTATTTATAACCTCGAAGCATGCTAAAGACTGGATGTAATTTTTATATTATACGTGTCTAGTCTATCAACTCCTCTGCGTCGCGCGATGGTTATAGGCTAGTTTTTGTTTTTGATTTGTCACCGACCTGAAAAGTAAGCTTGTTTTGAATGCAGCATATTATTTAAAAAAAATGGAATGAAGTTCTTTAAAGCAGCTTGCGGTAGGAGTAAACTTGTTAAAATCGTGACGTAACGAAAAGCGTTATGAGAAATAGACACGGAGACTAGATAGTATTAATGATTTTCGAAGGTGTTGAAGCCAATTGTAAAGTTAAATTGAAAGTCTAAGAGGCAGCGAAACTACAAAATAAAAATTCTCATCGGTGTTGCTTTCATGGTTTTTGAGGGTGCTAAAACCAATTGTGAATTGTCAAAATTAAAATCCAAGATGGCAGCTGCGTACATTTTCGATTTTTCGTCATGGAGCTGGTTTTCGTGGTTTTTGAGGGTGCTAAAGCTGAAAGTTAGGTCAAAATGAAATGTATTAAAACGTGTATTAAATCTACACTGTATTTCTATTAAATGCGTGTATTTGTGCGTGCTAGTATCGCGTAGGAACTTAGTTTCCGTGGGAACTAAGTTCCACTACTAAGTCACTTCTACTAAGTAAAATTAAAAGAATTTAGAAAAGTGATGATATGTCAAGTTTATTCCTTCTCTTCAACATAGTATCACACAAAATTCGCGTAGGACCAATTATGTACTCACATTGTACTCGAGATTGGTGCGTGTGCCTACTATAGATTTTATTATAGGTCACCTCTCATCAGCCAGGTCATGGGTGCCAATGGGTCAAGGTAGTTCTGAAGTTCTGAAAGCCGATATTTCTATAAGTATTGTTTTATCTTACGGTTAATAAGTGCTAGTACTAGAGCTAGTGCTAGGGCTAGTAAGTGTGGAACATTTACTAGGTTAATATGAAGCCCCAGGGTACCTACCCCGTGAAATTCAAATCGAACCTTTTTTTTTGTTAATAAGATAAGCCTTGTATAGACTTTTGAATGAGTGAGGTAACTTCGAGTATAACTTGCTTGAAAAGGTGTTACAAAAATATGTAGAAAATACAGGAAAGGTTGAGAATTTCTACTGACCTTATTCTTAAACAAATAGGTATCTAATATTCGTATTCGTTTAATTAAAAAGCATGCTAACATTCGCTTATACGAATATGATTGAGTAAGAGATAATAAGGATCATATTCGTATAAAACAAAGGTAAGTCAAAGAACAATCTGTGCCTTGCTCTCATTGTCAATAACCCAATTCGTTTTAAATGTTCTTCCAAAAGAGGAAATGCTCTGTATACCTTCGCCTGGTACTGCAAGCCGGTTTTCCAATCACTATATTGGAATAAAGGAACAAACAGAAAAAATCCGATAAGTACCTACCTACTTAGACTCAAATTCGATGAAACAACAATGCTAATTAAATTCTTTCTTTTTGTTTCTATTAATTTGTTTTATTCGCACAGATGCAGATTTTCGTGCACTGTGCCATCGTATTTTTTGGGAGAGGCATGACTCAAAGCCAAAAAAAGCCTCATGCTAAAAATATTTTGACGTAGACAAAACAAATTAATGTCAATTTGTTTAAAAAAGAAATATTATGAATAAAATAATTTATACTTGAATAATAATTGTTGTTATGTTTGTAATTAATTGTTGATTTATCATAATATTTAATTACACAATATGTATTCACAAAAACCGCCTTCCAAAAAACACTAGAAAGCGGAAAATAACTTTAATTTCGGAAGTCGGTGACTTTGGATATGTATTTTATTAATTTCTTGTCACCGCCTTCCGAAATTAAAGTTTTTTTTTTTTTAAGTTTTTATTTTTCACTTTCGAAATTGCATCATCCTTGGGGTCAAAACAATGCATATTTATGCTATAGCAGCAATCTCGGTTAATTTGCTGTCATTTTTCGAAGAGTTCCGTTGTCTGTCTCCGAAACGCATCATCCGATCTATATGAAATTTAAATGGGACCATTTCGAAATAAACCCCTTTCGAACAAAAAAAGAATTTTGCAAATCGGTCTTATGACGGAGTTATGCCCGAACCTCCACCTAACTCCTAACCGTTAAAGAGTTGTACCTGCCTTCATCAGCTCAGCGTCATGAGATGATGATGACCATACGCAAATGTCTCAATAGCTTTGGAAAATATATGAAAAACATTGTTAATACCTACAAAATTTGTGGGTTGCCCTCGATTTCCCTGGGATTCCATCATCAGATCCTGATTTGGTGCCAATGGGACCACCTCAGGAGTATACTCTTTCAAATAAAAAATAATTTTGAGAATCGGTCCACAAATGGGGGAGAAAACGAGGAACAAAAATTTAAAAAAAAATACACACAGTGGAACATATAACCTCCTCCTTTTTTGGAAGTCGGTTAAAAAAGGAATAAAGTTTCTATGCTGAGATTTATAAAAAAAATGTCATATAGGCAATTCACCGAAAATAATAAACTCTATTTCGAAAGTAATATACATTTTTCAACACACTTGCTTAGGAAGTGATATTTGTAGTATAATGTGATGTGTAACTATAGTCTGGTAAAAAAGTTTTTGATGAAAATATATACATACAAATGGACCAAATTTTTACCTATAGATGCCAAATTTTAGTACCACTTACAAATTGAAAGCTTTGATTTAATTATTTGAAACTAGCTTTTGCCAGCGGCTTCACCCGCGCGGATCTTTCATCCCCTATTTAACTCCCTATAAAATCCTTCCTTATTCCTTGTCTACACTATAAAGGGAACCTCTGTGCAAAATTTCAGCTTTCTAGGTCCAAGGGTTTGGGCTGGGCGTTGATGAGTCAGTCAATCAGTCAGTCAGTCAGGACTTCTCTTTTTATTTATATAGATGAAAATTTTGTATAATTTTAAAGATGATTTTCATTTGACAACAAATGGGTAACCTCATTCTTGTCCATGATATTTCAAATAATTCTTCAATTTTATTCAAACAATAATAATATCTAATCATCATCATCATCATCATCAGCCTATATAATGTTCCCACTGCTGGGACACAGGCCTCCTCTCTGTGAGAGGGAGTGGGCCGTAATCCACCACGCGGGCCCAGTGCGGGTTGGTAGATGTCACATGTCTTCGAATTTTTTGTTCTAGGACATGCCGGTTTCCTCACGATGTTTTCCTTCACCGTTTTGAGAGCAGTGGTAAAGAAATAATTTACACAAAGTAAAGCGCCTGGCTGGGTTCGAACTCACGACCTACAACTCGTAAGTCGCGGCCGTTACCACTTGGCCACCCCTGCCTGCATAATATCTAATATTTGGTTAGATATAAATGTGAAGCCTTCTAAATACAGATAAATGTTTACCTCCTTATATTTTTTTGCAGTGAGTATTTTTTAACATGATCAGGGTTTGTTTACACTTACGTCAGATACTTTTTGATAAAACTATACGACTTACGAACGTAGCTCCAATTAAATCACGAAGTTTGCACGTAGTTACAGAGATACCTTGACAATAGTTCCCAGTAACGTTTTTATTAACAAGCTTTCGAATAATAGTTTTTTCAACACCCTTTCTCGTACTTAAAGAAGCTCTTATTGCACGGCTCTTAGGTAGACAATGCAACGTATTTTTAACACCCTTGCTTCTTACTTGGCATTCCCGCTCTAGTGCGGGAAAGTGCGCCACAAAATATATACCCGTTAATTCTTTGAATCCCTTTTCTATAATTTCTATAACTGTGTTTGGTATTTTCAGGTAGAAAACAATGTGTGAACATGGGTTTTTTTTTGACAGACAATAGACAAGGGCGGTGGCGTGTACGAATTCAAGTGCCAGCATGGTCCGGCAGAGTGCTACGGCAACAAGCTACATGCTTGTGCCATCGACTACCTGGCCAATGTGACTAAAGCGGTCATCTTCAACTCCTGTATGATGGAATCCTCAAGGAAGAATAGAGGATCTGACGATGAAGCTGCTGATGAGGTAAGCTTGGATTGTCAAAGATTATGAAAAAAAGTCGGTTAAGAGTTACACCTAAACTTGATCCTTGTCTGTCTGTTACGCTTTCACGCCTAAGCCGCTGAACCAATCATCATGAAATTTGGCAGAGATATAGCCTGGGATATGGAGAACGACATAGGCTACTTTTTTACGCGATACCCGGGCAGAGCCGCGGTCAAAAGCCAGTATACTGTAATTTTGTCGATGGCCTAAGCAGTGGCGATAAGCCTAGAATTCAAAATTAGAGTAAGCCGACATACTTATAAAAAAAAACTACCTGCCGTATCGCGTGGCAAAGCTTTGCCTGCCTAATAATTGCGTTATTTACGTTGTTGAGCAGACATCGTAAATAACGAAATTAATTAATAATTGCGTAATTTACGTTGTTGAGCAGACGTGTGTTGAACTGTCAAAATGAAAGCCATTCCTAATGTTAGCGTGTTACGCAATTACCCCGCTGCACTAAGCCCGCGTGGTGGATTATGGCCCACTCCCTCACGATCGTTATAGGCTGTTTAACATTTGATTGTTGGATTGATTAGTCTAAATGCTCTAATCACAACGAATTAATTATATTTTGATTTATATTTTTAAGTTAATGAATTAAATATTTATTTTAAATACAACAAATAAATTATTTTCAGTGTGGAAGGGCCATGAACGTAGACACAGAGAAGATAAAACAATGCGCAAAAGGGGATAGAGGAAATACACTCCTTAAATATTATGGAGACGAGAGCAAAAAGGTTGGCTTCGAGTCCGTTCCCTATATCTTGATCAATGGAGTACAGAATGACGGAAACAACTTCTTGAAAGACGTGTGCGCAGCTTTTAAAACACCACCACCAGCGTGTGCGCAAGTAGTTTAAGTAAAATGTTAATATTGTACCTACATTATAAAATAAAGGTAAATTAAAAAAAAATACGTAACTTATAGCTTAGTTTAACAATGTTTTTTTTTTTTTTGTTTTAACTTATTTCAAGGGAAAACGTTGCTTATAGCGCAAATAATCTGACTCACCACGAGTGACCTACCATCTGGTCGTACCTAGGTATATTAAATTTTTTTTAAATAGTTTCTTAGTAAGTTTTTGGAACGATGTTTTTTAACGTAACTTGCGGTAGGAGTAAAATTTAAAAAAAAAATACGTAACGGAAAAAGCGTTACGAGGGAGAGTATTGATTGTTTTCATGGTTTCCGAGGTTGCTGAAGATAAGTCTGGCCAAAAATATCCAAGCAGGCTGCAACCGCTGCAACCATTTAAAAAAAAATAATCATGGTTGTCATTGTCATGGTTATCGAGGATGCTGAAGCCGATAGTGAAGTCAAAAAAAAGATTGAGTATTTTAAAGATAGAGTTAACCGCGTTACATTCGGAGTTGAAGAAAAATCTAAGGAACCTCGTTCTTGATGGGGTGGGCCCGAGCCCACAAGTTCTTTTTTTTAGACAATAACTACTACAGCCAGTTAGAAGTTTATTCAAGAACTCATCCTTACCATTAAAACTTAGAGTTTAGGTAGGTCTACATGATTTGTATTTAAATAATTGCCTGAATTATGTTACCTGCTCTACAAAGTACTCGACTTCAAAGTTCCATCCATCTATATGATCTGGTATAACTCAAGTTTTACAGTGGTAGATACTTAAATAAAAAAGGTCATTAGCGTGAATTAATTTAGGAAATATTTTTTTGCAAACATGTAGGTATGTCCTTTTGCTTGAAAATAAGACCTTCTGTATGGACGTAGAAAATATGGCCGTCCGAACAGTTTTCACCATTTTTTTAAAACAAAAAATACAAAATAAAATATACCCACCTATACCTATTTATGCAGGAAATGTGGCGTTTGTTTTGGAATTTTGCCTGCATTCATAGAAACTCCTATTTATTATAGGGATTTCTATGAATGCAGGAAATTTATATTTGAGATATTATTTTTCTATAGGACGGAAGGCTTTCTGTGGCGTCCTCAACTGGGTTCCGACGAAATTAGCTTTCGACTCAAAACTGTATGTACCTACGGCTTTTTGAAAAGTCACTGCTCAAGTGTTGAATAAAAGAATCGTTACACGTGGTGTTCTGTACAAAGCATTCTATATATCTATAACATTTCCACCGCTGGATGGAACACAGCCACACTTTTTCTCTCTGTGAGAGGGAGTGGGCCGAAATCCACCACACGGGTGTAGTTCTGGTTGGCAGATGTCACCAATACAACCACGTTTATCATTTAAGGGTTTTCTTTTTGTTTGGGAAATCATGAAATAACTTCTCTCGCTCTGGGTGGGGCAGGAGGGCGTGTCAGATTTTACTGACTAAAACCCACCCGTGTTCCCTCAGTTGCCTATGTGCCAGGGGCCACGGTATCTCATTCGAACATCCCACACCCCTGGTAGACATCGGCCCTTGCGGGCCCCATCAGTTGGTGCTGACATCTCTTTGAGGCGCGCGTGGAACATAACGCGCCGTCCACCCGGGTTGGGTCCTTACCGGACCGCGAGTCTGGCTGGGATCAGGCTGGGATCATCACCGCAGGGCGTCTCCTGCGGAAGCTAAGGCCGTGGGGGCGCATATACTGCGTCTCCCTCACGTGCGCCACCTCCCTCTTCGCGAGCATTACTGCTTCGCAGAAGGAGGTGACCGCTACCTGTGCACTCTCGCTCCGTACCATGGCCTGGAATAAAGCCGGACGCGGCGCTCCGCCCAAGCCGGGTAGACCTCCACCGTATGCTCCACCGTGTCCTCAGAGTGATTTTCAGTGGAAACACCCGGCGGTTTCTTCCGCCTCATACAAAACAGGACCCTCCCGAAAACCTATGTCCGGTGAGGACCTGCATCAGTCAGAAGGTGAGGATGCCGTGGTGCCTCTCAAGTCACTATTCAAAGAGGGGACTTACCACCGAAATCGTGGCGTGCCCAATCATTTATAGGTTAATGCACAAGCGAACAAAAAGATAGCCTCAAAACCAGAATATAAGGAAGTTTAAGATAATAATTATGAGGGCAAAGACATTTAATTCTTTACACAAGACAATACAATACGGTAAGTAGGTAAGTAAGAGACGATAAAACATACCGTCACATGGACTATTATCACTATTGGTCATAGGCTATTTGATACGACAATCATTTTGTCTCCAAGCTATTTTTACATTTTCCTGCAGATTTGAGCCGCAGTAGTGGTTCAACTGTGTACAATGACTTATTGCAAGATAGTGTTACTTCATTTATTTATCGGAGTGGCGATATGTGACCCGTTGAATACCGGTAAGCGAATTTTTAAATCATGTTCATGTTTGTAGAGTTGAGAAGTTTTGAAATAATGGGAATTATTTTTAGGAAACTCACTGAAAACACGCAACAACATAGAACACGGGAATGGAACTTCGAATGTGAGTTAAACGAATATTTGCATTTTTTTTAATCGACGTACAAACTGTTCCATGGATTCAGTGAATTTCAGTCCATGATTCTGAATCCCCCTGTGTGTTTATCGTCGAATATTAAAAAAAAACATATTGACCGCGTAGGTATTACACTTTTCTATCCAGCAGCAAATTATTTTTTAAATGACGATAATTTTCTACGTCTAGAGTAAAGTGCTGAATTCATGGTATCAGTTTTTGCGTCGATGTTCACATATATTGTGTTTACTCGTAAAAAGACCTATCGTCACCAACGGATTCAGTACCCGTATAAATAATTACTTGAAACTACTTTTAGTTTTTGTGAGTGAAGTCGCTGTTTACTATACAGGAAAAGTTTTTATCCAGTGCGCAAATTTTAATCATGAATTCAGCATATCATTCTAGAGCCTGTACAGCGTGATCCTGTATAGCGTGCAATTGAATGCACGCAAAACATTGCGTGTATTCAAGTTTTTTTTTGGGCGCAACAGACGTACTGTTGTCGTGAGTGTTTAAAGTTTAATTACAAAACCGTCAAAAAAAGTTGGAGCTTTGACCTTCGATATCTTCGTAACCAGAAGGTTCCCCGGTATGGTCCAGTGCAAAAAAAAATATCACAAAAAGTCCACATTCGCGCGGATGTAAAAATATCGCGGCGTGATTTTATCGGGCACTAGATTTTGAACTCTCGGTATTTAACCGCCGAGCATTGAGAATCCCTAATGGATCATCCACACAAGCTTAATTGAAACTCACACTTGGGCCACTGTTCGAATTCCAACTCTCGACGCTCAGCAGTGCGTTGAAGAGCCAGTACGCAAAAAAAATCCCGCTGCGATATTTTTACGTGTCAATAATAAGTGACTCTCGGCTTCGTTAAGCGTCTTTTTCCACCCTTTATAGTTCCGTACCGGAAACCAATATTTCATTAAAATTTCTGTTTTCCATTGGGTAAGTTATAGTTTATCTACTTACACTGTAAAATATTAAATAAACAGATTTCAATTATCATTTCAGATCTCTTCAGAGGCAACCTCAATAAAAGAAACAGTTGTAGTCAAAGTATATTATGAAACTCTATGTCCATTCAGCGTGAACTTCTTCGTGTACCAACTAAAGCCTGCTATGGAAAGGCTAGGCTCACATTTAGACATCCATTTAATACCCTACGGACACGCTAAGGTACGTAAAATTTCAGTATCATTACGGTTAATGTGACATTTTTAATTTATATAAAACACGCTGTGGGTCATTGCTTAGGCATTACTTCACACGAAATATAAGCATTAAGTATTCGTAGTTGGAAAATAGACTTAAATATACGTAATATAATATGTGGTAATACGTGTATTACGTACACATACCTACGCAAATGTCCTGCAGATCTGGTAGTGTCTTGTGACGGGTAGTTGAGCTCCCTAAAATAGGGTTGAGCTACACGAAGACTGATTGATACCTACATGCATGCCGTCTGTTGGGACAGGTCCGCTCAAAGCTGCAATGGCTCTTTCTTCAAAATGCTCTTCCAGGTATGGCCCTGCATTGTCAGACTCACATTTAAGGTGAAACAACTCCACATTTTTTCCATACAAACTTCGGGAGGGTTTTACTCCACTGTTTGACAATGTATGTACATCAAAACTTGAACATGGTATGGTTTTGTCTTATTATTAATATTATCGGTACGGAAACAGAATACTAAAATGAAAAGCCATTAAAAAGTTATGAGCCAACAAAGATTCGTTTTTCTTGATAATTTAACGTAACTTTGGACATGTTTAAGTAATAAAAGAAGTGTAAAATCTCCAAAACTAAGTGGGTAACGACAAAGCTCAATTATCGAAAAGTTCAATAATCGTAATTGGTGATTGATTTATGCAGCATTTTTTTCAGAAAACCCGATCTTCTGAAGGATTTTCTTAATTTTTACGCGCCTGTTTTACTATAACTGATATTGCAGCTCACTCAATAATGTTGTGCCTGTAGACTATCGTCTAACTGCTCATCACTGATACTACCTTTGTCGGACTCAAAGCCTGGTGAGACAGTTTTACGTTCGAAAAGTGCGGACTCTCAGCCTAGTTTGTATCCCCCCCGAGTGGGTTCCCGCATTGTCGTTGCGGGGGGGCTCAGTAACTGTGGATTCCAGCCACGGTGAAGCCAAGAGGAACCCAAAGGTGGGGCCGCTCGTCAGGGCTTTTGCCTTCAAGCCATTGACGTAGCGGCCAAAAAGTAGGTTGCGATGAGGTGCACCGCAACTGAGGTGGGCCGCGATGTCGAATGGGAGGCATCGCGGCTGAGGGTTACGGGCTGCGGTAGAGGAGGAGTGCCGGTGCTTCTGAGCAGCGCTCTTCCTTTCCGTGGCCTGGACGGGGCCACCGTTTGATGGCGGACGCGGTGGGGCCGCAGGGGAAGAGGAGTGTCGGTATAGCGTCAGCCGCTCTCCCTATCCCCTGCGGCCGAAAAGTGGTAGACGGGACGGCGCGTTGTGTTCCACACGCGCGCCGTCAAAGATGTCAGCAACCACTGGTGGGGTCCGCAAGGGCCGATGCCTGCCAGGGGTGCGGGTTTGTTCAAAAGAGATACCACAGCCCCTGGCATACGGGCTACTGAGGGAACACGGGTGGGTTTTAGTCAGTAAAAGTCTGACACGCCCTCCTGCTCTACTCAGCAGGAGAAGTCATTTGATGATTTCCCACCGAAAAAAGAAAAAACCGGTCAAGTGCGAGTTGGACTCGCGCACCGAGGGTTCCGTACAAACCTGTGGGTATATAAGTAAAAGTTCAAAATTGTCAAAAATATTTTTTTTTATATGACGAAACTAAAAATTTACGGTTTTCGTAATTTTTCCTATATCTGTACTATAAGACGTGACTTCGTACAAAATTTCAAGATTCTAAGTTCACGGGAAGTACCCTGTAGGTTTTGATTCCCGTGCGAGTTTCGAAAATTTGCGGAAATCTGCGGCCTAAATGGCTGTATCTTTTGATTGCGTTGACTTAGAAGGTTGATTTTTCTACAGCTTCCAGGGACAGTAGAACTAAGTATCATATAGAAATTTCAGTTTGATACCTCCACGCGTTCCTGAGAAAAACGGTCTTGACAGACGGACGGACGGACAACAAAGTGATCTTATAAGGGTTCCGTTTTTTCCTTTAGAGGTACGGAACCCTAAAAAAAGCCTAGTTTGAATAAATTACTTAGGCGATCGCAGTATGGTGGTAAAATGCATAGGGAACGCTGTTTTAAAATGTTGACCAACCAATTATTGACGTTTAAAATTTCTTTAAAGATTAAACATTTCTTCGTCTTCACGCATATCGTGTACATACGTAAGCCAAGTGAGAAAGACAACTTACTGCACTGCACTGATGTCGTTCAAGTCCTGGTACAGATGACTTCCATGCTATTATTAAATGAAATCTTTTTGGAATCTTTGAAAACCCTTTACGCTTTACGCAAGTTAAGTTTTCCCTTTCAAGTTGCACTTGATTTAACATAATCTTGCACCAGTACATATCATAGTTTCCTACGCTATGGTTTCACAGAAAAATCTTCAGAACTTTCTATTAACTAGGCCATTGAAGTCAACACAAAGAGAGTAGAAAAAGGTATAGGCCAGTTGTTGAAAAAGTGAATCCACGTTGAAATTCTAAAACAGCACCCTAATTGTGTAACTCACAAATAATCATAATCTGTTTCGTTTTGAAACAGATCGTTAAACCATTGTCATATATATTCGAAAAATGTGTCTGCTCAACAACGCAAATAACGCAATGAATATTGTTGAACTGACAAATTGAAACAGATTATGATTAATCGTGAGTTACGCAATAGGGTATTTTCCAGTATACTAAAAACTATTTTAATTTGAAGATTGGGACGATATATTTAACAGAAAAATTAAATTAAATTTATTTAAATCCATTTTCGCATTTAAAAACGATTAAAATTAAAATTCCTTTTCGTTGTTTTGAATGTACCGCTAAAACGGTCCTTACGGTGACTTTTTATCACGTGACATCGTGACGCCAGCTTTGTGTAAACGGCACCGGTACAAATAGCAGTTTTAGAAGTATTTGTGTACAGAGGCACCGCACACCAGTAATATCACTTTCTATCCATTACAAATCTTGTTAATTAGGTATAAACTCGACATTCATTTGTTTACTTACTAACTACTTTAGTTTACACAAAGTTGAAGTCACGTGATAAAAAGTCATTATAACGAGCGTTTTGGCGGCAAATTCAAAACAACGAAAAGTAAATTTGATTTCAATCGTTTTTAATTGAGAAAATGGATAAAAATTAATAAACTTTTATTTTTCTGTTAATATTTCTTAATTTCCAATCTTCAATTTAGAATAGTTTTCAATAAATTGGAAAATACCCTATTAGGGTGCGGGTTGTTGTAAAACCCGATAACGCTACTATGGAGTTTTCAGGTTTCTCCGTTTGTCTTCTTCTGCCTAGACTTTTAACCAACTAAGTTGGAATCGACTTCCAGTGTAACCGGTTGCAGCTGAACACCAGTATTTCCAACGAAGCGACTGCTTATGACCTCGATTTCCAGTTACTGGGTAAAATGGTACCCTTTGTTAAGACCGGTTGTCAGACTTTCGTACTTCTGACAACCCTTAACGATTATCCAAAGACAAACAAAGACTGACAGACAAAGATCCTAAATTAGAGCCGAAACCAACGTCTTGGCTGTCGTTCTTAGATCTTTGACAGTCATTAGCGATAGGCTTGGCTTAACATGCTTTCCAAGGCACAGTCAGTTCCGGTGCTACTTTGTCCGCTTGGACATGGAAGAATCAGCTTGCGCAGCCTTCAGGTAAAATTTCGTAGAACATAAAATGAAAACCACATTCCTTTCCATCTTTCAGACGCGGCGTGTGTTTGGCGGCTACAAGTTCAGTTGCCAGCACGGGGTCCCAGAATGTTTCGGCAACACGGTGCAAGCCTGCGCCATAGATTTGCTGCGCAATATTACACAGGCCGTCAACTTTAACACCTGTCTTATGCAGAACACCTCCTATCGTACTGGATACCAATACTTCATTTCTGTTTTCCATTGGGTAAGTTTTTATATTACAGACGCCAGCACATCAAGCTCCCTCAAACTGTCAAATTTCTTTGATACATTTTCAACTTATAACATAAGAATAAGGTTCATGTTCAATTGGGAAAATTTGACAGTTTGGGGTAGCTTGATGTGCTGGTGTCTACGCGTCTGTACATAATCATCACATCATGCCTCTATTCCCCAAGGGTAAAGCAGAGGTATATAATAGGACATTCACATTGCTCCCATTTTAAGTCCCATGTTACAGGGGGTAAGCCTAATGGCATCAACCGGGCACAAATCTGCACTCCAGACTGCTACATAGAAATTCCTCACAGGAGAACCATATAGCACAATGTTTGCGACCCTATTTGGGAACCGAATCCAGGACCTCATTCTCTACATTAGCGCTTGTGTATCTGTTTGGTTAAAATGGTTCGCCGCGGAATCTTACTACATTCAAACTACGTCATTATCGTGTATTTTAGAAATCAATGTAACAGTGAGGAATTAAAATGTCATATTCTGTATGTTCCAAGACAATTTGTTGATATTATTAGTACGATATTAGCAGATTTCGTGTGTGATTGACGTGGTTACGAGTAAGGAATCGTTAAGTGGTCATTGTGAATTCAGGCTCTGCTGAAAATTATCTGTTTTGATTGGAATTCAAAACCCGAGGCCAGTAATGGGCAGTGCCTGAGTGCCGACAAGAGATACTTCTTGATTCGCGTTCTTTGTTCGTTGAATGCTATTACATGTAGGCTTTACTAGACGTATAATTTGAAAAGCACGTTATCTAAGCCCTAGGCTACCAAAAGTCAGACACAGTGAAGATCTGAATAACATCAGTCAAGAATTCTCTATTATTGGATTGAAATTATCAATTGTACTTTAAATCTGCCTAGCATTTTCCCAAGTATTTTGGAGTCAGCTTCCAGTCTAACCGATGGATGCAGGTGAATACCAGTATTTCACATGGAGTGACTGCCTATCTGACCTCCACAACCCAGTTACTGGGTAACACTAGGCGCCTTGGTAAGACTGGTGGTCAGGTTTTCGTATTGCCCGTAACGACTGTCAAATATCTACAAGTGATAGTCGGAGTCAACGCTTTAAACGTGCTTTCCGCAGCATCACTGGGCCTAGAAATAAAACAAATTTATGTTAGCGTTCACGCCAAACGCTACGCAAAAATGTATGGAAATGCATACATTACCTGCGGAAAGGACACGACGTAACCCTTCTGCAGGTAATGTCATTCCCATACATTTTGGCGTAGGGTTTGGCATGAACGCTAACAGATATGTGTTTTGTCTAGGCCTGCT
The DNA here is from genome assembly GCA_949987655.1 of Polymixis flavicincta. Taxonomy (NCBI): domain Eukaryota; kingdom Metazoa; phylum Arthropoda; class Insecta; order Lepidoptera; family Noctuidae; genus Polymixis; species Polymixis flavicincta. Next base: position 16,394,916 of record OX465173.1, read on the forward strand.
GATAAATCAATACTACCAACCTATAGATTAAAGTTTAAGGTTAAGTGAACACTTAAAATAACACTCTTCACAAATTATTGCCTCTACCAGTTTCTATAAACAAGACATGCAAGACTTGAACATGATATAATTGACAGTACAAAGCGTAGACCTAAAATAAGCTAAGACCAGTTTCTGCCTAGTTAAATATAATTCTCACAAAACAGGTAAATCAGATAATGACGTGTAGGTACCTACTGTGACTTGTTTCTGTCAAGTCGGAACGACCAGTAAATGGGCACTGCCATAAAAGACTACCAGTTTGTTTCCAGTTTCAACTCTAGTGCCATTCCGAAAGCTTCGGGCCCGAGTAATATTTACCTCTGTGTTGGGTTTTTAACGAGAAGAGCATTGTTCAGAGAAGCTGTATGTAGCTTTATTACTTAAATAGGAAAAATGAGGATAGAAAGTTGCGTGTTTGTAAAACAATTTGCATGTTGCTTCAACTTTGATGTTGTAATCTGTTTTTTCTACATATAAACTATCCCTTACCATTCATTCAGCATATGATTCTAACCCCTAGCGCAGTACTTGTTTCAGCAGTACATATACTAAAATTGGAACGATACAGAGAAGATTAGCATGGCCTCTGCGCAAGGATGACACGCAAAATCGTGAAGCGTTCCACATTTTTTGGTTTGAGAGGCGGCATGGCGTCCTCACCTTCCGCCTGACGCATGTCCTCACTGGACACGGTTGTTTCGGGAGGTTCCTGTTTCGGATAGGGCGGGAGGAAACGCCCGGGTGTTTCCACTGCGAAGATCGCCCTGAGGACATGGTGGAGCACACGGTGGCGGTCTGCCCGGCTTGGGTGGAGCACCGCAGTGTCCTCGTGGAAGCGACCGGCGGCGGCGATCTCTCGCGTCCGGCTTTGGTCCAGGCCATGGTACGGAGCGAGAGGGCATGGGTAGCCGTCACCTCCTTCAGCGAAGCAGTGATGCTCGCGAAGAGGGAGACGGCGCACGTGAAGGAGAAGCAGTCTATGCGCCCTCGCGACCCTAGCCGCGGCAGGATACGGAGACGCCCTGGGCGTCGGGAATCCCAGGCCGATTTCCGGCCACCGTAGGCATGAGCTTGCGGACGGCGAGTAATGGGTAGCTCGCTGTCCGGTAAGGACCAAGCCCAAGTCGCCGGCGCGTTGTGTTCCACGCGCGCCTCAACGAGATGTTAGCACAAAATGATGGGGCCCGCAAGGGCCGAGGCCTGCCAGGGGTGCGGGTTTGTTCGAAAGAGATACCACAGCCCCTAGCATACGGGCTACTGAGGGAATACGGGTGGGTTTTAGTCAGTAAAAGTCTGACACGCCCTCCTGCTCCACCCAGAGCGGGAGAAGTTATTTGATGATTTACCACCCAAAAAAAAAACCCCTAGTGCAGACATTTTTCGTCGGTAATCAAAAATTGTGCATCCACGCGGTCAAAATGAATGGAACAGCAGAATTTTTTATAACCGGCGAAGTTTTTAACCGAATCATGTACTGAATCCATCATGGTAACAGTTTGTGCGTTAATGTCCCTGTCCACTTGTAGATAATTCACAGTCCTGATAATACAAAAGCAGAAGTTATGCCTTTTTTCTTTTGTTTTCTTTTTCAGTGTGGTACCCAGCATGATGTAAACGTTCAAGAAATCTGGGAGTGCGTGAACAGTAAGCGTGGTTCGATTCTTCTGAAAGGATACGGAGATGAGACTCATGCCCTTGCTCCATCTTTCGTTCCTTTCCTGACTATAGACGGATCCACGGAGTACCAAGACCAAGCTATGAGCAATCTATTTGCAACTGTCTGCCTAATGCTGAAGCCGATGCCAAGGGAATGTACTATGATCTAATTAGATGTAGAATTTATTTATAAGTTTTATGGAGTAAATGTCGAATAGATAAGTAGTTAAAGTGATTTCAATCATACGCTTACGTTAACATTCAACGCGATCCCAAGCAAATCCACATTCATTCCGTTCTGGAGCTGTCGCGGTGGTGAAGACGGATGTGCAGCAGCATTGTCTCCTATCTCATGGTACCAGATTATTTGAATTGTAACAGTCCTATCTGATCTCAGTGCGAACAATCGGCGAATCTTTCAAGAATTCCAGCTCTTCTAGCTAGAAAGTGCCTACTCAATAAACTAATGAGAAATTCCGTTCACGCTTGATCCAACCTAAATAAATACTGAATTCCCACCAGATAAAACCGTTTCCCTCTCGCGCAGTAGGTACATCTATAGAAGGCTTTCTTCTTAGACAGCAACAATCCCGGTGTAGCCCACATGAAGACAAAAGAGAATCGATTCCCGCCACGGAATAGCGGCATTCGTATGTGTCGAGCACGTAGCAATGTAGCCGAAATCCTAAATGGTTGAAACTATTGTTCTGTCGTATAGCTCGACAAACTTGGGCTTTTGAAGGCTCCCGGGGAATTGTCGGTGCATGTGGACACTTTCCCACAAGCCTCCGTCGCGTCGGCGTCGTCGCGTTGTCGCCGCGTCGACTCGTCGTTGTCAGCGGGAATCTGGCCAAACTGTAACACTACTTATTGTTCTCTGCCTTTGGTTGCGTGCGACGAAATAATAACAGTTTCACCTCTTGCATCGTCGTCGCAGCTTCGCTGATAACTATGACACCAATTAATTTGTGTTGGTTGTTTTACTTCGCAGCGACAGTGGTTTGCTAATTAATTAAGATTTTATAGCTGAGCAGTTGGTTTTATTTGGTTAGAGTTTGCAGCAGTAAAACCTACATATTTATTTATTTTGCGGGTAACTACAATCGTTTTACTGATCAACCTATAAACACTAAATACACTTTAATCCAGAAACAACCCTTAAGGCGCTGTGGAAATAGATCAAGCAGACACAAGTTTAAGGAAATAAGGGTTAAGGAAATAGTACATCAGAAACGATTACTCTACTGACCACAAAAGTGATTTACTTAGGTAATTATTTAAGCCAGACATGAAGTATATTAATGCCTAGTTTGATTTATATTTGGTAGCTGAGCTAGGTAGGTTTATCCACAAAAATATTTACTAAGGTAGGTCCGTACTCAAAGACATGCTAGATCAATCTATCTCTACAGTTTATGATAGTAAATATCCACCGCAGCTATTTCTGACCATTTGATAAAGACGCTTTAAAATAAATATTATTATTAATGATTCAAGCTCCTTGATTATTGAGTAAATCTTAATAGGGCGATCCAACATCAATTGCTATGTAATCGTTTAAGGCGTTTTACATGTAAATATTTTGGTAGGATATTGTATGGACATTAACAAACGTGTTTTTTTACTGTTAAATACATATTTTTGTCGTATTGAAAACCCAATTTAAGTAAGAGATCCACACGGAAAGCGTGGTATGCACCGGCGACCTGCGTCGGTGAATCATGTCACAAGCATTTATTGAATTCGTTTCGTTATGACTAAGAGAACATTGTGACCGCTGCCCATTGGCCATAAACACTATATTTAAAACTGCATACGATAAAACTGAGATACATTGTACCTACCCAATGAGTAATGAAATATTTAAAAATGTTAGAATGAGAACTAACCACGATAAGACAATTTCCAATGCCATATTAGGTATTATGAAAATTGTATTAATCAAAGGACCTGTTTACTTTCACTTCTGAATTCCAAAGTTGGATTCCCAATGGGAAGAAAAGTAATTAATACTCAGGGCATTGTTCAAACAAAGTCTTCGTTCCACGATGAATACCCTAAGGTCCAATTATTTGAGACAAAGTCGTCATATTACAAGTTGGCAGAATGTTTCTTTAACAGCTTAGGTCGTAACCGTTATCTATTTAAGGAACAAAACAATTGTATTTAAAAAGAAATGTAGCTTCTTAATGACATAGATTAAACTATACAGGATAAGTTTTTATCCAGTGCGCAAATTTTTACCATGAATTCAGCATATCATTCTAGAGCCCCTAGCGCAGAAATTTTTCGCCGGTTATACAAAAAAAAACCAGCTGTTTCATAGAAAAGTGCAATACCTACGCGGTCAAAATGTATGGAACAGCTGTTTTTTTTTTTGTATAACCGGCGAAAAATTTCTGCGCTAGGGGCTCTAGAATGATATGCTGAATTCATGGTAAAAATTTGCGCACTGGATAAAAACTTATCCTGTATGTTTGAGCAAATAAAACGTTGTACAAGTAGGTACGTTCGTTTCAGTTAAAACTGTTAAAAGCCTTTAATTAAACGCTTTGCTTTTTACAAGCGGCTGCCTCAAACTGCTGCAGTGCAATAATTGTAAATATTCTGTAGTTCGGTCGGCAATCGAAACACCTACATAGTTCGTTCATACTGAGTTTTACGATTTAATTTTCAAATACTTAGTTTAGCTTAGTGAGTGTACCTACCTGTACCTATATTGGTTTGACCTATATTTGTTTGGTGGTAACTAACCAGTTTCGTGAATATTTTCGACGCTAAACGCAGGTAGGTAAAGGGATCTTCATTCTATATACAATCGAAACTGCTTTAACTATTAAACTTGACAGCTTTGCTATATAACCCATTTATTCTTCCTCTTCAGTAGAATATCAATTTTCCTCTTCACAAACGTGCTAGTTACATTAACTATAACAAAATAAACTCAGGAAAAATACTCAACTAAATAGTGGTTTAGTACAATTGTGTGCAAAGTGTTACGCTGACGTCAGTGGTACGTGACTCCACAGCAAACCGATACTTTGATTGACACGAATCCGCAAATGAAATCGACAACGACGAAAAAACTGTTGCAAAAACTTATTTCTTTTCTACGACTGTACATAGACGACGTGAATTTTCACAGTTAAATGAAAACAGGTGGTTCGTATAAAAATGTGTCGATTTCTTACAACAATAGGTATTGAAACTATTATCAATTTGTGTGACTTTGTTATACTGAGAAATGAATAAGAATCATAAACCAAGCCATATGATGCATGACCCTACCGGATAGCATTTAAACCAGCAGTCACGTTTTTATCAGTCCTATGTTCTAAGAAAATATTCAGAAGAAATATCGATCATACTGCTTGCTGTACGTTTACAATGACTTGAAACAGGTCTAGATTTTAAAGACGCTCAATTTATGTAATATTAATTTCACGGTTGTACCACTTTCTTCCTAGTCGGGTTAGCCTCGGCCGGATTAGCGCCGATCGAAGTTTCAATGAACTTCTTGAGACTAGCACAAACTAAATTAGGCTTTAGTAGTTACCGGCTATCGATATTTCATCAAAACTTCAATATATCGCCAACATCTACGACCTACTTAAATCATAAAACCGGTAAATGACTGTTTTCTATACATGACTTTTCTTTTCCTTGTATTTAAATAATATGCTACGGAAAGGTTAAAACTTTTTTCAAAAAAATAACAACCGACTTCCAAAAAAACACTACAAAGTGCAAAATAACTTTAATTTCGGAAGTCGGTGACTTTGAATGTGTATTTTAATTATTCGTCACCGCCTTCCGAAATTAAAGTTATTTTGCACTTTGTAGTGTTTTTTTGGAAGTCGGTTGTTATTTTTTTGAAAAAAGTTTTTATTTTTCACTTTTTAGTTACCTACGCCCACACCAATTCGAAATTTCATCATCCTTAGGGTCAAACCAATGCATATTTATACGATAGCCGCATTCGCGGTTGATTTGCTGTAATGTTTTGAAGAGTTCCGTTGTCTGTCTCCGAAACGCATCATCAGATCTATATGAAATTTATATGGGACCATTTCGGAATAAACCCCTTTCGAACAAAAAAAGAATTTTGCAAATCCGTTTATATACGACGGAGTTATGCCCGAACATACATAAAAAAAAAAAATATAAACATGTCGAATTGATAACCTCCTTCTTTTTGAAGTCGGTTAAAAACAATGAAACACGAAATTCTCACAACTCGACACACGACTCATTCATAATTATTTCCTACAACATTTAAAATATCTAAAATCCACTGACCCACTAACGAATCTAAATACGAATAATTGCATGCAAATGTATGATTGCAAAAAAATAATAACAAACTTGTTTGACAAGCTTGCGTTTTAGCAGCGGTAATGTGCAATGCGAACCTTTTGAAACAGCCAGCAGTCGAGTACATCGCAGTGAGTAGCGACGCACTTCCGTGCAAGAGCCTAGTTGCACATTCCCGATTATTATGAGCTTTGACAGACCTTGCATGCTAATTAAAAAGTTTGCATATAAAACAAAAAACTAGCGGCACATCGCCCGCGGCACTGCGGAGCTGTTTCATGCAGTTCGTTTGTTTTTGTTCGAAAATGAACGTGCGTGGAGGCACCTATGTGTATGCTCGCTGCATAGAGGTAATGGAACCGTTAAGTAATATAGATGTACTTATGATAAGATGAAGGTTTCGTAGAATTACGTAGCAGACATCATACCTACATTCGTTTGTAACAAAATAGTAAGTAATAAACTACTAGCGTAGATATGTAATGATAAATTGACGTCACACTACAGGCTATTCATTCGTATGGAGGTCTCCTATTCACTGGTTTACGCTATAATAGTTCATTAGAATAAAAACCTTGACTTCGCAATTGAAATTGGACACCGCCACCGCAAAATCTTGCGTACCAAGTACAAATAAAGTAATAGAAACGTGGTATTTTCTCGAAGTAACTGTAGCGTAAAATCGCTACGGTTAAAACCTCTTCCAATCCTAATCCAAACTTTTCAACAAAATTTTTCTTCATGGCTGTTATTCTCATTTGAACCAGGAATCCGGAAAAAATCGTCGGTTGTTTCCTTTCAGACGATGTCATTGCTTTTTTGGGACCCGATACGTAATGGTCGAGCTTATCTTTTTTTGTGTTTAATATTGAAAATTATCATGTGTTGGTAAAGGTTTTACTGTTGGTGCAAACCTAATAATATAAAGTATCTTAGCACAAGTATAACAGTGACCCTGTGATTTTCTGGTTAATTTAAGTAGCGGTTTGTGTTTCTCTCACACTTTTATTTTTTTACGCTACAATATGTTTAATTTTGATTTTTTTAAAAAAAGGTACAAAACAAGTAATTAAAATATAAAAAAAGTTAAATTATCTATTTCTAAAAAAAAAAAATGATTTTTTTTTCTTTTTGGGACCTTAATGCGTCGAGGTGGGTTTGCTTAGTGGAAAAAGAAAAAATGTTATTGAAAGTATTATGCAAATATTTTAAATCTGACCTAACAAAAAATCGATTGCAATCGGTTAAAGTTAGGGGAGTAAGCAATATAAGTAATTTTAATCGCGAAAACACTAAGAGAATCCAACGCGTGTTGATAGGCCTTAAGTCAGAAAGTTGTTATTTTTTTGACATGAGAATTTTTGATAAAAATTATATAAATCGGCTGCACTTTAAAATAGGTCTCTTGCTGCGAAAAACACGGATAATTGCTGGACTGCTGAACACGTCTGTCGGGTGAAATGTAGAAATCGGGGAACCACAGAACTGCGGCGCCCGCCTCTAACTCGAACACGTCTCAATCCTTGTAGATAGTCGTCTCGGCACGTGAGGTGTTTGGATTACGGGCGAGAGTGTCCCGACCTCCGTCGTCGATAACTGACGTCGCTTGGCCGTAGGGTGGAGCCAAAAATCGGCTTGTAACGGGATCTAAACAAAAAAGAAACTTCAGACCACCGATACAAGCTGAATCTTGATTAATTATGAATCTAAAGTGAAATAGATCGAAAAGAAAAAAAAACGACAATACATACCAAATTAACCAGAAAATCACAGGGTCACTGTTATACTTGTGCTAAGATACTTTATATTATTAGGTTTGCACCAACAGTAAAACCTTTACCAACACATGATAATTTTCAATATTAAACACAAAAAAAGATAAGCTCGACCATTACGTATCGGGTCCCAAAAAAGCAATGACATCGTCTGAAAGGAAACAACCGACGATTTTTTCCGGATTCCTGGTTCAAATGAGAATAACAGCCATGAAGAAAAATTTTGTTGAAAAGTTTGGATTAGGATTGGAAGAGGTTTTAACCGTAGCGATTTTACGCTACAGTACCCCATTTCCAGTAAAAAAAAATTGAGAGTTGCAACACCATTGAAAGATGAATGGCAACCCTAAAAGAAAGGTGAGTGATGACCCTAAAAGAAAGGTGAGTGACCACCCTAAAAGAAAGGTTAGAGACCATCCCTAAAAGAAAGTATCAACCCGGTGAAAGAGTGACAACGCTATAACAGATTGACAACACTAGAACAGATCAACAACACAATAGGGATAGAATCAACCCTATAAAAGAGTGATGATAACCTTAAACAAACTAAATAAACTAGCCTAACTAACCTTAAACTAAATAGATCAAATCAACAACATCGAAGTGCAGCTGATACTGAATAAAATTGAAAGTCGGCCTTCAGTTTAGACGTTATCAGTGCGAGCTTCAGATGCGTACTAAACTACTACATACTAGCAGACAGCAGTCTTGTGTATTCTTTGGAATCGTCTGTTGTGAATGTGTTTTCTAACATGGCAGATGAACCCAGGGACCGCTGTTCCGCATCAGAAGTGCCAATAAATGGTACGCCTTTTATCGAACGACGAACCTCTGTTTCACTTTCATAACTCAACATTAAAGTTTTAGAACATTAACTCAGTAAATAGAGTTCGGTTTAATTTCCCTCATATAATTTGCTAACTGACTTAAAAAAGAGGTTCTCGGTTTGACCTGTGTTGGTATGTTTGTCCACGATTTTCTCGCGTTTGGCTGAACCGATTTTGATACGGTTTTCTAACAACTTATACACACCTTGTCCGATTTTTATTTGGTTTCATCTGGAATGTTAGTTTTAGATAGTAATTTATTCTCTTTATATTTACCTAAGCTTACAGCTTATTTGAAATATTTTTACGTATTTTACTTTAGGCGGATCCAAATAGCGACATCTAGTTGCTACGAAGGAAACTATTTATTAGCCGACAATTTTTGGTTACTGTCTGTTTTTTGCTTACGCACACAGATGGCGTTATTTGTAACTTTAGTGTTGGGACTTTGTTCATAGACTCTTGGCGATGATGAAATTTTTCCCCTTGGCGATGACGGAAATTTTTATCACTAATTTTTGGTGTTACCAAACTTCTCTTTTATTTGTTGTCAACACTGAACAGATCTCCCTCTTCTGTTTTTTGTAAAGTTTTTTTATATTATTCTGAAGAAGCGTTCTTCATTTCTTCAAGTACCTAATGTAAATAAAAGTACGGTACTCCTTAGATTTAAAAAATAACTTTGTCTTTTCAAATATGAAGTTTAATTCACATTAGTTTAGCCTCTTGGTTAAACACACAACCTCTTTGTTTGATAGGGAAGACCTTATGGATTCTTCCGGGTGCTATGGTCAGACTCTAAGCAACTATTTGGCTGAAAGTCGGACTTAACTCGTGTCGAATTCGTCCTCCCTTGGCATAAATAAACCCTCATATTTAATCCGTGTTTTGATGGGTCAGACTCTAAGCATCTATTTAGCTGAAAGTCGACTTAATTAGGCACGTGTTGAAATATGCTTGAACAATGGTCTATTTCTTGACTGAGGTCGCATATTTTTTTGACTGACTTCTCACATTCCCTTTTGACTGCGTGTCTACTTTTTTGACTGCATGTCTACCTGTTTGACTGCTAGTCTCCTGTTTGACTGCACGTCCTCTTTTTGACTGCACGTCCTCTTTTTGACTGCACGTCCTCTTTTTGACTGCACGTCCTCTTTTTGACTGCACGTCCTCTTTTTGACTGCACGTCCTCTTTTTGACTGCACGTCCTCTTTTTTGACTGCATGTCCTCCTTTTTTGACTGCATGTCCTTTGTCTGGTCTTCTTTTGACTTGTCCATTTGTGACTTGTCTTCTTTGACATATGCCCCTTTTTTACTTAAGTCCTGTCCTTGTCTTTGACTTCAAGTCGTGTGTTTGACTTCAAGTCGTTTGTTTGACTTCAAGTCGTTTGTTTGACTTCAAGTCGTTTGACTTCAAGTCGTTTGTTTGACTTCAAGTCGTTTGTTTGACTTCAAGTCGTTTGTTTGACTTCAAGTCTTTGTTTGACTTCGAGTCTTTGTTTGACTTCGAGTCTTTGTTTGACTTCGAGTCTTTGTTTGACTTCGAGTCTTTGTTTGACTTCGAGTCTTTGTTTGACTTCGAGTCTTTGTTTGACTTCGAGTCTTTGTTTGACTTCGAGTCTTTGTTTGACTTCGAGTCTTTGTTTGACTTCGAGTCTTTCTTTCTTTGACTTGACTTGTTGTTTAGTAGTATTTGTGCTTGTAAATACTTATGGGATTCTTAGTTCTCATGTCGTTTGTTCTTCTAGTTCTTAGATAACTCGTAGGTCTAGGAGACGCATCTGAAGCTCGCACTGATAACGTCTAAACTGAAGGCCGACTTTCAATTTTATTCAGTATCAGCTGCACTTCGATGTTGTTGATTTGATCTATTTAGTTTAAGGTTAGTTAGGCTAGTTTATTTAGTTTGTTTAAGGTTATCATCACTCTTTTATAGGGTTGATTCTATCCCTATTGTGTTGTTGATCTGTTCTAGTGTTGTCAATCTGTTATAGCGTTGTCACTCTTTCACCGGGTTGATACTTTCTTTTAGGGATGGTCTCTAACCTTTCTTTTAGGGTGGTCACTCACCTTTCTTTTAGGGTCATCACTCACCTTTCTTTTAGGGTTGCCATTCATCTTTCAATGGTGTTGCAACTCTCAATTTTTTTTTACTGGAAATGGGGTACTGTAGCGTAAAATCGCTACGGTTAAAACCTCTTCCAATCCTAATCCAAACTTTTCAACAAAATTTTTCTTCATGGCTGTTATTCTCATTTGAACCAGGAATCCGGAAAAAATCGTCGGTTGTTTCCTTTCAGACGATGTCATTGCTTTTTTGGGACCCGATACGTAATGGTCGAGCTTATCTTTTTTTGTGTTTAATATTGAAAATTATCATGTGTTGGTAAAGGTTTTACTGTTGGTGCAAACCTAATAATATAAAGTATCTTAGCACAAGTATAACAGTGACCCTGTGATTTTCTGGTTAATTTGGTATGTATTGTCGTTTTTTTTTCTTTTCGATCTATTTCACTTTAGATTCATAATTAATCAAGATTCAGCTTGTATCGGTGGTCTGAAGTTTCTTTTTTGTTTAGATCCCGTTACAAGCCGATTTTTGGCTCCACCCTACGGCCAAGCGACGTCAGTTATCGACGACGGAGGTCGGGACACTCTCGCCCGTAATCCAAACACCTCACGTGCCGAGACGACTATCTACAAGGATTGAGACGTGTTCGAGTTAGAGGCGGGCGCCGCAGTTCTGTGGTTCCCCGATTTCTACATTTCACCCGACAGACGTGTTCAGCAGTCCAGCAATTATCCGTGTTTTTCGCAGCAAGAGACCTATTTTAAAGTGCAGCCGATTTATATAATTTTTATCAAAAATTCTCATGTCAAAAAAATAACAACTTTCTGACTTAAGGCCTATCAACACGCGTTGGATTCTCTTAGTGTTTTCGCGATTAAAATTACTTATATTGCTTACTCCCCTAACTTTAACCGATTGCAATCGATTTTTTGTTAGGTCAGATTTAAAATATTTGCATAATACTTTCAATAACATTTTTTCTTTTTCCACTAAGCAAACCCACCTCGACGCATTAAGGTCCCAAAAAGAAAAAAAAATCATTTTTTTTTTTTTAGAAATAGATAATTTAACTTTTTTTATATTTTAATTACTTGTTTTGTACCTTTTTTTAAAAAAATCAAAATTAAACGTATTAAGTAGCGGTTTGTGTTTCTCTCACACTTTTATTTTTTTACGCTACATAACATAAGTTCTAAGCTCATTTATCTCTGGACTAGTTTTTACAGATGTAGGTAGACAGAATTGTATGTACCTACTTACAAACAATGCATTACGAAGCTAGGAAAGTTTTACTGGTAAATTATTTTCCTCGTTACTCATATCAACTTTGTTCTAGTATTGCGTAAAACCCTAATTTGATTTAAGAGAGCAAGATTTTGTATTTTACCAGAAGAGGTAGAGGAAAATATAGCTGAATTAACCCTGAAAGATTTCTTCTTCTATCTCAAATTGCACAGTTATTCCATATCTAGCTACGTAGCTAGTACTTACAATTTGCATCCGCGACAATTGATTTTCCAAAGTGCCAGCATTTCCGCAAATTCCCTTTTCAAATGTCTTTCTACAGTAAAAATACAGCAACATTAATAAAGTCTGGTAGACAGAAACTGTCTCTGAATGTAAATCACTGGTGGTGCTTGGTATTCATATTACTCATACATTTTGGCTGGCGTTCTTTGGAAGATGCATTCATAAGTACTTTCTTTAAGAGCGACGTAGAAATTAAAATTTGTTAAGGTGGCACCTCCAAGGTAGGCCGTTTTTTTTTAGTTTGGGAAATCATCAAATAACTTCTCCCGCTCTTGGTGGAGCAGGAGGGCGTGTCAGACCTTTACTGACTAAAGCCTACCCGTGTTCCTTTAGTTGCCTGTGTGCCAGGTATCTCTTTCGAACAACCCGCACCCCTGGCAGGCGTCGGCCTTTGCGGACCCCAACAGTTGGTGCTGACATCTCTTTGAGGTGCGTGTGGACCACAACGCGCCGTCGACCCGGGCTTGGTCCTTACCGGACAGCGAGCTACCCATTACTCGCAATCCGCAAGCCCGCGCCTACGGTGGCCGGGAATCAGCCTGGGATTACCAACGCCCAGGGGTCTCCTGCGGCGACTAGGGCCATGAGGGCGCATATACTGCCTCTCCCTCACGTGTCCCGTCCCCCTCTACGCAAGTATTACTGCTTCGCAGAAGGAAGTTACGGATAATTCAAATTTACTAACGTTTTTCGCAATTTACAGGCCAGTGTCAGGTTGTATGTTTATTAAAATATGATTCAAGACCGTAACATGTATGTATTTACATAAATAATCATTAAAATCTTTAATATAACCCTCGCAGTTTATTCTTCTTCTTAGCGCGTCGATAGCAATCTAAATACAGTCAGTCAGCCCAGAATTTGGCTACGAGCTGGCACTTTCAGCAGCGTCCATCAACTCCTGAAGCGTGCAGACAACAGGACACGCTAGGCAGGATATTAACTACTCTAAGATCATTTAATTTCATTGAATGATTTTTTCATGAAATCATCATTCAATGGTATTGAAAATGGATGTGAAAATTTGAAGTTCCCGAGTTACCCTGGAGCTACCACCTCAAGTGGAGAGTCCCAAACTCCCAACATATTTCACGACGATATTATAAAACGACTGTCTGGTAAGTACGTACCTATTAGTTCGTTCGAAGCGTGTGCTAATGTTGGTTCGATTCTCAGCATAAAAGGTATGTATATTTTGCGTGCCATCGGGTGATGGCATGACAGATGATGAGGCGGGCGCATAGCAAGGCTGCCACAAGGCCAAGGTCCGAACTATGTAAATCCCGTGATATGATTGGTCCCGTGGTAACCACCATTGTTTGAGCACCGCACGGTCAGCTCCGTTAATCAGTGCGATAATTAGATAAGAACCGTGCTCCGAGGACACCACATCGTTGACATTGTACCCGAAAATATCAGGTTGAGTCTAGTGGATTCTTAAGAAAGAGCAGTAATAGTATCTGTGCCTTGTAAAATATCACAAATAATGAGCAGTGTCAAAATGGTTAACCAGTCATGCCAAGAGGTATGACTGGTTGTTGAGTTTTTAGAGTCCCCAGAATCTTGAGAGATCCATAGGTGCTTGTACAGACGCCAGCACATCAATCTACCCCAAACGGTCAAATTTCTTTGATAGATTTTCAACTTTATTTCACAAGCACAAGGTTCGAGTTCAATTGGGAAAATTTGCCAGTTTGGGGTAGCTTGATGTGCTGGCGTCTGTACATGGTTGGTGTTCTTGCAATGCGAGAACATATTACACACTGATGAGTTAGTAGGTTAGGTTGAGTTATTATCTAATACATATTATTGAGCAGCAGGAAGAAATTACTTTGATAACTTATTGATAAACTTTGTCATAGATGCAGTGTTTACAGTGGTAACATTTTATGCAACAAAGTTTATCATTTCCTATGATGCAAAAAAGGACATGATTCACGATTGACAAAGGCCAACTAAAGGCTGAGTGTAACATTTGTAAAATACAATTGTAAATTTACAAATAATGAAGATTGTTAAAATGTTTTTCGTAATAGAATATGTACATATTATTGAACAGCAGGAAGGAACTTTGATAACTAATAGATAAACTATATCGTAGATGAAGTGTTTACAGAAATTACATTTTATGCAACAAAGTTTGTCATTTCCTATAATGCAAAAAAGGACTTGAATCACGATTGTTGTAGTTATTGTTAATTTTCTGACAGCGATGATGAATCCAACCCAGTTTTGAAGAAGACGTGTTCGAGGTCACCGAGACACCAATCCTTGTCATCCATGAGTCATCAACTCTTCACGATTAACTCTCTGGCTGTAAAATGTTAAATGATTTATTGATGTTGCGAATTAAACTGGAAAGAGAAGTAATAACAAAATTACAGAAATAAGTCATGCCATGGGTCTTGTGCGATATTTCAGACTGCAATATTTCTCAAAAAAAAAAATGATGAGTTTTGTGGTGTTAAGAAAGAGAGGCAAGATACAAACACACGCAATATACATAGATGCAGCCAACAGTAAATTATCACAGCGATATTACCTTGACTTAGAAGACCTTTCAATCATTTTCAATCTGCCTAGCCTTTTCCAAACTATGTTAGGGTCGGCTTCCAGTCTTACCAGCTGAATACTGGTATTTTACACGGAAAGACTGCCTATCTGACCTCCACAACCCATTTGCTGGCTATCACGTTACCCCTCCATAAGAATGGATGTCAGAATTTTAGGCTGCTGAATATGTCACCACTGTGAAAGATCTACGATTGACAGCCGGGCCCTTAGATAGGTTTCCGAGGCACGGATTGGTCTCGATATGTAAAACCATCACCCATCCACGAACTAACCGCGGGAAGCGTATTTTAAGCTTCGATCGACCCACGTGGCTGTTATAAAAAAAAAAAATCAAATCATTTTTATTTCAGGCATAAGTACAGACATACATTTCATTCATAGTGACTACATGTCATAAATAAACAAACATTATAATATTAAGCAGGTATTTTGGGTACAAATTAAGGATTGAATTATTACTTTCATGCAATATTATAAATTAAATTAGATAGGCCATTACATAGGATAGGATAGGTAGGTAGGGAGGATAGGTCATTTACATAGTTCCTGCTTTACCATGGACTATAATAGCAATACAAGTTTCCACGGGGTCGCGGTCGGTTGACCTTCCCATGGAAAGGGAATCGAAGCGAGAACAAACACTAGATCATTTGCTAGTCCATCATTCTGTCTTACTAATTGCACACGTCCTTTGCAGGGCTTTCATAGCTTAAGTTATTGTTTATTTATTTCCAAAAAACTTAACCTTTAACACAATGATTTTAGCCACACAATGAAAACCTCTCAGGGTTTATCTGTGTGATGGCGAGCCGCTCATTTTAATTAAAAATAAAATAAAAACGGTAGTTGCAAACAAGAAATTGAAACAAAATGTGAAATTAAATTTATGACAATATCGAAAACAAACAAAAATAAAATAAAAACAACTACAAGCAATAGTAACTACATTACAATATAAAACTTTACAATGACAATAATACTTAACACACATTTTATTTACTTATTTTTCTAACACTACCTATTTACCTACATTATACTTATTTTAAATTCTGATCTCTTACATATACTAAGAGAAATGTTGTGTTAGGAAATGTTTCGATTTATACGTAAAACTTTTTGAACTTGTTCTGTAAAGCGTTTGCAAGTGCAGGTACTTACAGGAAAACTGTTAATTATTAGGAGTATTAAGATTTTGCATTTCAAAAATAAATAGACGAAATCCGAAGTAACTACTACTAGATAGGTATCTTCTTATGATACTATTCAGTCATAAAGGAGAGTCAACGGCACAGCGAGCACTCTATAGATACAAACATGAAATTCAGAGGAAATGTCCCTCAGAGGGCGCAGAGCTGTACTTGCTAAGTAAGAATTCTTAGAAACTCTACCCCTCAGCGGGTCTAAAGTTAGTTTTGCTAAGATATTGAACGAATACCATCAATCAGTTAAAGCTGAAACTATAATTTCTATAGTTAGGTACTGTGACTTTAAGTAATGTAAGTAGTTAATATTATTGTCTGTGATTGGTGAATTATATTAATTGATGTTGTTTTGCCTCCTAGCAAAATGTACGGTAGGCCCATTCTTAAGAGCTGAAAATTGTAATAGTGGGTTTTTTGACGCGCTGGTATTCACTCTGTTGCAGCGGCGAGGCGTCAATTTTACTAGAGAGAAGCCGAAGCGAAGTCGGCTTAGTCGGCTAAAATTAATGTATAGGAATGTAAAGAATTATATATGATAAAAAATAGAGTTGCCGATGTGATTCCGTGAAGGGTAGCCGATAGGAATCGTGTTATATGAAAGAACAGAAAGATCGAAAAGTGCGTTTATTGTTTATTCGTTTATTGCTTCCGCCACTGCTTTGTTGGATTATCAATGCTCGCCTCAACACCGAGAGTTGAAAATCAAGTACGCCATATTTCATCGCGTTAAAAAATCGTCCGTGCGTTTGTTACCTACAGGCCTAGACGAAACACATTTCTGTTAGCGTTCACGCCAAACGCTACGCCAAAATGTATGGGAGTGACATTACGTGCGGAAAGGATCAAAGGACACGACGTAACCTTTCCGCAGGTAATGTCATTCCCATACATTTTGGCGTAGCGTTTGGCGTGAAAACGCTAACAGACATGTGTTTTGTCTCTAGCCACTGGGCTCACTGATGGGGGTGACGCTACGCTCCTAGAAGGCACTACCATTGAATACACCTCAGACAAAGAAGACCTGCTCACCACCACGTGCTTTGTATCCACGGTTTAACTAGGTATTTAGGTACTGAATTAATACCTACATAGTTATCATTTCAGTACCTAGATACCGTCAATTGTGGCATCTGTACTTTCGATGAGCAACTTTGCCAATGAAAACTATATTAAAATATCTCTCGATTACTAAAGAATTGGTACAAAATTAAATAGTAGATTAGGTATTCTACTTATTATCGCTTCGATATTTAAATGGCAACAGATTTTTAGTTATCGAGAGAAATTTAAGTACATGTAGTGAGGGTAAAGTTGCTATGGAAGGTAAAGATGTAACAATTGACCGTATCTAATAATATGAATATCACATTTTATATTAGTTACTCACGCCCGTACCTACAACACACTAATTCGTAATATCTCAATTTCTATTACAAATAATACATGTAGTGTAAACAAAACAAGGAAAAAAGAGGGTGTATTGTATCCTCCCCTGTTCCTGGCAGTCTGCCCACAATACGTGTGCCCGACGCCACGTGCGACCTTACCGAAATGAGTTTACTAACAATATTGCACATACGGACATATTTGACCAAATTCAATGCAAATAAAATATTTTGTGCTTTGTGTAATTTATTTGTGTCCGGTTGATGGCAATAGGCTCGCCCCCTTATATCTTAAACATAACTGGTGAAATATTATAATATACTAGCTTTTGTCAGCGGCTTCGCCCGCGCGTAACTTTTATCCCCTATTTATCGCCCTTAGGGGTTGAATTTCAAAAAATCCTTCCTTATTCCTTGTCTACATTATAAAGGGAACCTCTGTGCAAAATTCCAGCTTTCTAGGTCCAAGGGTTTGTGCTGAGCGTTGATGAGTCAGTCAGTCAGTCAGGACTTTTCTCTTTATTTATGTATATTATGATTTCCCATTGAACATGTACCTATTGTACAGAATAGTCGCTTTTCATGAGAAAACAAAAAATTGCATCCACAGGACACAGTACAACTTCCATGTTTTAGTAATGTATGCAATGTTAATTAATCACAATAATATTCTGTCTGCTCCCGTACCTAACCTACATAATATGTCTGCTCAGTAGTAGGTACCTATGGCCTAATTTTGACAATGTAAATGATAAAATACGAACTAGCAGATGAATATCGATGTAGTACCTAGGTAAAATTTATAATACGGAATAAATATAATATTACCTATGTATAAATAGCTCTGTATAACTGTATGTAGGTAAAACCCTATTTATCACAGAACGCCATGAATACAATAATAGTGTAGGTACCTACTAATAATAACAATTAACTTTACATATAACTACACAAAGAGTTGAATTACAATATTTATAATTTCAGAGTATTTAGGTCCATAACTCCATATTGATATAACAATCACAGCAGTGATCTATCTAGTTATAGTGTAGTTATAGGTAATTTATCGTTTACCGAGAATAGACACTTTTATCACAACAAACGGGACGTACGTCCACATTAGTATACCTACTTAATACACAACATAACATCACTCCTTGTTTCCCCGAAGGGTTGGCCAGAGGTGTACCTATAGTACACCCATATTTCGCCAGTTATGATTGAGTCCCATGTAATAGGGGGCGAGGGTGATCTTCCTTTGTCCCTTCAGAAGACTCATTGACGTGTGCATACTTCCCATCCTCAAATATGGTGGTCAAACATGGTCTTTGACAAAATAATGAACAGAGGTCCACGTTCAAGGTTTACCAAAGGGCTATGGAAGTATTCTGGGCATGAAACTTACAGACCGGGTTCGGTATACGACCATCCGTTCCATCACAAAGATAACTGATGTCACTTGCATCTGCCGCATGTCAGACGAACAATGGGCCAAACTTACCACCCAATGGGTCCCTTCTAATGGCAAGCGCCGCACGGTAGGCCCAGACGGAGATGGCGGGTTGAGCTGGACTCCTTTAACAAGAACTGGTCACTAGCAGGATAAGTGAAAGGAGGGTAGAGAGGCCTTTGCCCTTCAATGGGACATCACAGGCTTTTAATAATAATAATACTATATTCTAATATTTAAAAATGTAATTTGTATGTGTTTATTGAAATAAAGGAAATAATACTAATAGGGGACGAGCCTATTGCCATCAACCGACCACAAATCCAAACTCCGGGCTGCTGCTGTGAAAATCCAGATAACCAATGCGGGTAAAAACCCGACCTGGGAATCTAACCATGCATGCTCAGAAGTAACGCTTGCGACCACTAGGCAAACGAGGCAGTTACTTTTATAAAATATTTATAAAATGCTATCCAGGCACCCTAGAATGCATTCCAACCAGAACATGACAAAAATAGGACAACTAGGGGGTCCGCAAGGGCCGATACCTGCCAGGGGTGCGGGTTGTTCGAAAGAGATAACGTAGCCCCTGGCACACAGGCAAACTGAAGGAACACGGGTGGGTTTTAGTCAGTAAAAGCAGACTTTTCGCTCTGAGCGGAGCGGGAGAAGTTATTTGATGATTTCCCATCGTCAATTTTTTTTGGGTATTATGTCATGAACTCATGCGCAGATTGATGAAGATTTGACATCCGTGAGACAGGAGGGGCTCGTAGCAAAAAACGACCAAATGGGTTGATCGAAGGTTAAACTACGCTTGCCGAAGCCAGTCCGTGGATGGGTGACATGTGATCGATTACATTTTGAGACAACTCCGTACCTTGCGAAGCACGTTAAACCATTAGTCTGGATCTATGAAAGTCGTTACGAGTAGTCAGAGGCCTAAAAGTGACTGACAACCACTCTTACCAAGTGTATCGTATTACCCAGTAACGGAGTTACCCAGTATCGTAGTTCGCTGCATCCGGATAGACTGGGAACCGAGCCCAAAATACTTGGGAAAAGACTACGCCCGCCGGCGCCGATTGAACTCATGAACAGAAGATTTGCCAGTTATCCGTGTGAGACATTCAAAAAGACAAGTCATTTATTCAAACTAGGCTGAGACAGTCCCCCAAAACGCCAGCCCTTAATCACTTCCTAGTGCTTTAGCTGGGAAGAAGTGGCGCAACAAACTCCCCAGCAGTAGCATCTTTATAAGTGTCACTATGGTAGTATAGTTGTAGAGTATTAACTGTTGTTGAACAGTACAAAGAAATAAGAATACCAAATACTGTTTCATTATGAGTAATTAATAACTAGGTCGGACGTAGAGAGGTCAGTTTTCATTAACGATGTTCCGCTCATGTTCATGTTTCACTCCATGATTTAACGTCCAAGGTTTTAGGAAATCGCACAATAATGCTTTGGATAGATCACTAGTGTTGTGCAACACACTGATACACACATGTACTCGTAGAATGATTCAACAGCTCACGCCGTAGGTAATTTTATTATTGTTATCAAGGATCTAATCATAATTATAGCAGGTAGGCATGCTAACGTAACCTGATATGTATTGGTGCGATCAAAAATTAGCACCTTCAGTGTAGTAGTGCTGTTAAAACTATAAAAGTAGGTATGCTAACTATATTACGGCATGATATTTAACACTTTTTTTGTGGTATTTGCATCAGATTCTAATATGTAAATCTCTTTTAACTTTTATCTTACCTTCCTCGTTTGGAGTTCGTGTTAGAAATATTAGAATAATACCAAAACTGTTTCTTATGCTTATTCATTTGTGACTCTTTCAATTGTCGTACCTAATTTTTGTCCCCATTCACCATTTGTAAATCATTAACTACTTTTTAAACGGCTTTTTCAATACTAGTAACAACTTCATCTGAAACATTTAGAAGGTGGCATTGTAAATGCGTATTTTTCCACCCAACACCTGCAACACAATACTTGTTGTTCCTTCAATAAATAACCAAAACACGAAGCGTTAGATTTCTAATAATGTGGCCAACAATGTGATGGAACATTATAGAAGGATGAGAAGGACGCGCCTTCTCGATGACGCGACGTCACGGTCGCGGCCCGGTCCGGTTGATTCATTCATCCGTGTCCACGCCCGGCCGATGCGCTTACGCATTCGAAACCAAACAGATCGTCTATAACCTCGTCTACCAATAACGACCGCACTAAGAATGAATAATGCATACCAATTCTAATCTGCCCACATAAAGACAATAAAAATTGAACCATGAAGGCAAAGGAAACTTAAATTGGAAATATACTTTTAAAATTCCAAAAAATATGCATATCTAATTCAATCCACGAACAAAAAAGAGCAGGTAGGTATAATAAATACTTAAGGAGTTTGAGATGTAGGTAAGTGTGAGTAAGAGAATCGGAATTATTACGGGCCAATAAGGCCTCTTCTCATACAGAGGATCACCAATTCACCACGCTTGCTCAAGACGCGTTGCAGATTTCAGACTTATAGTAACCTGGACTTCCAGGTTGCTTCTCAATCCCTACTTCCCTACTAATATTATAAATGCGAAAGTAACTCTGTCTGTCGGTCTGTCTGTCTGTCTGTCCCACTTTCACGCTTAAACCGCTGAACTGATTGTCATGAAATTTGGCAGCGATATAGCCTGGAAGAAGTAACATAGGCTACTTTTTTACGCAATAACCGACATCCACGCGGGCGGAGCCTCTGGCAAAAGCTAGTGGCAAATATTATGTACACCTGTTTAATATTGTGTAGTTCTATGGAGAGCTCCATACGGTATGTAGGTATAAAATTTCGGAGCACAATCCAAGAACCGTGTAGTTATCAAGTACAGCACTAACGTTCAGCAGACATTACTAATGATAACCATGTTCTGTTCGTATTTGCAAAGCCGTGCACGTCCGTCAGGTGCGCGGCGGCCATCCGGCGCGCATATTCTTTAAAAAAGCCTTCAACATCGTGACAACTCAATATTGTTATTGATTGAACCGTTGCTTGCATGTATTCCATTTGACACAACGTCTTGGTAACAGGTATGTAGTGTAGGTAAGTACCTATCTACTAGAGATTTTTGGAATCTCGTTCAGGTCGTTAGCCTTTCATTTGCATAGAAATTACACAAATTATATATTATAACAAACAATGACGTCGCATCCTGCTCATTAATGTGCAAAATATCAGTGTCGCACATGCCATGAAAGCATTAATCAAACCAGCGATAAAAGGTTCACTGTAGTGCAAATATTACAGCAGTAAATCACTGTTTAGCTGTTATTGTATTGCAAACTATATATCAATCATCGTTCACTTTAATGTGTAAATTATAAACGTGTCGTCGTAATTATGATTCGTTTCGGACATTAAAAGGTTCCTTATTTTTTCCACGTCTTCGTCAAATTATTTCGGAGCGTGCAGTAACACGGACGTAAATCTAGACGCGGCGGCCAAAAGCACTTAAGTCAATTTTTGCTCAAAATTATAAAAACTCACAGCACCCATGTTTTTGTATTATCCGTCGACTGGAATAAGCACGTAAGTCACGCGTCACTTCATTGAGTCGCAATAGTTGACTGTACCATAATACTTAAGTCGTATCAATAAACCAAGCGGCAACATAAACAACTTAAGTTGACTTAAGTTTTTTTTCCCGGCATGGCAACTGTTAAGCCAACTGACTTAAGTAACATGGTAACTGTAGGTTAAGTGTGGGAAAGTACTTGAATTTTTTTCAAGTACCTTCCCTCACTTTACCCTCTTTTTTGAAGTGATTGATAAAAAGTTGACGAACGTTGTAGGTAAAGTAAAATTAAATACGTATTTCTTCATTAGTGTTACGGTGTGACGGTAGTAGTGGTGTTGTGCATTAACTGTATTAATAATGAATTCAAGAGCCAGGAAGTTAGTAAATCTCGTCATATATAATGAGAATAAAGGTAAGTTTTGAATGTTTTCCTGGAATTTTTATGCAATATGCAAAATAAATGTATGGTTTTTGTTGACATGATTACAACACAATCAACAAAAAATTGTCATTTCATTTTTTTTTTACAGGCGATGAAGACCCATTCTCTAATCCGCAACCAAGTACATCTGGAACTCAAAAACAAATTACTCATGATGAAATCGCTATTGACTATTCTAGTGACGATTCTGTTGCTGATCCTACCTACTCTCCAGACAGTCCTAGTTTGCTTACACAACACGAAGATGAGATGGAAACTACTGTTTACGATGCATCAGTAGATGTACAGATAGCACCACAAAATGCAATACCTGAAAGTATTGAAGATACGTCATTACTACAACAAAACAATTCCGTGCCCTGTAGAAGAAGAAAGCAAGATAATAAAATATAAAGAAATTTAGGCCAATCCTATTTGACAGCTAGTGGGAAAACTATCGTTAAACGTCAAATGAAGGAATTACCTAATTGTCGAAATAAGTGCCGTCAAAAAATAAGTGATGAGCAACGAGCTGTAATTCATAAAGACGTTTGGAATCTTGGGTCTTATGATTTAAGGGCAGCGTTCGTTTCATCTTTGATTACCATTCAAGAGAAAAAAACTGAGCGTCGTCGGGTCGAAGATCCTAGTTTACAAAAAAATAGACAGTGGACTTATAAGTATCATTTTAACGTCAACAGTGAAAAAATATCCGTGTGTCAAGGTTGCTTTCTAAAAACCCTAACGATAAGTGATAATTTTGTAAAACTAATCGGTTTGAAGAAACGTGGCAGCTCGAGTGGAATTATACAAACAGACAAACGTGGAAAGAATACACCAGCAAACAAACATTCCGAACAAAAAATTCAAGAGGTGATTAATCACATCAATTCGTTTCCGCTATATGAAAGTCATTACACTAGACGTAGAAGCACCCGCAAATATTTACCGTCGCATTTGACAATTTCAAAAATGCATTCTCTTTACTCAGAATCACATGAAAATCCTGTAAGTGATAAGATATACCGCAAAGAATTTCATAAATTAAATTTAAGTTTCAAAAAACCAAAAGTGGACACTTGTCACACATGCGACCTCTTTAAAATGAAATCAAACATTGCTACAGATGAAATCACAAAATTAGCCCTTGAAGAAGAACGCGACTCTCATCTACTAGCAGCTGATATGGCGTACAACGAGAAGCAGTGTGATAAAAATATCGCAGTTACAAATAAAAAAAAACAAATGTCTGACTTTTGACTTACAGCAATGCTTGCCAACCCCAGCTTTACAATCATCTGTAGCCTTTTATAAAAGACAACTTTGGACTTTCAATCTTACAATACATGACAACGCAACAGGAATGTCAACGCACCACATGTGGCATGAGGGGATTTCGGGTCGAGGTGCTAATCAAATAGCCTCCTGTTTGTTTGTATATTTACGAGAACTACCAGAAAATATCTCAGAAGTGATTTTGTACTCTGATACTTGCGGAGGACAAAATAAGAACACTCACGTGGCTGCAATGTTTACGTACTTGTTGACTGTAAAACCCTCAATCAAGATAATACATCACAAGTTTATGATACCTGGTCATACACATATGGAGGTTGACTTAGACCATGCAATTATTGAAAAAAAAAAAGAAAAAAACCGAAATACAAATTTATCACCCACACGATTGGATGCAGTTGGTAAGATCGAGTAGCAAAAAATTTACCGTTAGAGAAATGCGACAAAATGACTTCTTTGACTTCGCTAGTTTATTGAAAGGTCCCTTAGTGGCCCGAAAAAAAGACGACAACGGAAATATTTTCAAGTGGCATGAAGTGAAGTGGCTGAGTTATGACTCTGAGTACGGCGTCATAAAATACAAAACATCTCTGTCTAAAGATGAATCATTTAAAACTATTAATTTCAAACGGAACACGCGACGTCATAAAGAATTTAATTTGATGCAGATTACTGACAAGCCAGTACCAATAAGTGTCGAAAAAAAACGTGATATAATATCACTTTTATCTTTAATACCTGAATGTTTCCATATTTTTTACCAGAATTTAGTAACCACTGACGACACCAAGGATGTTGATCCAGATATATCAGATTCAGAAGACAGTGACTTTTAGTTTTTGACTTTATTGCATGCATTGCATCATATTATAACATTTTTAATTAATAAAGCATAATTATAATTCAAAATTATTCATAGTTTGTTTTAATATTATATAATAAATTAAATAAGCCAAGTGATTATAGTACGGTAATAAACACTTAAGTCAAAAGAAACTGAAGTCAGATATTTTAGTAAATAATAATTATAGCCTAAATATCCATACTCTTATACGTAACTAGTTCATAATTGTGTAATAATAAATAATAAAAACAAAAAGTCTAGTACATTTTTTTCATACCAATCAAATAAAACCTTCTCCTGTAAAATTTTTGCATGCAAAAAGATTTGACTTAAGTGCTTAAGGCTTCCGCGTCTAGAATTAATCACTGAATCACACGGCATCCACACCGGTTCCAAGAGTTTTTGTAGGATTTCCAATACACATTTATGATACCGTTCATAATTAGTTATTCATAACGACCCGGTATGGCACCGTGCATTTAATTTTCTTTGGTGTTAGCCCCACATTAAATTCTGAAAAGGAAATTGACACGCGAGGCAATGAGGTAATTTTTGAAGACCGTGAATAGGAATCAATAATTTCGAACAATACCTACTCCCGAGGACGTGGAGTGTCATTAGACAATGTTGTGGGACACGCGTGAGGCAAGCGATGGCAGGCGGCAGGCCACAGCGACCGGGGCACAGGCCGCAGGGGTGAAGAACCTGCGCGGGACACCGATAAGCCGCCAGCCGTGTTTACTCGCTCCACGATCATTATAAATCATAATACGAACGCAACCTCTGACCCCTCGTTAGTGTTTGATGCTCTAGGTACGTACTCTAATAGTCGACGAAGCGAATCGAAATAGAACCAACTCAGCAGCACAATCTTAAAAGTACTAAACCATTACGTGACGCAGTTTTGAAATCGAGATAATCAGATAGCTTGGCTTGAAGATATTTTGTTTGTTTATGCAATCCAATGTATAAGTTGAATAGGTACAGTTCATCTGTCTAAACAAACCTATCGAGAGAGTTTAGATTCATCAACTCAAAATATGGATGTTAATATGGTTTTCTTTTCTTTGCTACACAACTGTCTACGATAGAATGACAATGCACTGCTGTCTTTGTTAATAAATTGAATTTTAAATGAAATTATTTTACATTTGTACAATGATATTACACGGATGTCACAAACAGGGAAAAAGCAATTACTCGGCCTGCAGGCATCGTGATTTCGTAAGTATTATGAATCAACTAAACCACAACAAAATGCACATTAAGTAGGTACGTACTGGAGGAAAGAACCGTCTCTTGTTTATAAAATGAGTAGTAAATGTCGGTGGCCCAGTGGCTGACCACGTATTTCCTGTGATACGGCGACACAGGCCCGGCGTGCAGTGGCGGCCGCCTGCCGCGCTGATAACCGCTCGTCACTCACTTCCGCCCCCCGATGCATCTCCGACGACACTCGAACTGTAACACTAACAAATACCGGTACAGTCCAACTGACGTAAACATAATAATACACTCTAAAAAAACATTCTGTAAAAGACTAGTGTATCAAAATAACAAGTCGTTTTACGCAGCACAGTTATCATTAAACGCTTTGTACAGTAGGCCACATAGTTAAAAGAACCAGTTTAAGCTGGTCTCGCATTATATTAAAACTTCGTACTACGCTAGGCCAGCTCAAGGTCAAAGTGTTTCCACCAACGTGAGGTCGACTGTACATCTCCGTCTAATTACGTACATTAGTACACGGAAGATAACAGGATTCAAGAGCAGTTACCAACATTCAACTTACAGTCAACATTCACATTACTGTATAATAATACGAATACGAGCCAGTTCGAATGTTCTTAGAAAACGTAATAAACAAAGGAATGCTCAATTGGAGACAATAAAGGAAGTTGGAATAGATCGCAAATCATTGAGAATATCTAATATTCGTAGCATGTGGGCCAGTAATGTTGAGTGGCGATAATGCGATGTCATCCGATATTAGGGTCAATTGCCTCACACGATATGTTGGGCTAGTCTTTGATAACACTATTTAAACTGGTGTGCTTGTGCTACCGACGATGTCTATATCAACATGGAAATTATTAATCGTTACATAACTTTATCGCCGCTGACACAATTTGTACTATTAATTAATACAGTTACGTGAAGACTTCCACTGTTATTCAGCAATAATAACTAGGTTTTTGTATTAAAAATGTAAAAAGCCGAAAAGTAAAATGTTACGCTAGGCCTACGCGGCAGATTGTCCGCTTAAAGGCGTCCAGTGACCACATTGATTAAAGAAGAAGGCCTACGCTGCGTAATCTCTCGTCTAAACTGGGCCAGCGCTGCGTAGCCGCTCGCCTACGCTGGACCTACGCTCCGTAGCCGCTCGCCTACGCTGGACCTACGCTGCGTAGCCGCTCCCTTACACTGGGCCTACGCAGCGTAGGCGCTCGCCTACCCCGGGCCTACGCAGCGTAGCCGCTTGACAACAGTGCGACTATATAGCGGTAATCATGTAGCGTTAATCAGAAACAGACTGGGCCCCAATTCAGTATGACCACTTAACGATTCCTTACTTCGAAACCACGTCAATTTCTTAGATCACACACGACACCTGCTAATAAATATCGACAAATTGTCTTGGAACAAACAGAATATGACATTTCGATTCCTTACCATTACACTGATTTCTAGAAAACACGATATTGACGTAGTTTGAACGTAGTAAGATTCCGCGGGGTATCATTATAACTATACCGAGTTGGGGCCCTGATGACGATGCAAAACCATTACGGTGGATATAAACTTTTGTGTTACGTTTCATGCTTCGTGGGAATTTTTGTACATTTTAAACGTCAAAATTGTTCTGAGTGGTCAACGGTTTCATCAATGAGTAAGTACAGAGGCCAGCACATCAAGCTACCCCAATCTGTAAAATTTATTTGATAGATTTTCAACAAACGCATTACAATTGGGAAAATTTGACAGGTTGGGATATCTTGATGTGCTGGCGTCTGTACAATGATACAAACCCAATTCTAAATACTTGAGATCTTATAATCACCCTAACACCGTGAAGCATAGAGTACTTCTTTTTTTTTTCTCTGTCCTTTGATGCTTCCTGCTTGGTTTATGAGTCGATTGATATTAGATATGGACAAAAACTGGTTTTTACCTACCTGCATCTAACCAGTAGGTAAATTATACAAGAGGGTGTTCATTTTATTCCCGTGTTAAGTGTTGCGTGGATTTTGTAACTTTGATTTAAAGTAAGATTGTCTTTAGATTATAAGCAATGAAGAAACAATTCCTCATAGTGAACTCCAGCTACTACAACTCCCAACTCCAGTATGTAAAGATACCAATTGACACGTAAGAATTTCATACATTACAAAACATAACCCACGCATTCTTACCATGAAGATAGGCAAAACACAGGGAGTGTTTAGAACTACGATCCTTACACACTCCATTTAAGTAACGTAGTAAAGTCATCATTTAAGTGAATACTTATCTATTATAGTTCTATCTTATTTTACGTCATCGATACAAACATCTACATACTAAGAACCGGTGTGTATTCCAACCGAGTAGAAATGTCAATGAGTTCTTGACTTTGGATTACACACCAAACATTCACTAGAATTTGTAAATTACTCATTAATTCCGTTGTGGTTTTCCGCACCAAACGCTTTGGACAGTTCGATTAGAATGTACCATACGAATTCCTTCAATATCAATATGCACTTGTTTTGTTTCGACCTTTGACATGGCAAGTGGTAGTTGGATTGGATTTTGGAGAATTACACTATTATACCTATCTCGAGGATCATAATATATAATTATATCATTTAGCTCACTAATGATTCATATGACTATATTACATTATCATTAAAGTATGACTCATATATCTATGATGATATGATGGTGTAACATCCCACTTACCATAATTTATAACATCAGTAGTAATATTTTGGAATCATTTATATAACTGTGTTTGTTCAATACACGTATACAGACAATGTATTCGTCAATCATTAGAATTACGAATGAAGCGTCAAAATTGATGGATTCCTCTTTTGGTAGGACACCGGCTACTCTACATACTGCCGCCGTATCTACATCACATCCGCTTTCTTTGTCGCACTAAAATGGAAATCGTCTCGGTCGATCCATCATAGTTGTCGCGGCACTGGCGCCGAAGAACTGATGTCATGGTCACGCGCGCTTGCGTCACGGCAGCCGACGAGACGCGGGGGCACGCGACCGCGCCCGAGCGCTCGCCGGCCGCCGGCCACCAGCAGCGTGCGCGCAGGCTCAGCACGCCTCAGCCACTGGCCCCGCTGACCACTCATCTGTCCATTGATAATCTGGGTTACGAGGACAGTGAGCAAGTTCCTTCAGGCGGAAATTTGCCTAAAAGTTGATATTGATCTACCTACCAATATTTTAATACGTTTGATTTCTACATACGTTGTAAAGTGTTGAGTCAGGGGACGATTTTGAGAGGTAAAAGCTATAGAAGTTTACGATGAAGTTTTTCGGTAACTTATATTATTTATTGTTGAGCTCTAATAATACATTATTGGTTTTGATTTATGGAAGAACTTCAACACATACTGTCTCGTATTTCCTAAGAAGCCACCAAAGTGACGTAAGTATAAGTATCGTGACCGCCGATAAAAGATGTTTACCGTAAAAGTAGATAAATTTTCAATGTGGACAGAACACTCCCGGTTCCAAAGGAAGTTTATAAGAAAAAATAGTTATAGGGACCGCATAAGCAAACACGCCAAATATGGACGAACAGGATTAATTTTAGTACACCATCGACGGTAGCAGCTAGCGGCAGCGGCGCGGCGCCGGCGGTGCAGTGCTGCATAATAATTCAAGGCAGTATTAATTTATACATGCATTAACGAGAACTGGTACACGTTGTTTATAACTATCTAAATAATAAAAATTATAAATAATAATAATTGTTATAAGACTTAATTATAAATAAAAAAGCTTTTTAAACTGCGACGGCCAGAAGCCGACATCAGTACAAAATCAAAGTCTGAATTGGTAATTGAATAAACGCATAGCGACGTGATGCAAATGGATCAAGGCCTGACAGTCCCGTGCGCTAACGGATTTTCCAATAATTGAACCCCAAACTACCATTTAACACGGATAGCATAAACGAGCTTTGACATTGCAATACGACAGTTTCAAAGAGCATTTACTGTATTTTCAAAGGTAAAAGTAAACTGTGATAAGTCATGATGTAATTTATGTCGTCAGGTAGCATGTCTTACAAGGCAGGTATATACTCGCCTAGAGCAACGTATTCTTGGCACTCTTTGTGCACGTCACACCGGTAGTTCATACCTTAGTTGGTAGGTGGTGCTGCCTTTCGTGATTCTCGCCGCTCCTTGAGAACTTATTATAAACGTGTGACAAGAAGAAGGGAAAGTATTTGATTAATCTCATTTGAAATATCTTTACCTTGGACTTGGTTGGTTTTAACCTACCTATCATTAAAGTGGTACAAACATCCATAGGCTACTCTGTCTCGCTTAAATTTACTCTTAATTTTACCACAAAAACCATATTCGAATCCGAAATACATTCCCGATTTTATTTTCGAAGTCCGAGTACCGGACTGGATTCACATCGGTTTAAACTGACACGCGTAAACAGCGGAGACGGATGACGGGGCGACCCGTGCGCCCGTCCCACGGCCCATTATTTAAATCCCTTTGGACGTGAGTTCCATTATCCCCCTGCGCCAGCACTAGCCCTTGAGTGAGTGGACATGACGGACCGGCAAATACTTACAATGTGGATGAACATGGAAAATAGCCCTTACTGCTCCACTCCGCCGTAAACGACTCGTCTAAAACTTCGTCGGAAAATTTCGAAACGAAAATTGCATGCGCATTGTTTAACATACAATCTGAGGTTCATGTCATGACCGAAGTCGTCGGGGACATTTTGTCATTTACTTTGAAGGGTTCTGTTTGATAGCCCTCTGTAATAATTAATCAGTTGACGGTCCGTCGTCGGTCGCTGCGGTGTGGAATGAGGACCGAGTCTACTTATACAACTTCCTTTGAAGAATTAGTAGCCATGATACGTAAATGGTTAAATAGAATGAACGAAAAAAATATGTCGGAAAGTTTTGTGGTATTTTGGTACATTTACAATCTTAATTTCTAACTACTTATTATATGGTTAATGCAATTAGTACCTATTTGCCTATTTATTTCCAAGTAGCACCCTAATACTCGGTTCGATTTTAGTTGATCAACGGCTAATCGAAACGTCTGAACCGACTTTCAAATTCGAAGTATTTTTTGATAAACAACAAAACTTGTTCAACTAAAATCATACCGTCTCACTTTAAGTATTTACATTTTCAGGAATATCATAAAAGAAACTCACCTACTGAACTAATTAATGATCACTAAACAAGATGATTAACGCTCATTTTTAATTATATAGAGTTAAGGAAGGAAAACGTGTAAAACCAACAAGTTATTTCCAATAAATCCGAACGTTTATAATACCCCAAGATATGGCATAGACACAGTAGGTATATGTAATACTTTATTTTAGTTACGTGAGTTGACGTAATTTTGGTATCTACCGTAATTATACTATTGGAACAACGCTAATAAAAAGAAATTCAGCCGCATAGTTTGATGTCTGTTCGCGGCCTAGGAACATAAAAACATGAAGGAAATAAATACTACAAAATTATAACAGAGAGCGCCACTTGTCTAGTTTCACGATAGAACAGCATTAATTAAATACGTATGCATATAGACTAAGAACAAAATAATTCGTGTATATTAGTTAACATGGCTTGATCCTTAGATCCATTTCATCACGCCATGTTTCCCCGAAGGATTGCGCAGAACTGTGCCTATTAATACACCCACAATTCGCCAGATGTAAAAGGGGGCGACCCTATTGCCATCAACCGGGCACAAATCCATAGTCCGGGCTGCAAAAGAGGAATTTCCAATAGAAAAAACCCAGTAACACTTTGATGTGGAAAACGAAACTAGGACCTCATGCTCAGTAGTAACGCGTCATACCACTAGACCAACGAGGCTGTCCATCCTTACTAATATCGACGGTCCCTACGTACAGAGGCCAGCACATCAAGCTACCCCTAGGTAGCTTGATGTGCTGGCCTATCCAGCCAGGTTCTATCGTGAAAGTTGAAAAACCATCAAAGAAATTTGACAGATAGGCTGTCAAATTTCTTTGATGGTTTTTCAACTTTATGCCAAAGGAATAAGGTTCATGTTCAATTGGGAAAATTTGACAGTTTGGGATAGCTTGACCTGCTGGCGACTGTACCATCCCCTAAGTAGTAGATACGTGATTTGCATGTTTAGTTTTCGTGACCTTCAGGCCAGCCTACACTATCGTTTGGTTTAAGAAAAATATGTCTAAGATGGCAAAATGCACTTTAAATCCATCATGCCATTACATTAACTAGAACATGATAAACACGTGTTTGAAACTTTGAAGCTCTCTCCTGTCAAATTTGTCATTTGTAGTTAGGGGATTATAGGTAGGTACCGTCGATATGTTTGTTACTCTTTCACGCGAAACCGGCTGAACGGATTTGGATGAAATTTGGCACAACCATAGATTATAACCTAGATTAACACATAGGATACTTTATTACCCGGTAGTACGTTCCCGCGGGATAATTGCCGACTTCCACGCGGGCGAAGCAGTGGTCGGAAGCTAGTATTGGATATTATTATCTTTCATGGAGTTCCTCGTGATTGTCTCGGGGACTTTAGTAGGTATCAATAACCAATCAATAAAGATCATTGATCCACCTCACGTATAACAATTGCCATTATCACCGCGCCCTATGTAGGTACCTACCTATTTATTAAACATGGGACAGTAAACATGAAGTAATTCGAAGTATTGGCATTGGTTACCGTACTCCGGTCCCCATAAAATCACCATACGTAATGTCTATTGAACGACCGTATGTTTCACTAACGTATGGACAAAGATCAATCCCCTCAATATTTAACGTTTCACCTTGAAAACAATGGAGAGCCGGTCACCGGAGTCACGTTATATTAAATTGTTAATACCTCGTTAACCTTTGAACATTGGCACTCGTACCTATCGATCCGTATTAGGATTCAAAATACTTACTTTTAGCTCTTTGCTAAGCCGCCCATTTATTTTATAGTCACAACGTTGCATTCTTATATAATTTGGTTTCGGTTGAGATCCGTATTCCGCATAACGAACTGTTTGCATAATAATCTATTGTAGGTACACTATGAAATTAGGCCACAGTATGTTCATCATCTGCCGGCTAAAAAGCGGCCAAACGTGTAAAAACAATGTTAGAATTGATAAACTAGGCTAAATTCGTTTTAAATCATAAACTGGCTGTGCCTTTAGCTACGGCTATGGTATGGAAAGTTCTCGTTAAAAGCGTTTTAGCAGAACTGCTTCTGAAAATGTTACCTTTGAGCATGAAAAACCTTCACCTAGAATTTTATGAGTTATGAGTTACCTACACGCTTCACGATTTCCAACAAGAAAATAGATAAAGCAAAGTTTAAAATTCGAACTACTAAGGGATTTACTGAGTAAGTAGGTAGTGTTTGTTCAAGTATTTAAGTGGCATTCTGGTTCATCTGCAATTATCTTTCGCAACAATGAAAACAACGTGGTCAAGGCGAGGTAAGCAAAAGTGTTTCAATTAGTAACATTAGCGGTTAGCGTTAGGTGCAGCTGTTGGGAGGGCTCCGGGCGTAGGCAGGGACGGGTCGGAGCTCGCAGCGGAGACTCGAAGCGACAGTAATTATCGCGGCCGTGTCGACGACTCAGAGGAGATCGTTCACCCCAGGGGTCGCACAATACTCAACTGTCGGGATCGCGCCGCGGCTATCAGAAATCTGGGACGACTGGGACGACTGCACGCATACACTCGTCTCGTGGAGTCGCGGCTCCGTACGTACTGCGCTGTGCTCGGTACACTACCACAGTGCGCACCGACCACGCTAACTTCGTAATTGCTCCTTAGCAGGTTTTCATGTCATTCGCCACCACGACGCATGTCGTCGTACCTACCTAGCATATAACATAGGTAATGATGTATCGAGAATAATCTGTTGTGGCTTGTAAAGTATTTCCTGTTTACGCTCCTTGCTCTAATAGTGACTGCCAACGAAATATAATAAAACTACACGAGTTTATACCAGAGACTTCACTCGTTACAAACTTGTGCTAGCACCGAGACAGCTTTCAAACTTGTATGTTCCTCACATTTGTTACTAACGAGCATTTTTATACTATTCCAGTTTGAGATTTAAAACATACCAAAGATTAATGTTACTGAAAATTTAAGTTCGTTCGTCTACCTATTGGGTTGGGTCCACGGTAAGGTTGCCGACGGGATGCACCCTTTTACACTAGAATAGGTACCTACTGCTAATTTTCCACTAGCATGCCTCCTCGGCATTCTACGCCAGCCGGAGGCGTCACATAAAGGCTTGTGTTTGTCACAATAAGCGGGGATCAAGTAGTATGTGTGTAGTTGTGTGGCAAGTGTGTGATAGGGATTTTATAATAGGTAATTATTCAGGTAGGTACGTATAGTGTCGCAAGCGCGGCCGGCGGGCGGGCGAGGCGCGCGCCTGGCGCGGGCGCTCCGGTCGCTCGCTAATCGCGCCAGTCGACGGCTCACGGCCAGCAGCCGCCCACTCTCCGCTTAAACCCATATAAAGTATTCGGCGCTCAACTGCACAATAATATTCATATTTTTAATACAAGCCAGTGAAGCAATATGCTAATTGAGAAACAATCACCTACTGACATATCCTTTCGAACAAAGCAGTAACGTTAAGGCTTGTTGAAACACCCTTATTTATGTTAGCTGAGTATTTAAGTCATTGTTAATTACGAATATTGCCTTTCAAATCGAACCGCTGCAGTGTTTTGAAACGATAATGTACGTATAATGTGTTATACATCGCTTCATAAGACTATGGGACATGTGCTGATATGAGCACATCCTTTTTACGATGTACTTACGTATTGGCCGTCACTCGGACTCTATCTTTGTTTTGTTCTAGTGCATTCTTGTCTCAACGTATTTTAAGTGTTAGCTGACTCATCAAGGTCTGTATGGTGCACAGGATGCTTAAAACTTGCAGTCAGGGCTCATATAGTCATACTATGTAAGTAGTGTAGACTTAATTAAGTTCTTTGTGGTGACTAAAATTTTTACAAGGTCTCTTTCGAGACGACTAACTTTAATTAAAGGAACGATTTCAGTGCAACCTGACACAAGCTTCTTGGTATCTTTATGATTCGTTGATTACACATTCTTGGCAGTGCTGACGTTCATCATTTCATGGAACACAAACGTTTGTAGCCATATAGCGAACTTTCGTATAGACTGTATATTTAACTTAACATTATTCTAAGCTTCTTCTTTCAACGGACATTTTAGCTACTCATAGAACATAGTGCGAGATATATGGTTCTAATAAAATTTAATCAGAGAGTGTAAGTAGAGACGGTTAATATAATGTAATTCATTTCAATAATTGGGTAAGTAGAATTGTTGCATCTCTATTTCGTCGTAAGTACTGTATCAAAATCAAAATGGACTATAGTGGTAACCGGTAGTACAATCATACGAAATCAAATTACAAACACCTACAGCTGGTTTATTAGTGGATTCGAACGAATTCGATCGCCCGAAATGGGCAAATCGATAATAGTAGTCTTTTAACTACAGCTAGTCAAGATAGTTCAACAGCTGATTGTGTACCGCCATTATTACACTGTGATGATGTCATCGCTTCGGAACGTCACGAGGCACCTCATTCGTCTTTGTCGCACTCATGTGAACCTTACTCATACAGGACTCATTTTGGCAGGGTAGTGTTCTGACTTCTGGCAGACAGCCTGAGCGGTGGACTTATCCGCTGTGACCATGGCCTGACTGCATGACTATGAAATAAAAATTGTACTGTTCAGAAACTAATTAAATGTAGCTAATGCTTACTGCCTAGCTATGTGAATGAAATGAAATGTAATTAAAAATGTAGGTATCGAGAGTTAGTACTAGTAGTCTTCTATACTAATAATAATGAGGAAAGATTTGATTGTTTGTTTGTATGTTTGTTTGTTTGCATTGAATAGGCTCCGAAACTACTGCACCGATTTGAAAAATTCTTTCACTGTTGGGAAACTACACTATACCCGGGTGATATAGGCTATATTTTATCCCCGTATTCCCACGGGAACGGGAACTACGCGGGTGACACCGCGGAGCGCTGCTAGTATGTTAGAAATAGGAATAACAGTTACTGTTGTCATGAAGTTATGTTATGTTATAAATAGGAATAATAGAATTGTCATGAAGCATTTATATCTTCTACCAGCTTCTGCCCGCGCCTTCGTTCGCGTGAATCTTCTTGCTCCCCGAACCCATCGCATCGCATCGCCCGCCCGCGGTATTACTTCGTTTACGCTTAGCGTTACTTCTGACTTTTTTGTTCATTGCTTGGGTCGTTCATCATCATCATCATCAGCCTATAATGTCCCCACTGCTGGGACACAGGCCCAGTGCGGGTTGGAAGATACCTATGTTTTCGAAATTTTGGTCCTAGGACATGCCGGTTTCCCCACGACGTTTTCCTTCACCGTTTTGAGAGCAGTGGTGATGAAATAATTTATACAAAGTAAAGCGCCTGTCTGGGTTCAAACCTACGACCTACATCTCGTAAGTGGCGGCCGTAACCACTGGGCCACCACTGCTCACCACTTGGGTCCTTGCCTATAAGCTGTCCTCAAGAATTGGGCTGTCAATTGTTAAACGCATTTTTTTTTACAAATCCGACTAGTAGTTTCACAGATTAGCGAGTTCAAACCAACACACAAACAAACTCTTCACCTTTATTATTAGTAATAATATAATAATAGATTAAACAACATGTTAGGCTAGGTTAGGTAAGCAATAATTTGTTAAATAATTGGTTCAAAATGTGGTTAAATTTTTTTTTTAAAGTAAAGAGATTTAATAAGTAAATTACATCGCTATCGCTATATTTAACGATTGTACTTAGATTAGAATAATAATTGATGCTAGGTACCGTTTATAAATAATAGCAGAGCTTAATTATTGTAGTTTATGAAACCGTTGCTTAATGAGGGGTATTAAAACACGAGTGAGTGTTTAATAGTATCACACGAGTGTTTTAATACCCACCTAGTTGTGAGCAGTTTCATACACTACTTTATCTGCTCTCATACATTGGCATTGAACCTACTAAATAAAAAATCAAGAAATAGTTTTGTAATGCTTTAAAAATCACCTTTTGAGAAATTAAGTAAATTAAGAATCTACAGGGTCAAATTAAATTATTCAGATGAATTCCGCAGACGTAATGATGGGTAGCAATCAATATCTAAAAAGAATAAAAAAATTAAAAAAAATTGTTGGCGATTTTTTTTTTGGGTCAACGACCCTATTTACTTTAGTTAGCTGAAATATCTGTTTAAAATCAGTACCTGTTGTTTGTGAAACCTCGCAGACGTAATTTTTATCGATATCTGAACACGATAAAACAGAAACAAAAGTGATTTCTCAACTCATCCAAAAATAAAATACCAAATCATTTGTTTAAGATTTATCGTGTTTAGACATACCCAACACATCTGCGAAGTTTGTCTAGCAAATTTAATTTTAACCTGTATGCAGGAGACCCCCAGTCCACCGCCTAAATATGAAACTAACTTTTTCTCGCGGTTCCGCCCGCGTGTATGTCGGTTATCGCGGAAAAAAAGGAGCATATGTCCTTCTCCATATCCCAGGCTACTCGTATATCTCTGCCAAATTTCATAATGATCGGTTCAGCGGTTTAGGCGTGAAAGTGTAACAGAAAGACATCCAGACAGAGTTTCTTTCGCATTTATGATATTATAGTAGGGAAGAAGGGATGAAATGTTTATTTGTATTAGATCTTTTAAGGCACTCGAAACTAGATGGCGCCATTTTTTTCTAGCTGATTGATCCCTGAGAAGAAATGCGGAAACAAACTCAGAGGTCATGGTCTCTTTTGAAGTCCAAACATTAGAATGTTATGTGAGTCTAACAGTGCAGAGCCGTTTGAAGAAAGCTGCAACTTTGAGCTGACCTGTCCCAAGTCCCAACAGACGTAATGAATGCATCAGGGTCGATTGTGATATAGGGTCGATTGTGCTCAAACAATAAGTCATTACCTCTCGCCAATTCCCGCGATTTCGACAAACTCCAACATTATGACGGTGTCAGTGAAAGCTTCTGGTACACACGAAATTGAGACTATTATTAACCTTCCACTCCTCACAATGGGCTCGTTCCTTGTCGTACACCTTAACTATCTACCATGATAAAAACTTTTTTCAAAAAAATAACAACCGACTTCCAAAAAAACACCACAAAGTGCAAAATAACTTTAATTTCGGAAGTCGGTGACTTTGGATGTGTATTTTAATTAGGTATTTGTCACCGCCTTCCGAAATTAAAGTTATTTTGCACTTTGTAGTGTTTTTTTTGGAACTCGGTTGTTATTTTTTTGAAAAAAGTTTTTATTTTTCAGGTTTTAGTTACCTACCTCATCCTTGGCGTCAAAACAATGCATATTTATGCGATAACAACATTCGCGGTTGATTTGCTGTAATTTTTTGAAGAGTTCCTTTGTCTGTCTCCGAAACGCATCATCAGATCTATATGAAATTTCAATGGGACCATTTCGGAGTAAACCCCTTTAGAATTTTGCAAATCCGTCTATATAGGACGGAGTTATGCCCGAACATACATAAAAAAAAAACAATATAAACATGTCGAATTGATAATCTCCTTCTTTTTGAAGTCGGTTAAAATGTAAACTTTTCGACAAATGGTTTGTATAAACAATCAAAATCAACTTTAGTAGAAATTTAATCCGTACTTGATTTTTTGTGGTGCTAGGAGTTAAAGATACTGCATAGAAGTTCTAATTGAGTATGGACTATGGACTAACTTATTTACAAGTTTGAAGCAAACATGGCAGTTCACGACGACACCAATTTAGTATACGTATGCCACATTCATTGGGCACCCGTTTTAACTGCACCTGAGTTTATGGCACCTGAGGTATTCCACATACGGCACCTATCGACATTTTTCGCAGGTGCCATTAGTGGAATAGTTTACTATTTAAAATATTATTCCACAAACAGCACCTACGAATCAGTTAGTGTTGGTACGTTTATGTTTTGTAGGACGTCAAAATTAAAAAATCTATTAAAATCAGTAGAGAGTTTAAACATGATAAAGTAGCTACTAAATATTGGTGGTATTATTTGTCGATTTGATCAACTACTTTAGTAGCTACGTACATATCTCTCATTAGACAATCAGAATTGAGGCGCCACATAAATGTATTGTATTACCGAAATTAAGAAGCTTTTGCATTTTATTTCTAAAAATTAAAACACACTTACTAATAAATTGTACTAAAAATCTGTTTTCATTGGTTCATTCGTTTCCGAGAAACGGCACGGGGTAATTTATGGATTTTTCAGATCAAGCATTGTAACTATCTCAAATCCAGCCGCCCAAAACCCTTTTTTTTTTGTACCGATTACGCACTACTAATTCCTACCAAATTTTGCTAAAAATGCGTACAAAATCGAGTTATTTATTACTAAATATTGGTCGTTGGACACTTTAATAAACCATACCTACAACATATTCTGGTAGTGAAAATCGTATACATACTTAAAAAAAGAATCATAAATGAAAAACTACACACCGCATTTTCTAGCCAACTTGGGCCCTGCATTAATAAAAAACTTGGTGTCATTCACCTGATATCTTACCCTTCTCTTTACAAAGTGTTATCGACCTCTACTATCATCAGTTGCCCTATTAGTCCACTTAGACAAATCGGTATCTTCGGATTAAGGACGTGCCATTTACTTTTTATTTGCCCTTTACTACTTTATCGAATGTTAATTGGATAGCGTAAACGATAACAATATTATTGAGAACTTTGTAATATTGTAACTACGCCTTCCGCAATAATGTTTTTATTATTTTTTCACTGTGTTTCCTTCCTTATCTAGAGGATAATTTATATAAATCCTACCCTATCCTATCCTTCTACGACGACGAAGTCGGTATAAAATGTACTTTCCGCGAGGCTAATACTAAGCTTGAAAAGGTCCGTTCACCAAGGGATAAGAAGATACTTAACCAGCACCCTAATTGCGTAACTCATGATTAATAACCTGTTTCAATTTGACAGTTCAGCAATATTCATTGCGTTATTTACGTTGTTGAGGAGAATTTTTTTTCGAACAAATGAAGCAATGGCTTAACAATCTGTTTCAAAAAGAAACAGATTATGATTAATCGTGAGTTACGTAATTAGGGTGCAAGATCGTTGCATATAGTTAAAATCAAAATGTAGTACGAAACCGATGGATGTTTTCGACTAGAATCGTTTTCATTCGAAATTTATCAAATTTTTCATTCGAAAAAATCCATCCGTTCCTAACTAAACTTCAGCTATACGTAGGCATATCCAACGACCCTGGTGACTTCTCGCTTTTGGTGACTTGACATGCATGCATTATCTTGATAACAACAGCTTGAAAAGAGGCGGAGAAAACGTGTCTCTTTCAAAGTATACGTGTCAATAAAATAGAAGCTTCTCATTTTGACACAGCACACCTTGTGATCATAGCTGAAAAGGCAACTCTTGATTCTCGCAAAATTTATCATCAGGACGAGCCATTTTTAGCAGAGATAGCACTATACCTTCGTTTCAAGAGATGATTTTACCTTCATCTGCCTACGCTCCCACGGACGTAATAAGATCGCGACGGGATCTTTTCGCGCACTGGATCCTTCAACGCACTTCTTTTAACGCCGAGAGTTGAGAATCGAATGCTGTGTTTTTTCGACGCACTGAAACTCAATCGCGTTGC
The DNA here is from genome assembly GCA_949987655.1 of Polymixis flavicincta. Taxonomy (NCBI): domain Eukaryota; kingdom Metazoa; phylum Arthropoda; class Insecta; order Lepidoptera; family Noctuidae; genus Polymixis; species Polymixis flavicincta. The sequence goes on from OX465173.1 coordinate 16,435,899, forward strand.
ACTCTGTTGGATTCTCAATGCTTAGTTCAACAACGAGAGTTCAAAATCCAGTGAGCAAGAACATCACGTCGCCATTTTATTACGCCCGTTTGAATGTCGACTTATACCGCAGTTTTCAGTTCCCAGTATCAGCGGCGAGGTGTTAATTTTTCTAAGAGAGAAGCCAAAGTGAAGTCGGCTTTAACTTACTGACTTATAAATAAAAAGTACTTACTATGTTTCTAAAATAAATATAGGAATTTAAAGAATAAAATACAATAAAATCGAACAGCTAAAAACCAAATAAAATGTGCAATATGCCTCCATCACGTCTTTACCAAGCGGCGCCACGTGACCTAAAGCGACACCATTACGGGATCGCTGTTGTGTGAATTTTTAGTTCCCGATTATGACGTTTTGGCGCCGAGTTAATTTACAAAAAAAAATTGTTTTGTTATAATGCAAAACTAAAAATAACCGTTTGTGTTGTTTGAATGTTATGGTGAATTAAAAACCCGTAGTGTAACTATAGTTTGACAATATAATAGTAGCCACTATTGATGTGCCATTTTATAATAGCGATAGAGTTGCCGATGCGAATCCCCGAAGGGAAGCCGGTAGAAACCGTGTTATATGGTGCTTTTGCGACTACCAACTATACAAAGGTACGGTTACATCGGTTAGATATAAGCACGTAATAGTATGCTATCGTGTTTGGTCGGTCTGTTTGTTTGGGCGCCCGCCGCTCCCGACACAGCTTCATAAATGAGTTAGACACATCGCCTAATTCCAACAATACCACTAGACTAATAATTCTGCGTTGTGATAAAACAGTTATGATTAAATATGTATTCAACTATTCATATAGCTTTGCGTTTGATTATTAGCAATTGAGCGTTTCCCTTTACAGTAAACAGGTAAAACTACCATGTTTCCCAATCACGTTTAACAACAGTTGTTAAATAATAGATAAGTAACTAATAATGAAGTGTAATTTGTTGATAACTTTTATAACATGTTCCCCCAACACAGTAAGCGTTTGACAAAAGAAAACAAAACCAAACCCTTGAGCATGTTTTGAACGTCTTTATAGTTCAACAGATTAGTGATGACCAAAATTAGTCGGTTGCGGGTAGTTTAAACAAGGGAACGGAAGACGAGGAGCGAGGGGCGGCGAGGCGGCTCGAAAGGAGTGGAACGCAAATAGCCACGTGACCCGGCCATTGACTCGGTTTATCCTAATCCGTCCCACTACTCCAGTTCGGAGGAGGGCTGAGGACGCGCATCAATCCCGAACTCGCTCTCTAGTACTTTAGCCAGCTACTCCAACGCATTATGAACTTTCACATGACCTAATACCGCAGCTGTGTGGTCCCAAACAAGCATCTGCGAGCTGACTGGCACACTACACAATGCTAATTCAGTCTCTATGTGAACAAAACTCGCCTAAACGCTGCAGCACTTAAAACGGATTAATTGGTCGAATATGACATAAAACTCTATACGAGTAACAATATTATTTATATCGCACCATCAGAAACAGATGTGAAAAAGCTAACTGCGGCCGCTGCCGAATGAAAATAAATATCTCCTCATGGTCTATGCAAACAAACACATCAACCTACTTTTGTATATTTAGATCGATGGTACCTACTTGAAACTTCGCTCATTCTTCCGCTATGGCAGATGAATCCATTTGATTTATATCCCTTCCGGTAAACTGAAAAAAAATGTTTCAAGAGCTCATGAGTATAATGAAACTTTAGTGTAGGAATATTTCTAGTGGCTAAGTAACAATAGCTGCACGGGTCGGTCGATCAGGTTAAGCTACTCTTGCTGCGGTTGGTCCGTAGATGGGTGACCATCTTTACATACCAAGACCCCTCCGTGCCTCGGAAAGCACGTCAAGCCGTTGGTCCCGGCTGTCATTTGTGGATCTTTGACAGTCGTTACGGGTCGTCAGAAGTCCGAAAGTCTGACAACCAGTCTTACCAAGGGGTATCGTATTACCCAGTAACTGGGTTGTGGAGGTCAGATAGGCAGTCGCTCCATGTAAAATACTGGTATTCAGCTGCATCCGGTTAGATCCGGAATATTTCCTTCTGCATATTTCCAGTCGGGTGCACCGTGCATATCCTTGTTTTTTTCACTCTCATTACGAGCAGCGAGGAAATACGTTGCATAATGAACCGTATCCCATTCGTGCCACCCTTAATTGTGCTCCAAGCCTAATGCCGGATTATGGTAATGTTCGTATGGCCAGTGTGGTGAACTGGTGACCGACGGAACTCACGCACTGTTTCTTGCATGAAACGCTACACTTAAAATCTTATAATATGTATTATAAATGTGAAAGTTTGTATGTTTAGATCACGAAACGGAGGAACGGATGTGGATGATATTAGGTCTTTACCTATGAAATTGCCGTTCTGCAGTACTGGCCATTTCAAATCAAAATAATTTTTGTTTGGCTAAGAATTCTAATTTCAAATTAATTTTATTTTAAAAACATGGTTTTTTTTTTTCTAAAAGTAGTCATTTCTTTATTGATTAGTGTTACATTTTCATCGCATTTCAATCTTTTTCGTCATCATGGATACGTTAAAAATTCGAGTAATTATGGAATATGAGTACCGTCGTGGCAGCAACGCGGCACAAGCGGCACGCAACATCAACGACGTTTACGGAGCTAACACTACAAACCAACGCACCACCTGTTATTGGTTTGCTCGCTTCCGTTCTGGAAATTTCGACCTGAAAAATGAACCTCGCGGTCGTCCGAAGACTTTGGTCGACAATGACGAATTAAAGGCGATTGTGGAAGCTGATGATACACAATCTACGGCTGAATTAGCAGCAGCTTTCGACGTTAGCGTCAAAACTGGTCCATTTGCGTCAAATTGGCAAGGTAAAAAAGCTTGACAAATGGGTGCCCCACGAACTCAATGATCGCCAGCGCGAAGTACGCGTCGAGACGTGCCTTGCACTGCTCAACAGACACACAAATGAAGGAATTTTGAACCGCATTGTTACCTGCGATGAAAAATGGATTCTGTTTGATAACCGTAAGCGCTCAGCAAGTTGGTTGGATCCTGGTTCAGCACCTAAACAATGCCCTAAACGAAAACTTACCCCTAGAAAAGTGATGGTCACTGTTTGGTGGTCTAGCGCCGGTGTGATTCATCACAGCTTCTTACCAAACGGGGTGAGCATTACTGCAGATGTGTACTGTGAAGAACTGAACACAATGATGGAGAAGCTGGCGCATCTCCAACCAGCATTGGTCAATCGCTCGTCTCCGCTGCTCCTGCACGACAACGCGCGACCTCATACTGCACAGCAGACGGTCTCCAAGTTGCAAGAACTGGGGTTGGAAGCTCTCCGTCATCCGCCCTACTCACCAGACCTTGCGCCTACAGACTACTACTTTTTCCAGAATTTGGATAACTTCTTGGCGGGAAAAAAATTTAATACCCGAGAGGCAGTACAAAATGCCTTTGAAGAATTTGTTGCCTCCCGTCCAGCTGATTTCTTTAAGAAGGGCATCAATAAACTGCCACTGCGATGGCAAAGATGCATTGATTGCATGGGTGATTACTTCGATTAATACAAATAAAAAATTCATGAAAAAAATTCGTTTAAATTTTTTCATACAAAACGGCAATTTCATAGGTAAAGACCTATTATTTAGTACACAGTTTATGACCTGGCTTAATACAGGATAATTTTTAGCCCGGTAGGACGTGCCCGTAGGATAATTTCCGACGTCCACGCGGGCGAAGCCGATGGCAAAATCTAGTAATTAAAATAATACACGCAAGCAGATACTTTGATCCAAAGGAAAAATTACAAAAGCTTCGTGAACTTTCGCAATGTTAAATGTTGGTTTAAAAACTGTCACGGTACTAGACTAATGAAGCAAGTATTGATATATTATAGTACCTGATCATAAACACAAGAAGGACACAGAAGCTGGTTTTACTCATTATTAATGCCTCAGACATGATACCTACGTACTTAGATAGCGGCTACAGCGAAGACAAGTCGACTCGCTCAGACAATGAGCGCCGTGGAGACGCCTCCGTTAAGTCGTTTGTTACACATGCAGCTCCACACTCACAGTATGTAGGACGCGAATCTTGTCAATCAGTATAAAAATATCTAGAACTGTTTATTGCAATATAAAAATACAGGGTAAGTTTTTATCCAGTGCGCAAATTGTAACCATGAATTTAGCATATCATTCTAGAACCCCCAGCGCAGACATTTTTCGCCGGTTGTACAAAAAAAAATCAGCTGTTTCATAGAAAATTGCAATACCTACGCGGTCAAAATGTATGGAACAGCTGATTATATTTTTGTGTATCCGGCGAAAAATTTCTGCGCTAGGGGTCTAGAGTGATATGCTGAATTCATGGTTACAATTTGCGCACAGGATAAAAACTTTTCCTGTATAGTCGGCAGTCGGCACGGGGAGCATGGTCGGAGCAGCAGTTGGGAGTCGGACGCCCACTTTCAACTCAGGGTTCACACGCTTTGTTCAAATACAATGACTCTCTACGTTCTTTTTGTTTTCGTTCAGACGACCTTTGTTGATAATAAACAATATCGCGACTTTAATGAAAGAAATCATGTAGCGTGAGATTTTTATATCATTTATTTTGCAATTGATGCATTCCTATTCTATTGTATCTACATGCGCCATTACGCGTACCTATATAGCATTTTCCAAGGTTTTTCATAGCCCAGTTAACCTTTTAAATAAAATACACTTCTGGATTGTAAAATTGTTAATGCACCGTTAAACTATTCAGCAACAAAAGCAAGGATTTCGCCGAGCTTCCCACGTCCGCGGAATTGGTTTACGTCAGTGCGCCTGCGCCCATTACGCCCAAAATATACGCCACGCGAGCTACACCCGCTAAAAAGCGTGTCAATCAATTTACATTAGGCTCGTGATGATGGGGCTATTAACAACCAGTGAGTGTACAAAGTTTGATCAGCAATAAATCGATCACAATGATGTAATCGGGTTCTTGAAGTTCGGTGATATCCGTCATTTAATTAGAATTTTGGTAGAAGAAAGTTGTCGACCCGTTAGCACAGTTGATGATTGCCTCACTCTGCTTCGTGTTCACTGTGCTCAACTGTTCAGTGCTGCAACAAGTGCATTATGTAACGTGATTGTGTGAGATAGCTCGCGTGACATTTGCGCCGGCTGGGGACGAAGCGCGCAGCCTCCAGCTTCGCCCCAAATCGACTTCTGGCCTTCGATCCGCTGAAGTGGGACACTCGCTCCACTCATGCGCTTATTTTAACACTATCTGAGCGCCATTCGACACCAAACACTGGCAGTGCACATGCCCGCTACAACCTGTCAACACAACACACCACTTTAAACACTTGTATCGTATTGTCTACTTTCTAATGTGTACGACTGATTGCGTCTGTTATTAATTACTTTCATTGACAGAATGAGAAGAACACCTGCAAACCACTTCATCTGCTGTCTCTTTTTACAGTGCGTGGAATCCAAATTAGTTCTTTCAAACGATGAAGTTGAGATGTAAAAAACTGTGTATACGGGATACTAGATGACATCCTACTAATTATTTCCACGATTTTACATAGATTACCGTGCTATCTTGTAATCACAATACAAGAAGCCAAATGGATCAATGTATCTCATTAATCCTTTTGTGTTAGGTTACCTACCTATATTAGTTTGTCGTTTTAAACACAATCTTACAACAATTTGTCACTCAGGTTCAAAGTAACAATACTGATTTCGGGGCTGTTTGTATTGAAAATGAAAATGGTAAAATGTAATTTAAGACCGTGGGCAGTAAGAGCAAAATACAATGACTGGGAGAGCAAGTCTGTGAGTACATAATTATAATTTTATCAATTGCTCTATTATGTTTAATTCATCTATACATAATATCTGCTCATTTATGCTTACTTAACAGTGGAGGTTCGAGATCGAATCTTACGGAGCATGTTATGAAAACGAAGACCGGTTTCGAAAATGTATCAATTGAAAGCCCTCGCGCCTGCCGCATGTATAATGTTATTGTACAGCTCAGCCTTGCAACACTGCACGACGAGCCTGTTACGTGACAGTTTGTCAGTCGCCACCACCCTGCGCCCGCGCCTCTCTGCAATCTCACCCATAGCTCGTTCCACTTACACGGTACACTGCATCTAGCATGGCCCTGGGGGTTATAACCTCGGAATTAGATGACTGTGAAGGAATTCGTGTAAAACCTTCTAACTAGTGTTTTTCCTTTTTATTGATTTATTACTTTTTACAGAAATACAGTTTGATCTAATTTCGAAGTTAATGCACTACAAGAATTAAAGTGACAATAATAATAATTCACTAATATATTGTTAATCATCAACTTATAGTATAACTACACCATTCTCAAGACACACATCACATATATAGATCACAAAAACAGTGACTCACCCATCAAAGGAATACCTTTATCATGTACCTACCTGTATCATTTTTGTACCTTCATTACCGTTGTGGTCCAAAAGAACCAAGCTTCACCGTTTTTATATGTTGACCATTTGCATAACAGCTCACGAAGTTACTAGTATTGAAAATGTTGTATAATCGCTCCAAAATGAATAGGTACCAGTTGTAGGCAGGTAGCCGTAGCCACACTCGATTTGAATATGCAACCTCTTGTTTATTTCCAAATTCATTCATGAACTTGTCCATGGACAAGTCACGATTTTAGGACATAAATGTGACACGTTTGAGTAGATAGAGGTGTTTATGTTGAGAGTGCCCTTGGTAACTTCCTCGTGTCCGATACTCTATACAAACAACTGATCATTTCTAGCATTTGTTTATGGTTTTCCTTTTGAGAATCACGTGCGCACGCGCTCAGCCCGTGTAAAAATCGAATTACCGTTAGACATGTGTCATCGCGTCCTCGTTACGGCCGCAACAACTCTGCGGCAAACCTGTTCTTGCTCTCATACCCTTATTATGCTCTCGTGCAATTAACAAATTCGCAACCCAGAATGTTCCTTTATCAAATAATATTCGTACATTACCGACACATGATAATCTTCCTAAAGCCTCATCTCATGCCGTTGTCATCGAATGGAAATTTACAGTAAACTAAATTTTAAGTTAACTCCACTGTCATTGATTTCACCTTGAACTGAAATAAGTCATTTGAGTACAAAGATGTATCTTACAAGTACAGTTGCAGGTGCAGAACGATATAAAAATGGCCTCAAACAAATTATTTTAGTTGCATTTGCAACCCACAGATTATAGTGAAACAGAAGTTATATTTTGATTCAAAAGTAGGTAATGATAATGGGTATATACAAGTTTTCCATCCATATCGTGTTATAATGCGCCTGCTCACTAGCAAATGAATGTAACTAATTATAGATCTCTCAGAAATGATGACCTATTTATTTGATTTGACAGTGACCTATGTGGTCCACCAAAATACCTGATTATCATTACTTCTGAATAAACTCATAGTACCTATAACATGGTTTTTAGAGATGGGTTGTAACAGGCTAAACACGATATCTGTTATCACTGTTACTGTTACTCAAAAATAACAGATCCAAATATCTGTTATTAAATAACAGCCTGTTATTTTTGTACGCACGTATCATAAGTATTAAAATCTCAACTGAATATCTTCTTTATTTCGATTCATTGTAAGTCGAAAATCGTTTCCTAAGTATTCATCATCATCATCATCATTTCAGCCGAAAGACGTCCACTGCTGGACATAGGCCCCCCAAGCTCTACCACTTCGACCGGTTCTGTGCTTCCTGCATCCAGCGGATTCCTGCGGCCCTCAAGAGGTCATCGTCATTTGGGGGGAGGGGGGCGTTGCCACAATTGCCACGCTTGGCAGGCGGGTTGGCGATCGCAGTATGGTGGTAAAAATGCATAGAGAACGCTGCTGCCCATTCTCTAGTAAGTTCCTTAGTCGCTTCCTACGACACCCACTGGAAGAAATGGGATGGTGCTATTCTTTTACGCCCGCCTACCACACGGGACAGTATCCTAAGTATTGACTAGTAAAGAATGACGGGGTAATGAGCAATCATAGAATCACGTTTATTTATATTCTTTTTAGACTTAGACATCTGGTTAGTCTGGAAGCCAAACCCAATTTAGTTGTACAAGGCTAGGCACTGAGATTGGTTTTGATTGACAATTTCGATTTACATAATAAATTGGAGGTCCTATATCCACGAAATGGTAATTGTTTTTCAAACGTTTTACTATTCACGAACTAACTAGAAACCAAATTTAAAAAATATGTTACTGCTACAACCTACAACGAGCTAACTACTAAGCGAACTAGAACTATCTAACTACCTATAAAACGAAAAACCCAAACTAAAAAACTGTACTAATACAGACATTGAATATAAACACTAACACACCGTAAACACAAACACTTTCGAAAAAATTGCAATTACTATTCACCAGTTCACCTTTCGTAATTTCTTACGAAAAGTGTTTTCTTTCGAAAGCAAAATTAAAATTACAAAAATACGAAATTTATAAAATGTCAGCAAACAAATCAGCCAAATTACTTTCAATTGAATATTATCTTTATTGCTATATCAATAAGGTCTTACATACATGGAACATTTTGAGACCAATCCCGTCAAACGTCAAACCAAAGACAATGTAGATCAAAGGCGTCCGTAGACGATCACTGTTTTTTTTTTGGTTGCATCTTTTTCCAAAGAATTAAATATTTAAATTCTTTTTATTTCAAACCTGGCAAATTACTCTTAATAAAATTGGTTTCATCTTTCTTGGGTTATCAAACGTATAAACCTGGAATATTTTGCGATGAATTCCGTGAAACCAAAGATAATATAGGCATTCAGACAAATTGCCATAAAGAAAAATATAATAAATTTTAGGTTTCTTTGTAATGGTCACTGGACAGTAACAGATAAGTAACACGACCAAATTTAGGAGTCACTTTTTACAAAATGTTGGTTCTTATCAGACAACCAACTGTATTTTACGGATTATAAATACTAAGTGCTTCTCTTTTTAGCGTAGTTTAACCACTTTAGTAAGAGTGAGAAGTAAACATATTGCCTAGTAAATAAAAATAATAGGTGTGTCTCTTTTTAACAAGGGTCATTCCTTAATGAGGAAGAGAGAGCCCTAGATATTTTTCTTCGGTTGTGTGTGTGAGTGCGTATGAAAGTAACAGCCGTGGTAACAGTCTGTTACTGTGTGGAGACTGATATATTGAAATAACAGTAACAACCGTTGTAACAGTCTGAGGGTCTGTTATTTAAATAACAGATAAGTGATATTGGTAGTAACAGTTGTTATTTGTTATTTTTAAATATCTGTTATTTATATCTGTTACGATAAATACGCCTCACTCCTAATGGTTTTATTGTGATTGAATTAGATATATGACTACATGGTGAAACCAAAATAATCTATGATTACATACAGAGATGGCGTATTTAGCGACAGATGTATGTATCATCTGTTTCCAGAGGCGAGAGGCGGACGCCGGACACGAAGCAGATGCAGACGTGGGAGCTCGAGCCAACTAGACGGCACCTACTATTGTTAACGCTGAATTAACGGTGATACAACCGCTTAATGGCGTTTTATTACACATATCCAACAACAATGCTAACCTAGCTCGAACATTAAAAGCCACTTACGTCGAGAAAGAAACTTGAAATTACGTATCTTGCCCTCATTCACTCAGGATGAGCACAACAAAAAAAGAGCTAGAAGTAGTAATTGCCACCAGTCAATTCAATCGTCTTTCTAATGTTAAACTTACAAGTAACTTAATGGAACGGATATTAAAGATGCATATTCTGATAGGTGCATCTTTTCCCCGTACATTATAGGACCTACTTTCGTTCTAGTAGCCGATATTCGAAGCCGGTTCCACATAAACGCAGCAGCGGAAATCGAAACTCCGCGCTATCTTACCCCTACAAGTTGAAACAGTCGGATTTACAGTTAAGATTCGTTTGACCTGTACTTCGACCATGGCGACAATAGTATTCATATTACTCACAGCACCTAAGCCCGGTGTCCATTCGTTACGTTTAGCTCATGTCTCAAATAAATCTTTATCTTGTTAGCACGTTCTAGAAATTCTAAATGCGTACGTATCTGCAAATCTGATTGTTGTTATCAGATCTACAGGTACGCAGTCAATGGTGATAAGATACTGACGGCAAAAAAATAATGTAGGAAAGTCACTTACTTAGTAGTCAATTGTTTTAACGACCTCTCATTAGTCATTAGCGGCCCGCCCCAGCTTCGCTCGGGTAATCAAAGACTATGACAAGAAATGTAAGTAAGTCTTATGTACGTAAGTCTTTGTGTAAAACAGAAGGTCGTGAGTCAAAATAACCTGCTACAATTCTATATTACCAATTGGAAGCGGCAGTCGGGTGCTGCTCTTCGCACAACCGTTATGTCTCTAAGTAGGTATCTCACCTGGTGAATTTGCGCACCCAGTGTGGCAGCGATCCACTCACGCAAATCAAGACGACATCACCCCGAACGAATAATATCGGCCTACCAAAAACCGACTCAATTAATTCTATCCGCTAGCTAGCATAGCACCACCTGCTGTACAAAGGAAAGTTGATGCTGTTTTATTATTGAAATAATGGCATCAATAGCAAAACCTCACTACCTGCTATAGGTACTAGGTGTTTCTGCAAAAACATGATTATTCACGTCTTCAACAAACAATAACAAAAGGTCAATAAAATTAAACTGTCCGTAGTAATGACCGTAAAAATGGCTCCCAATCTGACTATAATATGAGTAGTGAGAGGTGGTAAGATTTGACGTCAACTGGGTGACCCTTCTGAGAAATATGTCAATTATTTATTCACTAAAGTCCACAAATGACAAGCTATGACTCAACCGTAATGACGTTGGAGACGCTGGACTTCCAAGGTAAATAGACAGAGTGATTAAGCAGCACACCGATTTATCGTACGAACAACAAACGTACCAGTTACCGAACATCGTCACTTTCTAAAGATAAATGTTAATCATCACCCGGACGTGTAACTTAAGTCTAAAAGCAACAACAATAACAATTAATGTATCGTTGGTTCGGCTACCAGAATGTTCTAGTTCAATGGAATGGTAAAATACAACGTCTGAACTTTCAAAATACTCAGAAGACATTGCAGACAGTTCTTAATACTTGTCTTCGATGGATACTATTAGCATACGCGTTTGCTCTTATCAGTTTTTTTCTTTAACAAGACAATCGATACCGTATCGACCGAGGAAGAAGTCATGACGTCAAACTGGGTATAAACATCGACAGAGCATATACATACATGTAGTGACAAACTATCGCATCCAATCAGTGGTTTCCCATTGAATCATGCAGCATGCACAAGACAATAAGCGTGTTACAGCTTAGTAATCATCCATCTATTAATTCCAATCAGATCGAATCAGCATAGTTACAAGTTGGCAACATCTTGCGACTACTTAGTATTCATAGGAGGCTTGCACAGAAGATGAGAATTTTGGGAGGACCGCTACAGACTAGGGGTTCTACCGTTAGTCTTTACAACTTCATGTTTTTATAATTAATTAGAAGCACACCGCTTTTATCATTCTCTTTGATGTTACAGAATATGATTTCTACCATTTGACATTATTATGTGGAAGCATCAATTGGCTTCCTACTTACGCTGCTGGCTGAATTAATTGTCAAAATTTCGGGGCTCCGAAATGCTGAATATGTGTCAAATCTCATCATAATTCGCCCTAAGGCGCGGGGTTTCCATGGACTCAACTACTATCACATCCTATAGTACAGAAATATGCAGAGATACTACGTAAACAAGGTCTTCCAGTTAAACTGACTCATGTCTTTGTTATCTAATCGTTGTTTCCTCTTGGACAGCCATTTCGTATTGGCAATATCAGTCGCCTCTCCGATTGAAATTAAATATTTGTACTTATGCAAAATATTGATGATATTTTGTGTAGAGTGAGTGACTCATGGTGAGAAATACACTGGAGAACCAGTTCATTTCAAAATTAATAGTAATGCAATTAATCATACTTTACTTGTTGTCAAACCCCTCCCCTGGGACATTTTTTCGTTCGTTTTTTCATTATTTCGAAAATGGCCCGCGTTTTTAATCTTTAATTGATTTGACTTATATTGGATTAGCCATTTTTACATGATTATTTCTAAATGTGTGTGCATTATCATTCTGATTACGGATTAAGATTTGCAGTGTTCGATAATTCGATAACATAAAGTCCTTTAGACATGATTGTTTATTCTAATTTAATTTCAATACGTAGTGTCTAGGAGGAAAAATTACTCTTCCTCAATAAAATGGTGTTAGTGCAAGCAATAAAAACGTAGGAAACACGACAGTTTAGGAACATAATAAATAGACAATCCCTTTTTATGTATTTTATTTACGTATAGGTTCACTTTACCAATACTACAACGGATGATAGGTACCTCCTACTATAAATACATAATGCGCAGCTCTTGTGTGTATTAAGAATGTTTAAATGTAGTGAACAAAGCAATAATGTGTTGAATACAAAGAACGGAATACATGTACAGATATAACGCAACTATAATGTAACTATGTATTTGTCACTACTAATGTATGTAGTTAGGTCGCCATAAAAATATGTATATTAGTGTTGTGACAGTGTGCGTGCGCATAGTATTGTGTGATGGTGATGTGATGTGTGTATGAAGCGCTTATCGCTGGGCAGGAAGTGGCTTGGTTTATTATTCGTGTCGTGCATCATGCGGCTGCGTGCGGCGCGGGCGCAGCGACCCGCTCCAGGATAATTGCCACGTCTCTCATACCCCGACAGATACCTAGGGCGACACTAACGGAACATGCAGATAATATCTCTAATTAACTGAGAAAATCATACACGTCAACGTTTAGGTACTTAGGTACCAGTCACTAGATACACACAGTTTATATTGGTAGCGAAGCGGCTCCATCAATCGTAGTTATCTGGGAAGTTGTGGACATTGAAATGTTGACTAGGAAATTGACTAACTATCGTCTGGACAACATGTTCTAAACAGATAAGAAATAATCAGCCGTTAAGGCTTAATCGGTTGCTCCGTAAATAGGTTTCTATGAATCTATTTAGATAAAACAGAAAATGAAACAGATACAATTTAGTCCTACTGTTTCTAAATTAATATACCTACTTATATAAATGGTTAGCCCTGCATATAACATTCTGGCAATATATATTCCGTCGCAGACCTTCTGTTTACTTAGGATTTCAGAAAACAAACCAAACTTGATCTTTCACTAGGAAGTTGAAAAGTGATAACTTGTTCTTTAAAACTATTGAACTGGACACATTGTTAGTAGGTACACCCAGCTTCAGATATTGACATTAGGTATTCAGTATCTACCTACAGATCATTAAGACATTGCCTGATGTTTGTTTCATAGATTTTCATAGTGTTGTTGAATTACTATTTCAGTGCAAAGTAATGAATGGCAGCTTCAATCGTCATCTGCCTAGCCTTTTCCCAACTATGTTGCAGATGCAGCTGAATACCAGTATTTTACACGGAGCGACTGCCTATCTGACCTCCACAACCCTGTTACTGGGTAATACGATACCCCTTGGTAAGACTGGTCGTCAGACTTTCGGGCTTCTGAATGGCGGCTTCAATGTCGGATATTATCATGGACTATCTATAGCCTCAGCCAGTCCATAATATACCAATACCATTATCTGTTTATCAGTAAATTACAGTCCAACGAATGTCAAATCCTGAGGGACAACTATTTTAGGATACAAGTTTCATGTTCTATTAAATTAACCTATCTCAAAATTAATTACTTAGAATTAGCTGAATTGAATATTTAGACTTTTACACCAAAGGGTTCATTTAAAACGTTGATTAAAGTTTAAGAGACGCTTTAACATCCAAAACGTATGGTTAAACAGTCTCTTATCATTAGTTTGGGCAACTTTAGTAAATAAAGGAGGTAGGAGTTAATCACTCTGTATAAGATGTCTCTGTATGTCTGGAAGTCTTGAGGAACGTAATATTCGACTCACAGTTACAGTATTAGGGTTTTCTTTTTTTTTTTGGTTGGGAAATCATCAAATAACTTCTCCCGCTCTGGGTGGAGTAGGAGGGCGTGTCAAACTTTTACTGACTAAAACCCACCCGTGTTCCCTCAGTAGCCCGTATGCCAGGGGCTGTGGTATCTCTTTCGAACAAACCCGCACCCTTGACAGGCATCGGCCCTTGTGGGCCCCATCATTTTTTGTGCTGACATCTCCGCCATTACTCGCCGTCCGCAAGCCCATGCCTACGGTGGCCGGAAATCGGCCTGGGATTCCCGACGCACAGGGCGTCTCCGTATCCTGCGGCGGCTAGGGTCGAGGGCGCATATGCTGCCTCTCCCTCACGTGCGCCGCCTCCCTCTTCGCGAGCATCACTGCTTCACTGAAGGAGGTAACGACTACCCATTCCCTCATGCTCCGTACCATGGTCTGGACCAGGGCCGGACGCGAGAGATCGCCGCCGCAGATCGCCTCCACGAGGACACGGCGGTGCTCCACCCAAGCCGCGCAGACCGCCACCGTGTGCTCCACCGTGTCCTCAGGGCGATCTTCGCAGTGGAAACACCCGGGCGTTTCCTCCCGCCCTATCCGAAACAGGTACCTCCCGAAACAACCGTGTCCGGTGAGGACCTGCGTCAGGCGGAAGGTGAGGACGCCATGCCGCCTCTCAAGCCACTCCTCAAAGAGGGGATTTACCGCCGCAATCGTGGCGTGCCAAGGGTATTAGGGTTGAATCTATATTGATTTAACTATCCAGAGTCACAGTAGGTACAGTCTGTTCCAAATGTAGTATCTGATGAAAGTGTAAAAAAAGCCTGCAACAACATTCATTGCGTTATTTACATTATTGAGCAGATAATTTTTTCGAAAATAAGAAGCAATGGATTAAAAATAATCTTCAAAATGATTCAAAGTCTAATCTTTAGTGTTTTACGCAATTGGGGTGCTGTTCAGGTTCAATTCTTGCGCAATCACTCATTGAAGGGAATTCGGAACAAATTCATCAGTATTTAGAAGGTTTCAACTTTATATCTCACCAATATTTCCAACAATTCTTGTTTGAGTATCAATCGGTTAAGTACCACGTGGCCCCTATAGGGGCCATTACAATAGAAAATTAATTGTGTCTCATTAGCCGGACTTGACAAATTAAATGGTAATTGGAAAACCATCGACGAAAATCGAGGTTATAAAACTATGAAATCTACCTCAATTGTCAAATGAAAAACATAAAATTTCAGGTTTAATTATTTCAAATTATTATCAAACTAGCAGCGCTCCGCGGTTTCACCCGCGTAGTTCCCGTTCCCATGAGAATATAGCCTATGTCACCCGGGGATAGTGTAGCTTCCCAACAGTGAAATAATTTTTCAAATCGGTTCAGTAGTTTCTGAGCCTATTCAATGCCAACAAACAAACAAACAATCACATCTTTCCTCTTTATAATATATAAGTAGAGATCAAAGCATTTGATTTGTAAGTAGCACTAGAGACACCTTCATTTTCGAATCTATTTGTTAACATTTTAATAAGCTACTTTTGGAACAAACCAAACCTACACAATTTCACGCACAAAATTTCTTGGTGCTTTTCTTTATAAATATTATGAGAAAAGCCTACACAATAATATTTGTATAAATTTGCTTCAACCTTAACGTCGTTCCTAGATGTACTTGTAGCTATATACATCTAGCAATATGCTCAGTAGACTAACTTCTAGTCAATGCTGATAAGAGAGGACGGGGCCTGCGAGGTTTATGAACAATAGGTATTTGAAGAAGCTATTGCCGTCGCGCTGTCAGTATGTCTGCCCCCGTAGTGTGTGATAGGGACAGCTGCAGCTCAGACCGCAACTATCACAAAAAAATTGACGAGATCGACGTTTCGTATTCCCCTTTTTCCTCCTCGAAAACTGAGCCGATTCAATTATTTTTACATTAATATTTTAAGAAAGAGTATGTTTAGGTTCCGATCATTTTTTTTAATGTAAGAAATTTGTAATTTGTCTGGTAGTCCTCTAATCACATCGGTAAAAATCGCGCATTTTTTTATTTTTTGTGGGTCATATTATCTTTACTAATTAGTTGCTGAAAAAAAGAAAATAACAGGGACGTGCTTACAGCAGACCTTGTTTTTTTTTTTAAATTGCTCAAGAGGCATTATTCAGGAAGAAAAATGGGGAATACATTTGTATGGAGAATCGCAAGCCCTGTTCCCTCTTAACTGACTTCTCTATGGTGGACTCATGACCAGTCTCCAGATAATAAATTATAGTAATATATTGCATCACTAAGCAGTTCTTTACATTGTAGAGATGTAAATCAGTGCAGCAAATTGACTCGTGATGTCCGTAGAAAGAATTAGACTCAATTTGTGCCTTCCGTTGATATAATGACAATCATTTTCAGCAGGTAATGATAGGAGTACTAAAAATTAGCTCTCTAGAATTGCAATAGCAGTATTTCATAAATGATAATAAACAATTATTCCTACTTGACGCTTAACAGAGTGTTTAACTGTTTACCATGTTTATTGTTTAGTTGGATGTGGACCGCAGCGGGGCTCCCCGCTCCCGCCGGCCTCCCAGGCCAACTGGTTTGACTGCAGGGTGCTTCGAGCAACTGCGGGTCAACCACTCACCTTACTCACTTACTGATCCAAACACGTAGGCTGATCGGCGAAATACTTCTACGCAATACTTTCTTACTGAATTTGCAGCTACCTGAGACCATAATATCAGATTACAGTTTTTTTTTTTAAATCTACCTGTCCTATACCTATCGATCACAATCTGATTAATTTTGAGGGATTTAATCTAATCCTTTGTTTTGCTTCGTATGTTTGAAAAAATTGTCTGCTCAACAAACGTAAAGTAACACAATGACCCCCTTATTTATAAACACTGCTTAAAGTTAAGTAATGATTAGCGACTGGTTAACCATACATTTTTGACGTTTAAACACCTCTTAACTTTAATCATCGTTTATGACTGTCAAAATGTCAGCCATTTCTGCTGTTAGTGTATTCATTACGCAATTACCTGTATCTAACTGTATCTAGAAACCAGCTACTAGGGCCCCTGTCTTTCTTTCGAATTACGGAAACGATATTTGATACCTACCTGCTGTACCTGTTTACTCGTTGGTATAGTATAACAGTGCCCGAAGTTGGGCAGTGTAATTAGGTTTTCCATCAGGAGTTCCTCAGCCAGCCCAGTCTTGATTTGTGCCCGATTAATGGCAATATGCTCATCACCTTTTTCATGAGCGTAACTAGCGAGATGTTATTATGTACCTACACATCTGCCTAACCCTTTTAGGAAAACAGGAGTGTTGTGAGCTTACTCAAATAAATTAAAAAATAGCACATTGGCCCGACTTCAAGACATTGTCTAGTTTCTAGATCTGACAAACATGAATAGAAAACATTATATCTTGATTAGTTTTAATCATAAGATAGCAAATGCTCAATTGGGGGCAAAGTCCTTAGGTGATTAGAAACCATTCAGAAGTTCAACAGCGATTTCCTGATAAAGTTTAAAAAACGAAGCCATCATTTTGTTTATGTAATAATTAAACAGAGTTTCAAATCGTTGAACAGTTACCACTGGGGACAACGGTCTGTTACATCTGTGCACTGAGCTGAGCCTGACTTGTTTCTTTTACGACTTTTCCCTGAAGTGCAGAATATCAATAAATAGCCCGTCAAGTGTATAAAAACATCTTAGTAAACGAGATGAGAACCATTTGCGTCCGCACTAAGCAGGGATGTGTGCGACAAAAAACATAAAAATAAATAAGAGGAACAGTCACTGAGCCCGCAGCCGCAACTTGAGAAGCGCGCGCGCACGCCCTCACAGATCACTGTGCCCTTCAAACGACTCCAAACTTAATACACCGCTAACCTAACCTTGTTGAAATAATAAAACTATTAGCGAAATCTTCAGGTTCTATATACGATCAATTGAATGTTCTACTGAGTCACAGAGTTTTTTTTTTTACAATACAATTACTTTCCAAATGATCACAACGACTGGCCACAGGACTTTAAAAAATAACATATGTCTAGTTAAAGAGTTAAAATGTCTACAGAGAACCGGATGAGCTAATCAGCGCAAAATGAGTCACACGCATTCTCGCATACAAGCAAGCTCTCCCGTGCGCCTGTGTCCAACGACACCCGCCTTTATTATGGTCGCTCTGTATGGCTGCCAGATAACCATCACATGGAGGGCGACACCACCGTGAGGAAGCCGTTGTTTATAGGAATTTGGGAACTTAAATAGAAGCAGATTGTGCATATTAATGTTCTGACATTTTATGTGCATCTATCGGGAGCATATTGGGAGTGATAATCTGTAAAAATGGCACCTTGAAAACTTGGGCGAACCGTGAAGAGTGAGATATCAATAGCGTTAATATAATCATTAAGCATTAGGCGGAAGCAATGAAGGGCTTGTGGCTAAGTAATAACATCCGGACGGGTTTATTGATCAGGCTAAGCTACGTTTGCCGCGATTGACTCGTAGATGGGTGAACATCTTAATACACCAAGACATCTCCGTGACTCGGAAGCCACGTTAAGCTGTTGGTCCCGGCTGTCGTTTATGGATCTTTAACCGTCGTTACGGGTCGTCAGAAGCCCGAAAGTCTGACAAACCAGTCTTACCAATGAGTATGTATCGTATTACCCAGTAACTGGATGGTGAAGGTCAGTTGGCAATCGCTCCATGTATTCAGCTGCATCCGGTTAGAGTGCAAGCCGACCCCAACATAGTTGGGAAAAGGCTAGGCAGGCACCTAGTTGGAATGACAGCTCACTTCACCTAGGTTTTCACGAGGAGATTTTTACAGTATAGGTCTCTGAAGAGTTGCTATATCTGAAAGATCAGCCGGTCTATTCTGTGAAATGTAACCAAGCTTGCAGTGCTGTCAATTCACCTGATGTTAGGTACTGACACCATTGACAGCTCACTGCATTCAAGTTATCTTATCACGGTGAGATTTAACAGAATAGGTCGGTTGTATACAAGGTGACAAGGTGAAGGTGAACGGTTCTCTCGCTCACTCTTTACAATTATTATGTTGGGTTGTCTCGCACAGATAACGTAGTGTGACTTACGGCCACTGTGCTGTGCTTGCAGCCGCTGTATTCCACCATGGATATTATTCAACATTTAGGGACTAGATCTATTACACTTTTAATAAAATCACCCTATATAAGATCGTGGACAGGCATTGCTCGCAGAACAGATGGCCGATGGGGCCGAAAGGTTAAGAAGTGGCGATCGCATACTGGAAGACGTAGCGTTGGAAGGCCTCCCACAAGGTGGACCGATGACGTTGTGAAGGCCGTAAGAATCCGCTGGATGCAAGAAACACAAAACCGGTCGATGTGGCGGTGCTTGGGGGAGGCCTATGTCCAGCAGTGGAGGTACTTTGGCTGTAATGATGATACAAGATCGCACACAAACGGTTCCGTATCAGCGTACAATATAAAACGCTGAAAAAATACAGGTTTTTTGAATGGAGATATCCTAGCAGTAAATAAATAGTTTCAACTATGTCAACTAGTGCATTAAAGACGGTGCCCAGACGTTACACACGGAAGAATAATAATTTGGATCACAATTATTATAATTAATTTCAAAGCGGACAGAGATTAATTGTGATGAATATGATGCATTACGGGATGGTATAGTCACGGCCAAAGTCACGTTAGATACAGCTGTGATACGACTGTAGCCATGTAACAATGTCGTGTACACTTGTGCAGCTGTAGGTGCGTAATTACATAAATGGAATTTTCATTTCATTGTCCTTATTCGTGGATGTGAGGTATAGACAGATGATGTATAATGTCATTGATTACGAACTGAACGTGATTAGTTATTTCATCATCAGCCTACAGCAGTCATCTGCTGGACATAGGCCTCTCCAAATACACGCCATTCAGCTCGATTCTCGGCAACCCTCAACCTGCTACCAGCCACCCGGCGAAGATCGTCGCTCCACCTAGCCTGAGGGCGTCCTATGCTACCTTAAGTTTACCGGTTCGCGGTCTCCACTCAAAAACACGTTCGAAAGGTCATCAGTTCTACGCTAATATGGCCGGCACTTTACCACTTCAGCTTGATTGTTTACCGTGTGTTATCTATTACCTGCAGCTTTCAGTAGCTACTAATTTAGGTGTTTAAAATTGAAGTGCGTAATTTGGAACCCAATCCTGAGATAAATCAGGGCAACTAGCTTCATATTTCTGACTGACCCTCTCCTTGAACAATTCAAAAGTTCTGCATATGGTTTAATTTAAATACATGCTTTGAGTTTGAGTTTGATCAAGCCAAGACAAACAGTTTTGTAAACTGAAAATGATTAACACCAGAGGGGCAATTCTGGTAATTTTAAGAACGTTCACAGTCTGATCTCAGTGTCAATCTGTCAAAAATTCCTATACATTTTTGTCAAATTTTTGAAATTCGATTGTCGCCGAGATGACACTGCGAACGTTTTTAGGATTGGCCTTCTGAAACGCTACTTGTCAGGAAATAATTGAAGCCTACCTGTTTTGTGTTTACGGCAATTAGCGAAACCATTGAAATCAGCCAATTCTTTGTTTCAATGCCACGGACTGCCGGTAAAAACGGCACGGATGCAGCTCATGCAGCCAGATTGAGAAGGTAAGTACTTTAACATTCAACGATTTACGTAAGTAAAGGCCCGTTTACAACAGCTGTGAGCCTGCGACGGTCGTCGCGCGCCAACGCTACGTGACGCCACGAAGAAAGCGATTTCAAGATCATTCACGCAATACGTCTTGGAGCAGTGTTCCACTTGATTGCCAAAAAATACGTAAAATACGTTTGGTCACATTGAGAGGATAAATGAAAAGCGACTAGCAACAAAAGGTATTCACAAGGCAAATGTGAGTATAAATGGACCTTCGGCAATCGTCACGGGTCGTCAGAAGCCCGAACCGAAAGTCTAATAACCAATCTTACCAGGCGTATCGTGTTATCCAGTAATTGGGTTGTGGAGGTCAGATAGGCAGTCGCTCCATGTATTACCTATACTAGTATTCAGCTGCATCCAGTTAGATTGGCAGCCAACCACTTCACAGTTGAGAAAAGGCAAAGCAGATGATGACGATGATTTTGTGACGTGATGCCCTAAGAGGACATAAAATACCTAGTGACCTTATTGGTGATGTTCTTCAGAAAGGTCACGTGCCTAGTACTCGCAACCAGTGTACGTGTATGACCAGCACCCTAATTGCGTTACGGATGATCAATCATAATCTGAATCATTTTAAAACAGATTGCTAATCTATTGCTTCATATGGTCGAAAAATGTGTCTGCTCAACAACGTAAATAACGCAATGAATATTGTTGAACTGTCAAAATGACAGATTATGATTAATCGTGAGTTACGCAATTAGGGTGCTGGATATGTATCTTCTTATCTCTTGGTGAGCATACCTTTTCGAGCTTAGTATTAGGCTCGCGGAAAGTACATTTTATACCGACTTCGTCGTTGTAGAAAGATAGGATAGGATAGGGTAGGATTTACATAAATTAGCCTCTAGTTAAGGAAGGAAACACAGTGAAAAAATAATAAAAACACCATTGCGGAAGGCGTAGTTACAATAATACAAAGTTATTCTCAATAATAGTGTTATCGTTTACGCTATCGTGTGGTACGCAATAAGGGTGCAGATGTTTAAACATAAACGAGGCAAAAAGGTTGACTCCTTTTGCCTCGCTTTTTGAGCTTTACACACGTAAGGTTCATAAGCAGGTGGCGTTCTGTAGTTTCTGCTTACCCCCATGGAAATAAGGCTTGATTTTATGTATGTGTAAGTTTTCATTAGAAACAATTACGTACTACTATACCTCTATACCTACCTATTTACTACATCATAGTTCTCACAACATAATGTAACTTAGACAGTTGTACAGGGTTACTGGAAAAACACCAACGACCTTTTAATTAAGAGGCCATTGTACTCATCATCATGAACAACTTTTACTATGGGACCAATTTGGTGATTTTTTGAAAAAAATCCGCTGTTCCTTACATTTATGTTCGTATAACTCATCAAAATGTAGGGAACAGCTGATTATTTTTTCGCGATTTCTGGTTTGGTCCCATTGTAAAAGT
This sequence comes from Polymixis flavicincta, assembly GCA_949987655.1. Classification (NCBI taxonomy): domain Eukaryota; kingdom Metazoa; phylum Arthropoda; class Insecta; order Lepidoptera; family Noctuidae; genus Polymixis; species Polymixis flavicincta. Next base: position 16,458,172 of record OX465173.1, read on the forward strand.
TGTTCATAATGATGAGTACAATGACCTCTTAAGAGGTGTTTTTCCAATAACCCTGTTTATGTTGTTAGAACTATGAAATAGGTACTTGACAAGTTTATTTGCAAAAATAACGTTCTCCTGTATGTTTAACTAGGCTCTTTTATGCACTAGGTACTTACGTAAATTAATATTGCTGCCTAGTTAAACATTAGGCAGCAATTTACGTACCAAGTGCATAAAACAATAGGTGCGTGAGAAATCGGTAATTGGTTTTCACCCAATTAACCGCGGTATTAAATGACCTTTCGTCCCAATATTTCAACCTATGATTTCCAATTAAGTAATTCTACGAATCTACCTTTTCTCGCCTTAACGGCTGAACAGATTTTGTTGAAATTTGGCACACTGGTAGACCATGAGCCTAATTGCGTAACACAATATCAATCAGAATCTAAATGAATTTAAAGGATTGAATCTATACTAATCTATATCTATACTATTAATAAAGAGGAAAGGTGTGATTGATTGTTTGCATTGAATAGGCTCCGAAACTACTGAACCGATTTAAAAAATATTTCACCGTTGGGAAGCTACACTATCCCCGGGTGACATAGGCTGTATTTTATCCCCGTATTTCCACGGGAACGGGAACTACGCGGTTGAAACTGCTAGTATCCTATAAATTGATAATAGGTTCTGATTGAAATAATATTGCTTTAGAATTATGTTCGAAAAATTTGTTTGCTCATCAACGTAAATAACGCAATTTATGTTATTGAACTGTCAAAAATGAAAGCCATTCCAAGCCGGTCCTTACCCAGGGTATGTCCTAACATAGGATATTTTTATTCCGGTAGTAAGTTTAAAGGTAAATAAAGTCAGGTCATTTTGATTTGACGATATTGATTTTGATGATAGTGTAAGTGGTGATATTTAAGTCTTATAGGTGGTAGGTAGCAACATCCAGATAAACCAAAATGGAGGTAGGTAAACAATATTTTTGGTTTCAAAGCAGTGCTGCTATCTACCTACTACTTATTGGATATTGCCGTTTTTGCTGCAAACCTTTAATTTAATATTTTCAACGGTTATTTTAAATGAGATTTTGCGGTTTTTACTACAAAATTTAAAAAAAAAAAGAAAATTCCGACAGCTCGGAACTTTCTTATTTTTTCATCCATAAGAAACTTCTCCTGACAATAAGAAACACAACAAAAAAGAATTAGCAAAATTGGTCCAGCCGTTCACGTGTGATGCCGTGACCAAGGGAAATAGGGAATCTTTTTTTAAAAAATAGATAATGAAGCCGATTTGACATTGACAGACTGCATTCAAGAGTTGGCTATCATTGAAAAGGGATGTTGCTGCGTTTGCATCTATGAGTCAATTTTATCAAAAAACAATCAAGTATCTAGCGAAGAAAACATCACGTTCAATATAACATACACACATAGTTTGATAGGTTAGTCAGCTACTGGTACTGGCTTTGTTATCGACGTGATTGTGATTATGATGCAATCTGCGATAACTATATCTGCTCATTTACGATGTTATTACATACTTTCAATACAAAAAAATCATGACAGCGCTAAATAAAAATTATATCTACCTTCCTACATCACGCGTCGTCATTTTAATTACCCTATCAAGAATCCCGCCGGCCTATTCCGTATAGATCTCACCGTGATCACTTAGGTGAAGTGAAAATTACCCATCATTCTAAATAGGTAACTGCCGATGTATTCTGTAAAAATCTCACCGTGATTGCGTCGGTGAAGCGAACTTAAAGACAGCTGTCATTCCACTGGGTTCTAGGGTTTGAAACTTTTGCAGCTCACTTTAACCTCACTTCACATACGTCTTCACAGTGAGATTTTAATAGAATAGACCGGCTGATGCTAACGATTGACACTAGTGACAGCTCACTTTAATCTAACTTCACCTTAGTTTTCACGGTAAGATGTTTACAGAATAGTACTGCAGTTCCTACATATATTTGATTTAACGAATTCAATTCCCTATTTGCTTTTTATACTAAAGGTTAAGGTGACAGCTCCAGGGTAGTCCGTAAAATTCAGTTTTTATTATTATTGTTGCAATTTGCAGGTTAGTCCTAGGTTAGTTAGTAGGTAGGTAGGTATGTGTTCGCGACCGTAACAAATATGGCTTAACTTGACTTGACAATGGTGCCGATTCTGTTGTACACCGAACTAAACTAACTAAACTATAACTAAAATTCCGTACTTTTTACTATGAGAAACTAAACGCTATTCTGCAAAAAAATATCTCTAAATTTAAAAACTATTTTGACACAACTAAAATCGAATTTGACAATCGCGACTCGCACGTGGTATGTTTTGGCTTCGCAACGTGGTACCTACTTGTTTGCCCTACCCCGTGTTTTTTTTTAGAGCCAGCAGCGCACCGGGGTCGGCAGCCTCGACGTGATTTATATGGAATTTTCACTTTTTTCATGGAAAATATGAAAAATTATTATCCACATGTTGAGTTTTAGAGGTGTTTGGGGTTACATAAAGGGGGTCGAAATTTTCATTATTTTTGCGATAGGACACACCGTTTTCGAGATATAAGCAAAAGAAAAGAAAAAAAATACAGTACTATTTTTGCACCAGAAGTCGAGGTGTCCATGTCGGTGTGAATTTTAGTTCTTGACAACTAATTTTATTCCACACCTATTTAATCGCGATTAAAAATAGTCAGATTTAGTTAGACAACCAAAATTTTAAGTTGAATACAATAATGAAATTGACAACAACAGAATAGCAAAATTACCATTTTCACTAAACTAATAATTCAGTGCAATCTTAGTGCTGTCAAACCAAAATATAGTTAAGTTGTGTCACTTTAGTCAATTTCAGAATAGGAAATCGTCGTTTGACAGGAATAAACTAAATTTTGGTGATTTTTAGTCTAGTTTAGAGAATTTTGTGACAACAGAATCGGCACCATTTACTAAGTCATTCAAAGGAATGAAATGAACTTAAGAGAGCTGTTTTTTTTGTTTTGGGTGGTTATTCATCAAATAACTTCTCACGCTCTAGGTGGAGCTCGTGTCAGACTGACTAAAATCCACCCGTGTTCCTTCAGTTGCCTGTGTACTATGCCAACAGCAAAGCTATGTTTGTTGGCGCAACATAAGTGAATATAAATACAGATCTACTAACATTATAAAGTAAGGCAATACATAAGTATGACAGTGACATAACTACAGGTACGTACCGTTTCGGACTCTTCCGTAATGTTATAAAAATAGGGTAGTTGGACAAATTGGACGGTTGGACGTGATTCATCAATCCACACTGGTTTTGCTTGCATATACATGTGTAAGAAAGTTTGCTTGTATATTGTTGGATAATGCCGCGTGGAAGAGGCGGGGTCTCCTACAAGCAGTTCTTTGATTTTAAGGTTACTTTTTATGATTTTCTTCTGCCATACCATTTACCATACTAATCAAAATGCAGAAGTAGCTTTCTGTCTCGTCTTTCACGCCTCAACGAATGAACGGATTTCGATAAAATTTGGCAGACGGGTAGACCGTGACCTGGGTTAGGGGGACAAAGTTTTCTTTTTATCCCGGTAGTACGATCCCAAGGGACAATTTCCGACTACCACACGAGCCAAGCCGCGGACAGAATCTAGTCATCAATGAAGGTTAAATTAGCAGAGATTGAAAACCGCGGGGGGAGCACCGGTGGCATGGCGGGAGAGCGAGGGGCATGACGTCAGATACACGCAGCATCAGTCCGCACTCCGCAGCCCCGTGCGCCCGCGCCGCCGCCTCTCTGCGCAACCAGTGCTGCTCCCACGTTCACTTTCTATTGAGCCATCACCGAGCACATTAGGTACGGCTCCACAGCTGGTGCCTAAATCATCCAAAATAAAGATGGCTGAGATAAATTACATGATGGCACATACCTACTGACCTCCTTTATTTTATTTTCTGAGCCTGAGTATTGATGTGCACTTTCAAAAATCCTCAGTTAAGGTTGATGAAGTTTTCAAACGTTTGCAGCAATACGAACTGGGCCCATTTATCTAATTCTGTTATTCGTTTCAGAGTATAATTCAACAATTTAGGGCAGCCCATGGTTTAACATCGATTATTTTCATTGAACGCAGTTTATTCCTCCTCTACTGTGTGTTAGTGTCGGGAGCATTGGCGGTTTGCCATCGCAGTAACCGTGACTCAACCATATAAACAAACCCGATTCTTGACTATGACGGGCGGTTGTGAGACGCGCTTCGCATATTTCAATACAATTAACGACTTGTAGCTGCTACACCAGCGATTTTTTGCCGGTCTCGTGTGAGAATACACACGATTTCACCGGGAAACACAGCGTTGTGATGATACCTTTCGCTCGATTCAACGGCAGATAAAGAGCAGCAAAAACAGTTGTCCCACTTCCCAATGACCTTTGTTACAACAGCTACTTACTAAAATACCTACATTGGTCTGTCAGTCTGCAATTGTCGGAGTCAGCGTGGGCCATTCTTGCGAAAAGTTGTTTCAGTGATGAAAATAAGTCATCATACCATACTTACTAAAACATCCCACATTTTGGAGTACCTACACGATAAGGTTCGTAGTAAAATAACAAAAGATTTCCTTCGTACATTCAAGCCGACATTGAACTTAGTGTTGTCTGCGCAAGGAAATTGGCACAGGACCAAATGCCAAGGAGCCGAGCTTTTCATTAAAAAAAAAACTCGTAACTTCATGAGATCGTTAATATTAACCCCGTTACGTTACGGACGTTTGAGGAAGGTGGTTTTTCAAAGGCGACCACAATCGCAAGCGGCAAAGTTACCCAATCGCAATTTATTTGACGGACGAAATGAAAATCCAAGATGGCAGCTTCGATTTTTTTTGAGAAATACTTATGCCAGCAGTTTTTCTTTTTTTTCGCAACCAGACCGATGACCTTAAAAATAGACACTGAGTTTCACGGTTCCTTACCTAGTACTTAGAAAAATCTTTTGTTGACAATATTATTATTAAATCTCGATGCACCATCGCACAACGGCCCAATTATCACACGTTAAAAGGTCCACACGTCGTCGGTCCAAGCGCAATATAAATAAATTAGAGTTGATTAACAAAAAAAAAAAAAAAAAATGTAACTGTGTGACAAAGTAATACGATCTTATTTGTGTAAATACTGAAAGGCATAGAAACTGTGAAGCAACTGACAATGCGACCCTCACCCCTCGAACAGACGAGCCACGTGCGTCCCTTTACATGTTTTATGAATGAGCTTAACAATTTCTGCAACTTCCCTTCGTTACTTTCGAAACAAAACAGAAAAGAAAGGTTATTAAAAAAATAAAAAACACTTCCGGAATATCGATGAGGCCGAACTTTGAGCACTGCATAAAATATTACACGCTATACGTAAGTATCTGATATGGTTGAGAACTTTGTTGATTGCACCTGTAAGTTACACAGGTGCAATACAAAACGCTTGTGTTCTATTTATTTGTAAGTACATAAGTCTAAATTAGTTCTTCAGAATAAATAATCAAAATCGAAAGTAATTTATTCAAATTAGGCTGAGAATCGGCACTTTTCGAACGTCAAAATACATACTGTCCCCCAACACCCTTCGACACTTCCTAGTGCTTCAGCTAGGAAGAAGAAGTGGCGCAACAATCTCCCCAGCAGCACAGCTGTCTGTTTAGCCGGATGGACTTGATTCTATACATACATAGGCAAAGTAATAAACAATAAAGCACAATACCAAATTAAAAGCCTCCTGGTTTATAGGGCTAAGATAAAAAACTAAGCATCTAAAACATTTAACATAAGTATAAAGTAGATACCTGTACTAGATGCATGCATTCTATTGCATAAATTACAGGAGCCACGAGTCATCGCTTCGCTTCTTGAGTTTGATTTGTTATCTGCCAATACTTTATTAGCATTAGAATATCGTAATAAATAAAATGCAACGCTCTGGGTACAGTGGTTGGAGAATATATTTGCGTAGATAAATAACTTATTATCATGGAAAAGAAAATCTCGTTACACATAAAAAGTATTGTTAGCAAGATCAAGTCCCAAGACATAGTTTTATTGTTTAATATTATGTAAGTATTACAACAAACCCACAAACATCAAATGCTTATCAGTGTGATGCCTTTTCTATGACTTGAACACAATTGAATTGGAGGAACAATAGATTGTCCTGTGTAAACGACGACGGTAAAATTTGACCCACATGACTACAGAATAGGGTATTTTCCAATTTGATTAAACCTATTTTAATTTGAAGATTGCGACGATATATTTAACAGAAAAATAAAAATAAAATTATTTATATCCATTTTCTCCATTAAAAACGATTAAAATCAATTTTATTTTTCGATGTTTTGAATTTACCGCCAAAACGCTCCTTAAAGTGACTTTTTATCACGTGACATCGTGACGTCAGCTTTGTGTAAACAGCACCAGTACAAATACTTCGTTTGGCGCAGTTTTAGAAGTATTTGTACACAGAGGCAACGCACACCAGTGATTTCATTTTCTATCCATAAAAAATCTTGTTATTTATAAACACGACACTCACTTGTTTACTTACTAACTACTTTAGTTTACACAAAGTTGACGTCACGTGATAAAAAGTCATCGTAAGGAGCGTTTTGGCGGTAAATTCAAAACTACGAAAAATAAATTTGGTTTATATCGTTTTTAATTGAGAAAATGAATATAAATCAATTTACTTTTATTTTTCTGTTACATATTTCGTCCCAATCTTCAAATTAGAATAGTTTTTAATAAATTCGAAAATACCCTATTGTCATACATTCACACATGTATTCCCCTCTTTATTGCAATTAGGCAAATAATAGTACTTTGTGAAGCTGTTACATATCATTGGGGTAATTGCGTGACATACTAACAGACTGAAGGATTCGCTTTCATTTTGACAGTTCAACAACATTCAATGCGTTTTTTACATTATTGACCAGACAAACTGTTCGAAAATATGAAGCAATGGATTACCAAATAAAATCTTTTAAAGTGATTCAAATTGTGATTGATAGAGTGTTACGCAATTAGGATGCAGGGGTTATTAAAACCCAAGTGTGATACTATTGCAATCCTCGCCTGCGGCCTGGAATAGTACAGAGGCCAGCAAATCAAGCTACCCCAATCTGTCAAATTTCTTTGATAGTTTTTCAACTTTATTGCAAAGGAATAAGGTTTATGTTCAATTGGGAAAATTTGACAGTTTGGGATAGCTTGACCTGCTGGCGACTGTACCTACCTATCATAATATGAGTGTTTTAATACCTACTTTTACGATTTTATCCCGTCGTCGACTAATATAACTTTTGAAAGATCTGCAGCTGCATAGAAACAATTGATACAAACATTTGATACCTACATTTTTACTTAGCTTTTTTCTGTAGTGTAAAATGATGTTTAAAAACAGTATGTATTCTGATTTTTAATCCCCTAATTAGTTTCAGAATCAGAACCCAACAGATTTGGAACAACATAAATATTCAATAGGCCAGATAGTGGATAAAAACCACTGTCGACGGTGAAATTAAGGTTAAAATTTCTGGTTCCGTATGATCCGTACCTAACTTTAGAAAAAGCGGTCAGATGCGAGTCGGACTTGCACGCGAAGGGTTCCGTAACACAGAAGGTACAATATTTTAACACTACATTGGTTCCCTACTATTTCCAGTTTACGCTGATTTCGCACTGTATAAAATCCTATACTTACAATGCGAGATCAGCTTATACTGGAAACGTATAGCTTGATGTTTAGCCGTGTGTACACACTCTGAAAATCGCACCTAATACGTTTCAAAAGACACAGCCCTGTGACAGACGGACGGACAGACGGACGCTCAGTGGAGCCTTAGTACAGAGGCCAGCACATCAAGGTACCCCAATCTATCAAATTTCTTTGATATATTTTCAACTTTATTTTAAAAGCATAAGGTTCATGTTCAATTGGGAAAATTTTACAGTTTGAGATAGCGTGATGTGCTTGGCGTCTTCTGTATCTAATAGTGTCCCGTTGGCACCGACGCGCCGCGACGGGTAGTGAAATAAAGCGAATAGACAGTATTGTCTGTCTGCCAGGGGTGCGGGTTTGTTTGAAAGACACCACAGCCCCTGGCATACGGGCTACTGAAGGAACACGGGTGGGTTTTAGTCAGTAAAAGTCTGACACGCCCCCCTGCTCCACCCAGAGCGGGAGAAGTTATTTGATGATTTCCCAAAAATAAAAAATAAAAACAGTATTGTCTGTGGTTATTGTTCCAAATTTACCTGGCTTTATGAATGAAAAAGGATGATTTCAGAAAGAGTGACCCAGTAACTTGTATCGTCGATTTCTTTAGGAGTTTTTACCCACTACTGAAAGACAGATAAATCACAATTTCACTTTTTTGCAACATTGGCTTCGGCTTGTTTGGCAGATACCTATTCGTATCGACATCGATATCGCATGTTAGGTCCTACAATAGAGCCCCTAATTCACGCACGCGAAGTCTTATAATAACTAGACACGTACCGAGCTGCTCGTGATATTCAATTCGATATGGTTTCACTTCTGATGAGTAGGTATTTCTGAAGTAGATAACGCACTCACTAATACTTTTCGTTCGCAGTTGGATGGATTCGTTTTTATTAACACCCCTTTATTAGCTTCACCAATATCTTTGTTTGTTTGTAACCGACTCCTTCGGACTTGATTTTGACCCACTTCGACATATCGAGGACCGATGACAATTCAATAATTTCAACAGAAAAATCACTTTTTTGAAATTATATTTCGTTTTTTAAATTTTTTAGTTCTGCTAACAACAAAAGCGTTTTTTTTTTAAAGCATTGTTTTTTTCACCCATTATTTATTGAAGAAATTACAATCTGTGGATTCGTGATATTAATTTTAACTTACTTAAGTTTGCTGCCTATAATAAATTATATTTGCGATTGCCTTGTTGGTCTAATGGTCGCAAGCGTTACTGCTGAGCATGAGGTCTTGGGTTCGATTCCCAAGCAAAGTGTTATTGGGTTTTTCTATCTGGAAAATCTCAGTAGCAGCCCGGAGTCTGTACTTGTGCCCGGTTGATGGTAATAGGCCTCGCTCCCTATATTACATGGGACATAAACATAACTGGCGAAATGTGGGTGTACTATAGGTACATGATAGATATTAACAAGTTTGTTGCCTATAACAAAATTGTAGCTCTAGCTTATCCGTGATCTTTGCACCAATGCTTTATTTCGTGTCTAGGTAGGAGGTACTTACCTACCCCTATTATCAGACTGGTGAGAATATTAATATTTCGCTCAGGTCAATTATGCAGACCGCCTGCTATGAAATCGAGTTTCGTTCATTATCCGAATCATTATTGCGTATATCGACCTTCATACCTACTTATTCCATTTATCAACAATGCAACTTTTTGTTATGCTTTTTCTAATGTCCAATGTCCACGTTTACCTATTAAATTTTATCCTTAGCTGGCAGAAGTGGATCAGCACGTGGTGGATATAGATCCCACCTATCAAATCACGTAATACACTATCAATCTGAATCTGAATCAGTTTGAAAGATATTACAAATCCATTGGCTTCTTATCCAAGGTTTCAAGGCTTATAAACTTGTCTGTTGGAGGCCACCATGACGTAAACATCCTCAAGATAGGGTCAAAATTCAGTATGGGAACAAAAACAACAGCAGCGTTCTCAGGAGTTTCATAGAGACTATGAGGGACTTCTTTTAGAGACCGCTGTAAGAGGCAGTCGTTTCATGTGTTAAATATTTCCCTTGTCATTCTGTATCTTTATTATATAGTTCGAATTTATTATATTGTAAAAAGTACAAAGTGGTTTCAATTAATAGTTGGTGCTCTAAATACCTATAGAGCTAACATTACATATTATATTATTTGACAAAATTCGTTTCCAAATTTTTAGGGACTAAAAAGTCCTTAAAAATTTAATATGGGAAGTAATTAGGTTTAGCAGAGACTTACTCGTAGTTTTTAAAACTTTTGACTCGGCCTTACGGCTTGCATTCATTTTCTACAAATACCAATAGGAGTTCAAAAAAATTATCAGAAATCAGCAATTACATTATTTTTTCATACACAGACAATGCACCTCCCTGGTTGTTCTTTCTCCACAACCCTTCGTCGACTGGTAAGCAGATAATTCCTGAAGCATGGTAGATATTTTTGTTGCATAAAGTTTAATAAAAATAAAATAATAAATGACGCAACTTGCGCCACAGCGACTTGGAGTAGCCTGCATCTCAGCATAGGTCAAACCATGTTAGGAGCTCAGTCAAGGCAGTTCCCGCCTACGTGACTTGCGCAATTTGTGCGCCTAGAATCAGTTTTCGACGAATCATTTCACGTGGTTTCTAAGATTTTTTTGAATGGGATAATCTCAAGACATCTAGGAAGTTGGATCGCATAGGTAAGGTTTTCTTTTTACCATTCATACAGAAATAGGAGTCCCTATGTCGAACTATGCTGAAGAAACGAATGTCAAGAGCGAGAGGAGCGAGTCGATTTTAGGAGTCCGCCTGGGACATGGCCTGGGTGGGATAAGTTCGGTTTTCTTTTGACAGCCACTAAGTAGCGCAAAAGCTGGTAGGAAGGGGGCCACATGGATCGCGGGGCCCTGGGCAAGTACCCCGAGTGGCCAATAGCTAATTGTATGAAGAGATATATCCACCTCCTCACGACTTTGTGTAAACCCAAAAACACTTGCCTCCCGGTGGTGAACTGCTGTGGCCTATTGGAAAAGCATTGAATCGATTGCATACCCAATTAGGCCGCAGCAAACCTAATCAGGCGAAATGGAGCATTATTGATTCATCCAACAACCAGTGCGAGTGCGGTGCTCCAGATCAGACAATGTCCCATCTGCTGGAGTGTCCTAAGCTTTTTTTTTGTGTGGGAAATCATCAAATAACTTCTCCCGCTCTGGGTGGAGCAGGAGGGCAGGAGGGGTCAGACTTTTACTGACTAAAACCCACCCGTGTTCCCTCAGTAGCCCGTATGCCAGGGGCTGTGGTATCTCTTTCGAACAAACCCGCACCCCTGGCAGGAGTGTCCTAAGCTTGGGTATATGTTCTGTCCAAAGTGTCCAATCACCTGCACCTTTCGAGGATCTGAACCACGTCTCTGACGCTGAAATAAACATGCATAGCATGCTATAAGAAGTATTTAATTAATTGACTGATTATCAAATACTGAAGAATGTTATCGTTATTTTTTAGTTCATGAGTGCACACATTCGATAAATTCCATTCATGACAGGAAAGCTCTTATTTGATGTTAAATTAAAAGCATTCAATGTATTAATACCTCTGCACCCGCATTGATTGTTTCCATGAGAACGTTCAAGCCATGAGAACAGTGGAGAGCACCGCGCTATTCTATCGTTCTTAAGTAAACAACAACGGTTTCATTATTCGAAACTGCATGTACTACTGTGCCAGTGGCAATCATGTTCTGGCATTGTAATTGTAATGTAACACAGATTTCGAGAGGTTTGATTTTATATTGAAGCGGGAAGGGAGCGTTCTCGAATTATTATTTTTGCAGCACTTGAATTATGTTACTCAACGTTATGGTATATTTTTTATTGGACTGACGTAGCGTATGTTATGTTGGGTATTTATAGCCGCCCCACACGCAGCGGCAACGCGCGAGGTGCGCGGGAGAGTCGACGAAACGCATCTATTCCAGGCGAGACCTTGCATGCTCCTCGAAAACATTTCCAATACCAACAATAAGAAAGCGTAGGTAATAGGTACCCTTTAATTGGAATATTTAAAAAAAAATAGGTAGTTCTGCCATAATCCAGACTACCAATCCACATCACAGTTTGAAATTGCGATTGCTTTGTTTCTACCAACCAAGTTGTGAGTGCAAGTTTATAAACCATGTTTCATGTTCTTTTCTAGGGTTGTGGAAATGAACGCCGTAATACAAAAAACTATTTATAATTAAGCAGGTATCTCTTAAATCGACGGTGAATATACTAATGTGAGGGCATTGTTTACATCGGAATGAATAAACAAATTGTGGGTTCAAGTGCATGATATTCCCGCTGCACCTCTGCAAGTCCTTTCAATGGTTTGGTGACGAACTCCACACCAACCCACACTGGGTTGGTGGATGTCACATGTTCGAAGTTTTGCCATAGCATAGTTTTGGCTAGTTTGTAATACCTTTCAACACACTTGCTCATAAAATGGCTCTAATTACACCGCAATAAGGCATATAATGACAGTAATGACACCTATAATCAAACTGTGACTTTTTCATTACAATTCTTCACAAGAGTGTTGAAAAACGTTTTATGATACACTAGTGTATTGATGATTACCGTCCTCGGCTCTTTTATTTATAATTACACACTAGTACCATAATGTACTATTTCTCCATGGCCACCACAGTGTCCAGAAATCAATCAAGCGGGTATTCTTAATATAAATTTACGATTTTATGGCCACCTGAAATTCGTTGCGATATAACTCTTTGGCACTTGTCCAATTGAGTAATAATTACTAATTACACAGCCTCGTTGTAGGTCACTTTGCGGTAAATTAATGTTGAAACTATATAAAATAATGTTAAAATAGTTCGTCTATTATTAATTTATCTGCTTCTCCCCTTTTTTTAGGTGCCTTTTGAATGCATTTTCGCTATTTCCTACTCCACCAATGCCGTTTCAGATTCCAAAATGTCAGTCCAATGCAAACATTCATCACAATACATGTACCGACGTGTTTGATTCGATTTTGAATTAACATTCAGGTGTAGAGGTAGTTATGAAAACTAGGCAAGGGGAAACAGTGTGTGTAAATATTTCCCTTTGTGTAATTAATCAATAACGCAGCCCGCGGCCCTTGCCACTCGTCTGGCAACGTTACTATAGAACTAACTGTATAACTACTACTCATGCACAATCTAGTTGAGATTGGGAACCTATCAGAGATAAACTTTTCTCTATACTCTTATAATAATAACACACTGTACCAAATAATTCCTGAAGTGATGGAATGTTGACGATTAGGTTGGTTTTCTCATGATTTACTTTATAGGGAAACAAATCCAATAGGTACCTACTTATTCTAGTTATGTACGGAGGCCAGCATATCAAGCTGCCCCAATAAGTCAAATTTCTAAATCAAATTTAAAAAAAATTAAATTGAGAAAATTTGACAGTTTTAGATAGCTTGATGTGCTGGCATCTGTACATTAATAAAATAATTGTAAATTGCTGGGCTGATTTTACCAAAGTCAGATTTCTTTTATCCGTAGAGTAAAATTTACATCTGACAATATGGAAGGTCTGTCAAAAATTCAAAATTTTACTCTCAGGATAAGACTTGCTCTAAGTATAAAAGTTTGGTGAAATTCGCCCTTAGTAATAGAAGAAAAACCAGTTAGAATATATCCGGAATTCTGGAGCCAATGTCCCTTCTTCTCAAGTAAACATATTGTTTTAGGTAATACTGGATCGAGGGCTAATTGCGTGACACACTAACAGTAGAAATGGCTTTCATTTTGACAGTTCAACAACATTCATTGCGTTATTTACGTTGTTGAGCAGACACATTTTTCAAACTTATGAAGTACCTAATGGATTAGCAATATCTTTCAAAATGATTCAGATACACAACCAGGGTGCTTGCTAGAAAAACTGCAGTGTGTTATGCCAAGCACAGCCGGGGAAGAACAGGCCGAAGCACATCCGTTACATTCGACGCTTTCGACCACCCCCTATCAAAATAGCACCACTGTTATTGAGCCAGAGTCCACAGTTCCACATATTTTACATAGCTGTCAAAGTGACATGACCACCACCAACAAAAGTAGCTCCCGCGCCATCAGTTGGATATACTGCCATAGTTGACCTAATTTACATTAATGAATAATAATGACTATTACTTCGTTCTCAGAAAAAATAGGTACTGTATTGTTAGTAGGCGATTACAAAATGGATATTCCAGCCAATGCATTTAGCTTAGGATTTAGTAGGTACTTCTACTTTTCGATTTTTAACTAAGGAAAGCTAACAACAAATCTAAATTGTTCGTAACCAGGCAAATTATTAGGGACTGGCAGCGCACCGCGGTTTCACCCGCGTAGTTCCCGTTCCCGTGGAAATACTGTAATAAAATATAGCCTATATCACCCGGGGACAGTGTACCAACAGTGAAATAATTTTTCAAATCGGTTCAGTAGTTTCGGAGCCTATTCAATGCAAACAAACAAACAATATTATGAGAGGAATGATTTTAATGATCATTCCTCTTATAATATTAGTATAGATAGATAATCCATTTTCTATTATGTATTTACATGTTTACCGCATCAGTAACGTTAAGTACAGTCGCCAGCAGGTCAAGAAATCCCAAACTGTCAAATTTGAACATATAGGTACCTTATTCCTTTGCAATAAAGTTGAAAAACTATCAAAGAAATTTGACAGATTGGGGTAGCTTGATGTGCTGGCCTCTGTACAATAAAATTAGCAACATTGCCATAAACCAAGCTTTGTTTACGAAGTCCAATTATGCGAGTTCAAGGAGTAGTACAATATCGCAGTCGCAGTTAGTCAAGCAATGAAAGTAAAACTTTATGTCCTGTTTAGTTCCGTCAGTAGAGATGGAGTCAGTGGCTAGTAACTAATCGATGCACAAGGAAGTAAACAGGATATTACAACACCCTCCCGTCAACGTCCGGGCGAATTAGCTCCTATCTGGGCCACTAACGGCATTTATAAGCAGTAGTAGCGCACGAAAAGACTTAGGGTCAGCGCACACCGACGGAGTAGCGGCGAAGAACAGTTTATTGGTTGCAAGACACACTGAGCGACTCCGTGCGACGCTTCGATTAGCACATTCGCAGTCTTTGAATGACGTTAAACCATTACAATGTAACTCTTATTCTTTTTATTGTAATAAAGTGTAAATTAGAATGATTGCCGTGACTTTGATAAAACTCTCGACTCTTGATTTATATCTTAGGTTACGGAGATAAGAGTTACGTTACGATGACTTACTAAGTTACTAATGGTTTTACATCGATCGTGATTCTACCTTACAGTCACGCTCTACGCTTAGTCGCTTCGCGCCGCTGTTTTTTTTTTTTACGAAATACAAATTTCAACCGTATGCCATAGTGAATAAAATGGACTTTCAGTTATTATAAAATTCGCTTCCCCACCAGTCCGTCGGTCTGCGGTGACACTTACTTTAACGTGCCACTTGAGCCACAGATTGTGACGGTTTGCAGGAATTTGTTTACTACCGAATTTCAGTGACGCAATTGAATGTTTGTTTAATATTTAAGTAACTCGTTTTTGTCTTCAGTTAATCCCTAGTTCGTTCGGACACCTACAGCATGTCGTTAGTGTGAACAACCTTCGCAACCTTTTCTCTGCATTAAAACTTTTCACAGTTAGAGATTGTTGGTTACTTCGATTCCGACTTTGTGCCGCAGAGGTCACGCAGCGGACCGTGTCATGAACTTCTTTTAACTATTGTCATAGCTATAAACTAAATCCAAAATATGAATGTGATAACAGGAAGTTCGCTTTTATTAACATGGCTTCAACGTTAGCTCCGTAGAGAAAATGTTGTACCTACGTACCTATTTTAGTTTGTTTTCTGATTATTGTCCGATACCGACAGCTTATTAAATTGCGCGTAACAGTGATAGAGCAATAACAAAGTAGATGAGTATTGCAGAAACGAGGATAGTTGCGCTCACCGTACGTCACGGTCCAACAGCTGGTTACCATTTAGCAGCACGCGCCAAGAGCCCAGTCGTTTACTCGTGCCACTTGGCGATTGCCACAAGGAACCATCGCGTTTTAACGCAACAATATTCCAACTAATGAATGCAATAACTGCCCAGTGTGCTGTACACTGTTGAACATCTTACAAAAAGAGAATGACATGAATCCCGAAACCTATCCCAGTTTTTTTGTCACCTTCAGTTCCGCAGAACCAAACAAAACAATCTTGTTTATTTTGTTTCGATAGACGTCCACTGTTGGACATAGGCCTCCCCCAACCTCCGCCACTTCGACCGGTTCTGTGCTTCCCGCATCCAGCGGACTCCTGCGGCCCTCACAAAGTCATCGGTCCACCTTGTGGGAGGCTTTCGACTTTACGTCTTCCGGTACGCGGTCGCCACTCCAGAACTTTTCGTCTCCATTGGCCATCTGTTCTGCGAGCAATGTGCTCTGCCCACTGCCACTTAAGTTTGGCAATTCTCCGGCCTATGTCGGTTACCTAGGCAGTTGCTCCATGTAAAATACTGGTATTCAGTTGCATCCGGTTAGACTGGAAGCCGATCCAAACTGAGTTGGGAAAAGGCTAATGATGTTGATCGATGGTATGCACTAGAATATATTAACCGACATCAAAAAGACGTGGAGGTTATGTATTCGGGGACTTTTTTCATGGAGGTATACACACCGATTTCTCCATGATTACTGGGCCGATTTACGTGATGCATTTGGTACAACTAGCTCCCGTTGTGGGTTTTGTAAAATCCAAGGAAGGCGCAGTTTTTTTCCATAACGTGTCCCTATCTAATGAATTTGAGTGTTTTGTCAATAAGCGAATGGGGATTTGGATACCATAATCAAAAAGAACATGATTGTCTATTAATGACTAACATAGTGGTCAATTTGCGGGTCAGAGGTTGTATTATAACTGAATGGATGACCCGCAAATTGCAAAAATCGTGAGACAATTTTAATTTCGCGGCTTACAGTGGCGGTTCCGCCGTAAATCAAGTCTACGAGGTTACATACAACCGCCGAAATAACTTAATCTTTGCCAAAATTTTTTCGAAAAATACCTTTCATGAAATATCTGCTATACCTACCTAGGTGCGAAATTATTTTTGCGGTCAACAAAAACAAGTGCATGGGTAGGTCGTAGATTCATACAACTACAGAACCTTTCCCGATGGGTGGTCCAAATACACACTTGCCATTTGGCATCGGCATCAAACTCAAAATGAGTTCCTAGAGGTAGAAACCTAAGTAAAAAAAGTCCGATGCCGACAACTTTTTTTTTCCTTCTTTTCTGCGTAACGTAAAATTCGACGAATTCATTTTATGTCGTAATAGTGTGACCTGTGTGCAACCATTCACCACTTTGGTATTTGATCTGTCTGCCTGTCCATTGTTTTCGAACAAATGCAAATTATGTTTTCGAAAAATGCCTTTCTTTTATATTTTTATTTAACTCTAGGATGAAAAAATAAAAATAAAACCTGATAAATAGGTACAGGCATGTTCAAAAAACTCTCAATTCTGCACATATCAGGAAAGTTTCTATGTAAATGAAGACATGACACTGAACAAGAAGATTATCCTAAAAAAATCATTTTACCAGCTGGCCAATGAGGCAAGTATCTAAAGTTTCTAAAAAATATTTAAACAGGTACTTAATGAATGAATGTTATTTATTGCAAAGTTCATTCCACTTTTCTAGTATTTTTTGGTCTGAAATGCACTCAACTAATACGGGATGTGTATAGGATTTTATTGTGAATAGGGAGTGGATGAAAATTACGTTTTCTAAACTGCACGAGAAAAACTCAATGCATCGGTAACCAAATTGTAACACACTTTCAATCATAATATGAGGATCTTGACATTCCTTAAGCCATTGCTTCATAAGTTTGAACAATTTGTCTACTCAACAACATAATTAATGACGATGGACATTCAAAATGAAAGGCATTGCCATCAACTGCCATTTTATGTGTTTATGCAATTACTGTGCCAATTTGTTCCAGACAACAGATATTTTATTTTAAAGGCATGTATTACTCTTCAAATGATTATGGCTAGAATGCCGATCATAATAAAAAGAGAACATTCATAAAAGCTTGCCATTTACATGTAACAAGATTGTAAACAATCAGCAGCAATGTTATACAAGTTGCACACTGTGCAATTCAATCCATGTTGTGGATGATATGATCTGCACAGTTGAGTGCCCACTCGGTATGCATCGGGCAATTAACTGCCAATAACTGTTCAACTATCTATTTAAATTATATTATGCAGAACATAATTACATTTAAGAGAAAGGACTTGCACAAATGAATCTGTGCAATTTGTTTCATAGTGAAAATAAAAATATTGTTTTCTATTAAATTACTAAATTCAAATGCAAACATTATTTATTCGCTTTCTATTCAATATCACAAATGTTATTGGTATAATTAATTTTTATAAATAGTATACAAAACGCTACCAACACAACATTTAGTTACTGCAATGAAAGAACAATTTGATTATTACAGAATTGCATAGAGAATGATTTTCTAATCTTATTTAAAAAAATTGTTGTCTCTAGAATGTAAATACAGGTTTAATTTCACTGTTTGTACTAAAATATATCATGTAAATTGTGTAATATCAAAATGGATTGGTTACCTTATTTACTGAAGAATAAAACTTCACTTTTCAATCTCCCACTTAAAACTTTTATTATAGGTATTTTGTTATATGTATTATCACAAATCCTGGTAGACTTTAAAACACAATCACGCAACTGACAAAACATACTGCTTTTCTTGATTACTGATTTTTCATAAAAACATAATTTACACAATAAAATATAATCTGCGACATCACTAACTTATGTGTAAGTTCTTCCTCATCCTCGCACACCACTCTACACAATCATTAGTTTATTGCATATTGGATGGCTTTTTAATTTTCTAAATTGTCCTTGCCCTTCAATATCATTAATCTCATAAAATTATATACAAAGTTGACTAATATTACTTTACAATACATGTTTTTTTTTCTGCATCAGACACGGCTATTGCTAGTGTCCGCAAAATATCATGAACAACAAAATTAAGCTTGTTTTTTAGTGCATTTGAGTAACTATTCATGCTCCAATAAGGATAATTGTTCACATTATAACCATTATTGCGGGAGTATCTACCAGTAATAAAGTATGAAAATATAAGTAAAGCACCTTGATTGGACAATGGTATGTATCAACGATATTAACAATGTGATATGACGCGCATCGCGGCCGCCGGGGCCCCAGCGGCCGGGGCCGGCGCGCCGTCGCCGAGTTCCCCACTGGAGACGGTCGGCCATCGAGCGGAGGCAGGCACGATCCTGCCTCGCTTTTGCAGTCTTACGAGAAATAAATGCCACATTACATTCTAAATATTAAAGCACTGTACAACAACAATAAGTTTTCTTTTCTTTTTCGGGGCTAACGTTCATTTCACGCACTATTTCGGCGAACATTTCGTTGACGTTGGTACGGCTCTTGGCGGAGGCCTCCACAAAGGGACAGCCCCACATCTGCGCGAGCGCCGAGCCCTCCGCGTTCGACACCTCACGCTGGTGCTCCAGGTCCGCCTTGTTGCCCACCAGCAGGATGGGCACGCGCTCAGAACCTTTCACGCGCGTTATCAATTCCTTCATTGGCTTGATGTCTTGAAACGTTTGATGATTCGTTAGTGAATATACTACGACGAATCCTTGTCCATTCTTTATGTACAAATCTCGCATTGAAGCGAATTGTTCCGTGCCAGCGGTATCCAATATTTCTAAAACACATGGTGAATTGTCTACTTCTATTTCTTTCCTATAGAAGTCTTCTATTGTGGGGTCATATTTCTCCATGAAACATCCTGACACGAACTGAACAGTCAAAGCACTTTTCCCGACCCCACCCGAGCCCAACACGACCACTTTGAATTCGCGCATTATTGTGTTCCTCAAATCACACTTGCCAGTCTACACAACGTTTTAGAAACGTATTCTCACTATGTGCTATAAAAATGTCATTGCTATGTTGGTTTATGTTTATGACTCACTCGGATACGACCACTGAGTAATGTACACATCTATGGTACACATAAAGCAAGCTAATTGATAAACAGCGACGCCATTTTAGTTGGACGAGTGGCGAAACAACTTGTACTGCATCGCGACGGTGTTACTTCAAAGATACAAACGCGGAAGCAAACATCTACCAACTGACTTGTTCACTGCTGGCTAGATTCAACAGCAGCAGCAGTTGGTCAATGCAATGCAATGGTTTGATTGGTTGGTGAATGGAAAATAGTACCAAAAGGATGCTAGTGTTACCAGCACAAATCACTATATTCTACTCAAACAGTTATAACAATGGTAGTTAATTTCCATATGGATTCATGAAAAAAAGTACGAGCATGACCACATATTAAAAAAAAAAATCTACAAAAAATTAAGCCAACGATTAAAGACAAAGGAGCTATCTCGGCAGTCTTCCGTCTTCATCATCAAATCAGCTCCAGGTCACCGTGACAAAAAGCAAAATCAGTTGAAAAATCTGCCAACCCAAAATTTGTCATGGGACCAAACTTTGAGGTTTCCCCAAACCCAATAAAAAGTTTTCGCTAAAGTAGTGTCACATGAAAATAATCATGTATATTACCTATCATCGCGTAGATTCTAGAACCTGCTCTCATATTTAAAACGATTGGTTTATATCTACTACACGGAATCTCTCGATTTAAATTTAAGAATGATTATAAATGCTGTTGTTCAATTACATTAAAAACAACAGGGAATTTCAGTTAATCTCACAGGAACATAATTTTGATATTGTAATTTTACAGATTGATTCTAAAAAAATAAATACGCATAGACTTGAGAACCTCTTTCTTTTTTTCGTCGGTTGAAAAGAAGAACCTATTCCGTGTTTTCATTGTACCAATTGGTAGTTCATCTCAATGCTGGCAACATTGTACCGGAAACCATTTTTTAATGATTGTGTTGTCTACTCTGTGTTTCGTTCAAAAATATTAATAACATCTTAAACAACTAACTATCATAGATTTAAAGATTCTGGACAAAAAATAGTAATAGATAATATTGTTTGGCTATCATGATAGAAGAAATGTTTTATGTGCAGTATTATCAGCCATGTTATCTTATGTTCCACCACTGCTTTCGACCGACATAACCCTCTCTCTCTAAGCCCTCTCTGCGAGAAGAATATACTAATAGTAGGTAGTATGACGATAAATGATGATGAATTTGATAAAACATAAAAAAAAATCGTTCTGTTTTTGTCAAATAAACCACTTAGAATATTTTTCTTATTCGTTTCAACTTATTTTCTGAACGGATGTGGATGGAATCCATGGAATTAGTAAGTACTGAATAGGAATCTTCTTCACTTCAATAATCCAAAATTGGCTAAATAACGGAACCCAAAAACCAAATTTTGCCATTTCCATCTATGATTTAATTTTTTGGGTTCCGTCCTAAAGTCCCTTGGACTCTTGTACGCCTTGTTTCATCAAGTCTGTCTGTCTGTCTGTCCGCGATTTAACTTGAACATCCTTGGTACCTATTCTTCTGTTCTTCGTCGTGTTGATGATTCCAAGTAAATTTTGAACAAAATGTTATTTTGCTGGGTAGGTATCTTCCATAAGTCCACTCTTCACTCGCCGCGCGTAAAACACAAGTGTAGAAGGTTTCACGTTTCTCACCTTCAAGTTCGTCATTCCCTTATAGTGTCGGTTTTTTGCGCTTAGTTTACGTCGCGTGAACGTGTACGCTTGCACTTACAGCTCTTCTCAATATTACCGCCCGCACTAAACGTAGTCGTATTTTACCACCATACTGCGATCGCCAACCCGCCTGCCAAGCGTGGCGATTATGGCAAATCCCCCTAAATTGGGAGAGGCCTATGTCTAGCAGTAGACGTCTTTTGGCTGAAATGATGAAACGTAGTCGGAAACTCTAGGGTAACCCGCGAAATTCAAATATTTTCTTACTTTATTTGAAATTTACAGTAAGTTCCAGTTTGAATGTTGATTAAAATATGTTTCGCGATCGTTACACGTATGTATTTACAGTGCTACACTTCAAACTATTTGAAAAAATGGGTACGACACCGACGGGTGAACAACGATTGAGTGTTCTTTTTCTAACGTACCATCATCACTACATAATAACAAAGTCCCCCGCCGCCGCCGCCGCCGCCTCTGTCTGTCTGTTCACGATAAACTCAAAAACTACTGAACGGATTTTCTTCTGGTTTTCACCAATATACAAAGTGATTAATGAGGAAGGTCTAAGTATATAATTTGTTAGGGTTTCGTGTAAATGGCCGCCTGGTTTTGGCGGGTGAAAGCGCTGGCAAAAGCTAATAAATTATAACGCGAACTACACTTCATCTTCATGCTCTCTGTCCCACACAACTCGTCATCTCGTTGTTCAACAGAGCAGAGAGCACGCGAAGTGTTGTTCGCATTAATTTAGTTGTTGCAGCAATGAAGCCGTAGCACAACCGAGAGCTCGTGAAGTGGCGTTCGTAATATCGCTACAATGTAGCCGCGGGAGAGCCCGTGCTTTGGCAGTCTGTTTTTAGACTGCTAGTTCATGTCCGTTATTCTGGCCTATGGCTACGGCGAAGTCAAGCCGCGTGTGTGTGAGTAAGAGCGAGCGAAGTGTGGTTACCGCTATCGCGACAATGTAGCCATATCATTACGGATTTCGCAGGCTTTAGTGCCACGAATGTATGTATGTACAGATGCCAGCAGGTCAACCTATCCCAAACTGTCAAATTTTCCCAATTGAACATGAACCTTATTCCTTTGTGATAAAGTTGAAAAACTATCAAAGAAATTTGACATGTTGGGGCAGCTTGATGTGCTGGCCTCTGTACATACATAAGTACAGCCCTACATTTCATTTCCAATGGAAATGAAATGTAGGGCTGTACTTATGTATGTAAATGTATGGAAATTTTCCATTCAACACTCGTGCTCAATTACCTAGTATTTAATATACAAAAGTACTACAAAATACTGTTGTCTATGGATGGCCAAAAAATAATCCGAAAAAAAAAAACTATGGAGAAAACTAGGAAGTAAGCACAGACTACGAAGTACCTAAGTACCTGTGCTAAGTACCTCTCTAAATAAAAGTACTCTGTGTACATACGCGAGAAGCGGTGGCGAGAAGTAATAAATTAATAATTTGTAGGACTTGAATGTAAGAATAATCGTAAGCCTGTAAGTAGTTCCTTATTTCTAATTGACATTTGCATATAGGTAATTCATACTTTTTGATTTTCTAGACTTGCCTTTTCATAATACATTTTCGTTAACTTTTTATTGGCTACTATTTTCAGTGGCTACCGGCTAGGGCTTATTTTAGAATAGTACTAAGAGTTTGACAGTATTCAGTTATTCACTGATTCATACCTACTAAGCGGGGCGCCGGTAAAGACCCAGCACTCTCAAATTAATTAAATTTTAGATCGTGCTTGTATTAATGAGTGAGGTCATTATAGAACACTGTGACAATAGCTACTAGAATTTTCGCTCGGTGGGTCGTCTTAGCGACGGAGATAATCATTCACATTATCAGAGTTTAGAATGAAATTACAACTTTGAAAATGCATTTAATTTTACAGGTCAAAATGTCGCACAAACAAACACCGTATTCCCCGAACTTCCCACAATCTCAAGGCTACTCTCCAGCGCCGGATAGTAAGGCTGAAAGCTATCCAATGAACCCTCAAGGCGGCTATCCTGGCCCACCGCCTTCAGGCCCTCAACTGCCACCTGGAGCTCAACCACTACCAGGAATGCAGTCTGGTTTCCAGCCTGGATTTCAACCTGGTTTCCAACCAGGGTTTGCTCCTGGGTATCCGCAGCCTCAACCTGGGGGGTATCCACAACCCGGATATGGCCAGGCCGGCTACCCTCAGCCAGGCTATGGTCCTGTAGTACAACAGCCGGGACCTCAGGTACCACCAGGTAAGAAAACATAATAATTGGCCCAGCCTACGCTCTTCCATTCAAGGAGAATATCTCAAAAGCAAAATCTACCCAAAAAAGCACACTTATTTGTGAAGAATACCTACCCAACGTTCCACTGACCAATTCAGTTTTTTTTTTCTCTATGCTCATCTGCAGAAAAAAACTTTTATTTTATTGTAAAACAGTATAGCATCGTTTTCATATCATCGGGACAACTACAACCTTTTTATTTCACCTGATTTAATAACAATAATGCATTATCATTATTTAATTAGATACTAACTACTACTTAATAGGGTAATATTGATTTAATAACCATATTGCATTATTGTTATCAAATCACATACCAAAATAAAGTTGTTGTTATCCCGATGATAGAACAAAATGTTGTACTGTATTTCCATAGTACTGTATTTTTTAATTAAATTATATGAAAGTACCTAGCTTTTGCTAGCGTCTTCGCTCGCGCGGGGGTCGGAAATTGTCCCACGGGAACTACCGGGATAAAACATATCCTGTGTAATTATCCAGGTTTTAATCTATGTATGTGCCAAATTTCTAAATGTTTTATTTTCTTTTTTTTGGATTCATTTAAAAATGTATTAACTGTTTCCAAATGTTACCAATAATTAGTATTTTTACTTTGTTAGCTTAGTTATTAACTCTATTGTGCATGCTGTGGTTTCCTATAAGTGAAGGAAACGCTGCTATGTGACACAACTGCTCCTATTAAGTTATGACAGCCTGGTACTTCGAAGGCATAAAGCATTTTCTAGCTGACACAACTATGTTATGTGTGCTCCTACCGATTTATGCCAACCTGGTACTTCGAAGGCATAAACCGTTATCTAACTGACATAACTATGTTAGCGTGAGCTCCTACCAAGTTATGACAACCTGGTATTTCAAGCAGAATACCCATTTTCAAAAGATCTACTTATTTAAATTTCTTATTTTTTCTATATTTTTTTAAATCTATTATCTATACATATAAATAAAATTAGAAGTCCTGACTGACTGACTCATCGACGCCCAGCCCAAACACTTGAACCTAGAAAGCTGAAATTTTGCACAGAGGTTCCCTTTATAATCATCATCATCATCATATCAGCCGAAAGACGTCCACTGTTGGACATAGGCCTCCCCCAGGCTCCTCCACTTCGACCGGTCTTGTGCTTCCCACATCCAATAATGTAGACAAGAAATAAGGAAAGATTTTTCGAAATTCAACCCCTAAGGGAGTTAAATGGGGATAAAAGATCCACGCGGGCGAAGCTGCTAGCAAAAGCTAGTTAGTTATATACAAAATAACTTTCAATAAAAGACGAAACACGTCTTCCATCAATTCTGTTAAAGAATGTTTATGCAAAATTTGAAGTAGATTGCACCAAGGAATCACGTTGTCCCATAAAAACTTTGCCTCCGTTTTTCACCCCCTTGGGGGTAGAATTTCGGAAAGTCCCTTCTTATCGGATGCCTACGTCATACAAAGAACACAACCCCCAAGTTTCAGGTCTGTATGATCAGCGGTTTAGGCTGTGCGTTGATCCATCAGTCATTCAGGACAAAGCATTTTATATGTATAGATTATATCCTGTATAAGTTGTAGCCAGCCCCTCTTGGCTATAGCCCTCCAACTGTCTCCATTATCTCAAATTGAGACATCCATTTGTCTTTTTTTTAAGGGCATAACTAAGGCACTGCTTTATTTCCTTGGTGAATAATGTGTGCCTAATAAAACTAGTTTTTGCCAGCGGCTTCTTAGCATACTTTGATCTCCTATTTAACTCTCTTAGAGGTTGAATTTCGAAAAATCCTGCCTTATTCCTTGTCTGCATTATAAAGGGAACCTCTGTGCAAAATTTCAGCTTTCTAGGTCCAAGGGTTTGGGCTGGGCGTTGATGAGTCAGCCTGTCAGTCAGGACTTTTCTTTTTATCTATATTGTATAGATTTTGGGGAAGATGAATTGCGATGCCACTGTGAGAATACCAATATCTTTAAATCAAAATATCATAGAAACTCCAACACCCAGTTGGTAAATAGTTGGAACAGCTCGTTTTTGAAGAATAAAAATATTTTGAACTAGCTGTTCCCGCGACTTCGTCCGCGTGGAATTTTACAAGTTTCTAAAATAAAATTAGCCTAAGTTACTTCTTATTACATCAGCTACCTGCCAATGAAAGTCCCGTCAAAATCGGTCCAGTTGAGATTAGCCGGAACAAACGGACACAAATAAAAAAAAAAACAATTGTTATAATATGTACCATGTATACATCCATATGCATTTAGTAAAAAGTGGTTATTTTAATATTACAAAAAGACACTCCAATTTTATTTATGTGTATAGATAATAGCGGCTTTGCCCCACAGCAGAATGTCGTATAACATAATGCTATGGGTAGCTCGCTGTCCGGAAGGACCAAGCCCAAGTCGACGGCGCGTTACAGCAGAATGCCGTATAACATAATGCTATGAAAATAGCTTGCTAGGCTCAGACAGCAATGTGATCCCCACTGAAGATGTCTACTGTTATGCCCAGGAAAACTGCCGAGTCTACAGTTTCATGCACCTCATTATCTATTGGGACAATGTGGGGTCATCATGGCATATTGTTCATCATGGTGGAGTTCATTTAGATTAAATGTCTTAATAACTGCTTGAGTATTAACTTTTCAATATATCACTAAATGCAATAGAAATATGCCTGAAATGGCCATCATTATTTTGAGCGAGTCGTAGTTATAGGTATGTTGGATAAAAACTCAAAACTACGTCAGCTGCTTTATAACTATTGTTATTGATCATAAAGTCTAGTTGTTTTTCCTGTTTAACACACTTACCGGTTTCATTGTTAATCATTGTGCAAGTAGTTTTAACTTTATTATTTGATTTTCATTCTATATTTAGCAACAACAAAGATCTTATTTAAAAAAACCGGTCAAGTGCGAGTTGGACTCGCGCACCGAGGGTTCCGTACAACATATAAGTAAAAGTTCAAAATTGTCAAAAATATTTTTTTTTATATGACGAAACTAAAAATTTACGGTTTTCGTAATTTTTCCTATATCTGTACTATAAGACGTGACTTCGTACAAAATTTCAAGATTCTAAGTTCACGGGAAGTACCCTGTAGGTTTTGATTCCCGTGCGAGTTTCGAAAATTTGCGGAAATCTGCGGCCTAAATGGCTGTATCTTTTGATTGCGTTGACTTAGAAGGTTGATTTTTCTACAGCTTCCAGGGACAGTAGAACTAAGTATCATATAGAAATTTCAGTTTGATACCTCCACGCGTTCCTGAGAAAAACGGTCTTGACAGACGGACGGACGGACGGACAACAAAGTGATCTTATAAGGGTTCCGTTTTTTCCTTTAGAGGTACGGAACCCTAAAAATAATAGTTTAAAAAAACTAAAAAACACGCTTTTTTATAGAAAACCTCCTTAAAAATCTCCTTATTATTCGAAAATTTGTCAATATTAGAGAAATCGGCTAAAGATAATTATTGGAAATTATAATTAACATCAAGTTCTGTCTTATCGACTGTAGAGAAAAATTATAAAAAATTAAAATTAAGTTTCTTACATACTCTCTGAAAGTAGTCAGTAGTTTTGGTCTTGACACAAGATTCACGTGTTCTACTATAGATGGTGTAATTATATGAGCTATGTTATTTTTTAATTTGTTGCAATAACTAGCTTTCTAAGGCCTGCATCCTATTTTATATGGCTTTTTATGTATTGGCCAAGGGAGCTAGCTAATAATCCACAGTGGTCAGACGTTATGTTACTTAACACTAATTATTTATTTTTGACAAGTATGTCTGTATGCCTGTGTTCTATGTTATGGGGTTTGGTTTCCGCACTTAGTCCTTCAAGTGGACCATTGTGCGTGAGCCATGGCGGCCTTTTGGTATTATTCCAGCCAGCCCACCTCCCTCCAGAAGTTGGCTATGACTCCTGGTTTGTTCAGAATATCAGTGTAACATTTGGGTGCCCCGAGGGTTTCTGTTCTAATCTGTGCTACGCCTGTGCTTACGTAAAGCACACGCGCAACGGTTTCCTCAGCCTCCATGCAGGCCCTGCACAAGGGGCTGTCCGTTATGCCTATTGTGTGGAAGTGTTTGTTCAGCGAGCAGTGTCCTGTGATGGTTCCAGTCACCAGACGCAGATCTATTCTGTCCAGGCGTAACAGACGTCTGGTCAGCCTGCCATCCAGGGATGGTATTGCTTCCCTAGACTGCCTGCAGCCTGGTGTCAGGGTCCACCAGCTCTCGGCTTGTTTGTGGGTGTATTCCTGGAGCCACCTGCGTAGTTGGTTGAAGGGTATGGGCACAATGGGCTCGGGACCATAGACTGACAAGCTGGAGGCCCTTCTGGCCAGTTCGTCTGCGGCGTCGTTGCCCAGTGACCCACTGTGTCCTTTTATCCATTGCAGTGTCACAGTGTTGCGGTTGGCAACCGTTATTCTTTCTAGTGCATTGTGACATTCTAGTGCTAAGCTCGATGTGATGTATTTTTTCCGTAGGGATTGAAGAACTGAAGCACTATCGGAGAGTATACGTATGTGTGCATCCGTGACCCTCCTGGCTTCTATGGCATACGCCGCTTGTATGATGCCCACACATTCCGCTTGGTATACGGTGTTGAACATTCCCAGGGGGCTGGATATTTTTATGTTAAGGTCTTGTGAGAAAACTCCCGACTCCGGTTCCAGAGTCGGTCTTTGATCCGTCAGTGTAGACTCTAAACTCATCCGGGCCTGAGTAGTCGTTCTGTTCTCCTGTGAGTACTACGTTGTAGTGTCTCTGAAAGTAGTGCAATTTCGGAGTTTTGTCACAGGGT
Organism: Polymixis flavicincta; assembly: GCA_949987655.1. Lineage (NCBI taxonomy): Eukaryota > Metazoa > Arthropoda > Insecta > Lepidoptera > Noctuidae > Polymixis > Polymixis flavicincta. The sequence goes on from OX465173.1 coordinate 16,486,841, forward strand.
GATGCCATCATCGGTTGTCGTTTGATCGCATCTTCCTTAATACGTGTGTGCTTGACTCTGGAGTCTTTGCTTAGGTTTCCTGCTATGTCGAGCCTCAAGGCAGCCAGTGCTGCTTCCTCCCGCACGATGAGGAGGCAGCCCCAACATTGCCTGTAGGGCAGCGGTGGGCGTAGTCCTCATGCAGTTGGTGATTGTGGATGACTCCACACAGGCGCACCGCTGCAGTTTTTCAAGGTCCTTTTGTGCTGTGCCTAAGTCCGTTCTGGGCCACCAGACTGTTGAGCCGTATGTAATAATTGGTCGAATAACCGTGGTGTACAGCCAGTGGGTGACTCTGGGGCTTATGCCCCAGTTCCTGCCAAGCATTCGCTTGCACTGCCACAGGGATATGCTGGCTTTTGTGGTGATGTAGTTGGTGTGTTTTGCCCAATTCAGCTGTTTGTCCAAAAAGATGCCCAGGTATTTGGTTTCAGTTGCTAGGCTTAGGGTAGAGCCAAACAGACGCGGAAGTTCCAGTTCCGCGAGTTTCCTCTTTTTAGTAAAGAGGATCAGTTCGGTTTTTGTAGGATTTACTGATAGTTGGTGTTTGTTGCACCAGTCCTCGACTATTTTAAAGGCTTGGCGCATAAGGTTACATAGGGTATTTTCATGGGTGCCGTTTATTATTATGGTTAGATCATCGGCATAGCCTACGGTGAAGTACTCGTAACCTTTGTCATTCAGTGTTTTGATGAGGCTGTCTACGACCAGGTTCCATAAAAGCGGCGAGAGGACGCCCCCTTGTGGACAGCCCTTCGCCACTACTGCCCTTGTAGTGTCGTTTACGGTGACTTGCACCGATCTCAATTTGAGCATATTGGTGATCCACCCACTCAGGGTCGTGTCTATGTTGTGTCTGTCGAGGGCCATGCTAATGCTATTGAACATTGTCTTGTCAAAGGCGCCCTCGATGTCAATAAAAGCTGCCAGTGCTGAGCATTTATGGTCCACTGCGCATTCAATTTTGGATACTACGCTATGGAGCGCGGATTCTGTTGATCTGCCAGTGGAATAGGCGTGCTGTTGTTTATGGAGTGGTTTTACTCGGAGAGGTCCGTCTCGGATATGCCTATCACAGAGTCTCTCAAGGGTTTTCAGTAAGAAGGATGTGAGGCTTATGGGCCTGTAGGCCTTGGGTTCTGTATAGTCTGTTTTGCCCGGTTTGGGTATGAAAATGACTTTCACTTCGCGCCACTCCAGGGGTATGAAACTGAGTGCTATGCAGGTACGGTAGATCTTCACCAAGCATGGTGTTAAGTGGTCAACCCCCCACTGCAGTAGGGCTGGGAAAATTCCATCTAGTCCTGGGGACTTGTAGGGCTGAAAGGTGTTTATAGCCCACTTTACCCTGTCTTCTGTTACTATGTTGTGGGCTCTGGACCAGTCTTGGTCTGTAGGTGTCCGTTCTGGCTCAGCCTCCCATGTTCTGTTCTCTAGGAGGTTACAGCCTGGGAAGTGAGTCTCGAGAAGGACTTTACTGGTTTCATGGTCGGTTAGTGTGTAAGAGTTATCGGGTTTCTTAAGCGCGCCGAGGCTTCGATCCTGATCAGTCGATAGGATTTTTCGTACCCTTGCGGCTTCATTGTTGGTTTCGATGGATTCGCAGAATTTCCGCCATGCCGCTCTTCTGGCAGTTCTAATCTGCTTTTTGTATAAGTATTGGGTTTCTTTGTATTGCTCCCAGTCGTCCAGGAGCCTAGTGTTTTTGGCTCTATTGAATTGTTGCCTGAGTGTATCTCTGAGTTTACCTAGTTCAGCGTTCCACCATGGGTTTCTCACGCTGTTGTTTGCCGGCGCCCTCAGTTTGCAGCATGCGTGGTATGCTTCAATTAGGTACTCTGATAGTTTTGGTGTATTCCAGTTGTGCAGTATCCTTTATAGTTACTTGTGATAGGTGTCTCTCTAGTAGGGCCGCCAGAAGCCGTTTGTACTCGGGCACCTTAGTGCGACGTGGGTTACGTTTCGGCTTTGGTTCCTTTATGTGGGTAGCTAGTGTAAATCGGATTCTTCTATGATCTGAGCTGGAAGGCTCGTCCGATACGTTCCAATTAGCGATGAGGTTTGTCGCGGTTTCTGTAGCGAGAGTTAGGTCGATGATTGTCTGTCCTCGGACTGTGACCCAAGTGGGTTCAGAACCTCGGTAAACAATGTTAAGGTTAGTAGAGAATAAATAGGTGGATAGTATCTCTCCTCTGGAGTTGGAGTTCAGTGAGGTGGAATTCGCTGAGTCACTGCCCCAGAGCGGGTGGTGGGCGTTGGAGTCGGTGCACATGATCAGTTCCAGCTTGGCGCGCTCACAGTGTTGTACCAGACCGGCCATCTCTTTCGGCGGGCAATTCGCCTCCTCGCCTGGCATGTACACCGAGGCCAGTACAACATCTGGAACGTCACATGTGGTCTGGAGCCTGACAGCTGTTAGGTCTCTGGAACAGAATTGAGTGAGTGGCGAGCTCGGGATTTCTTTGGGAATGTAGACACAGGTACGTGGTTTTTCTGCACCATGCGTGTCGAGGATTAGCTTACCTCCGATGTTGCCGAGGCCGCAGATTCTGTTGTTCCTGATCCACGGCTCAGGATCAGTGCGATGGTTCGGGGCTTAACCTCCAAGGCCCTGCGTAAGCTAGCCGTGGCAGTCTGGCTGTGTTGGAGGTTAGTTTGGATGATATTTATGGGCGGTGACGGCGGTGAGGTGGAGTCAGTCGGAGATGGGTCCATCGGATAGTATCTCCGCTGCCTCCACTCTGAGCTGGTCTTCGTGTGCGTCGCCCGGCGACGAGGCAAGCAATTGCTCGTTCCAGCCAGGCGTTGAGGGTGGTATGGCGTCGTCATCGTCGTCCATCGCTGCTCGGGCCATGACCTCCTCGAGGGTCTTTTCATCTGTGCACGACCCTACCCTGTGACACTAAGACTGACGTCTTAGTGTCACAGGGTAGGGTCGTGGGCCAGAAGCACACGTATATCGACCCCAAGAGGTACGATATCCGTCGCTCCCGGGCTAGGACCCTTTCAACTTCCTCCGGTGGCACACCTAGGGTCAAGTATGTCCCGTAGTTGTCGCCACCGACGGTAGTCGCCCTTTACTGTGACCACCTTGCGATGTTTTCTGACGTTCTGACGGATCAGAACACTTTGGAGCCTGGCTATGTCGCCCTTGTAACGGGGGACAAAAAGCGAGGCTCGGACACGGGTGGGCATGTCGGACTGTTTGACTACTCTCAGTGCAAGGTCAGTGTCTGTGAGTTTGATAAAGGGCACGTTTTGGGTTAGCCAGGTCAGGGCATAGTCGTCCTCACACCACATCTGCACGGTGCCTTCCGCTACCCGTGGGTATCCACGGAAAGCCGGGAGTGGTGTCGTCGGGTCTGTGTCCATAAGTCGGGCTTCTAGGTCGGTCTTAACGTGCTCAGCCTCTTCCCTGGTCAGGTCACGAGAAGGTAGAGGGAAGCAGATTGCTCCGGCCAGCCTCGCAGGAATATCCTTCGTGGCTCGCGCATAGGTTCTCTGCTCCCCCTGAGCGGAGTGAACTCTCACACGTTTAGCGTGCCCCTGTAGCGTACTCGGCGAAGCCGTGTCGTCGGGGCGCTCCCTCTTCGTCGGTCCTGTACCACTTGGTCCAGGCTGCGGCTTGGAGGTGCCCGGCATGGTGTCAGTTGCGCCTGTGCGTGTGCTGGTTTATACCGCCTACCTCTGTTCTGTTTAGGTCGAGGTCGGTCGATGGTGTTGTCGGAGTTTTGGGGTCGGTTGGCGGTCCCGGCAGACTTTGACGCGTCCGGCCGCGTTTCGCGCTGGGTTGCCCCTCCGCGGACTAACGGCTGGTCGCGTGGCTCCGCGTCCGGCCGCTTTTCGACCTTCTCCTATTATCCGTCCTCCTTATTGGGGTGTTTAGTACATAGGAAGAGGTGCATAGGTTACCCTAAGCCTGGGATTTTGGCCGTCGGGAACTTCTCTTGTCCGGGATCTTTTACAAGATGCTCCGGGTACAAGTTCAGCCATTATGGTCGACCTCGCCCCCGGGGTTGGGCTATCCGCAACCTGCCCACCCGCTCGGTAACAGGAGAAGAAGTGCCTGGCAGTCTGGTTACCCCACCGCGGATGTACGTATATATCAGCGTTGGGGCAATCCAACCGCCCCGAGCGTATGCCTGTGTTTTTCTACGTTGTGATTAAAAAGAGTATTTTATAAAATTAAAACATAATTACTTTTGTTTCAGGTGGATGGATGAGCCTTCCTCAGGGGCTCAGCAACTGCCCACCAGGATTGGAATACCTTTCTATGATTGATGGGCTACTAGTGCATCAGAAAGTGGAGCTGCTGGAGGCGTTTGTGGGTTTCGAAACTAATAACAAATACACAATAAAAAATAGTATTGGTCAAAAAGTATACTATGCTGTTGAAGACAATGATTGCTGCACTAGAAACTGCTGCGGACCCATGAGACCATTTGACATGAAAGTCATGGATAACTTCAGGAACGAGGTAACTAAAAAAAAACTTATTTGTCTTATTACAAAACCTTTAGTTCAAGCCAGTGTAGGCTTCGAGAATCGTCAAATTCTTAACACAAACATTTTAAAGTTCAAAATACAATAACCGATTCGGTAGGTTTGGGCATAGACTGCGAAGAAGACGCTAAAACTAGTTTTGTAATGAGACAACATGCGGTTTTTTTTGTTTGGAAATCATCAAATAACTTCTCCCGCTCTGGGTGGAGCAGTAGGGCGTGTCAGACTTTTACTGACTAAAACCCACCCGTGTTCTCTCAGTAGCCTATGTGCCAGGGGCGGCGGTATCTCTTTCAAACAGCCCGCCCCCGTGGCAAGCACAGCCTTTGCGGGCCCCATCAGGTTGTGCTGACATCTCTTTGAGAGGCGCGTGGAACACAACGCCCCATTGACCTGGGCTTGGTCCTTACTGGACAGCGAGCTACCCATTACTTGCCGTCCGCAAGCCCACGCCTATGGTGGCCGGGAATCAGCCTGGGATTCCCGACGCCCAGGGCGTCTCCTGCGGAGGCTATGTATGGGCCGTGAGGGCGCATATACTGCCTCTCCCTCACGTGCGCCGCCTCCCTCTTCGCGACTATTACTGCTTCGCTGAAGGAGGTGACCGGCTACCTATACACTCTCGCTTCGAACCATGGCCTGGACCAGGGCCGGACGCGAGAGATCGTTGCCTCCGATCGCCTCCATGAGGACACGGTGGTGCTCCGCCCAAGCCGGACAGACCTCCACCGTATGCTCCACCGTGTCCTCAGGGCGATCTACGCAATGGAAACACCCGGGCGTTTCCTCCCGCCTTATCCAAAACAGGAACCTCCCGAAACAGCCGTGTCCAGTGAGGACCTGCGTCAGGCGGAAGGTGAGGATGCAATGGCGCCTCTCCAACCACTCCTCAAAGAGGGGACTTACCGCCGCAATCGCGGCGTGCCCAGCACTGGGTTGCGAAAGACAACATGCGGTTTATTGTACCTACACTTTATAATATTTAGTAACTAGTAAGTTCAAAATACTATGATAACATCCTATTTTGACCTTATTAAATTATAATTACAGTTAGCAGATAATTATATAGGTATCATGTAGTGAAGTAACTTTGCTTCAAACTGCCTTATCTGCTAAATACTGAACCAATATATAATATTCGTGCGGGCAGTATTTTGCCAATTTCTTGTCGCCGCGTAATATGAAAAGTTTAGTAAAGACTTACTAGGTATACATTATGAATTACAGCCATCTCACACTGAGTCGTCCTTTGACGATTAACAGGCTGGCCCAAGCGGCTTACGTAGCACTATGTGGCATATTCTATATATTCTATTTTAAAAGATCTTTTAACTTGCTTCCTGGGGAGGTTTAAAAACAGTTACTGACAATTTTAAACTAACTTAATTAATGTGAAATTATGAAATTAAAACCCACAAGCGAAGGTACCTGGCATCTCTTCTCTTTAAAAAAAATCTAAGGGTATGTTCAGATCATCCGAATGCGACGCTCGCGTGCTGCGCACATGCGCGTGCTGCACATTTAATACTAGCGCGCCCCTCCTGCGCCGTTCGAGAGCAAGCTGCGCACCGCGCGTGTACGGCGCAATAGCTGCCGCGTGCAAAATGAATTAAAAAAATATGCATAATGGTGCCGATTCTCTTGTACACCGAAATAAACTATCACTAAAATTCCTTACTTTTGGCTATGAGAATCTTAAAGCTATTCTGCAAAAACAAATCTCTAAATTTAAAAACAATTTTGACACAACTAAAATCGAATTTGACAATCGCGACTCGCACGTGTATGTTTTAGCTTCACAACGTGGTACTTGTTTGCCCTACCCCGTGAATTTTTTTAGAGCCGGAGGCGCGCAGGGGCGGCAGCCTCGACGTTATATGAAATTTTCACTTTTTATGGAAATTGTGACAAAAAATATTACCCACTGGTTGAGTTTTAGAGGTCTACGAGTTTCATAAAGGAGGTCGAAATTTTAATTATTTTTGCGATAGGACACACCATTTTCGAGATATAAGCAAAAGAAAAGCTGCACGCGCGCGGTACGCATGCAGCTCCCGTGCACCATGCGAGCGTTGTGTAAGTTGCATGCGACAGGCGCAACAAACAGTTGCAATAGTAGCACGCGTGCAGCACGCGCGTCCCTCGCGGGCGGCACGCGAGCTGCGCATTCGCCAGATCAGACAAACCCTAAAGAATAGGTTAAAGCCACATTTGATGCCGGTGACTACTGTGATCGTAGACTTTAAAATTCACAAATATTTCCAATGACAGGTGATCCATCTTAACCGTCCATTGGCTTGTGACTCATGCTGGTGTCCATGCTGGCTGCAAAGCATGGAAGTTTCCGCCCCGCCAGGTTCTGTGATTGGTTCGATTGAGCAAGAATGGTCCATCTGCAAGCCCTGCTACAGCATCAAGAATGCGGCCGGAGACGTTGTCCTCAGAATCAAGGGACCGGTTTGCACTTTCTCGATTTGTGGAGATGTTGAATTCCATGTAAGTATTTTATTTTACGCTATGAAATGTTGTTGTCCGTGCAGCATTATGCAGTTGTACGCTTTTTCTGCTCATATTGACCATAGTAAAGGGATTGACTGCCCAGCGTTTCTCCAATATAGGTAGAGTCGTGATTACCTAAATGAAAAATAAAATTATTTGCAATTTTAGGTATACTCCAAGGATGGTGAAACTAAAGTTGGTAAGATAACGAAGCAGTGGTCGGGATTGGCGCGCGAAGCATTTACTGATGCCGATTATTTCGGTATTACCTTCCCCATGGATTTGGACGTGAAAATAAAGGCGGTTCTTCTTGGAGCTTGTTTCCTCATCGTAAGTAACAAAACATTAAGGGCCATATTGATAAACGATGATTTAAGTTAAATGATGTTTAAACGTCAAAAATGTATGGTTAAATAGACGCTAATCACTATTTAACTTTAAGCAACGTTTATGAATAAGGGGGTTAATTTAAATATTATTGTGTCGAAAACAAAAAAAAACTTGAGAGGTGTCAAGGGACACCCGGATGGAACGAAGTTCCTTTTTGGTCAATTTTTTTTCCGTCTAGCCCCGTTTCGCAACGCACGATAAGGGACTTCGCGTTTTCAGGGTTTTAAAACCCATCATCATCATCATCGTCATCGTTATCGTCGTCACCATCGTCATAATCGTCATAATCGTCGTCATCGTCACTATCGTTATTGCTTTCTATAAGAGAGAGAGAGACAGAGAAACATGCGCACGCCGCACGGCTTACAATAGCTTACTATAGCAAAAAGTGTCGTTACAACTTTTCGTATGAATTTTTTCCGTCTAGCCCCCTTTCACAACGCGCGATAAGGAACTTCGTTCCAAAAGTTGAGCAGGTCGATCCATCAGGTTCAGCTATTTTGTCGCAGTCGATCCATGGTCGCATGATCATCTTTACATACGAGACCCCTCCGTACCTCGGAAAGCACGTTAAGTACCTAGTTGGTCCCAGCTGCCATGTTTGAATCTTTGTCAGTCGTTACCAAAAGACTGACTACCACCAAGGAGTATCATATTATTACCCTGTAACTGGGTTGTGGAGGTCAGATAGGTAGTCACTCCATGTAAAATACTGGTGTTCAGCTGAATCCGGTTAGACTAGAAGCCAACCTCAACACGGTTGGAAAAAGGCTAGGCAGATGATGATGAGTGACTAGCGAAACAACGAAAAGTCTCGTAAAGGTGAAATTAGAAAAGAATGCTACATTCATGAATTTAGTGTAATACTACACGTTGACAGTTAATTAAAACCTAATTTTACCCGTGAAAAGTAAGTAAAATTGTATTTCCACGTGAAAACTAAGTTTGAAAAAAAAAATCTCCAGCTTCGGTAGCACTCAAATATTACGAATAATACTTATGTACAGTCGCCAGCAGGTATAGCTATCCCAAACTGTCAAATTTTTCCAATTGAACATAAACCTTTTCAATAAAGTTGAAAAACTATGAAAGAAATTTGACAGATTGGGATAGCTTGATGTGCTGGCCTCTGTACATTAAATATTACTATTCTATATTGACTTTGGACAACCAAGCAGACAAATATCGAGGATTGTTATTGCAAAGATGAATCATTGAATAATGCGCGATAAAGGGTTGCGGTAACTTCAGAGGCCAAAATACAAGTGACAAACAACTATTGATGTGGTTTCAGAATAGAATAGAATGATTTATTAAACATAGGTAATTACATACAAAGATCAGGTAGCTTGTTTATTTGTTTATCGTATTGTTGAGCCGCACGATTGATGTTTGGTTACCACTAGCGCCATCTCTTATCGAATAGCGGAATTAATGGTCAAGATCTTTCTAGAAAGTTCGATGCTAGAACTTTCTGGAACTATCGACATGTGTTCGGTCAGGGCCGATATGTACTCGAACATTCTAGATGCTTCTACGGTAGAAGGTACTGGAACTATCCGAGGGCCCTATATAAGCGGGAACGGAGCGCGTCCCGGGGTAGTTCATTGGAAGCGATACATGCGAGAACATCTAAAGCGATCTTCAAGTGCGAAGTTAAGAGTGATCCGTAGTGCTATTGTGTTGTGTTATTAGTGAGTTAATTAAAGTGTTATTTTTGGTAATTCATATCGGCAGTTTTTTATTGTCACGAACCCCTAGCTCGTAACAATTGGTGTCAGAAGCAAGGATTAAACTCATGCCGATTTTACCTAAAGACGACACGGAGGGTATCCGTACCCGGAGTCAACGCCAGCAGGAGACGGACCAGAGGCGATTTGGTGGAGCAATGCCACAGACGTCGGAGGGCCAGCTACCAACCACAGAGGCCGGCCCGTCCACAGCTGCTCCAGCATCACCAGCACCAGATTTTGCTGCTCTGATGATGATGTTGCAGGAGCAGGCCCGCCGATTGGAAGAACAGCTCAAACGGGATAAAGAGGAGCAGGCCCGCCGACAGGAGGAGCAGGCCCGCCGACAGGAGGAGCAGGCTCGCCGACAGGAGGAGCAGGCCCGTCAATTGGAAGAACAGCTCAAACGGGATAAGGAGGAGCAGGTGCACCGCCAGGAAGAGCAGATGCTCCTCATAAAGGACCTTCACGCAAACTTCGGGAAAGACATGAAGGAGGTGAAGGAGAAGGCTGCCCAGCATGACAACCGCTTGTCAGAAGCTGAAACTCAGATCAGCAAGTTTAGTGACGTCATTGCTGATGTGAAGCAAGAGTTGGGTAACCTCAAACTTGGGGATGGAATCGCAGCTCCCGTAGCTACAACACCTTCACTACGTGGATTCAAAGTGCCGCCGTACGATGGAACTTCTTCCTGGTCGGCCTACAAAATTCAGTTTGCGGCTGTCATGAAGGCGAACGGGTGGAATAAAAGTCAGGCCATGACTGCCCTCACCCTAGGCCTGCGCGACCAGGCTTTAAATGTGCTGGAAGCTCTCGGTAAGGAAGTGACTTACGAGCAGCTCCTCGAGGCATTGGAGGCAAGATATGGCGACGCTCACCTGGAACACGTGTTTCGTGCGCAGCTCAAGGATCGTGTGCAACGCAGTAACGAAAACCTGCAGCAGTGGGCCCTTGAAGTGGAGAAGCTGGTTCGAAAAGCGTACCAGTCCGTACCTGCGCTTATTGATGGGAACCTGGTGCAGGCATTCATCGACGGCATCCGGGACCTTGAAGTTAGAACTGCTGTGAGACTCGGTCACCACGGGACGCTTAAGGACGCCTTGGCCCATGCACTGGAGGTAGAAGCTGTGCGGCAGGATCATCGTTCCCATCGCGTCAGGGAGGTTGTAGCAGCTACAGTTCGCGATCGTAAAGGATACAGCCCTAGGTGCTACGGCTGTGGGGAAAGGGGCCACCTTCGATCCAGTTGCCCTAAGCGAACTGCAGAAAGGGAAGATGGCCGGTCTCCAGAGGGTAGCGCGGCTAACAGCACTACCCAGCAGCAGCAGGGAAACGAGTAATAGCCAGGACTGCGGGGCGGGTGCTGGCTGATGTTCAAAGAGCCCCAAGGATTTCGATCACACAAACCCATGACGGGAACACCTTAATCATCAAGGGCGAGGTCAACGGAATGCCTTGTAAGCTGACCATAGACACGGGAGCCTCTCGTACGGTCGTCAGTTCCAAAGTTATGAGTCGGCTCCTTGGGGACTCCGCATACAACCGGGAACGCATTAATTTGGTGACAGCCACCGGTCAGCGCATACCCGTCCGTGGAGAGAAGGAGATGGAGTTGAAGCTAGGCAACAGGACCTACCTGCATAATGTCATCGTGGCTGATATTGTTGCGGAAAACTCGACTCACCTTTTTGTAATAGTTGATTGAGTTCCGTCAGAGATTTAAAGTACCAGATAATTTGCACCCACGAAGAATTTAGTAAATTGTATTAGACGATCTATTTAAGCCCTATCTGTTACGAGTCCTTATTTTAGTTATTTAGCACGATTTAAAATTAAGGTGATATTATTAATATTTGGTACATATTTTATCACAACACAAACACACAGTCATTTTTTTACAACTGGACACCCGTCAGTAGATTCGTTTGTTTTTTCATGTCACATAGCATTTCAAATATTTATAAGTAAAGAGTTCACACACTTGATGCTATACAACCTTTAACACTTTCCCTCATTAATTAAGTGTATGGCATTGTATGCCCAAGGCTTCTCGAATTATAATTAGTCTTGGCCTAGGAACTGCCTTGGTCATAATATCTGCCAATTGAGTAGCAGAGCTGGTCTTTTGTACATCCACAAGTCCGTCTTGTACAGTTTCTCTTACAAAGAAATGTCTCACTCGGATGTGCTTGGTTCGCTTATGGAACTCTGGATTGTATGCAAGACGTATGGCGGCTTCATTATCTACTTTTAATGTTGGTACTCCGTCCATGTTGGTAAGTGAGCTGAATACTCTCTGGAGCCAAACAAGTTCACGAGCGCCTTCACTTGCTGCTACTATTTCAGCTTCGGTAGTAGAAATTGCGACTGAAGGTTGTCGTTGGCTTAGCCATGACACTATTCCTCCAGCAAAGAGACATGCAACTCCTGTTGTAGAGCGTCCTGTTTGCTGGTCTCCTCCATGATCCGCATCACTATAGCCTTGTATTAGGTTTAAATCATGTTCTGGTTTATAGGTTATACCAAAAGAACAAGTCCCTTTTATGTAGCGCATAATCCGCTTCACACGTAGCCAATCTTCATGTGTCGGGTTTTCCAGATTTCTTGAAACGAATCCGACTGCATACGCTATATCAGGTCGCGTCCCTGTCATTAAGTACGCTAAAGCACCTACTGCCTCTCTGTATGGGAACGTCTTCTCTTCCTTTTGCTTGTTAATGTTAACTTTCCCTGCTTGAGACGTCGTCTCTAGTGGCGTTGAAACTGGATTACATTCTAACATCCTAAAACGTTCCAGTATCTTTTTGGCGTACGACTCTTGTTTGATTGTAATGGAGCCATCTTTCGACTGTGCTATCTCAAGTCCAAGGTAATAAGACACTGGCTTGCTTGTGATCTTCAGAGTATCTCCTAACTCTTTAAGGAATTTGTTTGCCAAATCTTTATCTGTAGCGGCTACTAGGCCATCATCTACATACAGACTTATCAAGATTTTCTTTTCACCCATTTTCTTCGTGAATAGGCAACAATCTGCTACATTTTGTTGAAAACCTTTCTCTAGTAGAGTCTCCTCAAAGCATGAGTTCCAGCATCTAGGAGCCTGCTTGAGTCCATATAAGCTCCTTTTAAGCCGACATACATTTGAAGTTCCGTCATTGAACCCATCCGGCTGTTGCATGTAAATTTCTTCCTTTAGCTTGCCGTTGAGAAATGCTGTTGAAACGTCAAACTGCGTCAAATATAATTTTTCTTTGGCTGCGACACTTATTAAGGCTCTGATGGTAGCCATTCTAGCAACTGGACTATAAGTCTGTTCGTAATCGATTCCTTTCCGTTGCTTAAAACCTTTTACTACTAGTCTGGCCTTATATTTGTCGATACTGCTGTCTGGGTTTCGCTTGATACGAAAGACCCACTTGCAAGGGAGTGCCTTTCCATCTTTAGGTAGCTTACAGAGTGTCCATACATCATTTTGTTTTAGAGAGTTCATTTCACCCGTCATTGCTTTGATCCACTCTGCGCTGTCATCCCTTTCAATAGCTTCTTTATATGTCTCGGGAAAATATTCTGTCCCTACGAAACACACGTAGTCTTCGAACTTCTTAGGACGTGAGAGGCAAGTTCGATCGCGTAAGTTATATCGAGATCTCGCGTCCAACAACGGTGGTTCGACTATCTCTAACTCCTCGTCAGCGTCAACGAACTCTTCGTTAGTACTGTCATCCTCTCTGGTTTCGTCTCTATCTCCCAAAACTTCAACATGTACATGATCATCATTCTCTTCATCTCCCTCAAGAGCATGTTCATGATTATTTTTCTGCTCCTCTATAGTACTTTCAGGCATAGCATCTTGCGTAAACGTTTGGTTATCCTCCTCTGAACTTGAAGTTGTAGGAACTCCTGTACAAATCCGGAACTCGACGTCAGTTTGGAAGGTTATGTCCCTCGACCTTTGCGTATTGTTTCCGTCCCAAATACGATAACCATCGTCGTTTTCATAGCCTATAAGCTTGCCTTTTATTGCCTTTTTGTTGAGCTTCTTTCGTTTTTGTTTTGGAACGTGAGCAAAGCATTCACTTCCGATAACTCTCAAGTGACTTATCTTGGGTTTTTTTCCATGCCAGAGCTCGTAAGGTACCTTACCCTCAACTCTCGATGGACCTGTCCTGTTAAGTACATACGCGGCAGTGTTGACAAGTTCTGCCCAGAGTACTTGCGGTAGCTCTACTCTTGCATGCATCATAGATCTCGCAGCTTCAACTAATGTACGGTTTTCGCGCTCACTACATCCATTCTGCTCGGGAGTGTAAGACATTGTCAGCCGTTGTTGAATGCCATATTTCTGTAAAATATCTCGTACTTCTCTGTTGTCGAACTCACCTCCGTTATCGCTAAGAATCGTCTTTATTTTATATCCAGCGGTCTTAGCTTCTTGCAACATTTGAAGAAGTTTATTCTTAACTTCAAATTTGTTTCTGATGAAGTAGACCATGCGGTAGCCAGAGTAGTCATCCTTAAAGAGTACGTAATATTTGTATTTTGAGATGCTATCTACGAAGGGACCGCAAACATCGGTGTGAATCAGCTCTCCTACAGCTGTTGCTCTTTCCCTTTTTCCAAATGGTTTTCTGTGTGACTTCCCATAAATGCAGCCTTCACATTTGACGTTGTCAGGACTCAACTGTACTCCAAGCTCTCTCTTCACGAGGCGGATCACATGTTTCTTGTCCTGATGTGCAAATCGCTCATGATATAGCTGTAGCATATTAGAGCCAGTCACAGCGTTGACCTCTATGGTCCATGGTTTAATTGGCATGAGCGTCTTCATGTCTAACCTGTAAAGTCCTCCATAATGGACTCTCTTTCCAACAACTATAGTTGTGCCTCCAATATCTAGCTTGCACTCTCTAGTCGCGGAACTGAAGATGCTGTTCTGCATCCTGTCTTGTGCTGCAAGCGGTGAGAAGAGGTTCTTCGTTAGTGATGGTACTAACCATACATCGTTGAGTGTTATTCGCTCCCTCTTGCCACTGACATTTGATTCCACCTCAACGGTGCCTTTCCCTATCGCGGGTATGACGCTCCCGTCCGCAGTTGATACAGTATGGTCTGAATCAAATTCGTGAAACTCCTGGAAATAAGCTCTTCTTACCGCAATGTGAGTTGTAGCTCCATTGTCAACGAACCAGCTTTCTCTGTCTTGAGTTTGTCCAGAGGAACAGGCATTCACTAACAGAGAAATGTGTTGCACTTGCTTTGACGTCGAAGCAGCTGCTGATGTGCCTGGTGTGGGCTTGGGTGGCCTCCCATCCTTTATCCACTTTTTGCACTTCCGAACTTTGTGTCCTTTACCGGAACAGTAGTTACAGATGAGCTCTTTCTCAAGGCTTTGCTTGCTCTTGCGTTCTGTGCGTGTTGCCGTTAAGGCCTCTTGCTTTATGTGCTCTTTACTTCCGAGCGCTCTTTCATATGCGCATAAGTGACTCGTTAAATTGTCCACTGTCCGTTCACTTTGGTTCAGTAATAACCAGCTCGATTTGAAAGCAAAATATTTTTCGTCTAGGGTATCTAGGATTTTACAAATGAGAAATATTTCCGGCAGTTTGACAGTTGCATCTTTCTTTGTGATTTCTGCATTTAAATTTGTCCAGATGTTTTTCAGTTTTGACATATGAGAAGATACGTCATCCTCATTGTGACGTTGAAAACTGAAGAATTCTGCACACAAATTGTATGCCCTGTCATCTGCCTGTCCGTCAAATAATCGGTGTAGCTCCTGCCAGACCTCTTTAGACGTTTCAAATCTCATTATTTTTTTAAGTGTATCTTCGGACATATTAGTGGTTAATAGGAGCAGAGCGCTACATTCAGTCTTCCTATATTTAGCCATGGCCAAATTATACGTACCGATCTCAGCGTCACCAGCTCCTTGGGCGGGGGTAGCGGGCTTTTCGAGGGTTCCTTCGGCTGCTTCCATTGCGCCATCTACACCTCGTAGCATTATGGAAATTTTGTATTTCCATGTGGCCCAATTGTCCTTCCCCTCTAGATTGCCTATTTGCAATTTTGACGTAAAACCTTCCATTTCGGCAAAAAAAGTTACTTTCCTGGGCCCATAACCTGTTGCGGAAAACTCGACTCACCTTTTTGTAATAGTTGATTGAGTTCCGTCAGAGATTTAAAGTACCAGATAATTTGCACCCACGAAGAATTTAGTAAATTGTATTAGACGATCTATTTAAGCCCTATCTGTTACGAGTCCTTATTTTAGTTATTTAGCACGATTTAGAATTAAGGTGATATTATTAATATTTGGTACATATTTTATCACAACACAAACACACAGTCATTTTTTTACAACTGGACACCCGTCAGTAGATTCGTTTGTTTTTTCATGTCACATAGCATTTCAAATATTTATAAGTAAAGAGTTCACACACTTGATGCTATGCAACCTTTAACAGATATAATGGACGATTGCATCCTGGGTCTTGACTTTATGAGGAAGAATTTTTGCGAGATTGACGTCAAGCAAGGAGTTATGAAATGTGGACGAGAGGAACTTTTTATGGAAGGGGCGTTACCAGGGAATGTGTGCAGCCTTAAGGAAATTGTTCTTCCTCCGAGATCAGAAACGATTGTGCCGGTTAGTCTTCCTCGGAATCCTGGGCAAACTCATCGTTGTGTACTCGTGGAAAGGGTAGACAATGACCTTCCATGGAAAGTGGCACGAACTTTGGTCAGAGCCACCGACATCTCAGGGGTACGTGTGCTGAACCTTTGTGATCAGGAACAGACTATTGAAAAAGGCACACTGATTGGTACTTGCGAGGAAGTGGATTGGCTGCGTCAATGCCAATATCTATTGACTGGGACCCCCAGCAAGGATGCACAAACGAGAGTGACCACACTTTTAGAAGAGTGTCGCAGCGCTCTGTCTCAAAATGAGATGGGCAAGGCGAAAAAGATGTTACTGAAGTACGCCGAAGTTTTCTCCCTAAACGATAGTGACATTGGGAAGACTGGCTTAGTTCAACACAAAATAAATACAGGAGAAGAGTTGCCTATCCGTCAGCGGCCAAGGAGATTGCCGGTAGCGCGTGAAAAGGAAGTAGAAACCATGATTGAGGGAATGGTGAAGGATGGTGTTATTGAACCTTCATCTAGTCCATGGTGTTCACCGGTAGTGCTGGTAAGGAAGAAGGACGGCAGCATGCGGTTTTGTGTTGACTATCGTCGTCTGAATGACGTTACGAAGAAGGACAGCTACCCTTTGCCAAGAATTGATGACACTTTGGACATGCTTACTGGAGTAAAGTGGTTTAGCACGCTGGACCTGAAAAGTGGCTACTGGCAAGTTGAAATTGACCCCAAGGACAAGGAGAAAACAGCATTCTCGACAGGAAAGGGTCTGTGGCAATTTAAAGTTATGCCGTTTGGATTGTGCAACGCTCCGGCAACGTTTGAAAGGTTGATGGAACTTGTACTAACTAAGTTGATTGGCGATGCCTGTCTGGTCTACTTGGATGACATCATCATCGTAGGCCGTACGTTTGAAGAACATCTTCAAAACCTGGAACGCGTGCTCATGAAGATCCAGAGTGCCAACCTCAAGTTGAGTCCGAAGAAATGTTCACTATTCAAACGGCAAGTTAGCTTCTTGGGATATGTAGTCTCGGAAGTTCGGTTTCTGGATCCGTGCGGATCCAGAAACCGAACTTCCGAGACTACAAAATCGCCGCTGTCAAGGATTGGCCAGTTCCAAAAGACAAGACGCAGGTCAGAGCGTTTTTGGGGTTGTGCTCTTATTATCGGCGATTTGTTAAGAACTTTGCAGATATAGCCAAACCCCTGCATAAGCTAACCGAGGAGAAGCGACATTTCAGCTGGGATGAAAGTTGCGATTTCGCATTCCAGGAGTTAAAGGACCGACTTTGCAAAACACCTATTTTGGGGTACCCTGATACAGGCAAGGAATTTATAGTTGACACAGACGCAAGTGACATAGGACTTGGTGGTGTGTTGTCTCAACGGGATGGTGATCAAGAGGTTGTGATAGCGTACTTCAGCAAGTCGTTGTCAAAGCCGGAGAGGAACTATTGTGTCACGAGACGGGAATTGCTTGCTGTGGTAAAGTCATTGCAGCATTTTAGCAAATATCTTCTGGGGCGGAAATTCCATTACGTACCGACCATGCTGCACTAAAATGGCTATTGCAGTTCAAAAATCCAGAAGGACAAGTTGCGAGATGGATTGAGCTACTACAGGAATACGACTTTGTGGTGGAACATCGCAGCGGGAAATCTCATGGCAACGCAGATGCATTGTCAAGAAGACCTTGTCCTGAAGACTGCAAGCATTGTACTAGGCAAGAGAGTAAGGAAATGGTACCTGTGAGGATGCTCAGGACAGACCTCAGCAACGAGTGGAAGGAAAGCCTACAACGTGCACAGCAGGAAGATTCAGACATCAAGCCGATTCTGGAGTGGATAAAGGCCAGAGCTCCTAAGCCCAGGTGGAGCGACGTCTCAGCAATGAGTTCCATCACAAAGAGCTATTGGGCCCAATGGGACAGCTTGGTGATTCAGGATGAAGTCCTGTGCCGTAAATGGGAAAATGCTCGGGGAAACAGCTGTCATTTGCAAATGGTAGTCCCTAAATCTCAAGTACCGGATGTTCTGCAGCTGTACCATAATTGTTGTTCAGGAGGTCACCTGGGAGTAAAACGGACTCTACTGAAGATACGAGAACGGTTTTACTGGGTCCACTGTCGGGACGATGTCGAGGACTGGTGTCGCAAATGTACAAGTTGTGCAGCTGTAAAGGGACCTCAGACGCGTAGCAGAGGTGCATTGAAATTGTACAATGTTGGTGCACCATGGGAGAGGATAGCCCTTGACGTTGCGGGGCCGTTTCCGGAAAGTGAAAGTGGTAACAAGTATTTCATGGTTGTGATGGATTACTTCACTAAGTGGCCGGAAGTCTTCGCCATTCCAAATCAAGAAGCTTCGACAGTTGCAGATAAATTAGTTCATGGAGTCTTGTCGTTTTGTAATACCTTTAGAGATTCACAGTGATCAAGGAAGGAATTTTGAGTCTCAAATATTCCAGGTAACTTGTCGAGTTATGGGTACTCATAAAACAAGAACAACTTCTTACCATCCACAATCGGATGGAATGGTGGAACGATTTAATCAGACATTAGAGAGGTACCTAGCAAAAGTTGTGGAAAATCGGCAACGAGATTGGGACAAGCACATACAACCGTTTTTGTTGTCATATCGAAGTGCTGTTCACGAAAGCACATCGGTGACACCAGCTTTCGCAAACTTTGGAAGGGAATTACGGCTGCCTGCAGACCTGATCACTGGAATACCACCTGATGCCCCACGCAGTATAACCGATTATGCGAATGACTTACGGAACAAGATGAATGACATTTATGAGCACGTCAGACAATCAGGCCAGCAAATGTCTGAAAAGATGAAAACCCGTTATGACCGCAAAATGAACAATAAAGGGTTTGACGAAGGTTCTCTAGTGTGGTTGCACAATCCCGTCCGCAGCAAAGGGAAATCTCCTAAGCTTCAAGCTAACTGGGACGGACCGTACCGGATTGTGACAAAGATCAATGACGTTACCTACCGGATACAGAAAGGTGCAAGAGGTACTCCTAAGATAGTCCACGTCCCCCCCGAGTGGGTTCCCGCATTGTCGTTGCGGGGGGGCTCAGTAACCGTGGATGCCGGCCACGGTGAAGCCAAGAGGAACCCAAAGGTGGGGCCGCTCGTCAGGGCTTTTGCCTCAAAGCCGACGACGTAGCGGCCAAAAAGTAGGTTGCGGTGAGGTGCACCGCAACTGAGGTGGGCCGCGATGTCGAATGGGAGGCATCGCGGCTGAGGGTTACGGGCTGCGGTAGAGGAGGGGTGCCGGTGCTTCTGAGCAGCGCTCCTCCCTTCCGTGGCCTGGACGGGGCCGCCACCGTTTGATGGCGGACGCGGTGGGGCCGCAGGGGAAGAGGAGTGTCGGTATAGCGTTAGCCGCTCTCCCTATCCTCTGCGGCCGAAAAGTGGTAGACGGGACGGCGCGTTGTGTTCCACACGCGCGCCGTCAAAGATGTCAGCAACCACCGATGGGGTCCGCAAGGGCCGTTGCCTGCCAGGGGTGCGGGTTTGTTCGAAAGAGATACCACGGCCCCTGGCATACGGGCTGCTGAGGGAACACGGGTGGGTTTTAGTCAGTAAAAGTCTGACACGCCCTCCTGCTCCACCACTCAGCAGGAGAAGTCATTTGATGATTTCCCACCCAAAAAAAAAAAAAAAAAAAAAAAAAAAAAAAAAAAAAAAAAAAAAAAAAAAAAAGATAGTCCACGTGGATCGACTGGCGCGTTATTATGGGGCCGATAATGCTCGGGACGAGCATTTCTTAGGTGGGGGCAGTGTTGAGCCGCACGATTGATGTTTGGTTACCACTAGCGCCATCTCTTATCGAATAGCGGAATTAATGGTCAAGATCTTTCTAGAAAGTTCGATGCTAGAACTTTCTGGAACTATCGACATGTGTTCGGTCAGGGCCGATATGTACTCGAACATTCTAGATGCTTCTACGGTAGAAGGTACTGGAACTATCCGAGGGCCCTATATAAGCGGGAACGGAGCGCGTCCCGGGGTACCCGACCGTCCCTTGCTCGTTGATGCGCCAGCCCGCGCCGCAGCTGAGCCAGTAGCTTTAAATTCCCCGTCTAATAATCATGAAAACAACTTGATCCAGCCTGTCCCTGATAGTACTAGCTGCCCCCCCCCCCCCCCCTAGATTCCTAAAAACCTTCACAGGAAAGTCCGGTTGAGCAGTCACGGCCTCTCAAGGTCAACTGCGAGATGCCAATTCCAAAAAAAAAAAAAAAACTTCCCGGGGTAGTTCATTGGAAGCGATACATGCGAGAACATCTAAAGCGATCTTCAAGTGCGACTTAAGAGTGATCCGTAGTGCTATTGTGTTGTGTTATTAGTGAGTTAATTAAAGTGTTATTTTTGGTAATTCATATCGGCAGTTTTTAATTGTCACGAACCCCTAGCTCGTAACAGTATTAATTAAGTTATTCTTGTGTTTTTAACCAACTTCAAAAGGAGTAGTTTCTCAATTCGTCTATATTATTTTTTGATTGTATTTTGGAAATTCCTTTTTTAATGGATAGGGTATACCTCAGGGGTTGGTCCCTTATAAATTGTGTTAACTTTGTTGGGGAAGTTATAAAGTGAGCTTTAATAATACTTTTTTTTTGTGTTTTTGTAACTTCCTGTCACTAGTGGTATACGAATTTGTGTGAGGTAGTTACCGCACAATAAATAACTTAAAAATACAGAGTCAGTCTGTAATTTTTTATTTTCATGTTACGTTTGGGCGGAAGCGTCGTGCAATGTTAGTGTTACGTACAAACTAGGGTTTGCATTCGAATATTCAAATATTTCTGGCAAGCGACCCAAGAGCTAAATTCAACCGACACTATACCGAAGATATCCTGGACGTCAGCTTGTACGAGATAAATATGGCTCTGAAGCAGCTTAAAAACAACAAGGCAACGGGTATGACCGGCGGAAAACCCGTTCTTAAGGCCCTCCAGAATCTGTAGGATTCCGTCATACTAGAGGGCAAAACGACACAGGCATGGAACAGAGGTGTGGTGGTACTTATCTTTTATAAGGGTGACAATACCCTTCTTAAGAATTATAGGCCCATCTCACTTCTGAGCCATGTCTACGAGCTGTTTTCAAGAGTCATCACGAACCGTCTCGCGCGGAAGTTTGACGACTTCCAGCATCCCGAACAAGCCGGATTCCTTAGAGGGTTTAGCACCGTAGACCAAATACACACGCTGCGGCAGGTTATACACAAGACCGAAGAGTATTACCTGCCTATCTGCTTAGCGTTTGTGAACAACGAAAAAGTCTTCGATTCGATCGAGACATGGGCTGTATTGCAGTCTCTTCAACGGTATCAGATCGACTATCGGTACTTCGAGGTGCTGGTGCAAAAGTGTCTGTACGAAAAAGCCACTATGTCAGCCCGACTCCAGGACCAAACCTCGAAACCTATTTTTCTGCAGCGAAGTGTGAGAAAAGGAGATGTTATATCTCCGAAACTGTTCACCGCTGCACTGGACGATGTCTTCAAGGGTCTGGACAGGAAAGGTGCATGCATCAACATCAATGGCGAGTACGTGACTCACCTTCGGTTTGCCGATATAGTTGTCATGGCTGTGACTATGGAGGACATCAGAACAATGCTCGACGTCCTCAGTGGGACTTCCGAAAGAGTGGGTCTTAAAATTAATATGGACAAGACATAGCTAATGTCAAGTGCCCATGTAACACCCACTCTCACGAAGATCGGAGATGCTACACTCGAAGTTGTGGACAAGTACGTTTGCCTAGGACAAACTAGGTCAATCATCGAATCCGACTCGGGTCGACAGCGTTCGGGTGGCTACGCAGTATCTTCTGGTCCCAAATACCGCCGTGTCTTTGACCGGTCCGTGTTGCCAGTGATGGCCTATGGCACTGAAACACGATCGCTCACAATGGGCCTCATTAGAATGCTAAAAGTCACCCAAAGAGCAATGGAGGGGCCTATGATTGGAGTTTCCCTACGTGATCGAATCAGGAATCTAGAGATCCGCAGGAGAACCAAGTCAACCAACAAAGCCCGAAGAATTGCCAAACTTAAGTGGTCAGTGGGCAGGACCGAAAGGTTCTGGAGTGTCGATCGCGTACCGGAAGACGTAGAGTTGGAAGGCCTCCCACAAGGTGGACCGATGACCTTGTGAAGGCCGCAGGAATCCACTGAATGCGGGAAGCACAGAAGCGGTCAAAGTGGCGGAGTTTGGGGGAGCATATGTGCAGCAGTGGACGTCTTTCAGCTGAAATGATGATGAAGATAACTCTTTCCCATAATACTAAATGATAAATGATTTTATTTCTGTAAGTAGGTTTGTACAGCGCTTTTACACGTCAATCATATTTTTAACTAGATCAGGTCGGCGTTTTCTATCTAACTACTCTCAGAAGAAAGGAAAAAAACTCAGAGGTCACAGTCTCTTTTAAAGTCCAGATATAATCTTGGTCAGATCATGTGAAGACCATGTGGATTGGTGTCTAAAATGGTCTTTTTAGAAAAGAACCACACAGATTGAGTGGACCTGTCCAATCAGTGCAAGCATTTATCAGTAATCATATACTGTTTTTACTCTCCCTGTTAATCTGTTTGATTAGGTATACATCCCTTAATTATCGTTATACGGTGCTATGACCAGATACTACATTAGAATAAGTAAGAATAGTGCTATGATACATGAAAGATTTTATGTCGTTTTTATGTTATTTTATTAGCCTACACTGTCGGACTGCTGAGCAAAGGCCTTGCCTAAATCCTTCGTCTATGGTGTTAGTTATTTAATCGGTTGTCTTTATCTATATAAATAAAAGTCCTGACTGACTGACTCACTCATCAAAGCCCAGCGCCCAACCCCTTATACCTAGAAAAGCTGATATTTTGGACAGAGGTTCCCTTTATAATGTAGACAAGGAATAAGGAAGGAATTTTCGAAATTCAACCCCTAAGGGAGTTAAATAGGGGATGAAAGTTCCGCGCGGGCGAAGCTGCTGGCAAAAGCTAGTTATAAATATTATTCAGATCTCCATAATGAGACTTGTATTGTGGTTGGTTGTCTGTGTACGAGGTGCATTCAATAAGTACCTAGCCTCATCGCCAGAGGGCGCAGTAGTTTCAAAAGAGTTTTACCACAGTGTAGCACATTCTTTTTTCAAATTTTCATTCCAATCCCTTCATTTGTTTTAATTTGACAACTTGGAAGCGAACGTGTCGATCGGTTTTGCAAAAATGGAAAAAGAGCAATATCGTTCGGTGATTCGATTCCTATTTTTGGAAGGGAAAACGCGCATCGAAATCAAAGAGCGCTTGGATGCTGTGGTACGGTGACTCTTCTCCATCGATGGCCACCGTCAAGAATTGGTTCAACGAGTTTGCACGTGGCCGTACGTCGGTTTTTGATGAACCACGTCCAGATGCACCGAAAACAGCTGCTACGGAGGAAAACATTAAAAAAAACCATGATCTCGTATTGGCAGATCGCCGATTGAAGGTTCGGGAGCTAGCTGAGACTGTAGGCATTTCAGAAGGAACAGTGCATCATATTCTTCACGAGGAACTCGGCATGAGAAAGCTGTCGGCGCGATGGGTGCCGCATTTACTCACACCAGAAAACAAGCGCAACCGTGAGACCACATCGGAGACGTGTTTGGCGCTGTTTAAGCGGAATCCAGCGGAGTTTTTGCGTCGTTTTGTGACCGTCGATGAAACCTGGATCCACTGGTACACACCAGAGACCAAGGAGCAATCAAAACAATGGATCCAGACCGGGGAACGTGCTCCAAAGAAGGCGAAAACTGTAAAATCGGCCGGAAAAGTTATAGCCACCGTTTTCTGGGATTCACAAGGTGTGATCTACATCGATTACCTCGAGAAGGGTAAAACAATTACAGGGCTTTACTATGCCGATTTATTGGGCCGATTCGACGCCGAATTAAAGAAAAAACTACCCCATCTGGCGAAGAAAAAGTTCTGTTTCACCACGACAACGCACCGGTTCACACGTCTGCCGTTGCCATGGCCAAATTGGTCGAATTACGCTACGAATTGCTGTCCCATCCACCGTATTCTCCAGATTTGGCCCCTTGTGACTTCTTTCTGTTTCCTAATCTGAAAAAATCACTCGCCGGGAATAGATATGGATCGAATGAGGAGGTCATCGCCGCCACGGAGGCCTATTTTGCAGAGTTTGACAAAAACTATTTTTCGGACGGGTTAAAAAAGTTGGAGCATCGTGGGCTAAGTGTATCGAACTAAAAGGAGACTATGTTCAAAAATAAATTGCCACTTTTCCAAAATTTTCGTTTACTATTTGTAGGCTAAGTATTTATTGAATGACCCTCGTATCTATCGTATTTGCATCTAAAAATAACTTTAATTTCGGAAGGCGGTGATTGACAGAAATTGGTAAAATATATATCCAAAGTCACCGACTTTTGTAGTGTTTTTCCGGAAGTCGTTTTTTTTTTTTAGAAAAATGTTTTTATAGTTGGACAGCACTAAGATTGCACTGAGTTGTTAATTTAGTGAAAATGGCGAATTTTCTATTCTGTTGTTGTTAATTTCATTATTCTATTCATTCATTCATTCATCTGCCTAGCCTTTTCCCAATCACGTATTATTATTATGACCTTTATTTCACTTATATACATATAACTTACATTTTTAAATATTTGTATAAAAAATATAAAAACATTTAAAAATATAAAAAATAGTATCCCACCGGTATCGGGAACAGGGTCCAAGCTACCGGCGGTCAGGGCTCCAGAGAGAGGAACCTCCTAACAATGCGAGCCGTGTCAAGAAGTACCGCTTTCTGAATCAGGCCCTTGACCCAGCTGCCCAACGAGAGCCTCCTCAGGTGTTGGTCGAGGCTCTTGGCTATCAAGCCATTGGCTGTAACGACTATCGACACAATGATCGCTGAGTCCACATCCCACATGTCGACAACCTCGCGAGCCAAGTCAAGATACTTGATTTGTTTATCTTTCTCGGCTTTCACGAGGTTCCCGTCATGCGGGACCGTTATGTCAACGATCATTGTGCGCCGCTCTAGTCGATCCACCACCACTATATCAGGCTTATTGGCAACAATAGTCCTGTCAGTGATGATGGATCGATCCCAGTACAGTGTGACATGTCCATTTTCAAGAACTGGGTCGGGCACATACCTGTAGTACAGCACCTCTGATTCCACAAGGCTGTATTTCAGAGAAAGTTGCTGGTGGATAATCCTGGCTACAAGATTATGTCTATGTCTTATTATTATTATTCATTATTCTATTCAACCGAAAAAAAAATTGTCTTACTAAATCTGACTATTTTTAATCGCGATTAAAAAGGTGTGAAATAAAATTAGTTGTCAGGAACTAAAATTCACACCAACACCTTAACTTCTGGTGCAAAAACCGTACTGTATCTTTTTTTTTCTTTTCTTTTGCTTATAACTCGAAAATGAAAATTACGGCCCCTTTATGAAACTCGTAGACCTCTAAAATTCAACCAGTGGGTAATAATTTTTCATATTTTCTATACAAAAAGTGAAAATTCCATTTAAAACACGTCGAGGCTGACATGCACGCCTCCGGCTCTAAAAAAATCACGGGGTAGGGCAAACAAATACCACGTTGCGAAACCAAAACGTGCGAGTCGCGATCGTCAAATTCGATTTTAGTTGTGTCAAAATTGTTTTTAAATTTAGAGTTTTTTTTTTATTGCAGAATAGCTTTAAGATTCTCATAGCCAAAAAAAAGTAAGGATTTTTAGTGATAGTTTAGTTCGGTGTAGAACAGAATCGGCACCACTATCAAATAAATCAACAATAGTCAGTAGGACTAATACCACAGTATAAAAATCATACAGTAGGACGACGCCTTTGATCTAGGGTAAAATGCCGAAATCGTCTAGACAGTAACGCATCGGCCAGGGTTGTCACGAGTAAACAATATTTATGAAATTATTTATTTATTGCAGATCAATATCGATAGCAGTTAAGCAGTATTATAATTAAAACAAAATTATATCTTAATATAATAATGAATACAATTTTTTACCCGCCCTTTACTGCATGTATTATTAAGAAGTTGAATGACAATAAAAATGCAGATGAGGCGTATACAACAGGGATTTAAAAGTATATATTTTTTAAACTTTGGAAAGATCTTTCAAGTAAATCCGGTCTTCTACAAGCTTCCACCCATCATTTACATCTGAAATGTTAAAATACAAAACAAATTAATCAATATATTCTAACCGAAAGGGTATATACATACATATGAAAGAATTTGCTACAAACCACCAAACTGAACAACTTTTACGATAGGACCAACTCGTGACAGATTTAAGTTATTTAGATGGCATTTTCGTAACCAGCACCCCAATTTACTTCGGAATTGACACCCATATCATATTATAAATACATTTAAATTGACGTCCGCCATCTTGGATTGCGAAAAAAAGATGGCTTTTTCGTAACAAGCACCCCAATTAAACTTAAATCGACACCCAAATCAAATTATAAAAAAAACGACGTCCACCATCTTGAATTTCAAAAAGTATAGCTTTTTCGTAACAAGCACTCCAATTAAACTCAAAATTGACATCCTCATCTTATTGTAAAAAATAACGTCCAGCATCTCGAAATTCACCCTTAGTAAATAATAAAAAAGTCCACCATCTTGAAATGGAACACACAAACAATCACTTTCACATTTATAATATTAGTAGGATTTCCAAACAGATGCCCTGTGCGATAACCTATTTAAAAAAAAACCGTGCGCCGGTCGGCCATTTTATTAGCGTTATCAACGTGGCACGACTGATTGCCCTGTCTAGACGTCTTCGTTGGACGACTGTATGATATATAGACTGTGCTAATACAGTGTAGAAAAACCTTGACACTTCTAAATTAATTTGCATTGAATAAACATGTTGTCTAATGATTTCTATGACTACTTTTCAGGACTTCATGTTCTTTGAGAAGTCTGGAAACCAGGAGTCCGATCGTCCTGGCATGCTGTAAATGTGAGAAGATTATTCAAATCATGGCACCGTTTTGGTTACCCATCTGATGAGTGAATTTTTGATACTACTATACCTATTTTTTTTTATTACGTTTTTATTTTTGTATTAATTATTTACTTTTGGAAGATTTGTTATTTGTATGATTAAAGAATCTTTAATTTTATAATTATTTGTACTAGTGGTGATTCCATGAAATTTGGGCAGCTCTATGTCCGCAGCATTTTCGCTTACTAAATGTTAATATTTAGAGTAAATTTTAAGAAGAGGAAGTTTGTAACACTTCAACATTATAAAGAAATCTCGAAGTTTGATCAAGTCGCAAAAACGTGCTACACGGCGGCCCGCTAGTAATACCTATTAGGTATATATACTAATGAGGAATAAAACAGCATCTATTAAGAATAATTACTAGCAAAAGTTGAACTATTTACATGGAATCACCCACTAATTTAGTTTTAGTTAGTGGCGGCGCGAGGTATGGTTAACGTCGACTTACTTAAAATCTATTCGTTCCACGAGGAGCTACACCTTCCGAACCGTCACACCAATTTTCACACCACATTAACAGCGCTTCGACACTGTAAAGAGGTGTTTATGATAATTACTTTACGCTTACTTCAAAAGAGCTCTATGACCTGAAATAAAAACAACTACCAGGACGTTTCGTGGAAAGTTGGCAACGTCGCAATTAGCTGTCAAATGTTTCGCTGGTTTCATTATTTTACCAGTATTACAAAATAAAATTAAATATGATATTGTTGCTCTGTACTGTACTAAAATATAGATTATGAATTGCAACAATAATAACGCTGAATTCGATGTTGTAACAGGTATAAAAAAGCATTTGGAAAGTTTCCAAGTGCTTTTTTACACCTAAAAACGAAATATTTATAGGTAGTTACGTTACGTTGCTAGATTACAGAATGCGTTCTTAATGTTTGTTGAAGGGTTGATTATTAATCAAGTTGATTTATAACTATAGGTACATAAAACGAATCAAACGAAGTCGCTTTTCGTGGCTGTTTGTGTGACGGCATTAGAATATCGATATTCTAAAATAATGGACTTTGATTCTGCTATACACATATTTCTATGCTGTATCATAGAAATCTCGATGTTTTGACATGTCGACATGCCTCGCACCCACAGAACACATATACTCCTAACGGAGCTCGCACCAGTGCGAAGCAGGAACGGGCCGCTAATAGGTACCTATTAAATAAAATACAATCCAGGCTCGCGTCGCCACTTTTATGAATACATAGCATGCGTGTTTATACTTATGAAACTATTTACAATTTGTGTTAATTATGTCTTACGCACTAATTACTATAATAAGCCATAAATGATTATTTCTGTTATAATGATATAATACTTATGAAACCATTTACAATTTATGTGTAATAAGCCTAAAATGATTATTTCTGTTTTAAAATATCCTTTTTTATATACTTTGTTTACAAATAACTGTTTGTTAACTGCTTCACTACCTACATAATATTACATCTTGTGATCATCAGAACTATATCGAAAACATTTATTCTTGTACCCAAATGGGCTTAATCTACTACTATTCTAATGCAGAATGAAGTCTACCAATCGAGATTAGCGGACTCCTGCCTTAGAAATCGCGATCACTCTATCAATAACAATTATACGTTCTGCAAAATTCTAATAAAGCACACGTTTTATTCGATTATTAACAACAGCAATAATAATATTGCTCGCCTCGTTATAAGAGAACACAAGCATGATTTTATGTCCGTACAATGTGTGATTAAGATTTTAAATGTAATTTTATTTATCTGACGTGGAAAGAATCTCTAAAATGACATAAACTTTATAAAAAAAATATTTACGTACTTACAGCTCAAAACAACTTTTGCATTTACATACAAAGTACACAATAATGCAATAATTCCTATTAATGATTTATTGTTCCAAATTTACCTTTTGTTATTCTAGTCTTGTATGCATTTTGTGTTAGATTTTATGTACATATGATTGTTGTAAACTTAACTTTGTCTTGGCGTTTTCCTGGCCAAATCGTTTTTCAAAGCCATGATCTTGAAATATTGTAATCTTGTTTTTAAAATAAGCGAGCTACTTTTGGTACGCACTGGCTTGTCAATGTGAAGCTGCATATGCTAGCATGATACCACACGACAGGTATCGCTGTGACTCAGAAGTTACACTATGCTACAGTCTTGAAAGTTTGGCATGACCATTGTAGAGCAAAAACCAACCAGGCTCATTTTACTGGTATCTATAAGCAGCATAATAAGTCTTGTGTATAACCTACCTGCCATCTCGTTTACATAAATAGTTTATTAAAACTATGCATACTGAATAAACTGCCTTATGTTTGCATTAAGTATCTAAAACATATAAATGTAAGTATGCTACAGAATAAATAAATGTAGTACTATATGATGGAACTATTTATCGAATACATTTACTTATGTATTTTTACGGAATGTCAACAGGATGCATTCCGAAAGGAGGCAACGTCGCAAATAGCTTTAATGTTTCTTGGATTTTATTAATTTATTAGTACTTATTACATAATACAATTATATCGCTCTATAGTGCACTTAAATATATTGATTAAATATTCACACTACAATTTACTAAATGTTTTGGTAAAATCATTTTCAACAGAAGTTGTCGTTTCCAAGTTTCGGAATGCACCCTCAAGTGTTCATTGTCCTTAGAAATAGACGTAAGAACGTATATTATGCTTACCTTCTGCTTTTTAAACAGGTGCTAATTGAATAGTGTTGTCCTTTGAGGTTGAAAGCCTAAATACTTTCCGATTCAATTTTTAATATACCTACGTGATAATAACATATTCATGCAAGAAATTTTTACTTAATCTATACATATACCTACCTAGTAAAAAACTTGCATGAATTTGTGGAAAAGTTTTCTTATAATTATACATGCTTCTATTAGTCATTAAAAATAAATAAATAGGTAAGTATATATCGCTAAGGATGATGTTTTTCTATAGGTGCGTTCTAAACTACAGGTCATAGAAAACAAGTATGAAAATAACCATGAGAAAAAAAAACTTTCTGCCACTACGTATCAAATTACAAACTAAATCATGTATCGATCATGTAGATGTTATCTGAAATAATAATTTACTTGACCATGATTGTGCAGTGTAGGAACCGTTTGAAGTAGCCACCATTTCATGTTCTGAGCACAGCTTAACTCTTTTAAATTGTAGTCACGTTTAAAAAAAAATTGTTACTATTATTTTCTTTGGGATTTTTCCTTTAAATTTTAATGTCATTTATTTTTTGCCAGATAGTTCCATTCGGGGTTTTTCTCTAGGACCTGTAGTTCAGATTGTAACCAAACTGGCTTGGTAAAAGAAACCAGTCTGTACTTATAACAATATTCTTACATTTGTACTTTTAGAATGAGCAACCAAAAAGTATAATATTCAATAAATATTCGAATGATCTAAAAATATATCTGTGTAATGAATAATAATGATACAAAAATTACTGTCGCATATTTTGTGCCTCCTGTAATTATTCTACACTAAATTCTTAATACAATAATAATTATACTATGTAAACAAGTAGAACATTTTTATATAAACGATCTTAAACAATGCATTTAACCAACGTAATTAATGTTATGGATTTATATGTAGTTACTTCTACAAATGAAATACTGCACATTGCACAATAAGAAAACAATGCACAGAAGATGGATGAATACAGTGATATAATTTAATATGTGAGCATAAAATGCTCATCTGATTGTCTGCAGCCTTTGATTATGTACTTTTCTAAGAAACTACTATTACCGTTTATGATATAAATGTGTTATTGAACTATAATTGTGCGTTTTATGTACTTATTCTCTCAAAAATTATGAAGAAATCGGTCAAATCCGAGCCGGAATCGTGCATTAAGCTCTGGTCAAACTGATGTGAATACCGCGCGGGTTGTGGGAAGAACGTTAACTTGTATGAAAACACTGGCGCGAATAGGATCTCGCCTCGAATAATTTGAGTTCTAATTCTATTAGACGCTAACCGATTTAAAAAAAATGGTTTTACACCTATACTTTATTTTGAAGCCAGCGAGGTGCAAATTCACCTTCGTGCTCCCTGCTCTCGGCGGCGGCGCCCATGGCAGTAAGTTAGCTCAACCGTTGTAGCTACACGGATAGACTGCTAGAATAACGTCTATTGTAATTTTTTTTTTTTTTTTGCCAATCGGTTTTAATTCGTATAATAATTAATACTGGGACACTAAACGTCCCCACCATAACAATAAAACTTTTATTGTGTCTCGTTCAAGTGTCCTTCAACCGATTAAAAGAATATTCTGGATCAACACAGGTTAAAGTGCCTGGGCCCCAAGTCTGCATGATTATAATGATTCTCCGCGAAATCTTACTACGTTCAAACTACGTCAACATCGTTTTTTTTTAGAAACCAATGTAACGGTAAGGAATCGAAATGTCATTCTGTATGTTCCAAGACAATTGGTCGATATTAGCAGATTTCGTGTGTGCTTGACGTGGTTACGAGTAAGGAATCCGTTGAGTGGTCATGGTGAATTCAGGCCCTGATAGAAAAACCTATGTTACATGACATTGGTTCGGTTGTTCCTCTATTAAATATTTAAATATGTATTATAGTGCGATGCCATTTTGGGAAAATAACAAAAAATATGGCGGACCAAGGCGAGGACAATAGGTTTAACGCCTTTAATACAACAGTTGTTACCTGCTGTGCACTTCCTACAATTTACACCAAGGCCAGCAAGCCAACTACATAATATTTAACTAAATTCATGCAAACATGTTACATAGACTACTGTGACATTGGTAATTGCCTGGATTTGAACCCAAAACCCCGTGCATGTGAGACAGTTCACTGATATATTGGTTTATGAGTTTGGTCTATGCCTTATTTGTTCTTTAAACATAGGAGTTGTTGACATCTATACAGATAAAGCTGTTTACTCCTTGTGCAATGACCCCCTAGCTGCAAGAGTACCTATTGATAACAATATGTTGACATTCCATTATGTTCAGTGTTATTTCACTGAGCAAGGAATTGTTACCTCTTTGTTGTATTTCTCCACTGATTTTATACAATCCATACAAGTTGACAGTATGATAAAAGACTCTAAAACGAATTTTGATATTTTCTCAAATGATTCTAATAATAAGAAAATAAACAAGTGCATGAAGTGGCTAAAGTTCAAATATAATTCCAACAAAAAGAAGTGTGCTGCGATAAGTGATATCAGGCAGAAGAGAGTTTATTTCGAAACCCTGAGTGTTTCAAGTGTTAAGAGGAGCTTGAATAGAATTTGTAGAAAATTCTTCAGCAGCCGCTCCAGTGGTTACGAAAAGTTTTTAACAGATGAAGAGAAAAGGTTTTATTTTGATATAGACCGTAGTTTGGTGGAGGGTATATACTAAATATATCTCTAAGTAAATAATGATGATAAGGATAGGTTTAGTTGCTTATCACTTGGATGTCTTATTTGTCCAAACTTCATAATAAAAATAGAAACTAACAGGTAATTTATTTTACAAAAATATTTATTTGTTTGTGCACAATTTGTGTACTGATATACTTTGTTAACAAATTATACCTATATTATAATATAGGCCGCCAGCACAATACCCCCGCAATATTAGATACTGTATTACAGTGTATGACTTATTTGTTTATCTTATTTAACTGGCAAAATGTGGGTGTACTTATAGGTACACCTCTACCGAACCTTTCGAGGAATACACGCGTGATGTTA
The DNA here is from genome assembly GCA_949987655.1 of Polymixis flavicincta. Taxonomy (NCBI): domain Eukaryota; kingdom Metazoa; phylum Arthropoda; class Insecta; order Lepidoptera; family Noctuidae; genus Polymixis; species Polymixis flavicincta. The sequence continues at coordinate 16,519,485 of OX465173.1, forward strand.
GTTATATGGTTTATTTAACATTATCTATGTTGTCTTGAAGATAAATTTTCAATTTGAACATTAGTTTCAGATCAAGAATATATTATGAATATTCCACAGGGGCCCATGAACGGTCCATCAGGACTGGAATGTATTTCTACGTTTGATGTGCTACAAATACAACAGGATATTATTATGCAGATGCTGGAGCTAGTTACGAATGTTACAACCACTAATGAATACGCTTTAAAAAATGAAGAGGGGCGGGAACAAATATACTATGCTATTGACGAGCGAGGTGTTAATTGTGGACAACTCCAATATTGAGGTAGCTATTTTTTTTCTTTATGAGGTACATTTGTTTTTAATCTTATACCTAAAACGAAATAAGTACTACGTACAGACGCCAGCAGGTCAAGCTATCCCAAACTGTAAAATTTTCCCAATTGAACATGAACCATATTCCTTTGCATTAAAGTTGAAAAACGATCAAAGAAATTTGACAGATTGGGATAGCTTGATGTGCTGGCCTCTGTACTACTAATACATGGTTGGTAAAAAATAGTCTGGTAGTTTTCTCAAAATGTTTGACCTAACTCAATAGGGTATTTTCCAATTTTTCAAAAACTATTCTAATTTGAAGATTGGAACGAGATACTTAACAGAAAAATAAAAATAAATTGATTTCTATCCATTTTCTCAATTAAAAACGATTTAAACCAAATTTGTTTTTAGTTGTTTTGAATTTACCGCCAAAACGCTTCTCACGATGACTTTTTATCACGTGACGTCAACTTTGTGTAAACTAAAGTCTAACACTTTAAGTAAATAAGTGAATGTCGAGTTTATAATTAACAAGATTTTTAATGGATATAAAGTGATATTACTGGTATGCGGTGCCTCTGTACAAAAATACTTCTAAAACGGCGCCAAACTATGTATTTGTACCGGTGCCGTGTAAACAAAGTTGACGTCACATGTCACGTGATAAAAATTCATCGTAAGGAGCGTTTTGGCGGTAAATTCAAAACTACGAAAAAGAAATTAGATTTTAATCGTTTTTATGTGAGAAAATGTGTTTTAGTAAATTATTTTTTATTTTTCTTTTAAATATATCGTCCCAATCTTCAAATTAAAATAGTTTTTTTATGAAATCGGAAAATACCCTATTATGTTTACATTATTATGCAGATAATCATACCATGTTAATGACTTGCTTCTTAGTCGACATCAAGAAGCTTATATATAAAAGTGGAAGCAACACTCTAATACCTAAGTGAGGACGACGGTGGGCTAACGCTCTCTTTCTAAATACATACATAAGAGAGAGAAAACATCACCATGTATTTATTTAGAAATAGAGCGTTAGCCCACAGGTTGTCTTCACTTTTTTATTTGGAGTGTGGCCTCCACCTTTATCTACAAGCTTCTTGGTCGACATTCACACGGACGTAATAACTCGCGGCGAGATTTTTTCGCTTCTTAGTGCCGAGAGTTGAAAATCGAACAGTTAAACAGACTGTTAGATTTTTAACGGTCTTTTCTGCACTCTGTTGGATTCTCTATGCTTGGTTCAACACAGAGAGTTCAAAATCCAGTGCACATAAACTCCCGCCGCGATTTTATTGCTGTTTCAGAAAGATAGACCAAAATAAAACATTTCAAGCGTACTTTTAGGGTTCCGTACCTAGAAAGGAAAAAACGGAACCCTTATAGGATCACTTTGTTGTCCGTCTGTCCATCCGTCCGTCTGTCTGTCTGTCTGTCTGTCTGTCAAGACCCTTTTTCTCAGGAACGCGTGGAGTTATCAAGCTGAAATTTATATCAAATACTCAGGTCTACTGTCCCTTGGAGCTGTGAAAAAAATTAAACTTCTAAGCCAACGCAATCAAAAGAAACAGCCGTTTATGCCGCAAATTTCCGCAAAAACCTACAGGGTACTTCCCGTGAACTCAGAATCTTGAAATTTGGTACGAAGCTATGTCATATAGCACAGATAACGGAAAATGCATACATTTTTAGTTACTTATATAAAATAATAAAAATATTTTCAATCATTTTAACGGAACCCTCGGTGCGCGAGTCCGTCTCGCACTTGGCCGGTTTTTTTTATTGCGTTGGAGAGGTTACTCTCGTCACGGTTCTCTACATTTAAATATCAATTCACTGACATGGCCTTGACTGGTGCCTAGCTAGCTTTGACTCGAGGCTAGTCACAAGCCAGGTTAGTAGAATCAGTGGAGTGAAACTCGAAAGTATGCAAGTCATGTCGTGCTTCTCATTTCCATTTTGTTTACTCCGTGCTGATTGTGACACACACCAACTTAGCGAACTACAGTACCCGGCGAAAAATATTGCACATCGACCTTTGGAAAGAGACAATCAGCTAATTTCGGCTTCGTAGAGCGTTATGTCTGTCGCACGAAATACAAACAGTCCGGTATCTATTAGGAGCTGTTAAAACAATTATGATTTGTTTCTTTTGATAATTATTTTTATTCTTTGTATAAAATACACCAATTTTTCTTTATGTGATGGCTTTAGGTTGGGGTAATATAAAATAAAAAAGAGATGCCATAGTACAACTTTAAATTATTTAAATTTCGGGGTGTTAACAACTCAAAACATATATTTTGTACTGGACGCGACCGCACTCTATCGCACTTGAACAACGACTGACAAAACGTCACATAGATAGTGTGCGACAGAGATAACGCTCTACGAAGCCGAAATTGGCCGATTGTCTCTTTCCAAAGGTCGATGTGCAATATTTATCGGCGGGTACTGTAGTACCTTTATCCCGCTTTGTTTATGCCTTAGTGAGTGTCACCATCAGTGGAGAAGACAGCGATCAATAAGCCATGTGACACGCTGAACGTTTCTTCCAGGGTCCAAAGTACGCAGCATCATCTCCAAAATTCCAATTGCATCATCTTTATGTGGGTTTAGACCAAACGTACATAGAACCAGAACAAGAGCAACAACAGTGCAACAATTCTTATGTTGATATTCCAACGGACCATCGAAGGAATGTTCTGACTCTGTTTACACAAAAAGAATTTCGTAGAGTGGGGATAGTGTACATTCGATCGTTTGTTCTAAATCGACCTTAAAGGTCAGTTCAGACAACGAAAAAATGCCCGAGCAATGACTGGCTCCATTGAAAATAGGACTGTATTACCATAGCCTAAAGTAGAAAATGGTATGAAACTGTGTACGGTATAAAACAGGTCTATCGAAAATCCGCGTATACTCGTGCCTCGGTTTTTTTTTGGGTGGAAATCATCAAATAACTTCTCCCGCTCTGGGTGGAGCAGGAGGGCGTGTCACTTTTACTGACTAAAACCCACCCGTGTTCCCTCAGTAGCCCGTATGCCAGGGGCTGTGGTATCTCTTTCGAACAAACCCGCACCCCTGACAGGCATCGGCCCTTGCGGGCCCCTTCGGTTTGTGCTGACATCTCTTTGAGGCGCGCGTGGAACACAACGCGCCGTCGACTTGGGCTTGGTCCTTACCGGACAGGGAGCTACCCTTTACTCGCCGTCCGCAAGCTCATGCCTACGGTGGCCGGAAATCGGCCTGGGATTCCCGACACCCAGGGCGTCTCCGTATCCTGCGGCGGCTAGGGTCGCGAGGGCGCATAGACTGCGTCTCCCTCACGTGCGCCACCTCCCTCTTCGCAACCATTCCTGCTTCGCTGAACGAGGTGACGGCTACCCATGCACTCTCGCTCCGTACCATGGCCTGGACTAGGGCCGGACGCGAGAGATCGCCACCACGAGGACACGGCGGTGCTCCGCCCAAGTCGGACAGATCGCCACCGTGTCCTCAGGGCGATCTTCGCAGTGGAAACACCCGGTCGTTTCCTCCCGCCCTATCCGAAACAGCCGTGTCCGGTGAGGACCTGCGTCAGGCGGAAGGTGAGGACGCTATGCCGCCTCTCAAGCCACTCCTCAAAGAGGGGACTCACCGCCGCAATCGTGGCGTGCCCACTCGTGCCTCGGTTGATCTCGGTTTGAATTGCGGCCAATGAAGACCTGCGCGATGATTTTCCGATCTGCCCCTAACTAACCATCTGGAGAAAGGCAAGGAAGGATTCCAGTTCATTTTTGATTATTGGCATTTTCTTTTGGTGTAACGAATTATCGTTCAAACCAAAATAGCCACAAGCAACGACGCTCTGTGCTTTTTGTTCTAGCTCTATTTTCGTTTGCTCTCAACCCACTCTTTTATCTGGCGCACAATGAACAAATTAATATCCTTTATCTGTTTACACACAGTGAATGTGACCGAGCGGGACTAGAATGAGCATTCAGTGAATGCTATTTGCTATGTGATGTACTTCGGTTCGGTGCGAATCGCGGCACATCACTTAGCATTATAAAAAAGACCATTGCGAGTTGCGGGCCGCAACGGGTTTTTTTTTCACTAAATCTGAAACCTACACCAATACACCATCCTGCTACTCGCTGCTTTCATGCTTCATAATGAATCCTAAAATCAATCATGATTTCAGCTGAGACGTCCACTGCTTCCCCACCTTCACAAGGGCATCGGTTTACCTTGTAAGAGGCTTCCAACGCTACGTTCTGGCAGTCTGTTATGTGCGAGCAATGTGCCCTGCCCATTGCCGCTTAAGTTTGGCAATTCTTCGGGCTATGTTGGTTACCTTGGTTCTCCTGCGGATCGGAAAGCTACGCAATTTCTTCTCGTCCCACATACTGCAGACTCTCAAAACGAAAGTCAATACCAGTGCATGTTGCCAGTGATGACCTATGGCACTGAAACATGGTCACTCACAATTGGCCTTATTAGAAGTCACTCAAAGGGCGTGCCCTTTGAATGACTGTTGAAGAGGGCTGTTTGGAGTTTCCCTATGTGATAGAATTCTTAAATAAAACAATTAAATGATATCAAAAAATAACTGTATATTTTGATAGGACAATCTGCCGAAAAGAAATCTTAAATTCACTGCACAGCCTAAACTCCTGGCACTGGAAGCATCCATGAACTTTTGCGCATACATAACGAAAACAAGCACTTAGAAAAGATTTTAAAAAATATCATACCCTAGAGGGATTATACATACTCAGCCGATAACATTCCCACTGCTGGGACACAGGCCTCCTCTCCGTAGAGGGATTATATAGGGATGAAATTATAGGTATATGGAAGTTTGCTGATGGAACATTATCCCATCAGGCACAGGGCTTGTCAAATATCTATAATGCTAAATGTTAATGTCTTGTTGTGTTAAAGTTAAGTCATAATAATATTATGATCAAAGATTTTTCTTCATCTTGATTGCAGATTTCTGTGTACAAACAGAGACTTCAGCTTGGTGGTATGAGAGGTCAGCAAAACTATCTTCTTGCTGAGGCATTAGTTTTTTCTTAGCCAAATTTAGCTCCCTGTGATCATGTTTCATTACCAGTGGTCTGGGTGAAGTTGTCGTGATTTTCTTGATCCAATGACTCTGTGGTAATTTCTGCTCATCTGGCACTTCAATCTGTAAATAATAATTAATAACTGTAAAAATTCATCACAAACACAGCTAGGTAATTAACAGATTGTAAATAAAACTGAGCATACACATTTTATTTTGTTTCATTTCTAAAATTACATTCCATTATCCATTTGCCACATTATATCCAGTTCAAAAGTATTCCACGCATTGATTTTATTCAATTCACTGGCATTTAATTTTTTTTTTTAATGAGTTTTCCTGCTATTGGTATAGTGATAACTTACCACTTTAGTCTTCTTAGCACTCTTGTATGCAACTGAAGGCAAGTTGACATTTTCTTTATTACTTGGTTTAGCTGGTGGGATACTCTTAACAAATTTTGGAATAGATGATGTTCCAGGTAAAGGTTTTTTAGGATGGACATCTTTTACTAAAGGTGCTATTGGACAGTTCTTTATGTAAGAGGCCACTGGGCTGCTAATGTGTTGATAAGCATTTGATCGACTTGGAGTCTTTTTCAAAGTAGATGGTTTCTTCAGTGATGGAGGTTGAGCAGGTGTCTTAAAAAAAGGTTTTTGTTTTGTGTCCCTTGGTGTTGTATGACCTTCAGTACACTTATGAAGTTGATGAGCAGATTTTACTGGAGTGTTCTGAGGCGGCTCTGGTGAATTGTAAGCTTCATACTTTTTTATGTCTCTATAATTTTTCTGTAGAGATAAATCTGATACATTTGGTTCATTCTTAAATTCAGTCATCAGTCTAAGGTTTTTTTCCATTTTATCTTTAATATTGCTAGGTGGATTATTTAAAATATATTCAACAACTTCTAATGTATTATTTAGTTCTTCAGTCTTCTCATTGTTTCTAGGTGATATGCATAGTTTAGCCACCATATTTTCCATTTTAATAAAACTGTCATCAGCTGTGTTCATATCCCACCCAGAACTATTGAGTTCAGAAAAAACAAGGCTTTCCGTTTTAGGGATCAAGTTAGGTTGTGAATGTGCTTGTAAGATTTTAAAACTTTCATTGTGATCTCCAGAATTGTTGGGGCTGTTGCTCGCACTTGTAGCATGTATCCTTAGATTAAGAAAAAAAAAATGATAAGTTTAATCCTTATGAATCTTAAGAGCCTTGTAAGTACTTTGGTTTTGCCCCTATTCACATGCTCTGGGTTGTGTTTGGATGTACCTTTAGTACATGTGAAGCCTTTCACCTGACCCATACACTGCACTGGAACCCAGCGCTGGCTATCCACGAGCCAGAACATGTAAAAAGGGGCTTATGTGCATTACAATACAACAAAGTTTCTAGTAGAAAATAAACACAAACCTAAGGGGTGCGGGTTGTTCGAAAGAGATACCATGGCCCCTGGGACACAGGCAACTGAGTGAACAAGGGTGGATTTTAGTCAGTAAAGGTCTGATACGCTCCTCCTGCTCTAACCAGAGCAGTGGAAGTTAATTGAGGATTTCCCATCCTCAAAAAAAGGCACCTGCATCACCACCCACCGCCGGCGATTAGCGAGAAGCGAGTAGAGAACTCTGCCCCGAATGCTGAGGCTACAGTAGGCAGCGATTTGCGATGCGACCAGAAGAGCGAAACGAGATAAACATGGTATGGCTACATTTTAAGCGAAAATCCAGCATATATTTGGTAATGACGTGGCTACAGTCCTCATGCTACACAACGAATTAGCATAAAGTAGCCACACGCATATTTAGTAGCACTATTGAACTTATGAACTAGTTGTGCAAGTGAAAAAAAATCGAATAAATTTGCTTCAATTTTGCTGATTGTTGATGTAGCCGATGCCGTGATTACAGTAATGTTGTTCCTGTCGCATAAAGAAATCAAAGATCGCTAGTAATATTTGATGTTCGGTGTAGACATACGTGAGCATTCATTTATTTGTTTTAATCGCTCATTTGTCGCAGGTCGCGTCGCGGCCTAATGTAGCCTCAGCCTTAAACGACCCACTGACCAGCAACTAAAAACGAGTTGTTTGTTTGACAGAATTCTCGCCGGTGCGGTGGTGTGAACAGTCAGCGATCAACAATTCATATATGTGTGATAAGTATCTCTTTTACTAACACGGGACAATCTTTTAAACGTTTCCTAAACGAGAAATAGTCGTTTCATCGCTGGCTGTGGCATTAGTGTCTAACTAGTGACACCCTTAATGATTAGCCAGGTACTAGCATAGGTATTAATTTAATAAAGTAATCTTACGTTTGCTGTTCTTTATCCCACAGTATATGTTTTTTCAATTCTTTCAGAGTCAGCTTTCCGAAGTAAACTTCATCATCACTTATTTCTTCCGCATTACAAGACATATTAGCATTAAGTATGCGTTTTCTAATAAAATAAACTATAATGAATGAAATAATGGCTGTAATAGTCAAATAATATTTAATACATTGAAATAATTGAAAATAACACATAACGAACTTCTTTCAAAATACGAAATGACACATGGCACCAAGGCTGCCAACTCGATACCACGGTTAGGTGCTAAATGTAACTTCAAAAAGTGCTAGATTTCTATTTACTTCCAAAAAGAGTGCTAAATTTGAAGGACCGTGAATTATATAATAAAATCACATAATTCGATAGAACACATAAGAAAATAGTTGTGATCATTATTTTAAAACTACTGGATACCATTGTATCCAGTGCGCAAACTGTAACCATGAATTCAGCATATCATTCAAGACCACCAGCGCAGAAATTTTTCGTCAGTTATACAAAAAAATAATCAAATGTTCCATACATTTTGACCGCGTAGGTATTGCACTTTTCTATGAAACAGCAGATATTTTTTTTTGTACAACCGACAACGAAATCTTTGCTGAGGGATCTAGAATGATATGCTGAATTCATGGTTATAATTTGCGCACTGGTTAAAAATTTACCCTGTATATCCAGTTATCTTCACTGTCATCTATGTCTGATGCTGATTGCAAAGGAATAAGGTTCATGTTCAATTGGGAAAATTTGACAGTTTGGGATAGGTTGACCTGCTGGCGTCTGTACATATCTTTTTTGACTATTTTTTATAGAATATCTTAGGGAACTTCATAGGTGTAGCATGTTTTTTTTTTTTTTTGAGTCCTGTTCGAATATGAATAATTGAATGTGGGGGTGTCCAAGTTCACTTTATTTCTCAATTTATTTTTAAATTATTCATTAAGCAGAACACCCGTTCAACATCGGCATTTGAATGAAATGTTAGCAATATAAATGCCAATGAAACAAGGGTGCTTACTCTGGAAATTACCCTTGAGGGATTGGCTTATCTCACTGAGTCTAGCCAATCCCTGACGTTTAACTGATAATTCCAATGTCGATCTATCGGAATCATATTCGAGAGTAAGCACCCAGTTCGCTTTAGGGACATTCGTTGCTCGCATCTTTAAATTCGGATATTTCGACCCAAAACTTTATTGTGTCAATCACATGTTTCCATTTGTTACTGTGAATCTGCAATAATGATAAATAATCAGCTTTTTTCTTTTTAGTGCTATGTTTAGTGCTAGGTGCTAAAAGTCAGATTTCAGTGTTAAACTCACGAAAATAGTGCTAGATCTGACATCGAAAGTGCTCAGTTGGCAACACTGCACGGCACACCTGCCTGACCATAGATCATACACTAAAAATATGGTCAAAAATCCTAAAACATTCATCAAACATTGACAACAACCAACAATTACTAGTCAAAGGGCAAGAATATGCCAAGTTTCACCACTAGTGGCGCTAGCAGCACAAACCGCCAAACTTACGACCATGGAGTGTATGTATCACAGGTCTTATATAAGAATCTTTATTTACTTTTTACGATTTGTGTTCAGGAGTGCCCACGACACATAAAGCTAATAATAGGTCTTTACCTATGAAATTGCCGTTTTGTATGAAAAAATTTAAACGAATTTTTTTCATGAATTTTTTTATTTGTATTAATCGAAGTAATCACCCATGCAATCAATGCATCTTTGCCATCGCAGTGGCAGTTTATTGATGCCCTTCTTAAAGAAATCAGCTGGACGGGAGGCAACAAATTCTTCAAAGGCATTTTGTACTGCCTCTCGGGTATTAAATTTTTTTCCCGCCAAGAAGTTATCCAAATTCTGGAAAAAGTAGTAGTCTGTAGGCGCAAGGTCTGGTGAGTAGGGCGGATGACGGAGAGCTTCCAACCCCAGTTCTTGCAACTTGGAGACCGTCTGCTGTGCAGTATGAGGTCGCGCGTTGTCGTGCAGGAGCAGCGGAGACGAGCGATTGACCAATGCTGGTTGGAGATGCGCCAGCTTCTCCATCATTGTGTTCAGTTCTTCACAGTACACATCTGCAGTAATGCTCACCCCGTTTGGTAAGAAGCTGTGATGAATCACACCGGCGCTAGACCACCAAACAGTGACCATCACTTTTCTAGGGGTAAGTTTTCGTTTAGGGCATTGTTTAGGTGCTGAACCAGGATCCAACCAACTTGCTGAGCGCTTACGGTTATCAAACAGAATCCATTTTTCATCGCAGGTAACAATGCGGTTCAAAATTCCTTCATTTGTGTGTCTGTTGAGCAGTGCAAGGCACGTCTCGACGCGTACTTCGCGCTGGCGATCATTGAGTTCGTGGGGCACCCATTTGTCAAGCTTTTTTACCTTGCCAATTTGACGCAAATGGACCAATATTGTTTTGACGCTAACGTCGAAAGCTGCTGCTAATTCAGCCGTAGATTGTGTATCATCAGCTTCCACAATCGCCTTTAATTCGTCATTGTCGACCAAAGTCTTCGGACGACCGCGAGGTTGATTTTTCAGGTCGAAATTTCCAGAACGGAAGCGAGCAAACCAATATCAGGTGGTGCGTTGGTTTGTAGTGTTGGCTCCGTAAACGTCGTTGATGTTGCGTGCCGCTTGTGCCGCGTTGCTGCCACGACGGTACTCATATTCCATAATTACTCGAATTTTTAACGTATCCATGATGACGAAAAAGATTGAAATGCGATGAAAATGTAACACTAATCAATAAAGAAATGACTACTTTTAGAAAAAAAAATCCATGTTTTTAAAATAAAATTAATTTAAATTAGAATTCTTAGCCAAACAAAAATTATTTTGATTTGAAATGGCCAGTACTGCAGAACGGCAATTTCATAGGTAAAGACCTAATATAAAAATATCTGTGAAAACCACAATTTATACATATAGGTACAGAGGCCAGCACATCAAGCTACCCCAATCTGTCAAATTACTTTGATAGGTTTTCAACTTTATTTCAAAGGAATAAGGTTTATGTTCAATTGGGAAAATTTGACAGTTTGGGATAGCTATCAGATTCAGATTGGGTAGCTTGATGTGCTGGCCTCTGTACTTTAGTATAAAACGCGGAGTAGCGGTCAGGTGGGAACAAATGTTATTATTTTCATGTGAGGGAAAGAGAGAGAGACACATTTACATTCTCTGTCTACATTTACTTATTTATTTAACCATTTATGTACACACTAAATAAACAGACAAGAAGATTAGAACAGAAAAATAGGTACAGAGGTGATGCTTATTTCTAAAGAAATCTCTTCCAGCATACCTGCGATAGGAGAAAACATAAAGAGATGTAGACAACGTGTGTAAGAGTAAAAGGGAAAATAAACTCCATTTATAACCAAAACCAATAATTCACTAAATTAATTTAAACAAATAATAATATACTAACATACATACTTGGACCATACATACTCACATATATACATACACCTAAAATAAATATCACTATAAAATTAATAATAATGCTGTAAATTAAATAATACATACACAACTATGACGATGTGGACAGATAATGTTCTTTCACTCTTCTTTTAAAAACTGCAACAGTTTGGCAGTCCCTAATGTCGGGTGGAAGTGCATTCCACAATCTCACCGCGTGCACTGTGAAGGAGTAGGAGTAGAAGTCAGTGGAGTGGGGAGGGGACTTAAGGAGGTTTCGAAGATGCGACCTGCAAGGCGCATCTGAAGGACGGGCGTAGGAAAAACGGTCCCGCAGATAGGAAAGGGTTTTAGGATTGTGAAGAAGGTTGAACAGCTAACACAATATCCGAGAGTTCCTGCGAAGGCGAAAAGGGAGCCATTTGAGTCTCTTGCGAAAGTTGGAAACATGATCATACTTCTTAAGATTAAAGACAAAACGAATACAGATGTTCTGTAAACGCTCAAGCTTATTTAAAAGCTCTACGGTGGCATCCAAATAACAGGCATCGGAGTAATCTATGATGGGCTGAATGAGAGTTTGCGCAAGAGAGATTTTGGTGTTCAAGGGCAATAAACTTTGGAGGCATTTCAGTGAATGGAACGTGTAGTGCACTTTCCGACTGACTTGAGCGACGTGGGCAGACCACGATAAGTAGGAATCCATCGTGACCCCCAAGTTTTTAACCGTACGTGCGTATTCAATCTGAACTCCATTCAGACAGAGTGGAGACAGCGACGCAACATCGAGCCTACTCCGCATATATCTGCTGCCAATAATCATGGCCTGGGATTTCCTAGGGTTGATTTGCAGTCCAAAAGACTGCGACCACTCACTAATCAAATCCAGGTCACTGTTCATGGCAGACACGGCAGCTTCTGCATCTTCCCTTAAGAAATGTTTGTAGAGCTGCAGATCGTCGGCATAGAGATGGAAGTAGAAAGAGATGATTCTGGTGACAAAGTTAATGAAAGTGGAAAAGAGAAGAGGAGAGAGAACGCCACCCTGAGGCACACCCGCGGAAAGAAAGCACCAATCAGAAGACGAATCGTCAAGACGAACCCGCTGCGAGCGGCCTTTAAGTTAGGAGTCAAACCAACCAATAGCAGAAGAGGAGAAATTTAAAGATTTAAGGATCCCTAGAAGGATATCAAAATCAACAGAGTTAAAGGCACTGTTAAAGTCGAGAAGTACAAGTAAAGTGAGAGATTTGTGGTCCATAGCTCAGCGGATGTCATCAGTAACCTTCAAAAGAGCCGTTACTGTGCTATGACCAGGCCGAAAACCAGATTGAAAAGAACAGAGTAGATCATTTGATGATAGAAAAGCAGAAAGTTGTTGATGAACGATATGCTCCAGAACTTTAGAGAGCTATGGGAGGATAGCTGCCCGATTGATGGTAATAGGCTCGCCCCGCCCGTGCAATTTAAACATATCTGACGAAAAGTCGGTGTAGGTACTATGATTCATCTCTGCCCTTCAACGAATATAGGCGAGATGTTACGTGTATTCAATAGTCATTAATTGAACATTTTGCTTTTCAGTTGGTGCCGTTCTATCAAGGGGATGATGAAGTGATACGTATTAAGTAGGTATCGAAGCTAACTTAAAACTATTCAAGCAAAGTTAACAAAATTCTTACGGGACCACCACGCAAGCTACATAAACTAAAATAATAATTTTCTAAATCAGTCCGCAATAGGGTATTTTCCGATTTCATAAAAACTATTTTAATTTGAAGATTGGGACGATTTATATAACAGAAAAATAAAAATAAATTTATTAATACACATTTTGTCACTTAAAAACTATTAAAATCTAATTTATTTTTCGTTGTTTTGAATTTACCGCCAAAACGCTCCGTACGGTGACTTTTTATCACGTGACATGTGACGTCAACTTTGATATATAAAATACTTAGTTTGGCGCCGTTTTTATACAGAGTCGTATTTTTGTACAGAGGCACCGCACACCAGTAATATCACTTTATATCCATTAAAAATCTTGTTAATTATAAAGTCGACATTTACTTATTTACTTACTAACTACTTTAGTTTACACAAAGTTGACGTCACGTGATAAAAAGTCATCGTGAGAAGCGTTTTGGCGGTAAATTCAAAACAACTAAAAACAAATTTGGTTTAAATCGTTTTTAATTGAGAAAATGGATAGAAATCAATTTATTTTTATTTTTCTGTTAAATATCTCGTTCCAATCTTCAAATTAGAATAGTTTTTGAAAAATTGGAAAATACCCTATTGATGGAAAAATCGATAAACTTATCGATGTCATTAAGTTCCTCCTTTTTTGAAGCGCTGCTCAAATACAGACACCAGCAGGCTTAGCATGACGTTTTCTATTTCTACGAAGAATAGACAGTGCTTTTTCAATACAAAGTGACATTTCGTTCCTCTATTCTTAGCATCGCACCGTAGATATCCTTCTTCAATCTGTCATTTTGTCTTTCGTTTCTAACAATCTGTGTCTAGGTCCCTATTAATGTAGACTATTTCAGAAGAATATTTCTTCCCAAACTGTCAAAATCACACTGACAACAAAACTTTCTACTCGACGGCCACAAAGTATATACGATTATCTACAAAATCATGATTCGTTTAGAACGCATAGCTGTGATAATGAATAGAAAAACATAGCTATCTTCTCCTATCGTACATAATTTAGTTAATAGTCATGTCTATTCTTCCGTCGACAAATCGGTGCTCGTGCTAAGCCTGCAGCAGGTCAAGCTATCCTTAACTGTCAAATTTTCCCAATTTAACATGAACCTTGTCATTGTAATATGGTTGAAAAACTATCAAAGAAATTTGACAGATTGGGGTAGCTTGATGTGCTGGCCTCTGTACGTTATACACAGCAATAAAGAAAATGTTTACATAATATGCGTTTTATTTAATACCTAGCCTAAGTTTACGTTAAGTCATATTACACAGCATTGAGTGATAAGAAATTAATCTTGACTAAATTCTTCTTCCGTGTGGTGCCGGACGTAGGTAAAAGAATAACACCATCCCATTTCTTCCCGTAGGTGTCGTAGAAGGCGACTACTGGGACCTACTAGAGAATGGGCAGCAGCGCGTTGTCTACGCATTTTACCACCATACTGCGATCGGCATCGGCAACCCGCCTGCCAAGCGGGTCGATTATGGCAAAACCCCCTTTTGATGGAGGCGTATTTCCAGCAATGCACGTCTTTCGGCTGAAATGATGATGATAATGAAATTCTTAAAAACCATTGATACCCATCAATGGTTTTTAAGAATTTCATTATCATCACGGTTCAAAATAAATTATGTAGTTACCTACATGTTCCTCATTTGACATTCACCTGTTACGTGTCTCACATGCTCACAGGTATCGTTAGGATATATTCAAATTGCCAATAAATATAAAATGGTTTTAATCATATTTAATAAAAATGCAAAATGCCAATGACGACGTTGTTTTGCTGTACCTGTCAGAAATTTTGGCTTTCTCTTTTTTATTCTTTTTTTAGTTTTTCTTATCCAGCAGTCAGCACATCAAGCTACCCCAATCTGTCAAATTTCTTTGATAGTTTTTAACTTTATTGCAAAGGAGTAAGGTTCATGTTCAATTGGGAAAAATTGACAGTTTGGGATAGCTTGATGTGCTGACTGCTGGATAAGAAAAACTAAAAAAAGAATGAAAAAGAGAAAGCCAAAATTTCTGATAGGTACAGCAAAACAACGTCGTCATTGGCATTTTGCATTTCTTTGGCCTCCTCGCGCCACTCCCAGATATGCGCGAGGACCTTTGCCTCCAGATCAATGTCGTGTTCCGAAACTCAACAAAAGTGATATCGCGAAGCCAACCAAAATAAAAATCAGTACTAATGATCTGATAGCTCTTAAATTTTTTGACTATTCAATTTGGTCGGGTTCGCGATTATCATTTTTGTTGAATTTCGGAACGCGACACAAAACGTCATCGTAAGGAGCGTTTTGGCGGTGAATTCAAGACAAGGAAAAATATATTTGATTTGAATCGTTTTTAAATGAGAAAATTGATATTAATACATCTATTTTTATTTTTCTGTTCTATATTTCGTCCCAATCTTCCAATTAAAAAGGTTTTATTATATTGGAAAATACCCTATTATCTCGAGGCCCTCGTTAGACGGTTGGATTGAAGGCCTCTGGAAGCCTATATTTTTAAATGTCTTATATTTTATTTTCTGTTTTAAGAAATATTTAAAATGTTTAAGCTATGGAAGTTAATAAATAAATGACACATTAAAACTGAAATAAAAGATAAAATAAATTTGTTTTCTTTCTTAAATGCATTGCAAATTTAGTCTTGATGGGTTTGTTTTTAAATTGATCATTTGACAAGGGAATTGGCAATAATATTACATAATATAACACCTTCATAAATAAAGTTAATTTATTTACTGCAAAAATGACAATATTTATGTTTGGCATAACATTTCAAAAATAAATTTCCTCTTTATCCCTACTTACTAATCAATAACATTTATATAAAAATACATTAAATAGTTTCAAATTGCAGCATTTTTACATGATAACTCTGTAATCAATAACAGTGTTATAATATTATGTTATATTTTATTTCTAATACCGAGAAATCCTTTACCTTGAAAGTGTTCGAATAAAGTTTCTTAAAGCTTGCATTAGGAGTTGACGAGTAGAAATCATTACATAAGGAAGAAGCATTATGCCTGCTCCATGCAAGTTTCTCTCTCTGTGTCTTTCTATTATATAATAAAGGATTTCTCGGTATTAGAAATAAAATATAACATAATAGTGGGTGTGTGTGTGCGAGTATCACATAAGGAACTCCATTCCAAGTGGGTGTGTGTGTGCGAGTATCACATAAGGAACTCCATTCCTGATGGGGTTCCCCCAACTGCACAGGTTTTGTTTGTGGTTTATAATTATCCTTTTCACATCTATATTATTGAGATTATAATTTAACAGTTTTATTTGAGTTTTTTTAACAACTCAGCAGCTTGAGTATTTGCTTGGTGATCATCATTTGATTTAGCAGGATAACTTGCAGCTAATTGTAAATAATATTTAGCTTGATCTTCTTTTTCTAGCTTTAGATAGCAGCTGCCAAGTCTTAACAAGTTTACACTGTAGAACCTGGGCTGAGCTGTTTCAGCTCTTAAAAAATATTCAAGTGCATCTTCATAAGTGGAGTATGGTGGAGAAGCAAATAACACTTCAGCGATTTTTCTATGATGCCAAGGCATGTCAGCAATCTGATAGCACCATTCGCCCAACATGTGCAAAATTGTAGCATCTCTAGGATTGAGTGAAACTGCCATCTGAAAATAAAGTTTCACAATGTTTATGTAAATCAGGAACAACCTGATTATCAATGACTGTGGTAAAAAATAATAATCACATACATCCAAATGCTTCTTGACATTTTCTAATTGTTTAATTCGTTCTTTCATACCATCAAGTGAACTTTTTGCATCCAACAGTAAAGCATACCACTTGTGTACAGCATAATGGTCTTGAGCATCCTTGGTATCATTCAGTACTTTCAATATTATATCATAGGCTTGGACAACAAGACTATTCTTGTATTGTATGTCATACTTTGATTCCTTTGACATGTTATATAAAGCTCGACATATACGCCATTGAACTTCTACATTGCCTTTGTCCTAAAAATACAATGATGAATTTAAAATAAATCATTTTCAATACCTACTAGGAATAACATATTAAACAAGATTATAAAGGTCTTATTGTATTAAATGATAGACAGATAGATGCTTTTATTTCTGTAAGGTTTGTACAAAAACTGTTACATGTCGATCATCTTTAGAAAACGAGGTGAGGTTAGCGTTTCCTATGACTACTTAATCTGAGAAGAAAGGCTGAAACAAAACTCAGAGGTCACAGTCTCTTTTATAGTCCAGACCTATTCTTGGCAAGATCATGTGAAGACTATTATAATATATTGATGTCTGAAATGGTATTTTGAGGAAAGAATATCACGGAAGTGGTATGTCATATCCATACACCAGACCTTACCTGATGCTCTGACAGTAAATTATAGCATTCCTCATAAAAGCCATTCTCAAATAATTTATCTGCATTTTCTAAAGCTGGCATAGGTTTCTCTGGTTGTATATTTTCAGCAACATCTTTACTTCTCACAGGCCATAATGAAAATGCTAAGGTTGCAGATAATACCAATATTTTTTTGGGAAATGTAACAGTCTGTAATCAAAAATGTTTAGAAGTTAGATATTGTATTTCCTACTCATTTAAATTTATAGTTTCTGAAAATTTACCTGTAGTAATATTATTTTGGCACTATTCTTAGCATTTATTTCCTTATAGTTAAAAACTTTTTGAGCAAACTTAAAAGACACAGGATTTAATTTGTGAAAAATACTCATGTTTAAGATAAAAACCAACGGTTACAATAAAGAAGGATGAGAGTTCTAGTTATTCTGTACTGTACTGCTGCTGCGTTTCCGTTGTTTATTACCAGTTGTTTAAAATTCCGTGATAAGTTCGTAAATCCACAGAGCATGTAACTATACATAAACCAAACAATTCGAATTAGTGTAGAAAACGATCGTATTTATAACGAAACTGCGCTAATCGCAAACATAACCAGGTCGCAACAAAGTTAAGAACTCGGAAATGAATCGAACAAATTTGGCAATTACCAACTGTATACCAACAGTCACGGACACCACTGTGCTAAGTACAATGTCAATGACAAACTATTGAAAGTTGAAACTACAAATAACTAAAGACATGGTCATAGTTTTTTTTTTTTTTATTAGTTTTATGGCCTGGTTTCAGAGACCTTTTAGCCAAGTCTTTATTCGTATTCTGGTCATAACAAAGTTATGGTAAAGCGGTAGTAACTTTACAATAACCTATTAGGAGTTTTTGGGGGAACACGAAAAGTCCACGTTAGTCACTTATTTTCACCTTCACTACACTTGTGCACTCACACGTAACTAAATTGGATAACTTACTACCAAAATTATACAATTTAATTTGCTATTTCACAAAATTTAATGATAATGAAAATCCATGCGACATGTTCTAACGCGATCCCGCCAAAAAACTCCATGGTCATGGTTTTTTTTTTAATTAGTTTTATGGCCTGGTTACAGAGACCTTTTAGCCAAGTCTTTATTAATTCCATGGTCATGGTGCTATGTATAAGCCACAGAGTACGATAAATTATGAAAATACTGAAAGCACAGTATAAAAATATATAGACTATGTTTTATACAATTTGGAACCGTGCACCTAGCTTCTGACGTTTCATAAGTGCCCATGTAGGTTTATATGAAATAAAAATATTTTGATTTGATTTGATTTGATTATAGACTGTGCTGAAAGTCCCGCCCGACTGCAACCGGATGGAAGTAAGTAACAGTGGATGGGATGGGAAAGTAAGTAACAGTGTTGCCAACTCAAAAATTACCGAGTTCCCACGTCGAAATCGTACGAAAACAACATAAAAAATTCATCAAACATTGATAAAAAAGGACAGTGACTAGTTAAAGAGGGAGAATATGTCAAGTTTCACCACTAGTAGCGCTAGCAGCACAAACTGCCAAACTTTAAACACAACCACGGAGTGTATCAAGAGTCTTTATTTACGTTTTACAATCAGAGTTCACGCGTACCCACGACACAAACCTAGCTAGAAGCAAATATAAACTGATCTGAGAAAACCACAAGAATATAATATGAAACGCGGAGTCGCGTTCGGATGGAAACAAGTTTTATTATGAAAAAAAAATAATTAAAACACAAAAATGATTAATATCATGATAATATGTATTAAGAAAATATGAATGAAACGTGAGGGAAGAGAGACATTTACATGTCGATGTTGTGTTGACATAATTGACAGTTGACGTTGACTAGAGGTGAGGCATAAATATTGGATTAGGTATGTTGATTAGGTATTTTTCGATACTTGTTCGTACCTAATCCAAAGCGTCGAGGATTAGGTATAGCACAAAATATTCGTACACAGTAGACTGTGAACCGGAATATCTTCTGTGTAGACACAGTAGATATTCCGTACCTTAAAATTTGGGGGTTAAGTTTCAAGTTTATTTAGCACTGCCGCCAGCGTCATCTATGTAGTTCTGGACTAGTTAGTGCTCTGCATACAAAACTAAATATGTAAAATGCACCATTCCACAATATATCAGAAACGGAACGTCCATACTCCATGCCGAATATTTCTTACCCAATCCACATACGATACATAATATCGGTAACAGGCCAGTGGCTAATGAATATTCGGATTAAGTAAATGGATTAGGTATTTTTAAATACTAATATTAGGTGGATTAGGAATCGTTTTTACCTAATCCAACCTATGTCTAAAGTTGACTTTTTGTTGACTTTCTGCGTTTTATTTTGTCTGACAAATACGTTTTGTTCAAGATACTTTTTTTTCAAAGTTCAAAATTATTGTACGCTACACGTCGAGTGATTCATTTCCAGTGTAAGCTGATCTCGCATTGTATACAATTTCCGAACAGTGCGAGATCAGCTTAAACTGGAAATGCATAGCTTGATGTGATGTGTAGCCGTGTGTACAGAGGCCAGCACATCAAGCTACCCCAATCTGTCAAATTTCTTTGATAGGTATTCAACTTCATTCCAAAGGAATAAGGTTTATGTTCAATAGGGTATTTTCCAATTTATTAAAAACTATTCTAATTTGAAGATTGGTACGAAATATGTAACAGAAAAATAAAAGTAAATTGATTTATATCCATTTTCTCAATTAAAAACGAGTTTTAAACCAAATTTATTTTTCGTTGTTTTCAATTTACTGCCAAAACGCTTCTTACGATGACTTTTTACCACATGATGTCAACTTTGTGTAAACTAAAGTAGTAAGTAAGTAAACAAGTGAG
The DNA here is from genome assembly GCA_949987655.1 of Polymixis flavicincta. Lineage (NCBI taxonomy): Eukaryota > Metazoa > Arthropoda > Insecta > Lepidoptera > Noctuidae > Polymixis > Polymixis flavicincta. The sequence goes on from OX465173.1 coordinate 16,539,599, forward strand.
TGTCGTGTTTATAATTAACAAGATTTTAGGATAGAAAGTGAAATCATTGGTGTGCGGTGCCTCTGTGCACAAATACTTCTAAAACTGCGCCAAACTAAGTATTTGTACTCGTACTGTTTACACAAAGCTGACGTCATGATGTCACGTGATAAAAAGTTATCGTAAGGAGCGTTTTGGCGGTAAATTCAGAACAACGAAAAAGAAATTTGATTTTTATCGTTTATAATGGAGAAAATGGATATAAATAAATTTATTTTTATTTTTCTGATAAATATATTGTCCCAATCTTCAAATTAAAGTAGTTTTTATCAAATTGGAAAATACCCTATTGGGGTTTGACAGTTTGGGATAGCTTGACCTGCTGGCGACTGTACATTAGACAATCACTATCGTACATACATCGTAACGTTGGCTAAATTATCGTACGCCCCCATAATTATCGTACGGGTTGGCAGCACAGCGCAAGCACAGAAGAAGAAAATCTAGACCACAGAACATATATACCTCAAATCTAGACACGTAGACATGATGACAGATGTAGAATACTCTGTCTACGTCATGGACTAATAATACAAACGTCTAGATAACTACTCCCACAGATTATGTACTAATAACACATGGAAATAAAAGAAAAGAGCAACCAAAGTAGGTAAGTTGCAATCACGGCATTCGTAAGTACAGACGCCAGCAGGTCAACCTACCCCAAACTGTCAAATTTTCCCAATTGAACATGAACCTTATGCTTATGGTATAAAGTTGAAAATGTATCAAATAAATTTGACAGATTGGAGTATCTTGATGTGCTGGCGTCTGTACTATATTAGTTGTTATGTATGTACAGACGCCAGCAGGTCAAGCTATCCCAAACTGTCAATTTTTTCCAATAGAACATGAACCTTATTCGTTTGTGATAAAGTTGAAAAACTATCAAAGAAATGTGACAGATTGGGGTAGCTTGATGTGCTGGCCTCTGTACATTATTTTTACCAAATGTTTGGATTTTTAACGCACTTATTTAGCCATCAACAGGAATCGTGGCTCAGTCAGAACTTAAAACAACGATAAAATGCGTTTAATTTCGAAACGCGTGGCGCTCACTTTTGTGTGCCAGTCTAATTCGAATACGTGGCAAGGTGTGATGGGTACCGGAAGTTCAACGTTTGAAGCATACTGGAAGCGAAGGTTTGTACTATCGCCCAGTTACATGGGCCCAAGATACCAAATTATGTCGTTATCTCATTAAACACATATTTATTCATTTAGCACTATCTAGGCACTCTATTGCAACAATGGTGCTAAATCTTTTTATTAAAGATGTAGTAAAGTAATCGAGGCAAAAGGACGATGTAAGAATCGTAACAGGTGGCGTTTTTGTCTAGTCCCGTGGCAAGAAAGCATGCATTAATTTCAGACGAACATAATTTATACCCAGAATCTTTAACTGATTTGGATGCACTAAGAATGCCCGCGAAACTCAACTTTGTTCCGTTTTTTATGTTGTATGCTGATTATATATGATTCGCGACCGTATCACATATTGCTTGACAGAATGATAGTAATTAAAAACATCAATACAATACAACCTCCTTAGTTCATTTAGTCTTAACAAATGACGAACTATTATAATTGTCTAAATACATACGAGGTACTTAGAGCATTTATCCTAGAGGTACGGTCGCGATTCATATTTTGTTCAACACACGGCCTTTTTTTTTGAGCGTAGGAAATCATCAAATAACTTCTCCCGCTCAGCGCTCGCGCAGCAGGATGTTAGACTTTTATTGGCTAAAAACCACCCATGTTCCTTCAGTTGCCTGTGTGCAAGGAGCCACGGTATCTCTTTCGAACAACCCGCACCCCTGGCAGGCATCAGCCCTTAGGGACCTCACCAATTGATTCTGACAGCTCTTTGAGGCACGCGTGGAACACAACGCGCTGTCGACCGGAGCTTGGTCCTTTCTCGGACAGCGAGCTACCCATTACTCGCCAGAGCGTCTCCTGCGGTGACTATGGCCGCGAGGGTGCATATACTGCCTCTCACTCACGTGCGCCGCCTCCCTCTTCGCGAGCATTAGGAACTGCTTCGCAGAAGGGGGTGATGGCTACCCATGTTTCACACTCGCTCCGAATCATGGCCTGGACCAGGGCCGGACGCGAGAGATGGCCGTTGCCGATCGCCTCCACGAGAATACGGTGGTGTCCCGCCCAAGCCGGCCAGACCTCCATCGTATGCTCCACTGTGCCCTCAAGGCGATCCACGCAGTGGAAACATACGGGTGTTTCCTCCCGCCTTATACGAAACAGGAACCTCCCGAAACAAACGTGTCCGGTGAGGAGTTGAGGACCTGCGTCAGACGTAAGTTGAGGACGCCGTGGCTCCTCTCAATCCACTCCTCAACGAGGGGACTTACCGCCGCAATCGTGGCGTGCCCAAACACACAGCCTCACACTGACTCAAATTGCAGAAAAATTAAGAAAATTTGAATTTCGAAGGCTACCCTGGCGCCTCCCCCTTAACGTTATACTTTTAGCGGTACCTACTCTTTTTTTTGTTATAAATTGATCCCCAAAAAGCAGATGAATATTTATATAGCTTTTAAATTTGTGATTTGTAAGTATCGTAAAGTATTGTATAGTAGCTTGAAAAAGTAGGGGGAATGCGCTAAAGGTACGGGGTTCTACAGTCTACAGATGATGATTTTAAAAGTTTTCTTAATACCATTAATTTCGAAGATCACGCTTGTTTATCCGAAGGGTTAGAGAAAGGTGATTTTAAATATCCAGATACTCAAAACAGAAACTGAAAATTTCTCAAACAAATGACTGTTTCATACAATGATGAATTTGAGGTCAATTATGATGCTTTGTTTTTTTAATTCTTGAAAGTTGTTATTCACATGGTTTTAACACTCGCCTCGCTCTATCCAGAAACAGAGAGTTAAAATACATTTTAAGTGCCACAGACTTAGTGCAGTCCTATGGTTAGGCGGGAAATTTAAATAATACAACAATTTTATTATTATGTAACTAGCATAATCGATTAAGGGTGAGTACCAGTATTTTACATGCAGCAGCTATCTATCTGTGGCCTCAAAACCCAGTTACTGGATATACGGGAGAGATACGCGGCCCCAAAAAAGTTAACGTTCTAATGTGGTGGGTCACTTAGACGCACATGTCTGTGCTTAGACGACTTCGTAACTTTTTGCTGTACCGTCACGCCACCCATGCGTAACTCGCAATCCGAGTTTTCACAATGATAGCCTACGATAGCCGATAATGCCGATATTTATGTTATCGAGTGAAAACAATAGTGAGCTTGAAGGGTTCTTCCGATAGACGCCAGTGTAGTTCCAGCATTATAAAATCTTGAGGTCTGTGTAAAAAGAGAGTGGGGTTCGCTGTTCCAAATATTTTTTGCCAGTGGCAACAATATTCAAAAATCAATTTCTACGCGGTCCATGGACCATGGGCGGGTGAGGATTGTTGACAGTTTGTACTTCATTGAAGTGTGTGTGAATTTGTGTTTCAAGAAATGTTTTTGGTTTGAATATTGGATTCCTAGCATTTTCAATATGCAGAGATCAGGTAACGTCAAGTTATAATTATTTAAAATAAGTTCATTTTAATTTTTCGTATGCAATTGCGTTTTATTCGCGCCAATTTCTTATTAATATTCTATTTCAAACGCTCGACGTATTCGTTCATATGTTTATGTACAACCTATGTGTATTTTATATGATGTTTGAGTACAAACTTAATCAATACACCTTGTTAGTGAGATAGATTAATGATCTATAGCATCCGTGATCTGACCAAAGGCACGAACACAGGCGTTTTACATATTTAACAGTAGGCTTGTCTTACTTCTTCATTTCTTGATTAAATTATCAGTAGTCACTCACACGTTACATTAAAACTACTCCTGAGGATCAAACGTGATTAATAGTTTTTGCCACATATTTTTAGGGTTCCTTTGCTTATGGCAATGCGTAAATATTCATCCTGACTACGACCTTCACTGTGCGCAGTTCTAGCAGTATCTTATTTTTGGATTCAAGTGCCATTAAGATTTTTAAGTTTGAAAGGTCCATCGTTTTTGCCTGTTAAAAATATTCATATTAGTGTGAAGATGTCATTAGTGATTTAATGACATCTTTACAGTAATATGAATATTTGAAATGAATCAGTGGTGATGATGAATGATTAATCAGTTGGTTAACAATTCATGTAATGGTAATCCATACCATCAGATTAAAATTTGTGTGTGTATGTGTTCATCATGTGTCTACATCACCTATATCATTCATGTATCTAATGAAAGTTAGGAAAAATGCAAATGTTGAGACATACTGTTCAATACTTAGTTGTATTAATTAGCAAAATTGATTCTAATAGTGTTAAATGTGTTAGCTGTCACATGGTGATTTCGCTACTCAATGTAGGAAGTGTAAAAACAAAATAAGGAAAATGAATCACTTATGTTAATGATTACAACTGTTATTATTACCAAGGAACTAATTTACAGCCATTAAAGTTAACCTTAACCACCACCAATAATAACCAATAAAATTAAGTATTAAATTAACATTTAAATATCTAGAAAACTAGCAAGTAGGTAAAACAATAAAAAAATCTTACAGCCCTTGTAGGATGCTGCCTTTACGAGTGACTCCTGACATTGGTCAGATTCCTTTTTTATTCTACTCTTTTTCTGAAAGGCAGGCGCATAACCAACAAACTCCTATGATGGTAGGAGGTTATTGGTAGCTTAACTGGGCTATTCTGTGGATGCCTTACATGGGGCCTCGAACCATGGCATTAAACATAAACGAAGTGACCACATGTTAAGGGCTCTCCCTGGGTATTGCTCTCAGCTTAACACATCACTGGGGGAGGGCAGCAAGGAACAGATAGGATAAAACCAATTACTGGCGCTGCTTTTATACAGATTATAATTTGCCATTTCATGTTACTTAAAAATACAATATTACTTTTCTAACCCATTACTGTCAGAGAGTATATCAAAAATGTATGCACCACAGCACCAACGATTTTGGTAGTGAAATACTATGTTTACACCATGAGTGTTGAGTAATTTACAAAAAGATTGGAGATAAAAGTAGAGTCTGGCTTTACTTTGACGTCCAATCCAAGATACATAAATGAAATTACACTATTAGTATAATTGCAAAGATTTAAATGGCATTGTGTTTTAAATCCATAAAAGGCATCTCTATAAAAAATGTGATTAGTAAAAAAGAGAAAAAGAAAAAAAATAACAAACTTGGCATAATCCAATTCTCATACTCGACTGTAGATCAGTTACTATGAAATCAGTTACAAAGTAAATCAATGCGTAAAAAACAAAATAGAACTCGTATTCTTTAGAATAGCATAATTACCTACTTTTTGTTTAATTACGAATTTGACATAAGGATTATTGCAGGGGGAGGTCTACCTACTCCCTAAGCACAAAATCCATAGTTACGGTCGTGTCGTTCTCCGTTTTACCTACGAATGTAAGATTAGTTTGAGGCCCATTCTAAGAATGAATAAAAACACGATTTCACAGTTGTCCCTTCTCCCGTCCCGTGCGAATAAATTAATAGGTTGTAGGGTTCACTCCCAAGTTTTGAACTACTTTCGCACGGGTCCGTATCTTCGTCGACGGACTTTCTTCCTGATTGCGTCGGTTAGCGACCGATTAGCGGGATGGGTTTGCGTTACTATTACGGGTCAGCCCTATTTCACTTTCGCCGCAGGAGACGCCCTGGGCGTCGGGAATGCCAGGCTGATTCCCGGCCACCGTAGGCGTGGGCTTGCGGACGGCGAGTAATGGGTAGCTCGCTGTCCAGTAAGGACCAAGCCTGGGTCAGCACAAACTGATGGGGGCCGCAAGGGCCGATGCCTGCCAGGGGTGCGGGTTGTTCGAAAGAGATACCACCGCCCCTGGCACACTGACAACTGAGGGAACACGGGTGGGTTTTAGTCAGTAAAAGTCTGACACGCCCTCCTGCTCCACCCAGAGCGGGAAAAGTTATTTGATTTTCCACCCAAAAGAAAGCCTTGTTTCACTTTCATAAAATTCATTTTCAACCTTTCCTGCATGAGTCTGAAAACTAACTCTTATTTCTGTATGGATGATCAAAAGAAAACCTAAACTACACAAGGTGGATAGGTTCTGCTATCGCTAGGTATGATAGTTAATCATAGATGTGAGAGTGATTGTATGAGATCCGTCGGAATCAATAACATCAAAGATGGAGCTACGAGTAGATGAGCGTATTATATTTCTCGTATACACCTATCCCACCCAATTCCGTGACTTGACGACTTACAAAACAAACCGAAATACAAGGTTTTCAAGTTCTCAGCCTTCACAAGATCACATCCTCTCGAACAAATAATACATAATTATGTTTAATGCACGTATATACAAATATTCGCGCATTTTCAAAATACATGCACATTTGATGTTCTTGTGCTTCACATATGGGATAGACGTATTGTGCCGTGCTCACGGAGCGTGTGACCTCATCCCAGGATGTGCGCCCTGACGCGGAAACTGACCACTGTGTCGCCCTCGCTGTAATCCACACCTTTCTGTAAGTACGCGGTTCACTCGGTTGCTTCTAAGCCAAAGCTTCATGAACTATTATCTGGTAAATAGGGGGAACCAAGCTAACACTAATATTTACCTAATTAAGAATAACGATTGTTCTATCAGCCTAGGGTAATTTAGGAACAGTCACATGTTCTATGACGCACGATAATTGGAAAAATTGATTTAATTCAAAAAGCCTAAGATTTTTGCGCAAAGGACCGGGTTATTGCAAACTAAGAAAGATTTGCATTATAATCCCTACTTCCCTACTATATATATTTATACTAGCTTCCTCCGGTGGCTTCGCCCGCGTGGAAGTCGGAAATTATCCCGCGGGAACGTACTACCGGGATAAAAAGTATCCAACGTGGTTTCGAATTAATCAGAGAGCGCGTTAAAATTCTTCCATACAAACTTTGAGACCACCCAATCCCAATTTAGAAAAACAATAATAACCAACTTTATAATTTACTTAGATAAGTATTTGTGCCAAGTTTCAAGTTTACTAACTCAAGGAATAAGATTTTTATACAAACAAAATCCCCCCTTTTCACCCCCTTAAAGGTCGAATTTCCAAAAACCCGTTCTTAGTGCTCCCCTACATTATAAAAGGAAGCCGTGTACAAAATTTCACGTTCCTAGTCCTAGTAGTTTCGGCTGTGCGTTGATTGATCAGTCAGTCAGTTTCTCCTTTTATATATATAAATATAGATATAATATTATAAATGCGAAAGCAACTCTGTCTGTCTGTCAGTCACGCTTTCACGCCTAAATCGCTGAAACCGAACCTGAACCGATCGTTATGAAATTTGGCAGAGATATAGCCTGGGATATGGAGAAGGACATAGGCTACTTTTTACTTTTTACGCGATAACCGACATCCACGCGGGCGAGCCGCTGGCAAAAGCTAGTAAGAGGTAATTTTAGAATTTTTGCAATATTCTAATAATTCACGATAAAGTATTAGCAGTAAACTGCATTCATAATAATTATAAATTCCGATGTTTAGAGTAGAGTAGAGTATCACAAAAATAAACAGCGTCTTTCCCGCTTTTGTCCACATAATTGTTAGCCGTTGTAACTTAATTACCATAAAAAATTGCTTGATAGGTACATATAGACAAAAGCAGATCAAAGTCCTCATTCGTTATCGAATTGCATGCTTGTCATCGTAAATGGAAATGACCTTCATTTTATTAATTTGCAATAAAATGCAGACGTTATCACAATCGGAATTGATGATGCCCACGAGTTATTGGGTTGTTAAATTGTTATTATATACAATGTTGCATTGCAGTCAACAATAGGGTATTTTCCGATTTGATAAAAACTATTTTAATTTGAAGATTGGAACGATATATTTAACAGAAAAATAAAAATAAATTTATTAATACACATTTTCTCAATTAAAAACGATTAAAATCTAATTTATTTTTCGTTGTTTTGAATTTACCGCCAAAACGCTCCTTACGATGACTTTTTATCACGTGACATGTGACGTCAACTCTGTATAAACGGCACCGGTACAAATACTTAGTTTGGCGCCGTTTTAGAAGTATTTGTGCACAGAGCCACCACACACCAGTAATATCACTTTCTATCCATTTAAAATCTTGTTAATTATAAACTCGGCATTCACTTATTTACTTACTAACTACTTTAGTTTACACAAAGTTGACGTCACGTGATAAAAAGTCATCGTAAGAAGCGTTTTGGCGGTAAATTCAAAACAACGAAAAATAAATTTGGTTTAAATCGTTTTTAATTCAGAAAATGGATAGAAATCAATTTATTTTTATTTTTCTGTTAAATATCTCGTTCCAATCTTCAAATTAGAACAGTTTTTGAAAAATTGGAAATTACCCTATTGTAACAGCTATTCTCAAAAGTTAGCTGAAGTAATATGTGGAGAAGTTCACGAGTGCGTTCATCTTTTTCCCAACTTCACCGCTGCCGTTGCTAACCGTTATACTCTTACCCCCTTATTTATAAACGCTGCTTAAAGTTAAGTAATGATTAGCGACTGATTAACCATACATTCATCATCATCATCATCATCTGCCTAGCCTTTTCCCAATTATGTTGGGGTCGGCTTCCAGTCTAACCGGATGCAGCTGAGTACCAGTATTTTACATGGAGCGACTGCCTATCTGCCTATCTGATTAACCATACATTATTGACGTTTAAACATCTCGTAACTTTAATCATCGTTTATGAATACACCCCATAGTTATTTCCAACACTCGGCTTAACTTCGACTGAGATTCGAGCTTTCTTCAATCAAATCGACTTTTGTAAGTTGATACAATGCTACTAGCTTATTCTGGCGCGTGGCCAAAATCGGAACTAATGCCACGATCTTGTTTTGTGAATAAAATTTCTGTACCAATTTTACAAATGTTTCCCAACAACGCCCCCTTGTCGAATCTCATTCAGGCGCCAAAAGATTCCTGTAGGACTCTAATGTCGACGTGTTGTTCGAAAAGTCTCTGATTTGAGGTTGTCCTGTGGTAACTGTCAATGTGATTTATGGGGGCTACGTCGAGCAGAGGAAAGAACTATGAATACTGGGGTAAGTTATTAATGCTACAAGCAGCTTGACCTCACGGGGCATTCGACGGTCTAAGGCGGCCACCCTGGCGCGAGCGCCTGGCATGTGCCGACTTGCGAATTCCCTGCATGTATTGAAATAGCTTGTAGTGCACTTGCACGCGCAGTAGGTACAGTATCGCGTCCGCCAGCTCAGTCCCCGCTGACGAGCGCGCACACTGCCTGCTCTTCGTTACCGCCGTAAAACGCATTCTTATCTCACATAAGTAAACACCTAGTCACGTCTCGTCTCTATCGTATATTGTTGTACAAAAAGCTAAGTTTGTCACATTGTCCAAGCAAGTGTCAATATTTGCTAACAATCAGGTCGATGGACAGTTGGTACATCGTAAGCAACGAAAAGTGTAGTGACACAATTCTTTTCTATTAGGATGTTATAATTTTCCGGGAAATAATGTTTTTTGACTTTATTCCTTATTAAGAAGACTTCAAGATTAGTATTCAGCAGCCGTCATGGAAGCAACGGAGACTTCGTGCTTATCGTGTAAGGTTTTTGTTTTAGTTTGGAAGGTTTTATCTAAATTACTTTAACCATTCACTAATATGATCTTTAATTGAAATAAATTAAAGATTGCCGTGGGCACTTTTTGAACAAAACTCGACCGCCACCTTTTAATTTTGAATTTAGATATAGGCAGACATAATTCCCTATTTCGTCATCGACATTATCTTTTCATTAACTCGCGCCTTTATCCCCGGGGTGTGGGCAAAAATTACCCTCAACTCCTTTTTTTTAGAAACCATAATGTTCAGTGAAGGTGCATGGATTGAAATACATAAAATTATACATCACGATAGCTTAAGTTTAGTTCCGAGCGTGACAGTGAAACAGCAAATGTCACAATGCTAGATGAAAGTGAAGAAAAATCCGTTTGTTACGTAGACAGAGTATGAGTCTCCTGTTGTTAGCCAAGTACTGAATGCCGACAAAACCGCCATGTCAATAACTGTCATGGTACGATTTCTTTGGAAAGTATACACAAATAGTGTTGTTCCAAGACTATCGCTATCCCACAGGGTCTATGCTGACTGCCGTAAACAAAGTATGAGCATGGAACGAGTCTCAAAATAATTTAAAAAAGAAATGAGAGCAGAACTGAAACACTTCTTAGATCCAAGAGTAATTGAGACGGAAAGTTGTTAACTAACAACTGAGACCCAACAAAACGGTTGTCACGGTACGATTCTTTGGGAAGTACCTATTACCCGACTATATTATGTAGCACCAGTTTAAAGTGACTGTCAAAATGGGTATCCCTGTAGACCCTGTAGGCATACGCTGTCAGCTAATCTATACCATTATCTATCAATGCCGGCAACTAATCTATAAATACCACACTCTATCTACGGTTTGTTGTTGATTTTAATAATTAATAGGTCACGTCATTTGTTTTAATCTTGATCAATGACGATGTGAAAACAATCGGGATTCAAAACAATGCAGAATACAGTTCTAATGATTCACTGAATCGTGCGTTGACTTCCTATACAAAGTGAGTAGTATGTCTCGCTTTGCCACACATAGTTGCGTGTTATTTGAGACCTTTAATTCTTATTTTTTGTTTATAAAATAAAACAAAATAGGTGATATAAATCCTTTCATGGACGTTGATTTCATGAGCACAGAAAGTCTCGAGGACGTAGGTACATGTTGTCTTCCCTGTCTAGGTATGTGGATAGCTTTCAAAATAATATGTTATGGTTACGAACGCTAGAATAAAGTGGCTAAAATTATACCAATTATAAAGATCTGGTTAAAAATATAGAATAACGATGTATAATTAAGTTATAATTTATTTGTTTCATGTGCTGCACTATCAACTGTTCAAAATCAGCGGTGAGTACATTTTTTTAATCCAATTACATATTATAAGTACTAGTTTTTAAATTTGTATTTGTGAATAAGTATATTAGTTTCCTTCACAAGTATGTACCTAAATTTGAGTTAAACCTAGTTAATTTAAACTTGGTTAGCATTCCAATCAATCAATTTATTTAAAATTTCAATGCATCGGTATCGTTAGCAATGAAGTGATATCGAGTTGCAATTATTAGGTCGCCAGGACCGTTTGTCCGCTGGGCACGTATGCCATGCGTGCGTCATTAGAATTACGAGTAGGAATTCGCGACCGCTATTCGGCCCTCAGGCGACACTCAGGGGCAGCAAGCACCATGACACCGATAGCGAGTCCCTATGGTGACCGTCGTCGTCGCGGACTGAGCCGCAGTTACACATCGGTACTGATTGCAGTGACGAACTCGTTCGCTATCCACGACGCGCATATTGTTTTATTGTTTCAGTAAGCGAATTTATAATCGCGGAGCGGTCGTTGTGATGTGATTGAATAATTGTGAAAATAATATAATTAATCAAATCAATAAACAAACAAGTGAAGTAAAAGGCATCCAGTTCTCCAGTTACAAAACAAATAAACTTCACAAATTATCGTAAGAGTTCTTTTCGAAAAATCATAATCCCATACTTACTATTCCGATGATCCAATGCATGCGACTGTTGTTGCGGCAGTAAACGGTATTACACAGGGTGCTACACAATGTAAAGTCTATAAGTAGCAGTGCTAAACAGTTTTAGCTATATACGATAATTTTCTGAGTCACTTAGGGTGTGTTTAATAGTGAAAGAAACATTAACGTTTATCAGTGGTAGTTCTAAGCTGTGTGGTTGTTGTAATCGGTTGAATCACCCACACTCGGTCTTCACTCGACTCTTCTCCGGATGTGATTTGTCGACGAAAAAATGTGGTATCGCGTTTGTTAGTGAATAGTGGAACAATATTTGCTGTAATTATAACAGTATGTTTTCCTCTTGAAAGGCATATAGATGTGCACTATATTTACAGTTTAAAAAATAAATATTTTTACACTTTGTGTGTGTCAGTGCATTACAATGACGTCTTTGTCGGATTCTCCATTGAATCGGTCAAGAAACAGACCAGTCTTGGCTCGTTATAAGCCCTGTGGGGACTCTACAGACCAGGTAAGGATACATAACTACATAATTAAAACTAAAGTATCGATGACCTAATACAAAGAACAGTTTCCTGTTCTATATCGAAACTGTAACTGAAGTTAATTATTTACCTGAGTACGAATTGTGATTAAATGGTAGGAATAGGAATGCAATTTTGAGAATGTGTATACATAGATACTAAATACTGACATATAATACCGTCTGCAGTACCAATATTAACTTCTCTTATCACTATGATATATTTGTACAGGACTTATTCGTTTATGGTACAGAGGAAAGAGGTCGCTTGTGATATTATTAGTGCTTAAACCATGATAGTGGCCCGCTGCAAACAATTTTAGGTACCGGTTCTTTCGTTTTTCGATGGTCTTCGCTTCAGAGTATTTCTCGAAAAAAATATAAAAGTCAAAGTTATTTTTGCGGTTTTAACCGAAAATATCCCTAATTTCAAATCATTGGCTTTTAGTCATTTGGAAACTAATAGAAACATTATCATATTTTAATATTGGATCCCACAATATCTTCTATGCATTTACTTTTTTTTTCATTCATTTGTCACTAAATGGGGAGTGACCACTATACTCGTATTCATTTTTCGTGATTTTACTACATGGTGTATTGTTAACTCGTGCATAGACGGAATACACCGTCTTTCCAATTCTCATTGATAAAGTGTAAATAGTTGCCGAGTAAAATGGTTGTGAGACAGATAGATAGATGTTATGACGAAATTATAAGGGTTCGGTTATTGCCATTCTGCTATACGGTACTCTGACCAGATTAATGAAGTAAACAAGTATATTTATTCAAGAAAAAACTATTAATATACGAGGGGCGTTCAATGTATTTTCGGTATCGGGGTGATTTGATATTATTGTGGGTAATTAAAAATGTAATTAGCTAACAACATTATCTGAGGGTATTCATACATTAACATTTAATGTTGATAACGTCATTAGTTTGTTTGCGACCTCCAGTTAAAGACGACGAAAATGCCTGACGCGACAATGTTGAAGAAAATCGAGCTTCGCGCGGTGATTAAATTCCTCAATAAACAAGGAAAATCTCAGAAAACTATCCATGAAGAAATGGTTGCCGTTTATCAAGACTGCTCCTTCATTATCGACTGTACAGAAGTGGTCAAGTGAATTCAAAAGAGGCAGGGAAAGTATCGAAGATGACCCCCGCCCAGGTGGGCCAATCATGGCGGCTACCGAAGAAAATGTGAAAATTATCGAAAAAATTGTATGAGAAGATGCACGTGTAAAAATCAAGATGTTGGCAGAAATAACTAAGCTATCCGTTGGTACTATACACACTATAGTACATGATTATCTCAACCTTACAAAAGTCAGTGCAAGATGGGTACCGCGCATGCTCACTGCGCTTCAAAAGCAGGCGCGGATTGACACTTGTAAGGAGTTTTTAGAGCTGTGTGGCGACGATCCAGAAAGTGTTTTCGAAAGGATAGTTACAGGTGATGAAACGTGGGTTCATCACTATGACCTTGAGAGTAAACAGGAGTCTAACAGGGGCTAACTATATCTTTCACGTAAACAGTTTTGCTTTTTTGTCACCTTCTAGGTGATTTCAGTAGTTTATAACTAGAGACGCCCGGCTTCACTAAACTGCACTAAGCTGCTCGCTTGACAAATTAATGGATCCGATCCTGACGCCGCGAGCGGCGATGACATGGAAGAAAAAACTTGAAACGTATAGTTTCAGTTACTGTCATTTCAACAGATTTTCTTTCTAAGACCTCCATGACAACTCCAATAAAATCTTGCAGTGGCGGATGTAGATGCTGAAGTACGCTTTCTTGCGAAACTTGCGTATTTTGCGGAAGCGGAGACAAGGTGACAGCGGGCCTAGTAGCTCAGACTTTCATTTGAGCATGAATCATAACTTGAAATATTCTTTGGCAAATAATGTAAACAATTAATTTGTTCGATTTTTCTTTCGGTTTTTTTTTTTACGGTTAATTGGATTAATTTCATTTCCGACCTCTTATAATAAGGGCCATTGATTAGAATGCCATGATATTTTTTTTCTAGTGCTCTTTTAGGAACGGATTCTTGATGATTCTTCTAAATCTGACATCGGCTTCCACTAAAACTACAACCGGCTGTTAGTGCCTTGAAATATATTAGGACTAGGACCCCTTTTCACGAAAGGTTACTGTTCCTAACAAGTAGATAATGGATTGGTTTCTTTTTTAATTATTAAAAGCTTTTATTTAACTTTACTATTGTATGTACATACCATGTCCTGGAATATAGCAACTCAATTTTGAAGCAGATATCTTAAACCGATTGAGCTGAAATTTTGCATGCATATGTATATCGCGTGACAATGCAATATTATGATGACATGGACCTGATCTGATGCTGTAGCTGGAAGGTGGCCATAGGAACTCCGCAATAAATCGACACAACCCCATCAAGTTTGGGCTCGTTTGATTCGTATTGACGAGTACTTTCATCCTACAACCCCATCGAGTTTGGGATCGTGAAACATTCCCAATCATCTTTTTAAAAACAAGCTTTTATTTAATTGCCCTAAAAAGAAGAAAATAAAATTTAAATTAAATTAAATCAAACCAATCAATTTACTACATGTATTACTACATTTATTAAATGATATAAAATAAAAGCTTGTCGCGAGATTTGTTTATTTTATAGGAAACATTTTGATTTAATTTAATTTAAAGTTTATTTTCTTCTTTTTAGGGCAATTAAATAAAATCCGGTTTTTAAAAATATTTTTTACCATTAATTTTTAAAGTTGTATGTTGCTGTTTTTCTTCGGCGGGACATCCTACTCAATTTACCGCAGTCTGGTCGGTTATCGATGTTTTTAGTATATCGCTTTATCATCTTCGTCATTAATAGGCCTTATACTTCGTCAAATACTTTGCAGTTTGATCACGCGCTATTTTAAGTCCGTTTGAATGCGAACACATGAACATAGCCGTGGCGCGCCGCGTACGCGGCTCTACTGACGGGAGAAGTGCTTTTTCTGGAAACCTACAGTACGGACGGACTAAGTCACGAAGCATTCTAGGCAAAGAAGCCTCTACTTGGCAGCTTGGTATAAAATCTTCTTCGCTAGGGGGAGGGACTAGAATAATCTAGATCATGACTGTGTTGAATTCATGGGTTTGCGCGTCGATGAATATGATTTGTCATCACTCGACAGAAAAAATCGAAAAATATTAGAACAACGGCGTCAATAGGGTATTTTACTCTATATGAGGAAAAACTCATATTATTAAACAAAGGCAGATAGACCGCGCGGAACGCCTTGGTGTTCCGCGCGGTCTATCTGCTACTTTATAAAACTTTATAAAGTTTGTTTTTCTTTGTTTTATAATCTGAGCTTTTACACGTCAATATTTTAAAAAACTAGACGGCGCCGTCATTTCCTAGCTGACTGTTCCCTGAGAAGAAACGCCGAAACAAACTCAGAGGTCATGGTCTCTTTTAAAGGCCATACATTATATTATTTGAATTGTATGTGAGTCTAACAATGCAAGGCAATGTCTGGAAGGGCCTTTTGAAGAAAGAGCCATTGCAGCTTTGAGCTGACCTGTCCCAACAGACGGCATGTACTTATGTATTAGTCACCGTGTAGCTCAACGACCCGTCACAAGACGCTACCAGATCTGCAGGACATTTGCGTAGCCCATTTACAAAATACTCAAAACCACCAGACGAGTTATAAAGTCATGTGTTCAATCTAGCCTGCATAGTACTCACATTCACAGCTGTTATTCTCTTTAAATGTCATCAAAAATAATGTCACGTAGATCAATTCTTAAATATAAAATGTCAATAGTATTCTAATACGCTTAGCTTATACAGGAAAAGTTTTTATCCAGTGCGCAAATTGTAACCATGAATTCAGCATATCATTCTAGACACCCTGGCGCAGAAATTTTTCGCCGGATATACAAAAAAAAATCTGCTGTTCCTTACATTTTGACCGCGTAGGTATTGCACTTTTCTATGAAACAGCTGATATTTTTTTGGATAACTTTCGAAAAAAATCTGCGCTAGGGGTCGTAGAATAATATGCTGAATTCATGGTTACAATTTGCGCACTGGATGAAAACTTACCCTGTATTCATAATAAATAATAAATATCTTCATCTTTATAATAGTTTGTTGCTTGAGGGTACATTGGAGCAACTTAACTAATCCCAAGTCTTTTTGTCATCCAAGTAATCTTTAACTTTATAGAAACCTTTTTGACAGAGTTTCTGTTAAATAAATGATTTGAAGCTTAGTTCTTTAACATGGCTTGGGATTTTGTTGTAATTAAACGAATACTTTGGCACTTAAATGAATTACTTAATAAGTAATTCATAATTATATCATAACAACATCTCACAACCATAATACACGAAACAAGGCTTGCATAACTATTACTCTCTGTATTTTGTGACTATTACTTGCGTAGGATTATTCACTGAGGTGATCACGTCATCAATGTACTTACCTAATTTATTATGTGGTGTACCCTGTAGGTTGGGATCATTAGTTGATTGCGCAAACATAATGAGGCCTTTGTTAGAAGCCTAAAAGTGCTCGGAAATGAGGACATCGGTTCACTGCATCCAAAGGTTATTTCAGGATGGATGAATGGTATCGAGACCTCCAGTAAGTAACTATATATGTTAGGATGTATATACATAGTCGGATCATACCTGTCGCTTCGCCAAATTGACGCCATGAAGTTGCAAAATATTTCCATAAATCATTACATATATTTCAGGAAAAACCTGTGTGTCAGACAAGAGAGTGATATAATGAAGGATCCGTTTTTACTACTATGCGTAAATAGGTAGGTACTCTTCCGGACCCTAGAATCTTTCACTGTGCGTGATCTGACACGCACTTATCAGGTTTTTGAACATTGGCTCTACATAAGTATATAAAATGGCTCATTCAGCAGGTTTAGCACGAGCACCGATTTGTCGACGGAAGAATAGATATGACGAGATAGCTGTTTTTATATTAATTATCACAGTATGCGTTCTAAACGAATCATGATTTTGTCTGCCAGGGGTGCGGGTTTGTTCGAAAGAGATACCACAGCCCCTGGCATACGGGCTACTGAAGGAACACGGGTAGGTTTTAGTCAGTAAAAGTCTGACACGCCCTCCTGCTCCACCCAGAGCGGGAGAAGTTATTTGATGATTTCCCACCCAAAAAAAAAACCATTATTTTGTAGATAATCGTATATACTTTGTGGCCGTCGAGTATAAAGTTTGTTGTCAGTGTGATTTTGACAGTTTGGGAAGAAATATTCTTCTGAAATAGTCTGCATTTATAAGGACATAGACAAAGATCGTTAGAAACGAAAAAAAAAAGTTACACATTGTAGAAGGATATCTACGGAAAGATGTCAAAAATGGATTCAGATTCAGATTCAGTTTTTTTTTTTTTTTTTTTTTGTTTTTTTTTTTTTTTTTTGGAGAAACGAAATGTCACTTTGTATTGAAAAATCACTGTCTTATTCTTCGTAGAAATAGAAAGCGTCATACTAAGCCTGCTCGAGCTTAGAAAAGCAGATGAAACAGTCTTAAATTAACCTTCGCAATGTCGTATTGCTAACGATTCGTATTATTATTCTATTAAAGGTATACAGTCGAGGTAAATTGTTCTTTTTAACCTCATTTTTTCCTTGTGAGCCTTCGCTGATAGTGATTACTAATGATTGTCAACGCACTGGGTAATTACCAACCTCAATAGTTTTATCACGCCTAATGTCTACATGTATTATTGACTTGCCAGGCTTCTTATCTGTAGGGCTCAGCCAGCCATCACTGAGTTACGTAACACGAGTTAACGTCAACAAAAGGATAATGCCGTGCAATACAGCATGTATCAGAAAGGTGTGGTCATATAAGGGTGTGGTGTGGTACAGACCATCAAACTGAACCACTTTCTCTATATGACCAACATCGTAATCACGAAAAAATTATCAACTGTCCTGTACAAAACTTCAATACTTACTCGACCTAAAAGACGGCTGATATTTTTTTCGCAATTACGATGTTGGTCCCATGGAGAAAGCTGGTCTGTACCACACCCCTAGGCCCTAAATATGACCTCACTTTTCCCATTCACACTACATGGCGCCCCGCACCGAACTAAAAGCGCGCTGTTTCAACCGCCAGCCAGACCTAGTGTATTTGGAGCAGAATTCAATGCTCTTTCTGTACTGCTTACTGTTACTCACATGGATTCCCGGGAATTCGTTTTTGTTTGTCATTTACCTCCTTATTTTGAGGTTATGTTCGAAAAACACTGTCGCGACGCACGGTAGGCTGGAAATTGCCTTTCATAGATTTAGAGACATGAAATTTGAAGTGTCCTTTTTTTGGCTAGAAATGGATTCTGCTGATCATTACTATGCTATAAAATTTAGTATGAGACAATTGCGTGTACAAATGAAGGAGTTTTCACAATAATTTTTATACTATAGGCCAAGACAGTCTTAAGAAATCACAAAAGTTCATTTTACTAGTTAAATTTGAAATGTTATGGTAATTATAAATTACCTTTTGAATGTAATCTCTAATTGTCAAGTCCGCATTAGCTAATAACCTCGTTGAGGTAATCAGCTCATAGGTTTTAATACTTATACACATAAGTATGAATTAATAATTAACACTAATGATTAAATCTAATGAATTACTTACTAGTTATAAGGATACACACAAAAATTAGGGTATACGTTATTTTTGCAATTAGTGCAGGATCATCTTAATGAGTATTCTCATTAAAATAATCCAATTGCAAAATTAAGTAAATGTAATAAATACCTTCATTATTCAATAACAATAAATATTCAAAATCAAAAATTCTTTCTAGTGCTAACATCTGATATCACCGTGCGTCTCAGTGATTGTGTTTGTGAATAATGGAAAGCACAATATTACAAACTTGGAATTGTTTGTTATTCTGAGGAACCAGGATACTTCTTCCTTCGATCATGAAATATTGTTAAATTCAGTTAGTAGACCGGGTTCTAGCCTTTCTGATGAAGACCGTTTACCCTGAAGGAATTTTGTCGAAGCAAAAAATAACGTATATCCTAATTTTTGTGTGTATCCCTTTAAATAGTAAGTAATTCATTCGTGTTAATTCATTCATACGTGTATAAGTATTCAGACATATGAGCTGATTGCCTCAACGAGGTTATTAGCTAATGCGGACTTGACAATTAGAGATTACATTCAAAAGGTAATTCATAATTACCATGACATTTCAATTTAACTGGTAAAATGAACTTTTATGATTTCTTAGACTGTCTTGGCCTATTGTATAAAAATTATTGTGAACTCGACTTAGCATACTCATATTTAAAGCATTTCACCACTAAAATGAATCACCAACTTTAAAATATTAAAAAAACAATAAGGATTAAAAAAAACCGGTGGCGCAACATGAAGTGTGTCAAAAAATTACAAATAAATGATACTATATCTGTGTGTAAGGATATAATGACCAACCTTATGATTCCAGAGATAGCCTCATTTTGCATGTCAGCGCCATACAATAAAAAAAAAAAAAAACTAACTCCTTCATTTGTACACGCAATTGTCTCATACGAAATTTTATAGCATAGTAATGATCAGCAGAATCCATTTCTAGCCAAAAAAGGACACTTCAAATGTCATGTCTCTAAGTCTATGAAAGGCGATTTTCAGCCTACAGTGCGATGCCCCGCGACTTGTAGCTCGAGTTTGTCTCTTCGTGAATACAAGGCTACATGGCTATAAGCCTATAATAAATCTAAAATTGTATCCATCTTCAGACGACGACCACCATGAACTGAACTAAAAATTTACAAAAGCAGCATACTTTTTGTGTAACAAAGAAACAAATTCATAAACTTCTTCCAAACCTATTTAAACATCATGACAAGTCAAAAACATGAAAAATGTACTAGATTTGAAAGTGTTATTGTAATAAGTAGAAGCATCACAATCAGTGGTGTGTTTCAAACATCAATTACTAAATGAATGGTGGCAGTATGGCGAGTCCGTCGTCATATGTTTTGATTTAGCTGTAGGTTCATTACTAAACAGACGGCATCAATTCAGACTTCAACACATAAGTGCACATTGAACATAACTCCACATCAGTGCATATATGGTAGGGCGGCCATCACCTAAATTACATAGTGTAGTCCTTCGCTAGCGCAATTTTATAAATTACCCTCGACACATGAAACAGTCGAAAGTTCGAAACGCATAAAACAATTCGGTTAATTTTACTTTATTTTTCTTAGACAACTCGACCAAAAAACTAATCATGCCAAAATTGTTTTCATGAAAAATAGATAACGGTGCTTAAGATAGTTTCTCTATAATTCCTATGGATTCGGATTAGTTTATACCGTCCCAGTTAAAAAACATTCTGTTTATGGGCAAATAAATGATCGAAAAGTTGTAATTAGAAATAGGTAAATTTGTATATTTCTTGAGCCTATAACTTTCTTGAAGAAAATGTAATGAAACTTATTTGATTATGCGTATGTTAACGTGTGCGCGTGCGGTGTGAAATGTGTTTCATTTCAGCTTGTGCTACGTGTGGAAGGGCGCATCTTTATTCAATCTTTCAACATGTTTACGCTTTAACATACTTTCCTTACGCACCCGTATGTCTCAATGAGAAACGTCTATGTACCTTTTTATGTTGCATTTAATAAATACTCGTAGATTGTTTGTAGACTTTGTAGCCTACTAAAACAGCGCCCTCATACACATTATCAGCACATTTTCTGTTGTCTGATGTTATTATTTCTATAAATCGTCGAGGTGCGTCAATTAAGAGCGGGGATTAAAGCTAAATTTCCAATCGTAGATTAGATTTGTCATTGGCAGAATTGTCGACATCGGCACAATTGCCATAAACAAAAATAGAATAGATTTGTCATAACTCTTAATATTGAGAACACTTAGGCTTAAAATTAAAACACATAATGCAACTATTTGATATTTTCAAACATTTTGTGGAAAACAAAGAAAATTTCCCGATAGAACATCATGACAATTTGCCTCTAGTTTCCACATTTTCCTGTCCCAACCAAACCTAGTTTATTTGGAGGAGAATTCAAAGCTCTTTCTATAATTTGAGGTTAGCTTCGAGAAAAAGTGCCGTGATGCGCGACCCCTTGCGAAATGTTTCGCGATTTAGTCCCCTCGTGAATGGTTCCCTTGACATGGCATAAAAATAATAAGAAAAGTAGACATTATTAACTAGAAATTACTTTTAATCATAATTTAATAATATGTGTATAGGTAACTGTATCATACTTATAGACCGTTCCTGTGCTTCTCGCATGCGACGGATTCTCGCGACTTTCACCTGGTCATCGGTCCACCCTGTAAGGAACCTATGTGGCTGAATGATGATGATTATAGTCGGCGCCAGATATAAAAAATAAAAAAAGTCATTGATCCGTGATTGGACGTCTAGCGAGTCAGAAGCGCACTACCTGTCCACCGTTTTATAATTATGAATTGTCCTTCGTCTCGCTCGTCATTCGAAATCTGATTTGCGCGCGTGGGATTGACTAAGCGTAACCTATACTTGGAAAGTTTTCACGCATATTTGTTATTGTGTGAATGCGGGATGCATTGCTTCTGAATTGTCTGCTTAGTTTTATTTAAGTACATAGTAAATTTGTTTTCATTTCGCCGAATTATTAATTTATTATAAATCCTTAAAGTTTTTTTTTTAAATTGTATTGTTCGTTAAATATAAGGAATATATAAAAACTTTAAATTATTGTCAAATGAAGGTTATAATTTGGTATAATTATGAGTTACAATAGACTAGTAAATACCCACCAAAATAAATACGATTGAACATGGTTTTGACGTTTGTGTTAGCGACACTGCCTGTACATTGTTTCGTATCGGTTTGAAATATGGATATACTTTGGTAGACGGGTGTCAACGACTTTTATTTTTTTCTTATCCGTCGGCGGGTATACTATTATTTAAAAGAAAACACATATTTTTTTTGTCGATAGGCACTCATTCATGTTTTGGAACACGTAGAATGGCCAGTCGGTTCACATGCAGAACTCATCATATTATGATCAAGTGCATATCCAAGACTTCAAACATTATTTAACAGTTGTTTCTCATATCAACATAAAATATTCAACAATTAGCTAAAAATACTTAAGTATTCAATTCGTCTTTCTCTACCTCCAATTACGAAATCGGCTAAATTATTAAGCTTATAATTGGTTTGAACATTTTTTGGTAAAATTAATTTTATCGAGCAAATTGTACAAGTTCAGGCAAAGCGTCGAACAAAATAACAAATAAAGGCCCTTTGATCACCTCTATTGCTTCGAGCCTGAAAAGTTTTTAAGAAAACGGTAATTATGTATCGAGTATCCATTCGAACCTGTTTTCAGGTCATTTCCCTGTAAATGTAAAATTAGTGTTGAATCAACGCCACCTGGTGATTACCCAGTTATAGCATTACGTCCATGTGTGTGTATTGTTTACATTTGCTCGCTTCCAAGCTGCGCCTAGCGGTAATGAATGATGTTCATATGTACATGTTAAATACGTCAACCACATCCGTTAGATGGCGCTTGTTTGTTTACGTTCCAATAAAACTGTGTACTGCAATAATTAGGGTCCGTTCTTCTCGTCAAAGCATGTTTTTTTAATGAAATTATATTTTATAATTTAAAAAAATATCTGGCATTAGTGGCACAACTTGTTTGGATTTTGCAAATAATGCATCTACTAACTTCAACTTGGCTAATAAATCGAAACCTTGTTATTTATGCGCATTCGTTGAATATAATTAGTGGAATAGTATTGTCATTCAGAGAGGATACGAGGAAGCATGTTGGTGTAGCATGCACCGAGGGGTTGTGCACGGAGAGACGGTCATAGGATTGGGGTGAGGACGCGCATGCGCGGTGAGGCGGTCGATGGCTGGACCTCACTGCCACATGCGACTAACACGTGTTCCCAAACATTACTGAATTGTTGATTCCATGACTGTGTTAAAAAATACATCTTATTTGTTATGAATATGCCTGATTGTCTTCAGCGAAATTATATGCCACTTGAAATGTCTTCTTGTTCGTACGGGAGGAGTTTTTGTAAGGTTGGTCATATAAATCCAATGTGGACTGCCGATGCTCGACGAATAAACTATTAGGGTATCCACAAAACATAATCATGCTTTGTACCTTAAACGTACTTCCGCTAGTAGTCGCTTGGATTCTTGAATCCAGGGCGATGAACTAGTCATCGTCATTTCCTTTCTTGATAGCTGACAATTTATTTTAAGTCGTATAACGTTAGGAAAATCTGTCTTTATTGTTTTGTTGAAAATATTTCTTACACTCTCGTTGTAAATGACATTTGGCTCTAGTCCCGTTGGAAGAGAAAGTGGGTACGTGGTGCTTATTTGTTTTGTTTCTCGTCGATGTTGAGTTATATTATGTCCGTCTGTCTGAGATTCTTGTTTGATGAATATTGACAATCAACAAGTGCTAGTACTTAACTGAAAGTTTCAGCAAGTTTGAACTCCGCCTGTAGTTTTATAATAACAAATGGCGGAGTAAGTATAGCAGAACGGCAACATTAAATAGCCAATCAAATCTCTTTGGAAAATGCTACGCCAAAACGGCTTGCACACTAATAATACCAATGTGTTGACCTTGACAGAGAGCGAGTAACAATGCAATTTCAACCCTCTGGTCGGGTGGTCGTGTGGCAATAATCCTGAGTTGTAGCGGGGTCGGCAGCGCTGGCAAGCCGCGACGGCGGACGGAGGCGTCGAGTGCGGGGCGCCGTGCCCTCCCGCGTGCCTCCTTGCCACCGCCGAGCTGTCAAACCGCCTCCGTCGGGCACCCGGCTTGAACGCACCGGCACAACGCGCGCCGCACTAATTCGCGATCGTAACGTAGTACGCCGTCAGTGACTCAGTGTGTGATTTTGTAATACTCGCATGTCGGATAATCCTTTAAGGAGATGAACGGCAGCACGACGACGGTGAATGGTGGCGCCGTCAATGGGGCCACTGGTGCCCTAAATGGACTCGGTGCCGCGCCGCGTACAGCTACACTTGGAACTCCCAGCAGTTATGCGTATACGTCGAGCGGCTCCCTGCTCGGTCGCAGTGGTACAGCCAGACCTGTTCCACCGCCTACATTGCCTAAATACAGTGGTTCCTTTAGCGCGGGCAGCACCACTGGACTCAGGGAACGGGACAGAGAGGGTACCGGTGGATCCCATCGTCTGGCCAGCCTCGAAAGATTAGCATTACGGCAACGTATTATTGAACAGAATGCTAATAATCAGGTGTCCGTGGGCTCGACACTTACTTCTCCACCGAATGGGCCCACCTCTGCTACCGTCACCCTTACCGACACGGCAACGGTGAGTCCCAAAGTCCCCTTGCCGTTTTTCATGTGTACCCTCAACATTTCCCCTAACCGTAGTTAGGGCACCCCGAAAAAGGGATGTGTTATTTTGTTTCGAAGAGCCCTTTGACACTAATGTTATAATAACGATATTGTAGAATATTGTATTGAGATGGTTATCGCCATCGTTGTCATTTCTAACTATAACAAGTATGTTGTCTTTGACCGAAGTATTATCGGATGAAACAAGTAACGTGCAGTAAGCCTGAAACTAGTTTGTTTACATTGAGACATGTCGATACCTTACCCACATAGGCACTGACATGTAGGTATTACATAAAACAGTCCTGCATCAAATTCACTGTATGGGTGGTAGCTCTGCTTTCAAGTAGTTATTTGAGTACAAGAGAACCTTGTATGGACTTAAACATGTTATCTTTGAAACTTATGAAGCCCTTTGTTTGAATACAACTAATACAAGTTTACCTATCTGGTACAATTTGTTCTTTTAAATCAAGTTTATTATAGTTAGTATGCAATTAATGACCAAAAAAGGCCCTTTTCACCATTTTAACAATAATTTATGCAGGTATCACTATGTAAATGCATCTGTTGATGCGTAACAGAGGTGACAGGTAAGGATGTAAGTACTGTAAACTTGTTACATACTCTTAATTATACATGTTTTTGAACATCAAATTTTCTTGATCTGTACCCAAATAAAATCAGCCAAGTGATTAGTTGAAATAATAAGCAATAGACCTAAGCTATGTTAAAAACCGGGCAAATCTGTGTTACCACTCACAGTAAAGGGTTCCGTAGTCGAACTGAATATCGCTTGTACAAAGTTGATTTTATTGACCACAAAAACAAGTTGTTATTTCATAGTATTTCTCGGAGAAACTATAAAAACAAAGTTATTGCTGCAGTTCTAAACCAAAAATATCCCTATCTTGATAAGTAAAATCATTTAACTATTTACCTAACTTAGGTTAACTTTGTTTTTTAATAATCTTATGGAATATGTTGTAAATTATGTTAAGGTCTGGGCATTTCTTATTGTTTGTGTTTGTTTGGAATAGTATTGGTCTTATTAATATTCATTCTTATCATTCTAGAATATGTGTGTGTGTGTGTGTTGTGAAAAATTAAAAAGTAAGCAACGACGATTGGCGCGAAACAAAAATTTTCATAACCACTTCCCCTTTAGTGGAGTTTGTACGTCCGAAATCTACATTTTGTATGTTTCTTAGCATTGACTTTGACAGTGCTGACTGTCGTGCAAGTGGCGATGGTTGCATTTGCACATCTTGATTTTATAAAGATAAATGAGTAAACTTGCTCGGTAAACATAAATGATCGAATGGCATGCACATATTATGAGCTTTTATCCACCTTTTTTAATTAACGCACTCTCTTAGGATGTGATAGGTAACATATTCAATATTTAAATGATTATTTATCGATGACGTATATATCGTCATCCCTAAATAATAAAGGCCACGGAGCGTGGTAGGTTTGTGTGTTAGGGACTCGGGTTTAATCTAATAAGACTGTAAAAAGAAGTCAGTTTAAAATTATACGGAACTAATTTGAGTGGCGAGGCCTTAACCACTGGGCCATCACGACAATGTGGTACTTCCAATTGTATACTGATGGGAAGCGCTCGCTTATTGCAGTTTGCAGATGAAAGTCTTACTCGTGATTCATCTTGGAATGGTGTTCGTGACCCATCCCATCTGTTTTTGCCGTTTTGTGTTATTCTGTCCTGGGTAAGCACATGCTGGCAGCCTATTCCCACGCAGTTCCTCATGTGATAGGACTGGTTGGGAGTGCGGGAGGGGTGGGCGGGTGACTGACCTCGTGAGTCCCCGTGTCTACAGGGTTAAAAATAACCTCGAGCAGTGGCGGACATTCTGCTCGCATGTGTCGAATTCACTAAACAGACATTAACTGTTTCACGGTCGCACCCTGACCTGAAAATTCTTGGAACATTAAATACTTTCTTGTATACTTTTTGTTTTGCTTAAAGTTCCATCGCTATGTAGCTAGACGCTAGTAATAAGAAAAAACCAACAAGAGCGAATCGACTGGAATATTTAGGGTTCCGTAAATTCGTATTCGCTCCTCTGCCGTAATTATAAACCTGAGCTAGCTCCTATAGGAAAAAACACATCTAAATGACAGTGTCCAGGCAACTTAGCAAATATGGCTCAGTAGGTACCTATCTAAAAATCCAACTGAAATATAACTTTTTCCATACTTACCATGTTTTTTGGAAATTTTGTGTTAGTACTTATACAAACTAGGTCTTAAGGATATATATTCTTAAGATCTAGTTTTTAGGTCCAAAAAATATTTTAAAAACATATTTTTGTAATCAAAGCCAGAAAAAAATATTACTTTACGTTTAATTAATACTTTACTTTTCTCAGGACCGAACTGACGTGTAAGCTAAAAACAATATGGCTTTGGTTTTTGACGATGCGTTTGCGCGTCATTGAAACCTACTATTATGCCAAAATTTAAACTACTACGTTACATAGAAAACTCCTGGGCCTAGAGACAAAATACATTTCTGTTAGCGTTCACGCCAAACGCTACGCCAAAATGTATGGGAATGACATTACCTGCGAAAAGGACACGACGTAAACTTTCCGCAGGTAATGTCATTCTCATACATGTTGGCGTAGATAGCGTTTGGCGTGAACGCTAACAAAAATGTGTTTTGTCTAGGCCTGCAGGACAGACTGACCAAAGAGTGATCTTATAAGGTTCCGTTTTCCTTTTAAGGTCGGTAACTCTTAACCCTAAAAAATTACCTACTTCTAGACCTCAGTAGTTCATTCAACTGTTCCTACATGAGAGGAGGATTCATAACTGCCGGATATTTGTAAAGGTTTCTTTATCACATTGTTTGCTCAAGTCCAATTTCTTGGAATCATTATCACTATACGTTATCGCGGGTTCGCGACTAGTGTGCCGAGAACTCGAGTAACTTTTACTCAATATTGTCCTATTTTAGGACATCTTGTACTTTTGACTGTCGCTGGAACAAATCTTGCACAAACGATTTAAGAGTGGGATCGGTATGCTAATTGTAAACCTGTGGTAAAAAAAAAAAAACAGTGGCACTCCGGGAGTGCCGACAGAAATGAAAACTTGAACAATTACGTGTGTATTTTTTAAATCGTCAATTACAAGATTTCACATTGGGTCCTTGGGTTTTGATTACTCTAGGTAAAAACGACCGATCGACTTCAGCCATTAAAGGTAACACAGCACAGAATTTTACGATAAAAATACAAAGGGAAAGAAAGGGATAAAAGAATAAGAATTTCCTAATGAAAGAAAGGGACTTTTCAAAAGACATCAACGCGCGACTCATCCGTGTGCTCGTTCACCCATATAAACACAGTATACATATAGCTCATTGAAAGCGTTCGGTGACGATGACGCGAGTTCCATGATTTTTGTTCACCGAAAAAGTGCTCAACGTGCCTATAGAAGTTTGCACTTCAAAAACTCCCCACTCTTTCATCAAGATTTGTTCCAGTCACTGTATAGTTTGTGGTGATATGCTCTTATTCATTGACTAGCAACACGCCCCTGCTCGCACGGTTTGTACAGTTAGACAAAAATCGAGATTTATTTCTTCTGAATGAGGTATTATATCGCTTCAAAATCCATAAAGTTTAGAAGAACAACACGATCACAGATAGACACGCAAAGCAACTTGAATTTAAAATATGTAAGTAAGTATATAGATATAAGTCGATATGCATATTTAAAATCACTACTATAAAAGACATTGTTTTACGAAACGAATTTGGCTTGAAGTTTTTCACTAACCCGCAAAAGCGGTTGGGGCACGTTCTCCTCTTGCATTGTAAAGCCCAGCGCACAAAAAGCTAAGCACCATTGAGTAACGATTTATATTCTCAGCTTTGATGCAATCGTATTAAGAACCATTTTACGTTTTATCGACTGTTTAATTTACCCTCTTTTGGAGCGATTGCTCGTTGCTTTTGTGTGTCTGGTGGGCATAAGTGTGACGGGCTGGATCCTTTTGCGTCTATATAGATATAGTCATAATTAACTCAGCGGTACCTGAGTTTAAGGAGGCCCTTACACACGTGGTGTTTTATTTTTAGCCCTTCGACGTATTAAACC
Source organism: Polymixis flavicincta (assembly GCA_949987655.1). Taxonomy (NCBI): domain Eukaryota; kingdom Metazoa; phylum Arthropoda; class Insecta; order Lepidoptera; family Noctuidae; genus Polymixis; species Polymixis flavicincta. The sequence goes on from OX465173.1 coordinate 16,568,404, forward strand.
GCTTTAGAATAAAATCGAAATGTAAGTACTTTTGTACCTACTAAACAAAAATTAAATGTTTTATACTTTACAATATAACATGCTCTGGTCATGATTTTTAAAAGGCTTATTCCCAAAGTGCGCTTCTGTTCTAAAAAGACAAGAAAAACTCTGTTGTTATTTTTGTAAAAAGTTTTAAGTCTAAAGCAGTTAAAAAGCAGGTTCATACGTATTACGTACCTAGCCCGAATGATAACTTACTTACATCTCTTGGGGCATGGACGAATGATAAGAAGACCCTTCACATTTCGTTTATCTGATAGATAATAGCTGTATTTGCATCAAGTTGATAAAAGCATTGGTATTGAGTAAAAATAATAATCACCTCGTGTGGGGCAGGCCCGAACCGTGCGCTGGTGTGGCGCGCCAACCGGCAGCCGGTATCGCTTGTAACTTAACCTCAAACTGACACAGTCGTGAACGGTGCTTCATATTACAACAGTTAGTTTTCTGTTCAAAAACTAACAACTGACGTTTTAAACCGTGTTAATTAATTTGAAATTGTCGCAGATTTTATGCAATACGGGTTATATTAGTCAGGCAGTGTTTATTATATAGCAACAGACGGAACAATGGTGTTACATCGATACGGCCAGTGCATCAACACAGCCAAAAGGGCATAGAACAAGTACAATACTTACATTGTGTGAATATAAACGAATAGGTAGTTTCAAAGATTTTGTGTTACTTAAATCTTTGTTCAACTAGTGTTTTTTATTAAATATAGGTACTACGCGAGAATCGGACAAGTTTGTGACCGTATCAACAGTGTAGCGTCGTTTGTGTTTTTTATCATCTTCAACCGTTGAAGTAAACCTACTCGAATGTGTTTAAAATGGAAAACCGAGCGCTAACTAACGGCAACGGACATCAAACTAAATTAGCAAGATGTTCTAGCAGCGTAGGAGACAGTGGAACTGATAAAGCTAAAGTTGGATGGACGAGTCCACGCGATATCTGGAGGAACTTATCATTACGCAGGAAAGCAGAGGTGAATAAAACAATAACAATTTCAATAATTTAACACTACGAATAGGAAATTCCGTGAGCGGTCGTGCGTAACAAAAGTGCCTTTAGAGCTTGTGCTATCACTTAGAACTTACGTACTGTCGCCATCAATTAAAACCCTGTTGCTTCGTCGTCTATAGTATAAATAAACTGCTGCTGATAAGGCAATCACTTAATTGAACCTTTGGAACAGAATGTCGTTTGTATGCAACTCTTATGCCATCCATTGGAAACGTTTATAATAGGTACATTCACGAGCATAAATATATTACTACCCACTAGGTTTTGCCAGCGGCTTCGTCCGCGTGTGGGCCGGAAATTACCCCACGGGAACTTACTACCGGGATATAAAGTATCCTATGAGTTAATCTAGGTTATTAACTGTATTTATGCCAAATTTCATCCAAATCCGATTGGTCGTTTTTGTGTGATTGAGTCACAACCATACAAAATTTCACATTTAAAATATTACTAAGATAGACAAATAATTTTGCTGTTCCTTCGATTCCTTAAATTATTTATTTGTGCTGGCACTTTTATGTCTTCCACATATACATATGTATGTTCACATACTTTTGCTGTTTGAGAATAGATATTAATTAATGAATCAAGAAATCAGACATTAGTGCCGAACTATCCCTTATCATATTGTTCGTGAGTGTACAGCTGTCAAAACGTATTTGATTGACTTCCCGTTTCTTCATGCAGAACAGATCCAAGCAAGTAACTATTTCCTAATCCTCGTCGGTTCTCGGGTCGATGACTCGTCAATAGCATAATAAGTCACAATCGCACTCGGCGTCTTAGTTTTATGTTTTATCCATATGTCTGGTACGCGTACATTGTTACTTTTGGAGGTAGGCAATGTTTCAGTAGCCTGCTTTTTAAATTTTCGTTTTCAAAGGAACTAAATAGGAAATATAATAACAACGCGACAACGGATAAATGTATACGTTATTGAATCTTGTAAGACGTCTATAACACTCAAACTCAAAACATTTATTTCAATTTAACCATTTACGGGCCCTTTTGCATTGTCAAGGAGTCAGTAGTAAAAAAGATGTAGCTAGTGCCTCATACTAATTCTTTGTAGGTTCCTATGAAGAAGAACGGACAAGAAGCTCCTAGAACAGTCGTATAAATCAAAATTTACTCACTAAAAAGAGGAAAAGACCCATTATAGGGCGTTGTGGAACTCTCATTTTTACATTAATGCAAAACCCCGAGAATTCACACCATTTATTTGAAATTGCTGAAGATTTCACTACACTGAACGCAAGTTTACATTCCATATTGCTCAAGTTTCAAGAGTAGATAAAGTTTCGTGATTTGCGAGTAACGATGTGAGTGAGGCGAAATACGCATTGTTATGTCAATACTTAACTTAAAAAAGATATAAAAAAATATGTTGGGCCAAAACTACTCCCGTGTCTTGTGACTGTGTTTTTTAATACAACATCAATAGACTTCTTTTCACTTTGCACTTCTTAAACATAAAGAGGAAGAACAAATTTTGTAGCTAAGAAGCAACCAGGCGAGCTTGTGCTTGAATGTATTTTATTCAGAGGTAGTTGCTCTTTCGCATAATCGATATCTGGGGCTGGGGGTCGAGGAAGTGCAATTGAAAATAGAAATCAATTGATTGGCTTTTACTGGCTCATTTAAGTTGCACCTTCCTTGCATAATCCTTCATCATCATCATCATTTCAGCCGAAGAAGTCCAATGCTGGACATAGGCCTTCTCCATACGGGGAGGGGATTGCCATAATCGCCATGCTTGGCAGGCAGGTTGGCGATCGCAGTATGGTGGTAAAATGCACAGAGAACGCTGGTGCCCATTCTCTGGTAAGCTCCTTGGTCGCCTTTTACGTCACCCACCAGTAGAAATGGGATAATCCTTACATTAGTATTATAAACGCGAAAGTTTGTATGTTTGGATCTCTTTCACGCAAAAACTTCCAAATGGATTTGGATGAAATTCGGCACACAGATAGATTAAAAACTAGATAGGATACTTTTTATCCCGGTAGTACGTTCCCGTAGGATCATTTCCGACTTCCACGCGGATGAAGCCGGGGGCGAAAGCTAGTATGCACATAATACAAATCGAACGAACTTTCCTGAAAGTGAAGTCCGATGTTAAAATAAAGTGTTGTGTTAAAGAATATTATTCTAAAACGTCCTCATGCATTTTTAAATATTAATTAACTTTTAGGATGTTCAAAGCGCCATGAAATGTTGGTGATAAGATCGAAAAAAGAGACCATGCAGTGTAGAGAGAGTGCAGTGCAGAGAGAGTGCAGTGCAGAATACTCTAATCAGTTTCTTCACTCCCTAGTTTACAATAGTAATTTAATTGGTATGTAGGTAGACAAACACTATATATACCTATTACAGTAAACTTCCCTCTTCATCAACATTCTCGTGTCCTTATACAATTTATGTGGGGTCGGCGCAGCTTCTTCCATACTTCTCTTTTCTCACATATTGTACACACATACTTAACATGGTGTAGCTTTGTTATTGCACATAAACCTTGTACCTTAATTGGTAATTATCCGCGTAATAACCCATTTATGCATATACGCTAAGTTCACAATGTTAATTCAAGTGACAATTAATTTGACCTCAATTAAAAATTCAATGCCAGTGGCGTATATTGCTTAATTAGACCAAAACATGATGATTGTCCACCGCAATCGCATCTTTCTATTAACAGTATGCATTCAGAAAGGTGTGGTCATATTTAAGGGTGTGGTACTGATTATTAAACTGTACAATGATGTTGATGTTGGTCCCAATGAGAAAGCTGCACAGCTTTCTCTCTTTTCTATGGTACTCCACACCCCTAAATATGAGCACACCTTTCTGATACATCATCATCCGCCTAGCCTTTTCCCAACTATGTTCGGGTTGGCTTCCAGTCTAACCGGATGCAGCAGAGTACCAGTATTTTACATGAAGTGACTGCCTATCTGATATGTACTGGTTATAGGTACAGGATAAGTTTTTATTTAGTGCGCAAACTTTAACCATGAATTCAGCATATCATTCTAAACCCCCAGCGCAGAAATTTGTCGAGGGGTTTGGTATGTAAATATAGTCACCGATCCATGGAACAACCTCGGCAAGTGTAGCTTGCTGTGATTGATCGACTTGCGCGGCAGTTATAACTTAGCCACAAGCACCTCCTTTCTGGTACAAGCTGTAGATAATTAGAAATTGTCCTGTCAAACACATCGTCGCTCGGCTGAAATCGCTAAAAGAACTAGAACTTAGACATTTTGACACCCGAGGGACAGTTCTCGTATTTAAAAACGTTCAAAAACTAGTCGCAGTCTCATCTCGGCGACAATGAAATGTCAAAATCTTGTAAAAATTTATGGAAACTCGAGGTATTTTTGACAGATTGAGACTGAGATCAGACCGTGAACGTTCTTAAAATTACGAGAATTGCCCCTCAGGTTGCTTTTGCGACGTAGGCATCCACGAAGGCTAAGGCCTATCTTAGGCCTTATAAGAAATTCTATTCGTGAGAGTGAACAGAGAGGATTTCGCGTGTATGCAAAATGTTATTCCTTGGGATTATAAGCGTGAAAACTTAATAAATATCTACTTAAATAAGTAATGTTAGACATTTTTAGATTATCTAAACTACCCTCCAATTTTAACAATCTCTAACACCCCCTGTGTTTAGAGATTGTATCGAAGAATTTTAACGCGCGGTCCGATTAATTTGAACCAAAAAAAACTGGGTAACAAGAGGAGTGTTTTTGGATTTCTCACCAAAATCACAAATTATTATTTATCATAGGCACTATATTTATCGTAGTAAATAATTATGGTCGTAAAGTAAAACATTTCAAAAACTACTCAATAGGGGTGTGTTGAAGTTCGAAGGGGGTGATAGTACGAAATCCACGCGGAAGAAGTTGCAGAGTTCATAAAACTGTGCGTAGTTTTTGCGAAACGCAATCCCAATGCTCGATTTTAGCTCTTTAGATGACTAATGCTTTTAATGGCCATTCTTTTGGAATTTTGCAATTATATTTTTCATCAAGCACCTACAAAAAAATATCATTAAGTAATGACTTTTGTGATGGACCGGACCAGTGAGGTAATTGCGTTCAATTTGACAGTTTAACGACATACATGGCGTTATTTGTGTTGTTATGCAGACAATTTTTTCAAACTTATGAAACAATGGATTAGCCATTATCCTTCATTTTTTTTCCAGATTGTGATTGATAGTGTGGACCAAAAACATAAAAATCCGTTGCCCTCATCTGTATAACTTCAGTGTCGCGTTCGAGTCACCTATTTACATGCATTTATGTAAAGTAAGTAGTAGAACAATAGCTAAGTAAGCAGCTTAAATAAGTTCTAGCTTTATTGGGAACGTCACCGATCCGAATAAAACGTTCAACGGATTCATGTTTCTACGTATTCGTCGTTCTAGTAGAGAATATCAAAATGTTACGACGACATTGAACTGCGGGGTAATTGCGTACCGCATAAAATGACAATTGATCGCATTCTCTTTCATTTTGACAGTTCTGTCACGTTCATTGCGTTATGTACGTTGTAGAGCAGACGAATTTATTAAACCTATGAAGCAAAGGATTACAAATATTCTTCAAACTCTTGAATTGTGATTGATACTTACAATTAGGATGCAGGACGTATTGTTGCAGCTCATTTTATTTTGTACTAGTGAATCTTACTATTATATATTGTACCTTATGTACTCATGCACAATGGTCCACTTGAAGGACTAAGTGCGGAAACCAAACCCAATAACATAGAACAACATATACCATAAGTATTAGGAAAGGAGAGTACATGTGGGAAATAAAGCGAATGGTGTTATACAGAAAGGCTCTACTGGCTGTTCACAATGGTGTACTGGCGCCTACGCTTATGTATGGAAGTGATGATTGGGTGAGGCAGAAGGCATGAAAGTACAATAAATGCTGTGGAAATGCGTTCCGTATAACGTAAATGATAGATTGGGGAATTATGTGAAAAGACAGTTTAAAAGATGTAGTGTCAAAAATTGAATAGAGTAGGTGAGTTTGTTTGGATGGTTTGTTTGAGAGGATAAATTAAAGGTGACTCATAAATTAGCCTATAATTTTCCCACTGCTGGGACAAATACTTTCTGTTAGTCAAAAAGTATTTGACTATCAGAAAGCATTTACAAGGCAGGTGTGAGTGGAAACGCCGAGAGGGATAGATTCTCTAGAAGGATATTTACAATACTGATCTTAATGGTGGGAGATGTTATTCAGAAACATCAGGTGTGTAGTCCACTACACTCATGACCAGATTATGAACGTAAACGAAGCAAAAAGAGTATGTTTGGAGCTTAGCAGATGGTGATTAGTAGTTTCTGCATACCCACATGGGAAAAGGCGAGAGTCTATGTATGTGTAAGAATTTCACAAACAAGAACAACCATGTTCGTAGTTTGTAATCATCACTAGTGTATGTAATGGACTTTCTTTTAGTTACACGATGCTTGATGCTCCATTTCCCCCATTAATTATAGTTAACCAGGTCTTCCTAATTGCTTCACGCGATGGTTTTTACATGTCTACGTATTGATCTGGTTTGTTAAGGCACCTGTCGTTGACATTCTAATTCGTGTCAATTGCATCACAGAGTCAAGTCATTGTGGAGTTAACAATTTCATTTGTTGCAAAAGGATTTTTTAAACATTTTAATGACGCTTTAATATTATTTTAAGAGCTTAGCACTATCTTGTGGCGGAATCTGTCATCACAATGACGTCATACAAATCCAGCATCGCGCATGCTGACAAATATAAAAAAGTAGGTACATACTGTTACGAGCTAGGGGTTCGTGACAATTAAAAACTGCCGATATGAATTACCAAAAATAACACTTTAATTAAACTCACTAATAACACAACACAATAGCACTACGGATCACTCTTAAGTCGCACTTGAAGATCGCTTTAGATGTTCTCGCATGTATCGCTTCCAATGAACTACTACGGGACGCGCTCCGTTCCCGCTTATATAGGGCCCTCGGATAGTTCCAGAAGCTTCTACCGTAGAAGCATCTAGAATGTTCGAGTACATATCGGCCCTGACCGAACACATGTCGATAGTTCCAGAAAGTTCTAGCATCGAACTTTCTAGAAAGATCTTGACCATTAATTCCGCTATTCGATAAGAGATGGCGCTAGTGGTAACCAAACATCAATCGTGCGGCTCAACACTGCCCCCACCTAAGAAATGCTCGTCCCGAGCATTATCGGCCCCATAATAACGCGCCAGTCGATCCACGTGGACTATCTTAGGAGTACCTCTTGCACCTTTCTGTATCCGGTAGGTAACGTCATTGATCTTTGTCACAATCCGGTACGGTCCGTCCCAGTTAGCTTGAAGCTTAGGAGATTTCCCTTTGCTGCGGACGGGATTGTGCAACCACACAAGTGAACCTTCGTCAAACCCTTTATTGTTCATTTTGCGGTCATAACGGGTTTTCATCTTTTCAGACATTTGCAGGCCTGATTGTCTGACGTGCTTATAAATGTCATTCATCTTGTTCCGCAAGTCATTCGCATAATCGGTTATACTGCGTGGGGCATCAGGTGGTATTCCAGTGATCAGGTCTGCAGGCAGCCGTAATTCCCTTCCAAAGTTTGCGAAAGCTGGTGTCACCGATGTGCTTTCGTGAACAGCACTTCGATATGACAACAAAAACGGTTGTATGTGCTTGTCCCAATCTCGTTGCCGATTTTCCACAACTTTTGCTAGGTACCTCTCTAATGTCTGATTAAATCGTTCCACCATTCCATCCGATTGTGGGTGGTAAGAAGTTGTTCTTGTTTTATGAGTACCCATAACTCGACAAGTTTCCTGGAATATTTGAGACTCAAAATTCCTTCCTTGATCACTGTGAATCTCTAAAGGTACTCCAAAACGACAGAAGACTTCATGAACTAATTTATCTGCAACTGTCGAAGCTTCTTGATTTGGAATGGCGAAGACTTCCGGCCACTTAGTGAAGTAATCCATCACAACCATGAAATACTTGTTACCACTATCACTTTCCGGAAACGGCCCCGCAACGTCAAGGGCTATCCTCTCCCATGGTGCACCAACATTGTACAATTTTAATGCACCTCTGCTACGCGTCTGAGGTCCCTTTACAGCTGCACAACTTGTACATTTGCGACACCAGTCCTCGACATCGTCCCGACAGTGGACCCAGTAAAACCGTTCTCGTATCTTCAGTAGAGTCCGTTTTACTCCCAGGTGACCTCCTGAACAACCATTATGGTACAGCTGCAGAACATCCGGTACTTGAAATTTAGGGACTACCATTTGCAAATGACAGCTGTTTCCCCGAGCATTTTCCCATTTACGGCACAGGACTCCATCCTGAATCACCAAGCTGTCCCATTGGGCCCAATAGCTCTTTGTGATCGAACTCATTGCTGAGACGTCGCTCCACCTGGGCTTAGGAGCTCTGGCCTTCATCCACTCCAGAATCGGCTTGATGTCCGAATCTTCCTGCTGTGCACGTTGTAGGCTTTCCTTCCACTCGTTGCTGAGGTCTGTCCTGAGCATCCTCACAGGCACTACAGGTGAACACCATGAACTTGATGAAGGTTCAATAACACCATCCGTCACCATTCCCTTAATTATGGTTTCCGGTTCCTTTTCGCAACGCGCTACCGGTAATCTTCTTGGCCGCTGACGGATAGGCAATTCTTCCCTTTCTGCAGTTCGCTTAGGGCAACTGGATCGAAGGTGGCCCCTTTCCCCACAGCCGTAGCACCTAGGGCTGTATCCTTTACGATCGCGAACTGTAGCCGCTACAACCTCCCTGACGCGATGGGAACGATGATCCTGCCGCACAGCTTCCACCTCCAGTGCATGGGCCAAGGCGTCCTTAAGCGTCCCGTGGTGACCGAGTCTCACAGCAGCTCTAACTTCAAGGTCCCGGATGCCGTCGACGAATGCCTGCACCAGGTTCCCATCAATAAGCGCAGGTACGGACTGGTACGCTTTTCGAACCAGCTTCTCCACTTCAAGGGCCCACTGCTGCAGGTTTTCGTTACTGCGTTGCACACGATCCTTGAGCTGCGCACGAAACACGTGTTCCAGGTGAGCGTCGCCATATCTAGCCTCCAATGCCTCGAGGAGCTGCTCGTAAGTCACTTCCTTACCGAGAGCTTCCAGCACATTTAAAGCCTGGTCGCGCAGGCCTAGGGTGAGGGCAGTCATGGCCTGACTTTTATTCCACCCGTTCGCCTTCATGACAGCCGCAAACTGAATTTTGTAGGCCGACCAGGAAGAAGTCCCGTCGTACGGCGGCACTTTGAATCCACGTAGCGAAGGTGTTGTAGCTACGGGAGCTGTGATTCCATCCCCAAGTTTGAGGTTACCCAACTCTTGCTTCACATCAGCAATGACGTCACTAAACTTGCTGATCTGAGTTTCAGCTTCTGACAAGCGGTTGTCATGCTGGGCAACCTTCTCCTTCACCTCCTTCATGTCTTTCCCGAAGGTTGCATGAAGGTCCTTTATGAGGAGCATCTGCTCTTCCTGTCGGTGCACCTGCTCCTCCTGTCGGCGGGCCTGCTCCTCTTTATCCCGTTTGAGCTGTTCTTCCAAACGGCGGGCCTGTTCCTCCTGTCGGCGAGCCTGTTCCTCCTGTCGGCGGGCCTGTTCCTCCTGTCGGCGGGCCTGCTCCTGCAACATCATCATCAGAGCAGAAAAATCTGGTGCTGGTGATGCTGGAGCAGCTGTGGACGGGCCGGCCTCTGTGGTTGGTAGCTGGCCCTCCGACGCCTGTGGCATTGCTCCACCAAATTGTCTCTGGTCCGTCTCCTGCTGGCGTTGACTCCGGGTACGGATACCCTCCGTGTCGTCTTTAGGTACAATCGGCATGATTTTAATCCTTGCTTCTGACACCAATTGTTACGAGCTAGGGGTTCGTGACAATTAAAAACTGCCGATATGAATTACCAAAAATAACACTTTAATTAAACTCACTAATAACACAACACAATAGCACTACGGATCACTCTTAAGTCGCACTTGAAGATCGCTTTAGATGTTCTCGCATGTATCGCTTCCAATGAACTACTACGGGACGCGCTCCGTTCCCGCTTATATAGGGCCCTCGGATAGTTCCAGAAGCTTCTACCGTAGAAGCATCTAGAATGTTCGAGTACATATCGGCCCTGACCGAACACATGTCGATAGTTCCAGAAAGTTCTAGCATCGAACTTTCTAGAAAGATCTTGACCATTAATTCCGCTATTCGATAAGAGATGGCGCTAGTGGTAACCAAACATCAATCGTGCGGCTCAACAATACTTAAACATTATTTATACCCACTTTTGCACTAACCTGTCCCCAAAACTGTCCGTAACTACCCCGTCCAACTAATGATGATAAGTAATTTTATGGATTTTATTTGAGAAGTGTTAATAAGATTTAAATAGGTAGGTACTTTGAATAAGACCATGTTAGACGAATGGGGGCCAAGTTGGCGTCCTACCCTTCGGGTAGCAAGGAGTTCTGGTGCCTGGCTAAATAAGTCGAGACAAACGTTTGCCGTTCTTTGCTGCCATGCTGAAATCTGATGGAAAGCTGGCTCCATTTCGCGCAAGAAAAGGCAAACCTTTTTGCCTCCATCTTTGCCGAAAATTCACGCCTTGATACAGCCTCTGACACTCCATCTAACATACCTCACTGTTGCTCCATAATGCTGGAGATCTCAATACATCTAAAAGAAGTCAGTTAGGCCCTATGCTGTCTTGACGTGAATAAAGCCAGGGGACCTGACGGAATACCCGCAAGAGTCCTGAAAAGCTGTGCTCCAGAGTTGTCTCCTGTCTTAAGTAGTCTTGACGCGCTTGTATCGCCTCTCTCCTAAAACCGGAGTGGTGCCGGAGTCCAGGAAGCTTGCTAATGTACAGCCAGAGCCCAAAAAGGGTAACCGTGCTGATCCTGTCAACTAAAGACCAATCGCCATAACCATACCGTGTAAAGTAATGGAAATAGTACTGAACCATAAGCTGCTAGCATAGTTAGAAGACAATGAGCTCCTCAGTACCAGTACCCAGTAGTCACCTGTATGGATTCCGTAGTGGTCGGTCAACTTGGGACCTTCTTGTGTATGTTACGCATTGCTGGCGCCATTGTATAAAGTTTTCATTTCATTGCATAAAGTAAACGTTAATGGGGCGACGTCCTCGGGGTCTCTAGTTAAGATGGGCGTGCCTCAAGGTTCAATTCTTGGCCCTTTTTTATTTCTAGTTTATATTAATGACCTTCCTTACCTGATGGCTAAATTCTCGGATATAATTTTATTCGCTGATGACACTTCTCTTATTTTTAGAATAGATAGGAAAGATACGGATGTCTTACATGTCAATGATAGTCTAGCTGTTCTTTCGAAATGGTTTGCTGCTAATAATCTTTTACTCAATGCGAACAAAACTAAATGTCTTAAGTTCTCGTTACCAAATGTACCCCAAGTAGGTCTAAACTTAAAACTTGATGGCAAGAAACTGGATGCTATTTCGGAAACTGTATTTTTGGGAATTACTTTAGATTCAAAATTGCAATGGGGTGCTCACATTAGAGCTCTTTCAAGTAGATTAAGCTCAGCTGCTTACGCAGTAAGAAAAATAAGGCAGTTGACTGATGTAGCCACAGCTAGGTTAGTTTACTTTGCTTATTTTCACAGTATTATGTCTTATGGCGTTCTGCTGTGGGGATCGGCAGCTGACGTAGATTCAATTTTCATTTTACAAAAGAGGGCAATCCGCGCAATCTATAAAATGGGGCCTCGCGAGTCTCTTAGAAACAAATTCAGCGAAATTGATATATTAACTCTGCCTTCTCTTTACATCCTAGAAAATATCTTGTATGTTCGCAAAAACTTAGGCCTTTTCAAAAAACGATGCGATTTCCATAATCTGAATACACGTAGTAAAGATGAAATTGTGATTCCAAAATTTAGATTGACTAAAACTAGCAAGTCATTTCTAATAAACAGTATCCGCTTCTATAACAAGTTGCCAAAGTCGGTTACAGAACTTAGCGATGGAAAGTTTAAAACGCACATCAAACGTGTCCTTATCAAAAAAGCATATTATAAGATAAAAGACTACGTTGAAGACAGGGAAGTTTGGCATTAATTCCTTCTGCACATGTGGCTTCCCTGGTACCTCATTAACAGCATAACTATGTGAAAGTCTATTAACTGCTCTCAAATACAAAGTTCTTTTTAATTCTTTTTATTTTTACAATGCTGACATATTCTCGTCATTAATTGACATTATACATCAATTTTATTTAGGTTCATTTTATTTATGTAGATTATTTTACATATTGTGAATGAGAGAACGTTGTAGGCCTTACAGACTGTAGATTTGTAGACGATTTTCTATTCTGTATTCGTCTAAGTACCTGGTACTTATTGATAGGCCTGCGCTGTCCTCCCATACATTTAATATCTGTAATTTGAAAATATTGTTAAAGCCAATTATTTTTAAAAGAGTAACCGTGGAGTTTCTTGCCGGCTCTTCTCCATAGGAAACAACAATTTGGAACCGTGCACCTAGCTTCTGACGTTTCATAAGTGCCCATGCAGGTTTATATGAAATAAAAATATTTTGATTTGATTTTGATTTTGATTGATTGACGCCGAGGCCATTGATAAACACGGCGATGCCTTTGCTGTATCGCTTGAAATCTCAAAGGTCTTTGACAGGGTTTGGCATGCTTGTCTGTTGGGTAAGATTCCCGTATTCGGCATCCCTGCTGACTTTTGCAACTGGATTTCCGACTTCCTGAGTGATCGATCTATCAGAGTGGTTATTGATGCCGATGTTCCTCAGGGGTCTGTTCTTTCTGCGACTCTATTTCTGCTGCATATTAACGACCTTCTACAGCTGGGTGCAATCGGGTACGCAGATGAAAGCACAGGTTCAGATGATGAAACAACTGCTCTTAGAGAGGCCATGGTGGAGGGATTGAATTTGACCTTAAATCTTGTTTGGTGACGACAATCTGGTCAAACGCAATTCTAAAAAAACACAGGCGTTTCTCTTTACTGCCAAAGGAACCAGTTCCGGATATTCCCAACTTTCCGAGGTGCATCTGTACCCGTTACCGACCGCCTAACACTTGACAGCTTTTGAGCATGTATAAAGTTCAAGTGCGTTCTTGTATGGAGTATTGCAGCCACTTATGGGATGGCTCAGCAAAATACCAGCTTGCTACCCTTGACTCATTGGAACGCAAAGCAAAAAGGCTCACAGGCAACGAAGCGTTGGTGGCTAAACTTCACAGCTTGGCTCATCGGCGTAAAGTTGCTTGCCTATATCGGTCGTCTACAGACTGTACTTCGGAGAGTGTCCGCAGGAGCTCAACGACCAGTACCCTAATTGCGTAACTTACGATTGATCATAATTGGTTTCGTCTTCACAGTTAAACAATATTCATTGCGTTATTTATGTTGTCGAACAGACACATTTTTCGAACATATGAAGCAATGGTTTAACAATCCGTTTCAAAACGATACAGATTATGATGAATCGTGAGTTACGCAATTAGGGTGCTGATCCCACCATCGCCCTTTTACTACCGGACCACCAGACGCAACGCAGGGTACCATCCGCACTTGGTTGATATCCCGACCAGTCGTACTCAGCGCTACTCCTCCACAATTATTATGCGCACAGCCAAAGTGTGGAATTCTCTGCATGCATCTATGTTCCCTTCCACGTTTAACCCGTCCACCTTCAAAACAAGAACGTACAGGCATTTTCTGGGCACGCTCGGTCAATCATAGACCTCATCAATCGCTTTCCATCAGGCGTGATCAAGGTTAAGACCAGGCCCATTTAGTAATAAAAAATAAGCCAGCATTTGTAGTTTTCGAGATATTACTTAAGGTTTCTATTGGTAACACGCATTCGTTTATCACGATTGTAAAACACTGGATTCTTTAGCACTTAATCCACAGACGCTATTTGCAGAAATAAAAATCTTATCATGTTGTAGCAAGTAGGCACTACGTGCACAACAGTATTTATATCAGGAGATACTTGTCGGGCTTGTCTTCGTCTTTACCTCACATGAATAATTCAGTAGCTACTAAAAATACATGCAGAAAAAGAGCCTTCTAAAGTAAGTTCTGTAGCTAAATACATGTGATTGAATTTGTGATGGTCTGTTAAATTGCACCAGAAAGTGTAAATGTTCATGAAAGTGATCGAGAGAGCGCCGATATCAAGGAAGCGTTAATCGACTTTCTTCACTATTGTAATTCGTTCGTGATAACTCGTGTGCAACCTACAATTTGCTTGCACATTGTAATATTGCTCCTCGGTTTTTTATCCACAGACCTACTTACTGACTTTGTTCTCTGTTCTCATCGTTTTTATTTGCTGTTTCTTTGGTCTAACTCCATCATCAATTTTATTCGGATAATTTCTATTTACAACGTTGATGTAACGCAAGGCGTATACACCTAATCCTAAATTGTAGGATGCAAGAACAAGCGAAACGAGCTCATAATCTTTTTGCTCCTTACTTACATAACATATTCGCGTTTTGGCCTCGTCAGGGATTTGATTCATAAAGCCTTCTCTAGATTGGAGGCCTCCAGGACCGGAAGTCCGGGGCTGATCATTTAAGGTCCAAACTGGGTTGTTTTGGAGAATCGAACTTTTAAAGTTATTTTGGCAATTTAACACTTCTCAAGTTTAAAATTCTAGTTGTGAGAAATCTACGAATTAATCCGAATTTATAAAAAAAAACAACAACACAGTTATTGATACCAACTTCATTAAACCACTGATAGTGCTGTATTCAATTTACGCAAACTGATAAGCATAGCGTTATACGCTAATGTTATCTATCTAATAGCAGCTACTAACCCGATACAGTACTGTAGCGGGTAGTAATTCAATAGGTAGCAATATCTAAATAAATAACAATCGATATTTACAGCGCGTTAGTTTCCAGTTCACTATCAAGTTAATACTAGCCTGGTGATTATGAAGTTTGAACAGGCATGTGGCAATATCCGGCGGGATAGGGAGGTATAAGCATCGAAGCACACACCTGTGCACATTGACCGCAACCGTGTCTAATGAACCGACACTTTTGTTTAGAACTAGACATTATTAGTACGAAGTTATATGTGCTATACGTCCTCAATAAGCTATTGAAGTCATGACTAATTTTTTCTCTTTACTAATATTATAAATGCGAAAGTAACTCTGTCTGTCTGTATGTTACGCTTTCACGCTTAAACCGCAGAACCGATCGTCATGAAATTTGGCAGGGAAATAGCCTGGGATATGGAGAAAGACATGCTGCTTTTTTACGCGATAACGGACATCCACGCGGGTGGAGCCGCTGGCAAAAGCTAGTACTTATAAACATTTTTTTATTTATTCTTTGTTATCAAAAGGGGGTTTTTTTCCACTCGGATATGTGAACCCCATCGTACCTTATTAACTATTTAATTCTTATTGAAATAACAAAATACTAAACGTGAAATGGAAAACGAATAGGCCACACAACCTCTTTGCAATCGCCAATCTAGAGTTTGCTAAAATATTGTGAATGTCCCAACATCCAAAATGTTTCATCTAAATTGTCTTATCAATTATTCTCTTTCATTCTTGCTCTTCACGCATTCCAACATCAAATGTTCAATTTTGTTGATGAGTGATGTTATTATAATAACAGCAATGTCACTAATGAAATCTGCAGTTATAAGATCTTTTATTCATAGCTCTCTAGTCTGTAGAACTTTCTTGAGGTAGTGTAAATGATAGACGAGGCAGTAAAGTAGTCAGTCTGACAATACAGCCAGGAAGACTCATCGTGATTGCTCAGCGAATGAGTCATGTCTCCGTAGCGTGGCGCCGCTACTGCGAGCAAAGCATTGCAATTATACAGGAGAGAGAGACATTTTTTTTTAATCGGCCAAGAACGTATGCCTCTGTCGCTGTAGAGCGATGGAGCTGCCAGATGAAACTGATTGTTATTCTACGCGCGGTTTTTAAGATACCGTTCGTATGTTTCTTAGTGATAACATAGAAACATTGACATGCTTAGCACACAAAGATTAGTATTATTACAACGAATGGAAAATTGTTGCTGCATGTTATACAATTGCATTTAGTTAAGATAACATAATAAGGATGGTCACAAATGAATTATCTTTTGTAATTAAACTTATCTGAATTTTGGTTATTGACGCCTGATGTTTTGGCCAGAGGACAATACGGCATTGTCGCTATCCAATCACTCGTGTAATTACTGCTTCTATTGCTTACTATTTATTGCTTCAATTGTTGCTCTATTAAACTAAAAGGGTGGAGCCATGTGTTACTTGTATCTCTACTTAATGGTCCATTATGTTCTGCCGAGCTATTTTGTAAAAACCTCCATGATTTAAAACTGTTGAATGAATAAAATATTTTGGACTAGATCTGCCCGCAGTTTCGCCCGCGTGGACCGTGGTATGTCGTTAAAAAGTCCTTCCCTATGTCCTTCCCCAGGGCTCAAAGTACGTTTCGGAGATAAGCCGGAACAGACAGACAAAAATATAAAATAAATTGGTTACTAACATAAAATTTTACATATAAATATTTTCATATGCATAAGTAAAGTTTTTTATTTTTTTAAATTGTAAACAAGTACTTAAATTTTATTTATTTGTATAGATGACAAGTACCAGTTATTACGCATACGGCTTTAGCTACGGTTAAACAATAACCTAATCTCTAGCCCATATTAGTCAGCGACGTTTTCAGCTACAGTGTGTCAGCGAAACTGCCTCGCACAGACGATAAAATATTGTGTTATAAATTTTACTCAGTTGAGTAAACGACGACCGTACAGCGTGTGCTGGCTTACTGCCCAGCTTCCATATTATGGATAAGTGATATAATTTATCCCTATTGGTTTTGAATAGTGTTGTGTATTAGCAAAGTAATAATATGGAATATTATTACAACGTACATTATCAAGTTCTCATTTACAAAGTCAAGCAGTTGATAAGTGTGACGGTGCTCCTACCTGATATTGATCGATATCGATAATAGTACTGTTATTATTTAGTGTATCAGTAAAATGTTTAACACGTTCAAGAAAAGGCTTAGTTTAAGGAAAGGCAAGAACAAGAAAATAAGTAGCGAAATAGTTAGTGACGATGTAAGTACCAGTTTAATTGATTAATGTAGAGCTTGTCGCGGTCTTGAAATTGAATGATTTCACATTGAGTGGTCTTACTCTTGTGAGCTCTTGTTTTAGCATTCGGTATAGTTGTTTATACGTGCTTGCTCTATAAACAAACAAATACATTCCTCGCGATGTTTGGTCCGTTTGATTATTTACATTACAGTACAATGTCGTGCTGTGGTAAACACTCGCCGGATGGAGTGCTGGAGCGTACAAGGCATTCAGTGGGCCGTTGCCATTCCGTCATTATGTACTTCGTGCATTGAGGATTACTGATTTTGTGAAGTGAATTTCATCTTGCATTGATAACAGTCATGGGCTAGTTTTTGTGTGTTGTCATGTGAAATGCTGATATGTACGCAATGCGTGATGCGCCGCGTTTCGATGCTGCAACTACTGCACGACTGTAACTGCCAGATGTCGGAGACATCTCTATATTCTTCAATCTGGGTCACGGTACCAACGAAAATGGTTATAAACATTCAACATTACTTAAGTATTTTGAAAAGTCTGTGTTTTTGTAAATGTGTGAGAAACCTAAGAATGGTAAATGAAAGCAGCTTCTTCACCGATATCGCTGTAAGTTTAAGGTTAACTGGGATATTGTTAGGGTTTAGCCTGGGACGTTTGTGGATAGGTATTATTAGAATCAACGGTCACAGACGCATTACGGTCGTCGCACTTCGCAAAACAGCATACGTGTTTGCATATCCACTTTCTTGTTCGTTTTGCATATGCCTAAACGTCCATGAGGGTATATTATTTATAAATATTTAATGGCAAGCGTGTGTACGTAACAGCTATAATATAATGATATTATTATTACGCGGATTTTTTCGTTTGCTGTTGCAGCTGTCTATCGAGTCATAGATCAGTAGTTTTATGATCTAGTTCACATATTGTGTGGTTTGGAATTCTAGAAATAATCATCGGTATCTAAGGTATCTACCTCAGATCTTTTCTTTTATTTTACATTCAATTCACAGTATCCATTAAAATAACTTGAATACCTAGGAGATTGTTGGTTATTTTGTCGGTTGATTATTATTTTGCTCTCTGAATTCGGTAAAGGATTGTTTTGTGTTATTGCAGTGAAGTCTCAAGTACCATGCAGTGTGAGTCATCGCTTTCGTTCTTCGCACCTACGTAATTAGGTGCTTATGGTACGTTATTACTGGTTATTGGTACGAGGTTTACTCGATGGACGCAACGATGCGTGTTCGGTTCTTTCGCGTATTTGATTAGTTGTTACAGTGAAATTAACTTTTTATTGCACTTCATCATCTTTGCAATTGCAAATATTGGCATCGAAAAAAATGTTGTTGTAAGTGTTCTGACCATTGTCCATTAGATACGGCCAGATTTTCTGTGTACTAATAAATACATAATGAAGTTCACCCGATGTATGCTACTATACTTACTTAGATATGCCTTATAGGTATATTTAACTACATTGTCCAGTTACCTTGAAATCGGTGAGTCATCTGACTCGTATGGAGCTGGCTAGACCAACTCAGTCAGTTATACAGTATACTTGACTTGTCTGTATTTACAGCGACGGTATGCGATAGGTACATACAAGTCTCTTCATTTTACCTTATTATTCGAGAGTGAATTTATGACTACGCAGCGGGAATCTCGTTAGTGAGGTGTATCTGATGGGAATCCTGCGTTCGTGATGTTCGTATACGGGAATAGGAACTCGTATATAGGAAACATGTACTTGCTACTATGCTGATGTCACGTAGATATTTTCCTTGCATAGATGTAGGCTATAAATAAATCAATAATTATTTACAGGAAACATAACTGTACCGGTATTCCATTAAATGTTACGCCTAAGATGGCATTCCTTTAATTCTATTGATTGATTTGCACCGTTCCTAAGCATTGTTAGCGCAGTGGTTAAGCGATTGACTGCTGCGCTGCGTGTCGTGGGTTCGAGTCCCGCACGGAACAAATATTTGTATGACCTACAAGTAGTTGTTCCGGGTCTGACTGTTGTGTATGTGAGTTTAAATGTTTGTAAACGTACCCACAATAAAGGAGAAATTTGCTAGCGTGGGCCTCCGTGGGACAACGTAATTTTTAAAAAAGAAAAAGAAAGAAAGAAAAGATTGTAGCATATATAAGGTTACGTCCTAAGACCCTTTGTACCAATACCTTTAAGTAAGACATTATAGAAAATTCTGTTTGTTTCCAGTTACAAAGTAAACGCGAATTGTTCTTCAAGTCGGACTCTACGAGTGGCGGCGGCGTGAGCGCGACGGGCCCGCCGGTAGGGGCACCGCCCGCACCGCCTTCCGCGCTGAAGGATGCGCTGGCTAAACGCGCCGCCACGCTGCCCGACCAGCTCGAGAACAATCACCACGAGTCCAACGGGGCCCTCAACAAGCTCAGCAACAGCGTATCCGTGGACACGAGCAAGCCCCCCAGCTCGGCGCCACCTCCAACACCCGCGCCTCCCGTGCCCACCACCGCGCCCCCCGGCGGCCCGCCCCCGCTCAGGAGTACGGAAAACATTATCAAGGTAAGGATGGGACAAGCCCGCTATACTATTCCCAATCACTGAAACTCTTGAAAGTCAGAATCAACTGTGACGACCATAAGAAAAGCGCAAAGACTGAATGTCAACACCGTAAGAATGTCACCGCCAACGACCCGCGCACTTGAATAAACATTTGGCAAACTCGGTGAGCTGAACAGTGAGCACGCGTTAATGTTTCCTCTTCCTGCCTTATAAACCGTTCCATGTCAACTGTTTGCTGCCGAGCAGTTCTTTAGCGACGCTTAATTATTAGTAGAGCTTGCCATGTTGACGGTCCTTTCTAGTATTCATTCACAGAAGTTGGGGATTATCGTTAAATTCGCAAAATAAAAGAAAAGCAAATTATAGCTTCTTTAAAATATACACTTCCTAGTTTTCGATCACGTGCACCTATTTCGCCACGGTAGTAATAAATTACAAACAATCACGGACGATCAGCATCTCATAACAGTGTTCGTTATAAGCAGTTACTCATAGTAATAACAGTGTTTGTATTCGTTCGAGGTTATGCCATTAATTATTATTAAATTTTTGTCATGTGCATATTCTACTTAAAATATGAATTCACTGACAGAAAACGCATAGCCTAACCCGCTGGGTCTGAAAGCACAAAATGTTGCGCAAGAGTTCGTCATGAATTCATGATAGTAACGTAAGTGAGCGCTAAGGAATTATTTTTGAAAAGTTATCCTTTATATAGGGAGTAAATAGGGGATGAAACTTTGTACGCAAGTTTGTCATTATTTCCAATGAGAATTCCCGTCGAACGCAGGACCTGTAATTACATAATTATTTTTGTTAATTTTCAGAAACCTGACCACCCACCAGTCGCGCCAAAACCGGAAATACCTAAATTAGAAAAGCCAAAAACCAAAGAATTAGATGGATATGTCGGATTTGCAAACCTACCAAACCAAGTATACAGAAAGGCAGTGAAAAAAGGATTTGAATTCACGCTAATGGTTGTCGGTAAGTCATATCATAATTCATTACAAATAATACGGCAGTATTTTATGCCTAAACCATGTTCCGCTGCTGGAGAATTGAGACCTCTAGTCTCCTCTCAATTCTCCCAATTAGAAAACCCTGATCAACTTTATGACCGTTAAAAAAATAACATTTGGAATGCGCACATTAGTCACTCTGTTAATATGCAGCCTTCTTGGAAATAACGATTGTTAATGTATAATGCGTTTTATTTTTAGGTGAAACTGGTTTGGGCAAGTCAACGTTAATAAACTCATTGTTTCTGACGGACGTGTACGACCGGGACAAGCACCCGGGCCCCTCGCTACGCGTCAAGAAGACGGTGGGCGTGGAGACCAGCGTGGTGATCCTCAAAGAGAACGGAGTCAATCTCACGCTAACGATCGTCGACACACCGGGCTTCGGCGATGCAGTCGACAACAGCAATTGGTGCGTGATTCAAAACATCCTTTCGATTACTCTGCATGCAATAATATTGACGTAAATTACCCAACACGCGAAAATTGTTCGACGACACTAATAATAATGATCGTTTCTATTTTTTAGCTGAACAGTATATTGATTTCGTTATAAGCGATATTTCTTCATTCGACTTTCATTTATATAAATGAGACTCAATTTTGGCTTTGTAGTTGGCAACCTATCATCGACTTCGTTGAGTCGAAGTATGAAGAGTTCCTGAACGCAGAGTCCCGTGTGACGCGCAAGGCGGCCCCGCCGGACACGCGCGTGCACTGCTGCCTGTACTTCATCGCGCCCAGCGGCCACGGGCTCAAGCCGCTCGACGTCGAGTTCATGCAGCGGCTCGGCGACAAGGTCAACATCATACCGGTCATCGCCAAGGCAGACACTATGACCCCGGAAGAATGCAAAGATTTCAAAGAACAGGTTAGTAGGACGAAACATACTCGTTTGATTGGCTTTCTCGAATCTAAATATCATTTGCGAGCACTACATATTGCTCATAAACGGTCGCCGATTGCGACCGACAGCAATTTTAATAAACTTGGCAAACAGTGAAGTATTTTTGTATCCCTCGTGATAATAATGGTTTGTATACCACACGTTCCACAGATAATGAAAGAGATAAGTCAACACAAGATCAAGATATACGACTTTCCGGAGAGCACGGGCGAGGAGGGCGAGGCGGCAGAGGCGACGCGCTCCCTGCGCACGCGCGTGCCCTTCGCCGTGGTGGGCGCCAACACCGTCATAGAGAGCGACACGCGGCGCGTGCGCGGCCGCAAGTACCCCTGGGGCATCGCCGAGGGTACGCACGATGTCTTGTTTTACTCAACTAACTACGTGTCACTATGATACTGTCAAAACTGACTCATATACACCGGTACTGTTGTGGTGCCATCTACAACACTTCACGCTAACTACGCATCACCTGACATCAGGCAAACCCTGCATCGCTCAAGTAAAGTGATCCACGAAATTAATACCCCCCCCCACCCCTTTATTCATTGCTTGGTAAAAGACTCCTCCATGGCTTCCAGTTCTTTCGTTCCATGCTTAATGTACCTAATTATGTATTCGTACCAACCAGTTCATCCCCCATCTTTTTCGTGGTCTCCGTACACATTATTATTTTGGCCAACAGCTCATTTACACATTCTGACTTGAAACTGGCACAGAAACTTAAATATTTGGTCTGTTTGTTTATAGTTGAGAATCTGGAACATTGCGACTTCTTGGCACTGCGCAATATGGTAATAAGGACGCATCTTCAGGACCTGAAGGACGTGACAAGCTCGGTACACTACGAGAACTACCGCTGCCGCAAGCTGGCCGGCCTCTCGCACGACGGCAAGCCGCACAGGATCAACTCCAACAAGTAAGACGAACGTTGCTAACCTGTCGCCTCATTCCGCTCTCCATGTCATAAACTCATTAAAATTGTGCTAACAAACTAACTTTTTGAACCAAGTTTTACCTGTTTCTCTGGTCTCAGTAGATCTTTCCAATAATATTTTGAAACAGGCATGATTACACCTAACAACCTAAGTAGACAGGGTTGCTGGAACGTCTATTTAACGATATTCTAACATTTGTTTATTTTATTACTGCTGTCACCGCATTTAAGGTGACCAGACTTATATTTGGAATTCCATGGACTATTATAGCATTTTACTAACAATTGAAATGTTCTTGAGTGATTTATTTGATTGTTTCTTCATTGCTGCATGTCTGGTCACCTTTAACATTCTTCTATACTGTCGCAGTTGTGTGCTACAGAGTTTTATTTTATTTTTAATATTTTAGATTTTATTAAATAGCTCTGCATTGATATTCTTTAATTATTGAACGTTCTGTGCTTGGGCATGCAGAAATGAAATATCTATTAATTGTTAATAATTGAAGTATATGTAACACTACAACAGCACATCCAAACAATGTTCTTGTTCCACTCAACTGCGGTTCCGGATCCGCACCTACGTGACATTCTTTTTGATGCTTGTGCAGTTACAAAGCGCATTTTATTGCATTACGAACTTAAAAAAGTAATTATTGAACTTGTGAACTTGTATGATACTTTTTTGGCTAGTCATCATCTTCTGCGTAGCCTTTTCCCAGCTATGTTGGGGTCGGCTTCCAGTCTTACTGGATGTATCGGAATACCAGTATTTTACATGGAGCTACTGCCTAGCTGAACTCCACCTGGAACCCAGTTGTTTTGGCAAGTAATGACAATACATACTGAATTATAATAGATTGCATAATTAGCGGCTAAATTAAAATACCATTAGCAAGTTCATTGTCGCCGTAATTATTGTCACACACTAAATTGAAGGTGCGCGCGCTTGTATAATTGGCGGTACAGTTACAGTCTATCTAAGTTTAAAACAAGCGCTATACGTTTTGTACGTATATCGGGTTATGTTATAGTGTTAAACGTTTTATTAACCACGACTATTTTATCTATCTCACCTGGATATTCGGTCGGTGGTGGATTACCGCTAAATGTACAGGAACACGTTCTGAAGATACTGTCCTTGCTAACTGCACTCACAGAATTTGAAAAATGTACAATCAACAGGAAAATGGGCAATTCACACCAAAAGTTATTTCGATGTCAATCGAACCTATTTCTCATCTATCTATCTAGATAAATAAAAATGAATGTTGCTAAGCGCAAAACTCGAGAACGGCTCGACCAATTCGGCTAATTTTCTTTTTCGTAAGTTCTTTAAGGCACATGGAAAGTAAAAAAAAAATGAGTGGACAATAGTAAAAACAATACTTTGATCCTTTTTGTACCGGTAGTACGTTCCAGTGGGATAACTTTCGACTAACACGCGGGCGAAGCCGCTGGCAAAAGCTAGTAGAAAGAAATAAAAACACTGGGTCCAAACTAGTTTAGAGAACTAGAAATGTCTTGTGCCGTGTTCCGAAATTCAACAAAAGTGATAATATCGCGAATCCGACCAAATTGAATAGTCAAAAAATTTAAGAGCTATCAGATCATTAGTACTGATTTTTATTTTGGTTGGCTTCGCGATATTATCACTATTTGTCTAATACGGAATGCGCCCATAAATAGCAACTTTTTCCGTATATTACGTAGTAGTCCACCGCACATCAGAGGTAACAAATTGACATTGACAGTGCCTTTATGTCGTAGCAGTAAGCGTGATTTTAGATTTCTACATATTTCTACCGACTTTTTATTTATTAACACAAAACTTGTTTTTTCTGATGTAATGGTAGATAATGGTAGATGAGTATTATGAGAAAAGTTTTTTCGCGACTTGTTATTTCTAGTACTTTTAACTCGGTTGGTCCGATAGTTTTTGGTTCTTGTGAGAAGCAGGATTATTATCAAAAAAGTTTTTGTGGAAATTACCCATTGTCTTGCTCACTGTATTTTTTTTAAATCTGTGAATACTATTAGAAATGACTCAAAAAGCTTAGGACAGTCTCCTAAGAACGTATTCCTGTAGCTACAACGGTTACGATACCTGCCCATACTGACCGTCTGAGTATCCGTTTTTTATCATTGAATAATGTTTTTCTAACAATTTCTGGGTAGATTTCTATGCCCCTTACACGGGTATAGATGAGGTATTCCTACACAAATCTCAAAACCGTAACGCCATAAAATTCATGAATAAATTATTGGGACTGTAAAATATGTTTTTTTTTCTCGTCGCAACCTAGAGGTAGAATGGGGCATCGGATTTTATACTCTATGATAACAGAAGCCCACCGTTCCGCGCGTGTAACATTATCAATGTTTGGATGAGCGGTTCTAGTGTAATATATACTTCAATGTTAATGTCCATCATAATCATTGTATTTCATGGATTATTTACAAAAATAACCATGAAAAGTATCATACATCATAATAACTTGCAGTTCACGCGCTTATACAGTGGCATTAATAACAATTTATTCCTCATTATATTCGTTGTGTTCAAATAATGGTGACTGCAACCAATTTGCGTGTGTTACACTCGGCTGCATACTGATTTCTCAGCATTAATATGTGTAACAGGTACATGAATGTCTTGTAAACTGTCTTTAGAACGTAACGAAAGCTTACATCACACGACATCTAAAAAGCAAATAACATGTCTTTTTTGTCCGCAAAGTATGCAACACATTAATGCGTATGCGTTTGGAACGACAATTTGATGCAATATTTACACCTATTTGTTTAATGTCGCATTTTCGCTTCTTATAATTGTTGTGTTTGTTACTGATGCCACTGTGTAGTGTTTGCGGGGCACAGCCGCGTGTCGTTAACTCTGGTTGTGTTGGTTCAGTTTGTGCCCGCAAGGATTGATGAACAGTTTCATGACCGTTTGGTAAGTCCCGTCACGTCCGACGTATTTTCATAACTGCAGCTTGTACACATAGCACGGTGTTGTTTGTTTTGGCCATCTGTCCCCGAACATTCAGTTTTTGATACCAATTCTCAAAACTCTCAAAAGCGATGTATCGCTGGAAATGTTTTTGAGATATCACAGAACTGATTGATATTTCCCTTGTCCCATGCTTTGTTCTCTTAGGCCTGGAAGCTTAAACTTTTATAGATTACTAGAGAGACTACTGAAGGTTTCAGCTATATAAAGTTTAAGCTTACAAGAGGTTATTAAATAATTAAATGAGTAGTAAATGTATATAGAAATGGGTTATGGTAACATGCATGTTTTTGCTTTCGTTTTTAGCTTTGCAACACAACAACTTACCACAGCGGATATAACTCAATATGTATCTTCATCTGGCATGTAAAATAACTTCATCCTGATTCTAGAAACGAAGAAATTGCTCTAGTCAACTAAACCCAATTGATAAATTGGACTAGGCGAATTGGTCGTCGTTTAAACGTGACTTGTCAACTGTGTCCTACATTTCACACAGTGCTTTGCCCTCCTTTGTCTTTAAAAGTACCTCATTGATGTGATATATCGTTAGACATGATATGAATATGTATTATGAAAGGAAAGAAATTATAGTATCCTTTTTGGCGCAGCCCCTTTTCTTGTTGGCCCGTTTAGTCGAATGCAAGTAGACCAAAAATACTCAAAGAGCGGAACAAAGTTTATAGTGGTCGTATTTTCATGGGAATTTTAGGGAATTCAACAAGAGGTAGGGAATAAAATTCAAAATCAAAATTCAACGCCTATGACTTCTTTTTTCTGAGTTTCTTGAAATTCGACTTCGGATATTTTCTATCAAATCGTATGCCTATAAAAACTTGCGACAGCAGTTTGCTTTCCGCCACCATTTCAGTCGAATCAATAGAAACGAACACAATTATGAAGAGAAGTCTGAACTCTTTGGACTCAAAAAAGTTTCATTAAAACCCGTTCGTTACAAATTTCGCTCCTCTTTTTTAAGCTAGTTGCATTCAACTAGTTTTTGCATGCGTTGTTTTTGGTACTTCTTTTCTTTTCAAATTATTTCTTATTTTGTTTTATCGAAGATTTTCTTATTCTTCCCAGTATGTTCTTAGTTGTTATTTAGATAGTTTAAAATGGCAATATTTGTTCCCAGGAATCCTTTGGCTCAAATGGAGGAAGAAAAGCGAGAACATGATCTTAAGATGAAGAAAATGGAAAGCGAAATGGAACAGGTCAGTACGCTATTAAATAAAATATTCAATGACACACATAATATAAAATCAGCATTATATTACACACATTTAGTACATACATTTACAATTTGGCTTAAAACTAGCGAGACACTGATTTTAATTATTTAGTTGGTCTGACGTTAATTAAAATCGCTTTTCATGTGACTAAGACAGTCCTAAGAAAAACGATTGAGTCTTAAGTTTGTGAGTGTTTTGTACTACGAGACACAAACTTTGAGAAACAGTTTAATGCATAAGCTTAAACGGGATTTCCTATTTAAGAATTCTAAGCACATTTCTAAGCCGATAACCATGGCCCATTGTAATCACGTAAATAAATTATAAGTGTGTCCTTCGCCACTATTATAGAGCACACTCATAATATTTGTTTATTTATAACCACTAGTAAGCAAGTCAATGTAACTTTATAGTCATTGTTATAACGTGTAAATTAGAACGATTGCCGAAAGTTGAATACCGACAAAGCTCAAATATCGAAAAGTTCAAAGAACTTTATTAGTCATTGATTTATGGTGTGCATCAGAATGGCGGGTGTAAGACTACAAATGGTCATGCTGTGCGTGAGAAGAATGTACGAGCAATGTACCGAATGTACGTAAAATTTGAAGCAGTGTACTATTTAAAAACTACTATTATTGGAAAAAGTATGTGAGCCGCCAATCTGCGGGCTTAGCATGACCCTATCTACTTCTACGAAGAATAGACAATCAAAGTGTCACAAGTTTCTAACGATCTTTGTCTAGGTCCTTATAACTGTAGACTATTTCAGAAGAATATTTCTTCTCAAACTGTCAAAATCACACTGGCAACAAACTTTCTACTCGACGGCCACAAATTATATACGATTATCCACAAAATCATGATTAGTTTAGAACGCATAACTGTGATAATTAAAAGAAAAACATAGCTATCTTCTCCTATTGTTCATCTTTTAGTTAATAGTCATGTCTATTCTTCCGTCGACAAATCGGTGCTCGTGCTAAGCCTGCTGATATCAGAATGGCGGGTGTATTCTAAATCTGACCGAATTACCAACATAGCAGCCAAGACATAGCAGCGTATGCTGGGCACAACTAGTTGCTAATAAATTGGACAGGCTGGAAATGCGAAGAATTTTTATTTTTTAAATTACTTTTTAACCGTTCATAGCATCTGGTTATGCTTTTATCGAGATAACGAACACTGCTCGTACATTGCTACTGTAGGGATTTTCACACTCACATAGTTGGTAATTTGTTCAGATCTAGAATACCCCCACTATTCTGACATTAGGTGTGCGGCTCACATACTTTTTCTAATAACAGTGGTTTTAAAATAGTATATTGCTACAAACTTCAAATTTTACGAACATTCGGATGCACACGGTTTATGCAGTGGTTTTTCATAAAACCCGATCTTCCAAAGGACTTTTCTTAATTTTTTATGCGCCTGCTTTATTATAAATGGTCCTGCATCTCAATAACGTTGTGCGTGTAGATTAGCGTCTAACTGCTTATCTCTGATACTACCTCTGTCGGACGCGATGCCTGGTGAGACGCCCACCAGTGAGTTAGAGTCCGCGACTAGATTCCCCTTAAAACCTTTTGCTGAGAAACTGCTCCATACCGTTAAATAAATTTCGCATCTTTGTTACGAATTTAGATGTATGTTCTTAAGGCTCCATAATTCAAATTTCTAACGTTCACACAAACACTTATTCACCTACAAAATCACCCGATTCACCTACACATTGACCAATATTCACCTACAAACTCACTACAATTACATATTCACCACTATTCACCTACAATTTCACTACAATTCACCTACAATTTCACTACAATTCACCTACAATTTCACTACAAATCACCACAGTTGACCAACACGTTCACCACCATTTACCTACACATTCACCACGTGTAGTTGGTCTACGGTTCCTAAACCTATCACATTTTGCTCCTAATTATAAGTAAGGTGCGTTGTTTATACCGAGCATAACATTATTGTGTGGATTATCTTCAGGTATTCGAGATGAAGGTCCGCGAGAAGCGCGCCAAGCTGAAGGAGTCCGAGGCGGAGCTGGCGCGGCGGCACGAGGCCACGCGGCGCGCGCTGGAGGCGCAGGCGCGCGAGCTGGACGAGCGCCAGCGCGCGCTGCACGCCGAGCGCGCCGCCTGGGAGCGCGACACGGGCCTGTCGCTGGACGACCTGCGGCGCCGCTCGCTGGAGGCCAACAGCAAGGAGTGCGTACTGTTTGTTTATTTACAAGCTTTTATTTACGGTTATCTGTCCCAGTGTCTGTCTGGAATGAAATCTTGCAACTTAAATTTGACCCTCTTCCCGGTTTGTGAAATTTTGTATGCATGTGTAAATCGGATGACAATGCCAATCTCATCGTCTCCTGATCCAGAGGTGCGGGTTGTTCGAAAAAAATACCGTGGCCTTTGGCACACAGGCAACTGAAGGAACACGAGTGGGTTTTGGTCAGTAAAAGTCTGACACGCCTTCCTGCTCCACCCAGAGCGGGAGAAGTTATTTGGTGATTACCAGTGATCGGAGTTGGTAGATTGATTTGGGGTCAATGAAATGGCACGTATATACAAGATGTTGTTTTGCATCCTCGTCAAATTTCAGGTAGTTGTCATAAAAGACATAAATAATCAATTGAAAGTACAGTACCGGGCAATAACTAATAAGCGCTGCTTTTTTTTGTTGTTGAAATTTAACAGTATTTCAGAATTAAACCCTTAATTCAATACAAATAAAAGAGAATCACTCGTCTACGCACACAGCGACAATGCAGCTGTGTGCGTGAGTGTCGACGTCTTACCTACGAACCAAATTCAAGCGTGCGCGACCGAGCGGCGAGCAATGAATGACTTGAGCGACCGGTAGCAATAATTTTACCTAATTTTATTTCGAAAATCACCTACATTATTGTCATAAATTTAGTTTGATAATTACCTCTTTTTAAGCATCATTAGAATACGGAAATCTTACTAATGACAGTAATACTAGTGCGCCAAAGAAAAGTTCACTGACCTGCACCCTAATTGCGTAACTCACGATTGATCATAATTGGTTTCGTCTTCACAGTTAAACAATATTCATTGCGTTATTTATGTTGTCGAACAGACACATTTTTCGAACTTAAGAAGCAATGGTTTAACAATCCGTTTCAAAACGATACAGATTATGATGAATCGTGAGTTACGCAATTAGGGTGCTGGTATCAGATGATTAATAAAATGTTCGTTTTGCTCTAATGCTATCGTTCAGCCTAAACTTTTCGTAATGATTTTGTTTTTATTTGTGGATTAAATTGGTTGATTTGAAATTTTCTTTACTACTTAACGGGCTTAGGACCGGTAATAATACCTACCTACCTTAGTTGATGTACCGATCTACTAAGTTTAAAAATGTTTTTTAGGTTTGATAGAAATGGAAAGATTTGCTAGTTAAGTGTAAGTAGGTGGTGATAAAAGTATCACCACCTACTTACACTTAACTAGCTCAATTTTATTAGTGTAAAAATAAGTTGATTTAAAATTTTTAACTACGCTAATAATACCTAAGAGTCGCTTTCGACTCTTAGGTATTATTAGCGTAGTTAAAAATTTAAAATCAACTTATTTTTACACTAATAAAATTGATTAAGTTATCAACGTATTTACAAAATGGACAAATAAATAAATTACCTACTTAAGTTACCCGGAGGAGTTGTTCAAAGTTGCCACCTTCACACTCTTGGCACAATCGAGCACGACGTAGCTGGTTTTCCTTTAGTTTACGTAACACTAACACATTCGTTTTAAAGTGTCGAAAGAATGATCCTTGCACGTACACTGTGGTGTGGTGCACTCCAAAGCGTCGACTAGCCTCCCGCGTGCTTGCCCGTGGTTCTCGCTGGAAGTATTCCAGGATGTCTTCCTGCAAGGCGACAGGCAGGCCTACCTACGCTGCCGCGAGCTTGAGCATGCGGGGGAACGTCAAACTACCGATGATCCCGCAGTCTCTGCGTAGCAGCCAGCATGACGCTCTGTGATGGGGGTTCCCGATCGGGAAACATTTCCGTGAACATTCGGATGGCTCCACGTAGGCTGTCTCCACTGATGGCATACAGGCGGACCATCTCCACCAACTCGACATTAGTGTAATTGTCCGTCATCTTGCACTTTGTATCGAATGACGTCTCAACAATTTACCGAGAACTGAGAAGCGCGCACGCACATTTCAGCGACATCAAACAGACTGTTGGTTCGGGGGCGGGCGGGGGGCCGCGCACGCGGCGCCTGAACGAACGATCGCGCAAGCGTTGTGAATGGATGTATTGTTTGCGTTTGTGTGTGAAAGCGCGGTTAGGCTAGTAACAGACGGGCCGCGTTTAAATACGGCTGGTTCACACTTACCGATTTTAGTAAACAGGAAAAAATATTTTAAAAAATACCTACCCATTTTATTGTTGATTTGGGTCGAGAATCATTAGCATAATAACGTCCTTGAATTTGACTAGGATGCAAATCAACATCTTGTATTAGTGTGGATATGCCTCCAGGATTCCGGGGATTTAGAAATAATTAAGATTTTTTTAAAGGAATTTCAAATGTAATGTGTAGAATAAAGAATACACCAATATGAATAAGAATTGTTTTTCTTATTCATATTGATGTCCCTTTTGCTGTCTTTTTAATAGTATATAGGTGATCAGCCTTATAAAGTAAAATAACTATGGCATGGCTAAACTTGAGTAAAAAAGTAGCAAATGTAAAGTGGGATTCTATTAATAATAGTTACTGTAGTGCGTGCGACGAAAGATTGGACTTACCTCTCCGCTATCCTACTGACGCACGGTTGTCGACGACAACAGGTGGCGGAAAGAGCAAGGGCAGCACGGGTCAAGCCTCATGTTTTCATAAATTTCTAATGTAGTAGTTTAATATTTGATTCAATCGCGTAAGTACCAAAATGAAATCCCGGAAAAAAGGCTTATCCATGTTGTGATTTCTATGACTATTCATGATGCGAGTACGTAAGATCAATCTACCTACTCCGATCACTGGTGATTACCCACAAAAAAAAAAAAAACATCTGATGATCGAGCCAGAAGGTGGGAACTATGTAATAAAGCGATGCAACACCATCGAGTTTGGGCTCATTTGGTTCGTCTTGATAAGGATTTTGGTCATAGACGATATCCAAGGTCTGACGATGAATCTAAAGGCAACCTGAGATGCGTTTATGGGAACTGGTTCTAAATAATGATAAAAATTGTAGTCAAATTCTGGCCTGACTGTAATTAGATTGCTATCGATATGCTAATAAGAAGAAATAATAAAAAAATAGATGGTTATTACTAAAAAAAATGGTTCTTACTAAGAAATGTCTGAATATAGACAGGAAACTAGTGACGCGCGTACGCTTTACTGATGTGCTAAGACACTGAAGTACGTAAGCTGGCCGGGACGCGCTGCTTTTAGATTCATGAACATAACTGATGAAACTCAGACAAACTACTTTCTCAAGAGCAATAATAATGATTATGGTTGATTTGATCTCTTTTTTGTACAGTAGTAACTAACGTCTATCTTTTCGTGTTCCAGGACTGTCGACGGCAAGGATAAGAAGGACAAGAAAAAGAAAGGTTTGTTTTAAACTCGCCCACAGTCTCGTCGGCCTCGCACCCACCGTTACTCAAGCGTAACTAACCTCGCGGCGCATTGGCGCCTATCATCGATCGAGTGCCGGCTCCCTCGGTCACAGTGCTTACATTTTGGTATCGAAATGAGGTCCGAGTACAAATAGAAGTTTGATTCCTAATATCGCGTTTTAAATTTTAAAATAACGAAACATGCCTTGGCGTTCTGCCTTTCATTATTCGTCAATACCGAATTACCCGAGTTGCTTCGATCGATGATTTTCTATAGCATAACTCTTATGCTAAATGAGATTCCGACCGCATTCTAGCGGGCTCCTGTTTAAAAACAAATCATACTCGATAAAATTAATTATGCCTATGATTACTGTGACTTTTCAAACATAATACTAGAATACTTTATGTATTTTAACTCTATTTCTTCTTGTAAAATAGATACTTAAATTCTTCAGATTGCTAGAATTGACAAGCCCTTAGTTTTTTAGGACTGACTGTACATAGCGTGAATAAATTGTTTGAGAAAAGGAATTCATGATTGATTGTATTAGAAATCTGGAGATTTGTTACATAATTTTTTATTTGTCGACCTAATTCTGGGTTATATAGTGCCATTTTCAGTGTTGTGACGAGTAACTGTACTGTCGTAAACACAAGTATTTGTCAAGTGAAAATTTCTTTATGTCGTCTGTTCAGCAATGTGTGCTCACAATAAGAGTTTGTCTCACTATTTACTTACTTGAAACTTGGACTTTGTATGTTGAGATTTCTCTGTGACTAAATCACTCTTTTGGTGACTGTTCTGTTTCTATATGGGTTATTATTATTACATGTCTTTTTTCACTTCTAATAAAGTTGGTTCAAAATTATTGGTAATCTAATAAAACAAAACCAAGTAAATAAAGCATTAACGCAAATAAGAAAAAGCGTGTGCCACTGAACCTCACTTGAAAATGTTTTGATGTTTGCCAAAAATATTGTAATTTACTATATTCTTGTAATGTTACGTCACGTATTGAGATTTTTTACGTCATTTGCAGATTGGTCTTTTAAGAGTGTCGCAACTGGAATAGTTATATAATAAGGACCATAGTCCGCACACGGCGCACTTAACTAATTAGTAAGTTATAGTTCTATGGGCTTAGCATAATTGACACAACGATTAATAAAGACTACAGGATGTTATAACTTTGTAACTGACATGCGTTGAGGAACTTAATACAAAATTTACCATGAGTCTACATTGTATGAGATTAATTTTGTATGTATTTTATTTATAAGACTTTTCCATGACAAAGCATTTATTATGATAAGTGAGGCCTAATTTTATACTTCTGTTTCCAAAGGTTTTTGTAAAACATACATACTATTTTATATGATTATTTATTATTTTTGGTGTTTGAAACTGTTTAGCTGCTAGCAGCGTTGGATTTAGCACAAACAATATTACAGCTTATGAGTAGACATGTACGTCCATAAAGATGCCAAATAGCTTGTAATAATGGTATACTTTAATTAAAGACGATTGCGTCATGGTTTACTGTATTTATTATATTATATGTTGAGTAACACTAGATAGACAACTCAATCAGAAACGTTATCGATTCAGCTCAATATCTGGGTATTTAACATAGGCACTAAAACTTTATCTTTACTGAAAAATGTAGCATAATAAAATCTTATACTTAATATTATAAATGCGAAAGGAAAATCTGTCTGTTGCCTGTTAACGCCTTGGCGGCTGAACGGATTTGGATGAAATTTGGCGCAAGGTTAGACTATGGCTATAACCATGTCGTGGACAAAACCTAGTTACAAAATAATAATATTTGAGAAGTATGTTTATCGCTTTATTTTTTTGTTATATTTGAAAGTAGAGAGAGAATACCGTAGCTATTCTTAAAGTCCGCATTAGGTAAATAAATACACCATTCAAAACATTAAAGTGAATTAGATAAGACATATTTTTTACTTGTATATCATTACAAAGTGTAATACGATTTCGGACTAACCGGTGCATTCGTACAC
This sequence comes from Polymixis flavicincta, assembly GCA_949987655.1. Lineage (NCBI taxonomy): Eukaryota > Metazoa > Arthropoda > Insecta > Lepidoptera > Noctuidae > Polymixis > Polymixis flavicincta. Next base: position 16,603,011 of record OX465173.1, read on the forward strand.
CAGTTGGAGGTTTGATCGCACGTTTGTTATAACTGTACAAAGTTATATTGTGCTTAGTGATATTAAAATATGCTCATAGTTCAGTTGTGAAATAGAATCTAACTCTAGCTAGTTGTTAGCGTTTCTTTATGGTAAGGGAATGATGTAAGGATCTCTCTCCAACAAGAATTGAGGAATGCTTGGAACGAAATAGTATTATAATCAATCTTTATTCATTAAATTGTCAATCTCGCATAAGATTCTTTGATCGAATTCAAATACACGCTATCTATAAAGTTACTCTTGTTTTAATATTTTTATAAGACTCATATTCAACACTATACCGCTTATCAGTCGGCTTATTTTAGGTTATGTAAATATTTTGTTTAGTTATTATTATTTTACGAGCAAAATATATATAATATCAGGTTATGTTACTGAATGACGCGTTATTTATGACACATGCATAATCTTTATTTAATCAGCATGCGATGTTTAAATAAATTTGTATTATTTCCTCCACTACAGTATTGACATCCGCGTTAAATTAGTACTTTAGGTCATAAGATTATGCTTAATTTTGTATTTTGTGTAGGGTTTCGGCCCACTACCATACACATATTTTGCTTAGTCATTACGATGGACTTGTGATGAGTGTTGGGAGAGGAAGGAGTTCAGACGATGTAATATATTGTACCTTTGAATAAATATAAATAAATACGTAATATATAGGAGTAGATCGTTTTATTTAAAACATTCACACTAACCACAGCATCAAGTAGGCGTGGGATCGCAATGAAACACAGATTCTCGTATGAATTCTCTTTTTATTTGGTGATGTAATAGATCACGTACACAGTGTTATTACATTCGTCGACCACATCAAAATACAATCATAAATTCACGAACAACCTCAAAATATTCTGTTATGTAAACAACGTTACTACATCTAGATATATTATTAAATATCTTTGGCAGCACTATGGAAAATATACTTCTACTTATAATAATGAAAATGCAACTTCAAATATATTATAACAATCACAACAGTTTATCGACAATACAATCTTAATACACAAAGTAACATTAAGTTAATTTAAAATATTCGACGATACGTGTTTTAACTATGACATCTCTTCACTGAATTTAATTCTATCAAAAATCATTTATTTACAATACCTATTCATTTTATCGGGGTTTTACTCCTTCAGGGTAATCAATTTACACATTACATGTACGAGAATAATAGAAAAAATATTTTGTAGTTATTATAACTAAGTATTTTCATATTTTGCACATCATTTTATGTGTGTTATAAGACGCCTTAATAAGTGTAGGTACATGGATTATTATTAATTAAATTAGACTGTTGATTTTTATATAATATTGCAGTTTATTATTTGTTATATTCGCGCCTTACATAGCAGTGATAATGAATTAGGCATTTAATTTTCGGAAGCTCAGTTTTTATTAGGTTAGATATTCCATATTTAATTATTAAATTTGGAAATTATAGCCATTTCTAGAGAATGTACCTGCGTTATTAATTGAAGTGCAAATAATATTTCCTTATGTTCTCTTATACCTAAATTGTCTCCTTGGTTAGATTGCTCAGCGTCGAGGTAGGTCAAACAGTTTACATCTCAGGCCATTCGTTCACTATTAGCTAATTGTATCGCGCTTGAAACCAATGTCTTCTGCGAAGTGATAACGCGCATGTAGCTGTAGGCAATCTCAAATTCAGCATGTATCCTACTATATCTAATTAAATAGAAGAATCTCTTGGTAAGGTCTCCTCCCTCAAAGTTCTGATCTATTATATTTATTATACCTTGTCTATATTATATCTTAACTTTATGTACATAATTATTTAGTATTTATGGTTACTATTTTGGTGTTCATTCGTGTTACTAAAGTTAATTACTATAAAAACGTTGAAATTATAGGACGTTGTACTAAATCTCGATAAGTATCTTGTAATATCACAAATCACTGTATCGCTAAACTCTACTTATACACTAACCGATAAATTATGATATCGTTATTGTGATGACCTTTAAGTAATTCACTATTATTTTATGATAGGGAATTCTCGTTGAAAATTTCTGTAACGGTGCTAATTAGCTAAACGCTAAAGTCTAAGCGAGGAGGCACAATGGCACAGCTATTGTATTCACGACCTACAATATACGTATGTATTACGATGATACTATGATTCATAAATTATACCATGTATTCGTTAACTTTTTACCATGAAATGACCGTGACGTAAGCAGTGACTGTTACTGTAGTGAGGCGGCGGGCTTCTCCTTGTCACTCAGTGTGGACCGACGAACGTTCGAAATTGGGATTCATGTTTAGATTCATATAGGGTTCAGTTTGATGATCAGTTGCGTATCTAATTTATTGCCTCGTCCAGAATTGTTTTGGCACAATTCATTCATGAATGACGTACAAAAATGACTGTCGATACTGCTATACGCATTCAGCAATACAATAAAGCCAACCAGCTTTAATTTAAATATCTTAACAGCCCTGCCTAGAGCATTCGCAACCATTGTTATCTTATAATTTTGTATAAAAGCAATATGTTTGTATATAATTAATTTATAGCCCATGAATCGATAAACATGTCACTCCACTAAACTTAGTGAAAAATCTTAATAAACTTAATTGTTATTAACAGTCAAAGCAGTTTACGCTAATCTTTGTTTCTAACGTTACGTGGCCACAAGTTCGATTCACAACTCTTCTTTATAAAGCTTTATCAAGCTCATTACATTAGTTATAATATTGTGGTAACTAATCTAATCATCTCTTATTACAATTGAAACTGGCTTACAAGTAATTATTAGTATTCTAGATTAATACATTAAGTACTATTAGGTAACTAAGAAGGCAATAAACAAGATTAAAGATTAGTTAAAGTAGTCAGTATCGTATTAGATAACAATTTCGTTAGATATAACTATAGATAATACGAAAGCCAACATCGTTCACGTTGTAAGTTTAGAAGAGTAAATGCTAAAAGTATATGAAACAAGCGAAGTGTTATATAGACCGGTGTAGCGTAAGTACGAGCACAGAAGACAGGCACCGCTGTGTCGGCGAGAAGCACAGTGATACGGTCGTAGCGGTGGCCAAGCGGCAGTACACTACGCGTAGTACAGTGAACTAATGAATAACTTGCGGCTGTCTTAACAATTACTTACGTACGTAAAATTGCGTCTATTATTTAAACGTATTAAGTAATTGTAGACACTCACACAGGAGTGCATTCGTGCTGTAGGTACCTACCTTCAATAGGTGGAGGATATAGAAGAACTACAATTTGCTACTATTAAATAACATCACGCCATGTTTCTCCGAAGGGTTGGGTAGAGGTATACCTAAAGTACACACACATTTCGTTCAATAGGGGGCGTGCTTATTGGTATCAACCGGGTACATATTCGGACTCAGGGTTGCTACTGAGATATTTCAGATTGGAAAACCCAATAACACTTTGTCCGACCTGAGAATCGAACCCAGGACCTCATGTCCAGCAGTAAACGCTTGCGACCACTAGACCAAAGTTATAAGAAATTGCTACAACTTGAGTAGATAGGTACCTACCTATGTATAGTATGCTTCATTGGACATTCCAACTAACATCATTATGGTTTTTGTGTTTTCAAATCTTCACATATGTAAATATAAACTACTGAACTGATCGTAGAGGTAGGCTCGCTCATATTTCTCTTCTTCTTTATTAACATTAAAGGTCTTAAAGACTAAATAACGACTTTGTCGTTTGTCTGTAGGCAGTTGAAACTATGACCTACAAACTGATATGTTCATAATTGCCGTCACACATTAGTTGATCAGCGGTGTCGCAGGCATGCTGGGCGATGCGCGTCTCCATGCAATGCCAGCCCTGAACACGTTGCAGCATGCATGAGCGGTCGTCACACGAGTACCCGCGTTCTGCGCCGGCGCGGCTCAAAGGCCGAGGGTCTATATAACACTGCGTTTCTGGGCGACGAGGGAGTTGCTGGAGCAACCACCAGAGTCAATTTCCCTCATCTTAACATTAAACATCCTCCCGTCAGAAAGATGACGTACGACATCCATTAACCACGGTACACACATGCAACACACATCTACCTATTTGTTCCGTTTCACAATCATGCAATGTATCAGCCGCACGCGCAGCCCGCTCAAGTAATGTCAATATGACCGTACGTATTCTACTGTTTGTACACGAATTCGTTGAAAGAGAAATGACCAAGAATGCGATAACATCGAATGCAAGAGTAACACTGTGTCGTTCTGAAGTATAATGTGGTAAAGTAGCATGTTCTGAAAATAATGTCGCCGCCGATGCCAAATGAAAGAGAAGCTGCCGTGCATAACGCAAATCAAAGTGCAACAGGACCACGGAGAGTGCAGTAGGGTGCGCAGAGAAGTAGGTAGCTTAGGTGTAAACAATAGTGAAGGACCAGTAGGTATATTTTATATTACATATAAGTAGATAAAAGTTAGTAGGGTTAGAAGTAGGTAGGTACTTATTATAACAGGTTTAACAGAGGGAAACTTAAAAAAATAGGCTTCTCTGTGTTGTTTACGTATTAATTGTAACAATGTGTAACATTATGAAAGTGTAACAAGTATTATATTTATTGTACGATTTCACTCTTCTTAATTATTGATCACAAATTGTTCTATTCGAGGCATTATCCACAATACCTATGACTGCAACTGTCTGTATATGTTTTTCTACTCTATCAATAAGTTAATAGCACTGGAATCTACGTTTGAGGAAAAATATAAGTAAATATTGTGGTGTTAACATTGAAGGCCCTGATTATAGTAACAAAGTTTTTATTTTATAATTATATTTATTACTTTCGATCCACAGCCAAATGCGTTGCGTCCGCACGCTTGCGATCTAGCATTAATAGTAAAAATACCAATGTCCATTTTCACGAACACCAGGAAACATCTAAATGAAGCCTAAATATTATTGACCTGATGGATTTTCAACTCTCGGCTCGGAGCGTTGAAAGCCGAATCAGTGCGTTTTTCATGCGTTTATTTAGGTGTTTCCTATTGTTAGGTAAAACAGGCATAAGAGTTAAGTTGAGAAGACGCTTTGTGTGTCGCAAGTGCTTTGCAGAAACTTACTTTGTATATCGTACTGTCCATCTTATTATTAATTAAATTGCTACAAATAATTAATTTATGACTGCTTATTTATGCGAGTCTGTTGTAATCATTTGTTAGCAAGGTTTGTCGGTGTTCAAGTACCACACGGAATAACATATAAATGCATTGTTTTAGGCATTGTTTAACAGTTACACATCATTTCATGTGGTCCCTAGTACCTGCACCGCACTAGAAGTACATAAAGCTGCACAGAATGCCATTCGTTGTGTATACGCCTCATTTTGTCTCATAAATCTTTCTTTTAATTCACTATCTTTCTAAGGATCCTTACGGGTGCGTACCTACTACCTACTTACTAATATTTGGTAGTAAGCCGATTTTGTAGGCCAAATCTAAGGTTCCAAATTTAAGATGGCTCCTCAATTCAGACGTTTGGATTGGGCCACATTAACATAGGTATGTTTGAGGATGATTCAAAGTAATTAAAATCTTGGCTTCTTATAAGTAAATTAGAAGTGTTAGTAGCTTATGTTCACCTTGAACAGATTTTCTATTGATACAGATTTATCTTATGGCAATAGATGCTATAGGGCCTTATGGCAGATACCCATATCTCGTTGCATTTTTCCTTAATATACATTTGCTGTGATTTAAAGACGTGTTTTAAATAGGTTGCTTACTTTCCGATAAACAGCGCGGTGTATGTATGAGTATAGATTGCAGAGTGACAATTAGGTACAGCATTTTTGTCATCTCAAATTCAGCAGTACCTACCTACAAAACCCTATTCCGTCGAACGATGACCTTAAATATTCCTATATTTTCAAAAATACCCGTCGGCGAGTTTTCTAATTCTAAGGTCCTCAATTTAAACGTTTCAATTGAGAATTTGTAGTACCTAAAGCCTTAAAACTTATGGTCGTTTTTAGGAACCTTAGGTCCTGTAACTTGTAAGGGTCTATCTCTAAATTCTTGGATTCGGCCTTCAAAATCGGTAAATTAACTATTTAATGTAGGTAGTCCTATCCGCGTATATTATACATACGCGATATTTCGGATACGGCTTCTCAATGTATGGGTACGGACACCTCTCTAGTTCCTATCTTGTTCTTCGTAAGTTGCAGATGCTGTCAGTCACACCATCAATGATATCAAATGATAATGTTAGCTCAATCACTAACCAATATCTTACTTGATGCATCCAGCTCGTTTATTTTAAAGGCATTGTAGGACAGTTTTATGTGCATCAGCGCGGTGTCGGTTCTTCCGACGTCAGGCGACGAGTTGTTCGAAGACGTTTATGTCTTTAAAACAAGAGGAAGCTGACCCTGGTCCGGCGCGCGTCGCCCTTGCCGCGCCGGCCCATGCCGTACTGTCACATGGCCGTGTCGGAACTGCTGCCACCCGGCTTGGCGTCGCCGCCCACGCCTCCGCCTCCCTCCTCCTCCCGCGCTTGCCGCCCGCCTGCCGCCGCGCCCGCCGTCAGACCCGTGAAGTCCAGGTTGTACTGTATACCATCATAACACACTAGTTAGCAGAATTGTAAGTGTTAACCAAGGACTAGCGACAGGAACAAGAGACTTTTTCAGCTAGAAAAAGTCCCTTCCTCATGACCAAAACAGTAACTCGCATATTTTTTTAGGCAAATATGGTTTTGATAGATCTCATGTTTAGACTTTGAAATCACACAAATCTAAAATAAAAATCAAATTTTCTCAATATGACAAGAAACACCATGCTCGCGAATCAATTTGCGGTATATTTAATAATTTGAATTTTTTAAATTCACGATTAAATCAAATTGAAGTGAAAGGAATGTAAGGGGGAAGTTATTTAATTACTTAATGAAAATTAGAGACCAAGTGTGTTGGTTTTAATTGACATTAGATAAATTGTAGCAAAATTACTTAAAAGAGAAAAAATACTGATTCACTTAAAGATCATATTCGGTTTATGAACTTAAAAGTGAATAATTAATTAAAATACCACACAGATGCTAATCTAATAATAATAATAAGTTATCAATTGCAATATCACACCAACAACATTAATAATAGCTATGGGTTACCAAACAATGCTACACTAAATCCACGGTTAGTAAATGATCAGTTTGTTAATGATTTGCATTGGGTACAAACTGAACTGTTAAACAAAACCACAATTCTGAATCCACAAATACCTACTTCAACCATTCAGTACACTATTTTCACTCTTATACGTGGATGCTTTTTGTAAATTTGGCTTCCAATGCATAGGAACTCTCTCAGGCATACATAGGGAATACTGAAAATAAATGTAACAAATAACACATAAATAAAAGGAAAATGAGACATGGAAAAAGCATAAATAAAGAGGTAATAATAACTGATAGGCTGGCTGGACATCAAGAAAAGACAAGTTTAAATACACATAGGTACCAGGGCAGCTCCGACGTGGGAATGTGTAGCTTTCCCCGTAGAGCACAGATTCTAGCTGGCTCAAAAAACTTGTATGAAAGAGGTAGGTTGGTATTAGCTTAGATATGTATTTATGAAGAAATATTTTCGTATGGGCATGATTATTATTAACATGCTCAGGTAAACTACGTATACACAGGAACACATATAGATACATGAATATGGTGATGAGATATATGCGGTGCAAGATAGAGACAGACCGAGTCGTCCCGCGTCTGTGCTGAAGTTTTGTTTATCGCTTTGTCCAGCGGAATAAGGCCCTGGTGTGGACGGAACCACCCGGTGCATGGAGGAAGGAAAAAAAGATATAAAAATAAATACAACAATAAACAGTAAGTAAAAGTGGGATTCTTCATATTTAAACTGCTCTATTACTATATGTATAAAACTAATATTCTATTCAACTAATGAGATTTATTCTTGTTGCTATTGAAGTAAATTTTTTGAATCTTCACAAATAAATGTGTCTTTAAGAGGTATTAAGCAAATGGCAACCAAGAATAAATCCCGTATTTTTAATCACACTGTTTCACCGTTTTCCCGAAACTAACAATCACGAATGAAATATAATCTTTAAAGTACTTAACAGGTGCAACACTCTGGTGCCTTTTAACCACTCCCACACGGGCCTCCCACGGCAAAGGTACCTAAGGAACATTATGTTCCAATGCACTAAAATCTTTACATTTCCTAGAAAAATTTACTAAACTGTCAAAATGTGCGATGTGTTGCTCGAAAAAGAAATTGAAAAATATAGTATTGTATAGGTAGTCAAATAGATTTAAGGAATGAGCGGTCACCTTGTTCGCGCAATCGAAACATGTAGTGACGACTTTACTAATAACGTTCATAAGATGTTTGGTCTCCTGTATAACGTTGTCTACTTTGCTGAAGGTGGCTGCGCGCCCAACCGTCGGCTCTTTCACTGTGAATTGTAGCTGTTGCACATACGTTGGAACCTTATCAAGATGCTCTAGAAGTTCTTTTTTTGTTGCTCCCGCGGGTACCTTAAAATATATTTTATATGATAGATACATACATATACCATTTAACTATGGAGGTTTTGCATGCGTATTATTGGTTTACCTGATAAGAAAACTGTCGCACAATTTTATAAAGTCTATTGGCTTCCTCCGCGAAATATTCCGCTTGTGTGAAGAGGTCTTGAGTAGTGTTTAGACGGCCTTCACCTTTTGTGAATTGGTACATAGCGAAGGCCATGGAAGACATATTTTTTGCCCTGTAATTTGTTAAGGTTATATTCAAATCCGAAGTTATATGAAATTATTATGTATATTATATGACTGGTTATTGTGATCCCTACCTCTTCACAATATCGTTGTTTTCGTCGGCAGCTGCGCCCTGCCATTTTTCAGTCTCAGCATCCATTTCAGAGGACATCATTTTCATTTCTAAACCAGACTTCGCGATCTTTGCTTGCTCGTCAGAATCCAATCTTACTGCTTTCAGAGGTTTGCTTGTTGTCCCGTGTTTCTATGAATTAATTGGCATCAATATTACGTGCACACAGATTGCTCATTTGGATGTTATGTGAGTTTCGGATTTGAGTACCTACCTAACATAAATATAAAGTGTTGGTCCGTGCCTACTTAAAGGTCTCAAGTGGCATAGGAAGCACGTATTGTTTACACAAATTGAATACCAAAATCATTCGCAATTCCAGCATATTTCTACCATACTATGTATTTATGCTGTTATTCGGATTCACACAGCATTTACTTATCTAGGCTCCTGTTAACTTGTTTGTTAAAATAAAAACGCTTTGCATTTCGCACATTTCTACTGCGTGAATCACATGTTCGTTCCGTATCAAAAACATTAAAATGTTGTAAAATGTATTAAACAGTAGCCTAGATAAGGTACATTGTCTAGTTACAGATTATAAATCTGCGGTTGGCGGCGCGACGGGCAATATCAGTGGTATGGTACCTTTACTTGATACCTTCGTTGTGAGAGCAGTTGAATGAGTGTCGGTCACAATTGAATTCACTCCATAAAATATCAACGTACGTTTGCTGAAATCCAATGTAAAAAAACTTTTTTCAAAAAAATATCAACCGACTTCCAAAAAAACACTACAAAGTGCAAAATAACTTTAATTTCGGAAGTCGGTGACTTTGGACGTGTAGGTATTTTAATTCTTTGTCACCGCCTTCCGAAATTAAAGTTATTTTGCACTTTGTAGTGTTTTTTTGGAAGTCGGTTGATATTTTTTTGAAAAAAGTTTTTATTTTTATCTTTTTAGTTACCTACGCCACACCAATTCGAAATTTCATCATCCTCAGGGTCAAAACAATGCATATTTATGCGATAGCCGCATTCGCGGTTGATTTGCTGTAAAGTTTTGAAGAGTTCCGTTGTCTGTCTCCAAAACGCATCATCAGATCTATATGAAATTTATATGGGACCATTTCGGAACAAACCCCTTTCGAACAAAAAAATAATTTTGCAAATCCGTCTATATACGACGGAGTTATGCCCGAACATACATAAAAAAAAAAAAAAAAAAAATATAAACATGTCGAATTGATAACCTCCTTCTTTTTGAAGTCGGTTAAAAATGTGTGTTATCAGTATATATGTGCTGCACTTACTCCTGGCCTCGGCAAGCTGCTGTACTGCTGCTTGTCGGGTCTGTCGTCCGTGAGGTCGAGCAGCTCGCGGGCCAGCCGCGCGGCGTCGGCCAGCAGCCACGCCCACATGTCCACGAACACGTCAAGGTTCTCCCGCGCGGCCGTGCTGCCCGGGTGCGCCGCCAGTGTCCGCGCCGCCGTTACCACTTGCGGACCGTATATCCTAAGGTTTATTTCCGCAAACTTTGCACTCACTTGCAGAGTCTCCGACAAAGCTATATGCCTGAGTAATTTGCAAACCTGTTGATTAAAATATATACTTACACGTATGTCGATTCTACAGATTCGTGCCCATTTTAAATTAGGATTCTTGATGTTACCTCTATAATGTGATCTAATTGTTCATGGAGCCGGCTGGCTATATTGTGCAGTCTCTCTGATTCTCTCTCACCACAGGAACTAGCTGCAGGGAAAAACACTATGTTGTTCTCATAGATTCATTGTACGAAAATCTATCAAACAGCATTTAATTAAAACGGAGCCATTGTTTGGTGAAAAAGCTGTTATTAGGACATGCAAATCGTTAAAATAATTAGTTAGGACAATACTCTATACCTGCTTGTTTACCTATATATGCTAGGTCGGAGGCGAGTCTTTTCGCTTCGTCAGCGAGGGGGGCGAGGTCTCGCGCTTGATCGCGCGCTGCAGCGACTAGCGCGCGTTCAAGCTCCGACGCGGCGCTGGTGGCACCCGTGCACGCGCTCTCCAGTGCCGTCGCAGTACCGTTGACACCTTGCTCTTCCTGAATTATGCACTCTTAATAAAATCTTTATACGAGATGATCATAAGAAATGACAGTGGTAGCTTACCAGCGATACAGCGACGGCAACTAATCTCTCTAATTCGTAAGCTATTCTTTCGGCGAGGGCTAGTATCCGTTGTCGATGTTCGTGCGAGGTGTAGGCAGAGTCGGTGAAGTCGTGCGTGCGCTCGACGAGCGCGCGCAGCGTGGACGCGAGCGAGCGCCGGCGCGGCAGGTCGGCACCGCCGCGGGCGCGCGCTGTCCGCACCTGCCCCGTGAGACCGCGCAGCGCGCCCAGCGCGGTGCCCGCCTCCCATTGCGCAGCCTAAACATTTACTAAATTTTAGTACAAAACACAAAATATAGAAATCTTCGAACTAGGTATTTGAAAGTAGCAGATTCCTACCTTAACACTTATCTAATCACGGGACAACTAAATACCTAAGGTATAGAAAATAGGTGTTTTTAGCTTCGATTAAAGTGGAAAATATGTTTTATTGAGAATTTATTTAGTGAAAGAAAAAAGTGCTTTGTTATCTAAAAAGCGTAAATGACTAGGTATCACGTTTAAGGTCTACATCACATACCTACCTACTTCAAAATTTTGCAGGCTTAACATAAGTAGTTTTACTCACCACTGTCGAGCTCAGGGGACATCTACCACCACCTCTTAGAGCCTTTATTATATTTAAGCCTTACTTTGTGATTCGTAGTATTCGTACCATGACGTCCTTAAAGCAAGCTTAGGTATGTAGCTACTATTTCCGGTACAATGTTGTTTTGATGACGTCACTTCTAAAACTTCATTCAGTTCGTACCGCAAAGTCATGGTACGAATACGATTAAAATTAATATAAACTTGAAACAAAACTTTCTTGAAACAAGATTGTTTTGTTAAAGGTGGTGGCAGGGCCCCAGCACTCAGTTTTCAATTTGACCTAAACGCTGAAAGTTAGTATACCTACGTACGTACCTATAGAGTTAGTTACGTAGCGGGAAGCTTAGCCAGGCCTTTATTAGCTAAGCTGTTTGGAGCGTGGTCGTTAGCAGAATTTGTGAGTAAAAAAACATTTTGAATCATTAGAGTCTAGAGCTAAGTATATAAAATACAGGTGCTCTTTACTTATAACAAGTTTAAAGCACTGAATGCTTCCTCAAGTCCAAATATAAATAAGTCCTGAAATATAAATGAGAACAATAGAGTAGATATTGATAGCGATCGAAATCATTAGTCCACTTACTACATTTAATCATGTCTATAGTAAATAAAAAATAATTAATTTATTATTAATATTAAGGCCACCTTGCATCACAAATCGTACTCATACGTTTTAAAACATCGCTCTGTTTCTGACAATCATTTTATTGAAGATGACAGAGACAGAATGAAGTTTGTGTTTAGCGCTAAATGCATTTCGATGGTCATACATTGACACCTCGTACTGCAATTTGTCAAATTTTACGGGAGAGGGAAAAAAACTGCATAGTTTCGAAAATAAATTCAAATAAAAGAGTAGTGGGTAGGTAATCGAATTCTTTATTGATATAATCTAAAACAATTAAATGTCCACATGGGTTTTTCAATAAATTTGCGCTTAATTTAAAAATGTTTGTTAAACATCACTCATTTTGCGAAAAGGGTTACGAGTTGTCAACGTATGACCATCGATTTAGAGATTTGTTGAGCAAGTGGGCCTAAGAGTGGGAAAAAAAATAAAATCATTTCACAATACAAATAGGTAGGTAAAGTATGAGGAAGCAAATTTCAGGAAACTAAACATACAAATTAATCACAAAACATTATTAAAAATAAAGCATACAAGAGAACAATCTAGTGCTTATTATGTACAATAACAATGATTTCTTACATAAAAATGACTACCTGCGTTTAATAAACTGATACCTGTTCATGACTATCCGAGAAAGGTTTCATCTACAAGAAAAGAAATAAAAGAGTGTTTATGTTCGAAGAATACGCATCAGAAAGTGTCACAGAGTAACTGAGAGTCATAGCAGTCAGTGGAAGAAATATAAAACATCTCGATTTTTAGAAATAAACATGAGTTGATTTTTCCATGCTTTGCTTAGCTGTGGTTTGTAGGCTGAAATTTTCAGTAACAAAAATAAGCACTTACCTATTTCGTGTATTTTCATAGGTAGGTACAAAAGTGTTTTAAATCAAGAGAAGAGAACCTGCAGAGTTATGAAATGGGAGGTCTGCAAAAATTGGGAATTAAACCCTGCTCACATTGTTTACCCTATTCATCATACATTTTGATAAAACGATCCCGGGGTAATTAAATCAAAATCAAAAAATCAAAAGTCATTTATTCAAATTAGGCTGAGAATCAGCACTATTCGAACGTCAAAACACATAAGACTGTCCCCCAAAACGCCCACCCTTCACCACTTCCTAGTGCTTTAGCTGGGATTATGTCAGATAACTAAATATTTATAGTAGAGTCAAATAACTGCTATAATAATTCATTTATTTTCAGTCCATTACATTAAATTATTGCTAACATTAAATTATTGGAATCGCAATGGGCTGCCAAAATTGATAGGTCGTTGAATTATTGGCGCAGGTTTGCAGTGATTTTGTCAATAATTATAAAGTAAAAGTTCGATCGTTTGCCATTTTAAATGTGTTACGAGATTACTCCGCTGATCTGTAATCAGCTAGGTAAAGTTAGCCGACAATGTTCCCGTTAGTTTGTACATACACACGTATAATGTACGTAGGTATCCTGTTCCGGCGTCCGGGCTGTCGTGGACTACGGAAGCCTCTCCAGTGTCTCTCTCATGTAATACTAGCACTACACGCGCGAGTGTGCGACTTCGTTCGCGTGGTTCGTATTTTCCCATACAAATTTCAACTCCCTCATCCTATTCTAAATTTCACCCCTTTTCAGAGTATAATGTCTTAGAATTACTTAGCAAATCATTGAAAAAATGTATGATAATCAATTACTGTGTTTTTCATTCCACTACTTTCTAACCACCCTGTAAAGGCACCCGCAGACAGGCGCGACGCGACTCTGGTAAAACAATTTCTATGAATACTTCGTGGAAATTGTCCTACCGAAGTACCGTAGCGGAGTCACATCGCGGGAGCCTTGATTCTTCATTTTTGTCTGGGCTGTGTGCGTAATTGTCGCAAAGGTGACAAAACTAGTTACGTCTTGGAAGAAATACGTTGATATACTACAAGTCACCCGGTAAAGATAGAGCGCAACACTGTATCAGAGAGCCTTTTAAGTTTGCGATTTAACCGCGATTGTTATTATAATTTATCTTTTAGAACATCAAAAAAACATTTCCTCATGGCATAGGCGAATCGAAATCGTATCTAATCGCTTTGAAAAATTAATGAATATCCGTACATAGGTTCCGTGTGGTGCCGGATGTAAAGAATAGCAACATCCCATCTCTTCCCGTGGGTATCGTAAGAGGCGACAAAGGGACTTACTAGAGAACGGACAGCAGCGTTCTCTATGCATTTTACCACCATACTGCGATCGCCAACCCGCCTGCCAAGCATGGCGATTATGGCAAACGCCTCCAAATTGGGGGAGGCCTATGTTCAACAGTGGACGTCTTTCGGCTGAAATGATGACATAGGTATATGACCCCAGATATGTGACACACTTAGGTAGATACCTGCCTATAACCTACCAATGTAAGGTGCAAACCGAATTATTTATCATACATAAGTGCTCATATCCAGCTTACATCAGCAGTAGGTATGTAGGTATGATCCATTTACCTATAATATATGAACGTAACAACAATTTCCAATAACGTGTGTCGACTACCCTCCGGAACGTGCTTAGTGGTGCGTGTCTCTCCGCTAAACTTGTTTAGACGAGGACATGTTCTAGTTGGCAAATGTTTGCACTTGTGGCGCCTTACCCAATGGTTCCTTGGCTTTCATCGCTTTATGCGCTATAACATAAATAAAAAATGCAGTTGGAATTTTGTCCCGATTTTTAACCGTTGCGGGCATGAAATTCAGATATTCTCATTATTCGCTGAAGCTTTTTGTTCGCTTTCTGTGTTCACAAAAACTCGGCTATCTGTGAAAATCTGTCAATTTTTCGTGAAATGTTTCAAACACAGCACGTTTTGATTGTCCTTTATATGCCCGACGCTAATAATGTTGGGAGTTTTATGTCCGCCTCGAAAGTTGAAAATAAAATAATTAGTTTGTTCAAATTAATAAATACTGTAAGCCGCCCTAATGGGTTGTTTTTTGAGTTACCATAACCTAACTATAAGATCTACTGTATCACCAAAGATGACACTGATACATACTTTGATTTTGACTTTTATTTGAACATTTATTTAGGTGTTGCCTAGCTTAAGTGAAAACGGGCATTAAAGTTCTAGGATAGATTTCTTACAAAGGAAAAGTTTTTAAGTGAAGATAAACTTCAGCGAAAGTTAGCTTCAACGTATTATTTTCATGCCGTCTTTTGCATATAACAATGGAAAGTTAAAACAAAGAATCTGATATCTCTTTCTCAGTGGCGTAAGTATACATCTACATATATATCTACTGTCAGAGGGATTTCAGATTCTTTCAATCACCGCATCGCACCAGAGCCTGATCACCTGTGCGGTAATTATCTTTCATCCATTGTTTCATGGGTTTGTAAAATTTCTCTGCTTGTAAATAGCTCTATGAACTTGGGTGAAACGCAACTACCCAGCTCTGGTATGAGGGCCTTCAGCGAAGAGGAAAAAAGCCCCCGTTTTATCTCTCCAGCGGGATTTAATCCAAATTCAAGTACGAAAGCCAAATTGTGTTCGAAAAACTTTTATTTGGCACTTTTGCATGAAACTACACTGACTTAAGTATAATACTCGTATGCACTTACATAGTGCCTCCGCTGCCTCACTAGTTACCTTTTTGGTCGCCAGAGCCGGTAGCCATGTTACCATGGGTTTTGATGGGACCTCAAGTTCTACTAAGGTTTTACATAAAGGGGAGGGTTGCAAGGTTTTGTTTTTTATCTCAAAGCGAGGCGCGCTTTACATTTGGCAAAGACTTACACAGGTGTACAAAGACGCTGTGATTGTCTGTGTAAGCGCAGGAGTTCTCAGTACCGTCAGAGCCAATGGCGAAGTCGGAACTATGTATGTATGCATGTTTTGTGCTGACGCTACTCATTCACAGCGTGTTTCTACATTTGGTTACCACAAGTAAAACGCACGTCGCTTCATGAGACAAAAAATATTGTAAAATGCATTGTGGAGTTATTTGGTATATTCCTATAGGTATTTTAACACAACAATATTTATACCTAAATACACCCATTTTTTACGCCCAGTCTTAGAATTTGTAAGTAGGAAAAATTATTGAAAAATTACAGTGTTTAAGTTGGCACCTCAATTCAAACGTCTTCTATTAACTTCACTTCTACAAACGTCCTTACAGTGTTCTACTACCACTGAATGATAACACGTCGCCCTATGGGTATTGTGATTAAGCAATAAAGTTGTAATGTAGTCGTAAACCAAATTCATTCAACCATACGCATACATTCGTGAATCGGGATCATTCCCGCGGGAATACACGACGCAGAATATACGGTGTTTGAAGTCACGGATTGTGGACATAATTTACTGCATCTATTGTTACCCCAACGCCTAACTGTGCCACGCAATTTATGTCCCTACCTATATTTTCATGAAAGCTTCTCCGTGGTTTCATTGAGTTGCTGTAGGATTTGTAAAGGATGGGTCGAATAAATATAAATTTTTACTGTCACACAAGGGTAAAGTAGCAATTATCAGAGGCTATAAAATGTTTTGTATAGGTAAAAAAAATCTCATTGTGTAATTTTTTAGGTTAACTTTGTGTAACTAGAAAAATGTAAACTAAATGAATTCGCGATTATTTGTATAATTCTAGCTACATTAGCCAGATAAAAGCACACACTCGTAACCCAAAGCCGTCGAAAACAGATAGTCAACGTAGCCCAAATCGGATCAGAAATTCTAGCAATTTTCGTGCGAGGCTAATTTCGCCTTTTGGCCTCATTAGCATTTCAGAGCTCCCTTAACAAATGTCAGCAGGGTCAAGAAGAAATATTAGTGTATTTGAAAATGTTGGAGTGAGACATCAAACCTCATGGGTGCTTGGCTCCTCGTGTCCTGGCAGGCCGTCCCTCACGACGTAGTGGATCAGGTCCATGGCTCTCCTCATCTGACAGAACACCGTGTCCCTGTTCTCCCGTGCTGACGCGCTTGATGGGTGCCTCATGCAGGTCTGTTTATGACAAAATACTTTTAAGTAAGTTACATTCGTTTAAAATTCAACGCTTGGTGAATATATTTATTAATATTTGTAAGTAGGTACTTCGTTAGAAAACCGATTATGAAGACGTCAGACGGCTTCATTGTAATTTGTGCTTTTAATTACATAGTAAAAATTGAGATAAATGTCGCTATTGAAATAGCGATAATACGAGTAGTAAGTGCCTACTGTAATAACCACCAAAAACAGTGGTTTTAAAATCAACTAAGATTCTACTATGCTACGGAAATCTGAATAAATGGTAGGACTATCTTGACCTAAAACTCGCCATTGTTTCATGCCAACGCGGTGCTCGGAAGCCCCAGGCTGAACAAATATTTAGCTAGTCTCAAGACAAAGTGACTGCGGTGCAAACCTCGTCTCGACCATGAATGAAACCCCATCAGTTACCAGTGGGTCGTAAAGGGCGACAGTAAACCAGGAGGGCAGTAGCTTTTCAAGAACGTTAGCTAGTAGATAGTTACGGGTAATAAAAACCACAGTTTTTCAAATCCACCGAAGTTAGTAAAATACACTAGGAGTTTCTGCGCATCTAGTTGATTGCATGCACATATTGGTAATGGCTTCATTCATGTTTACCTTTTCTTGTAAAACATTACTAATTTCAGTTCAAAGTTAAAGAAGTAAAATATTACGAAACTATGTCAAACAATTTGCTCAGTTTACAATGTCTAATGCTGTTTCATCTTAGTTAAAAGCCAATTACATCGTCCTCCCGGTGCCTCGACATCCTGTCCGGAGCAATATTTAACTGATTTAAAAAAAAGGGAGGAATTTCTGCATTTGGCAGAAGTTCTCATGTTACCAAAAAGCGTGATGCCCGCTCCATGCGACTTTCTCTTTGCCTGTCTCTTTCTATTATATAGGTACGAGTGTGTGCGTGCGAGTCTTGCTTATGGAAGTTCGTTTTTGACGGTGGTTATTTGGAAGTTTGGAAATAAGTTTGAACAATCCCTATAGCAATTTGCTTTTGTTTGCCGTTCCTAAAATCGGTCAGTGGCTTATAGTGCTAATGGCAAGTTGTCAGTCGCTATTGTGGCGGCCTACATATTGCGGTCGCCTTCTGCAAATAGTATTGATCCAAATATGAACACGACAGTTTAGGCACACGAACATTATGAGAACACACTTATATCGCCAAACCCTACTATGAATAGGTACCTACGTTAGAATAGTTCACACTCAATATAAATTACTTTGCGGAGTACCTATACGATCACGGCACGAAGTTTGTGCATTTATACCTCTGGCTTACAGTCATACTTGGCGGAAGGGTACGGGAAATACAACATATCTGCAAACTTGTGCACATATAGTTGCGAAGGATTAAATTGTTCTACCTACTCCAATTAATTATTATTCTAATGAAATACTGCAACGTGCTGTTTGAAACGGCACGTCACGACTTCGGAAGGCAGGAAGGCTCTTCACTGAGATTTCAAAAAAGGACACATTTATGTCTATTTATAGTTAACTGTGTACTTTGCGGCACCAGTGCGGAAATGCAAACTTAAGAAATCACGCGTACTAAACACACTGCAATTATTATGAACCATTTTAGAAACAAGTAGGTTGAAAAAGATCTCGATCAATGTCGAACATTTAATATAGAGCGGTGGAAAAATGAAAAGTCTTGTAAAATATGTCATGTGAATTGTTGGCATCGGCGTGCCGCGCGGTCGACAGTCGCACGGAAGCGCTGACAAATTGCTAGCTTTGCCATCGCACAGCTGACCGCGATTGTTCACTCACCCTTCTCATGACACACTTGACACTGCAATATATGGCAAGCTACGTCTGTACTTTTTACTATTAAACGTATGAGAAATGGGTGAGTGCATAAACCCCGATGTCAGAAACAACGCTTTGTGGTTTCGAATTGGGTTTGGAACCTACATAATTGACAGGAGGAGCGGTGGCCAAGCGACGGAGCTACCTAATTTATGCGAGCCACGGGACACACACACACACACCGGACACTCGGATTGAAAATTTATTATTGCTCATTGGTGTTAATAACGGGCCCTCTTACATAAAAGTGTTTTATTAAGGGATTTCCAATTCAATGATTGTGCACACGAGTTTAATCTGATTTGGCGATCCAGGTTCAACGTGACGAGTTGAGAACACACATACAAAGACGAAACGAATGACGAGGAGAGCCGACCCTAATTGAAATGGGATATGGCTAGGCAAAGAGAGACTGGACCATACCTGGGTACCTCCTGGTAACGGGGATATTGAAGGTCCAACATTTTTGTTTTCACGTTTCTTTTCGAAACCAAGTTTTAAATGTTAAAGACTCACGATATTATAACAACACTTCCCCATACTTTCAATATGCCTGTGTAGGTACTAAAATTCTAACGAAACCTAAAGAAGGAATAATTAACCTATTTCCGTGGTTGCATTTACATTGAACATGTAATTTGTTAGACCTTTTTACGAGAGTTGCTAACGAGTTTCCGTAAATGAGCAATGTTGGTTGAAAGTTAAAATGTCGCGTTACCTTGGAGGAGGTGAGTAGCATCAGAGTGGACCGCTCGAGGACGTTTCTTGCTGCGGCCACTTGTGCTCTTCTCCTCTCGTCGCGCAGGTCTGCTCGTCTCTCCGCCGTGAGCCTCGCTAGCTCCACCATACCTCCGCCAAACTCCGTGAACGCGCGCACAAACTCCGCGAAGTTCGACACCGACTCCAACCGGTCCAGGGTTCGCGCCACCTGTCGCATAAAACACGCAATAACAACTGAAGCAAGAACAAGGTTATTGCGTCGAGCCAACAAACTACGGACAAAGTTATCCCACGAAGCCTCGAAATACTGTAATAGATACCTGCCGCATGATATCGACATACGTTGCTACACAATAGGTACACATTCATGCAGTGCGCCACTTCGACTAACTCACGAAGTTATCCTAAAACTTTGCGAATTTACAAATTCTATTTCGTATGTGGTCCTATATGTCTATTTAACTTGAAGAAGCCATAATGGCGCCAGTTAATTACGATCATTCGAATGTCGAAGTTATTTGAGAAAAAATAATCTTTTTGTTAACTTAGCATTGATGACTCTGATTACATTGAAAACATTTTAAATAGGTAATTGCATGGCCTTTATTTTCGATGTATTAAAGGACAATTTGGTCACAAAACATAAATACGAATCAAACGAACCGGTGAGTGAAGTTCGATGTTAAATATATCTGAACTTGTCGGTATTACCGTAACCGACATATAGGTCAAGGCCTTCCTTCGGACGGAATAAAGCTGGGAGGTAGAACATTGATCTACGAGTAATTCAGGTTGGATGGCATTTCCATATAACTTTGTCTATTAATCGCTTACAATTAGAAGATAGCAGATTACAATCGGTATCGGTACTATCGGTAGCTTAACTGCGGTTTAATTTGCTTGATTACATTCGATTTCTCTTTAAACACTAACCCCCAGAATTATAAACGTTACTCAAAGTTAAGCAATGATTAGCGTCTGTATAACCATACATTTATGACGTTTAATCGTCTCTGAATTTTCAGCAACATTTATGAATAGGTAAGAGGGTAACAGTTTAGAAAGTGGCTCATGATATCACATATTCCAAGATCTGACAAGGCATGCTTTTTGCGAATATTTCGTGATTCAACACTTGTATTTCAATGCCGTGACTATCTTTAAACGAGGCGAGTTATTAACGTGGTATTAACATGTTTATGATTGGTTGCATCGTGTATGGATCGCCCCTGATCGACACAAGTCCTGTGAGGCTGTGACATTCTGGCTACTCATTGGTGATTTGAGTTTGTAACTGGTTTTGTTTGAGTTGCGTCGGACGACGGACTCTTTAATCTAAAAATACTACGTAGTATGGCCACCAAGAAACGGAAGACAAAATGAAAGGTAAAGATTTCTACTGCGTAAATGTAATTTCTACGGGGCGATAACTGGGCACGCCACGATTGCGGCGGTAAGTCCCCTCTTTGAGGAGTGGTTTGAGAGGCGGC
The DNA here is from genome assembly GCA_949987655.1 of Polymixis flavicincta. Taxonomy (NCBI): domain Eukaryota; kingdom Metazoa; phylum Arthropoda; class Insecta; order Lepidoptera; family Noctuidae; genus Polymixis; species Polymixis flavicincta. The sequence goes on from OX465173.1 coordinate 16,624,313, forward strand.
ATGGCGTCCTCACCTTCTGCCTGACGCAGGTCCTCACCGGACACGGTTGTTTCGGGAGATTCCTGTTTCGGATAGGGCGGGAGGAAACGCCCGGGTGTTTCCACTGCGAAGATCGCCCTGAGGACACGGTGGAGCACACGGTGGCGGTCTGCCCAGCTTGGGTGGAGCACCGCCGTGTCCTCGTGGAGGCGATCGGCGGCGGCGATCTCTCGCGTCCGGCCCTGGTCCAGGCCATGGTACGGAGCGAGAGGGCATGGGGAGCCGTCACCTCCTTCAGCGAAGCAGTGATGCTCGCGAAGAGGGAGGCGGCGCACGTGAGGGAGAGGCAGCATATGCGCCCTCGCGACCCTAGCCGCCGCAGGATACGGAGAGGCCCTGGGCGTCGGGAATCCCAGGCCGATTTCCGGCCACCATAGGCATGGGCTTGCGGACGGCGAGTAATGGGTAGCTCGCTGTCCGGTAAGGACCAAGCCCAAGTCGGCGGCGCGTTGTGTTCCACGCGCGCCTCAAAGAGATGTCAGCACACACGTGATGGGGCCCGCAAGGGCCAATGCCTGCCAGGGGTGCGGGTTTGTTCGAAAGAGACACCACAGCCCCTGGCATACGGGCTACTGAAGGAACACGGTTGGGTTTTTCAGTAAAAGTCTGACACGCCCTCCTGCTCCACCCAGAGCGGGAGAAGTTATTTGATGATTTCCCACCCAAAAAAAAAAAAAAAAAACGGGGCGATAACGATTATAAAGAAAATTATTACAGTTTGTACAGAAATCAATAGAGAGAGAGTTATTCCTTAATGCTCAACTTCGTTGCAGAAGGAACTCTTGTGCAAAACTTCATGCTTCTAGACCCTGCGGTTTTGACTATGCGTTGCCTGTTAGTGAATTTAAGAATTTTATCAAGTAGATCCGAATTACCTTATCCTTAGCCAGTAGTAGCTGTCGCACGACGACCATGTCTGCGAGCAGCAGCACCCTGGTGACGGCGGCGAGCAGCGCACGCGCCGCCGACACCATGCCCGCGCCATCTGCGCCCGCGCACACGCGCTCGATCGCGCGACCTGTACGGCAAAGGAAAATGATCTTTAGTTATGTGTACAAACTGCCTTATTTATAAAGTAACCAAACATAAATGTTATCCTGTTATCCCCAAAGGGTTAAGCAGAGGTGTTCAATGTCAAAGACAAAGTCAAAGCATTTATTTCAAATAGGCACTTAAAAGGTACTTTCCTATAGCATACCAACATTTCGCCAGTTATGTTAAAGTACCAAGTCCCATGTAATAGGGGGACCCAATTGCTATCAACCGGGCACAAATCTAGACTTCGGGCTGCTCTTGCCAAATTCCTGTTATAAAAACCTAATATCACTTTGCCCGACTTGGGAATCGAATTCAGGACCTGATGTTCGGTAATAGCACTTGCGACCAGTAGACCAACGAGGCAGTATTCTTATGAAAATGCCACAAATTATATGCAAGAGAGTAAATAAAGCACGTGTTTCGTGTGGATAGGGTATACTGCAGTTAAAAATGGCGGGTTTTGAAGAGGTCTATAGGTATCCAGCGGTTACGCCTTTTGATTGGATAAGATGTTGATGAATTAGACGCGCATTATTGTAAAAAAGACGGATATAATATAAAGAATGTGTGCCATTGAATATTACACGCGGATGTATCGACAACGGAGCTACGCTCAGAACAGTCATGGGAACTATACAATACCAGGGAGTCAATTTGCAATACCCGAACTTCAATTTTCTATTGAAATAGAAAGTTCTGTATCGCATATTCTATAGCCATCGCATTCATGTTTCAGGGCCCAAACGCTCAATGAGAACCACCTAAAGTTTGTTTGAATAGTATGGTACATAAGTCTGATGAAAATGTAAACAAATTAATGATTTGTTTTATAATTAAATATTTATAGAATTAATTTTACATGTAATTTTATTCCAATTATAAATAATGTATACAGGGTGTCGATATCGATAACCAAGTGTAACTATTAATTCAGCAGATGATCTTAAAAAAAAACAGTGGCAATCCGGGAGTGTCGACGGAAGTGAAAACTTGAACAATTACGTGTGTATTTTTTAATCTTCAATACAGGATTTCACATTGGGTCCTTGGGTCCTGATTGCTCTCGGTAAAAAAAGGTAACAGCACGGATTGTTACGATAAAAATACAAAGGGAACGAAAAGGATAAAAGAATTAGAATTTCCTAATGAAAGGAAAGGGACTTTTCCAAAAGACATCAACGCACGTCCCATCCGTGTGCTCGTTCACCCATACATATATACACAGTATATAGATAGCTCATGGAAAGCGTTCGGTTACGATGACGCGAGTTCCATCATTTTTGTTCACCCAAAAAGTGCACAACGCGCCTAAAGAAGTTTTCACTTCAAAAATCTGCTGTTTCATAGAAAAGTGCAATAACTACGCAGTCAAAATGTATGGAACAGCAAATATTTTCTTCAATAACCGAACGAAATATTTCAACTGGGGCCAGAATCATGGACTGAAACCATGGTAACAGGTTGCGCGTCGATCTCTGTCACCCTGTTCATATATTTTTTATTGTTTTGTATAATGTGTAATTTTGCTTATATTACTGAGCTTTAATTTAAGGTACCATAGCTTATTGTAGGTACTTAGGTACGTCCAAGTGCGGAGCACCCATAGCGCCGAGCCTTTAGCATTTGCTACACCTGCTACGTGGCTTATCCGGCCCGGCTGGCCTACTAAAAGCATACAATTTTGCGCAAGAGTTCCTTATACAGGGTGGAATAACACCAAGTCTCAAAGTAAAAGTTGTTCATAAATAATTATAAAAGTACAAGAAGTTGTTGGTGTTTTTCCAATAACACTGTATAACTAAGGTGAGCCCTAAAAAGGATTTTTTAAATGTTAAATCTAGAAAGAAGTTGGGGATGAAAGTATGTATGGAAATTCGGTATTTGTGCCAATGGGAAATGTCATCGGGCCACCTCTTGTTTATTATAGATATTTACAATCCACATTTTATTTGATTAATTCTTTAAAACCGAAAAGGATACGCAACAAAATTAATTGGAAAGCTTATACACAGCACAGAACAGTTATCATTATATCATAATTTAATGTCTTGGCAACGGAGACGGTGAGGCGGCATTCATTTCAAAGGTATTAAATTCCCGCCGAGCTTGTGACGTGTTAAATTATTTGTAATGAGTTCTCACGCTGAAATTGCAAGGTATACGTAATATTTAGTGGGTAGGTTGGATAGAAAGATGCATGCGGTGTATATCTTGTATCCGACTAACGAGCTTCTGAAGACTGGAAGATCTTGGAATATGCTACACTAATGGCCGTTTTCACTTACACTCCGTTACACATAGATAATCTAGAATGGGAATGCTTCTGTGGTCACCTACTTTCTTTGTGAAACAGGCATTGCCAAAACAGAGAAGCATAAATAAAAACAATGAAAATTGAGTTTCAAACAGTTCTAATTCTACTTTCCAAATATTTCTACTCACTATCTACCAATATTTAATCCCTGTCACCAAACATTGCGTTTGATTCTTATCATTATATTGTTCACTTTCAGTTACCTACCTGCAATCAACAAAATACGTGCGTGCTTATATTTACAGCTTCGTAGCAAAGGTTAATTGGAGTCGATTATGTCCTGCCCTTAAAGTATCAAAGAATGAACAATTTTGACGTAATACCAACCAACAATGTAACTCTTAAATCATTGTTATAAAATGTAAATTAGAATGAATACCGAATGTTTGATCAAACTCATTAAATTCATTCAAATTTCTACCTTTCGGCTGATTACATGTACGCCTGTATGAAATTTTGTCCTCTTTTTATGTAATTATGTATGTCAGATCTCAATACTTTTTAAAGTCAAATTGAGAATATTGCATTTTATTTTTACATTTTTAATTTTTTGATGGGATTGAACTGTTGACGTATAGTAAACTATCAGCGGCGGCGATCTGCCGTGTCCGGCCCTGGTCCAGACCATGGTTTGGAGCGAGAGTGCATGGGTACTCGTTGCCTCCTTCTACGAAGCAGTAATGCTCGCGAAGAGGGAGGCGGCGCACGTGAGGGAGAGGCAATATGTGCGCCCTCACGGCCCTAGCCTCCGCAGGAGGCGCCCTGGGCATCGGGAATCCCAGGCTGATTCCCGGCCACCGCAGGCGCGGGCTTGCGGATGGCGAGTAATGGGTAGCTCGCTGTCCGGTAAGGACCAAGCCCGGGTCGACAGTGTGTTGTGTTCCACGCGTGCCTCAAACAGATATAAGCACCAACTGAAAGGGCCCGCAAGGGCCAATGCCTGCCAGGGGTGAGGGTTGTTTGAAAGAGATACCGTGGCCCCTGGCATACAGGCAACTGACGGAACACGGGTGGGTTTTAGTCAGTAAAAGTCTGACACGCCCTCCTGCTCCACCCAGAGCGGGAGAAGTTATTTGATGATTTACCATCCTCAAAAAAAAAATATAACCCTGTAAACTAAGCAACTTAGACGAACATGTTTAAAAAAATGAAAATATTAACAACGACTGAAACACAAAGCTTGACGAAACCAATTTTAACTTGAAATTGCATTATATTCCTCACATGAATCAAGTAGAAGAATTGAATTGAACGTACGAGCGATTGATGAACGGTGGTGTAAAGTCACTGAAGTAAAGTGCAATCAAACGTGTACGTGTTTTGTTTAGACGGATGTGTGGCCCGCGTATTATTGCCATGGCCGGGACCCACTGGACCGAGGCGACGGGCGTTCGGCCGACCCCACTGAAAACTGACGGTTATGAAGGTTGCCACCCTCTGCTGGATTATTCAAAAAAATTACACCCTATCCAGCCAACAAATCGACCATATTACTGCAACTATGATCCGATTTCAAAAACTAATATCGGAAGCTTTTGTCCAGAGATAGGGTTCTCTTTATTGTATAGCACTATTGATCCAGCTACACCGCTACAGAATATAGTTTGTACATTATGGATACCGCCAATGCTGCAACGGATAATGGTGGAAATTTAAACATGCTAAAAGGCCAGGTTTCTTTTATCGAAAGATCATAATTGGAATATCTACGTTTAATAACAAATATCTGGATGACAGGTTTTTTTTTGTTTGACGTTTTCTAAAACTGAAACCTAGCTAGTTCGATTTATCGCCCCCGAAACCCCCTGCATACTTATGAAAATCGTTGGAGCCACTTCCGAGATTCAGATTATATAATAATACAAGAATTGCTCGTTTATAGGTATAACAACATTAACAACGTAGCGTGAGTTCGTAGAGCTCGGTGCTACGATGTGCTACGCTCGGCTACGCCAGTGACAGTGACAAAATTAATAAGAATATTCATTCAATTTTTGAGTTTTTTTTTGCCATTTCTTTTATATGCAATTACTTAAAAAGAATATCAGCAGGATCGCCAGAAACAGAACAGCATGGAAACGGGTGGAGGACGCTTCTACCGTTATTGCTAGCGGTTTTCTATCAGTTGTATGAAATTGTACATATATCACGGCTTGGCGTAAAGAGACAATTTGATAAATAATTAATTTCCGTGTCTGTACCGACCCGAACACTATTTATATTGTTTAATAGTAAATACCATATTAAATAAATTAAAAATACACGTGACCGTATCAAAACCTGTTAAGCCGGATAAAAATTATAAATATTCACACTCGGCTATTCTACTATTCCCAACAGCGAAAAAAAACAACTGTGTATTTTGACGAGACGCGTTACCATGACGCGCGGGTTCGGTTCTATATCGGAAAACGATATCTACATCTAAATGAAGACATTAACATTTGCAGAAAAACTGGTTACAGAGCAAAACTCTTTCGAAATTTCACAAATCCTCTGGAAATCGCCTCACGGCCGATTGGAGCGGAAATCGGTCTTAAATAAGATTAATAAGAATAGGTAGGAGCGCCAAATGTGAATCTGAGAGGATTCGCGCACGTCCAACAATTTACTACGTCTTTGACACTTTTGCGTTTAAGTACCCCGTCGTTGATATATTTCGGTTATGTTTGTTAATTTAAATAAGCGACAGGCATTAAGCATGTTATTTTTGGAGGAATCCCAGAAATACCATTTTAATGCCTTTACGCTATCATATTTGAAGGCTAAAGTCCATTCAATTCTAGGAAGTATTGTTTTTACAGGGATTTTTGTTTTGGAATTGAAATATTTAAACGCGGGTCCACGTAGCTTAACCTTGGATGGGGACCATCCATAAAATACCAAGACACCTCCGTGCCTCGGAAAGAACATTACAGTCCCGGCTGTCATTTGTCAAATATAAAATAGGTATTTGACAGTCGTTATGGGTTCCCGAAAGGTTATCAAGGGTTCAAGGGGTAGCTTGATGATTGCGCAAAAACGTTTAATTTAAGCATTACACTAACAGCCCGTAAACAACGGGTCTCTCGATTACTGCTATCAACGTCGAAAACAAAATCGTCATTATACATATTAAGTATGAACTTTGTCCTCCATATTATTCTATGAAATATAACCCGCAGCGAGGCGTCACGTGCGCGAGCATCACTTCGATTAAATAGTTGTGGTATAACGTACTTATTGGTCATCGGCTATAGTGCACCACAGTACCACTGTAATAGGTCACTAGCGCACGACCTGAGTGCTATGTCAACTCACAGCAAGTAAGCCAGCTCCTTCTTGCGACTAAGTTTTACAACTTTTGTGGTAAGCTCAACAGTGATAGATATCGTACGAGTGAAGGTAGAAAAAAAAAAAAAAAAAACATGTTTGAAATAGTTTATTTTATTGTTATTTGGAAAAATACCAGGCTATTCTGCCGTTTGTGGTCGAACAAAATGCCGACTAAAAGCTAGACTGATGATATAATGTAATGTCAAAAAACTGGCAAGAGCGAGTCGGGCTCGCACTATTAGAGTTTCGTACGAAACTACACTGAGTAGTCTGCACAGAACACATATACTGAGGTGGTAGTCTGTGGAACAGTCGTTGGCATGCTGTAATTACTGTATTCAGTCAACTCAGCCTATCGCAGTCCACTGCTGGACATGGGCCTCTCCCAGACTGCGCCACAACACTATCTTCCGCCTTCCTCATCCAGTCTGTCCCAGCCACCTTTTTAAGGTCGTCGGTCCATCTAGATGGATATTACTGTATTACCTACGCATAATAATTGTATTACTCGTACTAGTTCAATGACACAGTCATAGCTTAAATTCTAAACTACAAGATTCTGGTAAGTAAGTAACTATTTTTATTTTATAAATACTCGTAAGTGATCCCACCTGTAGGAATTTGTTTGTTTTTTCAGTGTTGCAAACGGCTCTAATGTTTTTGTAAAATCTCGAAAATTTAAATCTTCAAAGCAGGTAAACCAACCATTCTAAAAACATATATTTTTAGAATTTTTAAAGGAAGCTGTTTTAAATATCACGTAAGTCGTAACACGATTGAAAAAAAAAAACATGCCAAACGAATTTCTTCAAAAAATCGGTTCATAAAAAGAAACCTAGAAACACCTTGAGCAAAACCTCTGTGACGGACAGACAATAAAGTTATCTTAAAATGGCGGAACCATTTTTCTTTTGTGGTTGAAACCATAAAAACGAACCCTGTGTGATGAACGATTTTATTTCTGTAAGTAGGTTTGTACAAATACTTTTACACGTCAAACATAGTTTTTTTTAAACTAGATGAGGTCGGCGTTTCCTATCTGACTACTCTGAGAAGAAAGGCCGAAATAAACTCAGAGGTCACAGTCTCTTTTAAAGTCCAGACATAGTCTTGGTCAGATCATGTGAAGACCCACATGGTCTTCTTGGGATGGATTGGTGTCTGAAATGGTATTTTGAGGAAAGAACCACACAGATTGAGTGGACCTGTCGATTCAGTGCACGCATGTATCAGTATTCATACGGCTCAACTTTGAGGAGCTCAACGATTTGACGAACAATACCAAAGAAAGAAAAAAAAAAGAAAGGACATTTAGGTGGGCCGCATAAAGTACTAAAACAGCCAGATTAATATTAAAAACGGACTGAGAAAGAGATTAAACACAAAAACAAAAATACCACACAGTACTCACATTCACAATAATTAAAACAATAATAATATTATACTTCTCAAAGTAAATATTCATGTCAAAGTGTATTTAATAATAATCAAATGTCAAAGAGTATTGGTTAGCAAAAAAACAAAACAAAAAACAACACTCAGTATACAAAATTGGAGCAGGTCCAAGCTTTTTTGTCCTCAATATAATCTTTAACGGTATAAAAGGCTTTCAGGCACAACTTACGTTTAATGAATGATTTAAATTTATTGAAACTTAGATCTTGAACATGGCTTGGAAGTTTATTATAAAAGAGTATACATTGACATCTGAATTGGAACATCTAGAATTCAGCTTACAGCAACACTAAAATAACGTTGTTTTATTCCGTCGGCGTTGTTTGACAATTACAACCATAGACCAGCCTGTGATTTTTAGCGTGCCACATAGGCACGCAGGGTTTGTCCAGCGGGTGCAGGCTTAATTGCGTGTCAACGTGCCCCTTATTGTTAAATTGACCGCCGCCCCCGCCCCCGCCTGGCGAGCGCGCTAACTGATAACTCTCCCGAGTTTAACTATTAACACGATAACTTTGCATGTTTAGAATAGCGGGCTGAATGACTATTAAGTAGTTAAACAATGTTTATAATCTGTTTATAAAACGGTTTGTAGTTACCTAATGTTCTATTTTTTAGGTATCAAATTGCTGAGTTGATTTATTTTCAAAATGCGGATGAAAATTGTAGGTAAGGCTTTACATACGCACACATTTCATGTTCTGTATATGCTTATAGAGTTCGGGGCGAAGATAGAAAATTAAAACAATAACTGTTGCTGCGGTTGAATGACTACTTAATAGTTAAATAATGTTTATAATCTGTTTATGAAACGGTTTGTAGTTACCAAAATTTTCTATTTTTTAGGTAAGTATTGATTAAGTATTTTGGTGCGCAGCCCAATTGACGGACGTCAAACGACTCATGTCAATGGTGTTCGTCTTATGTTTCTCACACGGCTTCTAGGACATTCTAGAAACTGTGCTCTTATTGGACAAAATGCGTTCGCGCAGGCGATTCGAAATAGGTTCTATAAAATATCCTTGAATATGCTGTCATTCATTAACCTCACTGGTTGTTTCCACACGCTCTAAGTAAATATAAAACTTAAAGTACATCAATGTCAAATGGTATTCAAAATGGCACCCATCGAAAAAGCCACAGCTGCATCTCCCGTAGACCATAAAAGTCGAGTGAATGAGAAAGTTGTTCATTCGGTAGAGTAGCAATTTGTAAATTGGAGCAAAACGGTTGCCTTGCAGCGATTTCAATCGTTAGATTCCGCGTCAAACGATGGTCACGTTTGTGCCTAAGTTGTCATTTGTGGCAATGGCATCGTGAATTGTCGACGGTATCGTCAGCATAATCGTTGCGAAATGGGTAATTTTAAAAGGATCTTTTAAAACAGTTTTTTTTTCAGTATATTAAATAAGATTTTAACGAGTTTAAACGTTCTAAATAATTAGAGGTTATTTTCGTTACATAATGTCAGAAATCACTAAGAACAAAATAACTAGATTTTGTTTTTGAAGCAAATAAAATTATGACGCGAATTCGTTCCCAATTCGAAGTTAAGTGGTTGGAGTGTCATTTCCTAGGAAATAGAAGGGAAAAGGTTTTTCCGATTTCAGACTTTTCTAGTAATCAAACCTCAATTGGTTCGATATAGTTTTTAATCGACGGCACGGTTGGCGCAGTGGTTAAGCGATTGACTGCTGCGCTACGTGTCGCGGGTTCGATTCCCGCACGGAACAAGTATTTGTATGACCTACAATTAGTTGTTCCGGGTCTGGCTGTTTGTGTATGTGAGTTTTAAATGTTTGTAAACGCACCCACAATACAGGAGAAATTCCTAGTGTGGGGCAACGTTTTTAAAAAAAAAAGAAAAAAAAAAAACCATACAAAAAACAGGATCAAAGGATAAAAAACAGGTGAAAATACTCAATGTCTTGCCAACCTATCTCCATTTTTAAATAATCTGTGAATGCAGATTAAGATATAGTTAAGAACAGTCTCCTAAGACCGTTTCCCTGTAGCTATAACGATTAAGGTACCTGCCCTTACTGCCCCGTCTCAAAAACCCATTCTGTAATTATTTCGGTTTAAGTATAAAAAGGCATGAAGGTGAAGGTGTGTTGTGAATAAAAAAACTAGCACAGCTCTGACTAATATACAGTTATCTGTGGTGTACCTTTCAGCCTTATTATAGAGCGAAGTAAAATAATAAACTGCATTATGAACCTAAAAGCAGAGCAATAAGAGCCATTAAAGTTATCGAACAAGTGTGTTGAAAACATAATTCGATGCACATTAACGTCTGGGATAGTGTTGAAATACAAATTAAAAAGATTAATGTGGTGTTTTTAAGTTACTTTGCTATTGAAGTCAATAGTTGTTGAGATATGAGATATTTTGAAAACTATAAAAATAAATACAAACTTGTTTCTTCCGTTGATTAAATGAATATTGTACAAGTGTAAATATTCATCCGGACTACGGAGCCCGTTACTGTGCGTGGGCGGACTCGCACTTGGCCCGTGTTTATACGACAAAGCTGCAGATAACGACATATTACATCCTCGATTCTAGTGCCTGTCGTGTTGAGCTAATGGTTGTGTATTCGTTGAGTTTTTAGTGCTCTGTTACTAACGACTCACGAGCGATTCGATAGAAGTGTCACGATTTTTTTATTGTTCACTATTCCAACTTCTTGCAACATCACAGTTATTTTAGCGCATTACCTTAATCGGGACTGACGTCGCTATCTTGTTTTATCAATACAATTTTTGTGACATCATTTCAGAATTGTTTCCCAGCAAGTCCTCACGGTGTCAGTGTTACCCATGTGCCAAAATATTTTTGTAACACTCTAAGATAGTAATATAGAACTATTAGGAGATCCCACAGAAAATAAATTGGCGTATAATATTATTAGAAGCCATAGGGAAGTCCACTAACACCATGTTTGTTGTTACACACTACGTTCCGGATGTTTGGTATTGTAAGCCACAGGCGCATAAGGCCACCCGTACACCTACAATAAGTTAGCGCAATATAATTGAATCAGCCCTTGCACTCTAAGTATCTTCACATCGCTCGGGCCCTATCAAGATACCAGCGATGTCGCAGCATCATCTGAGGTAGGAGCTTTTTAGACTCGTGCAGGACTTTCTGTTTTATTTTTTACTTCCAAGAAAGTTTTTATAATTTTTGTACGATTGTGTGTTTATTTTAGAATGTGATCTTTCTATGCGAGTCACAATAAATACCTTTTCTTTCTTTCAATGTTCGGGTAAATTATTTAATCCCCAGCGCCACTGCTCTCAAAACAATGAACGAAAACATCGTCAGGTAACCGGCACGTCTTAGAACCAATAATTTGAAGACATGTGACATCTACCAAGCCTCACCGGGCCCGCGTCGTGGATAATAGCCCGCTCCTTCACCGAGAGGACGCTTGTGTCCCAACAGTGGAAACGTTACAGACATTATATTTAAAATACTACACCTACGTTTGTATAATTTGTCCACATAGCATTTTTATACGTTATGCTTTCAGATTACTCCAATGTTTTTGTCGATGGCTAACATAATGATTAATGGGTAGATACAATCCATTTGGGTATTGATGTAGATGGTGTCTCTAATTAGGGTAGTTCGAAGAAAACATTACCTCCATGTTTTTTTGTAAATAAATGAACAATAAAAAGATAGTAAGTACCTACCTTAACACAAATTAATATTTAAATAAATTAGAATTAACATTAAAATTTATATGTAAAATAAATTTAAAATAATTTTTTTACTGTCGCTGCTAATTTTGCTGGCGAGGGATAATACGAGGATTAAAGGGTAACAAGTCATGGTTGTGTTTACCTATACGACGTCAAGTCAAGCATGCTCGTCTTCAGGTACTGTTTCACAGTTCAAAATAGGCTTTATCCACCAGATTAACAAGAAGTCGGATTGGATGAAAATGGACAGTACTTCGCCGAAATTTATGAAAAAAACAAAGACCAAATAAACATATCTGTAGTAACATACAGAGCTATAGAGATTTTTCAAATGTGTATTTGCAGTTTTCTTTAACGAATATATTTCATCACAGCGGAGAAGTACCCAATGATCGCAAAATTATTTAAATTGCATTAAAAAAAAATGCATTACCTGGAAATTTCATCCAAATTCAAATATTGCACAGTTTCAACGATTCTTTAAAGTGAATTTCGTGTAATAAAACAACTACAGAAAGTTGCAGTATGTATCACAATACTTTGAAATGACTATTTGGTGGCTTATTGTGTTGCAGTGAAACAGTATTGCCACCATTTATTTATAAGTATCGGCCTTCGGAGAATATTGAATTAATTAATCGATACCAACCATGAACCGCATCGATTGTTGCTCTTTCCCGAAAGAATGGAATGGACGTTTCTTTGCAAGTAGTCCGGTTCACGCTAACCTGAACATTAGTCTAACTAATGAACGATATAAAAATACCGTAATGAACAAATTTGTCGTTATGGTATTTTAACTGTGTATTCTAAAACCTTTTTTATTGTGTGATGGTTCCTGTGTATTAATAACAAGTTTTATATCATTTATTAGATATACAGGTGCATTTGTGTGAATATTTTTGTCACAGAAACTCTTGTCAATGTTTTGACATAATAAAACAACGATCGTTTTCCCTACTCTATCATTAAAATAAAATGAGATGTAGATAATATACATTTCCGTCACCAAATAGCCAACTCATTTAAGCTGAAAGATCGAGACTTATTGAAATTATTTTATGGTGTCTTCGAGCTAATTTAAGTCCATTCTGAATAATAAATAGTGTGGTGCGACTACACTGATTTCATATATTGGGAATTAGAGTAGGCCATTTGCTAATTTGAGGAACAGAAATAGATTTATTAATGTATTTAAAGGTAATACAATGGCGTTTGCTAACTTCATTCGGAGAGAAATAGAGTGCAGTTTTATGTTACTTGATGATTACTGTCGACCTATTCTGATATAATCTCACCGTAACTTAGCGGAAGTAAGTTTGAAGTGAGCTGACAATTCCTAGCATCGGGTAGAACACAGTCTCACAAGCTCACAGTTATCTGAAGCAATCTTTCAGTCGTTGTTATTACGCTTGGACATCATTGAAGAAGATCCGTCGCCACTCATTAATCGTGTTGTCAAAATGAATAAAATATTTTTGTTTACCTGCAAAAATAATTGTACCTTAGAGTTGTTTACAAAGCAAATATAATAATTTCAGTGTCTTTGTTTAGCATTTGCCAGCGGCGTTGCTGAAGGTCGGAAATTATCCTACGAAAACGTGCTGTCGGTATGAAAAGTGTCCTATGTTGTAATCTACACAAATTTCTTCCAAAACATTTGACCCGTTTTTACAAGATTGAGTATCAAATACCCAAACACAAACTTTCACATCTATATATATAAAAGAAAGTCGTGTTAGTTACTTCACTTATAACTCAAGAACGGCTGAACCGATTTAGCTGAAAATTGGCAGGGAGGTAGTTTAGAGCCAGGAGAAGGACATAGGATACTTTTATCCCGTTCAGTTGTTTCAGAAATAAAAAAAGTATCAAAGTGGAAGTTGGCTGTCGAAAAACGAAAATTTTCACGGATAGGATAATAGGGTAGATAGGGTAGGGTAGGTAGGGTAGGTAGGGTAGGTAGGGTAGGTAGGGTAGGTAGGGTAGGTAGGGTAGGTAGGGTAGGTAGGGTAGGTAGGGTAGGTAGGGTAGGTAGGGTAGGTAGGGTAGGTAGGGTAGGTAGGGTAGGTAGGGTAGGTAGGGTAGGTAGGGTAGGTAGGGTAGGTAGGGTAGGTAGGGTAGGTAGGGTAGGTAGGGTAGGGTAGGTAGGTAGGGTAGGTAGGTAGGTTAGGGTAGTGTAGGGTAGGGTAGTGTAGGGTAGGTAGGGTAGTGTAGGGTAGCGTAGGTAGGGTAGTGATTTTGTATGAATGACTTTTGGACGAACAGGACAACGTCTGTCGGGTCAGCTAGTCTATATATATAAAAGAAAGTCGTGTTAGTTACTTCACTTATAACTCAAGAACGGCTGAACCGATTTAGCTGAAAATTGGCAGGGAGGTAGTTTAGAGCCAGGAGAAGGACATAGGATACTTTTTATCCCGTTCAGTTGTTTCAGAAATAAAAAAAGTATCAAAGTGGAAGTTGGCTGTCGAAAAACGAAAATTTTCACGGATAGGATAATAGGGTAGATAGGGTAGGGTAGGTAGGGTAGGTAGGGTAGGTAGGGTAGGTAGGGTAGGTAGGGTAGGTAGGGTAGGTAGGGTAGGTAGGGTAGGTAGGGTAGGTAGGGTAGGGTAGGGTAGGGTAGGTAGGGTAGGTAGGGTAGGTAGGGTAGGTAGGGTAGGTAGGGTAGGTAGGGTAGGTAGAGTAGGTAGGGTAGGTAGGGTAGGTAGGGTAGGTAGGATAGGTAGGGTAGGTAGGGTAGGTAGGGTAGGTAGGGTAGGTAGGTAGGGTAGGTAGGTAGGTTAGGGTAGTGTAGGGTAGGGTAGTGTAGGGTAGGTAGGGTAGTGTAGGGTAGCGTAGGTAGGGTAGTGATTTTGTATGAATGACTTTTGGACGAACAGGACAACGTCTGTCGGGTCAGCTAGTTTATAATATTTGAAGGATGATTCCATACACGATTGAAAAAAACACAAAATATTCTACAATTTGAATAACAATTTGTCAACACGATTGCGTGCCCATAAATTATAATTACCATCATCGTTATCCTCGAAACAATCCTAAGTGTTAATTAAAATAAACTGTGTCGATTGCGGCATTTACTTAGTGGAATTAGACCTGTCCTGATTAGGATGCGCGATGGCCGCCCTAACGTATTATGAGTTCGTGACTTGGAATCTAATTATGTTATTGTCGTACATAATATGTTTAATATACGGGCTACACATTAGTGTGCTTTTAATATGAACAGCATATTCTAGTGATATTGTACTAACGCTGATAATATATTAACAAATAATAGATATTATGTTCCCCGAAGAATACGTGAATGTGGAAGACACCTTAACATAGTGAATGAGTAAACCGTTATTGGACGATATCTTAATTTTAATGTTAATTAAAATAAATAAAATAAAAACGTTTTATTTCGGATATCACGATCCATAGGTACACATACATTAATTATTTTATTTGTTTAGAATTACAGTCACAATGAATTTTATACTGAAAAATTAAAATTTACGAACAGATTTAAATAGTATAAAATTAAAGCTAAAAATTAACAAATTTAAATAAAATAAAACTAAAACAAACAATTCGAAGTAAAATAAAATTAAAAAATATATTAATCAATTTAAATAAAATAAAATAAAGTCAAAATGAGCAAATTTGAATAAAATAAAATTAAATATATAAAAAACATAAATAAATTAGCAGTAGTCGTTTTATTTAAATTACTTACTAGCCATTGTAATGTGAATAAAGTATCACTGACTGTGAAACTTTACAAAATATTTTATAAAAAAAAATGGTACCTTGAAAACACACAGCCACAGCGATGTTAGAATTTCGCCCCGAAGGCTCATCTCCGAAATCCGTCCGTCTCTGCTTTGACAGATCTTAACAGATCTTAAGCTTTGCAGCAATAAAAAACTTTAATTTCTTGTGCTATATTCTACATTTATATAAATAAAAAGAATTCCTGACTGACTGACTCATCAACGCCCAGCCCAAACCCTTGGACCTAGAAAACTGAAATTTTGAACAGAGGTTCTGTTTATAATGTCGACCTTTGTCTACTACCCTTGTTTATTCCTTAATAAGGAAGGATTTTTCGATATTCAAACCTAAGGGACTTAAATAGGGGATGAAAGTTCCGCGCGGGTGAAGCCGCTGGCAAAAGCTAGTTACTTATAAAGATTAATCAATGATCGAGATAAAAAGACAGTAAAATCATTCAAAAATATCCTTCGGTTTCTTAAGAAAATTCAAATATATACGACGACCCTCATTACTTATCACTTTTGGTGACTGTACCTATAGTGACGTTCCTTCTCTAGTTGTCTACATAATATGTGTATGTAACTCGGCTTTCAGTTTAGATTGGCATTTCACATAGGAGCCGCTTCGAACATGTGCAAGACGTGCACAGGAATGTAACTACAACACTCTAATATGGCACGAGCTATGTGTAGGACGTGTCTTCTTGTTTAAGTTGTCGAACATTTTATGTTCTCTATTTATCTTGTATAATATGTTAAAGAAAGTTTACTTGCAAAACTGTAAGAGATTCAATTTTTTCGGTAAAATTAAGGTTCTCTTTTCATAAATATGAAAAATGCAATATTTAGACCTTAACCTGTCATATCAATTATAGAAGTTCGTTTGGATATTTAACAAGAATGTTGCACACAAACAAGTATATAGCACAGTTAGCTAACTTTATATGGCTACTTACGAACATTCCGCGGTTAACATTTAGTTTCAGCGGTTTCAGTAGTCTCGTGTTTATAAAACGGAGCCGAAGAAGCCATAAACTTTGCTCGTAAACCGTTAATCTGTTCAGACTTGAAATACTCTGTTATGGGCCGTCTGCCTAGACTACTTGTGTTGTAGGAAAATTATGCCGTCATATTTTTATACCAAGCGATTTTCCTTAATTAATAGCGTACGTAGGCACTTATTAACAGCGCATGCACTTATAAACACCTTATGTACCTACATTTATTACACTTTTATACAATGTGAATTTTTAGTCAGAATAAATTAAATCACATTTAGAATCTGAAAGTTAAACTTGCTATTAACATAAAGGCTGGCCGGGAAATTGACGCGCAAAAGATGAAAAATTTCAATGCCACCCTGCGTTGAAATTTTTCATCTTTTCCATAGATTTTGAGCATACACTTTTCAGAAAAGTGTATGCTTAAAATCGATGAAATTTAATGAAAGAACAGTATTTTCTTTCAGAATCATTGATCCGTGGAAACAGTTTGTGCATCAATGTCCCAGCCACCATGTTATAGTAAGTATGTATGTATAGTGTAGGTACGTGGGAGCTGAAACTATCGAACTGTTGAGAAAGCTCTTAATCCTTAATAGGTTAATCTCCTGCCAATCAGTTTTCATTCAAAATTGAATAATTAACTTCCTATAAATTGAAATGAATACATTATGAACGAAGTTTCCCTTTATACTTAAGATTAATTCGTATTCGAGGAGTTTAGGATTAGGACATTATTAAATAGTTGTCATAGTTCAATACATAGTGTAAATAAACGGCCCGAAGCCGTCAGACAGACGGATGATTATGAGGTGTGACATCTAACCGCTTCCTCTGGAGAGCTCATTAATCTGTAAGCACTGTATCAGTTCCGCTTGTCAGGTTTGTCACCGGTCTCCGGGGCGCATTGGATACATTCGGACATTTTGACAAATTATGTGAAAGGGATGTTTCGACTGGAGCGGCGAGTGTCACACAATTGATGGTTGCAACCTTCACTGTATTTCCAATTTAAACGCAACCTTCACTGTATTTTCAATCCAATTTGCAAATGCCAGCTATAAATCTTACTACCTTACTAATATTTTAAATGTGAAAGTTTGTAGGTTCGGATGTTTGTTACAAATTTACGCAAAAACGGCTAAACGAATTTGGATTAAATTTAGAACACAGACAGTTTGTGGCCTGGATTAAAACATTTACTACTTTTTATCTATTATGTTCTCGAATAAATTGAAAAGAACGAATGTACCGAACCTAGCCTAACTGTTTACTCTGTAAAAATGTTTCGCCTTTTGTAGGTACCTCCTATAAATCATTTGAGGACAACACACGTATCTATTCCAACAATACCCGATCATATAATCCGAGCCAGTATTTCCTTATACACGTCACGTGGCATTGCCGGCTGGGGCCCGCAGCTGTGACCGCTGCGGATGCTAATATTGCTAACACTGAGCAAATTCGCTTTTGTGGACAGCTGCCATTTGTGTCCCGCAGAATGGAGCGTGTGCGGACCGTGTGTGGACGGAAAGTAATGACGTGCGTCGTCATAAATTGTCTGATAAAAAAATATTAAACACATTCGTGTGTTATTTCCATGCGCGTAATGGTTTATTATCTTGCTTGCGTATAAGCCGCGAACCACTGTTAAATGTTATATCGCTTTTGTAACAATACAAATATTGGTATCGGTTTTGCAGTTAGCTTGTTGTTAATTGGCTGAAATTACGACATGTTGGGTAAGTGATGCGAAGTCAGTGATTATGCTAACATTCAATTCGACACCTTACTCAAAGTTCAGTCGCCAATGTCCAAACATAAATTGGCACCTAATGTGCTCATTTTCTCACTCATAGAACCGTCCGCGTCGCGCGGAAATGATTTAAAACTTTCATTGAAAAAGTTAGTGAATTTTGTTTTGTTAACGTTCTTTCAGGTTTCGTAACGCTGAAAAAGTTTAAAATAGTCGTCATAACAGATGGATCGTTTCCGTTTCTAATATGACTTGTCTGAGTCACAAGCTGCTATTTCCGTTCGTGAAAAGCATTTTACATTTTTCTTTAGCAACTTTATTTGCAGTTTCTTTTCGTGTTGTTTTATTGGCTTTATTTTGTGAAACAATTTAGTAAACAATTGGGTACATTTTAACAAGCTCCATTATATCTACAAAACTGTACATTAAGCTAAAAGTATGTTGAGAAGCCCAAGCTAGTAAGCAAGCAACTATTTTATGTTCTTTCTTGTAATTCATAGAACAATAAATAATTACTTATTTTAATGAGTTATTTGCTTTAAACATTTTGGCTTGATTGAATTTCGTAGACTTCTGTGATGTTGGTATTGGTAGAAGGTGCTGTAAAGGTTGGCTGTAAAAGACGACCTCATGTTGTACAGGCTGGCGACAAAATAACTGTACCTAATCACATTCGAAGATTCGAGCGTTTTTAGAATAAGCCTCCAAATAAATTAGAAGAGGTTGTTTCGTAAAGACAAGAGGATGTTATTGGCCGATTTGGTGTAAACACAAAAGCGTGGAACAAACGAAATAATTATCAACGTCACACAACAATGTGTTTTATTATTCGATCCGGTACTGGGAGCCCATAAGGCTCCTATACTACTTATGTATATTGTGATATAGACGTTACCAAGCAGAATTGTAAACGAATGCATGTCTGATATCTTACCGAAGTTGCTGCACATGAATCCTCAAGCATTCACAGGATTAAGACTTCCCTCAAAATATGAATATTTCAGAAAATTAACTACCTGCACATTGCAGTATATAATAGATGTACCTATATCCTCACTGCAAGTACGCACCTTCTGTGAGTTATAAACAAAGTTTCCACCGTGTTTCGGAAACTCCTGAGTAGAATTTAGTTCAGTTTTCCCCGCCACTAAGAGCATTTCGAAAGAGTTTTGAAATGTGAAAAATTGTTGAGCACGTGAGACAATTGAGTAATTGCAGTTGTTCGAGAAGAGATTATAGCACTGCTGCTCTCAAAACGGTGAAGGAAAACATCGTGAGGAAACCGGTATGTGCTATAACCAATACTTCGAAGACATGTGACGTCTATCAATCCGCACTAGTCCCACGTGGTAGACTACAGTCGACTCCCTGTGTCTCAGCAGGCTATTATAGGCTGGCTAAGTACGAGTATGCTATGTGATGAGAACGTTTAAAAATACCACACCTCTTCAAAATTACCTTAGAGCCAACATGTTTTAACATAAAATATTCCTCCCATATTAAAAGTTCTCCCAGGTAATGGAGTGTCGTTATTGGCTAGATAAAGCGAGAATAATGTACTGTGCGTGCCACTCCTTCAAGACAAAGTGTACCGACGACGTGTGAATAACGTGAAACTTCGCGATTCTAATAAAGATCACGCTTACACACCAGGCGCTTACAACATCGTTGTTATTCCAACTCATGTCACCTTGCGCTTAAACATAACGATTAGGAAATCGATACATTTTAATCGAGTGTAAACTCTTAAGACGCGGAAGGAACTCGGCTTAACTTTTACTGAATAATGTGACTGTTCCTAAATGACCCCAGGCCGATAAAAATTTCGTTTTTCCTAATCATGTTAATATTAGTTCTTGGGTCGGTTCCCCCTAAGGGGGAAGGGCCGCACTCCTCCCCGTACGGCCCTGTAGAGCTCGTCACCGGACTGGTCACTCTCCCACCGATTTACTTTAAATGAATTCCAAATGGCTTTAAATTATACTTAAGAACCCATTTATATGGAAACACATTGGATGTGGTTCTAAAAAGCTCAAAGTAGCTGAGAGACTCAAAGCACCTACCTGTATTATTGTATAAGTGGATGAACAACCCATACGCCAACGTAACAGGTACTTGGTCAATCGTTACTCACACGATATCTCACACCAACACTCGGAGCACTCAGGGCAACACCTCCATAAAGTGACGCAAGCCGCCTTTCAGCCACTTCACGTCGTCATGCTCTTTCGAGACATGGTCCCTAGCAGTTCCTTCGAACTGATAAACGTGACGAAGCGGCTGTCCCCGCCGCAACCGTGCGACCGTCCCTGTCCAGCAACGGAGCGGCCAGCTCCCGCGGCATACGCCGCTATCATGCTCTTATGGAGACATGGTCCCTATCAGTCCCTGGACTGAATGTGTGATAGATGTAGCCCCCCAAACCCCTGGAAGGCTTCCCGTTGCACAACAAGCATATCTGCCAGACACGTGTTCATGTCGATCCGACCGAATAGTCGATCTGAGATCAAGGATATAATAGTCGCGGATGACCAAATAATAGAGTTGGAAATCCAGATTCAAGAATTAGTACTAATTAGATAAGTATAGAGAATCAACCTAAGAATTATTATTTAGATAGAGTTGTGGATCAACTCTCATGAAAGTCTATAGACAGCCCCAAAGAGCCCACCCGTCACCACCTCCCAGTGCTTGAGCTGGGGAGAAGTGGCGCAACAAACTCCCCAGCAACATGCATCTGTCTTATTAGTCATAATAACTTTAATAACACTCTCAACCCAAGATAACTGCATATTATTATAATAGGCTCACTCAGTCATACCAACAACCATACACATAATTCTCGTCCCTCACAGGCGAAGGCCAATATAAATGCTCATTAATAGCTCCACTGCGATATCACCAATCTGTTATGTAGAAATGATCATTAATAGATCCACTGCGATATCACCAATCTGTCATGTAGAAATGATCATTAATAGATCCACTGCGATATCACCAATCTGTTATGTATAATTCACAATATACAGTCAACCTGCGAGAACCATAAAACCAGGTCTCAGTTATTACAATGCGCACACCATTACTAAAGATTGAAGTTGGCGCTTACCAGGTAATTCCTTGGAGTGAATTAGAATACAAATCACTCACAAATACTGCGCATATCACCAGTCACTCCCTGCACCATCCCTCACAGCTCACAACACCATTTTATCTCGCTGAGTATATCTCGCCCAACTCAACCAGTCTGGACTCTCAACTCCGTCCGTCATCTCTCGCCGTCCAAAACCAACTCGTTCATAAACTCGCTTGTTGGGATTCACGCGCCCTGCATGCTGCTTACTCTCATTCTAGACTAAGCCTAGTCTAAACCCGTACATTCATCAAGCACTTAACGACTTATACAACACTCCCACTGAGACACAGTCTCCACCTCCAACCTAGCCTCTATCGACCGTCTCCTACCGTGCTCCCAAACTAACTGTCCCGACTTAAAACATCTTTTCCCCATCCTAAAACCACCACGCCTGGGTTGAGCGTCACTTTCTCAGAATCGTTTCATCGCTGGGTTTTTTGTCTAATTTCTCAATTCTTTTCAAGGGTCCGTTTGGGCCCAAGTTATGGTAACCAGATGAGGCTAATTTGTCCGTTGTTCTTGGAATTTGTAAGAATATTGCATCTTTAAGTGACGTAATATATTGCTTTTGACCAATAACTGGCATAAGTGCCCTTACAATATAAATGAAATGGGTTTCTAAGGAGTTCAATATTGTTTTAGGATTTTAAAGAAATAAGATACTTCGTTATTTATTAGGGCCCCGTGTCGAGCTGTCAGATCATAAACTTGAGACTTAATGTGTTTTCTAAGAGGTCCGGAACCGTGTGACAATTTTAAAATTAAATATAACGTTTTGCTATTTAATATATGACAGACAGTCACAATAACTAATGTTGGAGTGTTCAGTTTCAGCGTGTTTCTAATCCTGCGTATTGGGTTACGAAGATCGCATTAGCAGTCGAAACGTTCAGCCTAGTCGTTTCAAGTATTCGTACCTATACGTGCGCCGTATATGTGGCACTCGACTAGCTTGCCCAAGCCAGAAGTCGGTTTCGGAATACAAATGGTGTGAATAAAGCTTAATCATTCAGTGAAGCCAATAGTGGCAATACTTCTCACAAGTCGGGCAAAGACCGAATGTTAGTAGAATTAGGTACCGACCAGCGGCGAAGTGTCAATTTTTCTAAGAGAGAAGCCGGCCCGAAGCCGGCTTCAACTTGCTGACTTACCAAAAAATAATACTTATTAAAATTCTAAAATTAAAATAAATAATTAAACACAATAAAATTGAACAGCTGAAATTAAATAAAATGTGCAAAATTGCTACATCTCGTTATCGCTGACGCATTTTTTAAACTAAATCCGTCTTTAACGTAACCCGTTGCACAGCGGCTTGCTCTCATCCAATATCAAGCGGTGCCACGTGACCTAAACTGACATCATTATGGGATAGCTGTTGTATGAATTGTTACATCCCGATTATGACGTTTTGGCGCCAGGTTAATTTAGAACATTTTTTGTTGTTATATTAATACAAAGCTAAAAATTAGCGTTTTTGTTGTTTCAATATTGTGGCGAATTAAATACCCGTAGTGTAACTATATTTTTGGCAATAGTAGACACTACTGACGCGATTAGATGCGAATCACCGAAGGGAAGCCGGTAGGAATCGTGTTCTACGGTGCTTTCGCCACTGGTACCGACTGATGAATTTAAAATGTTACTACACACCTACCTACTTTTTATCTTTTTGCTGTTTATAGTCCGCCAACATCATATAACGCATCAAAGAATCAATTAAGAGTGCTTGAGACTCTCTTCATCTGCTGAACATTGTTAATCTCTTCTCATAGCATAATTAGCCTATAATTTTCCCACTGCTGAGACACAGGCCTCCTATCTTCGAGAGGGAGTGGACTGTAATTTGCTACGTGAGACTAGTGCGGGTTGGTCGATATCACATGACTTAGAATTTTTGGTTCTAGGACATGCCGATTTCCACACGATGTTTTCCTTCACCGTTTTTGAGAGTAGTGGTGATGAAATAATTTACACAAAGTGAAGCGCAAGTCGCAAGTCGTTACCACATGTCACCGCTGCTCACATGCTCGTCAATATCAGAAACCTTTTAAACGCAAAAACAACCGAGGACTAGACAAATGAACTTCGAACTGCCGCTCAGTCCGTACCATAGTCAGTCGAAATGACAATCCTTTGATCGATAACTGCGTTGCTACCACGTCACACTAAGTGCAATAACTAGCAGTACGAGGGATTGCAACCACACATAGGCTTATAGCACCACAACATCTGTATTGAGGATTACCGCTGTCAGCTCTGTAGTAAGCACACAAGTTACGACTGTCACTTTCTGCGATGCGACGGAAGATTTATTTTCCGTCACAACACATATTGGTTCGCGTCAAAGCGGCGTATTAGTATATACGCCTTCCGCTTTCCGATAACCTATTGATATCTATAACACCTCGTCACTTCGTCAGTTAATTCAAGTTCATAAGAACTCCGAAATGTTTTTCTTGGTTCGCCTTTAAGTTCACCCAAAGGTGGTGTTTTCCATAAGAAACTTTTAGCGGGCAGTAATGAGTTTTTAATCCTTTTTATAAGTGCGCCGCAATTATCTTTGCCGCGCTCTTTTTGAACTTGGAACATCTTAGTGTTCAGCGCCAAAGAAATGGAACGCAAATATTGTTTGATGTACGACGGCCCATAGTCGCGCCGCCGCCGCCGGCTAAATAAAAAAAGATTAAAAACGCGCGTACTACAGCCCGCGTTTTTGTCAATTTTCACAGATTGTTAGAAATTCATGGTTTTGTTTTGAAATAGAAGATTCCATTGAGAACAAGGCGAAAACATGTGAACGCATCGTGGAAAACATTAAATTGCAACCTTCACTTAATCCATCCATGCCACTTCGCTCTGGATTAAAAAAAGCGACCTCGCCGTAAAAATAATATTTTGCTCCCTTATGATACAATCTACTATTGTTGAATAACAAACTTACATTATGAATCTTCTATATAAATAAAAAGAAAAGTCCTGACTGACTGATTGACTGACTCATCAACGCCCAGCTCAAACCGTTGGACCTAGAAAGCTGAAACTTTGCACAGAGGTTCCCTTTATAATGTAGACAAGGAATAAGGAAGGATTTTTCGAAATTCAATCCCTAAGGGACTTAAATAGGGGATAAAAGTTCCACGCGGGCGAAGCCGCTGACAAAAACTAGTAATAAATAAATATGTTTTCCCGCTTGGAACAAACAGCTGTCAGTCAGTGCTGAGATTGACTACCGGAATAATCTTTGAAGCAGTTTGAAGCTCGTGTTAGTTGTTATTAAAGGATCTTAATGCACGAAAGGGCTGAAAGGGTAGATATTTATGTTTTGATACTGGGTTTGACAATAACTTAATATTTTATTGCTTTGGGTGTTGGATCGCAGAGGCTGAATTTATGAGGGAGCGGCCTACGGGCCTACTCTGTATGGATATGGGTGCGGAAAATTGTTTATGACCCCTTGAAATGAGAAATTCAAAAACAGCAAAAAATATTAAAAATACTTCTTTGTTGATTAAAGTAAAATTTTATGGGTGCCTAACATTTTATTTGCTGGAAACGGAACACAAAATATTGTTTATTTAATGTAATAGCTAGAGGGCAGAAAAGTCAAATATTTTATGTGAGCATCAAAGGATGAGAGTTTTTATTACGAACACGCTTTATAATGCCTGTGGGTAAATAGGTGCCGTGCAAGCGATTCAAAGTTTAACTAAGGGCTTAACGGGTTCTCCGAGGCACGGAGGAGTCTCGATATGTTGTGGAAGGTCACGATCCACAAACCGACCGTGGCATAGGTAGCTTAACCTATGTTCGACCTTAGCTACTGTTTTTTTTAGACTTGAGACGGATTATTTGCTCTGGTCACATTTACTGAATATTTTACGGCTAGCCACAATCCGATGTTTCGCATAGACGTTTCGGAGTGAGTTGGTTTACGTACAGCTTTCAATTTCCTGTAGCCGTACATCGGAGCCATATAGCGTCATATGCAAATCACGACTGTGGCACATAAATCATGTGTGGCGTCCCACACCACCCATCTATTTCGGCTGTTGATGTGTATGCGGTAAACGCTATTGCTGGTTTAAATATGTTTTTAGTAGGTATCGTAAATAAGTACTTGTATCCGCACCAAGTTTGCCCGTTATCACTAACATTAGGGAACAGCTAAATTAATGCTTAAATTGCATTGTTGAATATTCAACTTTTATTTAGGTATTTATTTAGAGTCAACAAGACTTAGTACACACGGGTTCACATCAAGCTATACAGTTTCAGTATAAGCTGATCTCGCGTTGTATAGTATTTCTGTACAGTGCGAGATCAGCGTAAACTTGAAATGTATAGCTTGATGTGTAGCCGTGTGTACAAACAAGCACAAAAAATAAAGGGTAAGGTAAGCTAAATGTGAACAGAAAAGAAAAAACCCCAATTGAGGACCCATTCGGGTCATAATCATTAAAAATACGATTAATAAAAATAATACAGATATTAATTACACAGAAAAATCTTAATGAGTTTATGTTTTGAATAAAAGCCTTTAAAATTCTGTTTTAAAATAAAAGAATTTCGCAACAACGTGACTTACGTTGTGCGAAATTCTTTGCATGCAGGTGGTTTTGGAAAATGTTAAGTTAAATGAATGGCTTGCGGCCAACTTTCGGTTTTATTTAATGTCACAGATACAGCCTACAGCACATTCTAAAATAAAGTACCATCGCAGACACTGGCGGTGAATCACTTTTAACCTTAAAACTAAGAGTATAAGCGTGAAAATTGGTCAAGCGCCATTTTCCGCGGTTGTAAAATACCGAAGTAGAAAATGTAGCACGAAATGTTTTTGGACCTGCTGTAAATAGAACTCCGTAAATGTACCTTCATTGTGAACGGTACTGAAAATAGATGAACCTTTTTATGGTAACCTTTGCCATGTTTGGGAAGCGATCGATGGACATAGCAATGTTCATGTACAAGATACAGGTACTGACCAAAATCAACGAGTTAGTACCTATGTTGAACAAAGATGATGAATATTTGTGGTTACGTATACCTAAGTTTATTCTAAATATTTTCAAGATAACTACGGTTGATTTACATACGTTCATAACGCATATTGGTCGACTCAACTATTGTTTAACTGACTTAAAGTTGATTAAACTAGAATTAATCGCACTAACGAACGATTAATCTAATGATTTTTTAAGATATTTGATATTTCAACTATGTATGAAATGGACGACTCGCCTACAATAATTAGACAATGGTGAAAATATTTCTGCGAGCAACCAAGTTGCTCGCAAAAATATTTTCACCATTGTCCAAGTAGCGTTCGCCGGCCGCTGCCGCGGCACCGCTCGCTACGCTCGCTCTCTAGTATAAATAGTAGTCTATGCTCGCTCGGCTCGCGCGTGGTTGGTCACTGTTTTAACCTAACCTATTTCACCCAGTCCAAAATTACGAATCATACAATCTGCCGCAGAAATGTTTTTACCAAATCATCCGATCGACATACCTATTCAAAATCTCCAGTAAATCAAACACAAGACTACAGATAACAGTAGGTGAATCGACCGTTAGTTTAATCAACCTTAGTTTAATTAATTGTAGTTGAATAAACCGTAGCTGAATTCCCCCTTATGGATTTCGTTCATTAGTTATTACAAAAATCTGTGAAACGATCTTTAGATATTTTAAACGGTAGGTCTTTTGACCGTAGTTATCTTGAAAATAGTTAGAATAAACTTAGATATTTTAATACGTAACCATATTTTGTTGTGTCGTTAAAATGATGGCGTTTGTCATTCTGAGTGGGTTACGTGCAATTTCCTTCACCCATCCCTGATCCCTGAATAATCTCGAATCCGCTTCTTTTTTTTTGCAAAGTTTTTTTTTTCAATTCCTGTGTAAAGACGAAGCGATGACAGCCTGGTGAAGGTAACAGAGCAGGAAGGTTCCCTAGACGCCGCAATTCAATCCCATTTCCTGACGAAACTCAATTTTGTGTCGGAAATCTATCGATTCCAATAAATAACGATGCGACCTCCATCATACCGACTGAAGATTCGTCCTCACTTTGCATTAATATATAGTATCAAAACATTGAAATACCAAGCCTGGTACTTTAATGGTACTGGTTTTAGTGGTAGTGAGTAGTAATGCTAAGCATGCGACCCTGGGTTAAATTCTTGGTTTTAGATGACTCCAAAAAAGGAGGAGGTTATATGTTCCACTGTATGTATTTTTTTTTGTTTATGTATGTTCACCGATTTCTCCCCCATTTGAGGACCTATTCTCAAAATTCTCTTTTTATTTGAAAGTGTATACTCTTGAGGTGGTCCCATTGGCACCAAGTCAGGATCTGATGATGGAATCCCAGGGAATTCGAGGGCAACCCTCAAGTGTTATGGGTATTAATAATGTTTTTCATCTATTTTCTAAAGCTATTGAGACATTTGCCTATGGTCATCATCATCTCATGAGCTCAGGGGAGCTGATGAAGGAAGGTACAACTCTTTAACGGTTAAGAGTTAGGTGAAGGTTCGGGCATAACTCCGTCATATATTTTACGATTTGCAAATTTCTTGTTTTGTTCGAAAGGGTTTTTTTCTGAAATGGTTCCATTTAAATTTCATGTAGATCTGGTGATGCGTTTCGGAGACAACAACCGCGATTGCTGCTACTGCATAAATATGCACTGTTTTGACCCCAAGGATGATGAAATTTCGAATTGGAGTGGGGTAGGTAGTATAACTAAAAAGTGAAAAATAAAAACTTTTTCCAAAAAAAAAAAAAAAAAAAACAGTCTACTTCTGGAAAAACACTACAAAGTGAAAAATAACTTTAATTTCGGAAGGCGGTGACAAGAAATTAATAAAATACATATCCAAAGTCACCGCCTTCCGAAATTAAAGTTATTTTTTTTCCAGAAGTCGGTTGTTTTTGTTTTTTTGTTTTTACCATATGGAACTTACTAGTAGCAGCCCGAAGTCTGGATTTGAATCCGGTTGATGGCAATCTATGGCAATAGTTGATGGTAAATGTGGGTGTGCCATGGGTACAATCCTACTTAATAATATTATCCCTACTTAATATTATAAACGCGAAAGTAACTCTGTCTGTCTGTGTGTTATGATTTCACGCCTAAACAGCTGAACCGATCGTCATGAAATTTGGCAGATATATAGCCTGGGATATGGAGAAGAACATAGGCTACTTTTTACGCGGTAACCGACATCCACGCGGACGAAGCCATGGGCAAAAGCTACTAATATTATAAATGTGAAAGTTTGTTTTTGATGTTTGTTACTCAATCACGCAAAAACGGCTGAATAGATTTGAATTAAATTTGGCACATAGATCGTTTGTAGCCTGGATTAACACATAGTATAGTTTTTATTCCGATAATACGTTCCCATGGGATAATTTTCGACCTCTAGCTAGTATTATATAAACGCCAAAGTTTGTATGAGGAGGTTATCACTGATTCTACCAGTCGAAGTCGAAAAAATCTTTTTGCATTTTTCGAATGCAAAATCTTGCAATTCCGAATTCTTCAAGAAGGTTATAGGCTACGACATCATGTTCCGTCCCTAAGAAGCCGGGCAAAAGAAAAAAATCAGAAAGAATACTAAGAGAAGACAAAATAAAATCGCGGGCGGGCGATGCGATGCCATGCGATAATATTTTATATTAAACAAAAAATTGACGCGGATGAAGTCGCGGGAAGATGCTATAGTCCCTGTCACGAGAAGCGATAGATTTTGTAAATAAAGAACTTTTACCAAGTTACGCAGCGACAATTCAATCAACAACAAATAATCCCAAATTCAATCCACTCAAAGTAACATACGTGTAATATGAAACTAACGAGCAATTTCACTTGGTCGGGTTATACTTTAGCGATATAAGCGTTGTCGTCTAATTTTTTGTGGTACTGGAACGCGTTTGACTCATGGAACGTAAACATTTGGGTCCATTTTGAAGTTAGTTCACGCTGACGCTGTCGATGCTGTCATTCGAGTTTCGAATGCGTCTCAGTTTGTTTGTGCTGTTTCCGCGGATTAGATTAGATGTGCGTGTTAACATAATAGGGTATTTTCCAATTTGATAAAAACTATTTTAATAGGAAGATTGGGACGATATATTTAGCAGAAAAATAAAAACAAATTTATTTATTTCCATTTTATCCATTAATTATTAAAATTTATTAAAATCTAATTTCTTTTTCGTTGTTTTGAATTTACCGCCAAAACACTACTTACGATGACTTTTTATCACGTGAGATCGTTACGTCAGCTTTGTGTAAACAGCACCAGTACAAATACTTAGTTTGGCGCAGGTTTAGAAGTATTTGTGCACAGAGGCACCGCACACCAGTGATTTCAATTTCTATCCATAAAAAAATCTTGTTAAATATAAACACGACACTCACTTGTTTACTTACTAACTACTTTAGTTTACACAAAGTTGACGTCACGTGATAAAAAGTCATCGCAAGGAGCGTTTTGGCGGTAAATTCAAAACAACGAAAAATTAATTGGGTTTAAATCGTTTTTAATTGAGAAAATGGATATAAATCAATTTACTTGTATTTTTCTGTTACATATTTCGTCCCAATCTTCAAATTAGAATAGTTTTTAATACATTGGAAAATACCCTATTATAACCCTCTATAAAAATAAAAATCAATACAAAACTGTTCTTTTATTTTTTTATTCAAAGGTTGCGAACTCCTGAATGTGTGTTTACAAAATTTATAGCTTCTCGTGACGGGGACTTTAGTCATTTATATTTCAGCGAATTTGTACTTATGTAATTACGTGTGCGCTAATAGCCCGTCACCATGGCTTAGTAAGCTAGTAGGTACGTTGAGTGACTGAACCTGGTTACCTACTCAGTCAGTGTTCAGGCATGCATACAGCACCACTCTGTTACGTGGCCGACAAATTTACGAGACAGGAATACCAAAAGGGAACGTAGTGCCTATTGTACGTGGTATATAGTAGAGATGTATGGTCGTAAAGTGCTGACTGACAGATACATAGGCCATTAAACGTACGATGGCCAGAGGTGGACGGCAAACACGGTTAATTTATGACCTGTTCATTTAGAGTGTAACTTGAAGAGCTTCTTGCTAAGTAATGTGTATTATTCGAGTCCATCGATTAGGTTGAGCTACACTTGACGCGATTGGTCCGTGGATGGGTGACCATCTTTAACATGCCAAGACTCTTCGAACCTCGGAATGCACGTGGACCTTTGACAGTCTTTACGGGTCGAAGCCCAGAAGTCAGGCAACAAGTTTTACCAAGGGGTATTGTATTACCCAGTATCTGGGTTGTGAAGGTCAGATAGGAAGTCGCTCCATTTAACATACTGGTTTTCAGCTGCCACCGGGTAGACTGGAAGCTGACCCCACCATAGTTGGGAAAAGACTTGTCAGATTCATTCGTTTCATTATTAAACTACGTAGATACAACTTACGCTCAGTAGGTATGAGGTAAGTACTCACAGTAGTTGTAAACAAAAGTCAGGCCCTATAGATATTAATTTGTTCCTTGCTTAACTACTGCACTACTTAGTTCGTCAGAACCGACACGGAACAGATAATAGACTATCAATAACAGTGTTGATTAGTGCGAATCGAGCCTTAATCATCGCTCGTCCGTAATCCGTGGTTAAACATTGTGATTAATTTGATTGACAGCCACACTATGGATTTTGATTGCGCTGTACGGCTTTAAGGGGGAAGCCAGTCTAAGTTCATATTATCAAATTGAATGGTTATTTTGTGAAAAATCATTCAATGGGGTTATTATGAACTGAAAGACCGTCTCTATTGATGATTTTATCTACACTAATATTATTAAGACAAAGAAGCATGTTTGTAACGAATAACCTCAAAAACAATTGGGCCGATTTCAAGAATTCTTTCACCATTAGAATGCTACGAGTACATTATCTGAGTAACATAGGCTATATTTATTATTAGAAAGTTTGAAAAAAAAAATACAAAATTAAAAAAAAAAATACCCGACTACCTAAAAAGTAAACTTTAATTCGCAGTCGGAGGCATCCTCTTAAATTAAACAATATAGACCTTAATTGTTTCCAATTACATGGTATAGCTTATAGTACTTATTGAAACAAGAACAACACAACAAGTTTACATCAAGTTTCTTGTTTCCATCTTTTTCAATTACAATTTACTTTTTCGGCAGTCGGATTTTTGATTTTGTAAATTATTTTTTTAGTTAATATAATTATTTTTGACGTTAATAAGACCTACTTATGAAATCCTTTATTTTGATACACCAATCAATAGGTTTTGAGAAAAAAAAAATTTGAAGACACAATTTGGCGCCAAAAATCGATTTTTTTTTTCAATTTTCATATACTCAGTGTCACTGTCACAATTAAGACGAATCTAACGGCACCTCTCAAGCTGAAATCGAACAAGTCGTTTAGGCTACAGAGCGTGCCAAAGAAATATACATACATACAAACACTCGAAAAACATAACCCTCCTTCTGATGCAGTCGGGTAAAAATAAATGTCCACCCGTGCGAAGCCGGGACTAGTTGATTATAATTCTTTAAAGCCTGTTGTGACGTCCGCGAATAATTTTTTAATCATGAAACAACCTGACACTTACAGTTTGCAAAAAAACTTAGTATTAAAAATTGCATTTTGTGTGGTACCTAAGCGCAACCTTCTGAAGTGCTGTGGTCCAAATTCTGTATAATAATATGGAAGCTCTGCAATCGCTTTAGAACTATCCAGGTATATTTGTTTTATTGCATCCAATTTCTCGTAAGACGCTTACGAGTGTGTTCAATAAAACGCTACTTACATCGAATATCCATCATGGTAAATCCGGTAGAGCCTGGACAATACCCTGGATTTATTTCATTTGTATTCGGGACAGGGAAGCGAGGCATCTGTTATTTATGTAGGGTCCCGAGTACCAGAACGAATTTAACAAGCTATTTGAAGACGTGACATATTTGTCACTGTGTCACGCCATACCATCCTTTATCTTCCCAGTCTTTATTAAAACGCGATGAAGATGTTCAATCAGAAACCGGCTGTAACGGTTTCTGTATTGGGATAATTTTTACTCGACTAGTAACTTGTTATGATTTTTACCGGTAGGTATTTATGTTCATCTGTTTCCTCATAACTTCTAAACTACTCACAATAATTTGACAAATTATATCGGATGATATTAAATTGAATATGGCGCCCTGTAGAGGACATAAAGTCATGGACTAAAATAAAATTGTTTAATGATGCCGTGTTGGGTATCCATTTCATACAGGATAAGTTTAAGTTTTTATTCAGTGCGCAAACTTTAACCATGAATTCAGCATATCATCCTAGACCCCCCAGCGCAGAAATTCGAAAGACGGGGCGTCTAGAATGATATGCTGAATTCATGGTTAAAATTTGCGCACTGGATTAAAACTTTTCCTGTATACAGGAAAAGTTTTTATTCAGTGCGCCGGTTATGCAAAAAAAATATCAGCGGTTCCATACATTTTGACCGCATAGGTATTGCACTTTTATATGAAGCAGCTGTTTTTTTTTTGTTTAACCGGCGAAAATTTTCTCTAGAATATATGCTGAATTCATGGTTAAAATTTGCGCACTGTATAAAAAGTTATCCTGTATACAACATTAGTTTTAGTATATGCGAAACCTAAAATATAGTTTGTTCAGAATAAGTAACTGAATCAATTCCAATAATTTAAACATCATGTTAAATTTTTACCAAAAAAGTTTTGCAAGTGTGATGGAAATTGTTATCACCAGTTAATTACAATATAATCGCCGTACGTTTAAGTACCTAGTGTACCTACTGCCTAATTATTATCAATAAGCCCAATATGACGCTGGACGCGCGGGTGGCGCAGGGTGACCATGTTTGTGTAGACAACTAGGTAACAAGCTTATAACTTTGTGATGTTTCATGATACAGATTTGAAATTTTGTATATAGATTCTTAAAACAATTCTAGACGTGTGTTCGGGTTCCACATATTCTAAAAGTAGGGTTGTATATACCTACATATTGTTAGCTAACCCCATAATAATTTAAATAAAAAGTAAGTTTTATAACTAACACCCGACTAATGAAACACCACGCTCTTAAACGTATGAAAAAAGTAAACATTCTCATCTGAAAGCCGTGATAATATGCCACCTACCCTAACAAAACAATACATACATTCTAATAGTAGTAAGCGACAGTAGTCGCGTTTTAGTATTTTTGCGGTTTGTTTTTGATATCCAAGTCCATCCAAAGGTTGTCTGTAAAAGAGCGATAAGACGGCTTGTGTCACCGTATCTAAAATTTCTACATTTATATCTGTAATACTTATATTGTTCACAATAAAGAGTATTCTATCTATCTTTCATCAGTATCAATTTGCTGCAATTTGTAACTCTCTTCGGTACAGTCAAACTATATTAGACGAACAAATTAAACGCGGAATGAGTAGGACGTCGAGAAAAGAGCAAGACTTAATTTAATTATGAATGGCTAGCTCTCAGGGAAGACATTGTGGAAGGTGAGTTACAGCGAATTACCTCGACGATACTCAGTAATGGACGGGCTCTTTTATCACGATATCAATTTGGTAAAGAGGATTTAATTTTGAAAACGAGAAATTCATTTCACTTTTGTTTGCTTAATTTATGCCATTGTCTGAAACCAGGCCAAATGCAACGAAGTTAAAGCGAAACTGACGAAAAGCTTTTACCTAGCCCAGCTAGCCGGGATACTATTTCAGTCATTGTTCAAATGAATAAAAAGTTGAAATAGTTATTACCTGAATAGAATATAATAGAAAGAATAGAAAACATTTATTCGACACAGACACAACACAACAGCATAAACATAACTTTAAAAATGGAATATCAGTTCTTTCAGCATTTGCTCAGCATTTGCTGGGCGTGAGACACCCAGCGCTGGTTTTCAGTTGGCATCCCGCAGCGACACACGGACGTAGGTAAATCAAAGTATACTATTGCAACCGAAAATAGATACATACTTGAATATTAGGAATAAAAAATACTTAAGATTGTGCTACTCAGTTCAGATTAAAAAAAAATACCCACGAATCTACAATATGATAGAGCGCCTGTCGCTTGATGCGAGGACGCATCATCGAGCAGCCGCAAAAATCCAGCGAAATGTGCTTTCCATAAAATATTTATATGTGCCAGTAAATTAATATTTCTAAGGCGTAGGGCCGCCCTACCACCAGACAAAGTTTATATTGCAACGGAAAAGACAAGTTAAGATCGAAACCTTGTGGTTCTTGGAGACATACCGCATCACATCCAGCTTACAAAAGGTTAGTTTCTGTAATAAGCGAAAATTAAATAAAAATAAAGGAGACATACTTAAATTGATGATTGATTGAACATAAATTCTTAGATTAATTATAATTATGTATAAACTATTATTGGATTAATGGATTAAATAAAGAATTTATCAATATTAATGCCATTAAATTCAATTTGTGAATTCAAATTGAAATTCATAAGTTTTTTTTTTTGGGTTTGAAATCATCAAATAACATCTCCCGCTCTGGGTGGAGCAGGAGGGCGTGTCAGACTTTTACTGACAAAAACCCACCCGTGTTCCTTCATTAGCCCGTATGCCAGGGGCTGTGGTATCTCTTTCAAACAAACCCGCACCCCTGGCAGGCATCGGCCATCGGGCCCCATCATTTTTGTGCTGACATCTCTTTGAGGCGCGCGTGGAACACATGCGATATCCTCGGATCATCCTGATGAAATTCTTAAGTTTGGGTATGGTTCCAAACTATAACAAAAATGTTTATGGAGTCAGAAGGCTCGATATTGACTGAAAGTTGGCTATGAATCCTGAATGGCTGTCTGGAATAAGGTCGAGAGCTAGTTTAACGCCTATTACGACAGAAATAAGCAACCTATTTACTTAAGATTGTGCTATTTATTTGCTAACGAGGGCCCGCAGTATCGTTTCGTCGCCAAACAAGTGGTAATTGTAACTATAATATTTTTGCGTCAATGAGTTATTTTCCCCTTGGAATATAGTAAACCAATTTTGTAGGCAAACTCATGTGCACATAAACTGAGTAGTTTTTTAGGAAGGCTTTGGAAGATCGTCAATTATTAAGGAGCTGCGGTAAGAGTAGGTTGGGTGACAAGATTCAGGAATACTTTATGAAGATTGGTTGGGGAAGTAAGGGAAGACAGGTAGCGTATAGCATCCGCTACTTACATGGTTACTTGGGGTACAAAGAAACGGAAAATGTTCGTTGAAGCGACGGGGGCGAGCTTGGCAGTCGTGGCGCAGGGGGCGGGTCGAGACGCTGCCACTGACGACTGTGTTTAAGAATTCACTTCACTGTTGCTCCAGTCAGCATCAAACAAGGAACTGCAACTTGTTTGCCATTGAGCGATTAAAATCCGTGAATTGCGCAAATCTACGTGATGAGCGTTTGGTGTTTTTTTTTAAAGGATTATTTAGGTACTTTGGCTGTCTCTATCGATCGCGTACCATGGAAAGCGTGGGTAATCAATTAAATGTAAGCAAATCTCGAACATTATGGGTCCCGTTAATTGGAAGATTATTAACTGATCACTGATTTGAATATCCTTTACACAGCAGATATATACGACGCAACCTACATACAACTTGTACGTAAAGATAAGCATTGTAGCTCCAAAACCAATATTGGCCAAATCATTCACAGTTATATGATTCCGTGGTACCTATCTCTTTGGTCGATTCAGTTAGGTGGAGGTGCTAACGTGTAGGTCTGTGGCGTCTCGGTTCAGTTGCTGTCTCGGCCGCCGCCGCTCGAGTGAGCTGGTGAATATACACCACACCGCTGTATTCGCGGTTTCCGTTTATTTTTCGGTGGACAACTTGTCAACCGCATATCTGTCTGGCAAATGGCTTTTGCTTCGAATGGAGAATTGAGAAATACTACAATTCCGAATTGTACTTCTATTTCAAGCCTGGCCTAACTGATGACGATATTTACCAGCCAAGTGAATGGTGCCGAAAGACCCAGCGTAACGAGAAGACGCGCGGGCAAAGAAGATGTACTTCTATCACAAAAACCGTCAGCAACGTCGCGTCGTCTGTCGTATAAAAAAACTGACTGATAGTGATCATTACAAATTTTACGTTGTGATACCTACTTCATTCAGTTAACGACAGTTCAGGAAATAATAGACCCGCGTATAATTAAACTGTCCAGTCACGATTAGCTTTCGTACTTATAAGTTATGACGAAAGTTGAACGAAGTTAGTGGAGAGATTCCGACGCATACGTACCTATATAGTATTTGTGTCGGTTAGCGTCCGCTTGCCCGAGCAATAATTTGCCGAAGCTTGCCGTTTAGGGTTGTTGTATGGTTCCATCTTACATGTATTGTACGTTGTAACTGGGGCGATAATTTTGTATTGATACCAGCAGGCTTAGCATGACGTTATTATTTATTTATTTATTTTAACTTCTCGCACATAAAAACGTACAAAGGCTGACTTAATGCCTTAGGCATTCTCTACTAGTCAACCAAGGATGGTGAAGAGATTAGATGGCAGGTGCTTTTGAAGGAACAAAGATAAAAAAAAAAAACTATTAAACATATCATTATAGATTACAAATAAGATTGGTACATAAGTAGGTTATAAACATAAACAGATAATACACATACATGCATCCATATCTACTATAATATATACATAAAATATGTATATATATACAAATTCAAGGGAGAGAGATGTTGAGATGACTCGACGCGATTTATTTAGAAAATACCTCTGCAATTTCCGCTTAAATGCATACCGACTGGTGGCCGTCCTGATTTCGAAAGGAAGCACATTCCAAAGAACGGACTGAATATGAAAGGAAGAATAAACAAAGTCAGAAGTATGAGAAGGACAGAGTAGAAGAAGGTTGTTAGCAGAACGCAGATTCTTAGTGTGAGAAGAACATATATATTGGAAATGAGACACAAGATAAGAAGGAGAAGTAGGAGCGTTGAGAAGGGAGAAAAGCGTAGTCTAGTCGTAGAAATAGTTCTACAAAGAATAGATAGTGCTTTTTCAATACAAAGTGACATTTCGTTTCTCAATTTTTGACATCACACCGTAGATATCCTTCTACAATATGTAATTTTGTCTTTCGTTTCTAACGATCTTTGTCTAGGTCCTTATAAATGTAGATTAATTTCAGAATATTTCTTCCTAAACTGTCAAAATCACACTGACAACAAACTTTCTTCTCGATGGCCTCAAAGTATATACGACTATCTACAAAATCATGATTCGTTTATAACGCATAACTGTGATAATTAATAGAAAAACATAGCCATCTTTTCCTATTGTACATCATTTAGTTGATAGTCATGTCTATTCTTCCGTCGACAAATCGGTACTCGTGCTAAGCCTGCAGCACAGACATTAAACTATTGTTACTTATACGGTCACCAAAATAAGTAATCCTTTTTGGTGACTGTACCAAATAAAGTAAAAAACTATAATACATAGTTACATAACATCACGACTGTAATTCTCCGAAGGGCTAGGTATACCACCTTAGCATGTATACCCACTTTTCGCTAGTTATCGTAATAGAGACGAGTCTACTGCCATCTACCGGCCACAAATCCAAACTCAGACTGATTCTTTTCAAAAATTCCTGATAGGAAACCCCAATAACACTTTGACAGACCTAGGAATAGAACCCAGGACCTCATGTTGCGACCACTAGATCAATGAGGCAGTATGTTTTACTGATAAGTCAAAAAACGTGTATTTACAATAAGTTCGTACCTACGTATTCAATCTTTGAGTTACAATTGATCTATATAAACAGTTCCAAAAACACTGACACATAATCGATTTTTTTCTGAGAACGTACTTACCTGTACTACCTAGTTCATTGTTATCAAAGCCAAGTTGTAATTAAGATTGATTAAATACACTTTTCAGTTGTCCTAAAGCAGCGTTGCCAAAAAAAAAAGGTTCATAGATGACAAATCGTAGCACCTCAAGAAAAGAATTTGCTACGAACTAGCGGACTTGCTACGAGCCTCCGAACTGGCTACGTAGGGTCGTAGCAAACCTACGAACTTATTGCTACGACAGTTCCGATTAAATTGATTTAGAATTGTAATTCTTGCAGCCAAGTGTTTCGGTGGAATTCGCTGAAAATTCGCTGAAAACACGTAGTTTCAGTATTTGAGCCTGAATACAAAGTATTCCAAACGCCCTGAAGTGTCGGCTTATTATAGATCTAGGTGAAAATTACAGGGAATTGTGTGACTTATCTAAAAACAAAGTTTTGAAAGAATTTTAAAAGACTCAAATATATTTTTACCATTGTATAAGGTTACTTACTTGTGGAGGTAGGTGAATGCTGGAGAGGTTTATCAAAAAGGGTTTCATCCGCTGTTAATTATAAATACCGGAGAGAGAAAGCAGACTCTCTCAGAACAAAGCTTTTAATCATTTCTAAAGCATCTTCATAAATGGTTCAATTACCCATCGTTTATTCCGTAGAAAACCAACAACCTTTGATCGCACCCGATACAAAGGTAAGGTAAAATTTCGAAAAGGTTTAAAAATACGCGTATACTAGAGATGTTAACGTTTCCTTTGAAGTTTCCAAGGTAATGGTACATCATTGACTCTTCACAAGTGTTGTCTCTGTTGGATCCACTTCCAGCCACAAACTAGCGCGTACTTTAATTTCACACGGTGTCCTTTTGCCCTCCAATTAAAATATAAATTAACTTGAACCGGGCTAAACCTGTTTATTTATTCATTGCAATATCAACTTCTATTTGGGGCTTATCTTAGTCCGATGATCTCTCGTTAAGTTATTACATTGTTGGTATGAATAATATAAATAAAAGATGGACGCCAAAATGTTGGGGAACGTTGCCCTCTATTTGCTCTACCGAATAATCCGCGTCAGAACCTACCTACATATCGATGCCAATACCTTGGAGCGATATCGATATGACTTCCGATATCTTTAAGTATAACTATTATTTATTCTTATCCCACGTAAAGAGGCAATTTCGCTCTAAATAGCACCATTGACGGGTGTTGGAGGCGGGACACTGCGGCGCGGGAGGGTGAGCGAGCTAAAAATAGACGACCGCCATAGTGGGACAAGGCCATGTTCTCGGGCGCCTTAACCCGGCCTACAGCCCCGCGCTCCCGCAGGTACGGCTTACCAACATCCTTGTGATTAATCTCGGCGTATTTGCCAGCTCACTCGAGTGTTGGATTAGACGCACTTAGAGTAAATCTCAAACGCCTCTTGACGATTCGAGTTTCGAGCCTGAATATCATAGCAAATAGATACGATAATACGATCGCTCGCGAGTAATCTGGGACGGAAGCATTAACAAACGATGTTATTGTTGGTTGTTTGTTAAGTTGGTACATCGAATTGACGATTCAATTAAACAAAGTTTTGTGCTTACATTGTAGCATAACTTAATTTGAATGTGATTAGTACTGTTTGGGTATTTCGGGGTCTAATTTTGCAAAACTTTCTGATTTAGTTACATAACTATGTGAGTAAATCATGGCTTCATGGCTCATATAGCAAGTATGTGTTATGCTTATAGTAATTGATGGATGGCTTGAATGAGCGGCTGAAAACTGGCACTAATGACGCTCGCATTTTGTTCTCACTGCCTCAAGATTAACGACGCTCTACCCTTTTTTTAATTATGCAGCTTCTGTGCTAAGGGTGGCCGAGTTTTTTAATTTGTCTTCAATGAGTCTTGGTTAGAAACGCGATGGAACTTGTAACAAATTAGAAACAAAAGCGAGATTAACTTCATACCTTTAAGTATAAAATATTATACCGCAGGGAACTCCGGTAAAAATGTAGGCAGTCATAAAGTATCTCTGTGTGAAACGTGGCTTCGCTCGCGTGGTGGTCGGGTTTTATCCGACGGAAACGCAGTACCGGCTAGTAATAAAAGTATCATATGTCCTAACCAGGCTGTAGTACCCCAGTGGTAACGGCCGCGACTTTCTAGGTTTTAACGTGGTTTAAACCCAGACAGGCACTTTATTTTCTGTAAATTATTTCATCACAAGAGTTCTCGAAACGGCGAAGGATAACATCGTGCGGAAACCAGCATGTCCTCGAACAAAAATTTCAAAGATTACAGGTTTTCGAAGGTTACAGTCCAGTCACTCTTACCGAGAGAAGGCCTGTGTTAAAACAGTGGTAACATTATCGGCTGAGATTATGTATGTCCTAAGCTAGGTATACAATGTGTAACGGAAAGGGTATATACATACCAAGGGCACGGCTTCTTTGGATGATATCAAACGATATTGGAAGTGTTTTTTAATCCTGTCTCTACACGATCGGAAGTTATGAGAATTTTTAATACATTGATACCAGAAACCAAATTTTTCAAATTGAAATAAAAACATCACTCGGAAGAGATTTATCGTGATGCTGGCAAGTCATGTGGAAAGTTATTGATCTACGTAGTGCGGTGACACGTTTGTTATGATTTGAATTTAAGAAACATATGAAACCGTAAATTTGGTATCAATTCTTAGAGTATTTAATTATGAGCTGAAACTATGTATAGTAAGTACCCTGTATAGTCATGAATGTGTGTTAAAATTACATCGAAATCCTATAGAAGCTGGACACAGTTACTACTTATGCATTTATCATTTAATAAGGATTAAATTAAGTGTAAGTCCATACTTATATTCAATTTAATCCTGATCCATATGGTTTTAACTTTCCTTCCGTGTGACGCCTTCATTATGCGACCTTCGCGATGATACCTATATGAACAGATAATTGCTAACTTGGAAAGTTTCCCGGTGGAATGGTGCGGAAAAGAGCATAGTAGTAGCTATCATTAAATAGGTGTAATGATAGCTACTAATGCAAACATTTCATAAAAATATGAGGCAGGTATCTTAAATTGAAACTTTTGAGAACGTAGACTGATGATCAAGTTCAAGATGTATACCTTGGGGCTTTTAAGAGAGCTGCATTCATCCACTAGATGTGTCTGAGAGGCGGTGAATGCCATTTTCGACGGAGGTATGAAAAGGAAAAAGCGCTTTGCGAGCACCTGTGTATGTATTCATTCTTTTGTTTGCCGGAGGGCGGTCGAGTGCGCGGCGAGGCGCAAGAACGCTCGCTGCGACAAATTTTAGGATAGATAGGTATCAATACAATATAGTATATACGTACCTGAATAATGTATCAGAAATCTCTTAAAATGAAGAAATATATTGTTATCGATAGACTACATACCACGAAACAAAATAAACATGTTTCGGCAACGAATTTGTGTTCAGAAACAATTACGTAAATGTCGTATTTGTTACATGTTATCTGTAATTGATTGAATTATATTCCGAAAGGTACAGGGAAAGAAGTATCGTTGCCATTTTTTAATATTGAGGTCACAATGCCATCTGACTTGATTAATTATATCAAGAGTGAGATAGGTCATTAGAGCATGACAAAAGATTAAGTTCTCTCGAAGATTGAAAAACAAAGTTGCGAATTTGAGATTAGGCTTATCATTAGCTAAGACGGTTAGACTGGAAGCTGACCCCAACATAGTTGGGAAAAGGCTAGGCAGATGATGATTAGCTAAGACGGTGTTTCGCGTCAGTTCAGCTAGTTTCAGGTACTGATGTACCTATGTAGTATAACTGCGGCAACTTTGCAGATGTAGAATTTTGCAGGAACAATGCAAGTATAAGATATGTTGTACCAGACTTTCTAAAACTACTTTGAATGTTCATTGTGCTACGCACGGCTGTATTACACAACTATAAGGAACTACTTCTAAACACGTTTTCAACTCTTAAAGAGGCTCAATGAAAACGTTGGCGTTATTCAAAAGAAAACTGGGGGTCGTGAGAGGCATTTAGCTTTGATGTGGAGCGAAATCAGAAAAGGTAAGCAATGTGAAATGTTTATTTAAGTAAGTAGATCTTTTACGCGTCAATATTTTAGAATTAGATAGCACCGGCATTTCTTAGCTGACTGATCCTCGAGAAGAAATGCCGAAACAAACTTAGAGTTCATAGTTCCTTTTAAAGTTCAAAGTCCAAACATGTTATATTATTAGGACTTTGTGTGTGTCTAACAATGCCTGCTGAAAGAGCCTTTTGCAGAAAGAGCCATGGAGCATTGTTGCTAGTAAATGTGAGGGCCATCTGATGGGCCATCTGTGCGCAGTACATGTGTTATTGCCAGGTGTGCCCGGAAGATGGCATAATAAGACAAATTATCCTAATTTTAGGAATTGCAAATAAACAATTTTGTTGCTTTGAAAAACATAGTTTATTTTTAAAATTATACCCAATAATAGTTAATTTATTTTACTTGTAAACTATACTATCTTACCTGAAAAAACAACGAAACGACGGTTAAAGTTCATTATTTAAATTGTCAATTCCCTTCTACAAATATTTTTTATAACAATCCAATATTCACGTGGTTTTCAATAAGCGTTTTCAATCCTCTTTGACAGCCATTTATAGAGCGCGCTTATATGCAGCCATTTATAGAGCGCGCTATGCTCCACATATTAAAATAAATAAAATTAATGGATTAATTTTCTTTACATATGTAGTGCTCCTTATGTTGTATTGAATACAATGCAACTTGGGGAATACTGCTCATATTTACTATTGTACCTAATTGGTTTGTGTATTAAATAATACAATACTAACATAGCTTAAGTAATACTACCAAAAAACCGGTAATGTACCTGAGACAAAGACAAATAAATAAATTGCACCTTTGAGCTGACCTAAACCAACATACAGCATGCACGTATCAGTCATCGTGTAGCTCAACCCTATTTTGGGCAGCTCAACGACCAGACTTGTAGAACATTTGCCTAGGCTCAAATATAAAATATTGAGTATTTAATAACCATCAGATGTTTACAAAAATAATGTATTCATTCAATCTACTCTGCATGCTACTCACATTCACGCTCAGTTTTATTATTAAATGTTACCCATACAAAAGCACTTCGATAATCCACTATTTCCGACTTAGTACGAACAAATGAAACAGAGCCCTATAAGCAAAGCTTCACTGCGCCGCCATGTCGTAGTCGTGTCGTACTTATCATTGCAAGTTCGTATGAAGCTTTCTTTTTGTTCGGTTACCTACTCTGGTCACACCGTCATATTCCACATTTTTTGGAATTACATAGTGTTTTTTTTGAGGTTGGGAAATCCTCAAATGACTTCTCCCGCTCTGGGTGGAGCAGGAGGGCGTGTCAGACTTTTACTGATTAAAACCCACCCGTTTTCCGTCAGTTGCCCGTGTGCTAAGCATCGGCCCTTGCGGACCCCACCAGTTGGTGCTGACATCTCTGACGGCGCGCGTGGAACACAACGCGCCGTCCCGCCTACAACTTTTCGGCCGCAGGGGTTAGGGAGAGCGGCCAACGCTATACCGACACACATCAAACGGTGGCGGTCCTGTCCATGCCACGGAAGGGAAGAACGCTACTCAGAAGTACCGGCACTCTTCCTCCGCCGCAGCCTGTAACCCTCAGCCGCGATGCCTCCCATTCGACATCGCGGCCCGCCTCAGTTGCGGTGCACCTCAACGCAATTTACTTTGTGGCCACTACGTCGTCGGCTTGAAGGCAAAAGCCCTGACGAGTGGCCCCACCTTAGGGTTCCTCTTTGCTTCACCGTGGCTGGGAGACTACGGCTACTGAGCCCCCCGCAACGACAATGCGACCGTGGGAACCCACTGGGGGGGAATTACATAGAGTGGTTAATCTCAATTTTTGTAACCTTGGTAGAGCCTTGGTTTCTCTCTCTCACTCAATAGGTATGGGTATATATTACTTCAATGGGTAAGTTCTTGTTTATTTATATTCTACTAGCGGTCGCCCGCGGCTCCGCCCGCGTGGATGTCGGTTACCGCTGCAAAAAGCCTACCCAAGAAAGACACGGTCAGCAAAATGATTCCCAGGTCAATTCACAGACACCGACAGTAACATCGACGACGCAGTCATTATCCGCAGGCTGCACAGATTGTCTTTCTGTGTATGTTAAAGTTGTTAATGAAGAAAATATTTAAATGTAATTAATACTAAGTTTTCACTTCTGCCGGCAGTCCCGGAACGCAACCCGTTGTTTTAGGATAGATAAACTGTACTTAGTGATGAAATAATTTATTTTGATAAGGATTAATAGCATGAGTAAAATAAACGCGTTTAAATGTAGTCCAAAAAAAATTCAAGATTTTTAAATAAAAAAACGGTTGTTGTGCCTCACTCGACATAGATAGGTATAGTG
This sequence comes from Polymixis flavicincta, assembly GCA_949987655.1. Lineage (NCBI taxonomy): Eukaryota > Metazoa > Arthropoda > Insecta > Lepidoptera > Noctuidae > Polymixis > Polymixis flavicincta. The sequence goes on from OX465173.1 coordinate 16,669,208, forward strand.
TGTCGCGGACTTTTTTGTAGATATTTATAAGATCTACAATTAATTACAACATTTTATGGTTCTGTCTTTTATAGTTTAGGCAGCGTACGCAAAATAAGTAACTTTTCTGGTTGATTTTTTACACCTTGTGTACGAAAAACCCAAATATCTTACGGAACCCTATTTTTTTCCAAAATAAAATATAGCCTATGTTACTCGTGGATAATGTAGCTTTCGTATGGTGAAAGAATTTTTAAAATCGGTCCAGTAGTTTTTGAGCCTATTCATTACAACCAAACAAACAAAGTTTTCCTCTTTATAATATTAGTGTAGATTTCATAATTGCGCATTCGTATTTCCGAATATAGACGATGATTGCTGAAGTGCATACTTTCGCTGGGAGATATGTATTTATGAGAATTGCACGCGGTATTGCACGAGGACTCATTGCAATACTATGTTCCCACGAACGTGTTTTGTTTTAAAATATTTTAACATCTGGGATATCTCACATCTTACGTATCTACTAACAATACTTATTTATTTCCTTGAAACAATGCGTCTTCCTCTAAGCTAGTACTCACATAATATATCCGGAATAGAATAAAACAAAATAGTTCATATGATATTCTATCCGAAAACTTCGCGAATGTCTTTTATTTCAAATGTGTACAAACGATACGTGCACGTGAACATTTTTCGGTTTTATCGCATCCGTTTTCTGTGTCACCGGAATAAATAAAAAACTACGCAAAAAATTATACAGAAAACTCGAAGGAGGCGGAATACTTTTGTATACTGACAAACGAAACTTTGAGCTCGATCCTGAAGGTTCGACGGCGCAAATTGCTGCCTACGGGAGAGTTACCATCAACAATAGATAAGTACTAGGCGCAGTTATTATCCGGTGGGTTTCGCAGCGAAAAAGCATCTGGGTTGTTGGTGAACGAGGATTCTCGTTAGTGTGAGGCAAAATGCCTTATGTTAATGAGTTTGCTGCGGGGGGGGGGGTGGGGCTCATTACACAGCGGTAATGAGCCACCCCGCTCCTACGTGCCACATATTACACACTACTAACATTCTTAATTACAACTGATTACATTCATTTAAAGTTTCATTTTTTACAGTTAAAGATTGTGTGCTACGCGCGTACTACGCCGTAGCGCGTAGCGTGTTTAATGTTGACGTGCCCATATCATTTTCTTAATGTATTTTTCACCGCATTCTTTAATGAAGTGTTTATTAAAAAAAAACCATATACACGGTAGGGTTCGATTGCCTGCAGCAGTTAATAAATGTCAGTAACTGAATCAACCAGTTTATCGGAAATGTTCGCATGTGTCAATATTTATAGTACTTAGTTTTGTTGCCAGTTTAAATGCTTCTCTGAAATTAAAATTGCCTTTTTAAAGTGGCCAATATTTATAATAGGTCTTTACCTATGAAATTGCCGTTTTGTATGAAAAAATTTAAACGAATTTTTTTTCATGAATTTTTTATTAGGTCTTTACCTATGAAATTGCCGTTCTGCAGTACTGGCCATTTCAAATCAAAATAATTTTTGTTTGGCTAAGAATTCTAATTTCAAATTAATTTTATTTTAAAAACATGGATTTTTTTTTCTAAAAGTAGTCATTTCTTTATTGATTAGTGTTACATTTTCATCGCATTTCCATCTTTTTCGTCATCATGGATACGTTAAAAATTCGAGTAATTATGGAATATGAGTACCGTCGTGGCAGCAACGCGGCACAAGCGGCACGCAACATCAACGACGTTTACGGAGCTAACACTACAAACCAACGCACCACCTGTTATTGGTTTACTCGCTTCCGTTCTGGAAATTTCGACCTGAAAAATGAACCTCGCGGTCGTCCGAAGACTTTGGTCGACAATGACGAATTAAAGGCGATTGTGGAAGCTGATGATACACAATCTACGGTTGAATTAGCAGCAGCTTTCGACGTTAGCGTCAAAACAATATTGGTCCATTTGCGTCAAATTGGCAAGGTAAAAAAGCTTGACAAATGGGTGCCCCACGAACTCAATGATCGCCAGCGCGAAGTACGCGTCGAGACGTGCCTTGCACTGCTCAACAGACACACAAATGAAGGAATTTTGAACCGCATTGTTACCTGCGATGAAAAATGGATTCTGTTTGATAACCGTAAGCGCTCAGCAAGTTGGTTGGATCCTGGTTCAGCACCTAAACAATGCCCTAAACGAAAACTTACCCCTAGAAAAGTGATGGTCACTGTTTGGTGGTCTAGCGCCGGTGTGATTCATCACAGCTTCTTACCAAACGGGGTGAGCATTACTGCAGATGTGTACTGTGAAGAACTGAACACAGTGATGGAGAAGCTGGCGCATCTCCAACCAGCATTGGTCAATCGCTCGTCTCCGCTGCTCCTGCACGACCTCATACTGCACAGCAGACGGTCTCCAAGTTGCAAGAACTGGGGTTGGAAGCTCTCCGTCATCCGCCCTACTCACCAGACCTTGCGCCTACAGACTACTACTTTTTCCAGAATTTGGATAACTTCTTGGCGGGAAAAAAATTTAATACCCGAGAGGCAGTACAAAATGCCTTTGAAGAATTTGTTGCCTCCCGTCCAGCTGATTTCTTTAAGAAGGGCATCAATAAACTGCCACTGCGATGGCAAAGATGCATTGATTGCATGGGTGATTACTTCGATTAATACAAATAATAGGTCTTTACCTATGAAATTGCCGTTTTGTATGAAAAAATTTAAACGAATTTTTTTCATGAATTTTTTATTTGTATTAATCGAAGTAATCACCCATGCAATCAATGCATCTTTGCCATCGCAGTGGCAGTTTATTGATGCCCTTCTTAAAGAAATCAGCTGGACGGGAGGCAACAAATTCTTCAAAGGCATTTTGTACTGCCTCTCGGGTATTAAATTTTTTTCCCGCCAAGAAGTTATCCAAATTCTGGAAAAAGTAGTAGTCTGTAGGCGCAAGGTCTGGTGAGTAGGGCGGATGACGGAGAGCTTCCAACCCCAGTTCTTGCAACTTGGAGACCGTCTGCTGTGCAGTATGAGGTCGTGCAGGAGCAGCGGAGACGAGCGATTGACCAATGCTGGTTGGAGATGCGCCAGCTTCTCCATCATTGTGTTCAGTTCTTCACAGTACACATCTGCAGTAATGCTCACCCCGTTTGGTAAGAAGCTGTGATGAATCACACCGGCGCTAGACCACCAAACAGTGACCATCACTTTTCTAGGGGTAAGTTTTCGTTTAGGGCATTGTTTAGGTGCTGAACAAGGATCCAACCAACTTGCTGAGCGCTTACGGTTATCAAACAGAATCCATTTTTCATCGCAGGTAACAATGCGGTTCAAAATTCCTTCATTTGTGTGTCTGTTGAGCAGTGCAAGGCACGTCTCGACGCGTACTTCGCGCTGGCGATCATTGAGTTCGTGGGGCACCCATTTGTCAAGCTTTTTTACCTTGCCAATTTGACGCAAATGGACCAATATTGTTTTGATTCATTTTTCAGGTCGAAATTTCCAGAACGGAAGCGAGCAAACCAATAACAGGTGGTGCGTTGGTTTGTAGTGTTAGCTCCGTAAACGTCGTTGATGTTGCGTGCCGCTTGTGCCGCGTTGCTGCCACGACGGTACTCATATTCCATAATTACTCGAATTTTTAACGTATCCATGATGACGAAAAAGATTGAAATGCGATGAAAATGTAACACTAATCAATAAAGAAATGACTACTTTTAGAAAAAAAAATCCATGTTTTTAAAATAAAATTAATTTGAAATTAGAATTCTTAGCCAAACAAAAATTATTTTGATTTGAAATGGCCAGTACTGCAGAACGGCAATTTCATAGGTAAAGACCTAATATGTACCACTCAAAAGCAGTATTCCTGAGGTTTTTGTAAACAAAAAATCGACGGCGTTTCCATTTTGGAATGGTGGATTTATCTCCAATTTATTGTGGAAGTAAATATACATTCTGCATTATGCCAAACGCGACTCAGCCATAAGATAGAAGATATCACAAATTGTCACGATTTGATATTCAAATATTCTGTTTATTTACATTGACTGGTGATCCGCCCCTGATTCGTACCGTTTTTACGACTTGACAAAACATGATCAATTCTTTATTATTATGTAGTTTAATAGGAATGGAGAAAACTCAGTACATGATGGTGAAAAACGAAACAAAATCCGTTACGGAGTTTAGAAAAACAACGCTGTCACACACTAAAAGCGACTTTAATTCTGATATTTATTAAATACAAAATACAAATACAAAATTTATTTATTGATAACCAAGAACGTACACCAAGTTGTAGATTTCTCTGGCTCCTGCGCTAGTTATATATCTGTGTTGCAGGAGCCAGTGTCCTCCCGTTAGGCGCGAATTACACAGAAACGGCGTAAGGTCTTCACCTTACGCCGTTTCTGCGTAAGGCGTAAGGTGAAGGCCCGGCGCAGGCGCAGCGTACGCAGTACATTTTGTATGAAAACGTTTAAAAGCGGCATCATGCCTGCATACAAAATGTACTGCGTACGCTGCGCCTGCGACGGGCCTTCACCTTACGTCGTTTCTGCGTAATTCGCCCCTAAAGCAGAGACAGTGTTTAGTTGAAAAACTAAACACTGTCTCAAAAAAAATACTATATACACTATCTTGAGAAAAAAAATATATAAACCCAGATTAAAAATTAAAAATAAAGACAAAATTAAGTGCTCATATAGTTTTTTGACTGAATAAGTTAAGGATGAGGTTACATAATCAGTATTTTGACTTCATAAGGCTCAATACATTTTTATAACATGAAAATTGGAATTCCATCGAGCATACTTAACATAATTATGGATATTGAAGAGAGACCCTAACGATTATCTTTTGTGGAATTTTACGGTTAACCGAGTTCCTATCTTGCTTAAAAAATAATTGTACAACCACAATAATTTAAGAATAATACTGGCTGGAAAAACGTTGATAACTAAACATTTGCCTGGCTACAAAAACTCTGCAATAAAAGATTTGAATTATATTACTTCGTGAGTTTTTAAACTTGTTTCATTTTGCGTCCAGTGGGCTTCGAATAATTTTAAAATTGAGAGTTATGATAATGATGTAATGTTACGCATATAAAATAAGTCAGTTTTAAGAGTAATTTTTTTCTATGGGTGATATTTCAAACAAAAAGTGGTATATAAAGTTATAAATATTTTCGTTCAAAAAATCGATTGCATTTACATTACGTTATCGTCATCATGCGTTCGTCCCCAGCACGAACGCATCTCTCCTCTGATCTTTCCGACTTTAAATTACTTTTATTCATCTACTGGCTTAGTAAGAACAATACTGGGACTACAAATATAAAATATATAATAAATCTCACGCAGTCCACAAAAATATGTAAATAGCTTCATTTGCATTTAGACTTCCTAGAAGTTAGGAACAAAGTAAAAAAAAGTTTAACGGCAACGGCTTTTTTATTATTTTCGTTTTACTAAAATTGTGTGATTAATGACATTACGTCCTAATAGCGTTGCCGATTTTTAGTTTTGTTTTGTTTAATTTAAAACCTCTAATTAATACCGGTGAAAGCTATACCGATCTGTCAGCTCATTTTGACTCTCATCTCAAGAGAATTTATATCTAGGTATATCTATAGATATTTGATGATGAACTACCTGATGATGTAACCAATAGTGACACCATGTATACATTCAAAAAAGCCCTAGAAGAACAAGTTAGGAAACAATATTAACAATACCGATTGTCACCTTGAACTCCTAACTTTATTTTTGTGAACACAGGGAATCGCACTTACTTTTACTTTATTTATAATCTTACTTTTCTCAATATGTTAAGTGAACTGTAACGTTCTTTTTTTTGAGAAATAAATCTCTTTAAACCGATAAAAAAAAATTAAAACCGCTTTTCAGTGCCTATGTGACCGCGTTGTTCTTCTAAACTACGCAACAGATTTTGATGTTGTTTTCACGATCATATAGAGACTAAACTTACTAATAATAAAAAAATGTGGATATTTTGTCAAGTCGAATAAACGGTTCGAAGTAGGAGCCTGTCGCTAGTAATCTATTACTTTGATACTTAGTATTTGTTCGACATCGGTCCCTGTTCACAAGTGTTAAAATGCATTAGCATAATTAGCCAATAGTGTTCCCACTGCTGGGACACAGACCTCCTCTTCAAGGAGAGGGTTTGGACCATAATCCACCACGCGGGCCCAGTTGGCGGATATGACATGCCGGCCGGTTTACTCACGATGTTTTGCTACACCGTTTTGAGAGCAGTGGTGATGATATAGTTTACACAAAGTAAGTCCTGGCCGTTAATCTGGACCACTACTGCTCGAAAATTGATTAAAGACACTTTAAACAGTGTTCTTTTATTATCAATTAGTGTGTTCCTTTTGATAACCTTACTCCAAGGAGGCGGCGGAGTGGATTTGTCTAAGGGTACGAAGCCTACGAATTAATAAACTCTTGGGTAAGAGTTCTCTTGTACAGCCGCGCCGCCGGAATGAGCCCGGTCCCTTTCTTTTAAAATTTACCCTAATCCCTTTCTTTTCAAATATAAAGTACAACTTAGTTCAGTTCGGAGATTCTATTCCCCAAGTTTTAATCAAATTAAATGTTATTTAATGTAGTTGTGGGAAGCGTATTTTGTTGGGTCGTTAATGTACAAAATGTACCAATTGTGGGTCCATTCGCATAAAAAGTGTCGTTTTAGGGACATTGAAGTCTGTGGTACTTTCATGACAATGTATTAGGTAATACTACTTTATATAAGTATTATTTGCATTACATTAATTTTGTACCTTACATAGTCTTGGATAATGGTGACAGAGATAGGCTATTCTGGTTGATGCAATCTAGAAGTAGGTTGTTAGGCACTACGGCCGGCTAACTACCATAACTAAGTATTAAGCGAAGATAGAAGATAAACACTTGATATAATTAGTGTTTATCTTCCTTCCTAGAACATTAAGAAAGTCATTAAAGCTCATATAGCTGCCTATAACGGAAAGATAAGGCTTTGTGTTTCCCGAGGCAGCAACGATTCCATGATTAATAACAGCGGTACGACACGAATAACTTCGATGATATTTATTCCGGATGTACCGCTTCGAATATGTTTAGGCGAAAAAACAGGTGAACATTGAGAAAAATATTTGTTTGCAAAATTCCTTCTGTGATACGAGTAGTGCTGTAACCGAACAAACAAGTTTACTGGTTCGTTATCAGAATTTATTCGAATCGAATGTATTCGTCGAATAAAAGGTAGTGTTAGTTGTTTTCGAAGGCTGTGTTTGTGAGGGCCTGTCGCCGCAGAGTCGCGACACGCGGCACCTCGCCAACAGACCATCACGCCACTGTCTCGAGTGCCTGTACGACACATTTCGAGATCACCACTTAAAATGATACAGTGCTCTAAGTTTTCTTCTAGGTTTTCAGACCATTGAATTGTTTAAATACAACTTGAATCACCTAAAAAAACGGATATCTCTATTTTAAGTAGAATGTCGTCTTTAAACTACGTGTTTTAAATGCTGATACACCGATAGAAAATTTTCTCCAGCTATAAAGCTTCTGAAAAAAGGAACGTCTTGGAAAATCGGAACACCTGGTGACCATAACTTAGTCGTACCTATATTTTGTATCTGGAAATACAAAATATATTCCTTTTCCTTTTGCTACTCGTTCGACTGTGATGGTCACTCACGGATGTCCCGTAGTTTATAAATATCATCAAGCTCGTGAAATACATCTCTAAGTAACTCCAAGGTCAAAATGTGATTGACAAAATGAAAAAAATAAAAAGTATTTTGTTTTCGTTGTTTTATTATGGTTATTTCCGGATTTAACTTGAACACTTGGTTCAGTATTTTAGACTCAATCTACGATGGTTGCGCCTTGGATCTGCAAGATAGTTAGCATAGTTTACAAGGTAAAACCGGGATTATTTCAAGGATTCGATCATTAAAGTGAGCGGTAATCAGCGCCAAGGGGCGAATATTTAGAGTATTTTATAACTTCGCGAGAAAGGTAGTTAAGCTTGTAATCCGTGTAGGTATCATCTCTGCCTGTTAGTTCAGTAGTTACCCTAGATTCACCTATTAATTTGAAACGTTAACCCCAACGTAATGGTCGTTTGCGCGTTTTCATTACAAATCTGTAGTTATGTGATACTAAACAAACAGAAGATTATAAAACAACAGCGGAAAACTGTTTGAAATTCGTTAACATTAGATTATAGGCGACCACAAGCCCACAAGTAGGGATGGGACACGTGTGGTTATGATTAGCAGCCGGGTTCGCAATTTGAGCATTATTGCAGGCTGCGGGCGCGGGCGTGGCTGCCGGGCCACGTCCTTCCGGCACCTGCTACATTATGCATGTGTCTACTTTGTGGTAAGTCACAGAAACACTATTCATACTGTTTGAATTAATAACAGGTATTTATACTTTCGTAGAAATGGGGGAAATCGGTATTGTGGGAAACGTGGTGTTTCTATCATTAATTACTACGCTCTATGTATAGTTTCAATTATGTATTTATACTTATATATTGTGGCGAGCAATAAATCATTATCTTAACTTATCTCATCTATATTTTCCTTACTGTACATTGTATGACTAGTGAGCTGTGGTACCCCAGTGGTAACTTACGAGATGTTCTAACCCAGGTATGCATTTTACTTTGTGTACTTTTTTAATTTCATCACTTCTGCTCTCAAAAACAGTGATAGAAAACATAATCATGTCTTAGAACATAAAAATTCAAAGACAAGTGGGCCCACTGGCCCGTGCCCTGACAGAAAGGAGGCCTATATCCCAGCAGTGGGGATAATAAAGCCATTAAACTGTACATTGTATGTAATTTCGACATTATCATTAGCATTATCCACAACAGTTTAACAGCCCTGTTGATAACTGCAGTTGTTATTCTCATTTGCTAACTTTTGCTGAACATACGTTTTCAATAACAAGTAGTATATAGTATAATAGGTAGGTACTAATAGTTCGATATATATTTATTAAAGTTTAGGTAGGTTTACAATTAAACTTGTAACAATAGAATTTTGGGAGTTTAAACGAAAAAATTAACTTATAAGAAGTACCTAAAAAAAATGTTCCTGTTATTATAATTGTTGTTTACTTAAGTTTAATAACTTTTGTTATTGTTGAGCTTAAAACTTTTACTTTATTTTAAAATATTTTTTATCCTGAGTTTGAATGTTTGCTTTATCCTAATCTATCTCCTGTGAACCAATCTTTTGAGTAGAATACTAATCATACGGAGAAGCGACATGCTTTAAAAGTTTATGGAAGGGACAACATGTCTAAAAGCGTTCCTTTGTGAATAATAATCGAGCAAATATATTTTTGTATTGAGTCTCATATTTCCGTAATGTGGACGAACGTAGAAAAGACAGACAGGCGTGATTAAAAAAAATAAAAAAACACCACACGTTCTATTCATATGAATTATGGAGAGTAAAATGTTTCCACCTTTACTTCAAGAAAAAAGGTTTAGCTTGGACGAAATGTTACTCAATTTTTTTTTGTTAAATCTAGATAGTATTTTAACTTTTCAATAAAACAGTATATCTTCCCATATCCATATGTACACGTGTTTATTTTTCAGTGAATATAAATTCCAAGTTATTTGTATCTGTAAGTAATAAAGGCCAAGTATCTAATGTACTATAAAACTACAAAACAAAAAAAAAAATACTATGACCGTTTCGGAAAGCATCGGAGCAAGAAAATAATAAAAACGTCCGTTTCACAATCGCAACAAGGGTATCTCCAGGTCATCTCTACTTCTACGCGGTACGGGAAACTGCACTCGACAACTCGCTTCCCCACTCGCTATCAGCTTAAGCACCACAAATAGGGATTACCTTCATATACGACGTGTTTACTGTTCCTCATAACCGTTCCTAGAACTATACAGTAAGACTTAATACCAACATTTATCAGCAGGTGCTCTATCTAGGTTTCCTTTTAATTTCTCTTTCAGCTGCGCTCGTGAGGACATTTATTTCACTTCTCTGCCACAATTTTGCAGTTTTATTGTAGCAATATCGGATTACACCCGCAATAGACGCTTTAGCTTTGCGAATAAAAGTGAACAGAACGATTGCAATCACAAGCGTAAAGAATGTACTGAATAGAACGAAAGAATATTTCAACTTTTAAGGGTAAGGCTGAAGCGGTATTATGTTAGGTAAGGCGTGTGGAAGGGTTGTTTCTTATCTTAATAATAAACTTGTCTATTCGATAACGAATGCTAGGCGTTAGGATGTACTGACGTGTCGCCTACTCAAGGCATTGCCCTTGACAGTTTGGAATTGCGGAAAACATTACTTGCATACTCCCGTTAGAGGAAAGACTATAAATACAAACAACGTCTGAAGACGCTTCTGTCTCGGGAGTAATGTAAGGGAAACTTATCCAGTTTAACTTTCCAAGCCATTTGGGTGCCTGCTGTGTGCTACACTTAAAATTTTCTTTTGTCTCGGTCGCAATGTAAAATCGTGGTAGCGTGACCATTAACGTATTTTGTAGTAAAATACAGCTTAAATACCACTACTTAACTTGTATGGCTCCTTACGTAATGTTTCCGGCCACGTAAATGTGTTTTTCTTCAAACTGAAACTTGCCTTGCAGAGTACAATGTTGTTTAATGTCTCTTATCGAGAAGTTCTTGTTCGTGGCCCAGATACTATAGTGTATACTTATCTTATACCTACTTTAGTCTTCACGTCTTTTCGTGGACAAATGTAAATCGTTCCCATTCATTCTTTTCTGCATGGGCGTCTGAGGACTTATAAAGAGAAATCTTTTCAATTCCTTTTCTCTTTTATTTTCTATACATATAGGTACATTAATGTTGTTTCTAAATAAACATTTAATTTCTTACAACACGGATCTCCATGATGTCAGAAATTAAATCTTTCGAAACAACATCCCATCTGGGTAACAATCAAAGAACGATCAGAAAAGACATTTCGTTTTTACGCGCACAAACGACAAAAGAAAAATATGAAAGAAAGTTTCTTATAACCCTGCTAATGACATGATACGACAGACGGAGCTGTGCGATTGGCTATTAATCACCAGCAGTAGGATGTCGATTCAAGATGACTGTGAGAATTAATTGCACAACTAAATCACGTGATTGTTGTAGGTACCTTTAATAGGTGTGTGTTAGGATTGTTTCGCGAACAATAACTTCCCCTCATAAAGCATTCTATTACAAGTTGTTTGGCAATAAATATTAATGGGCTATTAGTTGATTAAGTGCTATCAAATATAACAGATTTCCTTGTTTAAATACTAGCATAGATAACGAATATGCTGTAAATCACTGAAATGAAAATTTATGCCGGATTGCGGTTATAACCGTTTCACGCCTACCATATTCCAGCCTCGTAATAAGTAGTGTAGTTCATTGGGTTATTAAAGTTTGTGAGAACTTGAGTTTCGTTATAGCTACTAAAAATAGTAGGTAATTGTTGTAGAATCCACGCCATAAATAGCATGTAGCGTCGTTCCCGCTGCCGGGATCGGCGCCTCTCGGGAAATTATTGACGTTTTCCGACGAACAAATTGCAATGTTGTTGCAAATCAAACGTCCACACTACAGTTTTGCCAAAATATTTTTTTTGCGAACTTCTTCAGTTTATTTACCATGCATATAAACTAGTGCCCCAGCGTGTTTTGAATATTTTGTGCTACATAGAGCAGAAGGCACATTAGCACTCTAAATTATCTGTGCTCGGTAAAAGCTTACAATATTTAAAATGTATTATTTTGTAGGGGCTTGCGTTTAAGTAGCTTTTTATTATAATAGCAGAGGCCTTGTTTTAAGTACAATATGAAAAGCAAAGGCAATATTAAAGCCTTATTAAACCCACCTGTGTGGAGGTCGAACGAGATTCAGATCATGTGTACGTACAAAATTTATTATATTAGGTGGAGAGGAGCTTAAGAATGAAGAGATGTTAAAGGCTATTTTTCTATGTTGAAAAAAATTCACGTCATCGTGAGTAATAAAAAGTAGGAATATCATCTAATACAGTGGGTGAGTTGAAGTGGCCGCCCGCTAGTCCCGCAGCGGCGCAGATTAAGTGTGATAAATGTGGGAAACACGTAGAAAAGTAGGTATGTTCCGACACTAGCCGGCGGAAGCAAAAAAATATAAAATGAACCCGTGTAAACTTTGCTGCACCTATCTCTGTTTAAAAAATAAAATAATCAACCATTTAATTCATTCCTGCGTTTAAATAATTGACGTTTCAACTTAAAGGTAGGTATTTTGGAACGTAAACGGAACAGATTGGACACTGTTGAATAAATAATGACTCAAATATATCGAGTTAAAAGTATAATGAGCTGCAACAGCGAGTGACTGTGCATGAATGAGGCGGCTCGACGGATGCCGATCGATACCGACTAAGTGAGGACCACGGCGTCTTCCTGCTGGCTGAAATTGCGGCCACCAACTGCCACCAAACTAAACTAGCGAATGTACAAACTGACGTTCCCGCGGAAATCATTACGTCACTTCACTACTATGCTTTTTTACTCAAACACAGCACCAGTCTTAGGCCATTAGGAACTTTAAGTTGCGTTTGTTAGATACATTTTGTCGTCGAAATTTCTTTTTATGCCTGTTATATTTTTCTAATCAGTTTCTTGTGTAATTAACTCATAATAGCTGTTTTGTCTTGCACCTAGTCACGAAAAGCGACTTTGTTTTATCTTTGCAAATCTATACTTCTATTCCAATAATAAAGAGGAAAGATTTGATCGTTTGTTTGATTGCATAGGCTTTTTTTTTTTTTTTTGGGTGGGAAATCATCAAATAACTTCTCCCGCTCTGGGTGTCAGACTTTTACTGACTAAAACCCACCCGTGTTCCTTCATTAGCCCGTATGCCAGGGGCTGTGGTATCTCTTTCAAACGAACCCGCACCCCTGACAGGCATCGGCCCTTGCGGGCCCCATCATTTTTTGTGCTGACATCTCTTTGAGGCGCGCGTGGAACACAACGCGCCGTCGACTTGGGCTTGGTCCTTACCGGACAGCGAGCTACCCATTACTCGCCGTCCGCAAGCCCATGCCTACGGTGGCAGGAAATCGGCCTGGGATTCCCGACGCCCAGGGCGTCTCCGTATCCTGCGGCGGCTGGGGTCGCGAGGGCGCATATGCTGCCTCTCCCTCACGTGCGCCGCCTCCCTCTTCGCGAGCATCACTGCTTCGCTGAAGGAGGTTACGGTGTTTGCATAGGCTTGAATAGGCTCCGAAACTACTGAACCGATTTGAAAAATTATTTCACTGTTGGGAAGCTACACTATCCCCGGGTGATGTAGGTTATATTTTATCCCCGTATTCCCACGGGAACGGGAACTACGCGGGTGAAACCGCGGAGCGCTGCTAGTTACTTATAAAATATAGTCGGCTTTCGTGACGTGCTGTTGTTTTTCAAAACTACACAATGAATTTTGATTCAGTTCCCACCATCATGCATTTTAATAATTTTAACAAAATATAATAAACTAGCTTTTGCCAGCGGCTCCGCCCGCGTGGTTATCGGTTATCACATAAAAAAGTAGCATAATATGACCTTTTCCATATCCCAGGCTATATCTCTGCCAAATTTCATGACGATCGGTTCAGCGGTTTAAGCGTCAAAGCGTAACAGACAGACAGAGTTTATCATTTGTAATATTAGTAGGGATCAATATAATAATCGATAAGCCGTTGGTCCCGGCTGTCATTTGTGCCCGAAAGTCTGACAATCAGTCTCTCAAAGGGGTATCGTATTACCCAGTAACTGAGTTGACGAGGTCAGATAGGCAGTCGCTCCATGTAAAATATCCGGTTAGACTGGAAGCCAACCCCAATGTGGTTGGGAAAAGACTAGGCAATCGGACAAGTCGTAAAAACCGCGTGCCAAGCAGGGTCGCTAGTTAATAATAAACTGTGCAGTTTCGTTAAGTTGTGTTCTGTTACTGCCAAAAGTTCAGTGTTACATGAAAAATGGCTTGAATATAGTCCTCTTAACCCCACTACGAGCTACTTAAATACATTGTAACTGTGTCGTGCAACATTGCTGAAATTAAGTTATGTGAGCACGGAGTTAGTATATCCACGATGTTTGTGTGTGTCGGGCTCATACAATTAGACTAACATCATTATGGTGCGAAGTCACGGAAACCGCATAATATTGTGTAAGGGGGACAAAGTGGATCGTGATTCTTTGTGACCACTCGCTTTTGTCAACGTAGACATAGATTGATGCGACTCGAAACGAACTTCTCTAAAAAAATGTGATCCGAACTATCATTTTTACAGCGAAAAGTTTATTCTTTAAACCGAATAGGCAATAAATTATGCGAACAATGTCACAACAAAGGTATTGTTTTAAAACTGGTGTAGCTGTAAGTTTTAATATTGTGTAAAAGCGAGCTGAAACTTCCAGCATTTTCCGTAAATATTACACCATTGGAACTAGGTTATCGCGATAAACTATTTTTTATTGTCATTTGACCTAAAAAAGTTCACCGCAATCAGTGTAAAACGAAAATAAAGTATAATTAAGTTTCCATGAATATCGTGGTAAAGTGTAGGTACCTATATACAGGGGAGTCGTAATTGTTAGGTGTAGCGGAGCCACCATTCCACTAACGAGTTAAATGAGTTAGCAATTTGCCGATGTATCTGCATAATTTACTGCGATCATTAGTGCATCGCATGTCTTTTTCAGAGTTATTTGACGCATAATGTAGTCACAGTTACGACGTAATGGGGAAACCACCGACTACCTGAACTGTATTATTGACGAGTCATTGTTTATGTACATGTTTCGTGCAAGTTGGGGTAGAACATGGTGCACGTAAATTCTCTTTTTCAAGCCATTAGCTTTAATGTAGATATAAATTTTAACAAAGAACCAAGAAAATGTGCGAACATTTTCCGATATTTCATTTCAGGAGGCGATAAACTGCTAAGTTTACCTATGAAATATTACCCTAGGAGAACTCGTGGAATGATCCTGTAGAGTGGTCCTATACTAGAACTCGTTACGTCATTGTAACGAGCTCAATCTCATAAATGTACTGAATATTTTACGTGAGCAGTGGCATTGGGTAAAACCATCTTATAAAAAAGTACTTAAACTAAAATTGGACTATTTATTGGGTCTTGTATTTTCATGATAACGGGAATATCAGCTTCAGCTTCGTTGTATGATCAGTTGTATGTATATGTACAACAGTCATCTTGTATTATTATTATCTTTGGAATAAGCGCACGTTTTGCGAAGTTTTGCCCGTCGCGTGACGTCAACACTGAAATGTTTCGTTTCCTTCCTGAAAATGTATTTCCATTCTCGAGCGAGACCCCGACAGCAAATACGTAATATTTAAAAGCCTATAGAAACAACGATCTTGAATTTTGAATACAAAGATTTGACTTTAATATTTGCGAACAGAATACTCGCCTTCATGAATAAAACATGGAACGCAGATTAAAAGCGATAAAACTAGCGCCTAAAAAAGGTACGTACTATTTGAAAATTAACTTTGGCGAACGTATTCCGAAATGGTTTGGACATTGCATGAAATTGGATGGTTTAATTCTCTTTTGAAATGGTCGTGTTTCGATCGCGTCTGTCCCATACTGCAGAATAATCCCGCCTTACGAACTTATTACTCCAATAAAAGGCTATTAGGCTGAGCTAGGTATTTCGCACTAGTTTCCTGAAAATTTTCCAACGGGTCTCCCAATAGCGAGCCTCCGATGAATTTCCGGCGGCCGGGTCCATATTTCCGGGAAATGACGAAGCGTTCACATGTGCCGTATACGAGGGATGGGCTTGATGGGGACCTGCCTATATTAATGGGGACCTTCGCGATCCGTTCTATATGTTTAGGATGAATGATGGCGATGAATATTCCTTGTAACCAACACTGTCTATACTGATGATGTTCTGACAACTTGCGTAGACTTTTGCTTTACTTTTATGATGGCAATCAATCAAAGTGAAATGATTTATTTTAGTGTAGTTTCCGCATTCTTCAGGGTCAAACGGTAGTTGGTTTTCGTTTTATGAATATCCAAAATTATGGTCGATTTCCCGTTAAAATCATAGATTCAAAGGAGTTACTTTGTTTTCAGATGTAAGTTTTATTATTGAAGAAGAACGCACAACGGTATCTTTGCTAAATTAAAAGTTTAAGCAGATTGTTTGAAATAAATACTGTTGTTGCTTTAAGACCTTGCTTTAATTTATGACCTGTGTTGTAAATCACATCCCTACCTACTTTTATCTCAGAAATAAGAGTGTTCGGTATAATTTTATGAACTTGTTTGAAAGTATTTTACGATAGCAATATCTATAACTTATTTGTCTTGAGAACTTGCGCGGGCTCGGTGCTGTAAACATGTCAACACACCACTTTTTATTCCACCAATAAAACAAGAATAATCTATTTTCGCGTGAAAGCTGCCTGATATTTAGATTATAAACATGTTACACATCGGATTCATTTTATTATTTATTGCTTTTCTGAAGTATCAAGCTTAGCTTTGTTTATCTATTCCATTCATTTATCTAGAATTCAACAATGTTTCAGACAAGTTTATTTCATAAAACAGTCTCGGGAGCTGTAATAAAATGTCTTTTGAAGTGCTTATGAGCTGTTTGCGTCTATTTCAATCACGATTTACAGTCATGTACTCACATGTTTTCCACAATTCGTGTCACAAACATGACCGTTTGGCGCCGGCGCTATCATTGCTGACGAGTTTCTAAATGACATAGAACTATCTCGTATAAACTTGAGAGATAACGTGAGTACGACACTATGACGCAGCACCGACCGGCTTCCTTCAACTTCGTCTTCAAGTAATTGCATTTATTTTGTGTGTTTAGTATCTATACGAGGAGAATGTTTGCGTTCATTCAATTTGCAGCGCGAAGCCCCTGAGGGCGGTAATCCTTGGCTTAGGCCTGTTGCGTCCTGCTTTTGATACTCCTCCGCGCATGACGCCGGCTCTCATCGAATTGTTTTTACTAATGTATGTGGCTTTGTGTGGTCCGGAGCTCATTGTTGGTCGGATTAGTAATTTCATGCGGCTAGCCGCTTTGAACTGAGGTAGGCTTTGTCTGTCACTGTCATCGTACCGATTGTTTAAAACCGCCCAAAGAATAACTTAGGAAATATAGTTGCTATTACCAGTTACATATTTCTTTGCTCAAGACTGGTTTTGAAATCAATATTTCATGCGGCGACAACAATGGCTGCATACAAAAACATATGATACATTTTCATAATGAGTGCGTGTAACTCCTCAGTTCAGCCCCCTGCGACCCAGAAAACGGGAGTTGCACTTTAATATAGCACGGTATGACGGTACTGAACCGAATGCCGGATTTTCTATTCTCGGCCTTGTCTGTCAAGATTTATGTGTTGTGCCCCTTTAGGTTTTTGCAATATCCCGTGGTACACACCGCCGATTTGTTTTCTTTTCGGCTCAGCTTTTACGATTGTATTTTTAGTTCAAATGAGAGTGTTGAATTGGAGTTGATGAAAGATGGTCTTTATAGACTTTGGATCTTTGGGAGCTGTCTGTTATTACGAGATGTTATTGTTGCTCGTGATTTTGTTCAGATTACTTGGCTTTTGTTAGCTGTCGACAGCATTCAATCGGCATTGTCAAAGGCGTTGATAAACACGACTTTTATGTTTGTATCTATCGTGGGAAAAGCAGCGTGCATAAAATATAGCCCAGTAAACTATCAGACGGGTATCTGTGTCAAGTTCACTTACAGGGAAAGCTGTCTGCGGAGTATTTCCAATAACTTATAAACATCGAAGGGAATAACTATTTGTAGCGATGTAGGTCACGGTTACGCTGAAACAGACTGAATTCAGCTGATCCGACATTTAAAGATATATATTTTATTACAATAATTTATGAAAGGTGAATCTGCTCTCTTAAAAGAATATCCCGAAGTTATTGGTTGGTTAGTTTGTAGTCAAAGTTTTTCATTGGTGTTTGGTAAAAGAAATTACTAATGATTTGATACCAGACATTATCAGAGAACTTCCATGATTACGTACATGAACAAGAACGACAAAATCATTATGCATATGCTATCATCAATATTTAATACGTCTCATTGTCCTGTAATGACGGCCATAACCTGGCGAGGTGTTTGATCGTTCAATGAAAGGATAAATCCCCATTTCGTGGCCATTATTGATGGTGACTGTTTACTCATGGGAGTGATATTGTGTCGTTATTCAAACATGCTGTTGGTACGTCATGGTAGAGCGTAGCCGAATGAATAATAATCAAATTATCGTGAGCGATGTCAAATACTGGTTCCAGTTTCTATATTTTTGTTAGGTCCAATAATGATATTTATAACAATGATGGAAAGGTTTAACAGCATATAGGTTTTTGGTATAATTAGATAAATTATTAATTGATTGAACAAAAACAAAGTCTTTAGTTTTCTTTTCATGCCAAGTGACGTTATATTTAAACGTTGGTTTGTGCAAGAAATACATATCACCAAAGACATTTGAATGTAGATTCATAACTTGTATGTATCGTCCTTCTGATTTACATATGATTTTTCTTATGATTTAAGGGTCGGTTTTTGAAAAAAATCATATCATCAAAGACATTTAAATATAATTCAAAACCTATTCAAAACTTTCATGATTAACACGTAAATATTCTTATAAATTTCTTAAAATAAGTATATACATACTCAACAGCAAGCACCTAATTTCGTAGAGGGTCGAAAGACGAGTTTATCTCAACCGAGGTCATTTCTCTTACAGCCGTTTGTTCCAGAATTAAGTGGTTCTGAACGTGGCCGGGTCTTGTCTTTGGATATGTTGCTCGATACTACCTCTTGTGTTCACGTACATAAGGGAGTGTTAGTAAATCTATATCATAGCTATTTGTAGAAAGTGTTTTCGGACTGTTG
This sequence comes from Polymixis flavicincta, assembly GCA_949987655.1. Classification (NCBI taxonomy): domain Eukaryota; kingdom Metazoa; phylum Arthropoda; class Insecta; order Lepidoptera; family Noctuidae; genus Polymixis; species Polymixis flavicincta. Next base: position 16,688,235 of record OX465173.1, read on the forward strand.
GAAGCGGCTTTAGTTTGTAGGTACGCTAGAGCTGCGTCATGGAATGCATTTCAGTAGATTAATATGTAAGTATTACCTATGATCGAAAACACCCTAATCTGATAAAATCATAAGGACATATTTTAATATTACCTCTGTCTGTTCCCCAGCCAATTAAAACTAGCAGCGTCGTAAGAATGATAACAAAGAAGCGTCACTTGTAAAACTTATACAGCTGATCGCCACAGTACGTTTACGCCCAGAAACTGTCCAAGCTTTATCATTACCTACCGTGATAAGAAATTGGCAGGCATTCGCTATTACAATCATCCGGTGAATAGAAGATTTTTCAGGACAAAATAACCAATGCGCAAACTGTAACCATGAATTCCGCATATGATTCTAGACAAAATTTTCTACGCTAGGGGCGTAGAAAGTTTTTGGTAGCTATTAAAAAAAATACGGTTCCATATATTTTGCCTGCAAAATGAAACAGCAGATTTTTGTTTTTGAGAATTGACGTTTTCTTTTTCTTAAATTTGGCGCATTAATAATTTTTTTTCCTGTTTAGACTAATGAAATTTAAGAATTCTAAACATTGATCAAAGTGTCCGTTCATTGAAAATAACGTCTTTCCGCAAGCTATAAATGCTGCCGGCCTCGTTAATAGATACCTGCCCACGGAAACGGCGGACATTACCCAGATTAATGTCTTTCCTGATAAGTGTTTAGCACTCGCTTAAAATAACAAAACATTGCGTGCTTTATAGAATTTAACCGCCCTTTATTCGAAAAATTGCTATTCGTGCCGAATTTACCCTATACTCGAAATTCGTAAGGTATAATGGGCATCCGTCAAAAAGCAAACCGGAAGTCGTTGGCAGCTCCACAAAGGTCGACACTTGGCATTGAAACGCAAATAAGAGATATGTTGAACCAAACTAGAGCCAAATGCGGCCATAAATTTTTTGAACGGGCGTCACTGCTCTATATTTATACAGTTTGTAAACTTCGCCGGCGCACAAATTGAAAATTGGGTTGGAAAAACGGCCATTTAGAAATATTCCCAATAATACTCCCCACGTAAAGTTTCGAACGGTCGTATAATGAAAGTTGACTGTATACCTACCTATATCTACATAAAGGTAGGTATGTATGTATACATTCGCTTGCTGTATTCCCAAATGTACGACGACGAACAAAGACCTTCCTTGCAAATATATGAAACAACTTGGAATGACATTTTAAATGAAACATTTGGTGGAATTGACAGGCCAGAGGAAAAGTGTCACTTTAATTTTGTAGAATGTAGAATTTTGATGAAAGGACATTTTGCTACAATTTCACGAGCAAACGGTTAATTAACAAACATTTAAACAAAAACATGGAGTTTTGCATTATCCTGTGTGTTTTATCGCGTTACTGATCAGTGAATACATGTGTTCTCGTGTACTATTTCAATTTAATGGATGGTTGTGTTATATTTTCTGCATTTAAATATTATTTGAATTTCCAACAATATTCAACTAAACGTTTTCGGGTACTACCATTGCTAACTCGACCGTGTTTAAGAGCTTCACAAACATGCCACAAAAGCAAAAACCAAAATCTAATCCAACAGTCTAGGCCGCGACAAAGCTGTGATTGTCAGCCATTCTATGAATATTCGTACTTATAAAATACAGCGGAATCACAATTTCTCACAAAAGATAGCCAGGCAAGCATAAAAGATCTTATTTGGGCGTGGAGCCCCTGGCCATAATCCACAGGGTGCCGGATCTAGGCCGCACTCAAGGGTCGCATTATCACGGTATTATGCTGATGCGTGTCTGAGTTCTCAACGGGCCCGTGACGTCACGTTTATGGCAGATTTATGCCAATAATCGTTCTTCAGAAGCGGCTTTTATTAAAGCTACGTCTGTGTTTTGTCCCGTCAATACAGGCCACCTATTTGTCATTGCTCGGAACAGCGATTTACGAGTACGTCATAGAAGCTTCGTATATTAATTTGTTAGTTATGCAATTCTCACAAATCAACCATTAGCTTATATTTATTTGTACGACCCATGCCCTTGACGGTTGTATAAGTATACAGGGGAGAAACCCTATTGCTATCCTTAAGCACTAAAGATAACAGCTGGTATAGAATCACTATACATAGCTTCAGCTCAAAATAAAATACTCTAAGAATTAATACCAAATTTTCGGTTTCATGTTTCTTAAATTCAAATCATAACAAACGCGTCACTGCTCTACGTAGGTCAATAACTTTCCACGTTACTTGCCAATATCACGATAAATCTCTTCCGAGTGACGTGTTTATTTCAATTTGAAAAGTTCGGTTTCTGGTATCAATGTGTACATATTACAAATTCTCATAACTTCCGAACATGTAGAGATAGGATTAAAAGAGAAGATAGGATTAGAAGCCGTTGTATAATATTGAGTCTACAGTATGCCATGACATTTTTTTTTGTTGAGTGTGTTCGATTTTCTGTATATACATACCTATTATACCTACTCGTATCTATCTAATAATATCATAATTTATTATATAATCGGACCATTGAAGAGATAAGGGTTAGGCCGTGTGCTTATGATCGCGTATTGGCGCGACTGTAGCTTACATAATTATATTAGCGGCCTAAATTACGATTTAGGCCGCTAATACATGGTAAATACTACGTTATTTACAATTTCTACAGAGTGGCAGGGATATCAACGTGCAACCTGTTACCATTGTTTTAGTACATGCTTTGAAAATTTTCGTGTTTAAAAAAATATATGTTCCATACATTTTGTTCGCGTAGGATTTGCACATTCAATGAAACAGCAGACAGATTTTTTTTAATAACCGATGAATATTTCTACGCGAATCATGTGCTGATTTCATGGTTTCAATTTTCGCGTCGATGATCTTGCCATTCTGTATCATCATTATCATCAGCCTAGCCTTTTACCAACTAGGTTGTGGTCGGCTTCCAGTCTAACCGGATGCAGCTGAATACCAGCATTTTACATGGAGCGACTGCCTATCTGACCTCCACATCCATTGAAATCCACCCTCGTTCTCCTTACCATTCTGTATAAAATGACATTATAGCAAGAATTCTGCCTCCGAAAGTATGAGTGACTTTGAAGTTTGTTAGTGTATTTTCTTATCTTAAGTGTTATGCATAAAGTTATCTCCCTGCGAGACTTTTTATATGGACCTCGGTATAGCTAACATATTAACTTAATTTCATCGTTTAGATACTTACTTAAGATGGTTTTTCAAGTAGATTAGTAGATGATAGATTAAAAATAAAACGTAGGTAAAGGTAATCAAAAATCTTCTGTGTTTGCATTTTATCTTGTAACGATAGTAGTGACATTGAAACTGCAAAGATCCCTGACATTTAATGCCCTTTATAATTTTATTAAAATTTCAGCGCGCGCTCAATGGACCTGCAGAATGTCTTTCTCGTCGAAAGGGCATCGTGTGAACTTTGAACCCCTTCCAAGTTCATTTAACCTTATATGTCAGAAACAGTGTCTCGGTCGTCTTTTAAGTTTTAACTACTAAGTATCTTTTGTGTTTTTTGCTTCGAGGGATAGGATCACTTTCAGTGCTTCAAAAGAGCGAAAGTTACGTCTCGGGGGCGTCTCTATCTGAGAGTCACGCGTCGTTGGCTTCGTCGCACTTTTGTTCAGTGACTCGCTTGACACTTAGGGAAACGAGCACTGAGGTCGTGGCCCATCTACTTTGTACGACAATGGTATTTTTGTTTTGATGGTGTATGGCTCGACGAACAAAATTAATTAAAGATGAAATTGAAATGCAATATCTGAGAAAGTTTTCGTAGGCGTCAGAAGTAATTTAACCAATTTTCATTTAAAACGCGCTCGGAACTCACTGAAGCGTGCAAAACATTGTTAGGAGCTGTCACATGGAAACATTCTCACAGGCTTTCAAGTCACCCCTGAGTAAAAAATAGAATCTAAGCAAGAAAGACGGAAAAATGATGTCAAATGCGATGTAAAAGTTTTCTCGGTCAAGTTAGCTGTTCCAAGTTAAAAGTGCGGTAAGCAGGGCCGTTATCCAATAAAGCTTTCACAACTTCTTCTTTATGATTCATCTGGGACGACACAGTTTTATACTGTAATCCTTACAGCCTCTCTGTTACTGTAAAACGTCATAAACGTCCCACGGCAGTAATTGATTTTCAGTTAGGCGTAATTGCGTAGGTATGCATTCTTATAATGTTTGCCTTCAAAGTTAACGATGGAAGAGAATAGATAGTTAAATGTCAATGCATATTACCCAACTATGTATTATCTCTTAATGAGAACGGCGGCAGACAAAGTTGGAGCTACGAAATAACTACGAAACTGACTAGTTACTTTTACAATCTCAGAAATACGAACGGCATGTGATAGCAGGAATTTAGTGGAACTTTCACACCATTTCAACAGCTAAACAATTTCTAAAATTGCTAAAACTTTATCTATGAAGAGTGCTTCATATGTTTATTATTCTATTAGTGCCTCATCCCGCCCACCATTAAGTTGGTGAAGCACAAATATAAAGCCATGAAGTTGGTATTTCCATTCCCTGAACATCGTGGATCGTGCTTTGAAACTCTTTTGTTGCTAGCATAACTACTTGTATTTTCAAATGAAATCTTGCTAAAGATGAAATTTTTTCAAGTAAAAGAATGTTCTTTCATTTTTCTGTAATAAGTTCCTGAACAAGATGTTATTTATTCATTAACTGGCAACAATTGTGTTAGAAAAAAATCGGTGTCCTTTTCATATTAAAAAGTAATTATTCGTTAGATAGGTAGGTAGGTACTTTGCCCAGCTTATCTTTTCACGTAGAGATTGTAGACCATCAACAAGTACAATGTGTTTAACAAGAGAACAATTACGACTTTTTCTCTCCACAAGGTTCCTTTATTCAAAGGCGCCACGTAGGTACCTGTCATGTTCCTCCATTTCAAGACCCTTCGAATATTCCGTCTGGCGTAGCTTTGTTTCCTTTTTTAACTACTTTATGTAATATTACAACGTTGATTTACAAAGCCTTTGTGGAATGTTGTCAAGTAACCTTTCAGAGCCACTTTATCCTTTTAACAGGCGTCGTGTTGTTGGTTCTATGATGATGAGCTGCGACGTTTTGAAAGTACACTTATCGGTTGGGTTTTGATTAAAGTGCCGTCATTGTGGGAACTTATATATTGAAGTTAACCCAAAAGTTGGTCGTGAGTTCATGAGCTGTGTTCAGGTCATTCATACGCGTATGAGTGACCTGAAACACTGCTGCGACTGCGACCAGACAAGGTCAATTTTGTTTGATATTTTCTAGAGATTTGATTCCTCGTGACGTACTCTTAAATCTTGCCACTGCAGTGCACTCTACTTCGCAATCTGAATGTTAGCCTTGTTGAAATAATGACCCAAGTTTTTCACTTTTAGGAAAATGTAACTTTATTAAGGCCTGTTTATCGATGCGAACGGAATTTTTAATGTATAGCAATGTCTTAATTTTATAAGCGGAGATATCTGTTGGAATTAATAGTCCGAAAGAGAAAACGAAATGAAGGTACAAAAAGAAAATTGCGGTTTCTTGTATCTACCGTGCAAAGAGAAGTACCTAACGGTGGCATATATGTGCGTACTATCAAGATTCACTAATGCAGTCGCATACTAAGGGCTATATTGCTATGAAGTGGCGGTCCAGGCCGTACCTACAGCTGTGTGTATAAGTGATGTATTAACACAAAACTCACCGCTCCACTCACACACTGGCGTTAGTCTCTGTATTTTATACATACCGTCGGCGACGACAGACATGACCTTGGTCGGTTCATACCATTGCTAAAATTTACTTTTATAATTTGAGTTCCGGTAGCGTGCAGCGTATCGTCTTGGATTAAGAAACTCATAGGTCTGGGTTCAAATCTCGCGATGAAGCTTTAATTTTTCTTTTTAACAATCATCTTCATCTGTTCTTTTATTATTCGATTTATTAATATACCAGAATAATAATGTAACAAATTTGTTTTATTACTCGTATTGTTATTTAAATAAAGGTTTAACAATAATAAATGATTACAAAATGTTTATTCGTTATAACTTCATGAAGAATGTATAAAAATAACTAATAATAACTTCTTGTTAAAACAGTTTATTTTCTCATAAAGAACAATTTATTGAAGTAAATAAGCTAGTTGGTGAACTATGATAATCAGGCTATTTATTAGTATTAGTATCTTAGTAATATAATAACATTGTGCTGATTACTACTGTGTGTCGGTACTCTAAATAAATCACAATATTCTACAAAAATCTACCCACGTAAAAGTAACAAATGCAGACAAGTTGTCACAATACAATTAAATGACTCAGTAGTACTACTTTTATTCTACTGCGAGTGAGTTCGTTTTAACTCAAACCTCAAAGTTAACAAATCGTATTTAATAGGACTTAAAGAGGTTATAGCTTAAGTGTTCATTTTCATTCCGAAAAGAAGATTGAAACTAAACCTCAAAATAATCCAGATTACGGATAAGACAAAATATTATTTGAATATTACTAAAATAAATAAATATTTGTAATTTATAACTTAATGTTAATGTTTTTTCCGTTAACTATGTTTTTTAAGCTGATTCTCGAGCTGGTTTTCCATTATGCCTTGTTTGCCATGAACCTTCTGCGTGGAGTGCACGGCGCACGGTTCGTAAAGATGTGTCGAATAATTCGGCAAAATGTCTTGTCGTTTTGAAACCACTTGTTTCATATTCGCTGAACGTGTGCCTGTTATAGGAGCTGGGGTCTTCCACTTTGCTTTCCACGGGCAAGGCTACCGCCTTCCTCATATCTTTTCACCCACCGACTCACAGTATTTCACTAAAACAAAAAAGGGGTACTGTTAGGCTACTAAGCAAAATACACACTTTATGTATTACCTACTATTTAGAAACAAAATTATTTAAAAGGGCAATTTCACATAGATATTAAGTTTATTGTTATTTTCATCGTTCTATAATCTAGGAAATAAATTTACATTGAAATTTTATATTTTTATTCTATTTAGACATTGTGATATTTATAAAACGTTTAAAAATAACTACAAGGATCAGCAGTTACACTTTAATTAAATAAATGTTTAATATTTATATTTAAATCATAATACTCACACTCAGTCCGGTTTCATCACATAGATATTTGTGATATAGGTATTAAGTCCACTTTTATGCAGCGCAATAATATTCGCTTTCATTTCTATATTTAAATTTGCTTACATTTTAAAATGAATTAGAAGGACGCTAATAGATGAAACACACGTCACTAGCACACAATTATCAACCAACACCGTTCTATAAGTCGCGGTGAATGTGTAGGATGGTCCGGGGATTTTATTTTAAGCACAGTGATTGTTTTAATGGTTGTTTTATTTGTAAGATAACACTGGATTTTAATAATGCAGCACAAAAGCACATTTTCTATTAGCCATCTTATTTCTTCACCAGGTAGTGGTGTGCAGATTCATTAGTGTTGTGCAGAGTGTTGCCACAGATACAAAAAGTTAACTAACAGAATGAGTCGTAAATCATTTAAATTTATTTAGGTTTCTGTGGGTATAATGATAAAGTTTTACGAGTTTAGTGAATAAGAAGAACAGAACAAGAAACTATACTCAAAAGTGATTTTTAAAACAATAAAAAGACTATCACACAGCGAGTGGGATTCGAAACCGCGACTCGCTGCGCTCAAACGCGATAATCAAGTGCAGTAACCGCTCAGCTATCATGCCATTTGCTTTAACGGTTGAATTTAGGAAATACATTCATTCGTAAACGTATGAGAGTGTGTGTGTATATAGTATTATAGCCTATAGAAATTGCTTATTATAAGAAGGTCGTAAGTTAAAGCGAAGTGTCAATCTATTGCTTTTTGAGATTGGGGCACCATTAGTGAGGGCTACTGTACCTACCTACCTATGATGTTTTAGTAAACGCGTGTACCATTTGCATTGTGCGTGTACCTAATATTGTGTAGGTACTTGGATGTTTACATGTATAAGGGAATGTGTATTGGCATTGTAAGATTGATAACTTTTTTAGAAATTTCGGTGACTATTGGTTGATTTCATGTTGAAGTAAATGTTAAAGCTGTATTGATTTGTTTGCCATGTGATAAAAAAAAAACGAAACTAAACATCAGTTAACTTTACCTGTTATTGACTTATAAGCCTGTTTTTGCTTACATATTACCTAAGAACACCACTGGCAAAATATACTCTAAGCATGAACACAATAAATTATGTATGTTTTTGTTGTTTTCGCTCCCCTTTCACCCATCCAGGTGAAGGACGAAGCTAAACCAAAAAAACTTTCATAAAGACTTGACGTGATAAGAAATTAACGACACCATTAATGTTTGATATCAGTAACCGTCTACCTGTCATGAATAAAGGGGTAAAAGTAACATTCTGCGGGATGACTTTGCGACCGTCGCGTGTTAGTTTAGGGTAACTGTAAAAGTTGGTAGGTACCCGTGTAATTGTTGCGGTAGGTACCCGTAAATTTGTCGGAATTTACGATCTTTGTGCCTACTTACCAGCTCGGAAAGCGATAAAAGTGTACTGAATATAAGTCTCCTTACTGCAGTCTTAGAAAATGTATACTATTCATGACATAGCTACTGAAACCGTTTGAAAATGTAACGTTCAGTAGGTTACTGTAATAAACACGAGCGGGTACTGCAAGTGGAAAATATTATCTTTGAAATTGCTTCAGGCGAGGGTTCATTGAATCAGAAAGTCCCTGTCCTCATACAAGAATAGTGGCTAGAGATTTACGGGTTATAAATGAAATATTTTATGATCCACTGCAGAATCTATTAAAATGGTAAACGCAAGTTCTACTTTGTAAGTAAGTAATAGGGACCTACTTCGTTATGTCTTTAATTTATGAAATCAGAGGATCTTTTATAATGTTACTAGCTTCTGCGCGCAACTTCGTCTGCGTCAAATTTTTTGCTCCACCGACCCACCCCGTCGCGTCGCATCGAATCGCCTGGCCGTGCGAGTACTTCGTATCCGTGACTTTTTTTCTTTTTGCATGGCTCCTAAGAGTCCTAGCGTGATGATATATAGCCTATAGTCTTCCTCGATAAATGGGCTATCTAACACTGAAATAACTTTTCAAATTGGACCAGTCGTTCCTGAGATTAGCGCGTTCAAGCAAACATAGATTAGTATAGATAATGTTTGAGAGGTAGGTTATATGCATAGTTAACATCCTTATTCGAGCCTCTTTTGTTTCATACTAAAGACTCCATTGTTTTAAATCTGCCATGACAAAGTAGCACCATCACACAAATTGAGGTAATTCCTTTATTCATTTTCTCTTGTGGAGGTTGGAATTGCCTCCGTTATCGCACTCCTATTTAAAAGAGCATACTAATAATGTGGCATCATACGTCAGGTGTTGACTTGATTCGTTCACTGCCGTGGTGGGTACACAAATGTTTTTAATAACTTGTATATGAACCAAAAACACGCGGTTTATGTCAAAACACATCGTAAATATTTACTTTAATATTCGTTAAGTATGTATTTCCGTGAACGTTTATAGCTGCATCAGTTTCAGCTTATTTTTATCTAAACGGTTTCGCATATTCGAGTGAGCGCTCTCGATATTTGAAAATCCGTTTTTTAGGGTGAGTTGGTTACGTAAACCTGTTTGTTTATTTTTTTTGTATTCACCGTAGTAATTATTGAAAAAAGATAACTTTCTTCGATTGTTAAGGAAGGATAGCCGTAAAAAAATAAAGATTTTAAGATAAGCCATTCTCATTTTCCTGTGGGCGCCCATTTTCAATTACCCTGGGAATTGAATTTCATTCCACTCTAAAATGGCTCCCATCTCTATCAAGTCGTAAATAAGGTGAGAGTGAGATACGACTTAGGGTTGAGGCATCTTTCATGACGATCCTCGGCTACGGACCAGCTGCGCCACCCGGAGACAAAATTTTTTTAGGTATACTTATATGAAAAAGTAATTCTGTCTGTCTGTTACCTTTTCACGCACCGGGTTGGATGAAATTAGGGACAAGGATACACCATGACTTGGGATATGAGATACTTTTTTATCCCGGTCTTACGTTCCCGTGGGTAAATTTTCGACCTCCAGGTGGCCGAAGCTGAGTTCAAAAACTAGTAATTTATTTATTTATTTATTTATTCACAAAATCCACAGCTCTTTAACAATTTCACTTAAAAATAAATAAACTATTCTTACAGCCAATAACGGATTTACAATTTAATAACTGTACTTATATGCATCAGAAACAAACAGGATGTCATGCTAGCACCTTCTAAGCATATCTAAGTGTGCAGTGTGGGTGGGTGTGTAGGAGTGTGTGTGAGGAGTTGTAATGGTGTATGGTCACGGATTACTTTATTAATTTTTATTTTTATTTAGTTTTTATTTAGAAGTATTAGTCAATTCATCGCATACAGAAGTCACCAAAAGTTTCCTGAATACACCTTTTTTGGTGTTAAATATATCAAGATGAGAGAATTTATTGTTAAAATTTCTCAATATCCTACCAATGACGGAATTTTGAGCGTAGTTTGTACCACTGTGCGGTACATCGAATAACTGTGTGTGCCTAGTCCGTCGAGACGGAGCACTCAATCTTAGAACCAGATCATTTAAGGCGATACTCTCAATGTTCCCACTACAGACATTATAAAGAAAAAGCATATCGAGAATCATACGTCTGCTCTCTAATGGTAACATATTATGATGTTTGCATGCTTGCAGATAATCCTTAGACTTGAAGCCAGTGCGAAAGTTAATATATTTAATGAATGTGGATTGTATAGATTCTATTTGTTGTATATAAACTAAGTAGTGAGGATTCCAGATATTACTGCAATACTCTAAGATACTGCGTATGTACGCAAAATAAAGTATCTTGATGCAGTTTATATCAGTAAATAATTTACACGTACGCATAATAAATCCAAGGCTTCTGTATGCCTTGCCGACGACACAGGACACATGATCCGAAAGCAGAAGTTTTGAGTCTAGGACGACACCAAGATCCCTAATGACATTGCAACGCACAATATTGCCACCATTGAGTTTATACGTGTAGTTAATGAAATTTCGCTTCCTAGTAAAGGTTACAGTCTGACATTTGCTTATGTTCACATTAATTCTATTGATATTATAATAGTTAGATAATCTATTTAAATCGTTTTGTAGCTTCTCACAATCGTGCTTATCTCTAATAGTCATAAAAATCTTGGTGTCGTCGGCATACATCAGAAACCTTGCATCAAGAAAGTGTGCTCCTATGTCGTAAAGGTAGGCAGAGTACAAAAGAGGTGCCAAAATTGAGCCCTGTGGCACCCCAGATGGTATGGTTACACAGTTAGACCTTACTCCGCCTAATTTAACAATTTGAGAACGATTCTTAAGGTACGACTCAAACCATCTGAGCAAGTTGCCACGAATTCCAAGCTCTTGCAGCTTACGCAAGAGGATGACGTGATCCACACGGTCAAAAGCCTTTTCAAAGTCCGTGTAGATCACGTCAACCTGTCCTCCACCGTCCATATCACGGATAATATTTTCGAAAAATACTGCCAAATTGGTATTAGTAGAGCGACCTTTAATAAACCCGTGCTGTTGTTGCGGAATTAATTTAGATATAGTAGGATAAACAACGTTATGGACTATTTTCTCCATTATTTTCCCCAAGACATTCAAAATTGATATGGGACGATAATTTTCTATTAGATTTTTGCAACCTTTTTTATGAATGGGAACAATGTGCGCAATTTTCCATATAGTTGGACAGTATCCCTCTTGAAAACACCTGTTAAAGATATAAGCAATGGGTGAGGAAAGTGATTCAGCACATTTAACAAAGAAGAGGGGGGGTATATTGTCATTTCCTGGACCCTTTGACGTATTAATAAAATATTATACCAAAAATGTCGCTTTGGCACCCGTATCATCGGTTCCTATTTTATGATTTCTGTGTAACTTTCTTGAAATAGATTGAATATTTTTTTAATAACTTGTTTCGTCATCCTACTAATAATAGGTCTTTACCTATGAAATTGCCGTTTTGTATGAAAAAATTTAAACGAATTTTTTTCATGAATTTTTTATTTGTATTAATCGAAGTAATCACCCATGCAATCAATGCATCTTTGCCATCGCAGTGGCAGTTTATTGATGCCCTTCTTAAAGAAATCAGCTGGACGGGAGGCAACAAATTCTTCAAAGGCATTTTGTACTGCCTCTCGGGTATTAATTTTTTTTCCCGCCAAGAAGTTATCCAAATTCTGGAAAAAGTAGTAGTCTGTAGGCGCAAGGTCTGGTGAGTAGGGCGGATGACGGAGAGCTTCCAACCCCAGTTCTTGCAACTTGGAGACCGTCTGCTGTGCAGTATGAGGTCGCGCGTTGTCGTGCAGGAGCAGCGGAGACGAGCGATTGACCAATGCTGGTTGGAGATGCGCCAGCTTCTCCATCATTGTGTTCAGTTCTTCACAGTACACATCTGCAGTAATGCTCACCCCGTTTGGTAAGAAGCTGTGATGAATCACACCGGCGCTAGACCACCAAACAGTGACCATCACTTTTCTAGGGGTAAGTTTTCGTTTAGGGCATTGTTTAGGTGCTGAACCAGGATCCAACCAACTTGCTGAGCGCTTACGGTTATCAAACAGAATCCATTTTTCATCGCAGGTAACAATGCGGTTCAAAATTCCTTCATTTGTGTGTCTGTTGAGCAGTGCAAGGCACGTCTCGACGCGTACTTCGCGCTGGCGATCATTGAGTTCGTGGGGCACCCATTTGTCAAGCTTTTTTACCTTGCCAATTTGACGCAAATGGACCAATATTGTTTTGACGCTAACGTCGAAAGCTGCTGCTAATTCAGCCGTAGATTGTGTATCATCAGCTTCCACAATCGCCTTTAATTCGTCATTGTCGACCAAAGTCTTCGGACGACCGCGAGGTTCATTTTTCAGGTCGAAATTTCCAGAACGGAAGCGAGCAAACCAATAACAGGTGGTGCGTTGGTTTGTAGTGTTAGCTCCGTAAACGTCGTTGATGTTGCGTGCCGCTTGTGCCGCGTTGCTGCCACGACGGTACTCATATTCCATAATTACTCGATTTTTTAACGTATCCATGATGACGAAAAAGATTGAAATGCGATGAAAATGTAACACTAATCAATAAAGAAATGACTACTTTTAGAAAAAAAAATCCATGTTTTTAAAATAAAATTAATTTGAAATTAGAATTCTTAGCCAAACAAAAATTATTTTGATTTGAAATGGCCAGTACTGCAGAACGGCAATTTCATAGGTAAAGACCAACAAATGTGATTCAGATGGTTGGATGTTGGTTACTCAATCACGCAAATACTGCCGAACGGATTTGCATGAAATTTGGCACACAGATAGCTTAGGTATAACCTTGATTAGCACATAGGATACTTTTTATCCCGGTATTACGTTCCCCTGGGATAATCTCCGCGATCCTCGCGGGCGTACCCGCTGGGAAAAGCAAGTTTCAAATAAAATAGACAAAACTTCATCCTTGATAGTAGAAAAGCTACTCGCCTAATTACATCGATGGATCCGAAAATAACCATGATTGTGAACCATTTCGGTAAACAATAGCTGGTCAAGAACAGCATTAGGACTGCTGTCCATTAGCTTAGTAGTATGGGAGTGGCCGGCGAAGGTCACAGTCGACACCTGTTATTTATTAGATTTGTTTCGATCCCAGATAATCTCGTTACAGCTGACCCACTGCGCCCTTCGCAAACCCAATGAACGTACGACATTTTTTGGTTAGTGAAAAATGTTCACGAGAGGACCGTTACAATTTTGATGGCGCTCCTAATGGTAAGTAATTACATGGGCGTTCATCTGTAACGTTTCAGGGGCTCTGATATTATCTCATTCCAGTACCGTTTAATAACTTGGAGGGGAGGAGAATGAAATATTTCCAGTATTGTATGGAATAATTTCAAAGCCATGCGAAAACTCTAACAATATCTAAAAAACTGTTGATTTAAGAATCACTAACTATACCTATTAATCCTAAATCAGCGAGTCTGAAACAAACTCGCACTTGAAGCAAATTATTAAGGAATTTAACGGTTATGATAAGGGTAGATTGAATTACAATGGCATCCATGATTGATGACTTTCGTGATATCAATTTGAATTGAATACAATGTCCACGGTTCGGGTTACGAGAGGATATTGAAATCGTTCATGTGGATTGCTAAAGCTATTATTCAAGAGGAATACAACTGTATGTTTTGTATTCCCGAGGTGTTTTCGGTGTAGGAATGTAGGTAATGAGGTCGGCGGTTTTCACCCTCGTCTTAAAAACCACCAGAACTATATTAACAAACAAGGTGTCGAGTCATTTGTCTGGACCAAAGGTGTCAAACAAGATGAACTGCGGTCAGCTAAATTCCGGAGAGTTGCAGACGTGATAAATCTATATAAATAAAACGAAAAGTCCTGACTGACTGACTGATTGACTGATGCATCAACGCCCAGCCCAAACCCTTTGACCTAGAAAGCTGAAATTTTGCACAGAGGTTCTCTTTATAATGCAGACAAGGAATAAGGAAGGATTTTTCGAAATTCAACCCCTAAGGGAGTTAAATAGGGGATGAAAGTTCCGCGCGGGCGAAGCCGCTGGCAAAAGCTAGTCTCTCATAAAACAGTTCGTTACAAATCAATAAAATTATTAATGGCAAAAGACGAGCCAATTCTGTGGAACCTAGTAATCTCGTCCAATTTACTTACTGTCGATCGGATGTTTTGACAAAACACGATATTACGAAACACTCACAAAATGGGGTTTTAGTGGCATATAAATAATTTATAAGACGTAAAAGTGACCTCATAAAAGGTGGAATAAAAGAAACAGATTTATATCGAAGTTACATCGATTGTTATCAAGTTGTGTGTCGTGAGGGCCACCTGAAGACTGTGATATGGTTCAGCGGTGGCTTGAAACTTTTAAGAGCATTGGTTTGATAGACAGTAGTATGACAAAACAAACTCATTATCAAAATCTATCTTGCATTTTTGAGAAAGTGGCTTTAGTCAGAACTGTCAGAAGCTTTCCAGAATCTGTAGGTAGGCACCTAAGCTACGGCTAATTCAAAGCGGTAAAGCGAATAGCAAAGAAAATAACACACTTTATTGTAATAAGTACGGCAAGCTACGAAATTGATCGGTATTCCCGTAGGCTGAATGGCAGAGGGACAGGGGCGGCCATTGTTTGCATCTTTTGTTTGTTGCCATGCTGGATCCGGTAATAACGTTCGAGCATTAAAATTCGGGTCAGGTTGTTGACACAAATTTATGAGGGCTGTTAGAAAGGGTAGCCTTGATTCTCGACATTATCTGCTACACGTTTATACAGAAAAGTGAAAAGCGCAACACGGAATTATGAACATAATACGTTTATCGGATTAGAATACCTAATGTATTGAGTACGGATAACTCTTCCTTTACGTACATTACGACGGATTGCTTACATAATCTAATCTGGACGTGCTGAGAAAAGATATTCGTACATATTATTTGAATAAATCTGAGCGTTTACATAGATTGATTCATTATTCAGGAATAATTGGCGTCCCCGTCACCAGGGACAATGGGAGGGTCCCAACCCGAGTGAAATGTAGCAGTGGACATAAATCCTCTTTTTGCCGCTCGCTGCTTGATTCAATCCCCTACCTTAAGCGAACTATTTCTTAACATTTAACTGTGCATATCCATTCAGTCGAATATATATGGCGGCCCCTGAAATACACAATAGGGATATCGGTGAGATTTATAGGTCACGCAAGCCTTGATTAAAACCCTCTAAATGGTTGTATACGACGGTGGATTTAATCCCACGCTTTCCATTTATATATTTTACGTTATTAAATTAATTTCTGAAATTATACATTCCCGCAGCTTTCTAAAGCTCTTGGTATTTTTGTACTTACCACTTGACATATTTGCACAAGTTATTATTATAATTTACAAGCATTTAATTAAAGGTTTGTTTATCGTACGTAGCCAAATAATTTGGCACCTCAAGTTTAGTTGCGGTGTTTGCCTAGCTTAAACACATTAGCAAGTTGATTGTATACCTAAGTTTAAGTTTACTGTCGGCGTGGGGTGACGTCATTATTAAAGGACTTAGCTTTAATTAAATAGCTAAGAAACTATTTCGGCAAAATGGCACCAGCTGAACGAAAACTATCGGAAAAGTTGTAAAGTTTTCATGAAAATTTATGTGCTCTCTCAAGTTAATAAAACGCAAACGATTTAATTTGAATTTTTTGAAAGCTTTACCATATTGCCTCTGTTTAAATTATTAAGTTAATATTTGGTTTATATAATACTTTAAACTTCTTAGCAGTTCCATATTTCAACATTGTAATGTTTATGATTAATGCGGTGGAATATTACCTAGGTACTTGGAAAATGATTTAAACGAGTTATTTGTATGGAAAATACCACGAAAATACTCAGACAACGGTGATATTTAGGTATTCTAACTACTTGAATTTGTATAAATTATTGAGTTATCTTTCGAGTTTATGAGCCAAATCGTTTGTGGGACAAATGTGGGTAAGCTAACAACAAAACTTTTTGAACCAACTTTGTTCAATGATAAAGCATTCCGCTTGCTTGACATTAAAAAACAAACATGAACGAAATAATATTATGTATTATTGCTAAAAAAATAATAATCAGCGCGATCATGAAATCAAATCGACACTGTTTTTCCAGCCTAACGTGCGTAAGGCGCTGAACGATGGAAAATTTATGCAACAACGCACACGTAGGACAAATAGACTGCTAGGATTTCCACACTCGTACACTCTATCGTCGCTTACAAATTGTCCATGCTCAGCTCAGCACCTTAGTATCTCGTCACTAGACTGACCTGCGGCTCTTGCCTCCTTGCAGGCGAGCACCATGCTGTGCCGCACGTCCGGGTTGTCATCGGCGATGGTCTCCCCGACGGCCACGAACCGTTCGACGGCGCAGCAGACGGCAGCGCCGACCCGCTGCACGGCCGCCCCGCCGGACGCCTCGCCGCGTGACGCCACCAGACTGCTGATCTGTGACGACGGGGTATTATTATTGATGTGTTCTTTGCAGAGGTTTTATGAACTTACAGACCAATACCTGTATGTTCGTTCAAAATGTATTCGCAATCTAATCTCAGCGCCAATATATGTCACGAATTTGACAAAAAGTGCATGAAATTTATTGGTCTTATTGCTTTTCCGTTGCACGCAATATTCAGCCGGTGACGGACAAGCAGAGTTTAGAGTTATACCTAACCACCTAGCCCCTTCTTTGCTATCGATCTCTAAAATGGATTCTATTACTATCCCGTGTAGTGCCGGGCGTAAAAGAATAGCACCATCCCATTTCTTCCCGTGGGTGTCGTACGAGGCGACTAAGGGCCTTACTAGAGAATGGGCAGCAGCGTTCTCTATGCATTTTACCACCATACTGCGATCGCCAACCCGCCTGCCAAGCGTGGCGATTATGGCAAATCCCCCCGTCTTGGGGGAGGCTTATGTCCAGCAGTGGACGTCTTTTGGCTGATACGACTATCCCGGATAATACTCATGGACTGAGTAGCCATAGTGCAACTGGGGTACACTATGCATGTGAGTTTGGAGAATCACTATTGGTGTCATTAGTGAAGGCGCGCTATTATGTAGAGCACGTGATATTAGTAATACTGATTTAATGAACAATAATATCGTCTAATGAATCTACTACGGGTGTAGGTTCACTGCCTGTCAGTCGTCACGTTAAGTTTGTCCTGATGGCAGAATGTAATTTTCCGAGTTTCATAAATATCGGTAACATGTTTTGGCAGCACTTGACGACGCAAGACGTCTATGCAGACGTGGTAGTGCTTGTTTAAGCCCGAAACGATGTTTTGGAAACGTTCGACTATTTAGATGACCTTATTGCAAAAAAGACAATATTTCGAAGTGTTATACTATTCACTATCTAGTAGATACGGAGTTTTTGGTAACGGTTATGACATCATCGCCGTGACTTTATGAAAAACCGCACAATTTTCTAATACATTCTGCGTGTATATTAGAAAAGTTCGACAACCAAAATAGCACTTTGCACGAACAAAGGAATCACTGAATGAGTTCACAATAACTTGTGATTTTTGCTCCTGCGACATTTCGCGGGAGCCAAAGGTATTTTAAGGAGCCCATGTACTGAATTAGAACATGGCGAACTATGGGAAAAGTTAGAAACTCCAAAAATATATTTGTGGCAGAGTTGATTGTACAGTAGCCAGCAGGTCAAGCTATCCCAAAATGTCAAATTTTCCCAATTGAACATAAACCTTATTCCTTTGTTATAAAGTTGAAAAACTATCAAACAAATTTGACAGATTAGGGTAGCTTGATGTGCTGGCCTCTGTACAACACCCAATAAACATATTATTGTCTAGGCTATCTGGAGCAAAAAATTACATATAAGTATGTCGGTTTCAGTTCCTCTAAATAAGAAGCTAATGAGGAGAAAATTGTACTAAAAGTCAGATACATTGAATAAGGAAAAGTAACCACACAACTCCTTGATTTGTCACGCGTCGCCGCAGCCACAATGCGGTGGAAAGCGCCCGGGTATAAACATAATATAATATACGCTATATAATGGAGGGTAAACATTTTTTTTTGCCTTACATAACTTGCAACCGTCTGCAAATAATGTGAGGTTATGTGTTTTAGTAACTTGTACGGTGTTCTACTATTTAAGTCCCTTACTTTTTTCTTGGATAGTCTCTCTCCAAATGCCCACCTTTTTTATCTTTTTTGGATTAGAAGACCGTGTTGCCATAATTACCCACCCTGAGTGTTTCAAGTAGGTAGGTATATCGATACTTTCACTTCATTAAATCCAGGTTGGAATGAACAAAAGAAATAAGAAACTTCTACCTATCTTCAAATAAGAAATACCTGTCTGTATATTCATAACACAATTATGACAGTCATACACGTAATACAGGTAAATAAGCCTTTGACCATCCCCCAAAGAAGATGGTTGATCCTTTAGTTGTCCGTTACAACCTTAGTTATTGCCCTCATATAAAGGAGAAGGGTGACTATTTAGATTCGACGCTATGCTTCCTTTGATCCCTTTGAAGCCGTGAAACTTCAATTCCAATATTATTTTGCCCTTTCTCACAATTCTAGAAAACAGTATACCTACAATCTATGAAACTTCGTTAATATCTCTGCAATTTTAATAGTAACTGTTGTTTGTGTGAGAAACTGCACGTGATGATACTGAATTATTAATGTAGCAAAGAACGTAACGTAACTACAGTTTTCTTTGTGTTGTTTCGGAGAAAATAACCGATTATCGGCTGTAAATTATGGACTACAGTAATATAGAGTTTATGCAAAAAAATATTGACAAAATATGAAGTTAAAATCCAGATACGAAAGAAATTGTGGAAGATTTCGAGATCAATGCGAGAAAAAGCTTGAAGAAGGAGACTAGTAAGAACAATGGTAACGCAATCAGAATACCTGCCAGATTTTCTAAATCCAGTTAAATACGACCGGAATCGAGGGAGCAGAAATTTTTCTTTGTATTCAGTGACGTGTAAGATATTTAATATAGCACATCAGTGGAGTTTTCATTCATCTACCAGGGTAATAAAAGTAAAGATTTATTCTGTTAAATTCCAAATTCAACCAGGATATGTGGAGTAGCACTGTATTTGGTGGAACATATTATACAATTTCCAACCTTTGATTTAAATGTAACGGCACAAAGAGAATGGAATTATTTTACGATTTGCTTCTTTTTAGGTATAATTTTATCCTAAGCATGCAATGCACCAAATAAAGTCAATTATTTATTGGATAGTAAATTTTAGATTCGACTGGTGCTTATTTTGCTAAATCTAACAACAGGGGCAATTTATGAATCGTAAACATGCCTGGCAAACTAATTTGCATAATTAAATGCTCAGGACAGGCATTTGGCAGTGTCTGGCATCGAAGGTTATACCTTGGATATTTATAACCTTTACGCAATGCTTCTTACTTGAAAAGGGTTGTAGGGTAACTTAAAATATTATGCCGTCTGCTTTTGTGCGTATCAGAACAATAATTTATGTTCTATCATAGGTTAACACTGGCTGCAGAGAGGATTTATGGAGTTGAGTTGTTACGCTATGTCTTTGTTAGCAAGTTGACTGCTCTGAGTAGGTACGAGATAAGTCAAACAAATACAATGTCAACTTTAGTCACTGAAATGTTACGTAAGCAACTGAAAATTTAATTTAAATCAATGTGTTAGCTGTCATGGTTATGCCACCCATCAAGGTTAATCGGATCGGACTCGAACGGATTGTTAATCCGCAGATTACGGAGCCCCTTTACAGCAAACTTTGCCGTGCACACTAATATTTACACAAGCCTAACTTTGCATGCGGCATAATTCATTATGGCTATAATTAAAAATACTGAGCTCGTTCTAGATTCAATTAAAAGTTTGATGTACTAGTCTGCGGAACCTTCATATTTTATAAATATTTGTAACACTATGCGCCTATACTCGGTAAATTTTTTAATGTGGTTTGAAAGCAAAGTTTTGCCAGTGTTATCACTGTTCAAAATAAAAACAATCCACTATTCGAGAAAACATTAGCAGACACAACGCAGAAAATAAACCTATGTGTATTTTTGTTGGAATTTCGTAATAGTTCAAGATATTCAATTAATCTAATATTTTGGAAGGTTGGTCTGATTGTCGTGGCCGGGACGCGGGGCGAGCCCGCGCGGCGCGAGCTCTCCTCAAGGTCGTTCTTGCACGCGAGCTTCTTCGCCACCCCGCGCCCGCACTACTTGTTGCGCTCACATATCTGCATCGTTAGGAGCAGAGCTGGTCGTGCGGGAGGCAAGCCGGCACCCGGTACAGCGCCGAGGGTGAGCTCGGCGCCAGCACGTACCTGGGGCTCCCGGCGCGCGATTTCATCGTCATCGGAGAGCGCGTCCATGTCTTGGAGCGCGTGGCGCGCGGGCGGTGGGCGCGCGCTCGGCGGCGCGTGTCCGCGGGCGCGCGCACGTGCTCGGTGGCGTGTCGTGCGGCACCGCGCCGCTCCGCCCGCGATCGCCGCGGCACTGACGGAGCCGGCGCGCATCGATCGCGCCTACCCCCGCCCCACGCGCCGCCACCCGCTACGAGTCCACGTGGCCGCCCGCCCCTCGTGCTTACTATGCCACCACAAACTTTCGGCGCGAATTTTACTTTCACCTTACATCGAGCAACCCTTCCAAACGCACGCACCTAGTGGTTAATGTTATTAATGAAAAGTTACACAAAGTTCTGACCAGATACCAAAACTTATTTATTCAAAACAGCCGCCAGCGGCGCAGACCCTCACCGCGGCTGCGCGGGCCGAGACGCAACAGATTGTTGTCGTGGGCGGGAAATTCTAATCGCGGACGTCAAGCCGGCGACGCAACAGAAATTACAGCTTTTACGAAAATAAAAGTACGGTTTTAGTCGCGTACGTAAAAGCGAAGAATTATGAACGTCGGTGTTCTCGTCGAGAGCGACGTCAGAGGGGCGCCGACGACGCAATCCGCGACGTCACGAGCTCGTCGCGCACACCGTGCGGCGGCTGCGCACGCGAGCTGGCGCTGGTGCATACCTGCTTGATGAGGGGGAGCAGGGTTCTCTCGATGGAGCGCGTTTTTATCTGTGTGAGATCTACGTCGGGCAGGCCGGGGGCCGCCATGGCTGGCGCGGGCGCGACTGCGCGTGTGCGCGCGCACGCCGCCCGCCATTGGCCGAGCGCGCCGCGTCACGTGCCCCCCCACCCCTCCCGCACGCTTTCGTGATTAGTTTTAACACATACTCTTGCGGGCTTTAAAAACTACAGCTTTACGTGTTTTACTTTGTTTTGATTTCGAGCGCCAACTATATTCTTCTACGTGCACGTTTCACCTACATTTTACAATACGTTTGCACGAAATGCGGTCTCCGAAGACTGCACCTCAGTTGGTATTTTCACATGGAAATTCATCAGGAAATAAATGAAAATCGTAAACTGATGCACAAACTTTATTTTCATATCGTTGACCACCCATATAGACGACTAATTAACTTATTATTAATCATTGGCACATTATCACAAAGGTTGTCAATGATTCATTTATAATTTTACATACTTATGATAACATTTCAATAGTTTTACTCTCTGTAACTGTGATGGCAATAATGAGTAATTTTTAATCAAAATCACTTTTCCGGTGAGATCCTACTTTCGATATACATGATGTAAACATAAGTAGATTATATGATATAATAATACTGATTACGAGACAAATCTGATTATTATATGTAATTATTTTATATATTTCTACAAAATTACAGTAGCGAAGTAAGATCATAATATCTTATCAACTAAAATTTACTTTTAAGGCTTTGGTAATTGCTTATTAGAGTGAAGAATTCGAAGAGTATCGACTTGAAACAACAAATGATATAATTTGTATATGTAAAGTGAGAGGCTGAGAACATCCAAATTTCTGTATCTAACAGATTACTTCTGACTCAGTAGTTTTTAATGCAATCGATTTTCGACTGATTCGAGAGACTACGAAGTAATTTCCACTGTAATTTGAATAATTAAGACTGAAATTGATTTATTTCCCTATTAGATTGAAAAACTTGGCCCTTTATGCTACCAAGACTACATAAGTGACTTGCAAGATGACGTAATAAAAAGGAGTTAAGGATTCATTTACCTAACAATTAATCATTTAGAATTAGAGTACAATAAATCAAAAGAAACACTCAGATAAATAGTTACAAACAATATTTCAAACATTTTTCTAGTATACTTGTTTGAACAAATCATAACTAAGATCTATTTCGGAAAATATTCGAAAAGTACATATGAGTATTTCAGTTAGGAATAATATAAACTTAAATAGGGAACTATAATAACTTCTTCTAAACAGTTGAAACAATGTTACTAATTAGGACGGCTACACAAACAAATTCAAATAATTTATAGACTACATCAATTTTAAGTGCTCTTAAATATTACTAAATTATGGCTGTGAGGCAAGCACCATCAGCATTGGCCAAAATAGCCGGCAACAATGTACCCGCGATACTTGACGATCCTTATGTCGGGAGGAGGTCTAATGAATATGTTGAAAAAACCTGAAATCTAACTTCAATGCTTACATTTCCTCTAATGGCTTAGTATTACTGAAACTACGGACATCTATTCTGAAACTCGACAATCTCACACAATACGTTTTCAACAAGCAATGCGAAACTTTGTTGACTGTAGCAGTCAAACTATCTGGGAAGTTGAGAACACCTTATCTCTAGGAGGTAGAGGTGGAACTCGCTTGTTCATAACTTTCCAAGTTCCGATCTATGAATTGTAGAAGACGCCCATACTGATCTGCGGCCGACGTTTGCACAAAGCTTGCTTGGAGCTGGTGCTGTCTTGTGAACTGTCCGACATCCACGGACTTTGTCCTGAGGAGTTTCGGACTTTTCGTTTGCGAAGACTCTCTGTGGGTCCTAGAGTGGGTCGTAGTAGCTGTTTGAACCGGAAGGGGCCCTCCGTGTAGTCGTCGTCGGAGCTGAATATGGGCGTGGCGAGTATTTCGGGCGAGTTCCGGAGTATCTTCCGCAAGTCGGACTCAGGGTCGTAGGTGGGGTTGTACGCTAACCGCGGTGGAGGATCCGATTTTTGTGATTTTCGCACGAGCTCGCTGATTTTATTGCTGTTGGGAGAAATAATTGAAATTAATACTCATACTTCGTTTTAAATGAATGCGATGGCATCAAGTGGGTGCGATTTCGTTTAAGTTATATCCGTATATTTAGTTCTGAAATCGAACATAGCATTTTGGTGTTAACCGTACCTAACCGAAACCGCAACACCACTATCACATGAGTGATTTTATTGCTGTGAATCTAAGCTAAATAATAATATGTACGTTGACGAACAAAAATCAAACGTCACAACTACCTACCACGTACTAATATATTAATTGTGAGGCCATGCAACTTTTGAACGGGACGATGGAATAAAGGTACTCTGTATGTAAATTTGGTTAGGAATACCTTTGTAGATTTCTTATCCGGAAAATTCTAAGTAAAAAAAAAATCTCAAGCGCTCTAACAAAAAGCAGGAACCATGCATACCCTTCGTTTCTGCTGTCCACAATAAAAGACGCATGTGACAGAAATACAGAATGAAAGCGATTAGTTACATTTCAGGGCCAGAACATGGTATCGTCTATTTCTCTGAAGTTTCTGGGATCCGTAGGGCTCCTGTAATTCCTGTGTTCTCTGCGGTCCATAGTGTCTCCGTGATCCCTGAAGTCCCTGTGATCCTTAGGCTCCCCGTGATCCCTGAAGTCCCTGTGATCTCTAGGGCCCCGCTGATCCATAGGACCCCTGTGATCCATCGGATCCCTGTGGTCCCTGTCATATCGTTCGTACCTGACTAGTCCGCCACACTGCCGGCTGCACGGCAGATTATTCTGCCTATTGTTTGCCTGTACATGTCTGTCGTCGTGGTACGCGTGACCGTTGCTTGTGGGTTGATATCTGTGAGGAAAAGGAAATTTGAGTATATTTATTTAGGATGCGTGTGCGGTTGACCCAGCTTGAATTACATCATTATAATTCAGGAAAATATCAAATAACGTTCGTGATTATTCAAATTGAATGCGTTTTGGGGTTTTTACTCCAATTTTACATATTCAAGAAACATAAATAACGCAGAAATATAGGCCTCAAAAATACTTAATTTTACGGAAAGAATATCTGGAGTCTGTTTTACAAACACTTATTTTTCCAAAAACCCATCCAGAACATTTTCTGTAAGCCTCCAATCGCCAATACACACAGACCGGTTCAGAAAGCTGTAGTGCCGTTGAAAATAGTTTCACAATAGTTACACAAACAAAGGATATTCACATTGTGGACTCTGAATGTTTACAAAAAAGCCATGAGAGTTAGTTGCTATGGCTTTCCACCATCTGAAAATACTACAATTCAATTATACAACGAATATTTTAATGATGACAATAAAAGGAGATTATGGTTTGATGAGTTTTGGAGAGATAACGTGGCAGTGAGCAGGGCACATTGCTCGCAGAACAGAAGGGCGATGGGGCCGGAAGGATCTGGAGTGAAGACGTAAGAGTTAGAAGGCCTGCCACACGGTGGACCAATGACCTTGTGAAGGCCGCGGGAATCCGCTGGATGCGAGAAGCACAGAACCGGTAGAACTGGTGGAGCTATAGAGGTCCATGTTCAGCAGTGGACGTCTTTCGGCTGAAATGATGATGACGACGATGGTCTGATGAAAACGAACGGACGAAACATTTCTACGGTTACAAATAGACACATTACTAAAGTACGGTGGAAGTCAACAAACCTTGGGTTTTTGATCTCAATATCTTTCTTACAAATCAACGGTTCGTCCCAAGGCCTAGCGGGACTCTCGAGGAACTCAGGCGACGGACTGCAGCAGTTCCATTAGATTATGCATGAACAATTGCATACAAATGATATATAGATACAAGTTTTAAAATATAGATGAATTATTATAAATAAATAGGGGTATAGGTACTCTATAGGGCACACAAAATAGTTAACATTTAAAAATGGACAAATCTCTTACAGATTTGCCAACAGACAGCTATCCGATAATTAAGAACGCATATATTGTTTTGATGGCCATTCGGTATTTAACGTTCGATGGGTACATAGTTAATGAAAAATAAACATTCTCATTCCACAAATCGCGTATTCTTTTTATTGAGTTTTTATTGCTATCGGTGCTGAAAATTCTGTTTGATGTGAAATATTGGGGCACCTACACATTACGACTGCTTGACAGCCAATAAACTCGAAGAGTGACGTAATCATATATTCGTCTGGTCATTCATCGCTTGAAACAGTTCTTGACACGAATTATTGGACATAAACCAGATGTTACTATAAAACCCAAAAGATTTTAAAAAACAACCGTCTCATCAAAAATACCACTTTAATTTCGGAAGTCGGTATTTTTGGTTTCGTATTTTCTTTTTATTGCTATCGATTTCCGAAATCAGTAATTTTTCACTTTGTGGTGTTTTTTTGGAAGCCGGTTGTGATTTTTTGAAATTAAACTTTATTTACTTTTTCGTTTTGGTACCTACATACCCCAAACAAATTTGTATACCTTCACATGTAAGTAAATAACAGTGACAGGAAGATATTATAATATCATCAAAATGTGCGAAGTGGAAAAAATACGTATTATTAAAGCTTACTTAACAACCACTAATCAGAACTTAACCGAATTTCTATGGGACCACTTAACAACTATACCTTTCAAACGAAAGATTTTTCAAACTGGTACAAATTACGTAGTTCTGGGGTACCAAAAAATAATACGAAGAAAGAAAGAAGAAGATAAGATAAGATAAGGTAAGATAGTTAAGAAGTTAAGTTTGATTATGTTTTTTTATTTTTATTAGTGTTACTTAATATTTTTACAGTTTACAGTAAGTAGATTTTCGAATTATTTGGTGTGTGTTTGCAAACCACTATTGCATTGGGTTTTCCTGTAAAGATAGTGTGTGTAAGTTGAATAAATAAATACAACCGAATTGCGAACCTTCTCCTTGTTTTGAAGTCGGTTTTGTTTGCATTGTACACGGAAACCAGGTACAACCTTGAACAGTTGTCTAAAATTTGAGAAGCATGATTCATGGGACCCAAGTAAGTAGGTATTGAGGTCGTACCATGAAAGTGTTACACTTTTAACACTTCATGGTACGGCCTCAGTAGTTTTAACAGTCTTTGTAGTTCATTGTTCCGATGCGAAAAAATAATCCGTATCCGTACCGTATAGTTCTATCTCTCTGGAAAATTCTTGGTTAGAAAACCCGTCTCTATGAATACTCCCACCATCCCTGTGTTGTTTGCATGTGTTAGATTATTTATTTTGTTATCGTTGAAAAAATGTTGAAGTACCTAATTTGACTACATGTTTACAAAAATAACTGTCTTAACTTTTGAAAATAACTTGGATGTTGTTACTATAAATGATTACGTAGTATTTAATTATACTTGTATTTTATTTAAGCTTTTCTAATGTTATTTAATATAATACGCTGATTCAAATGACTGGCAACATACTCTCAGTTCACATTGATGGATACTTTTAATTGTCTTGAATTACGAATCAGTTCTTATTAAATTGCTTAATTACCATAAAATGTTTTAAAACGGTTTCACTACTTATCCTTTGTATAATAATATCTGTGTTAGAAGTTATTAAGCCAAAATGTGTGACGATCTATAACTTGTTCAAAATGGCGGGAAATGTTTAACCTAAATTGACATTGGTAGGATATAAAAAGCATTGTAATGACGTGATCGACAGACAGTTGCTCGGTAGACGTTCAGTTGGATAGCCCTAGTGCCGTTGTTGTGTGGAATAGATCCACCAGATGTCATGTAAGTTAAGTAATTTATTATTATACCATAATTGTTGCTTATAATATACCATGTTGTTGTAATAATGCTGAGTTATCTTGGATAAAGGTCCAAGAGTTGTAATTAAATGTAATAGCAATGTAAGAGATAAGCTGATGGAATACATCTGTACTGTTTCCATGGAGTTTCTTGTCCTTCTTCTCCATGAAAGACCTAGCTTTGGAACGGACAACTAGCTTTCTGATTAAATAATGACAAGCCTAATTGAAATAAATGCCTAGTCTTGTCTTTCTGTGCTTTACTTCATGAAATCCTTTCCCCTATACACCATATTCATAAGAACATTGATATACAGTAAATAAGCGGTAACCATTCTGACATTCAAATCTTGATACTTGTTTTAAATATACACACTTATAAATATATCTATATACCCACTTATTCTGACACATGCATAAGCAGAATATTTTGTGCGCCGTACATTGCGCGCTACCACCGTAGACAGCAAATTTGACACCAAAAATAAAAAGGGTTTCGCAGAACTTATTTTTGTACTTAGTTACTTCATTTGTGTACTGGTAACTTAGTGCAAAAATAAGCTTAGTGTAAGCCGATAATCGTGTTCGTGATGGGCCTTACTACATCCTGTATGATTGTTGCTTGGCATGCCGCAGTTACCTGGACATCCTGCTGGCATCCCGCTCCACCTGCGTGGGCTGGCCGCGCACGATGGCCGGCACCAGGGTGAAGCCGGGCGGCTGGCGGTACTCGTCGGCCCGCTGTACTTCTGCCAGTCTGATCCCAGGTTTGTTGCGACGTAGATTCTTATGCACCTCTTGGTTCTTGTTGTGTACCTGGCAGATAGAAAGTTGAAAAAATGGACGCATTCAGTGACAAATAACTTTTTCAAGCAAGTCAAGTGGTTAGAGAAAGTCAGGGTTTGAGGTTTTGTCCAACACTGATCTCTTTTTGCCGATTGTCAGAACTATATTAGTCAGCAAACAGTGCATCTCATTTATGGAACCTGAGTCTCGTTTGCCATTTACATTTGGTTTTAAAAATTGTTTTTCTTCTTCGTTCGTTTTTCAGTCGTTGGGTTTTTCATAAAAATAATAAGAGGGTAAAGAGAAGTGTGAAAAAAACTATCATTCTTACTTGATCGGCAAAGGTGTGCAGCTGCGTGGCCCTCTCCTGCACGGAGTAGTGCTGCATGAGCAGTTGAGGCGCGGGCGGCGCGGCCTGCGCGGGCGGCGGCGGCGCGCGCCCCGCGGCCCACTGGCGCCGCGCGGTGTAGCCGCGGAAGTCTACAGGACATGACATGGCACTCTTCACCACATTTTAGACTAGGATTTAAGCTACATAGTCATAACAAAGCGACTCAGTGACAGATTCCTACGACAGTTTTAACAGTTCACAGCTGAACAAGTTTTTTCAAATTGCACTACAACCCTCGGTCGTTAAGCCTCTTTCAAGTTGCGCTGTAGCACCTGAATGACTAATTTCCGCATACAGTTTTCCGCATAGTCTTTTCCAGCCATCTTATAATTAAAACAGGTACCTAGGTGAGTACCTGGGTACCTTTTAAACCTGTCGAGGCCTCTGTCGAGAAGTGGACTATCTAATATAATCTAGGCTAAATAAATTTATTGACTGATTGAATTGGTTCTAAGCCATGTTCACAGTTCCTACATATGCCAAGCACGTTTCTAATCAATTCATTTTTATTCTATTTCCTTTTGTACTTTTTAAAATATTATACAAAATCAATCAACTCAGCCAATCGCAGTCCACCGCTGGACATAGGCCACTCCCAGGCTGCGCTACCACACCCTGTGGGGGCCTTCCCCATTGGTTATGTCCCAGGCACTTTTAGAGATCGTGGGTCCATCTAGTTGGGAGGCGTCCCACTCTATGCTTGCGTGGACTTGTCTGCTCCATTGGCCATCGGTCCTTCGGCAGACATGACCTCCCAATGCTACTTCAGCTTGGTCGATACCGCTGTACCGCGCTTTAGATATGGGCGCGGCGCGACATCGTCTTCTAAACTCTTTTTTTTCAGCGTAGGATATGCCTAAGGTATACGGGGAGACGACGTGATTATGTGGGGCTTGCACCCACTAAAAACTCCGCTTGTGCACCTACTTGCGCCCTGATGGGTCATGGACATTGCGGGATAGTCGAAGTTTTCCAAACATGGGCACCGTTTGGGGAACATCGTCAATTCTTCTAACCTAACTTAACCTTAGCCAACTGGATCCTTTTGTCGGCTTCTTTCTCAAAGTTGTGTCTACCGAGCTAGAGGACTTGCCTTAGGAAGACATAGTCCTTCACAACTTCGAGAAGCGACCCTTCGATGTGGATTGGAGTCAGCAAGATGTGTACATGACTTTCGTTTTGTCCAAATCCATGCCAAGGTCAACCCGTAGAGTGGCTCCATTTAGGCTGTGCAGCATCTGGTCTAACTGTTCCTGCGTCTCTGCCATTATGATGATGTTATCGGCAAAGCAAAGGTGTGAGATGTACTTGCCGTTCACGTTGATACCCTGTCCAGTCCAATGTCTTGCAGACCACCTCCAACGCATTGGTTAACAGTTTCGGGGATATCACATTCCTCTGTCTCACCCCTCTCAGCAGTTAGATAGGGCTGATTTTCT
Organism: Polymixis flavicincta; assembly: GCA_949987655.1. Classification (NCBI taxonomy): domain Eukaryota; kingdom Metazoa; phylum Arthropoda; class Insecta; order Lepidoptera; family Noctuidae; genus Polymixis; species Polymixis flavicincta. The sequence goes on from OX465173.1 coordinate 16,718,460, forward strand.
GATCTTGGATCTGGATAGTCATTGTGGCAGCGTCTTACAGGCATCTCAACACTTCAATGTCGCGCTAGTCAATCCGAGATCGTTGCAGACAGACTAGAGTTGTTGTAATTCCACTTTGGCATCCAACTCTCCTATAAAAAAATTGTAGTAGACCTTTGTCGTACTGTGCATTGCCTTGGCAACATGTACATGGCTTCGGCTGTCTCGTCAGGGCATTTCGAAGTCGGCGCATATACCTGAATCACTTTCAGGTAGTACCTGTAAGTAAGTTTCAGTACAATGTACGCTACCCGTGTCGACACACTACTGATTTCCACAACGCTGCTAATGAGTTTCTTGTTAAGCAGAAAGTTGACATCACCTTGGGAGAGCTGATAACCTTCGCGGTAGTACAGTAGGTGGCCTGACTCGCGGTCTTCAGACTTCAGATAACCTCAGTATATGCCAGTTAATGCGCCCTTACTCTATTCTACGGATTCTTCGCACCCGCCGTCCCAACATTACCTTGACCAGGAATAGAGGGACCACCAGGAACGCGGGGCCGTTGTTTTGGCGATTTCTTCATTGGAAGGTTTAATGCCCGTAGTCACCGCTGGACATGCGTGTTGGTGACTGCAAAGCCAAACCTTTCGCAGCAATGAGGCTGCTGCTCATAATTGCTCTGGAGAATTTAGGTTGGCTTGTAGTATGGTTATACTGCCATCGGTCGGTCGCCAGTGCCTCATCTTTCAGAGGCAGGCTGCATCGCGCGCAGGTGAGGTTGACATTTGAGAATTCTGGTTGTTGTGTGCTCCCCTTACGCTCCGTATGTTTTATGTTTAAGTTTTAGATGATATTTTTAAAATGTCAATATCCCACGTAACTTGTTTTTTTTTTTTACTTATTTATCAATTTTGTGCTTACGACACATTGATTAAGGTTACGGGACATGTGGTTCTGTCCTGTAATTTTTTTTACACTAACCTCAGAAAAATCTGATCTAAGATCTAGATCCGTTTTACTAAGATGTAAAAGCATTTTAAATAACTGTTGGTTGGCCAGAAAGTAAAATAACATAAAATAAACTCAATATTTTCCGCTTCCTAAGAAAACTTCTTCTCTCCTTCTCCTTAGTTTCATAACGAATACTCACGGCTTTGTATAACAACGGCAGCTTTATTAGTATCAATGTTCTCTTTGTTACCGGAGATAGTTTCGTTGAAGTCGCTGTCGTCTGACGTCATTCTTCTCAAAACCTTCGCCTTCATCATAGCTTTGTTCTTGCTAGGATCACCTGTAAGAGAATGTCAATTAGTTCTTTCTGGATTTGGATGAACTGCTAGGTTTCAAGGGATTGCGATTGGTTTGCTAGTCAGACGAAATTTTCCACAAATCTTTCTGTCCCGCTATATTTATTGTCTTTGTAATTTCCTGGCCATTCAAGGGTATCTTTAACTAAAATTTTCTTACATATCCGTCTCTTTTCAAAGCACTCTTCATCATCAACCGTCTCTTTTAGCTCATGTTGTGGTTTTGAATCGAGAATTCAATTGCAAAAGATTACTGTCCAGCATATTTAACCCCCCTTTTGGGAGAGGCCTATGTCCCTATGTCCTGCTGTGGACGTCTTTCGGCTGAAATGATGATGATGATATTTAGCCAGCGTGTTTAACTTACCAGACTTATGTTGTTTCCTCTGGCTGTCCTGCTCTAATTGGAACTCTCTCGCTAGCTGTCTCTGTCTCTCCTGCAGCCCTTGAAGTCGCTTGCGTGTGAGCCAGCCGCGCACGTGTCGTTGTAGAGTCAGCACTGATATCGCCATCTGTGCCTTTAGTCGTTGGTAGGTCCGTCGCGCCAACCAACCACGGACGCATGCTTGGACTAGCACTACTTTCCTTATCTGGAATTAAAACAGCAAAACTTGTTGGTGGACATCAAAGACATTTAAATTTAAGTGAGCATGGAGATATTGTAATTTTGGCAGAATTGTCAATGTTGTCGTTATGTAAAGATTTTGAATAGTGTCAAAAATGTTGAATGGTGTAGATACGGATTATGGAAACGATGATGGTTTAGTAGGGGTATTGAAACAATGTTGTCGAGTTATGCGAACATGGAGAGGCTGATTTTTTTCGCGCTGAGGTTTGGTCCAATAGTAAAATTTGTTCAATGAAATCTCGAAAGATGGATTCAAATAATGTTAAAAAAATAAGTATCTTTACCTGCTCCTCATAAATCCTAGACAGCACTTCGACGTGGTAGTACTTAAGGAACACCTTAGATTTGCCGAGCGCCCAGCCATCCATCTTCAACCTTAACAGTAGCAGTCGACAAGAGTCACGGTTGGGTTTCGTTTCCTCGTCGTAACTGAATGCTAGAAAGCCATACCTGAAAGGAAGGATGCGAAATATGAAATAATTGGCACGAAAATGAGAAAACGTGATACGATACAAAAAAAAAAAATAGAAACAAAGATAAAATATAACGAACATGAGCAAGACAATGTTGGAATACAGAATGGATTAAACGAAAACACTTGCCTCTTCAAAAACTCTTCAAACGAAAGTCGGTGAGAAAATCCAGTTTGCCTTATCCTAATGGTCTCCAAGACTCCCGTGTATCGCAGTTGTTTCAATATTTTCGCCGAATCGAAATGCTTTGGAGAGCGCGTGTCGTTCGGTTTGAGACATCTCACGAACTGAGGGGTGCCGCTCACCATCTTCTGAAGTAACTCCATTAGGGAGTATCTGAAGTATGTCGATACTGTCTGCTGAGCTCGGGATTGGGAGGCAAGCCCTCGACTGTTAAATCGCTCCTGGAAATATTGTTTTTAGTGTCACTAAGTGAATTGGTTTAAAACTGGGAAAAGCATTTAGTAATGAGCTACAATTACGAGCAATAGTGTGCAAAGCAAATGATTAGTGTTTATTTCATATCATTTAGGACTAGAATTGGATAATCAATGAAAACAAGTATAACAAAATAACAACTTACCCTAACATCACTAGAAGTAGGACTCTCCAAGCTCCTTGAATCCATGACGTCTCCTTGCAGCGGCGAATACAAATTTCCAGTCTTAGTGATGGGGCATTGGAAGAGGAACCTGATGATGTCGTACTGACTCTGTCTCATTAGCTGGACCACTTCGGGAGGAAGGAAGTTACGATTCTTCTCCAGGAAGCCATCGGCTTGGTACACAACGCGGCCGGCAAAGTGGTGGACCGCAAAGCAAATAGCGTCGGACTTTGGACGGACGTAGTATTTGCTCTTGATGTTGTTGTGGAACTTCTCTGTAAATAGATCAATTGTTACAGTATATTATGTCGTAACGAAGCAAGATATGAATCAATTTAAGGCATCCATTTATACATTATTATACGAACGATAGACTGACATCATAAAGACTTTCTTTTATATGAATCAAGTTAATTAAAGTCCTCATCATTCATCATCATTTCAGCCAAAAGACGTCCACTGCTGGACATAGGCCTCCCCCAGACTCCTTTGTTTTTGTTTGTGCTTCCCACATCCAGCGGATTCCCGCGGCCTTCACAAGGTCATCGGTCCATCTTGTGGGAGTCCTTCCAATGCTAAGTCTTCCGGTACGCGGTCGCCACCCCAGAACCTTTCGGCCCCATCAGCCATCTGTTTTGCGAGCAATGTGCCCTGCTCACTGCCACTTCGTTTGGCAATTCTTCGGGTTTTTGGTTGCCTTGGTTCTCCAGCGGATCTCTTCATTCCTGATTCGATCACGTAGGGAAACTCCGAGCATAGCGCTCTCCATTGCCCTTTGGGACTTTGAGCGATCACGTTTCATCAAAGTCTTAGTAATAATATAACCTAAGACCTATATAAAAAACCTAATGTAACATTTGAGAGTTAAGTGCGATAGAAATAAAGTTGCAAATATTACCAATAAGGGTTCTGTCAGTAGACCTCGGGAACCGACTCTCTTCATCCAGCAAAGCCAACATTCCCATTGGCCTTGACAACAGCATATCCAACACCGGTCTGTTATCTGAGAACTCCACCAGATCTACTGGAACACCTTCCGCCATATACTCCTGTTGTTCCCAAGTGAAGATGTGCTGATTGAAGTAGTACTGGATTTGTTCGTTGGCGATGTTGATGCAAAGCTGCTCGAAGGAGTTGTTGCCGAAGTTCTCAAACCCAAAGATGTCGAGTATGCCGATAGAGAGTTGCTCGTTTCTGGAAATGGTAATGTTATTGCTATCACTCTCGTGAGTCGCCATGTTTGTTTGTGTAATTGAAGTAGAAAATTCAATGGATTCAGCATTGTTCAAATCGTCTCAGTTGTGTTGGAATAAAATAGACCAAAATAATGTACATATGTGATTTTGATCCCAAATATTTGTACGTAAGGGTATTGTGGCACAATTTAATATAGATCTCTAAAGAAAACTCAAAAATACTATAATTTTTGCAGGAGTGTCCCTGGCCCAGCGGTTTCGCTGGAAACACAAGTGAATAATACTTACACATTAGCTCTATTCTGGCACAGCAAAGCATTGATTCTTTCGACGATCCTGTCGAAGGCCCGCGCGTACAGGCCCCGCGCCGTGGCGTCGCGCGCCACGCCGGCCTCGCTGGGCGAGCTGTGGCGCGCGATGGTCTCGCCGCGCGCCACCACGCTGCTGCGCGTCAGGCACTCGCGCAGGTCCACTGTCTCCACGCCCAGGAGGCAGGATGCTGTGGACATATACAACAATATTATGATAATTTCGATAAGCTATATTATGAAATCGTTGAAATTGCAATTATATGATGACTGTGTTAGTCATAAATTAGTAGTGAAAAGTGAGACTCGGATATTTTCATGTATCCCAAAACAGTCAGCAAGTCTTCCATTATGGTGTACTAGTTGTCACCAAGTGGTCGAAATTCGATCATAATTCATTCAAATAGAAATACATTATTATCTAAAAATATTAGCTATCTGCAGTTCAGCTTCTCCAAATTTCATACTCCTCTGTCCGCGTAATTTTCGTATAAAGGGGTTACATAATTTTTGTTTCAAGTACCTAAGTTTTAATAATAGGTCTTTACCTATGAAATTGCCGTTTTGTATGAAAAAATTTAAACGAATTTTTTCATGAATTTTTTATTTGTATTAATCGAAGTAATCACCCATGCAATCAATGCATCTTTGCCATCGCAGTGGCAGTTTATTGATGCCCTTCTTAAAGAAATCAGCTGGACGGGAGGCAACAAATTCTTTAAAGGCATTTTGTACTGCCTCTCGGGTATTAAATTTTTTTCCCGCCAAGAAGTTATCCAAATTCTGGAAAAAGTAGTAGTCTGTAGGCGCAAGGTCTGGTGAGTAGGGCGGATGACGGAGAGCTTCCAACCCCAGTTCTTGCAACTTGGAGACCGTCTGCTGTGCAGTATGAGGTCGCGCGTTGTCGTGCAGGAGCAGCGGAGACGAGCGATTAACCAATGCTGGTTGGAGATGCGCCAGCTTCTCCATCATTGTGTTCAGTTCTTCACAGTAGACATCTGCAGTAATGCTCACCCCGTTTGGTAAGAAGCTGTGATGAATCACACCGGCGCTAGACCACCAAACAGTGACCATCACTTTTCTAGGGGTAAGTTTTCGTTTAGGGCATTGTTTAGGTGCTGAACCAGGATCCAACCAACTTGCTGAGCGCTTACGGATATCAAACAGAATCCATTTTTCATCGCAGGTAACAATGCGGTTCAAAATTCCTTCATTTGTGTGTCTGTTGAGCAGTGCAAGGCACGTCTCGACGCGTACTTCGCGCTGGCGATCATTGAGTTCGTGGGGCACCCATTTGTCAAGCTTTTTTACCTTGCCAATTTGACGCAAATGGACCAATATTGTTTTGACGCTAACGTCGAAAGCTGCTGCTAATTCAGCCGTAGATTGTGTATCATCAGCTTCCACAATCGCCTTTAATTCGTCATTGTCGACCAAAGTCTTCGGACGACCGCGAGGTTCATTTTTCAGGTCGAAATTTCCAGAACGGAAGCGAGCAAACCAATAACAGGTGGTGCGTTGGTTTGTAGTGTTAGCTCCGTAAACGTCGTTGATGTTGCGTGCCGCTTGTGCCGCGTTGCTGCCACGACGGTACTCGTATTCCATAATTACTCGAATTTTTAACGTATCCATGATGACGAAAAAGATTGAAATGCGATGAAAATGTAACACTAATCAATAAAGAAATGACTACTTTTAGAAAAAAAAATCCATGTTTTTAAAATAAAATTAATTTGAAATTAGAATTCTTAGCCAAACAAAAATTATTTTGATTTGAAATGGCCAGTACTGCAGAACGGCAATTTCATAGGTAAAGACCTAATATATGGATGAAAAACTTATAAGTTTTCTCTAGTCAATATTAATAGAAGCGCGCTACAAGAGGGCAGTCAATGACTTTAACGCTATCTAGACACAAAAAATAAAATAAACATCCCAATACAAATGTCTACAACAATCATTTAAACGGTGTCTCATTATAAACTCATAATCTAGTCATTAGTTTACCTCTGTGCAGCGGTGCGGTGTCAATGATAGTTGCTTTGTTATCTGTGTTGTCTTCGCCAGCTGTTTCACCGAACTCTATGTCACCAAGGTGCAGGATAGCCGCTAACATCTTGTAGAGGACCAGTACTTCCTCGTCTTGAAATCCGACCACCTGGAAATAATTTATTGAGACGCATGGTTTATTTAAATCTTTATACTATACCGGCTTTCCTAAATGAAATTTCCTAATTACTTTTTTATATGTGGCAGAATGTACAGACGCCAGCACATCAAGCTACCTCAAACTGTCCAATTTTCCTAATTGCATAATCATAAGGTTCTTGACCTTATGATTATGCAATAAAGTTAAAAATCTATCAAAATAGATTGAGGTAGCTCGATGTGCTGGCGTCTGTACGTCATTACTGTTATACAAATGTGCAGATTGAAGAAGTGTATGAAAATCCATTGTTAACGTGCTTTATTTTTTATTAATTTTGGGGCGATTCAGTAGCTACTTTATTTAAATATAGCTTAATGCCAAAAGACAAAAAGGTTTTATGAGCAAAAAAAAGTGATACTGGCCATTCACGTTTTCTGAACTGAATATTAAAAAAGATTGAACAAGTGCAAATCGCGCGCGCGGATAGCTTTCTTTTGTTTTGTTTTTCAGAATTTTCTATTTCTGTTTACAATCTACTCGAAATGCTATGTAGTAGTCGTATTCAAGCAATTTATTTTCTCTTCACAAACAATGACACAAAAGCTTAATGTGGTACTAGTTTGTGAGAGCTCGGTATCTGCACTAGGAATACCTATATAGCAGATCACCAGGGTAGTGTTAGAGAAGATTTGATATTTTCCTTGTTGTCCATGTAACTCCCGAAAGAAAATGCGATTCCCAACTCGTTGTGTGTTAAAGGAGGGCCTTAATACGCAACGGAATGGGAATCGCTGAACCTTGGTCTTCAAACTACACTGAGAAGAATGAAGTACGTTCTTCTCTGATGGGAGAAAGTGACCGATTACTAAAGAGAATTTAGTTTGAAGCTCGAGGTTCAGCGATTCCCAAAAAAACTTTTGCTACTATTTAAAGATTTTCTTTGATATTGCAGTCTGAAACAGTCACTTTTGAATTGTCAAAGGATTCATTTAGAAATATGAAGCTCGTTACCCATTCCAAAGTGTAATGGGTTCTTATGGAAAAGAACAGGCAAGAAACTGCATGACACTCTTTTAAAATTATATTTTTAATCAATACTGTGAGTCAATGGTATCAAAAACCCGTTATCTAGGTGACATTTTACTCTAAAATTCAGATTATGGAACTCTCGTCATCAGAATTTGTAAATTAACAAAAAGAACGGACCAGTTCTTTTGGTGAGTGCACACCTACGAGTACTATTGTATAGAACCAAGTTCATCCAACTAAACAGACAGCTGTGTTGCTGGGGAGTTTGTTGCACCACTTCTTCTTCCCAGCTAAAGCACTAGGAAGTGGTGAAGGGTGGGAGTTTTTTGAGGGAATGTCTTATGTAATTTTCTTCGAAAACTGCTGATTCTTAGCCTGTTTGAATAAATTACTTTTGTTTTGTTTGAAGGATGAAGAACAAACTGTGATCGACAAAACGACGTCTTGTAACTTGTATGTTTCCTACCTTAAAAGCTTGGTTGAGTTGTCTCCAGCGATGCACATTGTGCTCCCTGTGGGTGACGGACAGTGGCTGCAGGTACCGATGTCTCGACTTCAGTTGCTCGTCCAGGTAGAACTTCCTCCAGCGACCCTCACTCTCCAGGCCATCGTATAGGTAGTAGAACACGTGAAAGTTGCTTTCACCCCTGAAGATTGTAAAATCGAGGTCTTTATTTCATTATGATATTTGATTTAGGCTGTGGTGGTCCAGTCACAAAGGTTTACTTTACATACATTATTTCATCACCACTGCTCTCAAAACGGTGAAGGAAAACATCGTGAGGAAACCAGTATGTCCTAGAACTAAAAATTTGAAGACATGTGACATCTACCAACCCGCACTGGGCCCGCGTGGTGGATTCGACCTACTCCCTCTCATTGAGAGGAGGCCTGTGTCCCAGCATTGGGAACTTAATAGGCCGATTATGACGATCCGAATGTAAATACAAAAGAGAAATTTAAATGCAATGAGTAAAGCTAACAGTAATTGAAGTGGAAGTGGGGCTGCTCCAATTCTTCTTCCAAATCTTTTAGAAGATATATCTACCTTGATTAATGCAAGTATAGAGCTGGCACGTATTACCCATATCCGCAGCCCGTATCAATCGACAAGATTTTATTTTATGCTTATTGCTCATCGAACACCGACACTCGAATTTAAATCTCGGTCAATTGGCTCTTACAATTTACTCGGAGCTTTCTGCGGGTCACTATAGAAAGTGCTAGACTTGAAAAAAAAAAACTCAATAAATATGTACTTACAAGGCTTGATGTACAACTCTGGACTGTTCAAGAAGATACACCGATATTCTAGCCCCGGATATCCGGCCAACTCTCATCATAGACAAATCTAGATATTTGCCGAAACGAGAACTGTTCGCGTTGATGCCTGTGCGAGCATTACCGAAGGCCTCCATTATTGGATTCACTTGTAAGATTTTTTCTTCCAAGTTTCGATTTTGGGTCTGGAATGATAAAATGGAAATTACTTAGCTGGAAATAGGTCATTATAACTCTTACCTCATAACTTGTTCAAGGTCATAGACGTGGCTATATTGAAATGTTTATCCTATAATATCAAGCATTGAAATTACCCCCCGAGTGGGTTCCCGCATTCTCGTTGCGGGGGGGCTCAGTAACCGTGGATTCCAGCCACGGTGAAGCCAAGAGGAACCCAAAGGTGGGGCCGCTCGTCAGGGCTTTTGCCTTCAAGCCATTGACGTAGCGGCCAAAAAGTAGGTTGCGGTGAGGTGCACCGCAACTGAGGTGGGCCGCGATGTCGAATGGGAGGCATCGCGGCTGAGGGTTACAGCCTGCGGTAGAGGAGGAGTGCCGGTGCTTCTGAGCAGCGCTCTTCCCTTCCGTGGCATGGACGGGGCCGCCACCTTTTGATGGCGGACGCGGTGGGGCCGCAGGGGAAGAGGAGTGTTGGTATAGCGTCAGCCGCTCTCCCTATCCCCTGCGGCCGAAAAGTGGTAGACGGGACGGCGCCGGCGCGTTGCCTGCCAGGGGTGCGGGTTTGTTCGAAAGAGATACCACAGCCCCTGGCATACGGGCTACTGAGGGAACACGGGTGGGTTTTAGTCAGTAAAAGTCTGACACGCCCTCCTGCTCTACTCAGCAGGAGAAGTCATTTGATGATTTCCCACCCAAAAAAAAAAACCATTGAAATTAAGAAAAGTTCTATAAATCAAAACTAGCTCTACATTACGTTTAATTTACATACGTAAATTGGTACGCAGTGGTTGTAAACTCTAGAAATACTTGAAGATATGCTGAAATATCGAGAGGTTCTAGCAAGTTCCTTACTAACTACATGCTTGCTTCCGCCTAAGGCTTCGCCCACGTGGAGGTCGAAAATTAACCCACGGGAACCGGGATGAAAAGTATCCTATGTGTTAATCCAGGTTACAAACTTTCTGTGTGCTAAATTTCGTCCAAATCCTTTTTTTTTGAGTGATTGAGTAACAAACATGCAAACTTTCACATTTATATTATACTAGCTTCCGCCCGCAACTTCGTCTGCGTTAAATTTTTTGCTCCCGCGACCCACCCCGTCGCATCGAATCGCCTGGCCATGCGAGTACTTCGTATTCGTGACTTTTTTCTTTTTGCTCTGCTCCTAAGGGCCCTAGCATGATGTTATGAGCTTATAGCCTTCCTCGATAAATGGGCTATCTAACACTGAAAGAATTTTTCAAATCGGACCAGTATTTCCTGAGATTAGCGCGTTCAAGCAAACAAACAAACTCTTCAGTTTTATAATATTAAGTATAAAAAGTATAGATTATAATATACAGGATAAATTTTTTTACCAGTGCGCAAACTGTAACCATGAATTCAGCATGTCATTCGAGACGTAGCGTAGAAATCGATCGTCAGTTATACAAAAAAAATCTGCTGTCCTGTATTTTGAGCGCGTAGGTATTGCACTTTTCTATGAAAAAGTTGATTTTTATTTGGATAACCGACGAAAAATCTACACACTACCGTCTAGAATGATTTGCTGAATTCATGGTTAAAGTTTGCGCACTGGTTAAAAATCCCTGTATAGTAGTATTTTCCTAGTCAGAAGAGAACGTACCTTCGACAGAAACACGAGTTGTTTCAGCAAAAGGTTAGCAGACTCGGTCTTCCCGGCGCCGCTCTCGCCCGAGATGACGATGGCCTGCGCCAGCTTCTGGTGCAGCAGCGCCTGGTGCGCCGCGTCGGCCACGGCGTAGATGTGCGGCGGGTTGTCGGAGCGGCTGCGGCCTTGGTAGATCTGTTGGGTCTACAATTACAATAGTTCACATAATAATTGATAGAGAAGCAAAAAAGCTAAATTTAACACTATTTATACCGTTCGATGAAGAATAAGATCCCAATATTTGGGCATAATCTCTTCGAAGTCGAGATAAAATGACATCACAATCAAAAACAGTTCCTAAACCTACTTATAATAAAGAATGACGTGTTTGAAATCCCGTTTCACGTTTTAACCACACGCAAACAGCAAAGCGAAGCGGCGCTTAGTAACCCACACATTAATAATAAAGTCCAAATGCGTGAGGACGAATTAATTAAACACCTTCGTTCTGCCCAAAAGAGCATATTTTTTTAATGTTGTGGTTACTTTTAGGCGTCATGAAAATTACCTTTGTGGTGTAAATTCCCACGTCGGTGAATGGGTTTACGGCGACCAGGATGTCTCCTATATAGGTGTAGATCTGGTTTTGTGTGTATCTTTTCTGCAGTTGTTCTACAATAGCATCTTCTGTCAACACTTCCAATGTCGCCAGGTCATCGGTGTACATTTTCTCTGGACGCGCTTTTCGATGCGATTTGAGTTTCCCTCTTTTGGTCGTGGCTTCAGGCGCACGAGAGCCTCGCCCTTCGGCTCTCTGTCGTTTTATCTCCGCTTGAAGCTCTTTGCGGATCTATAAAACAATCAACATGTTTGGTCATATTTAATTATCTAACTAAGACTGCAAATAATTAGTTAATAGTTCCAATTCTTACCCTATCCTCAAAGCTACTAACAGCGAGTAGTAGAGGATGCTCCAAAAGTTCTCTCGCAAATGGTCTCTGATTCATGTCTTTTATCAAACAGTCTGCGATAAAGTCCAAGAGTTGCGGCGAAAACATTTCAGGATGGGATAAAGATGGCGGCGGGTTCCGAGGTATTTGGAATAGTGCCCTCATTGGGTGCAGGCCCGACAGTGGCGGTTCACCTTCAGCTAATTCTATAGCCGTTATGCCCACTGACCATACATCGCAGCGGCAGTCATAAGATTCGTCCAGCTGTTGTTCACATGCTATGACCTGCAACCGAAAACAACTCAGTTATGACCTTAAACCGTCACTATAACACGAGATCATTACCTACAGCCACTTTCAAAACGTAGTCACTAGTATTGTATTCGGGGTCACGAATATTGTTCGCATTGTGTGGAACAGCTAGATAATAAATAGCAAGTACTTTTGCAATTGTTGATATTTAACTAAATTCATTGACATTTTACCTCCGGAGCCATCCAGTATGGCGTGCCAACTGATGTATTTCGTCTGGCAGCTGTAGCAGCCAAGTGTGATGAAACTCCGAAATCGACGAGTTTAACTTCGCCATCTTCTGTGAGCAGAATGTTATGCCCTTTGACGTCCCGATGCATACAGCGGTGAGAGTGTAGATGTGTCAAGGCCCGCACGGTGCCTCGCAACACATACGCGAGTTGTGGTTCGGTGAGATTGCTACCGCGAGCCCGCATTCCCGCGCATAAATCAGTCACCGAACCGCCGGTACAGAGCTGCAAATACAAAGGTAGTTTTGATTTATGCCTTTCGCATAAAGCTCGGAATAGGCAGCCTATAAATAAAACGTATACTGACCTCCATGACGAACCATATTTGGTCGTCATCCGAACACACGCCGCGTTTCAAGAACAGACCGAAAAATTCCGGGATATTACGATGCCCCGATAAGTCACGAAACACGAGGAACTCCTCTTCTATTTCTTCTATATTTTCTGTTATGTTTTCTAAAATCTGTAAAGAAATAAATAGAAAACTATCAGAAATATATTCAAAGCAGATGAATTCACATCGTGTACATAAATTGGGACCCAGTTAAGTTATTGTGTTCCAAACGAGAGGCGGCAAAGCCATGCCATGTCATGTATTGTTTAGCAGCCTTGACATCAATACTACATTTGAGATAACATCTATGCAATCAATTACATGCGTATGCTAACAATACCTCCATAAAAAATCATCGACTTATTCTGTACACACCGCATTCTCATACTTAATGAGTACTTATACGTTTATACAAATATGTATATTTTTTACCTCCCAGAAGCGCTTAATTGCAGTCATTACTTGCTCAATTTAAAGAAGCCCAGTTTTGAGTAGTTACTTATCAGTAAATTAATGTAATCATTATTCAAATTAAAGCATTCAACAACTACGCCTTAACAGGGAACCCATTACATTGAATTGTTAATAAACTAAAACTTGTAGGGCTAGTGTGACTGCGAGGCAGTTTCTCTCGGATTTCACCCGTACGAACAGTTTACGAGTGCATGCCCTATAAAATGTGTTGTTGACCTTAGTCGTGCTCATACTAAAATAACATGTGGAAATAATAGTAGGCACCGCGGTATTCTTGACGATAGCTTTTAAATGACGTCAGCTCATGTGCAAACCTAAGATAAGGTTAACAACTTTTATAGTGACTAATACTGATACCGGTCTAGTACCAACAGCTAATAAAAGTATATTTCCTGGAGGTGAGACGATTCAGATTACATTTTTATCAGGTAGACTATTAACTGCATGTTTTTAAATATTTAAAGCACCATTGGCCTTCTAAAGGTTAGAATAATAATAACAAATAATAAAACAAGACAGGTATTCTTATAAATAACCTAGGATATGTTTCATCATTTGTGGCGGTCTGCTTGACCTTCGTTCACTAAGTGTCTTCTTCTACAAGCTTGTATTGACCCTGACAAGGACGGTCGCCTGCATCGACTTTTATCTAGATATAAGATATATATATATACATTGTCAGCTCTACATTTAGATCCACTTGATCTAACCAAAGTCCTGTGTTCGAATTGCTTTAAGAATAAGAAAAAAATGAATGGAAGTTTACAGTGTGATTGTTTCGTGTTCGTGCGTATATCCAACCCGATCGATATTCAAAGAGATGTCAGCACTAACTGACGAGGCCCGCAAGAGCCTGCTGCGGGTTTTTTGAAAGAGATACCGTGGCCCCTGGCACACAGGCAACTGAGGGAACATGGGTGGGTTTTAGTCAGTAAAAGTCTGAGACGCCCTCCTGCTCCACCCAGAGCGGGAGAAGTTATTTGATGATTTCCTACCCAAAAAAAAAACCCGATCGATATTTGTTGAGATTGCCTCTATGGTCCCTTACGTTGCGTTTCTTCTGTGTATCTGTGGACTGACTAACCTTAACTGCAACCCGCCTGCCAGTCTTCTTATCCCTAGCGCAGTACACCTCTCCATAAGTGCCCTCTCCGATGAGCTCCTGCAGAGTGAACCGGTCCCGAGGGTCGGCTGCCCGGTCCAGCTCCACGTGCTGCGAGAGCCCGCGGTATGCCACGTCGCTGCGCATGGCTCAGCACTCGCATTGAGACACCATCTGGAAAAAATAATGTGTCGATATAATTGCAGAAAGGTTATTTGTCTGGCTAGAAGTGGAGGGAAGTGGCCGAAGGAGTAGGTTTACTTATACAGAATATTGGCCAAGGCCAGTTTAAAGAAATCCAGGACGTAAGAAAGCGCCATTGCCAATGTTGCGCTAAACACCTTGACGGAACGCACAAAACTGCAAAGAATGGCGGATTTACCGATATGGATTTTTTCGAGCTGAAATAATGATGATGCAGTTTAATATAAAATCGGTAGGCCAAACTTAGTCAATGAAGAACTTTGCTGCTCTTAAATAGCGTACCTACTTGTTCAACCTATTGTGTCATAAGATTACAAGACTATTGCATAAATATCAAAGTTGGCAAGGTTATAGGACTTCGCAAAACTCACAATGTTTTCCTAACTAAATATTCAGGATAATCGAAGCTGAAGCAAACCTAACTTACTTAGCTGGGGTAATGAGGCGAAATTAATTGCGTTCGGAAATTCAAAAGCATCATCAATATCCTGTCTATGAAAATTAAAATTTACCTACTATTTACACGCTAAAGCACTATTTCAAAAGATATCTCAATGATTATGAGTAATTTAACGTGTCGACACCACTTCTATTTTAATTTTCAATTCAATTCGGTTATGTATGGTTTTTTTTTTTTTGGGTGGGAAATCATCAAATGACTTCTCCTGCTGAGTAGAGCAGGAGGGCGTGTCAGACTTTTACTGACTAAAACCCACCCGTGTTCCCTCAGTAGCCCGTATGCCAGGGGCTGTGGTATCTCTTTTGAACAAACCCGCACCCCTGGCAGGCATCGGCCCTTGCGGACCCCACCGGTGGTTGCTGACATCTTTGACGGCGCGCGTGGGGAACACAACGCGCCGTCCCGTCTACCACGTTTCGGCCGCAGGAGATAGGGAGAGCGGCTGACGCTATACCGACACTCCTCTTCCCCTGCGGCCCCACCGCGTCCGCCATCAAACGGTGGCGGCCCCGTCCAGGCCACGGAAGGGAAGAGCGCTGCTCAGAAGCACCAGCACTCCTCCTCTACCGCAGCCCGTAACCCTCAGCCGCGATGCCTCCCATTCGACATCGTGGCCCACCTCAGTTGCGGTGCACCTCACCGCAACCTACTTTTTGGCCGCTACGTCGTCGGCTTTGAGGCAAAAGCCCTGACGAGCGGCCCCACTTTTGGGTTCCTCTTGGCTTCACCGTGGCCGGAATCCACGGTTACTGAGCCCCCCCGTAACGACAATGCGGGAACCCACTCGGGGGGGGGGGGGGGGGTTATGCATGGATGCCAGTAACACTTTGGGATTTATCAGTTTTAATAGTGCAATAGTAGAGAGGTTTTACTGAGTAAATGGACAAGCAACACCGTGTATAGCTAGTACCTATACACGGTGTTGCTTGTCCTATTAGGTACATACTTAGTTGAGTCGAAACTATCTTTAAAGCTATGAAAAGTTTACCCCGTATGTACGAGTCGTTCGGCACATTCATATTTCGCTTGTTAACAAGGAAAGATTGTCATAAATGACTAATAATTCGATTAAATAATATTAGATACGTCTAGCGTATACGTCAGCAGATTAATGACTCATTCGTAGCTAAATTGATTGCAGGTCACAATCGTATACATACGTATCGCGTCTCGTCTTTATATGCACAAAATGTATCGTTATGATAAAAAGTCCAGTAATTGGCACGTGAAACAGTTGAAACATCCGGCAAGAAATAACTGTACCGCGGCCAAACGAACGCATCCGCAGAACTATATTGATTTCTAATAAAAATCAGTATCAACTACCTATCTCAACTCTTGTATATGTAAATGATTATTATAGATTGTAGCTTTCTATACACTTTTATTATGGATTGATAAAAATGTGAGACAACTAGAAAGTGAAAAGTATAATATTCCCTCAATACTATAGCGATGATGCAGACTTAGGTAATATATTATAATGTATTCTAATTCATGTTAATTCGTACGACTTGACGACGGCCGAAATAACGCGATAAGCGTGTTTTTTAATACACCATTTATCTGCTTGGTTTGCAGACTAAGCAAGTAGTTTGGAATAGTAAAATATTTACGACAATTTGTTACTCAGTAAGGAATACTAAGGTGGTTTCTGAAAAAGGAAAAGAACGGCATTAATACATTGAATATGCCGTTGCATGCACCATCGCGTGGCGGCGTCATGCATGCTCAACAAGAGGATGGAGTGCTGTACTATGCCAATAAACTTGGACAGCAATCATGTGATCATACTAATAGCATGGATATAACGTATAATATCGTTGAGTGTACAAAAACATCACGGATACTTCCTTTACCGCATACAATCGTATTCTTTACAAGGCAATATTATAACCGCAGCCTACCTAACAAAATAAATAAATCAAGGAAAACGAGACAACATAATAGGAAGACTCATACTAAATAAATAATATATCTAAGTATCTAACACAAAAGTCATAATAATTAAAGCCATAAGAAGACATAACATCGATTTCCGCCAAAGTTACCAAGTGCACAATCACTCATAAACTTTCAAACATTAGTTTTTAATACTCTTGAGGAACTTGTCACATAATGATGCCATATCGGTAACATTACGATGGTGTAACTAAGACATAACTTACCTCTTACCTTCTTGTTTTTATACACAAGTGGTGTCAAATTGGTGTCAACCTTGATAGATTGCCGGTGTGTCGTAATTACCACTAAAATGAGTCGACAATATTTGAATAGAGCCCACACCAAACATTTACGATTGAGCCAATTCGTACAGAGGAGTGACTTCGCAGATGTTCGACAAATAATATTACAGATATAATGTACCTGTATTCATGTGTACATTGTTATTGTGACATGGGTAGGTATACTCACTTACTTAATTTGAATGATCGGTCATCGGCACAAATAACCAATTTATTAAAGTTATGTATGATGCATAAAGGACTATAGACGTAATATAGATGGACGTTTGTGTCCTCTGTAGACCTTGGTATGTCGTTATGACATCATGCGTTACATATTGGTATAACATAGAATTGCTACTCGTAACTAACGAGGGGAGATAATGAGAGCATAAAGTAATATCAAGTAATGTCAACATTGTTGAACTTTGAAAATGAATGGTGGGCATTAGAACCGGGCCACACGAATTTTGGATTGCTGAATGTTGGATCATGTATTTAGGGTTTTTTTTTTGGGTGGGATTTCATCAAATAACTTCTCCCGCTCTGGGTGGAGCAGGAGGGGCGTGTCAGACTTTTACTGACTAAAACCCACCCGTGTTCCCTCAGTAGCTCATATGCCAGGGGCTGTGGTATCTCTTTCGAACAAACCCGCACCCCTGGCAGGCATCGGCCCTTGCGGGCCCCATCAAATTGTGCTGACATCTCTTTGAGGCGCGCGTGGAACACAACGCGCCACGCCGTCGACTTGGGCTTGGTCCTTACCGGACAGCGAGCTACCCATTACTCGCCGTCCGCAAGCTCATGCCTACAGTGGCCGGAAATCGGCCTGGGATTCCCGACGCCCAGGCCGTCTCCGTATCTTGCGGCGGCTAGGGTCGCGAGGGCGCATATGCTGCCTCTCCCTCACGTGCGCCGCCTCCCTCTTCGCGAGCATCACTGCTTCACTGAAGGAGGTGACGGCTACCCATGCACTCTCGCTCCGTACCATGGCCTGGACCAGGGCCAGATGCGAGAGATCGCCGCCGCCGATCGGCTCCACGAGGACACGGCGGTGCTCCACCCAAGCTGGGCAGACCGCCACCATGTGCTCCACCGTGTCCTCAGAGCGATCTTCGCAGTGGAAACACCCGGGCGTTTCCTCCCGCCCTATCCAAAACAGGAACCGATGGGGCCCGCAAGGCCGATGCCTGCCATGGGTGGGTTTTAGTCAGTAAAAGTCTGACACGCCCTCCTGCTCCACCCAGAGCGGGAGAAGTTATTTGATGATTTCCAACCCAAAAAAAAAAACCCAGTCACCGACTTCTAAAATTAAAGTTATTTTGCACTTTAAGTGTTTTTTTGGAAGTCGGTTGTTACATTTTTGAAACTAGATCTTTTTTAAATTATTGTTTACAATGTAATTCCATGGATCGGTGTACAGTGTTGAGTACCAACCTACGTAGCAAACTTTGGTGGTAATTCGCTTCAACCGATGACGTTATCTAATTGTTTCCACGAAAATAAGTGAATTAGTATTAAATAGGTTTGTTATTTGTAATAATTATGAACTACAAAAATAATTACCATAGCTACGTACCTAATGGCGTTTGTGTTGATAGCGATACTTAATTTCACAGTAGAGCTAACTACAGCAGTTAAGTAAAAGACAAGTCATCAGTTTCGCCATCAATATGAATGATTCACAAACGACGGTGAAGTAAGTCATCGATGCGAAACGAGTGTCGCGGCACAAAAAGCCTCAATAATAGATTTTTTGCATGATGAGATCGTGTCGACCGATGATCCTAATCCGGGGTAAACTGCGTAACGTCTGCAATTAGTTAACACAACACATCATAAATGGACATTAAAACGTTTTCATGTAAAAAGAGGTCTCGCGTAGTGTGACTGACGGCCGCGACTGAAGCAACACTTTCACTGATTTTGTTTTGTCACGAAGACAATGTTGTAACGGCGTCGAGCTCATTGTGATAATTATAAGGTTTAGCACAGTTGTCATGTTAAACGCAACATTTAGTAACGTCCTCGCTAACAATACATGTACCTACACAACGTAGGTAACTTACACTATCTAGTTATCCCAAAAAAAAAACCAACTCATTTTGAATTATCAACCATGCAATAAAAATTAGTAGTTACTGGTAAAGTGAAATATGTGTAACAAGCTATAAAATTTAAAAAAAAAACTTGCACAAACAAAAAGGTTTCTAGCTATTTCTTCTGCTCATGCATTTCCGTGGTTTTGTTTGTATGTAGGTAGAATTGGTGTCACACTCGAGTGGTTTCATATGAGAATATGTGTAATGTGATTCAATAAATAGGAAATTAGTTGCATTAACTGCATTGCTTTCCGAGTTTCTTATTACGTTGTCGGAGGGGACCGTGTCACCGCATATTTCAACTCATTGTTTGGTTTCGTTCCTGCATGTGGACAATTACATTAATACCAATCTTTTCTAAATCTAGTCCAGTTTTAATTGCAACTTATACAAGCATTAATTAATAAGATGGAATTTCAGTATGTGTTTGAACGATCTCAAGTCATGAGAGGGCGATGTATTTCACATGACTATTTTAGACACAACGTTCTCAGGTTCAATAGCGGGTATTGTATTATAATAGCATTTCCTGTTGTTTCTTAGCACTTTCTATTTTGATATATAGGTAGTTGTTAATCTATATACATAAAAATGAATCCCTATTTCCTTGGTCACGGCATCACATGTGAACGGCTGGACCAATTTTGCACATTACATTTTTGTTGTATTTGTTATTGTCAGGAGAAGGTTCTTATGAAAGAAAAAAATAAGAAAATTTCGCGTAACATTAGAAAATTTAAGAAAACATAACAACCATTAACTTTTCTAATATTATACCAATTCGAATTCAATATTCATAGTTAAGGCAGGACAACGTCTGTCGGGTCAACTAGTTTGTAATAAATATTTGTTTTGTACTGTTACAGAACAGAACCTACCTTGTAGTTTGGTACTTAAATATAACCTTGTATACTCGATATTATTCTATAGGTTTGGAACGGTTACTCGCGGCCAATAACGGTAAAGTATCCGATATGGTAGGAGGCAAGCCACAGAATACGTATGAAGGAAATATTTGCTATCAATAGGGATTGATTTCTATTCAGGGCTACAAGCTACTACCCTACAGATAATTTTCTGACGAATCTTTCTGGAACCACAGTCACTATCTGTGAATTTAACGACAATCCTGCTATATGAAACGTTGGTTGGTTGGATATCAACTGTTTACCGTGAATGGCATGACATAACGATTATAGGTACTTATTAGACACAAGTCATTTCCTAAGCTTCGACCATAAAACAAATAATTTTCTATGGTCAAGCATGTGAAAGAGGTGTTAAAAATAATGACGTGCCAAGCCAATAATGACTGCCATTCAGTTGCGGGAATAAGAGCATTAAGTTTTGGTCCAATGGCCGATGTAAGCCGATAGGCAATTTGAAATATTACCGCCAATAAGCGAGATAGTGAAGTCCATTGCCGTGAACCGACATTTCTTTTATAGTGTAGGGTAATCAATTTTATACTCGTAATTGTAGCGAAAGCGTTAAAGAAAATTTGTTGATATTTCGTTTGAGCAGATTGGGTTGCGTCTAATGGTGGTTGCGTGGCATCGCGAATAAAGAACAAATTCTTAACGGGTCTTGGGAAATCTCGGCTTAATTACAATCACCATCAAATTCAGAGCTCAAAGAAGTCTGAATAAAGCTATATCTTCTCGAACTTTATGTTGATTTACCAAACCACGAATATGTAATCAATATTTTACTATCGGATAATCTATGCATGTAGGTACCTACCTACGTATTGTTACAAATCTAATCACATTATCAAGTGACCTGAGTAGGTATCTGACCTTTAAACGATGTTAACAAAATGTAAGACAGTAGATTTAGCTTCGTTGATTCAATATTGTAGTACAACGAAGCCTTAGAGGTGCATAATGCAATCCTTTCATGGCATTATAGCGAACCACATACCTAATGCTCGGCCACGGTCGCTGGAGGAACCGTCTGACGGATGGCGTAACGCACACACGTAAGAATTCAAGCCTGCAAAGTGCTGACACGTGCAAAATATAAGGTGACAAAGTACACACCACGCACAATAGTGATGATGGCTAATATTAGAAATGTTCGAACAAATAATGTAATTTCAATGAAGGCATAAACTAAAATGAGATTATCAATTACATATACATCAGTAAAATCGATGGAAATATAGAGAAACTTAAAAAGTTTTTGGAAACGTTAATTCTTTTGGAAACTTGTTTTTTTATTATTTAAGCTGTAATTCTATTTATATGTTTGCACCATTATTTGAAAACAATATTTTATAGAAGTCCCCATCTATATCTATTATGTCTACTGAGTTACATTACCTACTCAAAGGTGGCAAAAATAACACCGTACCACAGTAAATAAATTGAGGACAACGTTAATTTATGTTATCATCGTTTATCTAACGTACCGGAATTCTATTTAAACAGTTGCCAATTTTAGTTAGAAGCCCCGACCATTAACTCCTTTTTAATTTCTGACTGTGAGACATAATTGATGCGATTGATTTATTCATTCGTGCTCAGACATCTTTTACGTAAGTTGATAACTTTATTTAAATAAATGTATCACATTCCTAGGAAAACATATTTGCATTTAATTTGGCTTTGCATGATTTCTTATAAAAATACTTCATCATCATCATTTCAGCCGGAAGACTTCCACTGCTGGACATAGGCTTCCCCCAATTTGGGGGGCTTGCCATAATCGCCACGCTTGGCAGGCGGGTTGGCGATCGCAGTATGGTGGTAGAATGCATAGAGAACGCTGCTGCCCATTCTCTAGTAAGTCCCTTAGTCGCCTCCTACGACACCCATGGGAAGAAATAGGATGATGCTATTCTTTACGTCCGGCTCCACACGGTACATAAAAATACTTAGTTACACCTAATATTGTTGAAGTAACGTGTTTTCGGAGAACGACAATAACATATTTACGGCAAATCACACGTAAAACTTACAAAATTGAGAGCACTTGTGTAACGTGCAATATAGACACTGGGAGTTACCAAACTTCCTTGTTTGACAATCGCGCCGGTAACATGATGCATGCAGTTCATATATCAGAATACTTGCAATTTACTGTACCTACTTATAATAATAAATAATAATAAATCATTTATTTCAAGTTACAAGACTCATAATAATAATTTTGTTATGTGTACCTATATCAGTTACGTGACCAGGGGCCTAAGTCTACTAATTTATAAACGTTACAATGGTCTCTCAATGGTGTGTTTTTGACAGTTTTTGTATGGCAAATCTGTCAAAAACTTACCATTGAGAGACCATTGTGACGTTTATAAATTAGTAGACTTAGGCCCCTGGTAATGTGCGTCATTCGGGTTTCAAAACCAGGGAATAGTTACATGAAGATAGTAAATAATCTAATAGTTATACTTATAAATTAATTAATAGGGAATAGTTACCGCAGTCAACTACTCTTACGTTGTTTTTACTCTACTACTCTCAAGTTATTTTTTTGTGACTGAAAAGGATAGGTCATGAGAGAGTATTGTATGCCAGAACGTAGTAGGTACCTAGGCTATAGTGATGATGTAACAGCGCAAAGTTTCTCAGTAGCGATATGAACACAAAACCACCCTTGTCTCATGTATATGTGTTCTGTGCTCATACCTAACCGGCGCGCGGCCCCCCCCGAGTGGGTTCCCGCATTGTCGTTGCGGGGGGGCTTAGTAACCGTGGTCTCCCATCCACGGTGAAGCCAAGAGGAACCCAACGGTGGGGCCGCTCGTCAGGGCTTTTGCCTTCAAGCCATTGACGTAGCGGCCAAAAAGTAGGTTGCGGTGAGGTGCACCGCAACTGAGGTGGGCCGCGATGTCGAATGGGAGGCATCGCGGCTGAGGGTTACAGGCTGCGGTAGAGGAGGAGTGCCGGTGCTTCTGAGCAGCGCTCTTCCCTTCCGTGGCCTGGACGGGGCCGCCACCGTTTGATGGCGGACGCGGTGGGGCCGCAGGGGAAGAGGAGTGTGGGTATAGCGTCAGCCGCTCTCCCTATCCTCTGCGGCCGAAAAGTGGTAGACGGGACGGCGCGTTGTGTTCCTCACGCGCGCCGTCAAAGATGTCAGCAACCACAGGTGGGGTCCGCAAGGGCCGATGCCTGCCAGGGGTGCGGGTTTGTTCGAAAGAGATACCACGGCCCCTGGCATACGGGCTACTGAGGGAACACGGGTGGGTTTTAGTCAGTAAAAGTCTGACACGCCCTCCTGCTCTACTCAGCAGGAGAAGTCATTTGATGATTTCCCACCCAAAAAAAAAAAAAAAAAAAAAAAAAAACCGGCGCGCGGCGAGATAAAGATGAAATTATTTCAAAAACAATAAAATAAAATACAAAATTCTCTATTTGCCAACTTACTAATCACTGAAAATCACCAGAACAGGGAAGAACTACAAATCTGAATTCATCTTTTGTCTTATTTTTACTTACAAAAACATCTTCGGAGCGTGACTATCGATGTGGAGGCAAGCCAGGGCTTCGATAAACGTGACGCTAAAATAAATTATTTTATTGTATCCATGACGAGAAAGCAACGCTTTCTAGCAAAAATGAAGAGAAAATAATAGGCTTTGATCCATTAATAACCATGGTGTGTTGGTTGTGTGTTTATTTTCCATGGGTACGTTCCCATGGAAAATAAAACGATATCACGGTTTAATTAGGAAATATTGGTTTGTACTTACTGTTGTTTATTGTGTTATTGTGTCTAAGCACTCCGTTGGTGCAAATATCACACAAATTAATACAAACGCACATAAATAAACATATTTAAAGTACAAAAAAGTAAAAAAGACTTTAAAAAAATATTTGGTCCTTGTAAACTACATAAAATGCGCGTGTTTAAATAAAAAATATAAAAAATTAAAATGAAACTATGTCAAAGATCGCGCCATTGCGATAAGTATGTAGCTATGTACCATCATTTGTTTTTTTTCCATAGACTAAGGTTCACTTTTCATACAGTCATATTGCGCATGGAATTAGTATATTCTACTATAAAATATTTCAGCTTCTTTGTATTGCATCACACAATTTGGCGAAATGCTATAAATAGGTAAATATTATATGTAGTTTCTTTAATATATCAAAAAGCCCATAAATAAGTGTATTATTTACTTTATTCAGTACTGGTTTATTGATCAAAATATTAACATAACTGTCTTAAAATAATCTTAAAATTATACAAGTACATACAAAGGTGATACGTTTCTTTTCTTTAAGAAGAAAAGAAACGAATCATAGGGCAATGTATTATTTTGAATCTTCTATTTTCTCAGTAAAAGAAAAATAAGTTTCCTCCTTTTTCGCGCCTTTTAAGTTATTATTATATTTTAGTAAAATGTTTTGAGTGTAGGAAAGTTGAGCTTTAATTTTAACTACTGTCCCATTGCTGACCCCATGAATAGTCGGTTTTACACATACGTAATACCGTAGAAGTGTGGGTACCTTTCTACGTAAGAAGTTTTTGAAGTTACCATAAAACATTACGGAGTTTCACAAATTATTGCACATTAAGCAGTCATTACGTAACTGCTTGACTTTATGTAGACGATTATTTCCGAAACTAATGGTCGATTTGTAATGGACCCTTCACTAGTTTTTGATGAGCTATAAAGGCAAAACCGTGAGCAATGGCGAACTGCTGAATTCTACGAGAGATGTATTATTGATTTTTCTTTTTCGATAGCTTGTTATTATTTTTTGTGATAACAGTGGCATTTTAATTCATTCGATTTATCTTATCGTGTGGATAGAATCGCGTAGTAACGCTTATTACTATTAAAGCGTGGCGGTTGTGCATCGATCATTAGTAACGGTGTTCGGTGTCACGGACTGGCCGATATTGTGCCATTACATGCGATATTTAACTACCACATTTCATATATTCTCAAGATTGGTAACGAGATTCGAGAGGGCTCAGTTTCACCGAATTATGTAAGCGTTATTGATATGTAGCTAAAAATTGTGGCAGTTTTGAGGACCGTCGATAATAAAGGCTTTCACATGATATAAGTTTTCGACTTTAACCCAATATATATTTTTATTGTTCTATTCTAAGGAAAGAAAGAATGCTCAGAACAGAAAATGACTTTATTTGAGTCGAGATTAGTATTAAATCTACTTATATTCAGATTTATGACTAAGTCGATGTCCTCACGGACGTAAAAAATAAATATCGTTTAATCACTAAAAGGTTTGAGTTTGAGAGAGAAACCTTAAATAATGACGTTTCAGTATTCGGCCGCGTGTAAAAATATCGCGAAGGGATTTTAGCGCGCACTGGATTTTCAACTCTCGGTGTTAAACCGAGCATTGAGAATCTAACAGAGTGCATCTCAGCGAGTCGAAAACAACAGAGTTTATCTCAGCGCGTCGAAAACAACAGAGTGCATCTCAGCAAGTCGAAAACAACAGAGTGCATCTCAGCGCGTCGAAAACTACAGAGTGCATCTCAGCGCGTCGACAATTTTCAACACTCAGCGAGCAGTGTGTTATTGATCCAGTACGCGTGATATTATTACCTACATGTGAACTTTTCATGACTGAGTATTGAGTTGACATTTGTAAAAATTTGCAATAGGTACTTCAGAATTGAATGAAAAAAATAATAAAAAAAAACAGACAAACCACATAGCAGTTAGACAAGACAACTTGTTGTATTCAAATAGCTTGATTGGAACCTAAAAAATTATGTAGGTATAAAATAAATGTTAATTTAAAATAATAGCTAAGTTCTCAGCTCACTTGTTCTTGGTGATGCAAATCTTTTGACGAATGACCTAATTATTTAATTAGTCATACACGATGACACGAATTATCTTAATATTGTGTTTTGTTGTTACATTGTATTATTTTCTTGACGATCGCATTCTTTTTAGGTGCTAATGCAAATGAGTTGTATCAAATCTTCATAACCATCTATATTTATATTTCTAGAGACCCATCTTAAACATATTAATAAATAAAATTGAAATGTCTGTTGTAATCTAAAACATAACAGCTTTTTACCCGACTGCGCCAGAAGGAAGGTTATGTTTTTACTAAATGCATATGTCTTTTATGTGGTATTATCATAACAAAAATCGTTGTTTTTCTGTCTGTCTGTTTGTTCCGGCTAATCTCCGAAACAGCTGGAACGTTTGTGAGCGGAACTTTTACTGGCAGATGCTTGATGTTATAAAGTAAGTTAGACTACTTATTTTAGAAAAAGAATTAGGGTTCCGCGCATAAAAAAGACTCATTAAATCAAATATGCACGCGAACGAAGTCACGGGCACAGCTAGTTGTAAATATAAAAATATCGACGAATTAGGAAGTATCTTGCGCGGCTAAATCGGCTCAACGACATCGACCTTGCAGTTTAAAATTGCAATAAAAACATTTTATCATGATTTCACACATTTGCTTCCGGAATAGCCACACCTTGCATCAGTTCTTCTCGAAAATTACTAAAATATTTAAAAAATCCGGTTTATTATCATAAAGTTTACCATAAGCTATTGGTATTCTCGCGTCATTAAAACTTAACATAACATTACGCCGGGATACCATGCAGGGTGAGACAGAGGTGTACCATAGTACCTACACCCACATTTCGCCAGTCCCATGTAATAGGGGCAGGGGCGTACCAATAGAAAATGGCCCTAGGGCACGCATCACATTTGCGCACAACAACAATCTTTCTTAACAAATTACAAGCCTTTGACAACGAAGGTGTTAGGTAATTTTGACTTGCTAAAAAATCGCTTACCAAACAAAAATTTTAAGAGATTTTGAATAGAAATAATTTCATCCCCGTACTGCACAATTTATTCAATTATTTCTTAATTATAGGTAAACAGTATGAAATGGTTTATTGATGTTTATTTTTTATTTATTTTTTGGCGACTTTTTGCACCCCCTTCGATAGGCGCCCAGGCTCTTGCCCTGCCTGCCCCACCCTAGTTACGCCACTACATAGGGGGCGAACCTATTACCATCTACTGGACAGACATCCAGACTTCGTGATACTCAGTTTTTTTATAGAAAAATCCAATATAACTTTGCTCGACCTGGGACTCAGGACCTGTGCGCCTGTGCGGTACCGAATTGCATAACACACTAACAGAACAGTTTAATAACTTAATTGCGTTATTTACGTTGTTGCGCAGACATTTTTTTCGAAAATTTTGAAGTAGTTATTAGAAATACTTATCCTCAATAATTGGGTATTTCACACATTTTTGAAAAATGTCTTAATTCGATTCTAAATTGCTAATAAACCACAAAAAACAACATTTTTATTGAATCGATTAGTGCCATAAAAATGCATTTAAAAACATTTTCATATTTCGCGCGTAATTTGTCGAAAAAGTTGAACCCAGTGGACGCCTTATTGCTCTGTGGGTATGACGTCAGTATATGCTGTTTAAACAAATGACCTGATACAATTTGTATGATAATTGTTTATAATTAAAAAAAATACAGTTATTATTCTACTTATCGTTGGTTTTGCTGTTCCTGAATGTAAGATATTATTTCAATAAAAAACTACAAAGTTATTCAGTTGATTAGTTTAAAAAGCGTTATGACGTAAGAACATGGCGGCTACTATTTCATGGTGTTCAAAAACAGATAAAACACTGAAATCTTTGAATTGAATTTAAAAATTTATTAGGTTAATTCATGAACTAAAAAAACCAACATATTCCGACTGCTTTTTGCCTAATCTATCTCAATAATATATTTTTTCTCATAGAGAGTAAAATACCCTATTATTCAGGGTCCCTTGCTTGGCTACCAATCAACTACCAATATACCAATGAAGCAGCAGTCATATAAACTTGAAACATAATGTTAACCCGTTAGTTATAGGTGCATAACGTAAATCTATAATAATAGTTACAAACGAAGAATACAATCATTGAAGAGCCACACTTCCTTCCTCTTTATGAACATATCAATAAAGTTACAATGATACATGACGCGCACATATTTTATTATTATTAGTTTTAATGATCACACACGCAAAACGCTTGTTTACGTTTATTTACGATCAATTTGTAATTAGGTGTCTAGCTATAATACAATGTCTAGAGTTGTGCAATGTATTTATCTGTTTCTAATTGTAACGTTTTAGGTTTTGTTCCAGTGATAGGTATTAGAAAAGGAAAGTATTTAACTGGTCCTAATTGTTACGGTAGAGTATTACTCGTACTAATAGTCAGTAAACACTTTCGCATTCACACACGTAGTGAGGTAGCTACTGTCACTAATGTCATCTTCATCTGTCAGTCACCACAAATTCGCGGGAAAAGGTACAAACTGGAGTGGGATTGCGCGAGAGGCTTGGTGTGGTAGAGAGCCAGTGTAGTGATATCATCCGAAATTTTACTTGTCTCCCTGTCACCCATAACACAAGTTTAATCTTAGCTTGGGTGTAAGAAGTTTATAACTGTATATGCACCTAAGTACAATTTACAAGACGAAATTCCAATAATGTAGGTACCTAGGCATACCAAGTATAGTGGTAACTCTAAAATTGTAAAATTAGTAATAAAGATTTATTTATTGATATTATTTATCATCAACTTAAATACGTCACGCCATGAACAGGAATATTTTTCTACAGTAATATTTTTAGTTTTTTTTTTCCATTGATGTGGGTTTTGCCTGAATTAAAATATTTTTTTATTTTTATTAAAAATGTTTGCGATTGAAAACGTGTAAGGTGTACAAAAAAAAAAATTAAAAAAATGTTAAGCGAAAAATGTATGAGCAATCAGTAGACCGACCGATCTATCTTCAGGTTGACGTCTTTGGCAATGTTGCACTGACTGTACATAAATTCAAAGCAGGTATCATCAATCTTATTTTTCAATCATGTCGTGTTTTGTTGTTGCTTTTCATTACAAAAGGAGGTGGGATACGTAAAGTCCTTACAAAACTAACCTACTCATAATTACATAGTGGGTTTTTAAAGGAAATATGTGCCTACCGACTGTTGACAAACAAACACTACTACTGCTACCACTGAGCGTGTGTTCTTGGGTCCGTTTCCTGGGGTCGTGCAAAGTGGTATAAGGATTTTCCATCTGGAATTTATATAGTAGTCCGTAGTTTGGATTTGCGCCCGGTTGATGGCAATCGCCCCCTATTTCATGGAACTTACATTACTGTTCCGACGAAATGTGAGTTTACTATACATATATAGGTACAACTGTGCCCAACCGTTAGAGAAATACAGGCGTGATGTTATGTGTTATCATATCATAATCAGCCAATAATGTTCCCACTGCTGGGATACAGACCTCCTCTTTTAGAGGGAGTGGGCCATAATCTAGCTCGTGAACCTCGTGTGGGTTTAGTCGATGATTGTCACATGTTTTCGAATTTTTGGTTCTAGGACATGCCGGTTTCCTCACGATGTTTTCCTTCATCGTTTTGAGAGCAGTGGTGATGAAATAATTTTCACAAAGTAAAGCGCCTGTCTGGGATCGAATTCATGACCTACAAACTCGTAAGTCAGGGCTGAAACCGCTGGGCTACCACTGTTCTGTGTTCTGTGTATATTAGTTATTCACCTACCTATGAATAAAGGATAAACTTTAAAGAGCATGTAAGAAGAGGGTGGCACAATGGTCTCTCTTTTCGCAATAAACCATCGCTGCCTTTTAAGTATTATAATGAAAAATGAGAAAAAATGTGTAAACTTGTTGATCAATTGATACATATTGATACGGAATCGGTTATCTATGCCAGAGTGATATATGAACCGAGTGATTGACCGTTTACAAGCATTACGTGGACAATACTGATCATTGGGCCGCACATCCTGTTGCACCGCAGGTACTTGCTCCGATAATAATTAAACTGTACGTATTGACGTCAATGGAGCGTGGTTTACAATTGTTACCATTGAAGTAACATTAAAAATATAATATCTTTTATACTTATCGCAACATCGCTTTCTCACACGATTACACGAATGATTATAATAGGAGGCAATTTTAATGCGTGAGAAAGTTTTCAAACCAATTTGGCACCTCCAAAAAGTATTAAAGTGTGTTATGGAATTTTACTTTGGAGTTTATCTTGGACTTTACTGACATCGGTGACGAAAAAAATCCTGAGGAAATCACATTTTGAATAATATTACTGATCCATTGCTTCATATGTTCGAAAAATGTGTCTGCTCAGCAACTTAAATCGAACATAATATGATGCAATGGATTAGCAATCTTTTTCAAAATGATTCAGATTATGATTGATCGTGCGTTACGCAATTAGGGTGCTGTTTGTACGCACCCACACTAAACGCGCGATTTCTAGTTTGGTAAATTTACTTTTTAAGTTAAAAAGCAAGCTAAGCACAGTTGGTGTTGAAAATAAAAATAAACTTCTTAAAAGAAAATCTAGAAAGTCGTCAGCGCAAAAATTGTAAAAATAACATTTAATGCTCCTTTGTATGTTGCACCATATCTAATTTG
The DNA here is from genome assembly GCA_949987655.1 of Polymixis flavicincta. Lineage (NCBI taxonomy): Eukaryota > Metazoa > Arthropoda > Insecta > Lepidoptera > Noctuidae > Polymixis > Polymixis flavicincta. The sequence goes on from OX465173.1 coordinate 16,749,087, forward strand.
ACGACACAAAATAGTTCGGCGATTTCTATTTCAGCAGCAACCTCAAATGTCAGATTTCTAAGATTTTAGCTTTCGAAATAAATTGTGACCCTAATGTTATTTTAATAGGGATTTTGGTAGAACGTGCACGATGATAGTCGAGCGGTAACCACCTGTCACGAATTGTGACCATGGCTGCACGTATAAAAAAATCTGAACAAGGCCAGAAAATGATCTTGTAGTTATGTACAAATTAAATGAGCGGCGTTTGACGTCATTACGTCAATGCCGGATGTCGATGAAAACCAGCGCTGGGGCGGTTTCGTACGGGATGTCGTAGTACTTATGCAGAGAGATGGGCGATTTGCTTGGATGTGACGCATATTTACCCCCAACTTGTTATTTTTGTGTTTATGTTCTTTCTCTGCGTCATGTTTTTGCGTCGAGTTCCTTTTTTCTTTCTTTCAGCTATGCAATTGTAAAAGTTCAAATCGAACTGTCACTAAATATTGTAAGAACATAACACAGGTAATTTAACTTAACATCACTCCTGTATGCCCCAAAGGGATAGGCAGAGATGTACCTACCTTAGTGCCTACACCAATATTTCGCTAGTTATTATGTTTATAATTCCAGATAGAAAAACTCAATAACACTTTGTCCAGTCCGAGAATCGAACCAAAAACTTCATGCTCGGCAGTAGCGACTAGATCAGCACAGTCCTATACATGAATATTTTAAGAACAGACAATGAAATAGGTATTTGGAGTTCGTAATCTGAGCGTAATTTAAGTTCGAAACCTTTCGGTGCTATGGCTGTGAAAATACCTTGATAAATCGTACATGAACACAAGGACAAAACAACGAAATTACAGCGATTAGAACTAAAAAAAGAAGTTTAATGCACAGAAAAGGCTTCATAATTAGGTGTGTCCATCCGTCGTCACGTGATGGAAGGTCTGCAATGTCACGAACAAGGCTAATCCGTCTCCGTCACCTTGAACATGAGACACGTGGAAACCATAACAAAATGCGTGTTTCTGTTTTCTCGAGACACAGTTAAGCCTTATTTTGTGTGAAGAAAGTACTTGCATCACGAGGCGAGGAATGGAACTGAAGATTTATCAATACGGAAAAAAGAGAAACCGTAAGAAACCGTGAAGTTTTTTGCCGGTTCTTCTCCATAGGAAACTACCAATGGGAACCGTGCACTTAGCTTCTAAGCATTTCGTGAAATACAATATTTTGGATATTGTGAGACAGAGCAAAGTTTATAAGAAAGGTAACTTGGCATCTGTAGGTTTATGACTAAAGCAGATCATCATCTGCCTAGCCTTTTCTCAAGTATGTTGGGGTCGGCTTCCAGTCTAACCGGATGCAGCTGAATACCAGTATTTTACATGGAGCGACTGCCTGTCTGACCTCCACAACCCAGGTACTGGGTAATACGATACCCCTTGGTAAGACTGGTTGTCAGACTTTCGGGCTTCTGACGACCCGTAACGACTGTCAAAGATCCCCAAATGACAGCCGGGACCAACGGCTTAACGTGCTTTTCGAGGCACGGAGGGGTTTTGGTATGTAAAGATGGTCACCCATCCATATGACTAAAGCAGATACGAGTTCTAAACAGTCTTGTCAGTCTGTCAGTTTGATAAAAAAATACTGTTGTTTGTTTGTGTACAGGATGGCAGGGATTTCGACGCGCAAACTTTAACCATGAATTGGTGAACACTTGATTCTAGACACTCTAGCATAGAAAGTTTTCAAAAAATCTGCTCTCTCATAGAAAATTACAATACCTAGGCGGTAAAAATGTATGGGACAGCAACTTTGTTTTTTAATAGCCGACGACTTTTTTAATCGCAGAAGGGTTCAGAATCACAAATACTGAATCCATGCTAACAGGTTGCGTGTCGATGTTCCCTATAAATTCCAAACTATATAATTATATTATAATAATAATAATAGCTGACCCGACAGCCGTTGTCCTGTCTTAAGGTGAATCTAGTCCACATTTTTCCCATACAAACTTCGGGAGTGCATTACTCCACTGTTCGACAATGTACCTACATCAAAAATTAAACATTGTATGATTTTATCTCATTATTAATATTGTCTTTACGGGAACAGAATACTAAAATAAAAAGCCATTAAAAAGTTAGGAGCCAACAAAGATTAGTTTTTCTTGCTAATTTAACCTAACTTTGGGCGTGTTTAACTAATAAAAGAAATATAAAATCTTCAAAATCAAGTCGGTACCGACAAAGTACAATTATCGAAAAGTTCAATAAACTTGATTGGTCATTGATTCCGAAGGACTTTTCTTAATTTTTTCGCATTCATTTTTCTATAAATGATCCTGCATCTCACTCAATAACATTGTGCGTGTAGACTTGCGTCTAACTGCATATCACTGATGCAAATCAATGACCAATACTGACTAATTTTATTGAACTTGTCGAAAGTTCAATAAAATTGATTGGTAATTAATTTATACAGTGGTTTTTTCATAAAACCCGATCCTAATTTTTTACCCGCCTGTGATTATTATAAATGATCCTGAATCTCACTCAATAACGTTGTGCATGTAGACTAGCGTCTAATAGCTCATCACTGATACTACCTCTGTCGGACACGATGCTTGGTCAGACAGCGTGCTTTTTAGCCAGGCCCACCAGTGAGTTAGAGCCCACGACTAGATTCCCCTTAACTATGAATATTGAATTCGCATAATAATATGTATATAAATATATGTTACGCGCAACTTTCTTAATTTTTTCTTTCATAAGAACCTGTTCCTGACAATAGCAACACAACAAAAAAAAAAAATTAGCAAAATTGGTCCAGCCGTTCACGTCTAATGCCGTGACCAAGGGAAATAGGGATAGGCAAATTTTTTAGGGCAAATTTTTTTTTTTGCTTTCTTCTAGTTTCACCACTTTCTTAACTTTAAAGTGTATTTTTTAATATTTTTTATTAAAAATGTGTAAAACAATTGCCTGTTTTACACATAAGTATTTGAATAAAAGTGAAAAGGTATCGTAAAGCATACCACCACATAAGCGAATTAAATCGTGCGTAATAAAGAATAAAGTAGGTACCTATGCTAATTAAGCATCAAGCTGACTGACCGGTTTTGGAACAAGTTGTACAACATCTTTCACTTTAGGAAGTGCATTTCGAGTTTGAATATATTTAAAAAAAAAACTTTTGTAATCATTTTGACTCTGGTCAAGATTTTGTTCATCATATATCATGTGTTAAGTTTCGTGATTTCTTAGTCAAAAGTGCATCTTCCCATCATTGATGCTCAATGTGATTATCATTATAATATATTATATCTTATAAAAACTTGGGTCATTACTCATTTGAGTTTAAATTACTGTCGGAACGGTTGCTGAAAGTGATATTCATAGTAATTGTAAAGATTTTAATATGGACATCTATTGTGCTAATGACACTGCTGAAAGTATCAGTGTCACTAAAGCTTACAGTCATCATCTTACATCTAATCAAAATGATGAAAGATTTCATACTTGGAGAACAAAAATATCGTTCTTATGTAACTGTATACTGTATCTATGTATATAAGGTATCTTTTAGGACCTAAATAAATGTACCCTGACAGAACTCGACCCCGTGAATACTCAACCCTAGGACATCTCGACCCGAATATTTCGACCTCGAAAGCTCGAACCAGATCACTCGACATCGAATAGATAATCCTAAAAAATAACCCTGTCTTTGCAGTTGCGCGGTCGGGTATTAATCATACAACGAAAGCCATCCGGGTAGGGCTCCTATTTCTGTTTGCATGGGTCTAAAAGAACCTTACACGAAAGGAACTTTGTTGGCACGCTTCATTCGCTCAGTCTAGTCCCGTGATCGTCTCCGAACGCAATCTTTCCGGGTCGAGTGTTTTAAATTCCCGAGCTTCGTTCGCTCTAGGACTTATAAGTTCTAGAGTTATCGGATTCAAATTTTCATGGGCTCGAATTGGGAAAAATAAGGGTCTATTTGTCTTGGTCGAATATCCGGGTTTGAGTTATCCTAGAGTCGAGTTGTCCCGGGGTCGAGGTGTCGCGATTAAGTAGGCACGAGGTCGAGCCGTCATGATCCCTAGGTACAATAGGCTGCAAGTTAGTGGTAACAAAACCAGTATAAACTGACCTTGCATTCTTTTGAAAGTCCGTGTGATGTGAGGACAGCTAAAGGTAAAGTGTAACCACCGTCGTGCGGGCGACTGTACTTACACAACAAAGTAATAATAGCGGCAATTAACTAATTAATATTCGGCAATTAACTTGATGTATTCATACCTAATGACTTAAAAAACTGATTCATATAAAATCTAAATCGTCTGTAAATAAATTATCGTCAAGTGTTTCATCCTGTTTATCAGTGTTATGTCAAGAAAAAGAAATTGAGGTGAAAGTTTATGTAATATCTACACAGACTTTAGACACCTGTTGGCAACCAACAGTGAATTAATATTTTTGTTTTTCCTAGTGTAAATGAGGGAGAAAAGGTTTTCTAGTTGAGCACGTAAAGTACTAAACGATACAGCAGATTCTGTCTCCATAATATTAAAAATAATGGGAATGTACAATAAGCATGTACTCATTTAGCTCTTGAGCTTTTTTATTTTAATCTCTTTGAAAGCACAATTATTAATAAAAGTAATAGTCCTCCCGACGGAAAATAGCCACTCGCACTCTCTCTTTTCTCCCTCTCATAGTACGATGGGAAGACACGCAATCCGATACGACCAGACAGAGATCAGGCGCAGGACCATGGTCATCAGTGTGATACCCCCGTGCCTTCCGATTCGAGGCACGGAGGTATCACACCGCTAACTTCCAAGTCTGGCCTCTTACTAAGAAAATCCTAACGCAAAAACCCAATTACACTTTGCCCGACAGTCGGACTTGCAACCAAGAGACCAACAGGGCAATATAACTAAACCAGGTGGTCAAATATAATTGTTATATTTAGTTATGATTTAATATACCACACCTGCATTGCATGAATGACCAAAACCTGATTTGCCCACACCTAGACGAAGTTTAACAAAGCTGCTATAAATGTATGTAATAGGCAGCATAATAAAGCATGTTTTGTAACAGTGTGATATCATTATAAAAACTCGTGAGAACAGTGCACTCTAGGTCTTAGCTGTCCACAGTGAAGGCTGTGCAATTTCGTTTTAGCTACATACAATCTAGGATTTTTGTAATAGGTAGCTGCTGAGTATAACTATAAGTGATTTCATTTAAGTTTCACGATGTGGTCACGCGTAAAAATGTTGGCATGTCCAGCTGACGAAGTATTAAGTGATACTAATTTTGAGTCTCACCAACTGGACACACGTATCTAGTCCACATCCAGTCTCTCGTGTCGAGTTGGTGAAACACCCATATTTTCAAGTAGACACAAAAGAGTCGGCGAATATAGAACTGGAAAATAGTATTTCTTTTACATCATCCAATAACTGCTAATAAGATTCGTCTTACGGTAATTAAAATTAATTGCTTAAAAGTGATTTATATTTCTCCTGTTTTTCTGTTTCACGGTGCTATTTACTTCGCTAAACAGCAAAATAGCATGATTAGCATACTTGTCGGGCGTTTTACTTAATGTAAACATATGTAATTAATAAAAAATTGAATGTGACAACGAATGATAGACTGTGCGAAAAAGTCTAGGAGATAAGCATATCATGAATGTTTTAATTAAGAAGTCTTCCATGTGGCTAATTGGTAATTAATGAATATTATACTCACTATCTGATGGCTACAGAGCGACACTAAACTTATTTCACTGACATGCTAATGAACATACGGAGCTGATAAAGTCAGTCAGTTTTCCAAAGCGTAGATTTTCAGGAATGATTAAAATAAGATAATTATATGATTTTGGGTCAGATTAAATTTGCTAGCAAAACTCCTAAGACGTTATGGGCAATCGATATCTTAACTTGGAAGAAAAAAAAAAAATTAATTTGAAAAAAAAAAATTGGGTCATGAACAGGATAGTCACTTGAAAATTCGGTTCAAAAAACATTATTTTTTTGTGTAAGTTTCACTGACGTGAACAATATCGATATCTAAACTCGATAAAACAAAATAAAACCGATTTTCTGAACCCATACTTCAAGTAACAACACTAACTGCGAAGATCGCCCTGAGGACACGGTGGAGCACACGGTGGCGGTCTGCCCGGCTTGGGCGGAGCACCGCCGTGTCCTCGTGGAGGCGATCGGCGGCGGCGATCTCTCGCGTCCGGCCCTGGTCCAGGCCATGGTACGGAGCGAGAGTGCATGGGTAGCCGTCACCTCCTTCAGTGAAGCAGTGATGCTCGCGAAGAGGAAGGCGGCGCACGTGAGGGAGAGGCAGTCTATGCGCCCTCGCGACCCTAGCCGCCGCAGGATACGGAGACGCCCTGGGCGTCGGGAATCCCAGGCCGATTTCCGGCCACCGTAGGCATGAGCTTGCGGACGGCGAGTAATGGGTATAGCTCGCTGTCCGGTAAGGACCAAGCCCAAGTCGACGGCGCGTTGTGTTCCACGTGCGCCTCAAAGAGATGTCAGCTCAAAAATGATGGGGCCCGCAAGGGCCGATGCCTGCCAGGGGTGCGGGTTTGTTTGAATGAGATACCACAGCCCCTGGCATACGGGCTACTGAAGGAACACGGGTGGGTTTTAGTCAGTAAAAGTCTGACACGCCCTCCTGCTCCACCCAGAGCGGGAGAAGTTATTTGATGATTTACCAACCAAAAAAAAAAAAAAAAGGAACAACACTACCATAGGTCAATACCCGAAAAACATTTTTAACATTGTTTTAATTTTAATTTTTATTCTCGTAAAAAAAAAAAAAAAATTTAGATCCTTATTTTGATAATGATTTTGTTTTTTAACTAACGATTTGTTCTTTGTTTCAAATGATTTTTTTATCCTCACTACGAGTAAAATATCTAGTCAATGAAAACGTATATTTAAGAAGCTATTTTTATGTACCTATGTGCTGTGTACACAAATTCACCATAGCTGAATGCAAATTTTATTTTGATTATATTAATGTTTCTAGTGAATAGGTTGTTGGTGTACCTTTATGTATGTTTTATTTTCCTTTTATTTGACCTTGTATATGCGCGTAGTTGTAGCAGTTTCGTTACTTCACTCCAACTTGGTGCTAGACAATGAAAAACGTTCCCCTCTAGCCGGCTCCGTACCTACGTACGTTCGTACCTACCATGCTTTGCCTCAATGACAGTTCCCAACGCTCGATTGTTGTCTCGTTATTGTTCTGTGTCCAAAGTATTCAGTGCATGTATACCACTCAACCATACTGTAGGTGTGCAAGCTATAACTGAATCTGCACTGGTGAGAATTTAACGATGCGCACACATTTTAAATTGAAGCGTGTTGAACGTTTAATAATTTATAGAAGCAATGTTTAGGCGTCTCAGCTATGTGTACAAGTATTTTATGAAATTGTATTTTTAACTGAATCATCATCCTATGTTGGGGTCGGCTTCCAATCTGACTGGATTCTGCTGAATATCAGTATTTTACATTGACCGACTGTCTATCTGACCTCCACAACCGAGTAACTGGGTGACACGATAGCCCTTGGTAAGACTGGTTGTCAGACTTTCGTGCTTCTGACGACCCGTAACGACTGTCAAAGATCTATTAATGACAACCGGTGCCGTTCCGAGTCATGGAGGAGTCCCAATATGTACCTAAAGATGGTCACCCAACCACGGACCGACCGCAGCAAGCATCGATTGACTTGTGCGGCTGATAATGAGCCCCTCGAAATATTTTCAACTGGATATCTTACATTATTCAGAAGGTCATTTAACACAGTTTGAAATATACGTGTTATTACATCACTGTAAAAAAACAATTCAATAGGAACAAAATGTTTGTATAATTTGATTACATCTACGGCGGCGGCGCCGACGCAGCTGAAATTGAAAAAACTTTTTTCAAAAAAATAACAACCGACTTCCAAAAAACACTACAAAGTGCAAAATAACTTTAATTTCGGAAGGCGGTGACTTTGGAGGTGTAGGTATTTCAATTCTTTGTCACCGCCTTCCGAAATTAAAGTTATTTTGCACTTTGTAGTGTTTTTTGGAAGTCGGTTGTTATTTTTTTTTTTTAAGTTTTTATTTTTCACTTTTTAGTTACCTACCCCACACCAATTCAAAATTTCATCATCTTTGGGGTCAAAACAATGCATATTTATGCGATAGCAGCATTCGCGGTTGATTTGCTGGAAAGTTTTGAAGAGTTCCGTTGTCTGTCTCCGAAACGCATCATCAGATCTATAATAATAAAGAATTACTAAGACTAATAAAGAATTTTGCAAATCCGTCTATATACGACGGAGTTATGCCCGAACATACATAAAAAAAAAAATATAAACATGTCGAATTGATAACCTCCTTCTTTTTGAAGTCGGTTAAAAAGTATTTCAATTCGTTAACTATGTAAGTTTAGAAAGGAAATCTATTGAAAATTAGTTACAGGTCGTTTCCTCACAGATATTAACGCAACAGCTGAATGATTGCTTCTGGGTGCTAATAGTGCGGTTTTCTGATTATATGCAGATGTGTAATGTAGACCCTAATACGTCTAGAAACCTCATTTACTTCATCTAACATGGTAATGTGAGAGTGCAGTTATCCGTATGGTCTGTACATCCGTAGCTGTATTCCATTCTCATCTTTGTATCCGTTACACAATCATAAACTATCATGGTGGTCCGTTACGCAAACATAAAATATAACGATTGATTGATTCACAGATCGATGGATCAGTTTCGGTGTGTGTGAATTGGTATGAAAATAAATGCAGAAAATAAATATCGTTTGCAATTTTTACCACGGTAAATGTAACTTGGTATGATGAGATGGAGCTGTGAGCAAATTGCCTGAACTGTTGCGTTCTGGGCGCATGTTGCAGTCGATGTTTTATTATATTGCACAGCTTAAAGTTTTTATTATATTACGCCTCAAATACACGCAGGTATGTTGTTATTCCTACTGCAGACACCAGTCTTATAAATTGTTACATGGTTTTTAAGCTTGTCTACATTAATATCATGCTGATTATTTCAATTTGAATATCACTGTCATGAAGTTACGAGCCATAGCCGTCGTAAGACGTAGAGAATGTATCTAATTGTCCATGCAATTTTTTTATTTTACCATTTTCAACATTATAATTAATATATAAAAAATTAAAAACAAATATAATAACTAATCCTATTTACAAATTAAAAAAATGGCGTCAAAAAATTCATCCTCATCGCTGTCGACTGGTAATGTTCCCAAGAGACTGGCAGCATTACCACGTTGAATGGCAATGCTTAGCCGCTGGCCAAGGTAGAAACCAGCCCTTGGATCGCGGGAAGTGTCAACCAGCCTTTTCGAGATTTCCTTGAAGAGACCATGGGCACTCGGACCCCACGGCCCGAGGGTTTCAACCCCAAACGGCTCGAAAATATAATTACCAATTAGGTTGTTATACTTTCGCCGCTTGAGGTTTTCCGCAGCCGCAGCGGCAGCGCCAGCACAGCACACCGAGCCAGGAAGATGGGATGGCGCAAGAGTATCGACACACATTGAATCCCACACCAAAGGCCTACCCATTTTCCATGGAAATAAAGACATTCGGTCCGGTCTCTTGCCATCGTCGCGTGCCAAGGTCATTGGGTTCTAATACAGCTGGAACGCCGACGGTGACAAGAGCTCGTCGGATGATGTCGTTAACTTTATTATTTTTATTACTATTAGATACATTTGTAATTCTTTACGTCTACTTTAATGACCAAGAACAATCAGATAAAAACTTAAATCAAGATTTATTACAATTTTGATATAATCAGACCCACACCAAAACTGGTTTCCATAGATAATAATAGGTAGGTAAGAAGACAACTGCCACCGCGGAAACGAAAAAAGTGATTTATCTGTTTGCAAATCAGCATTGTGTAACTACCGATGATATCTTTTTAATCGCGATCGAGTTCAATCGGAATCTGCACAAAACAACCCGTAACAATGGGACTGGAGCCTGCAGATAGCTTCCATAAATTAGAAACCATAGCGATCGTGATTCTGCAGTCAACAATCAACCTTTTATTGGACAAAGCATCATCAGCAATCAATTTCAATTGTACAACAATGGCGGCGATGTCTTCAATTGCTGTTAATTCCTCTCGTAATTCTTTAGAAGTAATGTCTTTTTGCGATTCGCGATATTTTTCAGTAATTTGTTGACCCTATCGCATTAACGTTGTGAGACGCGCGAGATGGCCGTCATAAACGCGAACAAAGCCCCAGAGCTCTCATTGAATCGAGGGTGTAACGATATAGCAAAAGCAGTAAAGTGTAGTGAATTGGTTTATATGACAGAAGTACAGATGAGCTTTTTGTTTGTATTATCTTTATGTGCTATCAATTTACTGTTAAAGAAACTACTAATAAAGACACGGACAACAATAATCTCATGCAGTTGCAATCTTCGTCATATTCAAGAATCTTATGGCTAGTCAATGAGCTACCACAGAAGTTTTATGGGCCGATTACAAAGCAAAACGCAGAAGTTAGTTAATATTTAACAGTAAACTGAGGTTATTGAAGGCGTAAATAAGAAGAAAGCAAGTATCAATTATTAATTTGTATTAGTCACACGTGAAACTGTACACTGACCTTAATTTGGACACAAGTGTACAACTACCAATCACTTTTTGTATGTTAACTCGAAGATTAGCGGGTAATGATTCGCTTGAACCGTATTCAAGGTGATCTCCATGACAATGTCCGTCCTGAGTCCAATTAATGACTTAAGACCTTACTGCTCAGTGGTTCCGTAGCGAACTCTTCGTCTACGACTTTTGATTAAAAGTTAGATACTTTTTTTCAGACTAATCTTTTTCGTTTGAACTAGATTATCTTCTCAGTAACCGTGATACCTACCCAATTTAAGGATTATAGACTGCTATTGAAGTTAATTTCCAAAGTGAAAGTACAGTAGGTAGGTACCTTAAAAGCGTTTTCATGTTCTGCAAAAAAGACTATGCAGGTGAAACGATTGCAAGAGTTTATATGTTGGTGTCACGGAAACTTAGTGTCTTAAGCCTAACTATGCCGGCGCTACATAGGTTTCGACACTGAACGAATTGTTGCTTTAATCTGTCGAGGCGTAGTGAAATCTGTCGAGAACCAGGTCGAAATCATGCAATTGTAAGCGCATCACTCCGACCGTTCTGATTGACAACCGGCGTGACGTATCGACGGCGTCACACTTTCCGACCGCGACCAATAGTCGAATTAATAACTTGACTGTGCCGAGCGAAATATGAAACAAATTGAAACGTTTCCCATTGAGTGCGAACACGTAGCGAGCGTCGGCCTGTCGCCATTTCACAATTAGATCCGGAAGAATCTCACCTGCGTTTAACCACGAGCCGTCACTAATGCTCGTCGCTGCGATTGTTCAACAAATTGACGAAAAATTTGTTTAAATAAAAGCCTTTTCTCCGGCAAATAACAGTACCATAATTGCTTAGAAACGACTTTTTGGGTGTCGTATACTGTAGGTAAGCAAACAAAAACCGCATTCCAAAGTAAGCATATAAACTATCTGGTGCTAATATCCACAAAATAATGGTCCATAAATACATTCGTGTTTGTGAATCGTAAGTGGCTTCATTTGACAATAATAACGCAATAAATTCTGTAGCAACGTGAACAAATGAAATGCTCTCGTTGCGTTTCCGGCACAAATGCACTAGTTGATCGAACAATACCGTGCTTGTTTTATATGAAATCATGCGAAAACGGCACAATGATTTATTATACAAAACACTCCCACGTATGGTAACGTGTGCGGGACGTAAAAAGTGGGATGAGCATTCAATTGTATCGGTTTGTTCGAGTTTAGTGATCTCCTGAACGCGATGTATACGTAGAAGAATCTAGAGAATGCCAGGGTTGTATTAACACTAAAAGTTGCAGAATCAAAAGCATTCAACTATTCGAAGGAAAGACTCAGATCCAGCAACATTTTACTGAGGTTCCACACCAGTGTAAAATATTCTTTGAAATCTACCCAAATGTTGTAACTTAACGTTGGCAATGTACTGAAATAAAGACCAACTTACATTTATCCGTAAAAGTTTATGTCAAAATTCAAAGCATTTATTTTAAATAAAAGCATTTTCGAATTGTCAAGGGGTTGGTCAGTCGGAAAAATGAAACTAGTTGCACATTACAAAACGTAGTTACCTATAATATTTGTAAATCAACTCCTTTCATGCCAATTTTCACACCATACTTGTAAACCTAAACGCTTAGAAAACGATTTGCGATTTCATAACAAGATAATGATTCCAAAACAAGATTAGGATTTCGTTGATGTTGCAAAAATCATTGGAGGAATGTCGATCGCCAACCCTAGGTATGCTACACTCCGATGCGGTTCTTATAACGGCAATTATTTGTTTACGCAACTCAAACGTGTTAACGTCGAAGAGCCCGTAAACTGCATTTATCTCTTATTTATTACTCGAGTCAAGGTCGTTTATGTACACTTCTATAAACAAACCATTAAAAAAAAATTGCGACTGTCTTTGGCAGCCTCGTTCCACCCATTGCTGACTATTAGACTCTTTTGTGCCATGTTTCCCTGGTCTGTGCGAGGCTCATCCAGGTCTTCCCTGCGATTCTCTATAGGTCGTCCACCCACCTGGATATTGGTCAGCCAAATCTCCTTATTTGCTTTGTTAACTGATGTGCATTAAAATATTAGAGGTTCTCGCCTCGACATAGCCAATTATGTTTTTCAGTGATGTCGGTACAATCAACTAAATTGGTCTATAAGTATGTGTTTCTTGTTTGTCGATATTCCTGTATGTTGTAACATAATGGTATGTACCAATAATTACTTGTTCATAGCCTTAACTGTTTCCCACTATTACAATTGATATTTTAATTGGAATAAGTTAATGGTTAACTTGTCAAAAAATAAATTATAAAGCATACACATGTACTTATTTAACTAGGCATTGGTGTTTATTGGTGTTTGGTGTTTACCCCATCACAAGTTCCTTATAACTTACCGGGGCTGCCTCAATTTTGTGCTGTAAAACAATTGTTTGAGAACCAATAACACTTTTTTTAATTTTTTATTTATCAAGTCTACAAAAATGCAGCAATATACCTAAGAATGAAAAAGGAAAAATAATTTGGGTGTAGTTAAAAATTTAGAAACAAACCAAAATAACACAGAAATCTAGGAAGTAAACAGTTCATGCGATCAATTTATGAACATTAAATTCGATTAATGCCCAACAATTTAGAAACATAGGTAGTACCTATTAACCTACCAGGTAATAGGTATTAATGATCGCTAATTTTATCTTAAAGAAAATCTCAAACGGCGCAAATATAACAGCCTTATTGGAAGCATTTGTTTGAGCCGTTTGTGGTTGAGTATTTCAGAACATCTTTGAGCGGTTGGTCGATTCTTCACCAGACCAGAGGGCCTGGCCAAAGTAGGATGGCAGTATTTCCATCCTATGTGGCAATTCTGCCAGCCTTTTGGGTACTTTTACCATTGACCGGGAACGAGGAATTTATGGATGAGCTGTTTAAAAAAAAAAAACACTTATTTATAATATACCTATATATTTTAATATACAACTAACAAGCATATCTTTTAATTAATATTAGTAAAATAAAACTACCTTTAATATTAAAATACAAGTTTTCAATCATTTGAATAATTATGCGTTTAAAACCTAAGCTGGAAGCGTTTATCCAATATTTTAAACATCATGGAGCTTTTTCTTTCTACATAAATACGGGCTACACAACATCCATAATACTACAAATGCTTGATTTAACATACTTTTGGGAAAAATCTATGCAGAAAAACAGATCATTATGCTAATATCAAAGTCCTAAAGGGAAATCGTTAGCTAATTTGTTTACGTCCACAATTTTGTAATAATTAACACCTCATTTAAAACTAAAGTGTTAATTTAAGCAACAACAACAGAATGCTCTTAAATTCTAGAGAAAAGATGGCTAAAAAAGGAAAATTTTAATGGTAATTACTTTGAACGAAGATGTTGTGACAAAAATTTAAAACAGTATGCATAAAAGGTCTGGTCATTGGGGTATATTCATAAACGTTGATTAAAGTTAAGAGATGTTCAGACGTCAAAAATTTATGGTTAAACAGTCGCTAATCACTACTTGACTTTAAGCAACGTTTCTCAAAGGTATTTACAAAGCAGATGTGAGTGAAAACGCTGGGAGGGGACGCCCTAGGAGGACATGCATATATATATATATATATATATATATATATATATATATAGTGACCTTATTGGTGATGTTCTTCAGAAAGGTCAAGTGCGTAGTACTCGCAGACGGCGTGTATGACCAGAGGCCTTAGTGCGAGTTTCATTTAACCATTCTTTGAAATCTACCCAAATGATGTAACTTAACTTTGGCAACGTACTGAAATAAAGACCATCTTACAAATACCCGTAAAGTTGATCTCAAAACTCAAAGCGTTTATCTATACTAATATCATAAAGAGGAAAGATTTGATTGTTTGTTTGTTTGCATTGAATATACTCCGAAACGACGAAATCGATTTGAACATTTCTTTCACTGTTGGGAAGCTACACTATCCCCGGGTGTCATATGCTATATTTTATCCCCGTATTTCCACGGGAACGGGAACTACGCTGCTAGTTTTAAATCAGGGACCGGCCGGATACTCGTTGAAAGGGTTTTTGAAGGGGTTTTTTTAAGCGCTTAAAAAATAAACCCTTTGATACATGTTACACTGTCGAATGGGTGCAATGTAACCCCTTCCGAACAAGTTAACCTTTCAATACCCTGTAACACTGTAACAGGGTAACCCATTCCATTCCAACACATTGTAATATCCACTCTTTGTAATCGACATAAGTTTGAAAATTTTATAACCACGACCGCACGTGACATCTTTCTGCCCGGCGGCGCCATGGTTGCATGTACTGAGCGACTTGTAAACATGGAATACTAATTATTGCCAATATGATTTTACAGTTCAATTTTGTTTGTCGCACATGCTAAACATTGTAATGTTTCTTTTTCGTGTCTATACTTGTTTACATTCTCATCATTCGTCATTTAATTCGAAACTCGGACGGAACTACTGAAGATATTAAAAGCAATTTAGCTATGTTTTTGTTTAAGTGTGTGTGTGGTATTACTGCCTATTATATTTCTTATTACTTATATATGTATATTTAGTTACTGTATCTGTGAAAATGCACAGCCGAGGCAAGATGCTGGACACCGTTATTATAGCCCGGTCAAATTAGCCCGAGAAATAGGCGTACCTACTCTTGCGTAAATTCCCAAGAAGCATAAAACTATTGCATATACTATTATAATGAAATTGTGAAAAGTCGTCCCCATCGTTCCCCTGTGTGCAATTTTTTTATACAAGGTCATAGTTCGCAAAGATGTTTTTTTTTTGCGAAACGGTTAGTTTTATGATAAAATTAGCTCACTCACAAAAAATGTAGATCATGCAATTATCACATAAATAAACAAGTACATACATAAATTTTATTGTCCTTACACTTTATACCCTAAGATTCAACATTTTTGAGAAAAAGCGATTCTAAAATATACTCTCTGTCCGTCAGAGCACCCCCTACAGAAACCAAACCGGTTCCGATCAGATCAGATCCGGCCCCTCTCTTGCCATGTTCTGAATGAGAATATTTGCAATAATTCTCTCGAAGAGTTTTTCCACCTCATCCAGCAACACAATGGGTCGGTAAGCGGATGGAGAGCCCGCAGGATGCCCTTCTTTTTTTAGCAGGACCAGCGTTCCAGTCTTTCACTAGCGTGGAACTGGAAACTGGCCCCTCTCCAAACATGCACTCAAGAGTCCTACTAAGCGGGGCCAGAGAGCCCTCATGGCCAGAACCCATGCACGGCCATGAATGCTGTCTGGTCCTGGAGTGTTTTTGGCCTTAAGCCTTTGTACTGCTGCTCTCAGTTCTACCTGGGTCACTTCAGGCGCGTCGTCATCCTCGTTTTCCGCGTTGGGCACTATAGTAGGCGGAACCATATCAGGTGGTGTGTGCTCTCCTTGAGAGGGGAATAAAGCGCTCACCACTCTCTCTAGCAGCGTTGGAAGCTATGGGACAATGCTATGGGGCGCCCACGAGCGAAGTTTGCCCCTAACCAAACGGTAAGGTCGCCCCCACGTATCCCGTCCTAGAATTGCCAGCAATTTATCATGAGCTTCGGTCCTTGCCCGCTTAATTTCCAGGTGAAGAGCCTTCTTAAGATAAAATATTTTTTTATTTGTCCAAAACATGAGTATAGCATACACACAGCATGCAAGATGTTACGGCAAATTATGATTAAGACAGTCATGTTTTGCCTGAACGGCGTACAAATATAAGATGTCAGACGCTACACAGCATCAATTGATTCTAAATTCGTCCATTAGACACAGCAAATAATATATCAATTAACAATCCAATTTACCACCACTCCGCCACCGCCACTTTGTACACCTCACACCGTTCCGTCTCTCTTACTAGCGGTTCTGGTGTTCGTCGGCGGATTCGTCGGTGCCTAGTGTACGGACGCCACGCCGCTACGCATGCGATGTGCAACTGCGCAATATCTTGTGACGTCCAACACAGCTGGTGCCTGTCAGATGGAGACTGAACGCGGAGCAACACAGCATCACAAATTTGGGTTATGGCCTTCCGGAACCATTCTGCTTCGTCCTTAATATCGATAGACCTGACTGGTGAGTCTAACCAGGCATGCACCATTGAGGCCACCAGATGAGCTTCCTGGTTCAGTCACTTGACCACCCATCGCCAGTCATCCTCAACCCGGGCCGGGGCCGCTTGGACCGGGCCACTCGAAGTCTGGGCGGAAACGTTAAACTGGATGTATCTGTAGTCCGACAACGTCTCCACCTCCTATAATACACGCCAGTCCTGAACAGAGCGTGCCACAGCAGGACTAGCAAACGATAAGTCCACTATAAACCCACCCCACTGCCGCACACATGTCTGAACAGATCCCCGGTTTAGGAGCAGTAGGCCTGACTCCATCGCCCACTCTTGTAATAACACACCCCGTGCATCCGTTGCTGGGGAACCCCAAGTTGTGAACTCGGCGTTGAAGTACCCCATGAAAAGGACGGGGTGGGGACGGCTTCGACTGACGACTGGGTTCAATTCCGAAATAAAGTCTCAAAATCAGCGAGAGGTCGGTTGGGTGAGAAATAAATCTCCACGTCCATAATATTTTCGACTAAGGCCGCTACAAAAGCCCCGTCCCGACTGAAGGTCTCTAGGGACAGAGTGCCAGCGGCCAGCCTCAAGATAAGTGTCGCCAAGCCATCAATGTCACCCATCCTGTCATCCTTGGGAGGACCAAAGTATGTTTCGGCGGCGATGGCAACGTTGATCAACCACTTGGCCGTGCCTGGAGCAAAAGGTCCTGAGCCCTGGCGCAACGATTGATATTGGCTTGGAGAAGACGAAGGTCTGGGGCCGGGTCTTTCTTTCTTTCTTTCTATTACTGGGTAACTATCACCTCCCCGTTAGCCCTTTCCTGGGCGTTATTGTCGGCAGGCGGTGAGCGAGCTGACTTCGAGGGACCAATGTTACAATTTGAGTCAGCTTTTTTATCTCTCGTGCATGCCTTGCTGTTCGTCTGGTGGTCAGCCGGCCTGATCAATGGCGCTTAAAAAAAACCCGTCAAGTAACACTCTCGTAGGTGGCGTGGAAATGTGTGCACATTATGGCGAATACGTACAACTTAAGTAAATTTTAGAATCGCTTTTTCTCAGAAATGGTGAATCTTAGGAGATAAAGTGTTCCGGCTAGTCCCGGGATACCGTCCGAACTCCGGTGAGGCAGCGAGCCTCTTTGCCAGATTGCCACCATGAGATCTGGAGACAAAAAGTCCTCGCGCATGTGTGGGAGCGGCGCGAGGAGGCAAAACGCCGGGGCGTAACTCCGCCGCCGTAAGAAATTACGGCACAACGGACAGCTCCGGTGGGATCTCATGACGTCATGGCAAGTGCGATTGTCGCAACCCAGTGCTGGGAACGGAGGGAAAGAGGGGTCTCGGCGTCCTCACCTTCCGCCTTACGCAGGTTCTCACCGGACACGGCTGCTTCGGGAGGTTCTTATTCTGGATAAGGCCAAAGGAAACACCCGGGTGTCACCATTGTGTGGATCGCCAGGAGGGCACGATGGAGGTCTGCCCTGCTTGGGCGGAGCACCGTCGTGTCCTCGTGGAGGCGATCGGCGGCGGCGATCTCTCGCGTCCGGCTCTGGTCCAGGTCATGGTGCGGAGGAAAGTGCATGGGATGCCGTCACCTCCTTTAGCGAAGCAGTAATGCTCTCGAAGAAGGAGGCGGAGAGCGTGAGGGAGAGGCAATCCGTGTGTTCTCGCGCCCTTAGCCGCCACAGGAGACGGATTGGGCATCGGGACTCCGTAGCGGACTCCCGGCCACCGTAGATGCGGGCTTGCGAAGTGCGAGCAATGGATCGTTCACCGTCTGGTAAGGACCAGGCCCGGGTCGACGGCGTGTTGTGTTCCACGCGAACGTCAAAGAGATGTCAGCAATAATGAAAGGGGTCCGCTAGGGCCAATGCCTGCCAGGGTCGCGGATTTGATCGAAAGAGTTACCGTGGCCCTGGTACAGGCAACTGAAGGAACACGGGTGGATTTTAGTCAGTAAAACTCTGACACGCCTTCTCACTCCGTCAAGAGTGGGAGAAGTCATTGATGATTTTCCATCCCAAAAAAAAGGGGAATAAAGTGTAAGGTAAATTTTTGTAGAGACATAATTGCATGACCTACAATTTTTATCTGACCTATTTTTATCATAAAACTAACCGTTTCGCAAAAAAATCCAAAAAACTCATTTTAGCAAACTTTGACCTTGAATGAAAACAAATTGCACACATGGGATCGGTGGAGACTTTTCATTATAATGGTATCCCTAACGTTTATGTAAAAATTCAGCTTCTTAGGAATTTATGCAAGGGTGAATGTCTATTTTGACCGGACTATCGCATATCTATCGTCACTTTGTTGTCAAATTCGCAATAACTAAATAAAAATAGTAAGACGAAGAGGCGCCACACCGCTGCGCCGCGTCGCCGCTAGGGTACAAGTATAAACATGCAGCTCAAGTTGATTAGGTAATTCAGGGTAACACGAATAAAAGCTTTTCGTGAAGGTAACCCCTTCAAAGGCTTAAGACGTTGAAGGGGTTAACCCCTTCACGTGGTTACCATAATAAAGGTATTAACCATTTCGCTGGGTTTCGCGCATGAAACTCGAACAAAAGGTAACACTGCGATATGAATTACCCCATGTACGGGTTACCCTGTCAAAAGGCTTAACTCTTAAGCGGGGTTGTCCGGTCCCTGTTTTAAATAAAAGCATTTTCGAATTGTCAAGGGGTCGGTCAGTCAGAAAAATAGGAGGACATATATATATATATATATATATGTATGTGTGTATGTAGTGTGAGTATTAATTAACCATCTCGATCAAACGCATCGAGCGCGTTTGGCGCTCCGATTGGCCCTGAATTGGTGACGGACCAATCAGAGCGCCGAACGCGCTCGAAGCGTTTGATCGAGATGGTTAAATAAAACTCACTAGGGCCACCGAGGGAAAAAGAGTTTGTATGGATCGTAGCAGTGGCGTTCCTGTAGTTTCTGCTAAACCCATGGGAAGAAAGCGTGAGTTTATTATTGTATTGACAAAGTAAATAATGATATGCTTTCAAAGATACCAACAGCAATGAATAACATCTACTAGAATAACATCTATATCTTGATTATTAGCCTTAAGATGGAGACACTGGGCAACTAAAACTTAACTTTTTGACTTATGTACTGGACTCCTTGACAATTCAAAGAAATAAATGCTTTGAGTTTGATATTAGCGCTAAGCCTGTTCATCAGAAAACATAATCAATCCCAAACGTGGTGTCTTGATTATTACTAAATAAATAAAACGTTTTGAAAGACCCATTTGTAAAGGAGAGCTTCGTCGGTAGTAACATATATAACATCACGTTTTATTCCCCGAAGGGTAAGGCGGAGGTGCACCCACATTTCGTCAGTTACATTTAAGTCCCATGATACAGGGGGCGACCCTATTGCCATCAACCGGGTACAATTCCAAACACCGGCCTGATATATTTCAAAAGTAGACACAGAATAAAGCGGTTCTTCTATTATATAAAATAAAACTAGATTGTCGACTATACAACTTTTATGGCGACTTGCAAATTTTATTGATCAATTAAAATTATTTAATTAATACGAGAATATAGAAACTGATGATTTGAACTTTGATAAAAACTCCATTTTTTCTATATCGTTGTATGTTGTTAGCTGATTATATTTTTTATAATAATTATGTAGTTTTAATATTTATGTTTTGTTTTCACGCTAATAATCTTCTATACATATCTGGTTTGCTTGCAGTGTGATTTGCATTCAGCTTTTTCAACGAACATAAATTAAAATCTGTCTATTAGATATGTTATTCAATTTCTTAAAAGTGAAAACAAAAACATTTCAATCATTGATATTTTAAGCATTATGAATTTATGATAGTATTTTGTTAAGATAAAACTTATCTACAGCATCAGAAACACTTAAAAGTAAAATGAAATGTTTGACAGAAAATCTAATGATAACAGTCTAGACACTTCGTTTTCTCACTCATAAAAAAGAAATAAAAAATGGGTAATTATAGGTATATTTTCAAACAAAAACAATGATATGAACTTACCCGCTAATAAAAACAATAAAGTAACGGCAACTCCGTTTGTATCCTTATGAGGTTTATAAATGGTCCATGCAAAGGTATCAATAACACATTCACTTTCGGAATTATTTATAACTTTATTATTCGAAATATTAAGTTGCCGGCATTTTCACGCGAGAGAAACGCACAGCGGGCGCGCGGTGTCGCGGCTAGACACATGTGAAATCAGCTGTGGCTCGGTCGCGGCTAACGGAACCCCCCACCGCCCCGACCTGCCGCATTCTACAGATAAGCACCAGATAACATTATCGCATGTTTATTTACTGATTAACTTAGGTCTTACTGTCCGAAATTGCACTTGCGTACCCACAATATGACGCCGAAAATAAGTTTCTGAGAGATATTTATCAATTCCGATAAATAAAGTAAGAAATTCGTGGTAAGTGCGTGACTCCATTACGAAATGGATAAAGTATAGATTGAGTAAAAAGGTTCATTCACATCGATAACGCCTGTTATTTTATTTTATAGAAATCATATAGGTTTACGTCACGCAACACAAAATTCATAGATGTTGTTGTTCTGTCATTCAAAATGATATACTACGCTATATCTAATACCAAATAACAACACGGCTGTAACATATTGTGGTCTCTCGTAACATATAATGTACGATGTTTCCGTGTCAAATTACTACAACTAATTACTGCTGGTGTGAGTCCACTGTGAAAATTATAGCCTAGAGTTTCTTAACACTTATTGTCACGAACTTTCCCCACTTCAATAGTACCTACATAGGAAAATAAAAATAGCTACTTTATGGCTAATTTGTTTTGATTTATTTCTAGTTTTCTTTATGTCTCTAGTCTATTGGTTCATCTACATACATGTATTTATATAATCAAATGCAATGCAATACAATCGCTGCAATTAAGAATGAATCTAAGAGATTACACAGTTGCTTTACGCATTAGGTAACATTTTTTAAATTACATGTAATAACTCATTGTGTCTATTCATTTCCCATAGCTGAAATGTTACTAGTTCATATAGGAGACTGATACGTAGATTATTGAGGTCGATCACGTCGGTATTTTTGATTAATGTCGTTAAGACTCACAATAATAATATATAACTTACATAAGAATCACAGTTCTACTGTAATAGCTACTCTGTTCGTCTTCATATATTGGGTTATTGGGTACAATACAAGTTTGGATAAACAATGCAAAATATAGCTTTAAGAAAACACGTAATTTACCACACTATTTTATTCTCAGCATGTTTTACTTTCTCTAGAAAGGCCATAAGGATTTAAATACATGCATTCAAATAAAGAAAACATTTTAATTCCAATGCTTGCAGACTCTTGTGAAAACCAGTTAAAATATATTTATGCTGCAATATGCAGAAAGCACAGTACAGGCGTCCCGCAGGGTTTCACTTTAGGCCCTTATGTTCATTAAGACTTATTCTTACAGCAACTTAAATGAAACTGGATTTCTATTTTATTTTCTAATTGTTTGAATTTATTTTAAAATATTAGCAATTGTAAATTCTGGAAAGTTAAACAATTTCTTTAATTTTGGATTTAACCAGCACCCTAATTGCGTAACTCACGATTCATCATAATCTGTATCGTTTTGAAACGGATTGTTAAACCATTGCTTCATATGTTCGAAAAATGTGTCTGTTCGACAACATAAATAACGCAATGAATATTGTTTAACTGTGAAGACGAAACCAATTATGATCAATCGTGAGTTACGCAATTAGGGTGCAGGACCATACCGTAAATAGAATGGCGTATTGTAGTATCATTTGATTCACCATTTAATACTGCCATGGACTGTGGGAATGTCTTCACATTTACGCACAAACAATGCAACTAGAAAATGGGTCTATCTATAGTAATATTAAAAAGAATAGATTTCATCTTTGTATATTTGTGTGTTACGCTTTCACGCTACATTGGCTGAACGGATTTGATGAAATTTGGCACATAGGTAGATCATGACTTGGAAAAGGACGTTGGCTACTTTTCATCCTGGATTGCAGATTAAGTGCCGTGCAACAGCGACTGCTTAGTAAGCATAGAACTATCCAAGTACACCTGCAACAGTCCCACACACCAAGCTATTGTCGAGAACGACTGGTCCTCATCACACCAATTAATTGTTACAAATCAATTCTACGATTGATTAAATAATATTCGATTGCTAGCTTCATCAGGGTTAGATGAATTGTCTGAACTATGTGATTCAGGTTTATGTTCAACATTTAAATTGTTTTGTTACGAAACTGCATATATAAACTGTTGTTTACTACGGCTCTTGAATATGTTCTGTGAATTTTATCACCATGCCTCCATGCCATGGACGGAATTACTGACTAATATCTGCTTTCATATCATCGTTTCCTTTTCGAGTGGTTTTTCTGCGGGACTAGCTGGTTTAAAATACCCGCGTTGCACAACGTTATATCTAGACTTATAAGGTACGGGCTAGCTATACATGGTAAGGTCATAATAATATAACCTTATGAGAGATTAAAAGCGGCAAGCTCTATATCTTTGGGCGATGTTCCAGAGTTGCCCCTGGAACTGACATGGAAAGAATATATTGCGCAACATCGGTGGCAGTTAAGTGTTATCTTACCTTTAGTAAGTAAACTTAGTCGTGCGGCAAATGTCAGGAGAATTGGCGAGACGCATGCAGCGTGCCAGCAACAGCCGTAGTCCTTTTTGGGTACCGCCGTCGTATCGGACTAACGGAATTCATTCACGGACGTGATTCATGTGAATATCCTTATGTGGATTGGAAATGAGACTAGAAATCTATACGAACAAAGTTTATCGTGCGTATTTGCAAGTTATATTATGTGGGCCCTAGACTAGGAAATATCTAAACGTGTTGCAGAAATTTCTCTTGTCCCAATGAAATAAGCAGTCGCATTCTATTGAATATTGTTGTAATAAATATTTTGTATTATGTTTTTCACTTTGTATACATCGCTGGAAGTGTTACAATAGGCAAAAAACTAATTTACATCACTGATGACATCATTTTAGGTGTTTTGCCGGTAGGGCATGAATCATTAAGTCGGAATTTTTATTTAATTCCGACTACAAAACCTAACAAACGAACAACAAGTCGTTTGCATAATTCTTTGTGCGTTTTTTTTTAATCTGGATCTCACGGGTGTACAGAACCACACAAAGAGTACTAAAAAGGTTTTTGTAGCGTCGCCTGCGGCCGAGATGTTATCTGAAGTCACCTTGATCTTTGCACGAAACTGCACAGAATGCAGCGTTTGACCTCCGTCGCCACCACCTTTCTGTTCAGCCGTGTACAACACTTCTCTTAGGCTCAAGTATTATTGATTTTTTGCTAAAAACCTTGAACGATTTAAAAAAAAAAATGAGTCACGGTCCCCCTGACAATATCACGAGGTTATTAATATTTTAATATTTGTATATGCCAAGTTTATATAAACAAAAAGGTATGCAAGGTTCAATTCTATAACTAATGCGTAAATTGTACTACGGTAAATTGGAAATTGACGGTATCGATTTCACAACATAATTTTTTTCCATGGCATTTCTAGGGCATAACATTGTAGCTCTATCCGTATGAAAATTGTACTGTAGGTAACAATTTTATAGAAACTCTGAACTAGAAACTAGCCGACAATGTAAAAGCGGTGTTCAATTTTAACGACAAACAAGTATCTGCTCGACAGGTTAAAAATAGCCCGTTAGGCATTATTGAACTGTTTGATTATAAAGGAACTATGGCCATACTGAAGGTACCTAAACTAGAAGTCGGAATGATTTCTAAAGATAATTTTGCATTAGTTTTTTTTGTTTTTTTTGGGTGGGAAATCATCAAATAACTTCTCCCGCTCTGGGTGGAGCAGGAGGGCGTGTCAGACTTTTACTGACTAAAACCCACCCGTGTTCCTTCAGTAGCCCGTATGCCAGGGGCTGTGGTATCTCTTTCAAACGAACCCGCACCCCTGACAGGCAATTTTGCATTAGTTGGTCCGCTTTTGTGTTAAAAGAATCAACGCCTGTTATGAATGTAATGTTTCAAACGCACATTTACATCATGCGATATGCTTTGTGACCTAAAACACGGAATTAGTATGTTCCAAATATACTGCCTTAGCAGTAGTGGCCCAGTTGTAACGGTCGTGACTTACCAGTTGAAGGTCCTAGGTTCGTACCCAGACAGACGCTGTATTTAATATAAATTATTTAATCACCATTGCTCTCAAAACAGTGAAGGAAAACTGCGTGTGGTATGTCCTAGAACCAGAAATTCGAAATCATGTGACATATACCAACCCGTTCTGGGCCCGCGTGGTAGATTACGCGCCGCTCCCTCTCACAGAGACATAGAGGAGGCCTGTTTCCCAACAGTCGGAACCATATAAGCTGATTAATCTGTGTATCTAAACGCCTTAAGAATAGATAGAGACGTAGACCGTCACTGACAGTGAAAGATACAAAACAACGGAAGGAAATAGACTTTGCGTGCAAAGTTTACCTATTGCAAAAATTTAGGTCTTGTTAACTCATGGTCTTAGGTTTACGATGATGTTAAAGTGAACTTAGCTTAAGCTATCCTGATCTAACTTCTTCGTTAACAATTGCTTCTTCAGCACGGCTGTTCCTTCCTCCTTTTTGTGGTCAGTTTCCAGATGTTGCCAAAATACCAGTCCAAAATGCTCGCACTAACGAAAAAACAACATCAACATTGACAAGACAAACATTTGTACAGTCCTCCATGTTTGTTTGTTACAGTTACAATCATGTTGTAGACACACAATGACACAATCATTGTTTACCATAACTATTGGTTAGAATGTAACCAATGGTCTAGCTGAAATGCCACTCTCATCACTTGCATTTTGCATCTTAAAGTAGGGAGTCGTTTGTTTTGGGAGTGACATGTAGAAAATAACACATATTTAGATAAATAAATACTTATATGACAGAAATTTTACTGAACAAGTATTGTGATAAGTTGTCACACACCTTTTTAAACCACCTTGTTTGTCATTAAGATTACATAGATAGTTTTAATAATCCTTTAAAAAAACCATGACCATAAGAATTCGGTAATACCAGCTACTATTATCACATTTTTAACCAAAAAACCAAAAACACCGACTTTCGAAACTAAAAGATATTGTTCAGTTAGTAGTGTCTTTCTGGTAAGTCGGTTGTTTTGGTGAAATAACCTTACACTAACATTAATTCGTCTCGTACTTTATTTACACTCTCTTTCTTGCTCACCTCTGCCTCTGACACCGTTGGCTTTAGACTGCAGACTTCAATGAATTCAATTTGCTTACCTGCCATAAACAAACTACAGCTTACCGATAAAATAACATTACTTAAACAGTTAGTTTTCATTTCAGAAAGTACGAAACTATCACATTAAATGCTTATGAAGAAGACGGAGTTCAAAACCACTATTTACATGCAATAAGCAATCTAATAGCAATTTTACGAGATATCGACTATTACCTAAGATTAACGACGTTGGTAAAGAGTATGTTCAATATCAATTACCTATTTAATCATAATTTAAACGGTATTGCGTGATTGCAATATTTTCTTTCGAAATCAATCATGCAAGAAGTGGTTTCGAGTAGCTCTGGTGGGAGGCACACCATCACCTACTGAATAAGTATTTACCTACTACCTATTAGGAAATATTAGCTATTGGTATTTCGTTAGTACATTGTGATTTTAAATAAGGAAAATAACTACTGTAGAAGTTTTATGTTATTTTCCTGAGTCGTTTCCTATAGTTTGTTTCTTAACTCGAGTTAACTAACATTTAACTCAAGTTAGGATTTATTTTTAAAAGAGTAACCGTGGAGTTTCTTGCCGGCTCTTCTCCATAGGAAGCGACAATTTGGAACCGTGCACCTAGCTTCTGACGTTTCATAAGTGCCCTTGCAGGTTTATGTGAAATAAAATACATATTTTGATTTGATTAGATTTTGATGGGCGTTCTTCAATTACCAATCTCGTTAAGTAGTATTTTATCATATTGTCTATCATTGGATTTCAAGTTATAGCCATTTATATTTTACCTATTTTTCTTCTTATGTTTTATCTCTGGTACCATTCTGGTGTGGTCATCATTTTTCGCTATAGTAGGTATACCAATTTTTTTTATTTTACTTATCATGTTTTGCAATTGTTCATAAAGAGAACAAGCGATCTTACGTTAGAATATAGGCATTATATAAAAGAGGTCATCTGCAAACTACACTGTTGATACCTTATAGATGTCGCAAATCGTATCTATTATGCAAAAAGCGACGCTGCCTAGGACTGAAGATAGCAACACAGTGCGAAAATCTGCTTTCCCTAAAGGTTGCAGAGGTCAAACGGCAGACACAGACATATCCAAGAAAATTAGAAACACGATGTTAAATTAAAACTTAGATTCATTACCAACATAGGTTCAACCGACACAAACACAGACAAGACTTCAAAATTGTTGGTACAGTAGGTACTAACTATGACTTACCTCGGATGCAAAATGGGAGGTTTTTGCGTTAGAGGTACGAGTATACTAAAGGATCACAGCACTTTTATTTGGCAAATCCAACTAACGTAGTGAAATAAAACTCTAGTAGGTACTTATACAAAATAATAGTACATTATGGTACTAGTGTATAACGTTGGTGATTACCACTGAGGCGCCATTGAGGACGGTAATCATCAATATACACGTGTATCATACGACGTTTTTCAACACACTTGTGAAGAAAATAATACTAAAAAATCATTTTGTCCTTGGAGTTTTTAGGTAGTAAACTTTCCATAACGTTAAGAGCTTCACATCTTATATCGGGCGGTGTTACAACATAAATAATTTTCTTCATAACTAGTACTTGTAGTCATTTTAATGAATAAATAACTATAATTTCAACAGTGAAAACGAGTTGAGATGTTTTTTTGCCAATGGCGGGAAAAAGTAATCAGTATTCCAATGTGCGCGCATCTGACAGTGGCGATCGGCCTTATACTAAGGCCGCATTCCGAATTAGAAAAATAAGTCTGTGAGCGTTCACATCGATATTTTACGTTCCGAGTTAGATATCACGATTCTGACAGCTAAGAACCATCATTTTTGTCATCAATACGGAACGCTCGTGATCGCGATATAAGTGTTCACTCAACGTTAAAACATATATTCACCATATTAAACTTGTATACCCACACCACACATTTTTTCTTCTTAGATAGTAGCACTATTTCAAATATATCTAAATTAACTAAAGATTCGATGTGACTTAAAAAAAAAGCAGCAAAACTGTAATTTTTGACAAGATGGCGCATGTCAGACGATTCGCGGGACGTCGTGTGTGAGCGCGGGCAAATCGATATTATTGTAACTCGGAACGTGGCATAAAAGAATGACATTTCTTTTTTTTTTGCTTTTCGCGGATAGGGCTTTAGCCACGTACAAAATGGGGAATTCAAAGTTTTCTTTATTACAGAAAAAAACAAAAGTTATATTTGAGTGAAAGTTTTATTTATTAAAAACGTACAAGTTGAAATTATCTATTTAATTACGAAATTGCAAGCAATTGGTATATTAATTTATTTGTACTATTGAGCACGACCTTTTTTGTATCGAAACTTTTTAAGAACAAAGCAACTCAACCAATAAAAAAAAAAGCTATAACTCACTAGTGAATAATAGTAATGAAAAAGTCACAGTTCGATAATAGGTGTCATTATGTGCCTAATTGCGGTGAAATTAGAGCCATTTTATGAGCAAGTGTGTTGAAAAAATAATTTAAATCGTTTATGGACCCATAACCAAGCAAGCGATAATGAAGTTAGAGAATATTTCAATAGTAAAGCTGCAACTTATTGACCTAACTCATTTTCTTATAGAAATTAAGGAAAGGAAGTTTTCTATACACTTGTCTCTGAAGTCTCCCCTGCAGGCTTAGCACGAGCACCGATTTGTCGACGGAAGAATAGACATGACTATTAAATAAATGATAATGTACAATAGGATAAGTTAGCTATGTTTTTCTATTCATTATCACAGTTATGCGTTCTAAACGAATCATAATTTTGTAGATAATCGTATATACTTTGTGGCCGTCGAGTCGAAAGTTTTGTTGTCAGTGTGATTTTGACAGTTTGAGAAGATATATTCTTCTGAAATAGTCTACATTTCTAGGGACCTAGAGAAATATCGTTAGAAACGAAAGACTAAATGACACATTGTAGAAGGATATCTACAGTGCGATAACAAAAATATAGGAACGAAATGTCATTTTGTATTGAAAAAGCACTGTCTATTCTTCGTAGAAATACGAAGCGTCATGCTAAGCCCGCTGGTACAATAATCACGCTATCACACGAACGACACATAAGTACAACATATAAACAGCTATTTGTGGCCACCAAACAAATCACCATCATTTGTCACACACGGCTGTCGGTGAGCGAATTTCTCTACGATTATATCATTGTACAAGTGGCCATGTACTGTAATACCGTGATCTATGGTTGTAAGAAGACAATAAATAGTAATAGGAGCAACTACATGAGGCAATGGTGGCCCAGTGGTAACGGCCGTGAGTTGCAGGTCGTAGGTTCAAAGCTAGACAGACACTTTTCTTTGTGAAACTTATTTCATTATCACTGCTCTCAAAACGGTGAAGGAAAACGTCGTGAGGAAACCGGCATGTCTTAGAACCAAAAATTTGAAGACATGTGACATCTACCAACCTGCACTAGGCTCGCGTGGTGGATTACGGCCCACTCCATTTCACTGAGAGGAGGCCTGTGTCCCAGCAGTGGAAACATTATAGACTGATTATGAAGTGCAATTACTGCTTCTGGAAAATATAATTGAACACGTATCTGAGCGAATGATTTAAGAGTATTAAGAGCGATAACTGGCTAGATTATCTTTGAGTCAGTGTCACTGGTCCAGGGAGACCCACCACCTAACTAAACGAATAGATAGATGACTCATTTAATTAACACTTAAGATTACATTAAACCACTGCTAGTAAAGATCTCAATATATATATACACTTCTCAAGACAAAAAAAAAATTAGTTTAATGATGTACATGAAAATAAAAATAAAAAGACATCCATCATGTTTATAAATAATTTTACAGTTGCACTGTTTACGGTAGAAGCGTCCGAAATGTCGAAAACGTGGAAAATAAAATGGAAATTTGAAAAAACTGAGATTATATTGGTGAACGTAGAGTTACAAACTGGACTCCTCATACGATTTTTCAGAAGAAAGCAAAAGCAGTGGCACTTGCTACTGACGAATGTTGAAATGAAAACATAGTTCTCAAACTAGATATATGGGCATTTGCATGCCATCATTGCAAAACGAGTACCAAGTGAAGCGTGAGAATATTCCGTTGCATACCTGCATTTGTAAACCGTTTCTAAAGACAATAAATCAATACTGAAACTATAAATTGATTAGATATTACCTGCTCAATCATTTCAGAAAAAGAATTCGAAAAGGCCTTGTAGACACGCGATCATAGGAAGCCTATTGGTTAATTTCTGAGGCAAACAAAATGAGGAAACTCATAATGTTAATGACAGATGGTAAACAATCTACGCGTGAAAAACGCGTGCCATGTGCTGGGTATCATCATTCACCAACAAGAGGTGCAAATTGATGGATTCATCGATTAGTAAGCATTTAACGTGGTAAACTGGTAAGTGGTGAAATGATTTATTTCACACAGTTTGGGCTTATGACGAAGACGATATTAGCAACGGACCTAAATGCTGACATTTGGTTTAAGTTGATACGATATGATCGACTACCAAAAGGCTAGACCTAAAAATGCAGGGTAACAGGACATCAAAGAACCTACTGTTACCATGGATTCAGTAATTTAGTACCATCATGATTCTGAACACGGGCGGGTTGAAAGTTTTCGTAAGCAATAAAAGAACGAGCTTTACAGTACATTTTTGAGTGCGCAGGTATTGCCAATTTGAACTTGAATTTGGGTCTGTAATCATGGTGCTGAATTCATGGTCACAGTTGCGCGTTGATGTCCGATGCCACACTATATAATCAACATTATTAGCTACAAGTTACTAGCTGAGCATCGTTTAAACGAAAACTTCTGTTACAGATATACCACGCACAAGATATAACTATACAGTCTCTTTGATCACTAAGAATACTTCGCACTTGCATGTTTTCAAGTGCATCATACATAAGTGTGTTTTAAGAGAACATCTGGTTTACTGATAAAATTATTCTCATACAAAAGATTTACAACTTGGCTAACCAGAAATAATGAACATAATGAAGTGTTGAATTTGGTGGGAAAATAAAATGTATATAAATAAAAAGAAAAGTCCTGACTGACTGATTGACTGACTCATCAACGCCCAGCCCAACCCCTTGGACCTAGAAATTTGAAATTTTGCACAGAGGTTCCCTTTATAATGTAGACAAGGAATAAGAAAGGATTTTTCGATTTTAACCTCTAAGGGGATGGAAGTTCGGCGCGGGCGAAGCCGCTAGCAAAAGCTAATTAAAAATACGATGACTATTATAGTACAAATCTAAATCAGCCGTTTTGTCATCATCTAAAAGGTGGGAATCATTTACTAAGTAGAACGATGTTAGGGATTAAACATATAAAGAAAATCAAACAAGAGGCGACACGAGATAAGTTCTCGTACCGCTATCGCGAGGCTGTGGGAAATTGGAAACGTCAGCGAAATGCGTGACTGCACCATTATTGTTTTATCTGGGTAGGTCGCAGTGCCAGAGGTTCTACATCTTTGTCGCAAGATGCATTTAATGAACTTGCCTTCATATATTATTTTCCAATAATAGCACACCGCAAGTGCTGAGTTACAATGACATATTATACTAAAAATACAATATACGAAACGACGGAAAAGACAAATGTGGAGTTAGAATATAACTTTGCATGTTTCAAGGAATACTTTGCGCTTGATACTTCAAAGATATGATGTCAAGTGACGACCAGAAAAGCTCGATTCGAGAACTCTGCGTGAAAGAAATCAGACAACAGCCAGATTCTTACGCATGGCTTGGTTAGTTAACTGAAATTACACACAAGTTGCATATTAATGGGAACAGAGCGTTATGGTAAGCAGTGCATCTGGTTTGGAATCTCGCAATACTTGAAAACTTGAGGGTTATAATTTATAGGCAATTTGCAAACTTTGAGCGCCTTATGATGCGCAGAGAGGCTTGTTTAATTGCCACGTAACAGATTCGACCTGACATTAATGAGAGTCACTTAAGAACTGGTATAGCTGATGATTTAATGTTTTTACACCTATAATGTGAACGTGTTCTTGTCGACGCCGTTAAACAGACTATTGTTGAGTGCAATTAATCTTTTTTCTTCAGTTTCCTTTGCATTTCGATCTGTTTGATTTCCCGAGAGAGACCCCGTTGTAATTTTATAGCAACTGTTGATTATGTATGGCACTCGCGTTGTTTCTCATATATTAATTAGCAAGCCATGTGCAAAGAAATGCCGTGTTTATGTAAAGACAACATGCAATTATGCATAATGAGGTGGAAAATGTTATGTACTTCCATTCAGTCTATCTAAAATGGCTCAGACTTATGGTCTCTTATTAATATATAGTTACGTCTTTCTGCTCTTAGCTAACAGTAACAAACTTAAAACTAAATCCTTCGTCCAAACGAAGTGGTTATGACAATGACACTTCCCCCCCGAGTGGGTTCCCGCATTGTCGTTGCGGGGGGGCTCAGTAACCGTGGATTCCTGCCACGGTGAAGCCAAGAGGAACCCAAAGGTGGGGCCTCTCGTCAGGGCTTTTGCCTTCAAGCCATTGACGTAGCGGGCGAAAAGTAGGTTGCGGTGAGGTGCACCGCAACTGAGGTTGGCCGCGATGTCGAATGGGAGGCATCGCGGCTGAGGGTTACGGGCTCCGGTAGACGAGGAGTGCCGGTGCTTCTGAGCAGCGCTCTTCCCTTCCGTGGCCTGGACGGGGCCGCCACCGTTTGATGGCGGACGCGGTGGGGCCGCAGGGGAAGAGAAGTGTCGGTATAGCGTCAGCCGCTCTCCCTACCCCCTGTGGCCGAAAAGTGGTAGACGGGACGGCGCGTTGTGTTCCACACGCGCGCCGTCAAAGATGTCAGCAACCACTGGTGGGGTCCGCAAGGGCCGATGCCTGCCAGGGGTGCGGGTTTGTTCGAAAGAGATATCACAGCCCCTGGCATACGGGCTACTGAGGGAACACGGGTGGGTTTTAGTCAGTAAAAGTCTGACACGCCCTCCTGCTCTACTCAGCAGGAGAAGTCATTTGATGATTTCCCACCCAAAAAAAAAAAAACAATGACACTTGTGACCGTCCCATTAATTCAAGTTCTTTTTGGGAGGCAATTATATAATTATAATGCAATACTTGTTAATTCTATAGTTAGTACTGTCGCATTATTTTAGCGGCTTGTGCGAGAATAAGATGTGTGTGGTTCTATCTACGTAATAAAATTCCTAAATTCGCCGACAGACAACGCACCTGGGCGATCAAAAGCTGATAATGCTGCACAAGAGTTCCTTGAAATGTTGAAAAGAGTATGCTTAGATGGGTTGGTCATGTTGAGAGGAATGAAAGGCGACTAACAAAAGGTATTTACAAAGCAGATGTGTGTGGAAATGCCGGGAGGGGACACCCTAGGAGGACATATTGGTGATGCTCTTCAGGTCAGGTGCGTTGTATTCGCAACCGGTGTGTGTAAGAACAGATGTATGAACGTTAACAACGCGAAGGAGTATGTAAAGATCGCAGCATCGATCGATCGTTGATCGTGGCGTTCTGCAGTGTCTGCCTACTCCCATGAAGTGTGAGTATGTGGTTCCATAAACATATACCGCAGTTTGAGCAATAAGGAAATTATCTTCCTATGCGAACATTTTGAAGGGATTTTTTTTGGGGGTGGGAAATCATCTACCTACTACTTCCTTAAACTACCTTATCCCGCTCTTTACTGACTAAAGCCCACCCGTGTTCCCTCAGTTGCCTTTGCGCCAAGGGCCGAGTATCTCTTTCGAACAACCTGCACCCCTGCCAGATCCCTCAAGGGGTTAAATAGGAGATAGAAGTTCATCATGTTTGCCGATGGCGATGAGAAATCCTATCGGACACATCGCTTGTAACTACAAAAATTAATAGCCAAGCTCACATGGCCAATCAACGTCACTAAATGTAGGTGTATAAAGTAACGTGTAGTTTACTTAAACAGTTAACAGACGGCAGGCACGAACCGTCGTATATCACAGGTTTCCCTTGTCAACATGGTGGCAACATATGCGCAACACAAACTTGCATTAAAAAAAAAAACATTCTTATCCTTACGTCTGGAAATAATGATGAGAACCGGAACCGAACTTTTCAAATCAAAAATAAACTCATCACTCTGAAGAGATTTATCGTGATATTGGCAAGTATCTAGCGTGGAAAGTTATTGACCTACGTAGTGCGGTGACACCTTTGTATTAACTCCGTGGGTGACACGTTTGTTATCATTTGAATTTAAGAAACGTGTGAAACCGAAAATTTGGTATCAATTCTTAGAGTACCTATTTTATTTTGAGCCGAGTTCATGTACCTGTAGTGATTCTATACCAGCTGTTTATCTTTAGTGTTTAAGGATAGTAATAGGGTTTCTGTTACACCCTGCATATCAAGGTACCCATCCGTGCCTCGGAATGCACTTTATGCCGTTTCCATTTGTAGATCTTTGACAGTCATAACGGGTACCTAGTCAAAAGCCCGAAAGTCTGCAAACCAGTCTTACCCAGTAGATAACTGGGTTGCCGGGTTGTTGATGTCAGTTAGACAGTCGGTCCATGTAAAATTCTGGTATTCAGCTGCATCTGGTTTGCAGGAAAAACTTGAACAGGGGCAAAAGCATCCTTTTCTGGAAAACCTAAAAAAGCCATGTCTTACTTATCGCCGAGAATTATTGACGGTAGTAGCCTCTGAATTAGGAGAATTAGTGAGTCCTCTTACACCCCGTGAAAGGGTTTACATGTCCCAACTATACGTAGGTACAGCGTCCAGGCGTTCTTTATGACTCAAATTAACAGCGCCTGATCCAGTGGTTAAAGGTAGAACTAACGAGAGTACCTATAGCGATAGCAGCGACAAAAATATGGAACTGTTTGCTTATGGCGCCATCTCTCGGTCGCGTGGAGTTTGCATTACGGGAACCTGAAGTTTGTACGCTTCCTGACCCTACTCCTAGATGTCTATCCCAATTTTTTTTGGTCTCATAATTATGAAGATGAAGGAATCAAACAGTTCTAGAGCGTTTAGAGCTAAACTTAAAGCTCAGTTGAAATCAAACACTGTTGACTTCATTCAATGCCTTCCAATGGAATAAAAGGTTGGACGATTCAAATTAATCCACGACAAATCAAAGACAGATCTCGGTTAGTAGAGAGATGAACATAATTGATTGTTTACTACCCGACGTTTTTTTTAATTTCATGTAAGAGGCCATCCATAAAATACGTCACACGTTAACGGGAGGTTCCGTGTGGTGCCGGACGTAAAGAATAGCACCATACCATCCCATTTTTCCCATGGATGTCGTAAAAGGGACTTACTATTGGGGGTCCAGTAGTGGACTTCATTCGGCTGATGATAATTACGGGGAGGGAAGGGATGAGGATGTGAAGGATAGGGATGTCACTGTCACCACCACAAATATCCAAGTCCTTATCACAGGTGGACATACTGTGGGTCCAAAAATAATTAAATTCGTACCTATTTAATTATTATGGATGGCCCGCAATCATGCATAAAAGAAGCGCATAAAGTTTTTCATTTATTGCTGCCGTCATCTTGAACTGCGCGGTCAGCGGCCTGGAACGTGCAGCAATTTGCACCAGCATGCTTATTAACACATAAATCAACCGGCCACTCTTATTTGTTTTAATAAAATTGCATCGTTATTTACACGTAATTTGTGTACATTATGTACACAAATTATGTGTAAATAATGATGCAATTTCATTTAAAACTTTAATTAGGTTTCGCAATTAGATTGATGGTACTTAAATGTGAACGCACACTAATGTCCGCGCCGAAAGAATCGACGATAGTCCGAATTTTTCCGGCGATTCGTCCTATATTCGGCACGGATAGGTGTGTATATCATAGGATTATATACAAGTAATACCCAAATTCGATTATTTCGGCTCTTAAGCGTATTTCTGTGCTGATATGTTGCACCTATTATGATGTAGCATGGTCCCTATATCTAGCTCTTTATTTATTTATTTTTCTTTAATGGGAAGGTAACCAAAAATTGTTTACACTGATGAAGATTTTTTTTTTACTAATAATCAAAATTATTGTAACAATAATTACAAACAACACTGCACAAAACTCGGAACTAGATGACTCTGAATGTATTTGTGTAACCACCATAATTATATCACGTTTATTTTTGGAAATGTAAGCCCAAGGGAATGTTGCAGAACGAAAGATCTTTAAACAAATTCAAGGGAATCCTTTTAACTTATAATTCATCATCATCTTTAAAACAACACGTACACACAGCTACACATCAAGCTATACATTTCCAGTTTACGCTGATCTCGCACTGTACGGAAATCCTATACAATGCTAGATCAGCTTATACTGGAAATGTATAGCTTGAGGTGTGGCCGTGTGTACATTAAAACCAGTGTACGACTAAACGACAACTGACACTACGCCGACAGACTGAAAACCGACAAGAGTTTACTTCGACGGGACTCTTCGCCGACAAGCACTTCGCCGACAGGCCTCTTCGCGGACAGGCCTCTTCGCGGACAGGGCTCATCATGTAGGTAATAGGTTAGGCTAGGTTAGAATTGCAAACACCCGCGCGCGAGCCGAGTGAGCGCTACTTCCATGTTAGTGGCAGTTACTTGACTATTTAGTAATAGCGCAAGGATGAGCCCTGTCGCTGAAAAGTCTTGTCGGCGAAGTATCCTGTCAAAGTTAAGTCTTGTCGGTGTTCAGTCTGTCGGCGTAGTATCTGGCAGCGTTTAGTCGTACACTCCAATAAAACAATCGATTCAAATATGAATGAAAATTATTTATTTAGTACATTTGTATGGTAAAAGTTTTAACAATGTTTCCTATTAAATTCGATGTTGCATGATGCACTGCTTGTAGGTACCCCGAAGTTTTGAAATCTAACCTCTTTTGAAGGAATATAAAGTGTATATCGCTAACAGGAACGTGGCATAGAACACAGTGAGAGTAGAATAGTAGTAGTAGGTCATTATAACTCAAGCACACCTGCTATAAAGTTAATATTTCTTCTTGTTCATTTGTAATTATCTGATTGAAGACCGGGAACAGTCACCTCATATATAGTGGCTATTGAAACAACGCTGGGATCATCATCCTTAATACTTCTTTAAATCAATAAAAAAATCAATTTGGTTTTCTTCCAGTTTTAGGACAAGGTTTACGGTACTGTCTTAAAGCAAGGTTAAAATCATAGAAGCTCGTGTGGTGGAAGGAGAAGTATTCAGGATTCTTATAGTGGCAGTCTTTACCAGCACCGAGGCCGAGGATCTGAAAGTAACAACACTATATCACGCTTTGTTTTCCCGAAGGTTTAGGCAGAGGTTTTCATTTGCGCATTTCACCAGTTTAAATTAATTCCCATGTAATAGGGGACCATAACCACCAACGGGAAACATATCCAGACTCCCTGCTGCTATCAAGAAATTCTAGATAGAAAGCTAGTTCAGTTTGATAGTCTGTAACACACCGTTAAATATAACCAATAAATTCTGATACAAACTGTGGCTGTAGGTTGGCTTTAAGTGCTTAGTGGTCAGAGCGTCCATAACCAAGAGCCAATAGGAAGAGTTTCCTGTTCATTACTGACGCTCTGACGTTAAATGTACAGGAGGGAAACTGGTGCCGACGACATTGGTATGGTCGGTGAAGATGGACCTGAGATCCAAAGCAAATTGTAGAAATGGCAATTGAAGCTGGAGAATGTTGGCTCGAAAATCAGCAGAAACAAAATCTTATTCTCTAGATGGCGCGGTAACTGTGTAACACACTAACAGCAGAATGATCTACAATACTTAACTTACGTAAGTTTTCATCATGAGAAAAGTCAAAAATATTTTTTTAGAATTTTCACATCGTTAGCAAACTTACGGACACAGATACGGCAGCAGTCTGCTATATCCTCATCGTTTGAGCCGTACGACGCCCACTGCTGGACATTGGCCTCCCCCAAAAGAGGGGTTTTGCCATAATCGCCACGCTTGGCAAGCAGGTTTGCGATCGCAGTATGGTGGTAAAATGCATAGAGAACGCTGCTGCCCATTCTCTAGTAAGTCCCTTAGTCGCCTACTACGACACCCGTGGGAAGAAATGGGATGGTGTTATTCTTTTACGTCCGGCACCAACGGGTCCGGTCTACTATATATACTAATAGAATTATAAGGAACTAAAATAACTTATTACAGGTAAAGTATTTTTGTGACTTGGAAGTAATAACAATAATATTTGGAACCTACTACTGACTCGATTCAGAAAATTCTATCACTTATGGGAAGCTGCAATATTGCCACGTATTAGGATATACTCGTATATTAGGTAGGTATACTAAAACAAGAAAATTCTTGCGTCCTTCCACATGAGTTTTCATAAATACGATGTCATTGATGGTTAAAACCTCTACATTTCCAAATACTAGGTTCCGTCTGACCTTTAACCACAGCTCGAAGAGTGTGAAATAATATAACCTGAAAAGTGCGTTAAATTATGAAATACCAAAGGAATTGATTACTTCTCCGCTAGTGTTCCTGAAGACCCCGGAGGGTATACTTTTCAAAGTCTCAAAACCTGGATTCGTCGGAGTGTTTGGTGATAGGTTGTGACACAACTTGCGAAGCTGAAAAAAGACAGTTAAATATCAACTAATTATAAGTGTATTGTAAATTTACAAAACCCCCGATCACCACATTATACCGTACCCACCATGTAATTTTCATACATTTTTTTATTAACATTACATACACTGCTGCTAAGCAAAAATAGCTACGCGGGTCGATCGATCAGGTTAAGCTACGCTTGCCACGGTTGGTCCGTGGATGGGTGACCATCTTTACATACCAAGATGAGCCTCGGAAAGCACGTTAAGCCGTTGGTCCCGGCTGTCATTTGTGGATCTTTGACAGTGGTTACGGGTCGTCAGAAGCCCGAAAGTCTGACAACCAGTCTTACCAAGGGGTATCGTATTACCCAGTAACTGGGTTGTGGAGGTCAGATAGGCAGTCGCTCCATGTAAAATACTGGTATTCAGCCGCATCCGGTTAGACTGGAAGCCGACCATAACATAGTTGGGAAAAGGCTAGGCAGATGATGATGATGATGTTTTCCTTCACCGTTTGAGAGCTGTGGTGATGAAATAATTTACTTTACTTTATTAATGCGCCTGGCTGGGTTCGAACGCACGACCTACAACTCGTAAGTCATGGTCGTTACCACTGGGCCACCACTGCTCTTTATTAATCAGTAATTTTATAAAGTTATCAACAAAAATCGCGAGATATTTCACTTTTGTGTCTCAGTTGGACTGCATATCAATCTACTTCTCTCAAAAAGTATACTTACATCATACATAGTCGGAGCACCAGGCTCTTTAGCACTACTATAACTGCGTGATCCTAACTTATTGGAAATGGGAGAAGGCAAGCTTAATTTTTTTTTGGTTAGTGAAGGAATGGTGGTGCGGACTGTTTTGGAGAATGATGCCATTGCTCTGTTGTAAGTTTACATGAGTTTAATTTTTTTGGAAGAGTGCGAAATCGCGAAAATTATTTCTTGGTTACAACATTTTCTTGTTTTTATTAGGTAACTGTTGCATTTGTGAGAATATAAAATCTTATCAAATCAAGAAGACATCTTGCAGGGATTCCAGGGCTCCAAACCCACACTCCAGAGGACTTGACAGAACACAAAGTTTTCCGAGTTTTCAGGAATTTTCTCGAGAGAGTTGTCACTGACTTGTCAGTGTAATGCATGGAATTAGTAAGTACTAAGCACCCAATAAAGCGAGGGCAAAAATATAAAGCTGGCTTTCCAAGGGGTGTGATATTGCGTACGAACGCGGGCCAGCCCGCACCGACGACGACGCACCATCGTCCGTGCTGGCGCAGACACGTCCGTCGCAGTGCGTCCTATCCCCGACGAGTCGGGAACTTCAGACGCGCGGTGCAATCTCGTGCGAGGTGGAACGGGTTATTCCCTGTGTAGCCCGATCCGCGACGCTCCTGTCCCGGAGGACCCCGAATAAAATAAATATGAGTACAGTTCTGTTTTCTAATGTTTTTCGACTTGTACGGTCGACATAAAAAGTGCTTAAATGTATGTGTTTGAAATATATACCTAAGCCGAAAGTAGTTTATTAGTAATTTTGTACAATGTCGACTAGAGGTAATCACAGTTTAAATAAAATGTATCAACAATATAAAATAAATCAACTCACACTTAACAAACATCTCGGAACCAGGTCCCCCTAAAAGGCGCGAGCGCAATTACGAATACTAATTCGAAAAACAGATTGGAGGAAAGTACCTATTACATGCTGGGCATTGACAAAATAAAAATTCGTATGTGGTCCTGCAGTAGATAATAAAAGAAAATGTGGCGGTGCAGTGAAATTGGACAATGTGGGTCACTTTGTAAACATTCATTGTAATCATGTACAGACGCCAGAACATCAAACTACCCCAAACTGTCAAATTTTCCCAATTCAACATGAACCTTATGTATTTGTAATAAATTTTGACATCTATCAAAGATATTTGACAGATTGCAGTAGCTTGATGTGCTGGCGTCTGTACCACAATGTGTACCATAGTACCATATTTGAAAAAAATTAGTGCGTGTCACAGTTAGCCAAAAAGTGAAGAAGTAGGCATTTAAAACCCGTGATTGCTCTAGGAGCCTCTATACAGGGTAAGTTTTTATCCAGTGCGCAAACTGTAACCATGAATTCAGCATATCTTTCTAGACCCCCTACCGCAGAAATTTTTCGTCGGTTATGAAAATAAAAATCTGCTGTTTCATAGGAAAGTACAATACCTACGCGGTCAAAATGTATGGAACAGGTGTTTTTTTTTGTACAACCGGAGAAAAATTTCTGCGCTAGGGGGTCTAGAATGATATGCTGAATTCATCGGAGCTGGCATTTTCGTTGTGAACAGACGTGTCGATCATTTACTAAAATTAATAAACAATAACTTGCTGAATCGTGACCTAGTTTTACCAAATAGCCGGTAGTGAAGCAAACTGTGTCGTACGTAATTATAATATGTTAGGTATGTGTAAAGCGTATCTGTGAAAATGTGTATAAGTTATTAACCAGTAAATAACTTGTATTTCAATGGCAACCAGCCCCTTCAGCCGCGGTGGCAGATGTGCTCGGAGCCCACCTCCTACACCCGTGCCCGTACCAGCACCTGCACCTGCACCCGAGCCCGCACCCACACCTCGCCCTCAACCGCCCAGCCAAAGAGACGATGACGCGTTGGAAGTAATAGCAACATCGGAAATCCAGAACTGGATGTCGTCTATTGAGCAGTGCCTGACTGAAGTGTGCTCTATTACATCAGATGGGAAATTAAACATGGAGCAAAAACTACGGATTAGTGCCCTATGCCGAAAAGTTAGTCACGGAACATCGCAGATGGCCGTCCAGTACCAGTCTCTTAAACTGAGAGCCGTCCGGGCCCACTCCACCGTCCAAACACTCGAAGACCAAATTGATCTATCGCAGCAACTGAAAGACCTGAAGCTGAAAATCGGAGCTTCAAACAAACCAGTTACGGGAACTTCCTTTGCTGACATGGTTAAAAAAGGTGACAACAATTATATACAGCCGATAAATTTAAGCTCAGTGGCCATATATCCTAACGACAAACTGAAGTCAAGTGAGGAAACAAAAACACTAGTCCAAAAAATTATACGCCCTGAACAAATGAAACTACAGATAAGAGGACTACGTAAAACGAAAAATGGCGGTGTGATTATCAGCACGGAAACAAAGGACGACATTGAGAAGGTGAAAAAATCTATGAAGTTGTCAAATTCAGGCCTTACAGTAGACGAGCCCCCAAAAAGGAAGCCCAGAGTAGTTGTTATCGGAGTCCCCTCATCCATGCAAGAGAATGAAGTTTTTACTTGTTTGTTCCACCAGAATCTAGCTGAAAACCTTCAAGATTGCAGCCTCGAGACCTTTTTGA
The DNA here is from genome assembly GCA_949987655.1 of Polymixis flavicincta. NCBI lineage: Eukaryota > Metazoa > Arthropoda > Insecta > Lepidoptera > Noctuidae > Polymixis > Polymixis flavicincta. The sequence goes on from OX465173.1 coordinate 16,791,278, forward strand.
CCTCCATTAAGTTAAGCCATAAGTCAGGTAAGAAGGACGCTGAAACCTGTAATTATATCATTGAAGTTTCTGCAGACATACGTAAAGCCCTAATTTCTAAAGACAGAGTGTTTGTAAATTGGTCATCATGCCCTGTGAGAGACTTTACTCTAGTCACTCGCTGTTATAAGTGCCAGCAGTATGGACATGCGGCCAAATCATGTCGGGAGACCACCAATACCTGTGGTCATTGTGGTGATCAGGGTCACTCAATTAAAGATTGCACAAAGAAGGCTGAGGAACCAAAATGCGCTACTTGCTTGAAATTCAAAAAGCCGAGCAATCACAAGACAAGTGCTGTTGACTGTCCAGCGAAAATAATGGCTGAAAAGAGGTACATAAATTCTATTAATTATGGAGGCGCCTAAGAGCGCCGTTAATTACGTATTTTTGGCCCTTGTTATTGTTTTTATTACTTATAATTATGATGAATAACTTAATTGATGATATAGATAATTTCTCTGTTTCTGAATCCCATGCTTGTGACGTTGAACACTGTAAAAAATATCTCTCCTCCTACACTAGTCCACTAACCATACTAACTCAAAACATTCGCAGCATTTTTAAGAATTTTGATAATTTAAGCATTTTTTTACAACGTCTAGACATAAACTGTGACGTTATTGTTTTGACAGAATGTTGGCTATCCAAACAATATAACATACCACTAATTCCAGGATATAATATGTACAAAACTAGCATAAACCACAATCAGAACGATGGGGTGATAGTTTACGCTAAAAATCATCTAAATGTGTCTATCGAGGAGCCGAATATGCACGACTGTAGCAGATTGTTAGTAAAAATTGGATCAGAATTCGCAATACTTGCCCTTTATCGTCCTCCCTCTTTTAGAAATATAAACAATTTTACTGACTCTCTAAACGACACGTTGCAGAACCTGTCATCTTTCAAAAATACTATATTAATTGGAGATATTAACATCAATATTCTTCCAGAAAATGCTGACGCATCCGCTGAGGAATATCTCAACCTATGCGCCTTCCATGCTTTGCTTCCAACTCACACGCTTCCTACACATAAAAGTGGTTCCTGCTTGGACCATATAATGCTCAAATCGAATTTTCCTGCACTAACCCTTGTAATTAATTCAACAATTACCGACCACAGTGCTAACCTACTTATTTTAAATTGTAAATTACCTAAAGTAGTCACTCGCACAATTTCTAGTTTAAACGTACATAAACTTGAAGAAGACTTACGCAATATCGACTTCGACCCAGTCTACGATTCCGCTGATCCGCAGTTTTGTATATTGTACCTAATAAAAAAAGTGCAACATGCAATTCACAAGAACACTATTGAATCTCGACTAAAAAACAAAAACTACAACATAAAACCATGGATCACGACAGGACTAATTCGCTGCATGAAAAATAGAGATAAACTGCATATGAAAGCGAAATCTAATCCAGATAATTTAATTTTGCAACTGTCGTATAAACGATATCGTAACTTTTGTAATGATCTCCTTAGAAAAGTAAAAAGTAACTACGATAAAATTGCACTTGAAAAGGCTGGTACAAATAGCAAAAAAATCTGGAATTATATTAAAAATGTAACGTATATCACAAAACAAAATCAATCATCCTCAAGCTTATTACAATCACACTCATCACAGTTAACGTCTGCGAACATTGCAAATAATTTCTTTGTGAATGTTGGAAAATGTTTGGCTGAAAAAGTTCAGGGCCACTCACAACATCTAACAAGTACTCCATTATCGTGTAGCACTATATTATCATCCTTTGTGTTGCTCGACACTGACGAGTCTGAGGTAGAAACGATAATTATGAGTTTGAAAGACGACTGTGCAGTTGGCTGGGATAACATCTCAAATAAAATTGTTAAAAAGTTAAGGCACATTTTGGTACCACCATTAACATATATTTTCCAAAAATGTTTATCTACGGGTCTTTTTCCCGAATGCCTAAAAAAAGCTGTTGTTGTCCCAGTTTATAAGTCGGGCAGCAAAGATCAAGTAACAAATTATAGACCGATTTCCTTACTGCCGTCAATGTCTAAAATATTAGAAAAAATTATAAATAAAAGGCTTCATAAATACTTGGAGGATAAATTAATTTTATCGAAGCGGCAGTTTGGATTTAGGCCTAAAATGTCAACAGACGATGCCGTCCACCATCTGACTGACTTTTTAGCAAAAGAACTTGATAATGGTAACCACACAGTCGGAATCTTCTTGGACCTCGCCAAAGCTTTTGACACGGTTTCTATTCCTATTCTGTTGCACAAGCTTGAAGCCATAGGTATCAGAGGCACCCAGCTGAAACTATTTAAGAGCTATCTAGAAGACCGTACCCAATGTGTAAGGATTGGTAATATCGTCAGCGATGATAAAAAGAACACGTCCTACGGCATTCCCCAAGGAAGTATTTTAGGGCCTACGCTATTTTTAATTTACATAAACGATCTTTGTAATCTAAATCTTGATCACGGCCAAATTGTCTCTTATGCTGACGATACTGCCCTTCTATTTTCCGCTGACTCAGAAAACAATGTCTTCAAGTTTGCGCAACAAGGATTCAATGTTGTTAACAAATGGCTTCAAAATAATTCACTGACACTAAATGCAGACAAGACAAATTGCATTAAGTTTTCAATGCGTAAGCAAACTTTAACTGGCACTAGCTCGACATTATATGCTCATTATTGCGCTATTCCTACAGATAACCAATGTGGTTGTCCTAAAATTAAAATGGCAAAAACAACAAAATACCTTGGTATTATAATGGATGAAACACTTTCGTTCAAACAACATATAGAAGCTTTAAATAGTAGAATTCGCAAGTTGATATTTGTTTTTAAGAAAATACGCTATATTGCTGATCCAAAAATTGTTAGACAAGTCTACTTTGCTCTATGTCAATCGATATTAACTTACGGTATTACCACGTGGGGTGGTGCGGGTAAAACACTATTACTAACCACCGAAAGAGCTCAGAGGGCTATTCTCAAAGTGTCTACTTCCCGCCCTTTCCTTTTTCCTACTAACCTACTATACAAATCTTGTGAAGTTTTAACAGTTCGACAACTTTTTATAGTGGGCATTGTGTTAAAACAACACACAGCTCTACCTTACAGTACAGAATATACTAATAAAAGACGTAAAGATATCGTCTGTCCACAAAATATAACTAAACATGCTTTTATATCCAAATTTTACCTGTACCTCGGTCCTCTCCTCTATAATAGACTAAACTCGAAAGCAAACATTTATTCCCTGAACTACACAACATGTAAGAGAACTCTCAATGATGCACTCCAAAGCATGTCTTACGAAGAAACAGAGAATTTACTAACTGTGGTAAAGTAATTTTAAGTGAATATTTACGTTAAGTATTTGTAAAATTTAGAAACTAAGCTACTCTTCGTTTATAAAAGTATTTCTGTATTTTCAACTTGTGATTATTTATTAAATTTGTAACACTATTTTAGCTCTTTTTGCCTGAAATACAGGATTACCTAGTTCAGGCACGTAATTCTTAGAAATAATATTTATTACATTTAAGCAAAACTGTACATATTTTTAAGCCTTTTATTTTTTGAATAAATATATTATTATTATTATTATTTATTATTATTATTATGGTTACAATTTGCGCACTGGATAAAAACTTTTCCTGTATTGTATTCTCTGATTATAATATTATTTACCTTAACCAAGCAAGACTTCATAATTCTTTCCTGATCCTTAAACAAATTAAAATCGTTTTTTATTTTTCTTATAAGTAGTAGTACTAGTACCTACCTTTATAATCAAATGTATTTAGTAAAAAGCTGTTATTTTGAAATTACAGACACTTCAATTTTATTTATTTTACCAAGTAATAGAATTTTCTTTAACATATCATCTGCTGACGGTATTTTCTAGCTAAACTGACATTTAATTGAGTTTATCAGGACAAAACAAAATCGGGGTCCACCGGGACGGGTCCTCGGGGATCGGGGTACTCAGGGAATAACCCGATCGAGCGAGGTCGTCCGTACAAACGCAGACGAGCATCTTTTTATTAACAATCTTAAGATGATTGCTAAAGAGTTCCATAAGAGCCGCAGCTGCAGCGATACGTTCTCTTTCATTGCAAAAAGACAAAATGGCTTCGAATCTCAAGACCCAGACAGACTGACACAAATCGTTAGAAGAGCCCTGTGTGCGGCTGTCCGTGGCCGTCGGCCGTACGTAATAATCCAAAGAATCACACACCGAAAAAACTCAAAATTGTTGTCTTTATGTTTATAACTTGTTTTGGCCGCGGCTTCGCCCGCGTGGATGTCGAAAATTAACCCACAGGAACGTGCTACCGAGGCAAAGAGCCTACCTTTGTACCCTTATAACACCAGCTATCTCTCGTCAAAATCAGTCTAACAGTTTCGGAGATTACCTGGACAGACACACAAACAGAATTGGTTTTTTTTTCTGTTTAATATGCATTTAGGAAAAAGCTGTTATTTTGAAATTACAGACACTACAATTTTATTTATTTGTTTATATAAGGTTCTATAAATAAGGTGGCAGGGACATCGACGCACAACCTGATCATAGTACCACATAATTTTGACGATTTTGAACACATTTTGACCGCGTTGGTATAACACTTTTCTATGAAACAGTTGATATTTTTTTATTAACCGTCGAAAATCGTCTACGCTATAGGTAGGTAACTTTTTTCATTACTCCGTGTTACGTAGTACCTGCCTTGATTTCTAGTTCCGGAATAAAATGACAGCTGCAGTCGACCGTTTTTTACCAACATGATAGCTATGATGTAGTTACAGCTGTAATTTTGCTCCAGCAAATTAGGTACCTATGGAATCATTATGCTGATCCCTGCCAGCCTGCCAGCCTGTGTACATTGACTTGTGTGCGGGCGTTAGGGTGTGTCCAGACCTGGCGAATGCGCCGCTCGCGAGCCGCTTGCGAACTGCATACGTGCATTTCATGTTCGTACGCAGACCCTGCGCCGTCCACGCGCCCCTCGCGCGCATGCTACGCGCCGTACTCAAGCGGCGCAGGAGGTGCGCGCGTGCCGCTCGCGGTGCACCTCCCTCGCCGCTCGCTGCTCGTGCGCTGCACGCGCGCCCCACTCGAGCCTTGCAGGAGTTGCACTTGAGCGGCGCACCAAACGTAGGCTGTAACCGCACGCGAGCAACACGCGCAGTTCGCAAGCGGCTCGCGAGTGACGCATTCGGCAGGTCTGCACACACCCTTATTTGTTGGTATTATCCCGCCCACGTGGCCAGCCCCTAGCTACGGCCCTGGTCATTAGAAACGGTTCGAGGACTTTGATCGCCAGCGACTATGCTTTCGACGTCGACGTCGAAATCGCTGCGAGTCGCTGTGTGTGTACCTAGCATTTTACTATGCATCCATGAATTAAAAACAAATAAGTAGAAATGAAAAACGAGATACAATTAAACAACATTTAATGCTTGCGGATTATTTTGCACTTTTTCTTAAGCTTTCAGGAGATCGGTGAGTATAAGATAAAACGCGTTCAGCATAGCTTCATCACCAACATTGGTAAGCCTGCTGCTGGGCCGCCGCTCGTCATCGCACCTCCATCTCTCGACGCAGAACAACAACCTGCACAACATTCAGGCGTCAACAGTTTCATTATTTCGCGAGGTCGCGTACCCTGCGACTGCACGTTGCGTCCAACAGGTCCTCTCGTGCCACTGGAGCCACCACCGCCTGTCAGCGGGTTGCGTCCTGGTTGGATGCCGGCGTGAGCCTCGAAACAGTCCGCTTTACACGGAAGGTCCCATACGCAGGGTGGTGGTGGCTGCCAGTGCACACACCCTATTCTAGTACACGGTTCTTCCTTAGGAACGGTGGTTTTCGTAGGGTCACGCAGCCGACCGCCAGGTCCAGCAATCTTTATTTCAGTAGATGCCAACTCTTTTGTGTCGAATCTTTTCATTATTTGATTCATAGTATTTTCATCGAAAGCAATTACTGAAGATTGTATATTTTGCATGCCAGACCCGGACCTACAACTGCAAGAGCACGGAAAGGACGCACGACTAGTTGGCGCAGGATTTGGTGCAGTTTTCATTGAAGCCGCTCCTCCAGTGCAGATGCATGCATGAGGTTTCGCGCCGCCACTTACAGAGGCTTGTGTAGGTACAACAGTTTGAAGTTTCGCTCCACCACTACTGGAGGCATGTGTAGGTACAACAAATGTGGTAGGACACTTACAACATTTATTGCCCTTGTCCACGCCAGCATCGGGGACAATACCCTTCAGTTCGCAGACGATAAATCGTTTTCCGCCGGAACCCGAATCTGCCGGTCCGCCAGAGCCACCACCGCCTTGCGCACGAGTGTGAGCTGCCAGCGCAGCCGGGTCGGCGAGACCGCGAGCGCGCGCCAACTGACTGGGCGCGCATAACGGATCGGGCAACACAAGGCACGTGGGCTCGCCCCCGCATCCTGTGCGGCGACAGTCGTGCTGGAGCCCATTTCGCTTGATACAATGACAACTGTAGTACATGATGCCACCACGCAACTCACGACTCTTGGTTCGCTTCAACTGGTTTTCCTTTTCACTTTGTTTATTTTCGCCATCCTCCACCACTCTAGGGCCTCCATCCGTAGGCTTACCTCTCTGTAAAAGAGAAACATTTTGTAGTTAAAATGCTAATAGTGAAGGTAGGGCTGTCCGCCGTGAGTGATTGAATAATTATTTACCAACTAGAGATAAGAGGACCATGCGAAAAGTCGTCCTATCACTACCACTGTGATATAAGGTCGAAGTCGCTGAAGCGTGTGACGTAGGTCTTGCCGGGAGGTGGGCGGCGCACGCACGGCGGACAGCACGGCGGGCACGGCCGCGGGCAGCAGCAGCCTGCCCGGCACAGGTACCGAATAGAGCCCTGCTGGAAGAACTGGCAATCTTGCAGTCCATTGCGCTTGAACGCAGACCGCGGTAGACACTGTAGCTGAACATTGATATTGCCATTAGATTTTATATCACAATTTATTTCATACTATTCAAGTTCAGTGAGTCTTAACTTACCGGGGGACCACAGTCTTCATATTTGTAGCAAACCATAGGACCACACGGAGAACACCTAAAAGAGATTTAAGCGTTTGTAATAACAGCCTACAGTGTAGCAATAGTTTATGCTACACTATTTCTACATTTTAGGCTTCCCGATTAAGATCTTTTCATATCCAGAACATACTTACATCTTGAAGGGATTAGCTATACGGGTATAGTGTTAATATACGGGGGCTTGATTTGAGACAGCGGGGAGGAGGGATTTTTAATTATTTTTGTAATTTTTTAGGATTTTATTTTAGTTACATGAAAATAGCACAAGAATTTAGAAAATATTTTATTTTATGAAAATTTACAAAATTTTTATTATAAAAAGTACATCTAAACTAGGCGAAGTGAAAATCTCTTGTGTCAATTACTTTTTTTTCTTTTGTGTAGATTCCATTTTTTTTTCCTTCTTCAAATACTATGTTTGTGCCAGGATTGATATATTTTTTCCAATGAGCCATTATTAATTTGAAAGAAGACTTTTTAGATGATGAGTTGATGACTAAGGCCAAAACACATACACACGATACGACGTCATATCGTGTGTAGGTATGTGTTCTAGCCCTTAGGTACATGCCCAAGTAGTAGAAAATACATTATTTTATTATTATTTTGTGCGATGGTGATGGTCCAGGATCGTTAAAATAAACCAGAAGCAGACTCAGGGCAGTAGCTGATTTATGCTCGCTATTTCGCCTCAAGATCCTCAAGACAGTTTAGGAACTCTTTGTGGCTGGAGCTAACTTTTTTAACTGCATTAAGCTGCATATTAACTGCATTGTCGAGTGTACAACGTTAAACGTATTTAAAACGAAACGAACCTTTAAATAACATTCATCACATTTGTTTGACTTCAGAAGAAGAATGATAACCGTACGAATGATTTTGTTAACATTGATTTTCGTTAGACGTATGTAGGCAGATAATAGACTATGAACTGTCGTGGCAGCGACACGAAGAAGAAGATAGACCTATTATTATACAGGGCACTGCTTCTGGCTACCAGGGACGTAACTTGCAAATACTACTTAATTCCTCTGCGTGTGGGTTAGCACAATGTGTAATGCAAGAAACTCGCGATGGCTCGCAAACAGGTGCTGGTAGAACGGAACATAGCGGGCTATTCTGGCAGCCAGTCCTGCGACAGTCGTACTGCAGTCCATTTCTTCGGAGGCAGAAACAATCGGTAAAAAGGACACCTCCTCTTAGTTCACGACTTTTACATGCACGCAGAGATTTTCCGGCGTTTAAAGATGCGGTAAACATTCGTTCTTTTCTGTTATCAGAATATTTTCGGTTACGATTGTCACTCTTGTCTCCTCTTAGTTCTGCTGTATCTTTACAATTAACATTCGCTTTAGCATAACTAATAGTTTTGTTGAATCCATTTTTATTGAAGACGTAGAGAATACAATCTTGTTTAGATTTGTTTGTAGGAAACGAACATTTTTCTGTACCTTCAGTTTTTATGTTTTTTGACTTCTCTTGCTTCAAGTAGGAAACATTTTTGTTTCGTTGCTTTGTGTCCGGCTTTCTTAGCTTTATGATTGAGGGTGTATTTTTGCTAGGTGTATTTTTCATTTTAACGCAACATGGAAATACAATGTCGAGTTCTTTAGGATTACCTGGAGGTGGTGGTAAGTCACCAAACTCAAAGCACGATATTTCACCATCGTACTCTATGCATATAACCTTTCCTTTGGCTGGTTTAGCGCAACCATCGTCTTCACAAAAATTAAGCTTCATTTTTCTCGCATATATTTAACAATTATTTTAATTTCACAAAGTCAAACTGCCATGCAAGTTCTTCATGCAACTATACCAAAGCACGGCTTAATTTTTTTCGGTTCAAGTGATTGAGTAGAGCTCTGGACGCCAGTATATTAATATGGTGAGTTACGATATTTTTTTAATATTTTTTCATATATTTTTATACCTATTAAATTAAAACTACCTACTGAAAAATCGATCGACCTCGGCCAACTTGTTTTGACTCATAATACTATGAACTCTTTTATGTTTGAAATATTTTGACGTAGATAGAAAGTGACTGCCAACCACATTTAAAAAAAAATGTCCAAATCATAGTTTTTTTCTCTATTTAAACACCATCCGAGGCATTCTGTAGAAGTACCTTTGTGAGAAAGGATAGTACAATCAAATCGCTCGCGTAAGACACATAAAGTCCCCAAAAAAACTTTCAACCTTTTTAAAATTTACTGAAAAAAAATAGTGACTTTCCACAACTTCGGTCTACTTTCGACCTATTTTAGGCTTTCAAGTACTCTTTAAAACCCTTCCAAAAGGATAAAATGTAAGTAATAATATTATTTCCTTGGAGCAGTGCATTGGGCCGAATGCCCGAAGGCCGACTGACTTGCATTTGCTGCTTACAAGTTTGGGGATCGATCGATGATCTTTATCTCAATGTTTAGATAGTACCGTTTTGAAATTTTGCGATTACGGACTAGATAGTGATAAGCTGAAAGTCACTAAAATGACTAGTTTGTGTAGTGCTTGCCCTTTCGGATGTTTGAACATTCGTTTCTTTTACAGGTGCGGAGGTTGCGGTTGTTGTGGCGGCTGCGGTGGATGCTGCTGCCCTTGCATCACAATCTACACTTGCTGCACGAAGATTTGCTAGTAGCCCAGTTGTGCCACTTCCGCGAAGACAAAGCCATGGTGTCTCCGTCGAAGATAACGCACTACGTCAGATGTTGTGCCTTCGAAATATTCACTCCCGTGCCGTTTTGTGGAAATAAACTACTATAAATAAGCGTACTTGCCTTGTTTTATTTTTCCGTTACCACCAAGGACGGGGACTGCCTCGTTGCACCCTCCTCACGCGACGGGCCAGTCAGTAGCCCTCCTCACGCGACGGGCCAGTAGCCCTCACACACACACACACACACTACGGGCCAGTAGCCCCCTCCTCGGGCCAGTAGGGCCAGTAGCCCTCCTCCTCACACTACGGGCCAGTAGCCCTCCTTCTCACACTTCGGACCAGTAGCCCGCCTCACACACACACACTACGGGCCAGTAGCCCCCTCCTCACACACTATGGGCCAGTAGCCCCCTCCTCACACACTATGGGCCAGTAGCCCTCCTCCTAACACTTCGGACCAGTAGCCCTCCTCACACACTACGGGCCAGTAGCCCTCCTCACACACACACACTACGGGCCAGTAGCCCCCTCCTCGGGCCAGTAGGGCCAGTAGCCCTCCTCCTCACTACGGGCCAGTAGCCCTCCTCCTCACACTTCGGACCAGTAGCCCTCCTCACACACTACGGGCCAGTAGCCCTCCTCCTCACACACTACGGGCCAGTAGCCCTCCTCCTCGCACACTATGGGCCAGTAGCCCTCCTCACACTTCGGACCAGTAGCCCTCCTCACACACTACGGGCCAGTAGCCCTCCTCCTCACACACTATGGGCCAGTAGCCCTCCTTCTCACACACTATGGGCCAGTAGCCCTTCCCCGCACACTACGGGCCAGTAGCCCTCCTCACACACTACGGGCCAGTAGCCCTCCTCACCCACTACGGGCCAGTAGCCCTCCTCACCCACTATGGGCCAGTAGCCCTCCTCCTCAGACACTATGGGCCAGTAGCCCTCCTCCTCACATACTATGGGCCAGTAGCCCTCCTCCTCACACTACGGGCCAGTAGCCCTCCTCCTCACACTACGGGCCAGTAGCCCTCCTCACACACTATGGGCCAGTAGCCCTCCTCCTCACACACTACGGGCCAGTAGCCCTCCTCCTCACACTATGGGCCAGTAGCCCTCCTCCTCACACACTACGGGCCAGTAGCCCTCCTCCTCACACTATGGGCCAGTAGCCCTCCTCCTCACACTTCGGACCAGTAGCCCTCCTCACACACTACGGGCCAGTAGCCCTCCTCCTCACACACTATGGGCCAGTAGCCCTCCTCCTCACACACTATGGGCCAGTAGCCCTTCCCCGCACACTACGGGCCAGTAGCCCTCCTCACACACTACGGGCCAGTAGCCCTCCTCACCCACTACGGGCCAGTAGCCCTCCTCACACACTATGGGCCAGTAGCCCTCCTCCTCACACACTATGGGCCAGTAGCCCTCCTCCTCACATACTATGGGCCAGTAGCCCTCCTCCTCACACCACTATCCAGTAGCCCTCCTCCTCACACCACTATCCAGTAGCCCTCCTCACACACTACGGGCCAGTAGCCCTCCTCACACACTATGGGCCAGTAGCCCTCCTCCTCACACACTACGGGCCAGTAGCCCTCCTCCTCACACTATGGGCCAGTAGCCCGCCTCCTCCACTATGGGCCAGTAGCCCACCTCCTCACACTATGGACCAGTAGCCCTCCTCCACTATGGGCCAGTAGCCCTCCTCCTCACACACTATGGGCCAGTAGCCCTCCTCCTCACACTACGGGCCAGTAGCCCTCCACACTACGGGCCAGTGTAGCCCTCCCCTCCTCACACTACACACTTAGCCCTCCTCACACTACAGGCCAGTAGCCCCCCCTCACACAGGGCCAGACTGGCCAGGACGGGCCCATCCTCACACTACAGGGCCAGTAGCCCCACTACGGGCAAGTAGCCCTCAGTACGGGCCCTCCTACACGGCCCAGTAACGACGGGCCCACGACGGGGCAGTTGACAGCGTCCCTCGCGCAGTTTGAGGACCTGTCTATCACAAACTAGGCAAGGGCAGCGTCCCCTCCCACAGGCACTCACTGGCTTGCAGGGCTCTCAGACTGGCACTCGTTTCCAAAAGACAGTCTAGCCCTCTTGCATACAGTTAGCATCATTATTTAGGCCATAAAATGTGCGTGGGAAATAAAATGAGCAAATAAAATTGACGAAACTTTTATTTAACGCGACATGATTACAGCACAATGTGTCACAGCACTGGTGGACGCTACTAGATACGGTACTCCTGCTATGCTGCGAGTAGACGTCATATCGCAACATTTCCGGAGGACTCGTTGCATGCGGCCCTTGCGATGTCTTCAACACAATCAACAAATCTTCGTGCAGCAGCTGTGTATTGTTATCTTGGGACAACAGCAGCCGCCGCCGCAACCGCCACAGCACCCGCCGCAGCAGCCACCGCAGCAGCCACCGCAGCCGCCGCATCCGCCACAGCAACCTCCGCAGCAGCCACCGCCGCAACATCCACCGCCGCAACAGCCGCCGCAGCCGCCGCATCCACCACAACCGCCACACCTGTAAAAATGATAAGTACCTTTAAATATAATATTGACTTCCGTCAGTTGAAAGTAAACTGGCCTAGGAAGACGTTCTGCAGCAAATTTGGGCATTTTCTCCCAAAGCCGTGTCCAGTCTTTAGAGATTATAGGCACTTGTAAAAATTACACATTACTACCTGTATTTTATTGTCTCTAAATGACTACACAGCCGAGGGAGAAAATCTGAAGAAAAATATACAAATTCTGATTATCCACCTCGTCTGGGGTTTTTTTTTTTTTTGGGTGGGAAATCATCAAATAACTTCTCCCGCTCTGGGTGGAGCAGGAGGGCGTGTCAGACTTTTACTGACTAAAACCCACCCGTGTGCCTTCAGTAGCCCGTATGCCAGGGGCTGTGGTATCTCTTTCAAACGAACCCGCACCCCTGACAGGCATCGGCCCTTGCAGGCCCCATCATTTTTGTGCTGACATCTCTTTGAGGCGCGCGTGGAACACAACGCGCCGTCGACTTGGGCTTGGTCCTTACCGGACAGCGAGCTACCCATTACTCGCCGTCCGCAAGCCCATGCCTACGGTGGCCGGAAATCGGCCTGGGATTCCCGACGCCCAGGGCGTCTCCGTATCCTGCGGCGGCTGGGGTCGCGAGGGCGCATATGCTGCCTCTCCCTCACGTGCGCCGCCTCCCTCTTTGCGAGCATCACTGCTTCGCTGAAGGAGGTGACGGCTCCCCATGCCCTCTCGCTCCGTACCATGGCCTGGACCAGGGCCGGACGCGAGAGATCGCCGCCACCGATCGCCTCCACGAGGACACGGCGGTGCTCCGCCCAAGCAGGGCAGACCGCCACCGTGTGCTCCACCCGTGTCCTCAGGGCGATCTTCGCAGTGGAAACACCCGGGCGTTTCCTCCCGCCCTATCCGAAACAGGAACCTCCCGAAACAACCGTGTCCGGTGAGGACCTGCGTCAGGCGGAAGGTGAGGACGCCATGCCGCCTCTCAAACCACTCCTCAAAGAGGGGACTTACCGCCGCAATCGTGGCGTGCCCAACCTCCTCGTCTGGGGTGGATAGATTAACACGATTTCCGATATATCCTAGGGTGGCCTACCTGTATTTTATTGGTATCTTGGGCCTGTTTCTATCATATTTCTCTATAAATGACTACAGCCGAGGGAGAAAATCGGAAAAAAAAATAAACCTGGGGTGGACAGATGAACACGATTTCGGATACGTCCTAGGGTGGCTGTTTTAGGGTTGCCAGACAGAATAATCCCAATTTTACAGGGACCACGCGAAAACACGTTTCATAGCGAGTAATGACCAAAGCGGGCTTTACACCCATACAGTCATTCCCATATGCGTTAACCATGAGTTGAATGTCGTCTAAGCTGTGCAGAGTGCAGAGTCCTCACGACAAAAGCGCGAGGGCGAGCATTCATCTGAAACGTTTAATAATGATACCAACTTACATTTTAATGAGTAGTTTGAAATGCCTATTGCAAATAAAATTAGTATCAAAGCTTCACCGACGGTGACAATATTTTCCAACAGATAGAGCGGAAGTTTTACTTGTTTTTATATTCCTAAAAATATTTTTCAATGTTTTTCTTAAAAGATACTGTTTTTATACTTTACGCGTATTTTCTACTTTTTTTCTTAATTTTTAAATTGTTGTGTACGACACGGTGGATTTGTAAAAACTGATTTAATTTTGACGCAGTCGTTTCGATGTCGTTTATAATTTCAGTTTTAGAACACTAGAGATTTAAATAATAATTTAAAAAATACTTCGATACGTGTTTCCAGCCATTGTTAAAAAAATTAAGCCTATTCCACACAATCGGTGGTACAATTTGATTAATAAAGCCGGCTACTCACACACCTGCCGCAGGGGCAATATTGGAATTGGATCCTTAAGCCGGCTACTCACACACCTGCTGCAGGGGCAATATTGGAATTGGACCCTTAATTGCCTCCTTAATTGTGATGTGTATAGGCATGCAGGGGCAATTTTTAGATTGGGCGCAAGACCTTCCTAGCTCCCTAGGTTGTATCTACCGCCCTGCTAGGTTGCTGCATGTGTAGTACGATTGGGGCAATTCCAGTCAGTTCATTGGCGACCACCGACTGGAGTGCATGTGTCACAATGGACAATAAAGAGCGTGAAGTTTGGACACGGGTAATGGACGTGTACAAAGAACGGACCCACATGTGGGATAAAAAAAACCAACAATATTTTAACAGAGACATGCGAAATCAAACTTTCCAATTAATGTTCGAAATATATCGCGAACACGCAAACGATATCAACAACAAATTTCAATTGTTGCCCTGCCCACTGCCACTTAAGTTTGGCAATTCTTCGGGCTATGTCGGTTACACTTGGTTCTCCTGCGGATCTCTTCATTCCCGATTCGATCAAGCAGGGAAACTCCAAGCATAGCCCTTTCCATAGTCCTTTGGGTGACTTTAAGCCTTCTTATGAGGCCCATTGTGAGCGACCACGTTTCGGTTCCATATGTCATCACTGGCAACACGCACTGGTCAAAGACTTTCGTCTTGAGACACTGCGGTATGTGGGACGAGAAGATATTGCGAAGCTTCCCGAACGCTGCCCAGCCGAGTCGGAATCGACGATTGACCTCTTTCTCGAAGTTGGACCTACCTAACTGGACAGTTTGTCCTAGGTAAACGTTAAAAACTTATCAAATTGGAATAGGTAGAAAAATTTACAATTCGCTTGGAACACGAAGCTTTAATTTGTATATTGTTTATAATATAAATATTGGTTATGGTACAGCAGACTTCTTCAGAAAACGCCTTGCCGGTTTTGTGGTATATTTATCCTCTTCGCGAAAATGCAACGAACATGCAAGCATCTGAATGAAGCCGCACTTGAACGGAACTTACTCGTAGTACTGATGTGTGGTGACTTCTCTAGTACGTTAGTACATATTACCACATTGTATTAACTACAAAATTTATATGTGGTCACGTGGTGGCTAGAAGAGAAGTTACAGAATTGATGAGGGGCGCACAGTATATCGTCGCATCGACGCAATGTTGTGTTTGCGATGTGGTCGGCTACTAGTGCGCGGTCTCCCTGGTGGGTGCGTGGTGACTGTGACGCGGCCTTGATGTGGTCGGTTGATTTTGACGGTCAAATGTGGTCCATGTGAATAAAACTATTAATTTTCATAAAAATTAGCGCTGGTCCACATGTTATCGTTGTGGTTTGGTGTAGATGTGGTGTGTGTGATCGAGCCCTAAACTACTCGTTAAGGCTTCTTCAAATAGGCTCTAAGGCTACGTCCGCACAGCCAGGCGGCTTGCTTGGCGCCTAGAGTTTAGTGGCTTGCATTCTGGCTACTTGCTAGGATACATGGTGGCCGCACTGAAGGTGGATTGCGTGGTGGGTCGCTAGATGTCTTGTTCATTCGCTTTTTGGCACGTTGATGAGATGTCACTTTCAAAAATAGCTCTAAAACTGCTACTAACAGAAAATTCATCTTTAAAATATAACATTTCACGGCTTTATCGATCATATTGGATTCATGACATAAATAAGTCGCAGTCAAGTCATGGGGAGTTTAATGTTCTGTCTAAAAATATGTTCCTTAAACCAACTGCATTTTTATGGAGTTTATGAGCCGGATTCCACAGAGGTTCTTTTAAAAAAACTGATGCAATTAATATTTCATCCATTTTTTTCTCCTAAAATGCCTCGCGCCTCGCGACTAAAAACCAACACGTTTGTTTACTTGGATACATGCTAAGCGACTAGCTAGGCGCCAAGCGCGCAGTGCGGCCGGTCGCGAACATTCAAGAACGTTCGTTAAACTAAGTAACTCGCTAGGTGACTGGCTAGACCACAGACATATAAACAGTAGCAGACCAAACATTAATCCATAGTCGATGGACTTGATTCTTTATCCTTTTTTTGCTAAGCGACAAGTCGTAAGTAGTATCTCGTTCTGTCACCTGTTGTCACACTGACTCACCTAAAGACAAAATTTGACGCGTAGCTCGTCTATCCCACGCCGCCATATTGATAAGCAACATTACGTTCTATGGTGTTTCTATGTTTCAACCGCGATATATTACTTGAAATATTACTTTTTTGGGACTTAATACACAAAATTAAATGGTGAAGTGCTGTGCGTACCAGTGTTACAGTGCTAGCTACCACAAAACACCTGGATTGACCTTTTATCGGTAAGTTTTTGTATTTTGTTGTGTAGTCAGGGACGGATTTGGCGACAAAGACGATTTTTTTTTTTGTATGTTTAATATTTACCTACCATTGAATTATCAAACAGAGCCTCAGTTTACTCTACAATATTTCATTTTTGTTGGTGATGTAGGTAGTTTGAAAATACTGCAGAGTGCAGATTATCACTGTAAATGTACACACGGCTACACATCAAGCTAAACATTTCCAGTTTAAGCTGATCTTCCATTGTATAGGATTTCCGTACAGTGCGAGATCAGCATAAACTGGAAATGTATAGCTTGATGTGTAGCCGTGCGTACATGCTATTTTAATAAATTATAGAATCACTCTGGCCCGGCGCGTTCCGCATGTGGTACGTTACAATAGAAAATCAATTGTGTCTCATTAGCCGGTTATGTTACCCTGTCTGTGTGATGGATAACTTGAACGATGGTGGAGATAAATAGGTATAGGCTACTCACATAACTTTGACATTTCATTCTGCGGGTAATAACTGAACGTACTGATATTTTTTTCAGGTTTCCAAAGCAGGGATTGAATAACCGAAATAATTATGGTTAAAACGGTAAGCGGTATGACGTCATACCTTTAAATTTAGATACCTTAAAATAAAGGTACCTGCATAATTTCGATATTGTTATATTGCGGTATCATTACTTTTTCAAGTATCTAAATTATAAAATAAAGGTTTTTGTACCCTGCCGCACGCGCCGAGGCGCCACGCGTCGTGTCGGCCGCAAACTGATATTCGTGCCTCGGCAACCAGACAAAGCAAGTTGCTTTGCCATTTTGCCATCATTCATGTTTCCGCGTCTACCTCGTTTGTCAACTTATTATTCTTGGGGAGTTTGTTGCGCCACTTCTTCTTCCCAGCTAAAGCACTAGGAAGTGTCGAAGGGTGGGCGTTTTTGGGGGACTGTCTTATGTAATTTTGACGTTCGAAAAGTGCTGACTCTCAGCCTAGTTTGAATAAATGAATTTTGATTTTGATTTTGATTTTGAATCACAAGTGTGCTTAGTTGAAACTTTACTACTACATTGTCGCCAAGATGGATAAAAGTAAGTACATTGTTCATTATGCATGTCTTAACGATATTATACAGACCTATAACTTTTATTACTTTATACTTTTTTTAGAGTGAGGTCCTAAAGTAGAAAAACACCTGGAGAAATAAAAACATCGACCTGAATGTTTCCACTGCATGGCTATCCAACGAGAAGAAAAGGATCAAAGAAATGACATGTTTAACTTACTTATAAAGCAATAGATTAAAAATATAAAAACTTGTTTATGAGCCCGTGTGTACTCAAGAATATTAATTAGGTAGTATTCCTACAATCCTTGGAAGGGAAGCACTCTAAAGATGTTCCTTTAACTGATTCTGAAGAGCTAGGTTAAGAATAGATACCCACATGTTAAACATAATATTACGTTTTTAATTAAATGGTTGACTGATAATTAATAACAATACAAATATAATAAAGATGTTTTATTTTCTCCGAACATGATATACAGTTACATAGAAAGTTCAAATTGCATGAAAGTCTCATAACGTTAGTAGTAGCAAAGTCCTAGACACAATAGGTACACATAAATAAGCTTTAGGCTTCCTGAGTTTTACTTCTTCACGATTTTTTTTTTTTAAGTTTTCGAAACGGCTTATTCCCAAAGTGCTCCATTCTTTTGTTCTAAAAAGATAAGAATCTCATACACACATTCATTCCCAAGTTACTCCATGGTTTTTTTAAATATTCATTATTTTGTTCCCATTCTGCTCCATAGGTATCTGGAATTATTCTCAAAGCAATCCACCGATTATTCGTTACCAATTCTCAAACTGCTCCATCTACGTAATCACCTACAAACTACATACTTGATTACAGTCAGTCACAAAAATCTTAAAAGAAAGATTAATGTATCGCATTTTGTTATAACGTCAATGCAAATGCATATTTAAAATTGAATACAGCTTAGATATTCAGCTATTGAGCTGTGGGTTTTTAGTGCATCGTCTGAAGACTGCAGATATCACATTCACTCATAAACACTGACCTACGGCACTGGAACACAACTATTGCATAAATACATTACATAATTTGGCCATTTTGTAATTTCTTACATCAATTTTGTGACGCACACGCAATTTTGTCTATGGATGACGCTTCGAAATGTTGCCACTTCATAAAGGGTAAAATGTTTATTGAGGATGATATTCTCGTAGCATGTTTGTCTATTTCCTTTTTATTTTACATTTTGTTTTGATTATTTTTGTATTCCTGTTTAGTTCCATCACATTTACATTTAATTATATTATTTTATCTATAAGTTCGCTGTACCAGTACAGTGTCCTAATTATTGTTTGATGCACCGGGAGACGTCTTTACGTCAAAGCCGGCTGTCGCTGAAAACCAGCGCTGGGGCTCTGTCTCGCATAGGGTCGCAGCAAAATGCTGAGCGATAGCCGTTTTGCGTGGATGTGACGCATGTTCCCTTCAACTTTTTCTTATTCTTGTACTCACCTGTTTCTTTTTGCGTCATGTTTACCGTAAATAAACGTTTTTTCTTTCTTTCTTTCTTTATTTGACGCCTCTTCTCCATTATCTGCAGAGTAGGATCAGTGAGTTTCTTTTTGCCATTAGTACGACGGGTCTTGAAGACCTTAGACCCGACCATATGGACAGTTTTCGCGAACCTATCGTCCACGGAGTTCCCTAGGCACCCGAAACTATTGTGGAGTTCGAGCTGAAAGCTCTCGGGGTTTTGGATTTGGATCGGTGCTGGACGGAGCGTAGACTTCATCAACCGAAATCTTTCCAGCTTTTTGTTGATACTACTCTTACCATGCGGTGATCGCTTCCGGTTTTCACCGCGTTGATCACAGATACATGTTGCTTGCGAGAATATTTGCTTCTTCGTCGACATAGTGAAGTCAATCTCGTTTTTAGTTGAACCATCAGGGCTCTGCCAGGACCACTTTTTGTGCTCACGTTTTCTAAAGAAGGGGTTCATCATAAAGATGCCTTCCTTTTCCATAAAACTGGATAGTAAGTGACCGCGGTGGTTCCGACGTCCAACTCCAAATTGCCCCACTCTCAGCCCATCATCGTCCCATTTGCCCAGTTTCGCGTTGAAGTCCCGCATGACAACGGTGAAATGAGTTTTAGAGCCATGCATAGCTTTGGATATATCCTCATACATGGTCTCCACCACATCTTCGGGGTGTGACGAAACTGGGGCGTAGACCTGTATGACCTTCAGCGAATATATACGCCACCCTGGCCGATACACTCTCGATCTCATCATCTCATGCCGTGTCCTCGTGGAGGCGATCGGCGGCGGCGATCTCTCGCGTCCGGCCCTGGTCCAGGCCATGGTACGGAGCGAGAGGGCATGGGGAGCCGTCACCTCCTTCAGCGAAGCAGTGATGCTCGCGAAGAGGGAGGCGGCGCACGTGAGGGAGAGGCAGCATATGCGCCCTCGCGACCCCAGCCGCCGCAGGATACGGAGACGCCCTGGGCGTCGGGAATCCCAGGCCGATTTCCGGCCACCATAGGCATGGGCTTGCGGACGGCGAGTAATGGGTAGCTCGCTGTCCGGTAAGGACCAAGCCCAAGTCGACGGCGCGTTGTGTTCCACGCGCGCCTCAAAGAGATGTCAGCACAAAAAGTGATGGGACCCGCAAGGGTCGATGCCTGCCAGGGGTGCGGGTTTGTTCGAAAGAGACACCACAGCCCCTGGCTTAAGGGCTACTGAAGGAACACGGGTGGGTTTTAGTCAGTAAAAGTCCGACACGCCCTCCTGCTCCACCCAGAGCGGGAGAAGTTATTTGATGATTTCCCACCCAAAAAAAAAAAACCCCTGTTCCAAAGGATGAAAGTTTACGGAATACATGGATAAAAAACATGAAACTCCAGGATTGGCAACTAGTGTACTTTGTTCGAAGCATTTTGAGAAACACTTGATTAATCTCAGTGCCTTTCGAACAACATTACGTCCTGGAGCAATTCCTACTCTGTTTAATGAACTGTTTAAGCACCGGCTGCTGCAGGTGCGGAAAACCGCAAGCAGCGCAAATATTCCAATCTTATTGGAACCTATATGTTCAAGCTGTTTGGGGTTGAAACTCTAGGGCCATGGGGTCCGAGTGCCCACTTCGTTTTCCGAGACATTCCCAAGCAGTTGGTTGACTCTTCACGTGACCAAAGGTCTGGCCTATTTTTCGGCCAAAGAATCAGCACTGCCATTCAACGTGGCAATTTTGACAGCCTTTTGGGCACTTATCCTATTAACAACGATGCGGACGTATTATTTGATGCCTTATGATTATTTTCTTTTTATTACTAGTACATAATTATTATTATTTTAAAACCAGTAGTTTTTAAATTATGAAAACAAAGTTTAAAAAAGTAAAAAATAAATATGTAAATATGAATTAAATTCATTCTTTTATTTCAAAATTCCTGATATATTCATAAACTAGCTTTCAGGCATACCAACACCTTAACTCTAGGTCCTACCGAGCTGGGCATGCGGGTTAATGCCTACAGAGACAGTTCTTGTATCCAATACTGATGCCCGTCAACGGTCTGTGTATATATACCGTTAAAAAGAGGTGAGAGGACTGCCGCCCATCGTCCTCTTAAAATACTACCTTAGTCTCCTTTTACAATAACCACGGGAATAGATGGGGGGTTCTATTCGTTAAGACTTTATTGATAAGAAATCTACACTTCATATACTCAGAGAATATCGATTTTCACGGATTGTCAGTAAGATTATCAGTCGTTTCAATATCGTTAGATAATACCGGCAACCGGCCCTAGTCCGGCCCTGTATTGACAACACTCCCTATGCGTCCCATCCCTCGTAATGCCTACGCAATTTTGAGCGATATGTTTGGTCTGCTACTGTTTATATGTTTGTGGGCTAGACCCTAGGCGCCAAGCAAGCCGCCTGCCTGTGCGGACGTAGCCTTAGAATAGGCGCGACGCGAGACTTGTGGAACAATTTCCATGAAGTTTTCATAGAAATAGAGAAGCCAGTACTGGTAGATACTTACTTCTTTTTTTAAATAAAAAAATTGCATGACATCTTTCAAAAAATTGTCACAAAATAAATAAATTCGATGTGAAAATACGAAAATAACAATAAGAAAATTCAGAAAATTTAAGTAAATATTTTTTATTAAAATTGTATATAATATAAGTGTTTAAATATCAAGCAAAACAATGTGCAGCCCAATTCAATGCCTACCGAGTTACAAGGAGCCTCCAACTTATATTCCCTGCATCCCTATCAGTGTAAGTTACAAAATTATGTACTTTTACATTACTTCGGGTAGCGCACGATTCTGCACACAGCAGCCACTTCTTGTGCCGCAACTCTATGCTGGGGCCACACTACGGTCAACGTCAATGCCCAAGATCGCGATAAACAACGCTGTAAAGATTCCGATGATTAAAGCGATAAATTCAGTTGCCACACTTGAACGGTCAACGTCAATGCCCACCGAGTTATCGCCTAACGTCAAATGGCAATGTGAATGCCATTGTAAAATTATCGCGAAAAATCGTGGCTAGTGTTACTGTTAACGTCCAACATCGCGATATAATCAATGGCATTTCTCGTTGGTTTGGCCTCGGCATCAAAAATGATGTCGCAGAGTTACAAAGTTGTGCCGCGACGGGTCGCGCGACTGATCGCATGTGAAAAGCTCAATTTAAAGGTAGAGGTATATCAAGTACATGATGGATTTGGTAGCCCAGACACAGTCTTTATTGTGATAGTTGATAATCTAGCTTTTTCGCGATCATCAAGACAGATATGGATCACTATTTACTATTTGCGCCTGGACGAAACAAATATTTTCATTTTAGAATATATTTACTAGTTTGTATGATTGTGTACCCAGAGACATTGGAGATCGGGTCAGTGGGGTCGTCTTAGGGGCGGAGTTATCGCATAAAGCTGGCCACCCTTTGATTTTTTAAGGGCTTAGCCACATACCAACGACTCGATGTCATGCCATTCTGCAAAGTTCGTGTCGTCGGCCGTGGTAGCTATTTAGCTACCACGACCATACGCCATACGGCAGACAAACCGGACATCGCTTGGTAGCGATACTGTTATCGCTATTAAGCTATGTCCGGTGTGTCTGTTTTATCGACAAAATTCACAAGCACTTGTTGACAACCCTAGTTTTTAGTCGACGGTAGGTTTTACCTACAAAAAACAAACCTTTTAACCATTTATATTTGAACGGCTCTCTCCCCTAGTCAGTCTTTTTATCTATCCTTCCGGATGCCCTACAAAAAACCAAATTTTACGCAAACCGTATCTAGTATGATCTATCCCAATGTTATACATACATCTAGGAGTACCCCATAGACTTACAATTCAACAAAAGCATCCTACTCCTGTGATTTCATCGTGAGGACCTGGACCGTTAGGTACTAAATGTCTTTAATCACCGTCTTGAGCTAGTGATCAATGCTCGTGTCTTCTGAGAGGACATAAGCCCTTTCTTCGAAGAGACCCCCTTCCTCGTTCCTTGCGGTGCCGGACGTAAAAGAATAGCACCATCTCATTTCTTCCCGTGGGTGTCGTAGAAGGCCACTAAGGCACTTACTAGAGAATGGGCAGCAGCGTTCTCTATTTATTTTACCACCAAACTGCGATTGCCAACCTCCCTTTTGGTGGAGGCCTATGTCCAGCAGTGGATATCTTTCGGCTGAAATGATGATGATGATGGTGATTCTTCCCCCAGGGTCCAGCATGTCTGCCATGTGGTATGGACAACTGGACGGTTCGCCGGCCCCTCATAGTGCACGACAGCACCTTCGACTACAGACCCACTAGTTGGCCGGGTATGGTGCTCAACAACCAGGACAAGAAAGTGCGGTATCAACTCATCAATTACGAACGGCCGGTATGTATACAGTACACCTTCATCATCGGCTTAGCCTTTTTCCCAACTATGTTGGGGTCGGCTTCCAGTCTAACCGGATGATCCGTAACGACGTCAAATATCCACGAATAATAGTCGGGACCGACGGCTCTCTTTCTGAGGCACGGAGGGGTCTCGGTATGTAAAGATGGTCACCCATCCATGGACCAACCGTGGCAAGCGTAGCTTAACCTGATCGATCCATCCGAGCGGCTGTTATTACTTAGCCACAAGCCCCTCCCTCTACAGTAGAACGTAAAGACACAAATATGTAAAGAAGTAAAATTAAAAGACTAGGCGGTGGAACGCCTTTGCGTGTGGATTTTGATCAGGCGTTCAAATTTGCTGAAACCGACTTTGTCTTTGTGTAATGTCTGTTTCTTCTTTCATCATTTATTTATTTATTCATTTAATTGCGTTCTACAAGGTAAAAACAAAGATGTTAATACAAGGCTTATAGCTAAGAGCCATTGTAGACCCTGATAAGGCACAGCAAAAGGTATTGGTATGATCTATTACTTACTTAACTGTCAACAATCTATATGGAAACGTCATATTTGTCTACTCTTCCGACGACAAAACGATTGTCTACGGTTCTCGTACTAAGCCTGCAAGAGAAGATTTTTGTGAAAGAAAAAGATATTGAATATAAACATTAGAATACCATATTAACTTTTCAATATTATACCAATGCGAATTCAATATTCATAGTTAAGACAGGACATCGTCTGTCGGATCAGCTAGTGTAAAGATAAAAATAGATATTGCGTGCTTTACATCGACTGTAAGCCCTCTCTCACACGCTCCGTCTGCCGGACCGACGCGGGCGTCGTAAATGGATGACTCGTTGTAATCCTGAGCTGAGACATGAATTTCACAAGTGTTTTTACTTCTTGCGTTTTCTTCTTGCATTAACTTCACGACAGTCTGATTCGACGCTACTAGACTTACGGATCCGTGCACGGCCGTAGCTAGGGGGGGGCAGTGTGGGGCAATGCCCTACCTTGAAATCACAATGCCCTACCTTAAAAAATACCAAAAACTAAGACAAATTATTATAATTAAATAAACTGATTCATAATTTAATTTTTACTTCCGCCCTACCTGTAACCAATGCTGCCCTACCTCAAATTCGACTCTAGCTACAGCCCTGGATCCGTGGCTAAAGGGTGGTTAAGCCAATTAACTCTTCTTTTGCGAGCTTACCATGCCAATGTCCATCCATTCGGCGAATCCGTATGGCGTATGGATGGGGTCTTGGCTACTATGTGCCTGATCGCGTACCCCGGCTATCCGGCTGCCGGAACGCGTGAAAAGGAGCACAAACGCTGGATATACCTAGCTTTAAATATTCCACACGGTTAATGTATGTTAGTTATTTTATACGCACCTGAGCACGCAAAGAAAATATTGTAATCAATTATCCAGTCCTGTTTGTTTGGCCCCTACCTCATTCATCACTCTTCATGGTCAGAGAATACAGTAGTATTATGTCTGGCAACGCTTTCCTGAATGGAAATTCTTTTGTTATAAATATATTTTTCTTAATTTCAGGTTAAACCACACTATCCGACGTGCGCTCCCTCTTACAACAATTGTTGCTGTAGATAAATCCAGGTACTTTTTCACATAGAAATGATCTTTCATCACTACACAGTCAAAAAAAGCTTTAACTAGCTTTTGCCCGCGACTTCGTCTGCGTAGAAGTCGAAAATAGTTATAATAGGATCTTTAATTGGTTTTTTAAGTTATTAATTTTGTTTTAAAACATTTTAATTATTATTTTAAAATGTAAGCGCTTTCTAGCTGACACAACTATGTTAGGTGTGCTCCTACCGAGTTATGACAACCTGGTACTTCGAAGGCATAATGCGTTTAAAAAGCTAACTAAAAAAATGTATTTACCTATCTGTATCACTTTTTGTACTAATTTGTAAAAAAAAAATCTGTTCAAATCTATTTTTTATTTTTTTATTTTTCTTAAGTACAAACCTTGTCCTGACAATAAGGAACACATTAAAAAAATAATCATATAGTTTGGTGCAGTCGTTCGGAAGATAAGCGCGTACGTACATTTCGGCGATTCATTTTTATATATATAAAATTAAAAAATTAAAAAACCCCCGACCCAAACAAAAACTCAAAAAAGTAAAAAATAATAATAGGTACCTATGAAATTGCCGTTTTGTATGAAAAAATTTAAACGAATTTTTTTCATGAATTTTTGGGGTAGGTTGTGTGTGTGTAGGGTATTGTACTACTTACAATTATATTATACGTACACGACACAATCAAACAATACTAGTAATACAGAAGGAGTAAAAGACAGAGGATACAAATAAGCCACCACACGATAACACTTTTTTATCTCTCCAGTCAAAGTGACACAGAACGAATATATTCAAAAGTCTTGACTGTGAGGTCGGACGGTGTAGGTCTGTATCCCACACCACCCTCCTCCAGAGACCGTCAAGGGCGATACAATTCTGGAAACCTGACATGACGACCAGAGCGACTGATATACTCTTTGCTACTGCTGGGCGGTGTGCCTTCTCCTGGGTCAGCTTGGTGTGCTAAAATATAAGCTGGTTTAAGGCGGTCAATTGAAACCGTGACCTCTCTGCCCTTAAACAGTATTCTGAAGACTTTGTCTCCCCTTTGCAGAACTTTGTGAGGACCTGTGTACGCTGGTTGTAGCGAGCCACGTAATGCGTCTTCACGAAGAAACACGTGATCAGTGGTCTGCAGATCCTTAAATACGAAAATGCTGGTTTTAGCGTGACGGGATGCTGGAGTTGGTTGCAGGTTTTGTGCGAACTTGCGAATACGCGCTGCGAAGTCTGTGACGTCGGTCGTCCCTTTGTTACTCGGAGCGAAAAATTCACCTGGGAGCCTTAGCGGTTCGCCGTATACAAGTTCGGCTGAAGACGCTTGGACATCCTTTTTGACTGCGCTCCGTATACCAAGCAATACCCACGGCAAGGACTCCGTCCATTTGTCATTTGCATGGCACGTAATGGACGCCTTGAGTTGCCGGTGAAATCGCTCCACCATGCCATTACATGCCGGATGGTATGCTGTTGTCCGCTTATGCTGAAAACCAGCCAATTTGGACAATTGTTCGAACAGAGCCGACTCGAACTGCCGACCCCTGTCCGTGACTATCTCCGCGGGACAGCCAAACCGGGCAATCCATCCGGATAGCAGTGCTTTAGCTACTGTCTCGGCCGTTATGTCGACAATAGGAATGACTTCTGGCCACCTGGTAAAACGGTCGACTGCCGTCAGACAGTATCTGTAGCCTTGCGAAATTGGAAGCGGGCCCACAAGGTCGATGTGGACAGTGGTGAACCTTGCACGTGGGAGGTGATACGCCCCTAATGGCGCAAAAACGTGTCGGCTTACTTTGGCCCGCTGGCATTCAAGACAAGCTCGAGCCCACTCTCTGCAGTCCTTCCTAACGCCTGGCCAGACGAAGCGCTCTGCGATTAATTTGGATGACGCTGTGACACCAGGGTGGCTGAGGGAATGCAGGCTGTCAAAGACTTGCTTTCGTAGCATTACAGGTACGAATGGTCTGGGAGGCGATGTACTGACGTCACAGTACACATGTGTACACTCCCCCGGGACCTGCACCTTCTCCAAAACCAACGAAGATCCTTCCTGGAGAAGCTTGGACAGTTCGAGATCCGTAGTTTGCGATTCCGCGAGAGTGTCGAAACTGACCGGTATCTGAAGTGCTTCCACGCGAGATAAGGGGTCGGCTACGACATTGTTCTTGCCGGAAATGTGCCTTATATCGGTGGTGAACTGGGCAATGAAGTCTAGGTACCGGAATTGCCTAGGCGAGCAGTTTTTCTTCCTCTCGTGGAATGCGAAACTGATCGGCTTGTGGTCCGTATATACGACAAAGTGTCTGGCTTCGACCATGTAGCGGAAGTATTTGATGGCCTCATAAATGGCCAGCAGTTCCCTGTCATATGGAGAATATTTTGTTTGCGGAGGGCTGAGTTTCCTGGAAAAGAAGGCTAATGGCTGCCAGCCATCATCGCTAAGCTGCTGTAACACCGCGCCGATTGCGGTATCCGATGCATCAGTAACCAATGCAAGTTTGGCGCTGCAGTCGGGGTGAGCCAATAGAGCAGCAATTAGCTAAGCTTACCTTGCAGTCCTCAAATGCTTGCAAAGTATTCTCCGTAAGACATATGGGCTGCGAGCCCTTTACGTTGCCAATCAAGAGGTTGTGAAGCGGCGCCTGTTTTTGCGCTGCGTGGGGTATGAAACGCCTGTAAAAATTAATCATACCTAGGAATCGGCGCAGTTGGCGAACATCTTTGGGCGGCGGAAAGTTGTTGATGGCCTCGACCTTGGATTCGAGCAGTGTGGTACCCTTTTCGGAGATATGGTAACCTAGGAAAGTTACCTCCGGTTCACCGAAAACACATTTGGACGTATTGACCAGCATGCCAAAGTCCCTCATCCTGCCAAAGATAGTGCGGAGATGCTCCTCGTGCTCAGCCTGTGTCCTTGAAAAAATAAGAAAGTCGTCCAAGTAGCTGTAGCAAAAATCCAATCCTCTGGTCATCTCGTCCACAAAACGTTGGAAAGTTTGGCCTGCGTTGCGCAGACCGAACGTCATGTACGGAAATTCGTACAGCCCAAACGGTGTGGTGATTGCCGTCTTTGGGATGTCGTCCGGACTGACGGGTATTTGATTGTAGGCTTTGACAAGGTCTATGGTGCTAAAGATTTTGCATCCAGAGATGTTGTGTGAGAAGTCATGGATGTGCCTAATCGGATACCTGTCAGGGATGGTCCGGGCATTAAGCATCCGGTAATCACCGCAGGGTCGCCAACCGTTGTCTTTTTTAGGAGCGAGGTGCAGTGGTGATGACCATGGACTCTCTGACGCTCTGGCAGTTCCATTGGCCAGCATCAGCTGGAACTCCTGGTGAGCTATCTTTAATTTATCTGGCGCTAGGCGCCGAAATGGAGATGAGACTGGGGGGCCTGGGGTCGTGCGGATGTGGTGTACGGTGTTGTGTAGAGTGGTGCGTAGTGTACCGGCGGGTCGGGTGATATCGGGAAACTTGTCTAAAAGTTTGTGGTACCTCGAATCACCAGTAGAAATTTTAACAGAGAATAAAGATGTGTCTGAGTGATTTGAGGCTACGGAGAACACGTTAGTGTTACTATCGACTAATCGTTGATTACGACAGTCAACAACTAGTGAGTAAAAGCTTAAAAAATCTACGCCGATGATTGGTTTGGTTACCTCGGCCACCACAAAACGCCACTTAAAGTCTCTACGGAGTCCTAAGTTTAAATTCAAACTAACAAAGCCAAATGTCTTTATGGGCGTCCCATTAGCGGCCACAAGTTGATAGTTTGTACACACGCGACGGTCACTAAGAAGATAGCGGGGATAGACGCAGAGGTCGCTACCTGTGTCGACCAGGAACTGCGTCTTGCTGCTCCGGTCCGTGACGAACAGGCGACCAGTCGTGCGAGGGCAATCGTCTGTCGCCATTACCGACTGCCCGCGGCGTTTCCCTGCTGGTAGTCGCAGGGCTTGTTGCAGTGCTTCGCCTTCTCGCCATGCATCGCGTGGTACCAGCACACAGGATGCTGCCGGTAGCTGGAATCCGAACGGCTTGATGAGCGATTGCGTGAGTGCCGTCGCGCGCCTCGACCACGGCTGTGGGAGCGGTTCCGCGAACGTCTGTCACGCAGCTGCAGCGACAAGTCCTTCATCGCACGCTTCAGCTCGGCAATCTCAGCTGCCATCTCACTAGTAGAGGGTCCTGTTGCCGAAGTTGCTGCGACGTGGCTCGCCGGAGCGACAATGTCCTGGACGCGGTCAGCCAGATCGGCTAGTGC
The DNA here is from genome assembly GCA_949987655.1 of Polymixis flavicincta. NCBI lineage: Eukaryota > Metazoa > Arthropoda > Insecta > Lepidoptera > Noctuidae > Polymixis > Polymixis flavicincta. Next base: position 16,820,670 of record OX465173.1, read on the forward strand.
GTCTAGAGTGCTGTGGGGCTGCGATGCCAGGAGGGGTTGGATGCTGGTGGGGAGTCGGCTACACCAGATGGTGCGCACAAAGTCCTCGGGCACGGTTGGTCCTGCCAAGCCCTGAAGGTGGCGAAGAAACTGCGACGGCTTTCTGTCTCCCAGCTCTTCATGCATCAGCAGCTGTTTCACCTTCCGCTCTTGGGAGGCTGATAGTCTTCGCACCAATTCAGTCTTTAGCTTCTCGTAGCGGTTGTTGGCGGGAGGAGACATGATTACGTCCTTCACCTCTTTCGAAAACTGGGAATCGAGGTGCCCAACGACGTAATTATATTTGGTGACGTCATTCGTCACCCCAGCATTCTCGAACTGCGCTTCTATCTGTGCAAACCAAATATCGGGCTCCTCGGGCCAAAACGGCGGTAGGCGCAAAGCGACGCGGTACACTTCAGCCGGCTCGACCTTTGTACCCGACAGACGCTTGGTCTTCCGCGCACGGTGTGCAACTTGTTCGGCGGGCTGCGACGACGCGGTGTGCTCCGTCTCACTGTCACTCATTGTTCTTGTGGGGGTCACCAGTTTGGGGTAGGTTGTGTGTGTGTAGGGTATTGTACTACTTACAATTATATTATACGTACACGACACAATCAAACAATACTAGTAATACAGAAGGAGTAAAAGACAGAGGATACAAATAAGCCACCACACGATAACACTTTTTTATCTCTCCAGTCAAAGTGACACAGAACGAATATATTCAAAAGTCTTGACTGTGAGGTCGGACGGTGTAGGTCTGTATCCCACAAATTTTTTATTTGTATTAATCGAAGTAATCACCCATGCAATCAATGCATCTTTGCCATCGCAGTGGCAGTTTATTGATGCCCTTCTTAAAGAAATCAGCTGGACGGGAGGCAACAAATTCTTCAAAGGCATTTTGTACTGCCTCTCGGGTATTAAATTTTTTTCCCGCCAAGAAGTTATCCAAATTCTGGAAAAAGTAGTAGTCTGTAGGCGCAAGGTCTGGTGAGTAGGGCGGATGACGGAGAGCTTCCAACCCCAGTTCTTGCAACTTGGAGACCGTCTGCTGTGCAGTATGAGGTCGCGCGTTGTCGTGCAGGAGCAGCGGAGACGAGCGATTGACCAATGCTGGTTGGAGATGCGCCAGCTTCTCCATCATTGTGTTCAGTTCTTCACAGTACACATCTGCAGTAATGCTCACCCCGTTTGGTAAGAAGCTGTGATGAATCACACCGGCGCTAGACCACCAAACAGTGACCATCACTTTTCTAGGGGTAAGTTTTCGTTTAGGGCATTGTTTAGGTGCTGAACCAGGATCCAACCAACTTGCTGAGCGCTTACGGTTATCAAACAGAATCCATTTTTCATCGCAGGTAACAATGCGGTTCAAAATTCCTTCATTTGTGTGTCTGTTGAGCAGTGCAAGGCACGTCTCGACGCGTACTTCGCGCTGGCGATCATTGAGTTCGTGGGGCACCCATTTGTCAAGCTTTTTTACCTTGCCAATTTGACGCAAATGGACCAATATTGTTTTGACGCTAACGTCGAAAGCTGCTGCTAATTCAGCCGTAGATTGTGTATCATCAGCTTCCACAATCGCCTTTAATTCGTCATTGTCGACCAAAGTCTTCGGACGACCGCGAGGTTCATTTTTCAGGTCGAAATTTCCAGAACGGAAGCGAGCAAACCAATAACAGGTGGTGCGTTGGTTTGTAGTGTTAGCTCCGTAAACGTCGTTGATGTTGCGTGCCGCTTGTGCCGCGTTGCTGCCACGACGGTACTCATATTCCATAATTACTCGAATTTTTAACGTATCCATGATGACGAAAAAGATTGAAATGCGATGAAAATGTAACACTAATCAATAAAGAAATGACTACTTTTAGAAAAAAAAATCCATGTTTTTAAAATAAAATTAATTTGAAATTAGAATTCTTAGCCAAACAAAAATTTTTTTGATTTGAAATGGCCAGTACTGCAGAACGGCAATTTCATAGGTAAAGACCTAATATTTATAGGCCTTTTAATTTTAACGTAATATTTTGATCAGGGCATTGTCAAGTCGGGGGACGGCTAGGCCTCTGTTTGGCGTTTTCATTGACCGTCCCCCGACTTGACAATGCCCTGATCAAAATATTACGTTAAAATTAAAAGGCCTATAAATATTATTTTTTACTTTTTTGAGTTTTTGTTTGGGTCGGGGGTTTTTTAAATTTTTAATTTAATTTTTATTTCTTGCTTTTTAAACTTAATGTCTCCCTTAAACCACCATTTATCTATAATCTATTCATTGAGACCTTTTCAATGAGCCCAAACACGATACTTCTGCTGTTTGTTGGTGAATAACTTTGGTTTCCTGGAAATTCCAGGTGTTGCTCCAGCATCAGTTCAAGGTTATTTTATTCGTCTAATATCATTGAAGTAATAGAATCCCAAATTTTGAGTTGATCAGAGGCTAAAATCCGTTTTTCAACCAGAAAAGAGCTGATAATCTTCAAACGGCTGAACCGATTTTGATGAAACATGTCTAAGAACACTCCCGACTAATACACCTTTCAAACAAAAAAAACTAAATCAAAATCGGTTCATCCGTTCGGGAGCTACGTTGCCTCAGACACACACACACACACACACACACACACACACACACACACACACACACACACACACACACACACACACACACACACACACACACAAAAGGGGGGGGGGGGGGTTAAAAAAAGAAGATTAGGGAATTCGGTGGCTTAAATGAAAACACAAAATAAAAGACACTGTTTCCGAAATTAAAGTAATTTTTACTTTGTACTTCTTCTTCGTCCAAATGCTGCTAAGTCCCATGGGAAAGAGCCTATTTCGACAACTCTCTCTGGTCTGCTTGTGGAAAAACCATGATGATAAAATAAAATAAAAAATCAATCACTATGCACGACCCAGGATTCGTATCCAGGTACCTCGAATTAAGCAGTTAAAGGTGTACCTGTCTTGGTCAGATAGCTCTAACTCGTCTGGATCACTAGACTCAAGCGGCAGTCCTTGGTGAAATAATACATGCACAATAAATACTCTTCCCATTAGGGGTATACGGAAACTACAGAACGACTACGAACCTTACATATTCCAATACAGGCCCTTAAGAAAAAAAACATACCTGCCTTATTTTGAAAATGGAACTGTCATTTTTCTAGGAGGGCTGGAGTGACACATTGTCAGTTGCATTATATGAATCATACTTTTGGGTGATCAAAATTTATCTGTGATATCTATATTTAAAAGATTCTGTAAATTAACAAAATCTATTAAAATGTGTAACCGAATGGGTGTTATTGGTCAATTGCAATCAGTTATGTCCGCAATTCAGTAAGTATTATTTATTAAAATATACACTTTTCCGATTCGACTATGTTTTTCCATCATTTAGGAGAAGTCCATTCCCGAATTTGTGATTTTATTCACGCACTGTATTCCAGACAGTTTTTAAAACCTTAGGCATTGGTAGTGGACATCAATGTAAGTTGAAATTCTTCAGAAAGGTCAGGTGCGAAGTATTCGCAACCGGCGTGCGTCTTTGTCCAGTCGAATGAATATAAATGAGGCAAAAGTAGTATGTAAGGATTGTAGCAGGTGGCGTTCTGTAGGTTCTACCTACCCCCATGGGATAAAGCCGTAAGTTAGTTATGTCCTAGCATCCACCCGCGGCTTCGCCCGTGGTAAGTCGGAAATTATCCCGCGGCAACGTACCTACTACCGGGATAAAAAGTATACTATGGTGTTAATCTGTGTGCCAAATTTCATCCAAATCCATTCAGTAGTTGTTGCGTGAAAGAGTAACAAACATCCATACAACAAAACATACAAACTTTCGCGTTTATAATATTAGTAAGGATGTGTACGTATATGTATCGATGTAAGCTATGTTATCTTGTTTCAGGGGTGGCTGTGGCGGCTGCCGAGCACATTGCTGCGGTCCATGCAGACCCTGCTGCGGTGCAGGCTCCCTCGTCACAGTTTACAGTCAAGTAGCACATATCCAGTGACGCGCCACCGCGGTCACGCATTTACTAGGGGTATCGACCACACACCTAAGAAGTCAAGTTGGCGTTGAGGCGCGTTGCATCTATGTTTGATTAATTCGATATCCAGATGCTTCACTTTTTTTTTCATTTTTGTCTTCCATTTGGCACCTTTCTCTCGAAGTGAAACGTTTGAACACAGAAATAAAAAGTACCTAAACAATGAATTCATTAGTGTTGGATATCGGCCGGCATCTTTCCCTCGCCTACCAAATAAATGATCAGCAAAATGAAATGACAGGAGCAAATAATCGTTCATTCTCTTATAATTTTGTAGATGTTGGGTGAATGTGGAATTAAACAAAAATGAACCTTATTGGAATACAGTGACGATATTCAAACATAATTATGTTAATATCATTGAACTTCGTACGATTAGACTCTTGTCTATAGCACACAGAATTTGAAAACAGAAATATGTAGAAACGCGTCGCGACGCCGATTCGACTTATCAGTGAGCGCACTCCCTTACACATATAACTTTAATTCTCAATCATATCAGTCCGAAATAACTTAGTCGAAAAGTTAACCTGCTTACGAAAAACAATTTCTGACAAAAAAAAACCTTTTCATTCGGAATATATTGGAAGTTTATAGCGCTGAGTTAGTTTTTTTTTTTCTCTTCAGACCTAATGTGACTATTTAATGGCCATCTTTTAAACCTACTTTTCAAATGGGCGAATAATCATTCACGTGAGCTGAATAATACTTGTTTATTTTAGAATTTTTGTCTATGAGGCAGTCCTCTTTGCTGCACTTGGACAATATAATACTGACGATATGTATTTTTACAGATGCCGTGTTAGCAGTAGGTCAGCCGCCAAAGCCTGTTGCAGCATTCGACAAAGCAGTCATAGAAGTCGGCTATCATTAAAACTATGATGCTGCTAGACATTTATACTTAAAAGTCCATTCGTCCGTTGAAAGTTCTGTACCGTCATGTGGTTATTGAATCTGGTTGTATTACGTAAAAGTGTCAATAAAAATTGTTATATATATTTTTGGTTTTATTTCATGTCCTTTGTTTCCTCGTTCATCAGTTGTGGTTAAACGTGTACCATAGCCTGCCATCAAGGAGCTGTCGCGCAGCCGGTTATCTAGCCGACGTCGCCGCCAGCGGTCTCTTAGCAGCACTTAACAGTTTAAATTTTCATCGCTGTCAAATTCAGTGATCTTTAGCCTCGTTACAAAAAGATTGCAGGTGGGTTGCTGGTACTCCTCCTGTCGGAGGTAATATAACTGAAAAGACTAGGTACGCCGTGCTGTTAGGTTGGCGCTCCTCACCTTTCTTGAGGAAACCGGCATGTCCTAGAAAAAAATCGAAGACATGTGACATCTACCAACCAATGCTCTGTGCTACCAACCCACACTGGGCCCGCGTCGTGGATTAGGTACGGCCCGGAGCATTCGCCTGTAATGTAGATATAGGTACAAATGTCCGGGAGTGCGCGGTGATGAGGCCACGTTCACACGGCGACCATTCTATTAAATTTTTTCACGCAAATGGTAAAAACGTTCGCACGAGACAATTCGGTTTAAAATCGAATGAAAAGCAGCCAGTTGTATAGTGTGCGCAGTCATGGATCCACATGTTCCACTTCTTTTATATAGGTTTTATAGACGGAGATGCAAGCAGCGTTCCAGGAGGTATTGGGTTCATCCTTTTCTAAAGAATGGCCCTCATCGAGAAAGAAGATTAGAAAAAAAATGCCTCAAAAATGACGAACGTCTGTTTTTTTATTATTTCCGCACGTCAATAACTACTTTTGATGATATTACTATCAAGGCAAGATAATTCCATCTTATCGTGTACTGATACAAATATGAGACTATGCATAAGCACTAAAATGAAACTCGTCATTCTGTTTAAGGTATGTATTTTTTATTGTTAAGAAAAATGTAATAAGGATCACGGCTTCTACGTCGACTTGTCTTGATAATATATTTAGTGATTGTGATGCCAAAAATAAATTAGTATTATCTGACTTGACGTCTGACCACTGTGGATTATTGGCTAGCTTCCCTGTACCATTACATAAAAAGCCGCATAAAGTAGAATGCAGGCCATATACAGCTAGTCGTTGCAACAAATTTAAAAATAATGTAGCTCATAGAATTACACCATCTATAGCAGAGCACGAGAATCCTAATAAAATCTTTGGATCACTTTTTGAAGTTGTGCAAAAAGAATACCAATCTACTTTCAAGACCAAAACCATTGAGATTAATGGCACCTCCGTTGGCTTCAACCAATGGGCCACTCCAGGTATTTATAAAAGTAGAGCGAGACTATACGAGTTATATGGTTTGAAAAAATACAGGTTTGATAGTCCTTTTCTAGAGTATGTCCGAAATTATTCAAAATTATTTAAAAGAATCTGTGTCTTTGCTAAATCAAAATTTTTAAGCGATACAATTAAAAATTCCAATAATAAAGTAAAAACCACTTGGAAAATTATTAATAATGAAACGGGTAAGTCGGTTAAACAGGAAAAGCAACTAGAGATTATAGTCAACAATAAATTAGTTAATGAAGCTGCTGACGTAGCTGAGGCATTTAATGAGTTTTTTGCCAACATACCTTTAACTACGACTCGCACCTTAAATTCGTCCCCGTCTGAAGCGGAAAACCTTTTGCATAGTAGTGTGCCCAAATGTAGTCTCTTATTTGGTTTCGAACATGTAACACCTCGTGATGTAGTTAATATTTTTAACACACTTAAGTCTAAAAACACTGGTGATTACTGGGGCATCTCTATTAAACTTTTAAGTAACATAATCGACATCCTAGCCCCCTATCTAGCTATTACTTTTAATAAATGTGTTGATTTAGGAACGTTTCCTGACCTCATGAAGAGTAGTAAAGTCATACCATTATTTAAATCGGGTGATAAAAATAACGTTGGCAATTTTAGGCCCATTTCTATCTTACCTGCATTTAGTAAAATATTTGAAAAGTTAATACTCAAGCAGTTGCTAAGACATTTTAATTTAAATAGCCTCCTTCATGATGAACAATATGGTTTTACAAAAGGTCGTTCGACTACAGACGCGGGTGTTGCCCTGCTGAAACACATATTTAACGCATGGGAGAACTCACAAAATGCTATTGGAGTTTTCTGTGATCTTTCCAAAGCATTTGATTGCGTGCACCACGACACGCTTTTGCGTAAATTACGTCATTACGGTGTTCAAAATGAAGCTCTTAACGTATTAAACTCTTATTTAAATAATAGGCACCAATGTGTAGATATTAATGGTGTGAAATCTTCCGGGCTACCAGTTCAGTTAGGTGTACCTCAAGGCTCAATACTGGGTCCATTCTTATTCTTAGTGTACATTAATGATTTACCATTCTATTTAAAGGGTATCTGTGACGTTGTACTGTTTGCTGATGATACCTCTCTTATCTTTAAGGTAGACAGGAATAGACAAGATTTTGACGACGTAAACAGTGCACTCTCAATGGTTACGGATTGGTTTACCACGAATAATTTGGTTCTCAATGCTAAGAAAACAAAATGTATAAAGTTCGCTTTGCCGAATGTAAAAAATCTGGGACCCAACATCGTCTTAGAAAATGAGGTGCTTGAAACTGTAGACTCGGCAGTTTTTCTGGGCATAACAGTAGATGCCAAACTTCAGTGGGGATCACACATATCAAGCCTAGCGGGAAGGCTCAGTTCGGCTGCCTACGCCGTCAGGAAAGTAAGACAATACACTGACGTTGATACAGCTCGGTTAGTCTATTTTAGTTATTTTCATAGCGTTATGTCCTACGGCATTCTGCTGTGGGGCAAAGCCGCTGACATTCAAAATATTTTTGTTCTGCAAAAACGAGCTGTACGTGCAATTTACCAATTAGGTGCTAGAGTTTCTCTGAGAGATTTTTTTAAAGATATTGGTATTCTCACGGTGGCATCACAATTCATCTTCGCTAACATCTTATATATTAGGCAAAATATACACTTATACACTAAAAACAGTGATATTCATAATATTAATACCAGAAATAAGGACAAACTACGTGGTCCCTTTCACCGGCTTCATAAAGTTCATAACTCATTCGTTGGGCTCGGTATCACCTTTTATAACAAGCTTCCCTCTTCTTTGCTAGATTTACATTTTAATGCGTTTAAAGCTAAAGTAAAATCAAATCTTTGTTCGAAGGCATACTATTCTATCAACGACTACTTAAATGATAAGAATTGTTGGTCGCTGTGATTAACTCAAGACAACGTTTGTGTTCTTTCACCAGAATTAGCTTACCTACTGACAGGTTATATGAGTTACTCCATGGCATTGTTTATTTTATTTGACTATAAACCATTTTTTTTATTTTTTTTTTTTTTTTTTTTTTTTTTTTTTTTTTTTTTTTTTATTTTTAATATTGATATTTCCATTTTTTAATGAAATTTAATTACTTGCCTATTACTGTATAGAATCAAGTTCTTCCAACTTATCAGACAGCTGTGCTGCTGGGGAGTTTGTTGCGCCACTTCTTCTTCCCAGCTAAAGCACTAGGAAGTGTCGAAGGGTGGGCGTTTTTGGGGGACTGTCTTTTGTAATTTTGACGTTCGAAAAGTGCTGACTCTCAGCCTAGTTTGAATAAATGACTTTTGATTTGATTTGATTTGATTTAATAAACAAAATTATCATAATCAAAACAAAGTGAAAATAACATTCCAATCATCCGAATAAGTAATTAGTTGCTTATTTTTATTTTACGATAAAGTATTAATTTTAATCTTACAATAGACAAATCAAAATTTAGGTAGTATAATCCTATAATCCAAAGTGCAGTCATCCGAATAGTTAGATAACATTGAATCTTGGGAGACTGGACTTGAATCTGTAGGATAAGTGTATCATAAAGATGTATTTCTATCATCTACGTAGCTCGAAGTAAAATATCCCCTAGTATGTAGTGATGAATTTGATTCTTATGTATTTGTCCTGTTCTTTATCAGTTGAAAAACTCCAAGTTGAGAATCTATTATTTGATCGTCATTGAACTTGTGTAGTGTTGGAATTAATCTGTTAAAAAATGAGACATGTCTGTTGATTGGTTCAACTCGAGTAGGAGATAAATTTGAACTCAATCTTTTTCGCACAGGTGCTTTACTTGTGTTTGGTTGTGCTTATGATTCATTATTTTGAATCGAAGAGTCATCAGATTTAGAACTAGAGCCAGCATCAGCGGTATCTTTTTCATTTAAATCGGAAATTGCTTTAACATCAGCACTATCAGCATCAGCAGTATTTCCTTTATTCGTAGCTGCCAAAAGTTGAATACTAGATACTGAAATAATTATTAGGCTGTATATTTTTCTACACCGAAGATATCCCGGACGTTAGCTTGTACGAGATTAGGATGGCTCTGAAGCAGCTTAAAAACTTAGGTGGTGATGACGGAAACACGACTTTTTCCGTATGGACTCCATGTAAACAGTTTGACATATTGTCTACTGCCACTACTATGTTCGATAAAATCTAGTGTACGGTTTACGGGAAAAGTATGGCCGTATGAACGTAGCCTTAGGGAGCGTTTATTTGTAACGTAGGTAATGCTCAAAATCGAATCTAGGATTGTTACATTACAGGCGACGTAGGTACATACATAACTCGAATCGAATATAATGATCCCGGTGAGGGAGCGGTCTATTTGTGACGTAATGCTCAAAATTAAATTAAAAGGTGGATACTGACTGGCAACTAACATTCGCAGCGAGCATCGTTATGCCGTGTGCTAAAATCCGTGTTACTTTCTTTCTTGTTTTCTCGTACTTACTGCACGAATGCTCGCTTTGTAAATGTTACATTACGCCCCGTAACGCCGGTCAGTACCCACCTTAACCGTTTTCGATCGGCTGGTACCATAGAGTCCCAGAAAGTCTTAATGATCCCGGTGAGGGAGCGACTACCGTTCTGCCGCGAAGTCGTTTACTGCTGTTACAGGAGACATAGCATTTTAACAAGAAACTAGTCCAGAAACTGCAGAAAAGATTTCGCTTGAAGTCATCTAATTTCTGTTGCACCATAAACGCATAATATCAAAAGTAGGCTTCATCTAAAGTCGTTTTTCTGCAGGACCATGGAGTGCACAGCCCAGTTCATTTCTGAACGCGTAAACACTCGAGCTATATTAATTTTTTCCGCTGAGAAGCTCTTTTAATCAACAGAGTACCGAGAATGAAAAAGAACTGTAAAAATAACGGTATTACTCATTTAGAAAATTATCAAAACAGCAAACTGAGGAAGAAAAAAGTCATTTTTTGAACAAAATTACTGGACAACGGTGGTTTTATCACTCTCTCTACGGTGCGTAATCGAGTCAATCCCTCAGCCGACTAGATTTCTCTGCAAAATCTATTACTCTCTCAAAAATCGCGTAGGTCTGTTGATGTTTATAAATAGGAGCGCATTCTATTCCCGGTTTTCATTTGGTTGACCGACCCATCTTTGAACAAAATTTTCAAGTAAATTTTATAAAACAGAATGCCTAACTGGTGTCCGCCCCCGAACTGCTGTCCTCCGATCTGTTCACCGAACCCGTGTGGTCCTCCTAATGTAACGTACTGTGGACCAACTACTCCGATGGTGTGTGATAGCAAGTGTCCGCCGCAGCCGAGAAGTTACGCAGTCAACCCTTGCATCAACATCTACAGTTGCAACACGCAGATCATGTAACGTTAAGTGAAAAAAACTGAAAAACTTTATAGTGATAATAGTGATGTGAGAAAAATAAATTCATTTAAGATACAGTTGGGACTTTCATTTATTCGAACTGTACCATCCATGTAAGTCTAATACGTGTCTTAAATTCACATGGTTTAAAATGTTCTGAACCAGAAAGAATGGAGGGCGTCAGGCATGAAACCTCGAATCCTATTAGGTATCAGTAATACCTAATATCTACTTGATTTTCAGGCTAGGAGATTAGATCAATTTTAGAAGCCCCCTAGATTTGAAGACACACTCACTTTGTGTGTTCTCAAATCCTGTAAAGTGTAAAGTTAGGGGCTTGGCTCTACTCGACCCGATAAGTTTTTCAAGAGTGAAAGCGTTATTGTATACGTCTTCGCAAACGACTTTACGTGTAATGTTTTTGGAAGATAACATTTACATTGTATATAACACTCTCCACGTGAATTCAACTCGAACTTGTGAAGTTTGTTTGTAATCGATTAAATACAAGCCATATTTGAATTTAAAACTTTTTATTTCAAAACCATCACCAACGTTACTTGTAAAATTCAGTCACATTACCGTTCAACATGGCACAGACTACACTGCATTTGAAAAAGTAAGCCTTCGCTAAATTAAGGGAACTGGAACTGGACGCCAACAACAAGATTGAGGACCCTGAAATGTAATAAAAGGCAACATTGTTATATCGTTCTTTAGTAGTTAAAGCTTTTCATGAGAATATACAGCTCGCTACGCTTGCCGCAGTGGGTTCGTGGGTGGTTTACGTTACAACATACATTACTTGACCCCTCTGTGCCTCAGAAAGCACGCTTAGCCGTCTGTCCCGGCTGTCATTCATAGATCTTTGACAGTTGTTACTGGAAGTCCGACAACCAATCTTACCAAGGGCAAGGGGCATCATGTTACCTAGGAACTTGGTTGTGGAGCTCAGATAGGCATTCGCTCCATGTAAAGAACGGGTATTCAGCTACATCCAGTTAGACTGGGAGGCGACCCCAAAATAGTTGGGAGAAGGTTACGCTGATTGATTGCTTAATTAATACATGAGAATAAACTATAGAAGATTAGAAGCAACACCCTTACCTGTCTCACATAGTTCTCAACTTTGTACCTCACGTTAGGGGAGGTTCTTGTGTAACACTCGCCAGGCAATCCAGTCTTTCTACAATGGAACAGACTGTCGTGTACTATTAACGGCCTTCGACGTGTCACTGGGTCAAGTTCACAGTCTGGGCAACAGCTGCGACACACAGGCAGACATGGGTAGGGGCAAGGAGGAGCCCGTGGGCAGATAGGACGCTGCTTAGGTAAGATAGGAGGAGGACACTGTGGATTACAGCACGGCAGTACTGGCTGATAACATGGTGTTGGTTCTGGGCACGGACAGACCTGTAAGTAAATATAACGACCCGTTAAATCTGCTGTCAAGTCAACTAAACTATATTACAAATAAAATCATATTTATTTCGATAAAAAAATATGAAAAGAATTTCACCGGTGGCGGGTCACAACATGGTGGTGGTGGGCAGCATGGAAGCACAGGTGGACAGCAAACTGGTGGCGGTGGAGGAGGTGGACAAGGTTCTGGGGGCGGACACCTGCGAGGTCTGCAAGGTGGCAATATGGGCACTATGGGCGGCACGAGGTCGGGAATCACGGGCGCCGGGCATTGCCGGAACACTGGGCAGCATTTACACGGAGGACACGGCGTACAAGGCACAGGTGGCGGGCAGCACGGCTGGCAGCACGGACATGGCGGAGGGCATGAGTAGCAGCAAGGCCCTGTACCGCAAGGCAATATAGCTGGACAGGTCGGGCAAAAAGTACATGCGCACATCTTTTAATGTTTTAATAAATTTTTATCACTTATTAATTTTCACTTTTTTGTATTTTTTCTAGTATTAATGCATTTTTTAGACTTTCCTGACTTTTCTGTAGTGACTATAATTTTGATATGTCTAAATACTTTTTTATGTCAAGAAGTACCTACGCGTGGATGCCAGCCACAGAGCATCATCTATTAGATGCCAGCCAGATACAGTGGCAGACAAAGGTTATGGCAACTGGCGCCAGTATTGCTGATGGGCCAACAATGGCGCGATGATTCAATTATTAAATGCCAATGCAAAACCGTTGTCGTAATTATTTAATCAATAGCTTTTGCCAGCGGCTTCACCCGCGTAGAGGTTGGAAATTATCCCACGGGAATGTACAGTCACGAGCAATAACATGTTAACACATCGCCAAATTCAAAAGCGATTTTCTTTTAAATAGCGATTGCAGCCTTGAGATAACTTAGATATTTCATTACAGTGTGAGTTCCAAAATATTATTTTCATAATAAAATAAGATTACAATTAGTAAAAGTGGAGAAAATTACTTTTAAAAGTTGGTAAGTGTATAATATTATTGCTCGTGACTGTACTATTGGGATAAAAGTATTCTAAGTTTTAATCCAGGTTATAAAAAATCTGTGTGCCAAATTTTATTCAAATCCGTTTGGCCATTTTTGCGTGATTGAGTAACGATCATACAGACGTGGATCGTTAACACACTAAGCTTTTAATATCCAGCTTACTAAGTTCCTCTCTTGCAAGTTCTCTAATTAACTTCTGTTGAATGTCCGAATGTCTGTTGAAAAACGAGTGCCCGCTACACATGGCCGATATAGCGTAGCGTTGCAGATTATTTCGTTACACAGCTGATCGGTGGCAGTTGCATTTCATTAAAATCGTGGTCGATTGCGTTTGCGCCATACTATACTGTACGTATTTTTATAGTTATAATAAAATGAACCAATGTTCTTTGGAGGTACGATTTTAACGTGCTTCTCATAAATGGCACCTAAGCAATGTGGGAACTTCCATCGCTTCTGGAATTCCCTGACCATTGATCTTATGTTTGTGGTATCTGATTCAAAACTATGTGATATTTCTTTAACTTAATAGAACAATAAATTATTTGTATATACAGGAGCAGCAAGGAGCAGTTAACCGAAACATCGCAGCACACTGTCGACATCGATTCACAATTGCAAGCTCCACACCTACAACAATACATCGAATCAGATAGGTACAGAGGCCAGCACATCAAGCTACCCCTATCTGTCAAATTTCTTTGTAAGATTTTCAACTAAATGACATAAGCATAAGGTTCATGTTCCATTGGGAAAATTTGTCTGTACACCAACACCAAGTCGTTCTGATAGCGAAAGAGATACACTAACACCGACTGGTCAGTGAAAACCAGCAAAGGGCACATACGAAGACGTACTGGAAACTGTGACTGAACATTTTAAATAGCTTATGTATGAAACTGCACAAACACAGAGAGCAAAAAAAAAGTACAATTATTAGGAGAAATCGGTGGTGTGTGGAGATAGCGATGAAATTCAGTTTTTAACCGACTTCCAAAAAGGAGGTGGTTATATGTTCGACTGTAAGTGTGTATTTTTTTGTAAATGTATGTTCATCGATTTCTCCCCCATTTGTGGACCGATTCTCAAAATTCTTTTTTTATTTGAAAGCGTATACTCCTGAGGTGGACCCATTGGCACCAAGTCAGGATGTGATTATGGAATCCCAAGGAAATCGAGGCAACCCTCAAATGTTATAGATTTAAACAAAGTTTTTCATCTATTTTCTAAAGCTATTGAGACATTTGCCTATGGTCATCATCATCTCATTACGCTGAGCTGATGAAGGAAGGTACAACTCTTTAACGGTTAGGAGTTCGGTGGAGGTTCAGGCATAACTCCGTCATATATAGACCGATTTGCAAAATTATTTTTTTGAAAGAGGTTTATTTCGAAATGGTCACATTTAAATTTCATATAGATCGGATGATGCGTTTCGGAGACAGACAACGGGACTCTTCAAAAGATCACAGCAAATTAACCGCGATTGCTGCTATCGCATAAATATGCATTGTTTTGACCCCAAGGATAGTGAAATTTCGGATTGGTAGGTACTAGGTATTACCAAAAATTGAAAAATAAAACTTCCAAAAAACACGGGTGACAATAAATTAATCAAATACATATCTAAAGTCACCGACTTCCGTAGTTAAAGTTATTTTCCACTTTCTATTGTTTTTTGGAAGTCGGTTGTTTTTTTCTTGAAAAAAGTTTTTGGTCAAGTTATGTAGCCATATTCTCACCTTACTTCGTGATTCTCACCGATGGGGGCCTTGTGTGTAGTTTGCTATAATCTAGTAGCTTGGAACTCTTTGTATTGAAACCTCCATTGAAACGGGGTCCGAAGAAAAATAGAAACAAAATAAACTATCAGCAAGCACTGTCATGACATATTTTTTATGAAATTTTTAAATTATTTTGTAATAAACATAAAAAAACGTAAAATTAAAATGAGTGCTCCTTTCTACAGTTTCGATCCTTGTGTGTGCAGTGGGTGCCCGTGCGGGGCCTGCTACCCTTACTCTACGAAGCCTTGTGTTGCTTCGTGCAACGATCTCAGGCCTTGTTCAGTGTGCCCGGGAGGCGGGTGCTCACCGTGTCCAGCCCCGGTCCGACCGTGCCCAGCCCCATGCCCACCATGTCCGGTCCTGCCATGCCTGCCACCCTGCCCTCCATGTGATAAGGTACCTACTTCCAGCACTCGTAACACTCCCAAAACCTATTTATATCCTCTAGCGCATCTGTCACACAAAGAACCTTGAATTCTGATTTTAGTCAAATTATTCCACTTTCGCTTCACAGTAGTGATACTTGGCACTGTGACAAAATGTTTTCTTTTATATTCTCAATATTATTTCCAGACTAGACTTTAGAATAATATTTTATTTGTAGCCAATGACTCCGGTGCCGAAACCTGTGCCTCTTTGTGATACGGTTGCGATCCCTTGCTGCCGACCGAATCGCTGCAAGCCGTGTCCATGTTACTGCTGCACGGAGCCCGGGGTATGCTGTCCCAAGAGATGCAGTTATCCAGGAGTTCCCGTCTGTGGCTGCTGCTGCTGCGGACCATGCATGCCCGTTTGGTAGTAGAGTACTATAAAACTGAGTGGAGTCTTTGTTGTGTAAGAATACATGTTTCTAGATAACTATTCTTTTATTTACATTTCGAGGAATCATTTTCAAGTAATATCTTGTGCCTACGCTAAAGGAGCTATGGATAACGCGTACAAATGAATGACAGGATCACAAATCACAACACTACAAAGCCACCTTCAAAAACCCCTGTCCACCAGTGGCGTGCACAGAGTTTTTAGACAAGGTACCTACGCAGTTTTTTTTTAAGTACCAGAAAAAGCAGAATAATTGATTGCTGTACCAACACAGTGCAAACTGTGAGGCAATTAAGAATCATATTGTTTTGTATTTAATTTACGATTGACTTTACCTTTAGTTTGTATTAGTTGCAAATCCGGTGTACAATTACTTTTCACGATAACTTGTTTTTTTTTTGTTTTTTTACTGAAATATAGTTTTGAAAACATTTTTTTTTTCTGTATGCACACCACATGAACAACTTTCACAGTGAAAATGATCTATTGTTCACATCAGACTATTTATAGGCACTTTTCATAAAGTGTCTGTCGGACAAGTTAGTCAGACATTTGAAGCTAGTTGCCTATTCCAAAACGTAGATCTCTAAAGGGCAAGAAACTCCAAGGACACTTAAATCAAGATATTACAAAATCCAGGGTTTATTCATCTTTTTACTTCTAAACAACGTGTATCTAACATTACCGCAAGGCCTCATACATCCCAATTAGAGTAACACAATGACCAAAGCTTATTTTTTTTAAAGATTAGGTACTGTTATTATTAAGAAAAACGTGTTGAACCAAGCGTTACTTTATGCATTTAAGATTGACTCTTATCGCCTTGACAGAAGATTGAGTTTTCTTTGGCTCAATCTGCGGTAGAAATGGCAAAATACAGATTAAAAAAAATACCCATGTTAAACGTTACTGAAATCGATTCAGTAGTCAATCAGGAACAAACTACTTTCAGGTCTTGCGTCTATTCTGTTACGCCTTGGATGTGAGAACAATGCAAAAAAATAAAAATACTCCAAAAATGAGATTAAAAATAAGCACTGGAAATTAGGAGATGACCAGTCTCAACCGACGCCGCCCGTTTACGAACATGATCAGCACCATCCAGCTTAACCATTTTAAAGGGAACCGAAAGATTCAACACACGCAGATTTAAATAGGGAAAGCCCAAAATTTCTACTTTAGAATTGCCTATTTCAGACATAATGGGATAGGCCGCACACGATCATATCAATGTCAACATGTCAACAGCTGAAAAGCACTTATTTTTGGTCTATCTGAAACTACTCAAATAAATTTGCGGTGTTCTCTCTTCATGCCGCACCTACTCAGCTATCAACTCTTCACCCTACTTATGCTTGCTCAAAACCCTTCTGGGGTCCCCCTCATCATTGGCTAGCGGCTCAACCGTCAAACAACCGTGTTCAGTCAAACCGGATGCAGCTGAATACCAGTATTTTTTACAAGAATCGACTGCCTCCACAACTCAGTTACTGGGTAATACGATGCTGGGGTCCCCCTACCACACTCGTAACACTGGCTGGCACACATAATGATTCATAGATCATTTATGAGATATTTTAATCTCAAAGAAGAACATGTTCTCCATTCAAACAAATCGATTTTGACATTCATTTCTGTCACAACATCATTTCAATGAAAAACATCTAAATTCCAAAAAATACTATAAAATCTTAAAACTATAAAAAATTGGAAAATTGTTTAACATTAACCATAAAAAGTACGGTAAGTATTTTTTCATTTTTATAATTTAACATGTAGGTTTTGTGTTTAAATTTTATTATAAATGGCTGATTCTGAAGCCGAAGATTGAGATGATCGGATCGGAAGGGCCGCACATTCAGCAGTGGACTGTTCTGCTGAAGATTACGTCATCTCACTATATTGATGACGTCACAACATCAATGGCCCGACACATTGATTTAAATAGTAAAGATACGGCCGTCCGAACATTTGACGGACGCGGTCGCCCTACAAATAACACTAACGCCATCTATTAGAACTACGATGTCAATCGGCGTGTCTGCTCCTAGGCGTAACCATGTAAGAGCGGGTGTGGTATTTTTCGAGGTACAAAGAAATAAAATAAAAACCTTATATTTTTCAAAATTTATATTTGTTGCAGTTTGTTTGTGTTATTAAGTTATCATTGGCCTTCGAAAAAAACAATTTAAAAAAAAACTTGTTTTTTTTGGTAATTTGGACATATTTTACATTTTGGATTCGTAGTGTTTTCTGACGTTGGACATTTTAATTTGCTTTTAATAAACAATAAAAATCAATTTTGTACAAAATTTAATCATAGAGCAATATTATTACATCTTTTCATTTCATCGGCTACAACGAGCGCCGCTGCAAAGTTATGTCGCGCTTTTACGCGGCTTCGCGTCGTCTTTGCCAAAGCTTGAGACAAATAAGAAAGAAAATTGTTTTAAATAATGTTAGAAGTCGATTTAATGACATATTTTTAACTTACCGGGGATATGAAATGTAATAAAAAAAATTAATGTGCTTTTTGTCGTAGTTCACGCAACCCTTCACGGCACAACTTGACATTTTTGCTTGCAAAAATTTACGACCGCTCGCTCCGAAGACAGCCGATCGCGTTCTAGTTCACTTCGCTATAGGGAAGACCATTTTGGGACCAAGTTCGAGGCGTCATTTTAACGTGTGGTCCGCCCAGTCCTTTTATATATGTCAATGGCCCGACAACACTCAGTTCCTCGCATTCCTACATAATACGCTGTATAGTAAAACAATGTCTGGTAGAACGCTCAAATACTAAAGTAGGCTGAAACTACTGACCGCATATCAACGTCAGCTCATTTTAAGATTCAGGCACTAGATAGATAGCCTGACCAAGTTACAATGTTTAATTGAATACTTGGCAACAGATAATTTAGTAGCTCATTTTTGTGCTATATTTTAATATCACATATCGCAAGAAACTAGTTTTGTCACCCAACTAAGTCCAATTTCCAAACACCACACATCAAAAGTTTCTTGTAATATTTGAATTGATTGTTTGATCGAACACTTTTCTCTATTCCAGATAATCATCCAAGCCAACTCTACAAATACACAGGGCTACGATTCACAAAAATGTCAGTGTTGCCACGTGGGTACGAATGCTGCCGTCCCGCGCCAAGGTTCGGGTGCGTTCGGGGAGAGTACAGTATATACTACAAGAGACCACGATGCGGGCAACCCAGGCCGCAGCCCTTCCAGAGGGAGTGCGCTTGCTACTATTGGGGCTGCCCTAGTAACGCGCCTGTTGAAAGGTAACTGAAGATATCTCCTCATTTTATTACATTTCACTATTGAAAATTTATGGAAAAAAGAAAGAAACTAATGTGATTATCCACTGGACGTACGAGTCGACGTATGACTTTACGCTTCCTAACCATAAAGTTGTCATCTACTGTTTTTCGCTAGAGTAGACATTAGGTAACTTTCTGACGAGTGCAGAAGTAAGTTTGAAAAATTGCTTCACAATTTGGTACTCCATAGTAACCATGTGTCGCCTTTCTTTAGTCTCTTTCTCTTCAATAATTGTCCAACCTGCTGCATTATTTTTCATAAACTACAGAACATTAATAGACAGGTGAGCCAGTAAACGCATTGAAACATTTTAATGGACAGTCAAATATTTACAGGCATGATAAATCTTGAAACTGATCGTTAAAGAAGATTAGTGCGGCACTACAGTAATATTGTAATGGCCCGTTTAAGATTAGTAAAGTTAAATAGGTTGCTCGTTGTTCAGAGATGAGAAAACTGGTTAAAATAATGGTTATTTGTAATATTCTTATGTTCTGGAAATAAAACAAAGAGTATTAGAGCTCTCCACTTTTTTTTGACAAATTGTTGTAATGATGTACCTATCCTTACTTCAAACCTAAGCGCCGATATCCACCAAAGCGAAAACAAATTATATTTATTGGTAGATACTACTAAGTTATTTCATCTTTATCTCCGCTTGACTTCAAGTCTTCAAAACATTTTGAAAATCTTTTGGTTGACACCAGCCCTTCCGTTCACGCAATAATCTCATTTTACTTTTTCCCAGACCGTGCTGCTACGACTTCCCGTGCAAGGCCCACTGCTTCAACCACGGAGCTTGCACAAGGCCAAGCGGCCGGTACGCGCGTACTGTCTGGTACCCTGGCGAATGCAACCCTTGCGTGCCCCCCTGCCAGGCCTTCACCTGCCCCAACCCGCCCTACCATCCCTGCTGCTACCACACCTGCAACAAACACGTCTGATGTCTTACAATATCTTTCAAATATCAACGGCTTTTAAAACAAGGATCAGCGTAAGAAGACGCCGAAATTGATCTGGAGTTTTAACATTACTCCTCTGTCTAACCCTTATCGAATGAAGCTGGGTTTTGCTTCCAGTCTTAACTGCATGCAGCTGAATGGCACCATTTTACACGGAGTAACACCCTATTCAACCTCCACAGCACAGCAACTGGGTAACTCGTTACCCTTGGCAAGATTCACTGAACACGGAGATGCCTTGCCAGCCGCTTTACCTACAAATCAAGAGTGCTACTGTTTGGAAACATAAATGACGTATTGAAACGGTTTATAAAAACTTACGGTGCCACGAATTTAATTCGTATAGCTGTCTCAAGACTCTGCTGGTGAGACAGTTCTGTGTTCTGTCATACAGTCAGGATCACTCGTAGCGACTGTCAAAAGTCTACTCAATGACAGCCGCAGATTTGATTTATTTGAAGTCCTTGATTGAAAGTCTGAGAGAGAGACCAAGAGTTATTGCAAGTTCAAAGGTAGAACTTGCAACAAACGTAGTCTTTTGTAATCCCATGGTTCAAAGCCATCGCGAAAGCTTTGAAAACAAGGGACAATTCTCTTTATTTGTGAGTTCGTGGAAGTGCAGTCGTGACGTAAATTTTGTGAATCGTAAACTGTATATTGTCCAATAAATGGCATCCTCAGTAACTGCCTTTGTGTTTTTATGTTTTCTCGCGCCTGTTTACTACACCTACCGTATAATACATACATAGTTCTCAAAAAAATACTTAAACAGATTCTAACTTGTTTGGAGACGTGGTAATTGTTAAATCAGTGCAATTATGAGCTCCTCAGACGAGTTCAGATGCTAACAAATGCTAGATGCTAATGTGCAAGTAATTGGTTGCTTCGCCTAAATAAAAGTATCAGTGACATTGATATCAATTTACGAGTATGCAGAACATAATGCATGTACTCCAATAACCTGTTTATAAACTTCTAATGCTATTCTGGCATCCGTGAGCATTCCTCCCACGTCTTCGCACCACGCTGAGCTTCCGACACCAGTGGTTTTCGCGCGCTTTTCGCGATCACTTGCCTTTGTCGGTTTCGGCTACAGCGAACGCTTTACCGACAATTTCAGTGCACAATAGTGTCGCGTTCTTGTGAAACTATTACGTTGTGAAAAAAAAAATATTTCTCTTCTTACACGAATGTTTGTCTCAAGATGTCAGTTGTGTTTACTCTTCTAATTTTTTGTTTAATTGGTAAGTAAGTCTTTTTTATTTTTAAATATTTTTTTCATGATTTTCTCAATTTGTTACCTTACATTTATTTATTTCTTGTTTAAAATAAAATAGCTGCAAAAGCTCTCTCCAATTTAATTTATTTTCTTATGGGATCATCATAAATAAGTAGATACTCGTACATATTTTAGTCATTCATCGTTTATCAATCGTTCAAAATAATAATCAGGAAGTCACTGTTGCCATTACTTTGATTGCTATTTATAGCCCGCTACAAATCATTCATCATAAAAATATAATTAAATACTTACTTATCCAAACATTTATTTCTCAATTTGTTAGGAAAATAACAAATTAAAATAAACAAAAATGTTATAAACGATGAAATATAGTGTTTATTGCAAATATTAATAATGTTTAAGTGAGATCTATATTTTATTAGCACAATGTGTCTCTTTGTTTATAAACAGGAGTCATAAACATAAATACATCTGAGTCTCAGAGCTATCAGATTATGCGTCACCATTTATCAACTGAACGGTCATATTTATCAAGAAAACGGGAGAAAAATAGCTTATTCACAATTCGGAAAACAAACAATTTAACTCTTCTTTATTCCAAGAAAATATTTGTAAAAGTGTAAGAATTCTTGCCACTTCTAGAAATTACTTTTAATATACATCTAAATATATTACCGACTCAGTCAAATGTCTAGACAATATTTAAATTAATGAGAGGCCTTCACTGGTCTACATTTCCTACTGGTCAAGTTCAGGGTGAATCAAACTCATTGGAGTAGCATAGTAGATAATAATGTAGAATGTAGGTCGACGGTATGTGCATAATGTCATTAATAATCACTTTTGGTGTATTTTGCGTATCTACGTAAAGTGTGTAGTAACACAGTATTGTTGGAACTACTTGGTATTAAATTATTTTATTACTAGTTTTTGCCAGCAGCTTTGCCCGCGCGGAACTTTCATCTCCTATTGGACTCCCTTTGGGGTTGAATTTCGAAAAATCCTTCCATAGTCCTTGTCTACATTATTAAGGGAACCTCTGTGCAAAATTTCAGCTTTCTAGGTCCAAGGGTTTGGGCTGGGCGTTGATGAGTCAGTCAATCAGTCAGTCAGGACTTTTCTTTTTATTTATATAGATAAGTAGCTCCCTCTCACCGAGAGGAGGCCTGTGTCCCAGTAGTGGGAACATTATAGGCTGATGATGATGATGATGAGATAAGTAGGATAGTAGGATAATAGAAGTAGGAGTTGTGTAAAGCAAAAGAATGTTAGATTACATGCCCCTCCCTCTGACTGAGAGGACCGGTCATGTACCAGCTGCAGTGGTAACTTTTTTTTTTTTTTTTTGGGTGGGAAATCATCAAATAACTTCTCCCGCTCTGGGTGGAGCAGGAGGGCGTGTCAGACTTTTACTGACTAAAACCCACCCGTGTTCCTTCAGTAGCCCTTAAGCCAGGGGCTGTGGTGTCTCTTTCGAACAAACCCCTGGCAGGCATCGGCCCTTGCAGGCCCCATCATTTTTTGTGCTGACATCTCTTTGAGGCGCGCGTGGAACACAACGCGCCGTCGACTTGGGCTTGGTCCTTACCGGACAGCGAGCTACCCATTACTCGCCGTCCGCAAGCCCATGCCTACGGTGGCCGGAAATCGGCCTGGGATTCCCGACGCCCAGGGCGTCTCCGTATCCTGCGGCGGCTAGGGTCGCGAGGGCGCATATGCTGCCTCTCCCTCTCGTGCGCCGCCTCCCTCTTCGCGAGCATCACTGCTTCGCTGAAGGAGGTGACGGCTCCCCATGCCCTCTCGCTCCGTACCATGGCCTGGACCAGGGCCGGACGCGAGAGATCGCCGCCGCCGATCGCCTCCACGAGGACACGGCGGTGCTCCGCCCAAGCAGGGCAGACCGCCACCGTGTGCTCCACCGTGTCCTCAGGGCGATCTTCGCAGTGGAAACACCCGGGCGTTTCCTCCCGCCCTATCCGAAACAGGAACCTGCCGAAACAACCGTGTCCGGTGAGGACCTGCGTCAGGCGGAAGGTGAGGACGCCATGCCGCCTCTCAAACCACTCCTCAAAGAGGGGACTTACCGCCGCAATCGTGGCGTGCCCATGCAGTGGTAACTTCAAAAATTGATTAAGGCTATGGAAAAATTCACACAATTATGACCAGCGAATTTATTCTGTAAAAACCTTCTTTTTATTTATTTGTATAGATTTGGGGGGCTCGTGGCTAACTAATAACAGCCGCACGGGTCGTTCGATCAGGTTAAGCTACGCTTGCCACGGTTGGTCCGTGGATGGGTGACTATCTTTACATACCAAGACGTTGGTCCCGGCTGTCATTCTTGGATCTTTGGCAGTCGTTACGGGTCGTCAGAAGCCCGAAAGTCTGACAACCAGTCTTACCAAGGGGTATCGTGTTACCCAGTTACTGGGTTGTGGAGGTCAGATAGGCAGTTACTCCTTGTAAAATACTGGTAGGTATTTAGCTGCATCGCTGCTGCGGTTAGACTGAAAGCCTAACATAATTGAGAAAAGGCTAGGCAGATGATGCAACTCAAATCAAACTAACAGTTCCATCGTTGATAGAAAAAGCACGGTTTAAACAACTAATCTAAACTATATATGTATATTATATATATACATCTATACTTATATATTATATTATAAAGCTGCAGAGTTTGTTTGCTTGAACGCGCTAATCTCCGATTTGAAAAATGATTTCAGTGTTAGATAGCCCATTTATCGAGGAAGGCTATATATAGGCTATATAACATCACGCTAGGGTCTTTAGGAGCCAAACAAAAATAAAAATATCACGAATACGAAGTACTCACACGGCCAGGCGATTCGAAGCGACGGGGTGGGTCGGGGAGCAAGAAATTTGACGCAGACGAAGTTGCGGGCAGAAGCTAGTAATATTATAAAGCTGAAGAGTTTGTTTGTTTGTTTGCTTGAACGCGCTAATCTCTGGAACTACTGGTTCGAATTGAAATATTATTTTTAACCGACGAAAAAACGCAGGAGGTTACTCAATTCGACGCGTATTTTTTTTTTTAATGTATGGCCGTGCATAACATTTACCAGAGTAGTCCGATTTTGAAAATTCTTTTTTTATTGGAAAGGGTATACCCCGAAGTTGGTCCCATATAAATTTAGAAGAAAAATTCCAACCTTAACGGTAAGAAAACAGGGAACGATTGATTGTTTACTCACAGATTTTAATACTGACTTGTGTATTACAAAAAGTAATCAAAAATTAAGCATGTAGTAGGTAATTAGTAGATTATAGCCACAAAAAATTATGAAATAAAACTTTTTAATAAAAAAAAAACCCGACTTCCGAACTTAGTTATTGGGGTTGGACAAAGAAAGTTTATTATTTTTTACTTTTCGGTTTTTCGGCGGTTTATTTTTTTTATTAAAAAGTTTTTTAGTATTGGATATCCCATTTATCGAGGAAGGCTATAGGCTATATAACATCACGCTAAGACCCTTAGGAGCCGAGCAAACAGAAAAAAGTACTCACGAATACGAAGCACTCGCACGGAGGCGATTCGAAGCGACGCGGAAGGAGTGGGTCGGGGGAGCAAGTTTGACGCGAGCGAAGTCGCGAGCAGAATCTAGTGATAATATAAACAATAATAATAATAGATGATACTCATGGGATGTTGAGTACTCCTCACCGAAGGTTCGGTAATCGGGCCTCTTTGAGTTTGAAGTTTTATACCAAGAAATGTACGAGTATTCCTACTGTTTGAAAATATAAAATCCGATACAGATGTAGTTCATTGAAGAGATGTAGATACAGCTGACGAACAGCACCCTAATTGCGTAACTCACGTCATAATCTGTTTCAATTTGACAGTTCAACTATATTCATTGGGTTATTTACGTTGCTGAGCAGACACATTTTTCGAACATACGAAGCAATGGTTTAACAGTCTGTTTCAAAACGAAACAGATTATGATTAATCTAGAGTTACGCAATTAGGGTGCAGATCTACAAACTCTGAAAAAAAAAATGCCTTTAGTTCGCAAGTCCTGCACAAACAGATTCACATTTATTCGCGGGATAAATAGTTCCATAGTCCCCCAGACGAACCAATTGAATTGATAATTTAAACTGGGATAAAGTTCAATAAAAAAAAATAAGCCTGTATCTACGGAGAACCGAAGATAATTGGAGAAGAAAGATTAACGAACGGTTAACGACAAGTTGAATGTTAGCTGGAATGTATGGATCCATGATGGAGACCTTGGCCTTGGAAATGTTGGAATGGATTCAAAAATACATTTTAATGATAGGGTCAGCAAAGATTGAGATACTTATACATAGACCAGTGTTTAAGTATCTCAATAATTTTCAATCATTTATAATTTCCTTTATTTTAACATAAACACATATAAATTACATTTTTAAATATTAGTATAAAATATAAAAACATTTAAAAATATAAAAAAATAGTAACCCACCGGCATCGGGAACAAGGTCCAAGCTACCGGCGGTCAGGGCTCCAGAGAGAGGAACCTCCTAACAATGCGAGCCGTGTCCAGGAGTACCGCTTTCTGGATCAAGCCCTTGACCCAGCTGCCCAACGAGAGCCTCCTCAGATGTTGGTTGAGGCTCTTGGCTATAATGCCATTGGCTGTAACAACTATCGGTACAATGATCGCTGAGTCCACATCCCACATGTCGACAACCTCGTGAGCCAAGTCAAGATACTTGATTTGTTTATCTTTCTCGGCTTTCACGAGGTTCCCGTCATGCGGGACCGTTATATCAACGATCATTGCACGCCGCTCTAGTCGATCCACCACCACTATATCAGGCTTATTGGCAACAATAGTCCTGTCAGTGATGATGGATCGATCCCAGTACAGTGTGACATGTCCCTTTTCGAGAACTGGGTCGGGCACATACCTGTAGTATGGCACTTCTGAATCCACAAGGCAGTATTTCAGAGCAAGTTGCTGGTGAATAATCCTGGCTACAAGGTTGTGTCTATGCAAGTACTCCTCGTTAGCTAGACGAGAACACCCGGAGATTATGTGTCTGATTGATTCACCCGGACGGTGGCATGCCCGACAAATGTCAACCGTGCCGTCTTTCACAATAAATCTCCGGTAGTTGTTCGTCATAATAACTTCGTCCATAATTGCACAGACAAAACCTTCGGTTTCCCCAAAGAGGTCACCGAAACGCAGCCAGGCTACGGACGCTAGAAAGTCTACATCGGGTTCATGTAGAGCCCGGAAAAAGCGTCCGTGAAGCTCCTTACTCTGCCATACTTTCATGCGATCATTAGTGTCAAGCACTACAGGCCTGCGCCAGTTCTCTTTAGCCAAGGAGAGCGGGGTGAGGCCCTTATCCACCGCAACTACATCTCGATGCATACCCACGTCAGTTGCTAGGAAATAATCCCTGAGACTGCATATCTCGCGATTGTGGAGAGTCTTAGCATTTAAAAAGCCTCGACCTCCACATTTTCGCGAGATATACAGTCTCATTACCGATGACCGTGGGTGATGCATTCGATATGCAGTCAGCAGCGTACGGACCTTCCTATCCAGGGCGTCAAGTTCGGTCTGAGTCCATTTGAGTATGCCGAAAGAGTACATCAAAACCGGCATGACCCAACCGTTGAAGGCGCGCACCTTGTTTCCGCCTGATAAAAGACTATTAAATACTTTCTTCAGGCGGCCAAAGAAGCGCTCCTTCAACGATTGCTTCATGTCAGTTACATTGATGCCCAACGCTTCCGACATACCCAAATACTTATAGGTTTCGGCTGCGGAGAGGGCTCGAAGGTTTATGGAATCCGAGAGTTGGGTTCCCACGGATTCCACAATCTTCCCTCGCTTTACATGCATGACTGCACATTTGTCCACACCAAATTCCATCCTGATGGCGCTACTGAAGGTTTCAGTTACTTTCAGTAGCTCCATCAGTTGCAAATTGTTGGGGGCAAAGAGTTTTAGGTCATCCATGTAGAGGAGGTGAGATATAACCTGACCACCTCTCCTCAGCCGATAGCCTATACCTGAATCCTCCAGCAGTGTGCTTAGAGGATTCAGGGCTAGGCAAAACCAAAGCGGACTCAAACTGTCGCCCTGAAATATACCTCGCTCAATCCTTATCGACTCGCTATTCCTCTGGATGTTTCGACATCCTGGATATCGAAGGACCGTCCTCCATTGCCCCATACATGACACCAGGAAGGTGCGTAGAGTTGTATCTACTTTATACAACTCCAGCACCCTCATGAGCCATGTATGTGGCACTGAGTCATAGGCCTTCTTGTAATCTATCCAACATGTCGAAAGACCCTTTCGGGAACGGCGAACCTGTTGGCTAATGGCCATATCAATGAGGAGCAGCTCCTTAGTACCGCGGGACCCGTTCCGACATCCATTTTGAGAGACAGACATGATGGAGTTAGTGTCTATACAATAATTTATAATATTATTAGGATAGCAGGATTGCTGTTAGTATATAGGATAGCAGGATGTTTGTTACTCCATCACGCAAAAACGGCTGAACAGATATGGATGAAATTTTGTTTTAGTTTACAGTACAGGTTCATAGCCTGGATAACCTTTTAATCTTGACGATTTGTGATCTTCACGCCGGCGTAGCCGCTGACAAACGCTAGTCCTACAACAAATCATACTTAGAGATCTTTAATCCGCTTTAAACTGATTTACTTTAGTTAAAAAGATAATGAATTAATTAAAGGACAATCACATGATATGAATAACAAGCAACTCCAAATTAAACTGTTGTACAAAAAAGACTGACTAATACAGTGACTGAGCGGATTCTATTGACAATCAGTAGTAGTACAAGAGCCCACAATCAAATCATGGCACATCGTTTTACAGTCAAAACCGCATAAAAACGTTAGTTTAGATCAGATGATATTAAACCAGACTAGGTACTTACCTACCTAGTCGGGTTTAATATCATCTAATCTAAACTTACCGGTACTGCACCTGGCAGTACCGGTAAGTCCGCGTGGATGTCATAAATTAGTCCAAGGAGAAGTGCTACCGGGGCAAAAAGTAGCCTTTGTTACACCTTTTACATTAACTATCTTCCAGTGAAAGATCGGTCCAGCCGTATCGGAGCCATCGTTAGTCGGAACAAATGAAACACACAAATGGACCAAAAATAATAATTTAAAATCTAAAAAATCCCCCGACCCAAACAAAAACCTCTAAAAAGTATTTTTTTTTAATGGCCTTTTAAGTTGTGGGTAATATTTTGATCAAAGCATTGTCACGTCGGGGGACGGCTAGTGAAAATAATATACTTTCTACAATAGCATATTTACATCCATTATTTGCTGGGCATCGTCTGTTTGGCGTTTTCATTGACCGTCCCCCGACGTGACAATGCTTTGATCAAAACAACCTACAACTTAAACGGACAATTAATATTTTTCTTTTACATTTTAGAGGTTTTTGTTTGGGTCGGGGGTTGTTTAAATGTTTAAAATACCAATTACCTATTTCCGCTTTTTAAACTTAATATAGTAATAGTAAATAAGCTACGATCAACACATACCACGCTTAAATCTGCACAGCTTTACGTCTGTGTCCTATAGAAGTTTGTTACTAATTTATCCTCATTCCTCGTCCTGGTCACCATTTATCTATAACCTATTCATTGAGACCTTTTCAATTAGCCCAAACACGATACTGCTGCTGTTTGTTGGTAAGTATTTTGGGTATCCTGGAAATTCCAGGTGATGCTCCAGCATCAGTTCAAGGTTACTTTGTTCGTCTAATATCATTGAAGTCATATTTCGACTCCATCCGACTCGTGGAGGATGCTCAAATCCTTTCATCAACCAGAAAAGAGCTGATAAATTTCCAACGGCTGAACCGATTTTGATGAAAAATTTCTAAGAACCACCGCTAGAAAAACTAATTTTAAATAAAAAACTGCACCAAAATCGGTTCACTCGTTTAAGAGCTAGGGTGTCACAGACAGACACACAGACACACATAGCGGTCAAACTTATAACACCCCTATTTTTGCGTCGGTGGTAAAAAATGTTTTTTTTTTTGTTTTATGTACCGGTACCGTCAACACTTTCATATTAAGCATTGCTTGCAAGCAAGCTGCAAGCTGTCACTTTGACAATACAAACAAACCATGTATTAGACCTGGTACGTAGGTTTCTTCATTGTATTACCAAAAACGTTTTTTCAGACATTTTGCGCGTTTAATTTGTGGGTTGAGCGCATTTTCAAAAATTTCTAAATGAATAACCTATCTCGTAGCATCCGACCTTAAGGGGAACCTAGTCGCGGGCTCGAACTCACTGATGGGCTTGGCTAAAAATCAAGCTGACTCACCAGGCTTTTTTTTTTTTGGGTGGGACATCATCAAATAACTTCTCCCGCTCTGGGTGGAGCAGGAGGGCGTGTCAGACTTTTACTGACTAAAACCCACCCGTGTTCCTTCAGTAGCCCGTATGCCAGGGGCTGTGGTGTCTCTTTCGAACAAACCCGCACCCCTGGCAGGCATCGACCCTTGCGGGCCCCATCACTTTTTGTGCTGACATCTCTTTGAGGCGCGCGTGGAACACAACGCGCCGTCGACTTGGGCTTTGTCCTTATCGGACAGCGAGCTACCCATTACTCGCCGTCCGCAAGCCCATGCCTACGGTGGCCGGAAATCGGCCTGGGATCCCCGACGCCCAGGGCGTCTCCGTATCCTGCGGCGGCTAGGGTCGCGAGGGCGCATATGCTGCCTCTCCCTCACGTGCGCCGCCTCCCTCTTCGCGAGCATCACTGCTTCGCTGAAGGAGGTGACGGCTTCCCATGCCCTCTCGCTCCGTACCATGGCCTGGACCAGGGCCGGACGCGAGAGATCGCCGCCACCGATCGCCTCCACGAGGACACGGCGGTGCTCCGCCCAAGCAGGGCAGACCGCCACCGTGTGCTCCACCGTGTCCTCAGGGCGATCTTCGCAGTGGAAACACCCGAGCGTTTCCTCCCGCCCTATCCGAAACAGGAACCTCCCGAAACAACCGTGTCCGGTGAGGACCTGCGTCAGGCGGAAGGTGAGGACGCCATGCCGCCTCTCAAACCACTCCTCAAAGAGGGGACTTACCGCCGCAATTGACTCACCAGGCTTTGTGTCCGACAGAGGTAGTACCCTTGATGAGAAGTTAGACGCTAGTCTACATGCACAACATTATTGAGTGAGCTGCTGGATCAGTTATAGTAAAAAGGCGCGTAAAAAATTAAGAGAAGTCCTTCGGAAGATGTGGTTTTCCTGAAAAAAAAAAAAAAAACACTATAAATCAATAACCAATAAAGTTTATTGAACTTTTCGATAATTGAGCTTTGTCGGTAACGACTAAGTTTTGAAGATTTAACCCTTCTTTTATTACTAAAACATGCCCAAAGTTAGGTTAAATTAGCAAAACGAATCTTTGTTGGCTTCTAACTTTTTAATGGTTTTTAATTTTAGTATTCTGTTTCCGTACAGACAATATTAATAATAAGACAAGACCATATCATGTTTCATTTTTTATGTCCATTGTCAAACAGTGGAGTAATAATACACTCCCGAATTTGGTATGCGAAAATTGTTTACTAGGTTCACCTTCAGGGAAAAAATTGGTCATGGGCTCTCGGACTATAGAACCTACTTAAACGTTTTTATATCATACTTAAAACCAACTACTTACAAGATACAAGTTGACTCGAAGTGCTTAGAATATCTACGATCAACTAACACGAAGTGCAAAACAAACAACTTAACAGAATCATAATTTTAGATCGTCAACTATTATTTTATACATGACATCATCTCAAAGAGATGAAGTGAAACATTTTAAGCATTCAAATGACGATTTAAAAGCAAAATTAAATGCACTATATGAACATTTTCCAGACGATTTGCATGCAACAGCATAAATAATTATTTTAATATCTCAATAGCTTCCTAATACTTGTCAGCAGGTTATATTGATTTGCATATGTTCGTTTCTTTATGGTAGGTAATGGACTGTTAATTGGCTATTAGAAGGATTTCTACTATTACGGCATAACATAGCATAATGAGCCTCTAATGCTCCCACTGCTGGGGCATAGGCGTCATCTCGGTAAGAGGGAGTGGGCCGGCTTCCACCACGCTGGCCCAGTGCGGGTTGATAGTTGTCACATGTCTTTGAGTTTTTTAGTTTCTAGAAAATGCCGATTTCCTCACGATGTGTTCCTTCATCGTTTTTATAATATAATATAATTATAATTTATTCTCTCTTCACAAAGCTGACTTAAATTTAAAGTGTACAAAAAACGTCCCAGCTGTATGCCATCCTTGTGAGAGACTGGTGCCTGATATAGGTTTTTGGAAAAAACCTGTGATTCAGGTCACCAGGCCCCCTTCCACGGCTAGCTATTTTTAAAGCAGTAGTGCTGAAATTATTTACACAAAGTGTAATAACTGTCTGGGTTCGACCCCACGACATTCAATTTGTCAGACATCCGTTTCCACTGGGCTCGCTATATCTATCGGTCTTGCTGCTATTACGGGAGTGGATTTTATTTGTAACTGTGGCGATTTCCATGATTTTCCGACTCTAATTTGGTTTAAAGATTCGTTCTTACGTTCGTAGCTTTCTGAATGTGGTTTTCACTGCACCTTAATAAATTGTGTAACACACTATCAATCAGAATCTCAACCATTTTTATGGATATTGCTAATCCAATGCTTTAGATGTTCGAAAAGAATGTCTGCACGACAACGTAAATAGCGCAATGAATAAAGTATAACTGTCCAAATGGAAACCTACTGGTAATCCTACTGCAGGCTTAACATCACGCTTTCTATTTCTACGAAGAATAGATACAGTTCTTTCTATACAAAGTGACATTTTGTTTCTCCATTTTTGACATCACACCGTAGAAATCCTTCTACAATCTGATATTTTGTCTTTCGTTTCTAACGATCTTTGTCTAGGCCCTTAAAAATGTAGACTATTTTACACAAGAATATTTCTTGCCATACCTACTGTCAAAATCACACCGACAACAAACTTTAAATTCGATCGCCACAAGTAGGTATCTACGATTATCTACAAAATCATGATTCGTTTTGAACGCATAACTGAGATAATTAATAGAAGAACAAAGCTATCTTCTTCTACATAATTTAGTTACTAGTCATGTCTATTCTTCCATCGACAAATCGGTGCTCGTGCTAAGCCTTCTGGTTGTGAACGCTATTACCCCGCTGGTAGGCCTCAGGGTCTGAATGGAGCATTTAAAATCTAACATTCATTACCTACCTACACTTTGAAATTCTATTGTCTGGTTTTCATAATTACATGCTCCGTCAGTCTTATACCTATTTGCCGTCCGGATTTTAATTAACATTTTAAAGACGTTACATCTGGCTGAAAACACTGCAACTCGTCCAATACATGGATGAAATTTCATATCACTGCTTGGGTAATTACGATGTTTTACATACATTCAGTTGCTTTTGTGTTCGCGCCAATTATTATTCACAGGGGTAAGGATATTTATTTCTGAGCATTTAGTGATTGATACCTTGCTGGCAAAGTTGTTGTGTAATCTTTTATTCTTTTTGTTTCTAAGCATGTTTTTTTGGCAACTTCCTTTCATGAAACACCTTCTCCAATTGTCATTACAAAAGAGAATCTTCAGTTCTTCACTAAGTGACAAAGACCTTTATTTGAATGAATTGTTAGACTACTTACCGAATGTTTGGTTTCCAGCCTCTTTAGTCTTTTCCGAGGGTCATAATCTTACAATGGATAGGTATCCACCTCCGTGGTACAATTCATAGGTCAAATATCCATTTGACCTATGAATTGTACCACGGAAGCGAAACCCCGGGCAAATTAATCTTGCCTTGTGGTTGAAGAGCAGTGGTGGCCCAGTTGTAACGACTGCGACTTACGGTCGAGGGTTCGAACCCAAGCAGGCACTTTAGTTTGTGTAAAGTATTTCATCACCGCTGCTGTCAAAACGTTGACGGAAAACATCGTGAGGTAACCGACATGTCCTAGAACCAAAAATTCGAAGGCATGTGACATCCCCCAATACGCATTGGGCCCACTCCCTCTAACAGAGAAGACGCCTGTGTCCCAGCAGTGGGGACATTATAGGCTGATTGGACTGTGGTTCCCAAAGTAGTACTACTTAAAACACACAAAACCAAACACACAAAGCTTACTTAGAATGAACAAGAAAGGGTTTAAGGCGTAGTACTTCACAGGCACCTCTCAATTTTGGTAACTCTAAATCATAACTCCATAAAAGGATTGTCCGCTGAAGCTTCAATGATTGCAAGCAGCATTGTAGATAGCGGTCCCACAATTCTGATGTCAATAATTTTACGCAGTACGGGTGGTCAATAAGTAATTTATTGCACCAGACCACTTACAAAGTGTTTGCCAATGTCTCAGATTGTTTTATGGCTTAGTGCGTATTTCTGATGTCATTCATGATTCGTATCATTTTATTAGCTGGTAATAGTCAACAGCTGAACATTCGACCTCCCACATAAAATCCGACAAACAATCCTTAGGACAATACAATCCTTAATGTTAAACGGTTACCTACCTATATTCAGTACTGACCAGTAATCTGTGGGTAGCTATACCTTATATGGTAGACGTTTACATCTCTGATTTCAACACACTAACCGTGTTTTCCTATTTGTTCTTAAATGACACCACACTTTGTCAACTACCTCATCAAAGTTTTTGATTACCTACCACCATTAGATATGGAGCGAAACGATTCGATCTCATCTTCTATAAATAAAAACTATCCAAATTACTAAATGCATATGAACGTATTTATACCAACGGTGCTTGTAACATACATATATTTCAAAAAAACTTTTTAATAAAAAAATAAAACCGCCGAAAAACCGAAAAATAAAAAATAATAAACTAGCTTTGTCCAACCCCAATAAATAAGTTCGGAAGGCGGTGACATATAATCAAATACATATCCAAAGTCACCGACTTCCGAACTTATTTATTGGGGTTGGACAAAGCTAGTTTATTATTTTTTATTTTTCGGTTTTTCGGCGGTTTTATTTTTTTATTAAAAAGTTTTTATTTTATAATTTTTTGTGGCTATAATCTACTAATTACTACATGCTTAATTTTTGATTTAAAACACGACTCAGTATTAAAATCTGTGAGTAACAATCAATCATCCCCTGTTTTCTTACCCTTAGGGTTAGAATTTTTCTTCGAAATTTATATGGGACCAACTTCGAGGTATACCCTTTCCAATAAAAAAAGAATTATCAAAATCGGACTACTCTGGAAAAAGTTATGCGTGGTCATACATAAAAAAAAAAAAAAAAAAAAAAATATACGCGTCGAATTGAGTAACCTCCTCTGTTTTTTCGTCGGTTCGAAAAAATCTCCGTCTGTCTGTTTGTTTCGGCTAATCTGCGAAACGGCTGGACCAATTTTGAGGCTTTCGAGGCTTTCACAGCTGATTTTATGAGTAATATGCTTAAGCTATATTTTGTCTCGGAAGAACGACTAGCACGATCCCGTGGATAATTTCCAAGATCCACGCGGATGAATCCGCGGGGACAGCTATCTTGGGCTTCTACCTTCTTCTTTTATATAAAAAATGAAATTGTGTTCGTGCGCAGGCCGATCAGTTGAGAACGGCGGGACCGGGTGTGGCAATTTTTTTATTTTAAAATATTCGCAATTGTCCGAATACTTAAGCAGCAATCTCGGTTAATTTGCTGTAATTTTTCGAAGAGTTCCGTTGTCTGTCTCCGAGATGCATCATCCGATCTTTATGAAATTTAAATGTGACCATTTCGAAATAAACCCCTTTCGAACAAAAAAAGAATTTTGCAAATCGGTCTATACATGACGGAGTTATGCCCGAACCTCCACCTAACTAGCATACGGTGGCGGTCTGCCCTGCTTGGGCGGAGCACCGCCGTGTCCTCGTGGAGGCGATCGGCGGCAGCGATCTCTCGCGTCAGCCCTGGTCCAGGCCATGGTACGGAGCGAGAGGGCATGGGGAGCCGTCACCTCCTTCAGCGAAGCAGTGATGCTCGCGAAGAGGGAGGCGGCGCACGTGAGGGAGAGGCAGCATATGCGCCCTCGCGACCCTAGCCGCCGCAGGATACGGAGACGCCCTGGGCGTCAGGAATCCCAGGCCGATTTCCGGCCACCGTAGGCATGGGCTTGCGGACAGCGAGTAATGGGTAGCTCGCTGTCCGGTAAGGACCAAGCCCAATTAAGTCGACGGCGCGTTGTGTTCCACGCGCGCCTCAAAGAGCTGTCAGCACAAAAAGTGATGGGACCCGCAAGGGTCGATGCCTGCCAGGTGTGCGGGTTTGTTCGAAAGAGACACCACAGCCCCTGGCATACGGGCTACTGAAGGAACACTGGTGGGTTTTAGTCAGTAAAAGTCTGACACGCCCTCCTGCTCCACCCAGAGCGGGAGAAGGTATTTGATGATTTCCCACCAAAAAAAAAAAAAAAAGAAAAACCTCCACCTAACTCCTAACCGTTAAAGAGTTGTACCTTCTTTCATCAGCTCAGCGTAATGAGATGACGATGACCATACGCAAATGTCTCAATAGCTTTAGAAAATAAATGAAAAACATTGTTAATACCTACAAAATTTGAGGGTTGCCCTCAATTTCCCTGGGATTCCATCATCAGATCCTGACTTGGTGCCAATGGGACCAACCTCAGGAGTATACCTACTCTTTCAAATAAAAAAGAATTTTGACAATCGGTCCTCAAATGGGGGAGAAATCGAGTAACATACATAAAAAAAAAAATACATACGGTGGAACATATAACCTCCTCCTTTTTTGGCAGTCGGTTAAAAATTGGAAAAGTTGTTCGGAAAGTTGGAAATTTTTGGAAATAAACTGTTTTATTTTTGTATGAATTATTTTTGAAGAGGACAAGCTCTATCGGGTCAGTTAGTTTTGAATACAAAAGTCACCTCTCACGACATCTCAAAGGAATGATGGAGTGGTTTATTCCTAGCTGATTCCAGTGGTCACGTCATTCCAGCGTCACGTCATGCACATAGTATCAAACAAAATTATTATGTACCTGCAAATGCATCGGAATGTGGGACTTGTGCCAGAAATTTTATATAAGTTTATATCTTCTTGATAGTGGATGAAATGTGTTAGGTACTTATTGACTGGTACAATGACTTTGACATACATTTCTGAGAATTAAATGAAATGTGTAAAATGGTTGGCTACCTGATTGTTCTAGTAGTAAAAAAAACAGTGTCGTGTAGTCACAAGCTTGACTCCTAAACATGAGCTTTTGGGTTCAATCCCAAGGTTGGCCAAAATGTTAATGGTTTTTTTCACAGGCCTAGGACTTAGGGGAACATAAGTAGGTAACTGGCGATATAGGTATGGGCCTACTCTACAGTGTACCTCTTCCTTTCGGGAAATATAATTTAACATTTGCCTTCTAGAGTGACTGAAATTGAGATGAAAACTTTCTGATCAGGTGAAGTTAAAAAGTTTTAAGAACCACATTTTTCTTTTTATTCTTTTACAAAACAGACTGTTGTAATATCATTTTCGTTCCCGCACGTAAATAATAAGGAAATGTAATTTCATTAGATTTAGTAAATAACTTTTTATGTGTTTTTTTTTTTTAGGATCACTGAGAGCCCGCCAACCGGACATAGACATCAACAGGTTAGTTAGTTGACGTAAACTTTTTGGCACCGCTCTTCAAGCTTTTAAAAAAAAAAAACATTTTTGATCTACATAACTATGTGGTACTTTTTTTTTCAAATTACTATACCTACTTCACTCTAAACGAATCTATCTTCAACTCAGTTTTTCATGGTTATCTTTTTTTGTGTGCCAGGAAACACGCACTATGCCTAACCGTAAATAACTTCAAACCAAAACATGGATAAGTGCCTGTCAAAATATTCAATCCAGAAAAGCTAACACAAGGCTCGCTAAAATAGCAACCATACGTCAATTCTATTCCTATAGCGTACCTGACTGCCTAAACAGATTACAAGCTCTAGTTTCCATATTGTGAAAACCTCAATAGTTCTCTTTGTGTAAATATTTAAAAGTTCCGACGTGAAACCTTGACGAAACGTGTACTTTTTCTTTGCACTCATCATTAGCAAATTCCTACTTCACATAACAGCGATAAATGTCTGCATCGAAATTTTAATATTCTTGTCTGGTTTTCAGAATAAAACTTTTACCGAAAGAAGGAAATCACAGCCGAGGATCAAATTATCACAATCGTCGGTCTATACTAACTGATCACAACAGCAGAAATGATTATGACCATTATAGCAGCCGGTTCTCCAAGCTACGGCCGGCGCTGCACGTTCGGCACGATGCCACATCACTTACCCAAGAGAAGACGGGTAAAGTATACCAACCAAGAGAAGACCCGCGGCTCTTCTATCAGTCTGATGCATATATTAAAGAAACTAATAGGAAGAACTTAAACAATGAAGTGTCATCCATTTATATTGGACGAGGAGTGGTGCGAGCGGGTGAACAACATCGCAGGAGATCGCTGCCAATTCGCATGAAAGATAATGAGTTTAACAGCATCGATGAAGGTTATTGTAATTAGAAATACATTTTGCATAATTAGGTGCTTTTCATTTCAAGGTCTAGTGAACTAAAACAGTTTAAATAAATGCTTTTAGAAATCTGCGTGCGATGTCCTCCTGACAGAACATTGATCACCAAGCCAGGTGTCGATCGTGCAAAATTGCAATATCCGCGGATAATGTCATGCTCAGGAAGAAAAGCCCCCAGGCACGTACGCTTCGCCCACATGTATGGACCTAAATTCGGTTCCATACTGAAAGAAGGCTCCCACATGGTCGTTGGTCGGATCACGTATAAAGACAAAGTGAGTTTATTTTTGTAAATGGAAATCGTGATCATATCATCGTTACTCATCTCTCAACCATAATGTTGTATGTTCCAGATTCTCCAAATATGCAAAATGCAGATACATGTGCTGGTCCAGTCTTGTTCTGTGCCCAAGTATTTAGTGCCTCATTGTGAAGCTGAAAACAAAGCTTGCAATTTTACATGCCGAGATTCTAAAGCTGAATTACGAGGACAAAGAACACTAACATGTGGTGACGACTTGAGGTGGTCGGGACATTTGCCTGTTTGTAGCGGTAAGTCATTAATCATTACACGCACTTTGTATAATTAATAGGATTGCACGGTCGCATCATCTAGAAAAACAAAGGGAATTTATCTCTGTGTACCTATCTAACTATATATGAGCAGCACCGCCGAGTCAAACAACAAGGCCGTGGGACATTTACATGTTGTTTTATCGCCATGATTCATACCACATGCAGTTCGTGTATTGCAACAATTATTATGAATGCTTACATGCAAAAAGACAAATCCCACTAATAAACAGAGTCAAAATATTATCGAGGAGGCAGCCAAACGTTTAATATCTGCGACAAATTATAGTTTATTACAATATTATATATTATATTCATTCCAACTGGACCTGCCAAAAAAAAAAAACAAAGGTAGGTATTTGTCGACAAATAAAAATAGGTGGGTAGATATTTGTTTTATTTTTGTTCTTACATCTACCATTACAGGGTAACCCAATGCGTTATGTAAATAATGGGTGCTGAATAGTATTTGGATTTATCTTACACTATATCGGGTAGTTAACAGTGGCGAAAGCACTATACAGCATAAGTTTTTAAACTGTGATGCTGAATTCATGGTTACAGTTTGTTGTACAGCGGCTTGCCCTCGTCTATATCATGCGGTGCCACGTGACCTAAAGTGAAATCATTCCGGGATCGCTGTTTTATGAATTTTTAGTTCCCGATTATGACGGTGTGGCGCCGGGTTAATTTAGAACATTTTTTTTTTTTGTTGTAATACAAAGCAAAAAATAACCTTGTTTGATGTTTGAATGTTATGTTGAACTAAATACCCGTAGTGTAACTATATTTTTGACAATAGTAGCCACTATTGACGTCCCATTTTTTAATAGCGATAGAGTTGCTGATGCGAATCTCCACAGGGAAGCCGGTAGGAATCGTGTTATACAGGATAAGTTTTTAACCAGTGCGGAAACTGTAACCATGAATTCAGGATATCATTCTAGAGCCCCCAGCCCAGAAATTTTTCGCCGGTCATATTACACTTTTCTATGAAACATGATTTTTTAATGTATAACCGCCGAAAAATTAATATGAAGAATAATAATAAAATGATAATAATTTGAAAACGATACTAAGTATTCTTTATTGATAAGTCAGTAAGTTAACGCGGACTTCACTTCGGCTTCTCTCTTAGAAAAATTCACACCTCGCCGCTGGTAGGTAGTCGAAGACTTTGCCAGGAAACATTTTGGACTTACCATACAAGCTTTCTCCCCGGTTTTTTTGGTACCCTACCTAACCATGGTACAGTCGCCAGCAGGTCAAGCTATCCCAAACTGTCAAATTTTCCCAATCGACTATAAACCTTATTCCTTTGTAATAAAGTTGATAAACCATCAAAGAAATTTGACAGATTGGGGTAGCTTGTAGATGTGCTGGCCTCTGTACATAGCGACGTCGCTTAAAAATAATAAATCATTTAGCAGCAGCATATCTAGGTACATGATACAAAAATTGAAACGTTCTTAACGTTCCCTAAGGCGGGTTCACATTAGGTCGGACCGTTAGTTTCACCGGAACGACAAAGGTGTCAGACGCAAATTGGCACACCTATGCATTTATCAGCGCTGTTCACATTAGGGCGACCCGATAAAACTCTTAGCGACGACATATTTAGCGGACATTCAGCCACGATTTCTGTCGGATCGGACATAATATTGGCATACTGCTTTCTTTTTATTGTGCCGTTCACACTTGCAGGCGCGTAACGGCGAAGCCACTCGCCCGCTCTCGCCGGCTGCTTGAATGGAATGATGGGATGCACCCAATATTTCAATTTTATTTTCTTCTGTCTTCTATTTAAATACCACATTATAACCAGAACGTCGTCGCGGTCGTCGTCGCCCAATGTGCAAGGAAGCCAATTTACAACTGACAGTGACAACTGCTTTGTGGCGAGCCGGGCAACGTAGTAGCTTATAGTGTGAACACCATTAACCCGATAGTCGGCTAACGGCAAAATTGTCGGGCCGACCTAATGTGAACCTAGCCTTAGTCTGTCAATTATTCAAGTTTTTTATTCCTGAAAGTGCTAGGTGCTAGATCACCTGCAGGAATAAATTTTCTGTAAATAATGGTTAAAACTGCATCAAACTCCTGGAACCTAACTCATAATGGTGTAGATAAATTCCTAGTTAAGAAGAACTAAGCCGTCACACAGATTGACAAGTAACGTTTCCTTCCGTCTGTTCTGTGACCGGGGACGGTTTGCCATAATAGCCACGCTTGGCAGGCGGGTTGGCGATCGCAGTATGGTGGTAAAATGCATAGAGAACGTTGCTGCTCATTCTCTAGTGAGTCCCTTAGTCGCCTCCTACGATGCCCACGGGAAGAAATGGGATGGTGCTATTCTTTATGTCCGGCACCACACGGAACACTGAAACAAAAAAGAAACCATTGACAACCGGCAAGCAAACGACTGTTATGTTTAGTTTTTTTGAAAATTCATAAAATACATGTTCTACGAAAAATTACAAAAACAGATGATTGTTTAGGTACGGGCATTCCTTCGCCCATCAACCCGATGTAAAAAAAAACTGTTCCATTAGTTTTTGATATCAACCCAACGCGTCGGCGTACTATTGCAACTGCAATATGTGTACAGGGTCAAATTAAACTTAATTTGACCCTGTAATATGTAATACAGACAGCGACCGTTATATGGTCGTTGATTACAGATTTTGAGATTACGTTCGACTAATTGAAAAGTTACTGCATGCAACGTTGTTCTATTACAATCTTGCCCAGTTGCCCATTTCCCAATTCTGCGATATGCATAATAGTAGACTGCACATTAGCCCTGCTGAAATTCCTCATTGTTTACATTCCTACACTGAAAGGATTGCGACTTACCCAGTGTGGTTATTTCCCAGTATTTATTTACAAATATCTCTCTGCATTTCAGCTCGCACGTGGTGTCACCCTCCGCCGCCTCCTGAGCATGGCAGGGTCAGCTGCAAAGGAGTGACGTCATCGAACGGTTGGGGGCTCAATGAGGGATCAAGTTGTCGCGTGAGGTGCGCGCGCGGCTGGAAGTGGAGCTCCCGGTCAGGCGCCGTGTGTAGACGCGGCGCTTGGACCTACGATCTAGGATGTGTACCCAAGCGTACCAAATAGTAGTGTCTGTATCTGTTCTTTACCTCTTTTACAAATACTTATTAAGAAAAAATGGATTAGACTATCAAATAACAATTAGGGTAGGTTGGGATCAATGTGCGTGTCAATAAACATATAAGTACCTAAAACTACTTTTTTTAATACTATAACGAATGTGTGTTCCAAAAGTATATAATGAGATCAATGATAATATAAGTGTAAAAAGGTGAATGAGATTGTAAACAAACCCTGTCAACGTCAAGGTTAAATTCTTACGCAATCGCTCACTGAAGACTCATTCATCAGTTTCATCTATGAAAATCATCACTTTACCCAACGATTAGAGTTCAATTATCATTATTAAATTGCATTTGAAATACCATCGACGAAACTAGAGGTAACTGCATGGGCCTTTAAGTATTTTAAAATCAATCTCAATTTTAAAGTGACACTAGATTGGCATCCACAGGTACGTTTTCTGATCCATTTCTGTGTTCAGGATCATTTTCAACAGCTCTTCTTTTGGAACAGACCATACCTACAATAAAATTTAATGTTAGAATTAAAATTGACTTGAAGTAAAAATATTAAACATAGTGTTTATTTATTCTAATTTGTGATAAGGTGCCCCGGGGTTAAAGCAACTACGGGGCTATTGTAACTAAATTAAATATCTCCGCTAATATTGAATTTTAAATATGACGCCATCTTTAAGATTACTGAGCAAACCATATTGTTACATGAAAATAATAGGAGGCAGCACTGCAGCTACAAATGATGGTAAAACAGGTTCATCTGTCAAACCACCGTTTTGAAGCAATTTTTGGCGATAGCACGTGGTGGCAAAAATCTACAAAAAATATGTTTTAGAGTGTTTTATTGCTGGTGTTTCAAGTGGAGTGCATTGTTGACAATCGTAAGTAGCTATAATTATTTTTTGCTTATGGATTCGTTAAAGCTACAACAAGATATGTATTTAGTTACATTTTCCCTGACAATAACCCAAAATGGGGTAATTGTAACTTTGAGGTTAGTTGCATTTCCCCCGTTTCGGTTTGTAAGAAACCATGAAACAATAGTGATGTGCAATGTCGATGTTTTATTTCTGTGAAATAATTTTTATTGATATTGTGTGTGTACATTACTGGATGAAATATTGTTAATGATGATATGATAAAGACTTGATATTGTGTACATACAGTACAGTACCTACTACATTGAACATAATCGATCTTCAATATTTGAAACGTGTATTTTTATCTGTGTGTTATGTATGCTTTCACAACTTAACTACTGCACCGATCTTTGTTATAGATGGTCCGGAATTATAAACAAAAAACGGAAATAAAATATTCTCAGGACAATTTGTTAAAAACATTGGAATATGTTAGACACAAGCGGCTGACGTCTACGGAATTCCGAGATCTACTTTGGTTCACCGATTACGCTGATCACGAGGAGTGAAAAAATCGTGTCGCGGAAGACCAAAAACATGGGAAAAAAATTTGGATGTATCTGGGTAAAATCTGTACAAATCTGTGTGGGGCTTGCGAGCTTGTCAGCGTGATGTTATGTTTTGCAGTGGTGTAGAGGCGTATTATCTTTACGATGGTATGGAGCCCTTTACGCGCAAGTCCGACTCGCACTTATTGTTGTGTGTTGTGTTATTATTTCATTACAAGTAGTT
Source organism: Polymixis flavicincta (assembly GCA_949987655.1). Classification (NCBI taxonomy): domain Eukaryota; kingdom Metazoa; phylum Arthropoda; class Insecta; order Lepidoptera; family Noctuidae; genus Polymixis; species Polymixis flavicincta. The sequence goes on from OX465173.1 coordinate 16,864,040, forward strand.
ACGTTTAGTAAAATAGTATGTCACTTAATGTTCCTAAGGAAAAATAAATTCCTATGTTTATGTGATTTTTACTGTGATCTTTCTTAATAAAACATTGTGCCATATATCCTGCTTTTATTTTTCTCGTATCAAACATTCAATAAAATTCGTTATCGACAAAATTTAAAAGTAAATTCACAACACTAACTATTAACGAAATAGTTGCAATTGCCCCTGAAGTTAGGAAATATTTATTTTATTCCAAACTGAGCTTAGATACGTGAACTTACGATTCAAATTCGCCTACGTTATCACATTGCGATGAAAAACTCGGTTTTATAATAATTTTAAGACCAACAGATAGACTACGAATTGTCGTTAGTTGCATTTGCCCCCGGTAAATGCAACTTTTTCTATATCTAGTAGAAAATCGTTTTATTATTTTGATTCCTTACGAACTTTCTTTTTAGAACTAGGTTATATGTACTATTTATGAAATTGTTAATCGCGTGGATTATGCAAATAAAGAAATATTACAATCAAAATGAATCAGTACAAAATTAAAGTTGGAACCTTATTTTTTCTAGTTGCATTTGCCCCGGGGCACCTTACCTACTTTAAACATACCTAATTAAAATAAAGATTTGTTTTTTTAACACGTCTTTTAATTTAAATTAGGTCTATTAAGAACATTCTACCTAAAAAAATTTGAATATTGAGAATCCCATCGATACGAAAAAGCGACTTTATCGAGAATGTTGTAATGAAGGACTGAAAACAAAAGTTTTAGGTTTTATGGTACGATTATAATAGAGCCATAGATATTGTAAGTGTAGTAAATGTTCTCAAGTAGGTACAGACGCCAGCATATCAAGCCACTCCAATCTGTCAAATTTATTTGATAGATTTTCAACTTTATACCGTAAGCGTAAGGTTCATGTTCAATTAGGAAAATTTGACAGTTTGGGGTAGGTTGACCTGCTGGCGTCTGTACGTAAGTGAAATCTTTGTAATTCTGTTAACATAAACTCGCATAATCTCCACCAGCAGGCTTACCACGAGTACCGATTTGTCGACGGAAGAATAGACATGACTATATAAATGATGTAGGTATGTACAGTCCCGGACTTTAATTGATGAGCAACTTTTAAACTTTCCAATTTTGCAGTTTTATACACTCACGAGATTACAGAAACAAGATGAAATCGGAGATAGTCTTATTCATAGAGGTTGAAGGTTGACTAATAAGTTGTCAATGAATGTTACGTCAATACACTGTTGCATACGTTTATCCAATCTATTTGATACTGGCCTCCTTTAAATTAGAGCTCATTAAATACTCGTTATTTCTGAAAACCTATCCGAAGACAGTGACAGTTGAAATGTCAACTACAAAACAGAAATAGTAAATAAAATTTGTGATCAATTGTTCCAAGATGGCGGCAGTTAGGTGTTACAATTTATGTTTATGTGCAACAGTTACCATGATTGTCATGAACGTTATCTTGGGCGCTACGCGTTTGGATTATATCGTGGATACGAGTTTTTCCGAAGTCGAAATGACCAATCATAATATTTCTCCGTACGCTAACGTTACTATCACTACGCTATAACAATTGTCGCTAGGTTACGGTTGCTAGCCCTGCAATTGGTTGACTTTGGGTTGTCAGTGTGGACTATATACGAGTATAACCGACTAAACCCGATTTGTATTACACGGCTAAAATAGGAACTGTGGCAAGTGGCTCATCAATTAAAGTCCGTGACTGTACAATAGGTTATAAGATAGCTATGTTTTTCTACACAGTTATGCGTTCTACATGAAAAATTATTTTGTAGATAATCGTACTTATATACTTTGTGGCCGTGCGTCGAGTAGAAAGTTTTGTTGTCAGTGTGATTTTGACAGTTTAGGAAGAAATATTCTTCTGAAATAGTCTACATTTATAAGGACCTAGACAAATATCGTTAGAAATGAAAGACTAAATGACAGATTGTAGAAGGATATCTACGGTGCGATAGCAAAAATGTAGGAACGAAATGTCACTTTGTATTAAAAAAGCACTGTCTATTCTTCGTAGAAATACAAAGCGTCATACTAAGCCCGCAGTAATTATTAGGGTTAAAAACTGAAAGCTCGTCACCTGTGCTGCCACCCTACCTATCGCTTGTTTTATTATTAATATTGTTAAATTTTATTATTATTTATGGACGTTGGCAGCAGCCACATCTGAAGACAGCAAGAGGTGGTTTTTCTCCCCATTGGACTGCATTCTTAATTTAGCTGCGCTCAACTGTATCTGAAGAATGTATGATATATACATCGCGTCAAACTTTATGGCGGCTCTGAAGTTAGCTACACGCTGCGCAGTACCCCACCCCTCAACCCCGCTGACCCATGAATTTGTTACTGCGCAGCGACTCGCCTCGTGTTCCGAGCCGCCATAAAGTTTGAATCGAGCTGTACCTAGGTTACATACGGCTACACATCAAGCTAAATATTTCCAGTTTACGCTAATCTTGCACTGTACGGAAATCCTATACAATGCGAGATCAGCTTATATCGGAAGCTTGATGTGTAGCTGTGTGTACTCAGCGGTGGGTGAAATAAGTATGCCAATGATGATTATGGTGATGAAGTAATTCCCGAGGCAATTAAGTACTTAATTATTTAGTACAGACGCTAGCACATCAAGCTACCCCAATCTGTTAAAATTTAATAGGTTTTCAACTTTATCACAATAAAAATTAAATTAAAAATTTAAAAAACCCCCGACCCAAACAAAAACTCAAAAAAGTAAAAAATAATATTTACAGGCCTTTTAATTTTAACGTAATATTTTGATCAGGGCATTGTCAAGTCGGGGGACGGCTAGGCCTCTGTTTGGCGTTTTCATTGACCGTCCCCCGACTTGACAATGCCCTGATCAAAATATTACGTTAAAATTAAAAGGCCTATAAATATTATTTTTTACTTTTTTGAGTTTTTGTTTGGGTCGGGGGTTTTTTAAATTTTTAATTTAATTTTTATTTCTTGCTTTTTAAACTTAATGTCTCCCTTAAATCACCATTTATCTATAATCTATTCATTGAGACCTTTTCAATGAGCCCAAACACGATACTTCTGCTGTTTGTTGGTGAATAACTTGGGTTTCCTGGAAATTCCAGGTGTTGCTCCAGCATCAGTTCAAGGTTATTTTATTCGTCTAATATCATTGAAGTATTAGAATCCCAAATTTTGAGTTGATCAGAGGCTAAAATCCGTTTTTCAACCAGAAAAGAGCTGATAATCTTCAAACGGCTGAACCGATTTTGATGAAACATGTCTAAGAACACTCCCGACTAATACACCTTTCAAACAAAAAAAAACTAAATCAAAATCGGTTCATCCGTTCGGGAGCTACGTTGCCTCAGACACACACACACACACACACACACAGACACGTCAAACTTATAACACCCCGTCGTTTTTGCGTCGGGGGTTAAAAATAAAGTTCATGTTCCATTGGGAAAATTTGAAAGTTTGGGATAGGTTGACCTGCTGGCGTCTGTACATACTTACTCCTTATTTATGTGGAGTAAAAACCATAAAGTGCGTTTGATAGATGTAATGTCAAAGTATTAAAAAGAAATGTCAGCAACGAAAGTTAATTACATTTATTATGTTCTTTCAGCATAAAGCATTGGATTTGAAGATACTAATAATTGGATTTGAAGATACGTCTAAGATTTTACCGCATTTAAGTTCAATAATGAAAGAAAACATACCTTCCTTCCTCGATTACCTGTGGCTTCACACCATAGCAGCGCTAGCGATGACCTATGGTACAGCAAGCTGTCACTTGTCAACTGTCAATTCATAGCGTCTAAAAATTTTGCCGCCATGAACGTAAAATTTTTTCTCTCGTTAATTTTCTTAGAAAATTACTAAAGTTTCTGGTAAAACTTTATAGAAAGTGAATAATAGTGCTTTTGGTAAGTGATACATAGTGTTACGCTGATCGTTAGTCAGCGAAATGCCGAAATACGAAATTGAAGGCTCACAACACGTGTTCGCCGGTTCCGTTTTAAAGCAACCGTGGTAGCGAGCTTGAGCGACGAATTCTCCTAAGTGCGTAAGTGGCGAAAAAGCGCTCTTCATCCTCGGAGGAAGAAAGTAGCCGTTTCCCACTGCTGACCAATTACTGTAACTGTAAGTGGACCTACGCATTTACAATGGAATAAGTAGCCAAGTAAGTGTTCAATTTCTGTGAACATGACACAATTTCCACTTTCCACATCATATCACTAACTTTACAAAAACACTTATCAAACTTCTAACCTGGTTTTGGTTAAATAAATATCCACTTCGGAAGTGCATTGTGGTATAGGTAATACACAATCCTATTTGTTTTATGAGACAGAAGTGTTACAACTGAAGGATTTCAGTGTAAAATAAGATAATTAGGTAGATACTCGTAAATTCTGCCCCTAAGACAACCCATTGACAGATATTCCTGTTTCAAGCAATATAAAAATAAAATAAACCAAATACCCATTAAAGAAAACCTAAAATTTATGGTCATCTACCCCACATGTTTCTCACTCTGAATTAGAAGAAGCCGCTAAACCAAACTAAAGGTTACTTAGTTCCCTCGGAGGGAGTTTTGGTTGGATGCTTAATGTGGGTGGGTGTGGGTAGCCGAAGGAGCTAGCTGCTAAAGCAGGTCTACTAGGACTTGTTAATTAAGCAGCAACCTACCCAATAGGCTTGTACCCTACTGTCACCTTTGGAAGTAGTGAGAATGTTTCTTCCAGAAGTGTATTTTAATTTAAATTGTTTATTGCTGTCTAGTGGCAAGCTGCTGTTAAATTACAGTGGTTCAAATGAAGAGCTGAACTCTCTTGAACTCTAAAATCTAGCAGATTTATATAGCATTTAGAACATTTAATTTACTATGCTATACTGCTGTATTTTGTAATAATTAAGGAAATCTTATAGTTATGATCAGGATCATTGATCTATCAGAATATTAAAGGGAATAAATACATCCACCACACAATTTAAAACTAACAATATATTATTTAAAGCTATTATTAGAAGTAATACTTGTATAAAAATAAAAATAAAAAATAACTTGATAAATGGGAAACATTGCAAAGATACTTTTGACAAAGATCAGACTTCCTAAAGAAACATGTAAAAACTTTAGAATTAAAGGCCTTTTTGTTTCATTTCTGTTTTTATACTGAAGATAATCGCAGGAAGTCCAACACTGAATATGTTTATATTCACAACAATTCAATTTTGTATAAGAATAAGTATCTTTAATCAAAATAATTTATGCAAATTTCTATTAAACCAACAATATAAAATAAATATTTTTTGTTTGAATACCTACATTACACATCAATATTATTAAAAAGTAAAACAAGAGTATTGATATGTTAATTAAAGGTAGTTTTTCATGTAATAGTCTACACCAACAACTCCGAAGAGTCTTTTAGAACCCAGAAAATTATGGTTTTTGACCTTTCTTGAGTTCTCTGGACAATCAGCCAACTGTGTGGCAAAGAATTTGCGAGCCTGTGGTATCCGCATTCTGGTTAATGTAGTTCAGATTGAAATTAGCTAGCTGGCCCACTAGGAAAACTCAGTTTATGGTTTGTGTCTCGGAGACGGTAAGTCCTAATAAAGCTTAGGTGACAAATTGTCTTCGAAGGAAGAGCGCTGCTGTCTGAGATACAGATATTTATTTATCTAGTTCAGACACAGATGTCTTGCCGAACTTCTATTTAGTATAAGCTCATTTATGTTAAGTTATTCTATATTGTACTGTCTTACTTGAATTAAAACAAGTAAGCTTTCTTTGGAACACTGATACTTATAAGACCCTGTGTGCAGGCAAGGTGTAAAGGAAGATGATAATATCAAAAATTCTAAAAAAAAAAAAAAAAAAAAAAAAAAAAAATGGGACTTTGTCCCTGAACCTAGTTCCATATATAATTTTTGAACAGGCCAGCCAGATGGGCTCCTGCTGCTCCAGGCCTCAGGCCTCGGAGGCTATGTATACAAAGTGGGGCGTCCCTGACGTCGACCTTTTCGTGTCAAGATTAGTCGGCCGTTGTGCGACAGAACGTCATATGGGACTCAAATGAAGGCTTGGCAAGCTTCTGCGATGCTTTCAGTCAGAGGTGACTGCAATTATTAGTATCGGTGTTCTCTTCAAGTCCAATTTAGAACTGAGCGCTCAGTCCTCTGAACTCGGAGATGGGTCGGGTGCTTATATGTATAAATGGCCCCATATTGAACCCAGTGTACCTGGCTCCCGTACTTGGAGACGAGAGGTCTCGGAGAGCCAATAGGTACCTATACAAGACCTATGTAAGAACCTCTTAGACCTAACAAGCTCCTACTCCTACCCTGCAAATTGGGGGGGGGGGGGAGGCAGTCAGGTTGCAAGAGGCAGTGGTTGGTACAGGAACAAGGGATTTGCTAAAATATAGTTGGAGATAATCCACACTTATTACTTATGAAGCTTCTATTCAGAGGTGAATGTCATGGTGTAGATTGCATGGCAATAGTCCTAAATAACCTGATCCCAATTTACTTATTTATTTGCATGAGGCAGTTACTGTACCAACAGATCTGATGTTAGATCTAAACATTTTCTTGTCCATTTAGTAAGTGAAAGGAGCATTAGCCTTAGCTAAACCACTACCAAGAAAGTAACCCATGCGAAATAGATAATTTTTCCCCCTTGATTGGCAGAGATTTACATACATATAGTAAGATATCTCACAACTTTTAAATGTTAAATAACAGGTCGGCCATTGTGGCTCATAGAAATTGAAAATCAAGTTGTTTACTTAAAATCTACCATAATCTTTGTTGACAATGATAGGTATGGCTAAGCTTGCTTAAAAGATTTTTAAGCAAACTACGATAGAAGAGCCTCCAAAAAAGTATAACGTCTGTGGTAGCCTTCGGGAGGCTGACTAGTGATTAGCACAACAGATGAAATTAAGATGGCCTCTTACATTAAAAGAGCCACTAGACTTACAGAATTATCACCTTTGAGATGTAGTAAAAGGAAGGGCCTCAAGAGAAGTTGTCTCAAACCTCCCACTGATGGGACGAAAGACTCCTCTCTGTGAGAGGGAAGGATGATCACATGAGAATTTTGATTCTCTATGAAATTATTTAAAAAATGTTTTGGTAGGTACATTTTATAAGTCTTAATTGATAAATGAAGGGACTTGAATGCCCCTTCTTAGATCATTCAGATGAGCTTAATGTATTTTGACCACTATAATAAAAAGATCCTGAAAGAATTTCAGTTTCAGGGGAATTTAAACTTTGTCATGTACGACAATAAAAAATAACACATCTTTATAACAGTATGTCTAGAAATATTAATCTCTTAAGTTTCAAGTATATTACTTAACTTGTATTAATTATGGATATGAATGAGTGATCCAATTATCCTTGAGCAATGAGATGTTTATTTAATTCAGATTGTATAATGGATTTACAACCATTATAGCTTAATATTAAAATTTCATGCTGACGTAGTAAAAGGCAAATAGATTTGCAATTTATATAAAACAGTTTATGGAAGATGTCTTTATTTCTGCGTTTTCTTGGATTTAATCGATTGAAAACTCTAAATATTTAGTTTTTACAGTTAATTAATTTAAACCAAAATATTCATTAATTCCACATAATATATATTTAATTCACATAGCGTCTACATCCTTAGGGTATTCTTCACCAGCAGATAACAAACAGGTCTTCAAATCCAATGCTTTATGCTGAAAGAACATAATAAAACTGTTTTGCATTAAAACAAAACAGTAATTATGTGATGAAAAGCATAAAGCATTGGAGCAAGGTGCTTGCTGGAGATCTGAAGACTTCTACGAATTGACAGTTGACAAGTGACAGCTTGCTGTACCATAGGTCATCGCTAGCGCTGCTATGGTGTGAAGCCACAGGTAATCGAGGAAGGAAGGTATGTTTTCTTTCATTATTGAACTTAAATGCGGTAAAATCTTAGACGTATCTTCAAATCCAATTATTAGTATCTTCAAATCCAATGCTTTATGCTTTTCATCACATAATTACTGTTTTGTTTTAATGCAAAACAGTTTTATTACATACTTCCAAAGACTACAATAATACACTGGCATACTTCACTTCGTTTAGTACTGATGAGTGTTCCGTATGGGGAAGGAACTCGTATGTGGATGAAAACCAAGTACAGAGGCTGGCACATGAAGCTACTCCAATCTGTCAAATTTAATTGATGGATTTTTAACTTTATCACAAACAAATAAGATCATGTTCAAGTGGGTAAATTTGACAGTTTGCGGAAGCTTGTTATTTATCAAGTTACTCCAATCTGTCAAATTTATTTGATAGATTTTCAACTTTATACCGTCAGCATAAGGTGAGATAAGCATGTTCAATTGGGAAAATTTGACAGTTTGGGGTAGGTTGACCTGCTGGCGTCTGTACATTATTACTTCAATGATGTAAACGCGGGCTGAGAAAGCTTGCTAAGAAAACAGACAGATAGTGACAGCTAACTGTCAAATTCATGGGATACTCGATTGTAGTGATAGTGACGTGTGAAGTCAGCAAGTAGCAATTTTTAATTCCCTTTTCGATGAAATACAGAAAATGACGGTACTCCCTAAGTACGACGGGCGGAACTCTGCCTTCGTATACGGAAATGCCACTCAGTTGATTCATGTGACTCGTGTTACATGACAAAAAGTTCGTCCACATGTTTCATGTGACTCGAGCTACATTAGTAGTGGTCCAGGAAAATGAACTGTAATAATATATTAGAAGGTATATTTTGCCTTGTCTTGAATGTAATTGAACGAATCATAGACAATACTAACAACCAAAAAGAATAAAAGCGAGAATTGAGCGAGAATGTCGTAATAAAATACTATAAAAGTGACATTTCTTAGTGAGTGTATTTTGTGGTCAACATGGACGGGCGAGTAATTTTTTGAAATCCATAATTAATAGATTTATGATTATTTCAGTAAGTTTTAAGTATTAAAATAATCGTTTGTTAGTGATCTAATCGATATAGTATATATTTTTGTTCAAACTTGGTGATTTTTGTCATAATACTACACGAAATGACAGTGTGCTGTGAATTGACTGTAATTGCCGCCAGTTTTCTACTTATTACATTACGATTATCATTGTTTGATACTGAACTATTGTGTGATAACTGTGAACAAATTAATAAGGAGTGTTTTAAAGATTTTTCGAATCTTAATATTGTTATTTGTAGACAGGATTGATCGGCAAAGCCACAGAGTGGGTAAAATATTTTGTAAAATCTCCTTCATGTGACTTGAGTTACATTTAGCAGTTACGTTGTTCGCCAACAGGATGGTGGTATACACAGTAATTTTGTTTGCTTTTTCATTTGGTTGAAGAGTTGGACCCGAGACTAAGTTTTGCGTGCGGTTTCGCTTTTTTTTAGTACTTTATAGTACTAGTAAAAATAAATTATTATTAATAATTTGAATTTTATTTGGAAATCAATATAGATAATGTGAGAGTAACGACATAAGTTGTATTAATTTTTTTTCATTTATACGAGAACAACTTGTATGATTGTATACAAAAACGTCGAAATAATTATATTTTTATTTCTATAAAAATTGTTTTACTTTACCTGCATTATAAACTTTTATCAAAAAAAAAAAAAAAAAAACATCAAACCTAACCACCATCCTCCAAAATAATAAATTTAAATTTAAATTCTGTCAAGCAACGTGCGCTGTGTGCCGCCAACCTAACGTCCGACACGAGCTCTACGCACATCTGCATTACGCGCTCGCTGTTTTTTTCCGTTATTCTTTGTTGTATTACTCGTAAATTACAAACGTACTTGTCATGTTTCGTATACGGTAGTAAACTACAGAACTTTCTCATTACGGCTATTGTAATTATGATTTTAAAACTTTGTGCGGGGTTTGTTAATACAGCTACCAAAAAAGTGCGAAATTTAAATTTAAAAATAAACCCTTACTTCTTGTCATGTTTGTATGATTTTAGTTTCCACCAAATTTTTTTTTTTTTAGTAGAATATTATAGGTAAGAACTGTGTCTTTCTAGGGCCAGGCGTATTTTTGTTCTAATTCTTCTAGATTCGGAGTTAAACCGTCTTTCCTGCCTTACATGGTTTAGACGCAGTTCGCGCCGTCTTGCGAAATTGTACACTAAGTTTCCGATTTTTTCTGGTAATGTTTTCAAAGAAAACATACATTTACTTTAATTTAGATGTAAAGATAAATTAATAAAGGAAATAAGTAAAGTATAAAAAATATACGTTAAAGATTTAGATTTTAATGTATTTAAATAAAACCTAAACAACATGTTAATATTTTCGACTGTGAATTTTGATCACTGTTTGTGAATTATTTTAACACTACCGAAACGCATATTATAAACGAAATAGATGGTTCCTTTAATCAGCTTCTTAGTACAGTTATCTTTTTATCATAGAACCACTCCATTGAGTCATAAATCGTGTTTAAGTCGATAGTGGCGAGCTCCTAAAAAAGCGCCCGAACTGAAGCAAGTGACGGTCGGCGCCCGAACAGGCGTAAGCAACTGAGTGGTTACATTTATTACATACTTCCAAAGACTACAATAATACACTGGCATACTTCACTTCGTTTAGTACTGATGAGTGTTCCGTATGGGGAAGGAACTCGTATGTGGATGAAAACCAAGTACAGAGGCTGGCACATGAAGCTACTCCAATCTGTCAAATTTAATTGATGGATTTTTAACTTTATCACAAACAAATAAGATCATGTTCAAGTGGGTAAATTTGACAGTTTGCGGAAGCTTGTTATTTATCAAGTTACTCCAATCTGTCAAATTTATTTGATAGATTTTCAACTTTATACCGTCAGCATAAGGTGAGATAAGCATGTTCAATTGGGAAAATTTGACAGTTTGGGGTAGGTTGACCTGCTGGCGTCTGTACATTATTACTTCAATGATGTAAACGCGGGCTGAGAAAGCTTGCTAAGAAAAAACAGACAGATAGTGACAGCTAACTGTCAAATTCATGGGATACTCGATTGTAGTGATAGTGACGTGTGAAGTCAGCAAGTAGCAATTTTTAATTCCCTTTTCGATGAAATACAGAAAATGACGGTACTCCCTAAGTACGACGGGCGGAACTCTGCCTTCGTATACGGAAATCACAGTGCTTTAAGTCAACAGCGGCCACCATAAGTGGCAATAAAATTCATTTTGTGTTTTATCCTTGGTTTGATCATTCTGTTTATTTATATACGCTCCATGTTACATACATTCATCGTAACAGCGTACGGTTTCATAATGCGCTATTAGGTATGTACCATATTTTTTTTCGATATTCAGCTGTAATCAGTAACTGAACAATCGTGATTTTTACTTATTTTTCGTTACTAAGTTTTGTGCCGACTCGCACATTTATTATTTTTCTCCTTCTCACTATTTTGTTCAAAGCCTGGCGTAAAAATTTCGCAAGTCGTGGCCCATGCTTTATTTTTTATTTTGTAACTATAACATTCAGCCATAAAGTTCCAAAAGCATTACAAATCCAACATAAACGCTAGGTATTGTAAATGATTTGTTTCTACCATATCACTACTTCAAGTCTGAATTTCCGAACGAAACATTTTCAAATATAGAATTCATTGTGACGTTTGCGGCCGTTAAATGTTTTGAGTTCGTCAACTGGATTGTTGGAAGAAAAAAAAGTAATGATTTAGCCAATCTTTGTAGCTAGTTGATAGATAAAATGATAAGTTTGTTAAAATAAACAACAGTAACGGATTATTTACAATACGTGTTCTCTATATTTAGAAATAACAATGGGAACTAACACAAGTAAACTAAATAATACGAATAATACTGAGGCACAAGTACCAACTGCTGCTTCGATAAAGAATGAGCTGGACGTTCCAGAGATCTGCAATAACTCTGACCCTCGCTCCCCAACACCAGAAATTTCACGGACTCCCCTACAGGTGCGTTTATGAATTCTACGTTATGAATATCCTTAACTAAAAATAACACCGATCTCCCTCCATTTCTTTTTTTGTTGTATTCGGAACGACGAACGACTGGCCTTTTTGACATTGTCTTAATTTAACTTAGGTACTCATTTATTGCATTTTGGCTTTCAGAACAAGTCAACTGGTAAACACAATATCACTAAAAACGTTGATCTGAGGAAGACTTTTGAAAATGGTGACGGTGAAGAAAAACTAATACATAATAATCCTATTCTTTCTGCTGTGATAAAGAACCATTTGCAGTCTTACGACCCGCGCTCTCCTACACAGGACTTTGATCGTACACCTATTATAATTTCGACAAAGACTCATGAAGCAGCGAATGAAAAGAAATTATCAAGACTACAAAGTGATGACTGTGCCAGTCCTGTGTTGAACGCTGAAACTGACGACAATTACGACAGCTGCGCTGAAGCGTGTGAAAAGAGCCCAGATTTAGTGGTATCACGAAACTTGTGTGAGGGATTCTATAACATAACTTTAGATGATACAATAAAAGAACCTGAAGAGCCATTGGGGTCATCCACAGCTTCTTATGAAGCATTAGAAAACAACATATCGAGTGAAAGTCAACATAAAGGCAAGTTTTTGGAAACAAACTTTGAGTATGTAGAAAAAGAGGATAAGTATGAAGATAGTGTGGAAAATATAAACAATATTGACGATACTGATAATATAAATGAAGATGAGGATGATGGCCCAGCATTTCAGATCCTTGATGATGATCCTCGGTCACCATCAATAGGCATTGAGAGAACACCTATTGTTGTAGCAAAAACTGAAGAGGATTCAAATGTTGAAACTATGTCAGATGATACGTTGATTAAAGTTTTACAGAGCACCAATGCAGAACTTCGCCAAACTGGTGCCAAGTCAGGCAAAAATATTGATGGGCTGCTCATTTATGAAGATGAAGAAACTGATCTCAGTGAGACCCCAAAGAAGTCGAAGTCTGCAAGTAACAGCGGCTCCAGGACTCCGCTGTCATGTATGAAAAACAAAGCAGATGTGGGACACACACGATCAAAATCAGCCAATACTTTGTATGATCCCAAAAACCAGAAGATTGGTTCGAAAATTCCTAAAAGAGTGTCACATATTCCACGATTGAAGTGTTTATCAAAGCAGCCTAACTTGATACCTGCAGAGAGTAGTATTTCTTTGAAAAATATTTCTAAAGCTGCGGCATTAGGTGGAGATTGTGAGAATACACCTCCCCATTCACATCGTGATCGCTGGGACAAAGACAACAGCATTGTACTTTGAAAATGATTTATAGTAACCAAAAACAGCAAGTATGCTGTAGGATGTTCAGTTCTTAAAACTTGGAAATTGTTTTATATTTACTATTATGTTTATTGTGAAATGTGACTTTTGAATAACATTGCTCAGAATGAATAATTTCTTATATTGACATCATGCTTTGCTTTATTGTTTGAAATTAATTAGCAATTGTTATTGTCTACGTTAAGTAATTCTTGACTTTGAATAAAAGAAACATTACTCATATTGTTCTCTTTTTCCTAGCAGTGATTGTATTGATAGACTTGAAAATAAATATTTTGTAGATAATACTGCATCATGTATTTGTATATTTGTATATATATATTTGTATCTCCAAGCTTTTTGATACATACGCATCAGCTAATTAGCTGCTAGTATGTCTAACCAAATAATAATAATGTATGGCTTTTAAATAATTATCTACTTATTTATTGCTCCTGGTAATTGTGTACGTTACCCTAGCAAGAAAGTGTCTCCTAGAGTTATATGAGTAGAACGTATAATGTGTGCCTTACACACGCACAATGGTCCACTTAAAGGACTAAGTGCGGAAACCAAACCCCATAACATAGAACATATAGAACATGTGTGCCTTATCTGCTGTAAATGTGCCCGCTCCCACATAAAAAATGTGTGCCCCCTGTCGTTTTGGAGAAAAACGGAAAAAACGATTCTTGCTGGGGTAACGTTTTTCTAGCAGGAAAATTCTAAACGAATGATCGGAGAGAGAAAAATTGTGCATGGCCAGAGAGCTTATATGTGTGCCAAAATGTGCCCCCAAAAATAAAATCTGTGCCCCTTCAGGTTTTCGAGAAATTGCATTTCCTGCTGGAGTCACGTTTTGATGAATCGTATATCTCTAAAACCATTGCATGTGCCCCTGTAGAATAAACATACACGAGTAGCTCTTAATGTGTGCCCCTTAGTGCCCCAATTAGATTTAACGAAAATATTTATAGTTTTCCAGTTACCGCGGTTTTATGAAAACCCGAAAAAACATCGCAGCGCCTAAATGAGACAAGGCACAAGTTCGCTGAAAACTGTATTCGGTCCTTCTTGACGCTATTAAAAACCATACAAAGTTTCAAAACTGTTCCATGCATGCGTTTTTGAGTAATCTTGCTAAAAGTCAAAACGATGGTGTCTTAACTTTGACGGCAAAATACAAGGAACCGGCTCAATCCCAGATGTGTAGATGTGAACCAAAATCGTGTGCCTTTAGTCAAAAATATATGGTGAAAATATTCAGCTTGGAATTTTTCGCATTAAGTTAATATTAACAAAAAACCAAAATATGTAAACAACGGCTGGCTATCCGACCAAATTCCAATGACTACTAAAAAGCGACTGATTCATACATATCGATGACCTTCTTTACTTTACTCACTAACCGATTCACACGTGTTGTGCCTGAGTACACTGAAGTAGAAAAGTAGTAAATTAATAGTTTTCATAAAACCGCGATAACTGGAAAACTGTAAATATTTTCTTAAATCTAATTGGGGCACTAAGGGGCACACATTAAGAGCTACTCGTGTATGTTTATTCTACAGGGGCACATGCAATGGTTTTAGAGATATACGAGGTGCATTCAATAAGTACCTAGCCTCATCGCCAGAGGGCGCTGTAGTTTCAAAAGAGTTTTACCACAGTGTAGCACATTCTTTCTTAATTCTTTTTTCAAATTTTCATTCCAATCCCTTCATTTGTTTTAATTTGACAACATATGGAAGCGAACGTGTCGATCGGTTTTACAAAAATGGAAAAAGAGCAATATCGTTCGGTGATTCGATTCCTATTTTTGGAAGGGAAAACGCGCATCGAAATCAAAGAGCGCTTGGATGCTGTGTACGGTGACTCTTCTCCATCGATGGCCACCGTCAAGAATTGGTTCAACGAGTTTGCACGTGGCCGTAGGTACGTCGGTTTTTGATGAACCACGTCCAGGTGCACCGAAAACTGCTGCTACGGAGGAAAACATTAAAAAAATCCATGATCTCGTATTGGCAGATCGCCGATTGAAGGTTCGGGAGCTAGCTGAGACTATAGGCATTTCAGAAGGAACAGTGCATCATATTATTCACGAGGAACTCGGCATGAGAAAGCTGTCGGCGCGATGGGTGCCGCGTTTACTCACACCAGAAAACAAGCGCAACCGTGAGACCACATCGGAGACGTGTTTGGCGCTGTTTAAGCGGAACCCAGCGGAGTTTTTGCGTCGTTTTGTGACTTTCGATGAAACCTGGATCCACTGGTACACACCAGAGACCAAGGAGCAATCAAAACAATGGATCCAGACCGGGGAACGTGCTCCAAAGAAGGCGAAAACTGTAAAATCGGCCGGAAAAGTTATGGCCACCGTTTTCTGGGATTCACAAGGCGTGACCTACATCGATTACCTCGAGAAGGGTAAAACAATTACAGGGATTTACTATGCCGATTTATTGGGCCGATTCGAAGCCGAATTAAAGAAAAAACGACCCCATCTGGCGAAGAATAAAGTGCTGTTTCACCACGACAACGCACCGGTTCAAACGTCTGCCGTTGCCATGGCCAAATTGGTCGAATTACGCTACGAATTGCTGCCCCATCCACCGTATTCTCCAGATTTGGCCCCTTGCGACTTCTTTCTGTTTCCTAATCTGAAAAAATCACTCGCCGGGAATAGATATGGATCGAATGAGGAGGTCATCGCCGCCACGGAGGCCTATTTTGCAGAGTTTGACAAAAACTATTTTTCGGACGGGTTTAAAAAGTTGGAGCATCGCTGGGCTAAGTGTATCGAACTAAAAGGAGACTATGTTGAAAAATAAATTGCCACTTTTCCAAAATTTACGTTTACTTTTTGTAGGCTATGTATTTATTGAATGACCCTCGTACGATTCATCAAAACGTGACTCCAGCAGGAAATGCAATTTCTCGAAAACCTGAAGGGGCACAGATTTTATTTTTGGGGGCACATTTTGGCACACATATAAGCTCTCTGGCCATGCACAATTTTTCTCTCTCCGATCATTCGTTTAGAATTTTCCTGCTAGAAAAACGTTACCCCAGCAAGAATAGTTTTTTCCGTTTTTCTCCAAAACGACAGGGGGCACACATTTTTTATGTGGGGGCACATTTACAGCAGATAAGGCACACATTATACGTTCTACTCATATAACTCTAGGAGACACTTTATTGCTAGGGTAACGTACACCTGGTAATCCCAGAAATTCTTATTGCACATGCAACGCAAAGATTGATAATACACAAATTCTAATTAAAAATACTAATGCAACACCAAGAAATCCGATTGATTCAGGAATATCAACAGCTGATGTACAGTCGCCAGCAGGTCAAGCTATCCCAAACTGTCAAATCTTCCCAATTGAACATAAACCTTATTCCTTTGTCATAAAGTGTGCAGCAGTGGACGTCTTTCGGCTGATATGATGATGATGATGATGAAAGTGGAAAAACTATCAAAGAAATTTGACAGATTGGGGTAGCTTGATGTGCTGGCCTCTGTACATACGTGCCAATGTCCCTTCACGACGATATTCGTGAAGGAACATATTGGCACTTTCGATTGTCGAACTTTTATGTAGGTACAGACGTTAGCATATCAAGCTACACCAAACTGTCAAATTTTCCCAATTGAACATAAACCTTACGTATATGTTTTAAAGTTGAAAATCTATCAAAGAAATTTGACAAATTAGGGTAGCTTGATGTGCTAGCGTCTGTACATCGGCTCAAATTCTCTGACCACGTATACTCTAAAGGTTTAGGTAGTTAAAAAAGGGTAAACAAAAAAAACCACGTGACTCATAGATACTAAACCTTTTATTTCAAATGTTAAAATCATATTAATTATAGTCACATATATATTTATAGTCTTTAGTCTGAATCTGATTCTGATAAACTCTCTGTCACATTAATAATAAAGCGTTCAGTTACCAGCCTCGGGTTCACTCATTTTTCCACGATACGAATTTAAAACCCAATAACGATAAATAACAAAAACGAACAATAACTAAATAACAAAAACAAAACAAGGAAACAAGCTAATATTATCACAATTCAACAAAACCAGAACGCACGGATACAATCGCAATGTCGATAACGCTGTCAACAAAGGCGTCTGGTTAACCGACTAAACGTAATACCTGCCAATTCGGTTGCCAGACTACGTCACAGTTGTACTCTTCAATTTAGCAATGTTATCTAATTAGTTGTATTTTCTAAAAGGTTTGGGGAACCTGTCTTTTTGGGTTCTTTATAATAGACAGATTACAAAATGTTATATTATTATTATTAATCTAACAAAAAAATTGTACTAAAGCAGTTACATCTACGAAAAGTTGTTTAAGAATAAATGATAAAGTTTAACATACTATAATAAAAGGGGAAACTATCATGTGATCGAAAATAAATTTAATTTTGTTCTAATGTATTTTTTAACAAGAAAGTGTCAACTATAAAAAACCCTTTTTACGATTTGTTTACCCTTTTTTAACTACCTAAACCTTTAGAGTATAGATACTCCAGTGGTCAGAGAATATAATTATAGGAAGTATGGCACAGCCAAGCGGATCCCTGATGGCATTTACAGGATATTTTCCTGCTTTTTATATTTCTATGATATTTTCATAGCATAATTCAGTGAAATCAAAACAGGATTTTATTTCAATCATTTTATTTTCTAAACTGACAACACTTAATACACATACAACCTGCGTTAAATATTGCAAACGCAAAACATACTTTTGGAGTAAATAGGCGAGTTAAATAAATAATATAAATTATGCAAATCACAATATAATTTTCATGTATATAGCAGTATAGCGTTGCTAGCTTCTTGGAATGGTTTAAAATTGAACACCAAATATAGAGATGGTTACTGGTTAGAGATTTACAAAAATAAGCCCCATAAAAATATAACACTATTGTAGAATGTAACTCTTCGTAAAATCCACATTATGTCCAGAACAAATGTTTTTATGCAGGTGTTTCGATATTGCACCTACATAAATTATAGCATTTCGAAGTGATACATTCTAACAGACGAGTATTTTAAGAATAGCAATAATACTAACATATATATAAATTGAGTAGAATCTTTCAGCGCCTGGTTCCTCTAGAATCCACGAAGAATAGCTAAAAACAAAAATACATAGAATAATTTTATTTATCTTGTATAAATATTTAAAAAATCAACAGCTAGTAATAGTGACAATCCAAGCTATAATACAATGTTAATTTTTGGAAGCGAGCTACCATACAAATAATAATATTAATTAATTTATATCTTCGCATCAAGAATTATGAGGTCTAAGATCTATGTAGAAACTTGGATACTAATTTGATTAACATACATTGAAAGGGAAAAGAATATCGAAATCTTATGGATCACGCCCACTAGTAGTCGAAGTCCTTAAACCAGAATGTTCTACAAAACTATTCATTCTATCGCCTCTTGATGGCTTCATGCAACATCTGGGTCCTAAACCATAAAACTTTACCCCCCTTATTACAAAACAAGGTTTTTCTTTATGTATAGTTTAAACCGTCGAGCCTGTTTTTTAATAAGGAGGTACAAGTCTACTTTACAACAGGGTATTTTCCAATTTATTAAAAACTATTCTAATTTGAAGATTGGGACGAAATATGTAACGTAAAAATAAAAGTTAATTGATTTAAATCCATTTTCTCAATTTAAAACGATTTAAATCGAATTTAATTTTCGTTGTTTTGAATTTACCGCCAAAACGCTTCTTACGATGACTTTTTATCACGTGACCATACGCGACGTCAACTTTGTGTAAACTAAAGTAGTTAGTAAGTAAACAAGTGAATGTCGAGTATAAAATTAACAAGATTTTCAATCATAGAAAGTGATATTAATGGTGTGCGGTGCCCAAATACTTCTAAAATTGCGCCAAACTAAGTATTTGTACCGGTGCCGTTTACACAAAGCTGACGTCACGATGTCACATGATAAAAAATTCATCGTAAGGAGCGTTTTGGCGGTAAATTCAAAACAACGAAAACTAAATTTGATTTTAATTGAGAAAATGGATACCTATGAATAAAAAAATTAAAAAAAATCTGTTAATATATCGTTCCAATCTTCAAATTAAAGTAGTTTTTATTAAATTGGAAAATACCCTACTGTTTGGGTCGGCTTCCTGTCTAACCGGATGCAACTGAATACCAGTATTTTACATGGAGCCTGCTTATTAGACCACCGAAACCTAGTTACTGGGTAATACGATACCCCTTGGTGAGACTGGTTGTCTGACCTTCGGGTTTCTGACGACCCGTAACGACTGTCAAAGATCCACGAATAACAGCCGGGACCAACAGCATAACGTGCTGGTCGGTCAGATGGTCGTACATCTACGGATCTACCGCGGCAAGCGTAACTTAATCTAACCGACCGACCAACAACAAATACAATTCTATAAAATTGTTCAATTGAATTAAATATAGTGGAAATCAGAAATCAAATAAGTATAATTAGCGTCAGGGTTTAGTGTAGTGTAATTTCTATAATTGTAGGGGTTACCGTTACGGTATTTTGTGGTATGAAACTTTTAAGATTTCCAAATTTGTAAATTGCAATGGTAAAGTTTTGTTGTCTATGGCCCAGTAATGCTGCCTGCCAATAAACTTGGACTTGCAGCTGCTAGTGCTAGTGCGTCAAATCCTTCATTGGTGCAATATTGTTACATCTGAAACTATTTTATTAAAATACACAAGATTACACATCAATTTCTCTACTACGATTTTCTAAGTACACGTAATATCGCAATACAATTGCAAAATTGTTTACTCATAATATTTATTAGTAGCCGAAACTAGAAAATTTGGCACGAAAAATGGTAGGTCCAGAAGAACAAATCCCTAATTATCTAATATATTTACATCTCATTAATAAAATAAATATTTTGTTGAATAGTTAATTATTGCAACTGTATTTTTCATTTATTATGTACTGCTGACCCGCCTGACATTTTCCTATCAAAATTTCAATAATTCATACAACAAAGCACATTCCCTTTTATCCGGGTAACTTTTTCTTTCCGAAAGAACCTGATTCAGATAATTACGAATATTTAATAAAAAACTGATGTATTTTAATTTTAAGTCACCGCCTTCCGAACTTCGTTATTATGGTTAAACAAAAAAGGTTAATTATTTTTTGCTTTTCAGTTTTTTCAGCGGTTTTATTTTTTGGTAAAAAGTTTTTAATTTATAATTTTTTGTGGCTATAATCTACTCATTACTGCATGCTTAATTTTTTATTACTTTATGTAATACACAACTCAGTATTAAAATCTGTGAGTAAAAAATCAATCATCCCTGTTTTCCTACCCTTAGGGTTGGTTTTTTTTTTCGAAATTCATATAGGACCAACTTCAGGGTATACCCTTTCCAATAAAAAAAGAATTATCAAAATCGGCCTACTCTGAAAAAAAATATGCGTGGTCATACATAAAAAAAAAAAAAAATACGCGTCGGCTTGAGAACCTCCTCCGTTTTTTCGTCGGTTAATAAAAAAATCTTCAAATCGGTCCAGCCGTTCTGAAGTGATATGGTGTTCAACGAATAATGTTTCATTTAAGCATATTATAAACAAGATGACTGACTATTATTATGGAATGTCTTGTAAGGGATAGATTACATCACACGGATGTTTGCGACAGAAAACGCTACAGTCAAGACTGTAGTGCTAAATCATCCCAAAATATGGCTAGGTATGTTTTTGGTCTGAGATTCCTTTAGATTTAGTTTAACATATTGACCGCTCCAGTTGGTTGGATAAATATGACAATTTTTTTTGTGTCGTTTTTTTTTTTGGGAAAGACATCTCTCGCTGGTCAACCTAAGAGGTTGTCGGCTGTTTAACCGGACTTGCCTGTGGTAACCTTAATCAATTAAGGGGACCAGCCCGGGCTTAAAAACTTAAAACTAAAGCGTCTGCTCGCTAAGGGCACCCCTTAGCGAGCAGACGCTTTAGTTTTAAGTTTACGTTTAGGACGTGAGGTTACGGACCCCGGCTTAGGGCATCGCTGGTAGGGGGCAGCACGGGACAGGCTGAATCAGACTGAAATACGTGTCCGTGCCGCCTTAGTCGTATTACGACTGAGAAAATATTGTTCGTTTATTGTATTTTACTTCAATGTATGTGTGTATACATAGAATCAAGTCCATCCGACTAAACAGACAGCTGTGCTGCTGGGGAGTTTGTTGCGCCACTTCTTCTTCCCAGCTAAAGCACTAGGAAGTGTCGAAGGGTGGGCGTTTTGGGGGGACTGTCTTATGTATTTTGACGTTCGAAAAGTGCTGATTCTCAGCCTAATTTGAATAAATGACTTTTGATTTTGAATGCATGGCCATATTCGTCGATAAATGCGCTGGGCGCTGGGGCCCGACAGTTGATATAAAAGCAAGCGGTCAATAGGTAAGTAGTATAGTGTTTTAAAATAAATGCGCATTCTTGTGTGTGTGAATGCATTTAGCTTAAAACACGACATTTGATTATACATAGTATTATAAATAACATACTTTATAAATTTGAACTACATAATTTACATTTAACTAAATGATAAAGCTTAGACTAGGTTGTATAAAGTCCGACGTAGTACACAAAATTTTAGTCTATTGTCAAGAAGGACAACAAGACAAGAAAGTTTAAAATTCGTCTGTAAGTAAATGCTTTAAATGCCATAAGTAAGTTACAAAATATTGTGTACTGCATGTAGGTCAATATATAAATCCTACAAGAAGTAATCATCGAAATTGAAACATTTATAGCTTTTTGAAGCTTCGATACGATTGGAATATGGTTTTTACATAAATATTATGCTTTCTACTCATCAAAATGAGTCAAGGCGCGGAATTTATTAACCATTTGCAAAAATACACACTGCTTTACGTGATTGTATTCTAACATTTAAAACGTCTAATAAACTCGAACAACAATCAATAAGCAATTTCTAAACATTTAATATCAGTTTGAATCCCTTGAAGTTCACCATTATATGGTTTTACAATACTGTGTACTTAAATATTTAATAGGAGGTAGTTTCTCATAGATTTGATTTTAAACCATGATACAATATGTATGTCATCGTATGATTGTGAACACCGTTCGTTTATAATCTACTAGCTCTTGCCAGCGGCTTCACCCGTGTTAACCAATTTAAAACAAAAACTTAACAAATAAATTTTTTTTTTTTTTTTGGTGGGAAATCATCAAATAACTTCTCCCGCTCTGGGTGGAGCAGGAGGGCGTGTCAGACTTTTACTGACTAAAACCCATCCGTGTTCCCTCAGTAGCCCGTATGCCAGGGGCTGTGGTATCTCTTTCGAACAAACCCGCACCCCTGACAGAAATAAAACACTTAAACCTTCCACACGAATCACTGTTTAGTAATGTTAATTATTTACCTACTCTTATATATAGGGTGACTGGTAATTAGTGACCGACATTTAAACATATGATTGTACTCATCATTATGAACAACTTTAACTATGGGACCAAACCCGAAATCGCGAAAAAAATAAAATTCGCTGATCCCTACATTTATGTTCGCATAACTCGTCAAAATGTAGGGTACAGATGATTTTTCTTTCGCGATTTCGGGTTTGGTCCCATAGTAAAAGTTATTCATAATGATGAGCACAATCATGTGTTTAAATGTCGGTCACTAATTACCAGTCACCCTATATAGGGTACCTGGTAATTAGTAACCGATATTTAAATTTGATTGACTCATCATAAACAAACTACTTTCCCAAAGACTTTTTTATTTTTATCTATCTTATTGACCCCAATTTTACTACCCCAAGTAAGTAAGTAAGTAATGCTTTATTTGCCAAATGTAGGTGTATGTTGTTATTATTAATAGAATATTGAGTACCTAACAAGAATACACCAATACACCATCAGCTGTAATTTAATTTAGTTACCTGGTTAAAAATAAAAAAAGAATAATCCACTTTTACCATGCATCAGCTGTGTCGCTTGACCCCGGGGTCAAGCGTGCGATCCGTACGGTGGTATATGGAATAATGCAAGTAACAGTGGATTTATTTTGTTTTTGTTTGTAGGTAACTAAATTACATTATAGCTGATGGTGTAGGTAGGCATTTTGGGGGACTGTCTTACGTAATTTTGACGTTCAAAAAGTGCCGACTCTCAGCCTAGTTTGAATGAATAACTTTTGATTTTGAATCTGTCTATTGGTGAAAACGGCATGGAAATCCGTTCAGTAGTTTATGAGTTTATCGAGAACAGACGGACAGAGGCGGCGGGAGACTTTGTTTTATAATATGTAGTGATCTCGCGAGATTGTAAACTGTAGATAAATTGTGAATTGTAACTATATAGGTACTGTCAAACCCAAATTGTGAACGAACCTGCACTTAAGCGCCTATTACACTATTCAATTTGTATGATATTAAGTAATCTAATACCTATAAACGAGCAATTCTTGTAATATTTATAATCTGAATTTCGGAAACGGCTTCAACGATTTTCATGAAATTTAGTATACAGGGGGGTTTCGGGGGGTGATAAATCGATCTAGCTAGGTTTCATTTTTAGAAAACGTCAAACAAAAAAATACCGAGCTAAGCTCGGTCATACAAATATTTAATTATAAATCGAAAGATTTAATCGAAGTTAGAAAAGTTAGATTCCGATTTAGTGCAATTGCATGGAAGGTCCCGGACCGCACTACTTCCTAAATTGTTGCAACCCAATGTAATTCTACTTTTATAGCAATAGGGTTCAAAATCTGTCCGATTTTATCACCCGTAAAATTAAGAACCATCCCTCAAATAACTTCTCCCGCTCTGGGCGGAGCGGGAGGCCGTGTCAGACTTTTACTGACTAAGCCCACCCGTGTTCCTTCAGTTGCCTGTGTGCCAGGGGCCACGGTATCACTTTTGAATAACCCGCACCCCCGGCAGGCATCGGCCCTTACGGGCCCCTTTCAGTTGGTGCCGACATCTGTTTGAAGCGTGCGTTGATCACAACGCGCCGTCGACCCGGGCTTGGTCCTTAGCGGACAGAGAGCTACCCATTACTCGCCGTCCGCAAGCCCCGCAGTTGGTGCTGACATCTCTGACCGAATGGGTTAGGCGAAGACTGTGTGGTCCAGTCGTATCGTCTCCGACTTACGTGCTGAGGTCGTGAGTTTGATAGAACCCATGCAGGCAGGCACTTTAGTTTGTGTATTTAATTTGATCACTACTGCTCTCAAAACAGTCAAAGGAAACATTCCGAGGAAACCGGTATGTCTAAGAACCAAAAATTGGAATATATGTGACATCCACCAACCAGCATTGAGCCCGAGTGGTGAATTATGGCCCAGTAGGGGAAGTAGGTGTCCCAGCAGTGGGAACATTATAGGGTGATTGTGTGTATGGGCTATTTATTAGCGCAAGGTCCGTCCGCATCCGGCATTTGCAAGTTTGGCACCAGTTCAGAATTTGTCGGTTTGCCATGTTTATGTCGTGGCCATATCGCAGATTTGCTAACTTCATGAAATGGCCATATCGTAATTTGTGAGAATTTCATGAAATTCTCGTCTTCTTCTGGTTCTTATATTACAGAAGACGGTCGACGTCGAGAAAAAATTCTCGAGCATTTCATGAAATGAGCAAATCTACGATATGGCCACGAAATATATATTATAAACAATAGAAAAATATTGCGTTAAATTGTAATTCGTTTGTTGCAGTACACGCAGTTGTTCAGATAGTTTATAATCCCGTGAAACAGATTTTAAACTAACAATGTTCATAATTTTACGATGACATGTAGGTATATGCTTATGTTTATTGGGGCCATATTTCAGTGTTAAACACACAACTAACACCAATAATTTTAAAATATCAAAAACAGAATACATTTATGCTCATCTTATGTATCCTAGGGATAATATCATGCTTCATGCACAGCCTGTTCACTTTTCTTCTTCATCTTTCTTCTCCTTGATATCTGTTGAATAATGTTAGTGCAGTTATTAACACACCTTATTAATATTAAACTCAAGCCAAAAGGATTATGCAGTGGTGTAACTAGGGTGGGGTAGGCAGGGCCAGAGCCCTGGGCGCCTATTGAAGGGGGGCGCAAAAACTCGCCAGTTAATAAAAATAAAAAAACATCAATAAACCATTTCATACTGTTACCTACCTATATGTAAAAAATCTGAAGAGCTACTTGAATATAAATGTATTGTGCAGTACGACGATGAAAGCGTATTTCCAAATCTACCTATTCAAATTCTTTTATTTTTTGGCAAGTTTAAATTAATTACCTTCGTTATTGAAAGCTATAATTGGTCATGAAAGGTTATGCGACCTACTTTGCTCGGTGAAGACCGAGAAGATAATTAACGAAGGGGCGCAAATATGATGCGAGCCCTAGGCGCCATTTTCTATTGGTACGCCCCTGGGATTGACAAGAATATTATAATTGGGATGAACAAGAATAATACTTGTATGGGTATAAAATTATCTAATTGTATGGTTATTGTACAGTGTAAGTAAAATAATCGTACAATTATACATTGCTATTTTAATCTCTGTGAAGATCAAACTCAAAAACCTAGTTATCGTTCTATTATTACGATTAAAAGTACCTATTTAAATAATGTAATTATAAATTTACTGATAAGTTTGTTCTGTGATTTAGTTAATATGAATCGGTTTATATTAAAGTAAGTATGTGATACTAAAGTGTTTTATATCTTTAAGTTATTATCAGTGTTCTTATTATCAAGGAAAGGTTAATTGATAAAACATTTAGAGTGCTTTTTTGGTTATGTTATTGATTATTCTGCTTACCCAATTTGATAACTACATCAATACAATGTAAGAAAATTAAATATTTGACTATCTTTGGCATCATGATTGTTAAAAAAATATTTGGAGCACAATAATTATCAGAAAAATTGGAATCAGAGAATTCTGTCTGCAAGGTTTCAAACTCTCCAAGTGAACTCACACACTACACAAATAAACACAAAACAAAACAACAATCAAATTCCATTTCATTTCCAATTCAATTACACCTACTCAACATAACTGAACAACATGCTGATACGGTTTTTATGTTGTGTTATTAGTAGTTGTTTTCGAGAGGATCAAATTAACATAAAGAGAAAACGCACAAACCTCGCTCTTTCTCCTCCATATTATGAGAAATAAATTCACGCAGCTCTGAGTATGCTTTGTCCAAATTGTCGTTGAGAATAATTATGTGGAAGTTCCCGGGCTCCTGACCTGAAATCATTGCATCAGAAGGCCATGTTATATTTTTAACACTGATTGTAAACATCCATTATTTCATTTATAATAACATGAGTTGCAACACAGTATTATTGTTGAAAACAATCCTACATGTTATTCTTCCATGTCATTTTTTTATTAGTAAGTGAAGCTATTTATTTTGAAAAGAAGAAAAATATTTTAATAAAATAACGAGGTGACCCTGGGAATCTTTTCCAGTACCTATCACCTCATTATTATTATATTAAAATATTTCCCTGAAATCCATCCTTGCATCCTTATCCCAGGAGTGATTTCAGGGCGGCCTTTGCTCAGCAGTGGGCCAGTGAAGGCTAATAAAAATAAAATAAAACATTTATTTGGAATAAAAATCATAACAGACAAACAATGTTAAACTTTGATAGCTGTAATAATTAATAATGTAGAGCTGCTATCAACGCCTGCCCTGTTTACTGACCGATTAAACCTGTTGTAAAACAGCAAATATTTTTATGAATTTTAAAATCACTTTCAACTGATTATCTAATTCGGTCAGTAATTATCTAGCTGTAACTCATAAAATCAATATTATTTCTCAAGCGTGCAGTAGAATTCATTGTATAAATGCATGATTCGTTAACATTAGTAGTGAATATTACATAAAATAATAATTACAATTCATTTAGTAAAATCAATAATTGGATTTTTTACTGATCACATAAGAATTTACTAATGAAATAAAGCTGTGTGTTATCATAAGTGAGATTAGTCAATGTAACATAAGACCTCTGAATTAAACAAAGTTTGATAAGATAAAAAAGTACACCAGACCACTGGGTCTGGTGTACTTTTTTATCTTATCAGTATGGAGTACATTTTGATTGAAAAATTTTGTTTTAGGAAAACCACTCGGCAAGCCACTCAAATATTGATATCATGCAGCGCTTCCAAAATAAAGCATTAAAAATCTTAAGTAGTACACCCTGGTTTACAAAAAATCTGTGTACCTATACATTCCAACAGTAAAGGAAGTTGTAGAAAGGTCCTAGAAGAACTATAAAAAGAACTCCAAGAGACAGAAAAATGAACTTGCTGTAACACTCGTAAACTCTTCCAGCTATACCCACAGGCACATTAAGAATTATAATAATAAGATGACGCATCACAGGATGTGAACAATCTTGAACTGTCAGTGAGGAAACAACTAATCTGATAAAAGCGCAAGGGCTGATTGCAGATGGAAGAGGCAAGAAGAAAAAATAAACAAAATAAAAACCACTCACCATATATGATTTCTTTGCGAGCCGTCTCCAACCTCTTTATCAAAGCCTCCTCCTGTTCAGTGTTGCGTGCACGCAGTCTCCTCTCCAACTCCTGAATGGAAGGTGGCATCACAAACACCAGCAGTGGGTTGAGATCAGTTTTCTTCACTTGTTTGACTCCCTCAATCTCAATATCAAGAACACAGATCCTTCCTGAGCACCGTACGTCATTGACAGCTTGTTTACTGAAAGTTTCAAAATAACTTTTGTTTTACTAAATTTATTAGGTCACTTAAAAAAATATTGAGGTCTGTAAGCATTGTTTTGGCTTCTGGTAACCGACTAGAAGAAGAACTTGGAGATGATGTCACAATGAATATTATTTTATATATTTATTGAGAAGTTAATGAGATATTGCTGTAAATGTATCTAACAAAACAATGACTTTAAGAATAAGAACACCTCACTATTGGCAACATGCCAACGTGCCCAAAACAACAAGCACATGGCCAAGTGAGATTCTTCACAAAACAAATTAACTTGCCTTGTTCCATACATGTTGCCACTGAAACATGCAGTTTCTAAGAACTCTCCTCTTGCTAAAGCAGCGGTCATGTCATCTTTGTTTGTAAAGTGGTAATGCACACCATTTTTCTCGCCTGGACGAGGACCTCTTGTAGTGTGCGACACACTAAACCCAAATTTATCCGGGAATTCTTTCAGAAGGCGCTTTAACAACGTACTCTTGCCTGACCCTGAAGGTCCGCACAGCACCAAAGGACGAGGACCTTTCTGCACCATTTTTGAGAAAACTATGGACAAATAAACAACGTTACAAAAGCCGCTTATGTTAATGTTGAATGGTAATGTTAAAAAATCTTACATCTTAGTAGAATCGTTGTGGAAAAAGCTGATAGAACTTAGTAGCTTGGAACTTTGTGAGGAAAATCGACCCGGCAATAATTTAATAATGGTACGAAATCAGCGCACGGCACACATAAAACGCGCAGCGAGTTCTGTCCAAAGAGTATATTATTATAAATGGGAGAGTTCTGTCTGTCGACTCGGATGTCAAAATGATGTGCGATGTGCGTAAAACGAAATTCATAAAGAAGAAAAACGTGGGGAAAAAGTAAGCTCTGAAGATTATGAAGAACGGAACGCCACTTTGACAACTAAAATGGTTGATGCTTGATGTAGTCTGTGGTTGCTAGTTTCCTTAAGTTTTACTGGGAATTTTTGCCATGCCATGCTGCATTGGTCCCGCTGGGACTAATAATAACTTTATTTTATAATTTGTAAATCGCGTATTACACTTGGCTGAATTTGGCCATTCAGAAGCAACTTTTAAAAGCTATGGATGCTAGCTTGCTCATTGCGATTATAATTGACCAGTATAAGTAGTTTGTGTATTGTTACTTGACTAAATAGGGTATTTTCCAGTGTATTACAAACTATTCTAATTTGAAGATTGGGACGAAATATGTAACAGAAAAATAAAAGTAAATTGATTTATATCCATTTTCTCAATTAAAAACGATTTAATCCAAATTCTATTTTTCGTTGTTTTGAATTTACCGCAACGCTCCGTACGATGACTTTTTATCACGTGACGTCAACTTTGTGTAAACTAAAGTAGTTAGTAAGTAAAAAAGTGAGTTTTGGATGGAAAGTGAAATCATACACAAAGCTGACGTCACGATGTCACGTGATAAAAAGTCATCGTAAGGAGCGTTTTGGTGGTAAATTCAAAACAACGAAAAATTAACTTGATTTTAATCGTTTTTATATTGATTTTTATTTTTCTGTTAAATATATCGTCCCAATCTTCAAGTTAAAATTGTTATAGCTATAAAAACGATGAAAATCAAATTTATACGACTGAATTGAGATCACTAAATTCAGCCTAGTGTAAAATAAGTCCCTTATGATGGTACTTAAAAGGATTTTAAACGTTTTAAACCATTTGCTTCTGTACCGTGTTTGTGTTTGCCCGCAGTCGTACTTCCACCCAAAGAGTACACACGGCTTCACATCAAGCTATACATTTCCAGTTTACGCTGAACTCTCACTGTACGGAAATCCTATACAATGCGAGATCAGCTTATAAAAAAAAGTATGTCTTGATGTGTAGCCGTGTGTACTATAAACTATCTTCTACCTTTGCATAGCTGATGGAGTAGCTGTTCTTATTGACAACGAAAACATACACATTCTATCACTGCTGCGGGCTTAGCATGACGCTTTGTATTTCTACGAAGAATAGACAGTGCTTTTTCAATACAAAGTGACATTTCGTTCCTACATTTTTGTTATCGCACCGTAGATATCCTTCTACAATCTGTCATATAGTCTTTCGTTTTTAACGATATTTGTATAAGTCCTTAAAGATGTAGACTATTTTAGAAGAATATTTCTTCCCAAACTGTCAAAATCACACTGACAATAAAACTTTCTACTCGAAGGCCACAAAGTATATACGATTTTCTACAAATACATGATTCGTTTAGATCGCATAACTGTGATAATGAATAGAAAAACATAGCTATCTTATCCTATAGTACATCATTTATTTATTTATTTAATAGTGATGTCTATTCTTCCGTCGACAAATCGGTGCTCGTGCTAAGTCTGCTGCAGTATACTATGATACTATTGTGGTACAGTACAATATTTTATTGTGGACCACAGGGTTTTTCCGATCAAGATCAAGTGAGTCGTCAGTATGTACAGATGCAGATAGTTACAGATTAGTTGAGAATATCATCCATATCCGCATAGACTAAATGTAAAGTTTGATAGACGAGTTCGGATACTGAGTTCAGTTAAGGTACTATTAAAGTATTTTATGAAAGAACTGCTGCAAATGTATTTTGTAAATTTAATTAGAATAGCCATTTTTTTTTAATTCTATTTTAAAAGCAATAAAGTTTACATATATAATGAAAGGGGGGAATTTTCTTCGAAATGCCAAATAAGTCAGTTTTTGTTTTGACTTTCCGGATGCAATGACGTGCCAATCAGAACGACGAGATTTTCAACCAATCGTGGCGAATCATAGTGAATAGATTGAAACTTGAAAAAAAATTGGCCGTTATTTTTGAGTTGAGTTGAGCGTAGTCAAGCGATTCAAACGAAGGAAAAAAATTGAAATTCGTATTCGGTCTGTACAGCTGGATGTAATTTAACTACTTTACGCAGAAACAAGGATCTGCCCGTGATTGTTTATTAAATTGCGTACGGGCTATACAAGGAAACACGTTATGGATATCCAGATGAGGAGACACCGAACCGTAAGAAATTTTCGTTTCATTATAAACCCAACTGATTCTGGTGTTTGAACGTACCTATAATATGTATGTACGTATTTTAGACGCAGATCCAGGACCAGGAAAATATATATGCTAATAAAGGTAAAGCTAACGTGGCGATTCCTACCAAGAAGCAAGGTTCGACCGTTCGAGGAGCTTTGGGGGATATCAACGCTAATGTTCAACCGCAGCGTGAAACCGGTGGCAAAGTTGCTGTTGCTACTGCTGAGTTTGAAAAGAAAGTGAGTCTAAGTCGGGCTGCTGTGAAAAGGTAAGAAAAAGTTATTGATTGTGACACCCACATTATTATTTTTGTAATCAGCTGGTATATTTTCATTGTTATCCATAACATGTCCTAAAATGGGCACGAACGGATAATACTATCCCATAAAATCTACTGTGCCATGTTCTATTTCTAATTAAACTTTAATTATTTTTAAAGGATCATGTGGGTAGACGTACAAAATGTTTTTTATTGCAGTAATTACAGTCATGTTCAGTCAAAGATCGACACTGGATTGGCAGCTAAGGCAGCCGCTCTGCAGCCATCTTCTAGGCCTCCACTGCGCCGTGAGGAAAGTACGGCGGGACTTGCTTCTAGAGCTGCTGCTCGTAACAGGGTAAGTTTTTATTTGTAGCATACTTGTTACCCAGCTTCCATTTTTGTATTGTTGCCATGCAGGTTAAATATTTAGTAATTAGGGATATGGATGACAGAAATGTTAACAAAACAATTTCTGGAGTGCCTTTAGGAATGAGAACTGATTGGCAGCTAATTTTGTAATTACTACAAAAAAAGAACTTTCATGTCCATCAGCCAACCTAGTAAACTTTGAATTAACATTTGTAGGTATTTTTGGAGTTTAATAATAATTCCTTATGCTTATCATGTTGGCATTGGCAGCAAAATGAGGCCAGGTTTTTTAGGTTGTATTAATCATCACATCCTGGTAAGTTGCCTAAAATATGGTTTTTATTTAGCACCACATGATATTTCACAGCTACAGTCCTAATTAGGAAATAGTACATGTTACCCACTGATGAAAATCAAAATAATAATTTCATCAGTCACTATTCTACCTAGTTAGTTTAAAAAAAAAAAAACTTATTTATAGGCGATCCTGAAAGATTCCCAGAACAAGCCAGCTGAACAGAAAGAATCCATAAACAACAACATTCAAACAAGGAAGCTTCAAGAAATTAAAAAGACTTCGAAACTCCCAACACTAAAAGAAAATAAGGAAACCAAAGCATTGAAACCAATCCTCAAAGAATCAACAGAATCACTTGGAAAGCTGAAAATAGAAGAGGGTTACGAAAAGACTTCAATCATTGACAGGAAAAAGGTTGAAAGATATGCGGCTTTATTGAATGCTACTCCTCAATTGCCCGCTGACATTGAAGATATTGACACTGGAGATAATAATAGCCCGCTGCTTATGTCCATCTACATTAAAGATATTTACAAATATTTGACTGAGTTAGAAGAGAAGTATCCTATTGAGACAGACCATTTGAGGAAACAGGTTTGTATAGAATTAATAGCTTTTAAAGTACTTTTTTGTGGCTGGGTTGCATAGCATAAGAAAGCTGTATTTAGTTTTAGAACTAGCTTTTGACCGCGGTTCCGCCCGCGTGGACGTGGGTTATCGCATTAAAAAGCAGCTTATGTTCTTCTCCATATCCCCGGCTATATGGCTGCCAAATTTCATGACGATAGGTTGTGGTTTAGGCGTGAAAGCATAATAGACTAGAGTTACTTTCGCATTTATAATATTACAGGCATTATAGAGATTAACATCATGTTTCAATGAATTTAATATAAATAAAACATATCTTTCCTTCCAGACTGTAATTACTGGAAAGATGAGGGCTACTCTCATTGATTGGCTTGTGGAGGTGCAGAGACAGTTCTCTTTAGTGCTGGAGACATTCCATCTGACTGTTGGAATCATTGACAGATACTTACAGGTAAATAGTTTTTATTTAGTATGCTCAAAGCAGTTGGTGCACTGAAGACCAGCATGGGCAGTGCAGTTTTTGTGGTTTTTTAATCCTGTGAAGGACCACAGGTCATAGTATCTGTATGACTAGCCAAGTAGGTGCTGTGCATAATTTCCTTCTATCTTAGATAATTTCTTGTACTGGATTACATATAGTTGGTTATAAAACAATATCTCAGGACGAAAAACCGCGGCCTCGCGAGTTCGACCTGTACCTGTTGATGGAAAAAACGAATACTATTTCCTGTAGAAATTAATATGTAGTATTAGCGAATTTGTAACTTCACACTTCGACAATTCGAAATAAATCAATTCCCTCCTATCAGGCGGTGCCAAACGTTCAACGGAATCAGCTGCAGCTTGTCGGCGTCACGGCTATGTTCATTGCAAGCAAGTATGAAGAGATCTACGCTCCCGACGTCGGCGACTTCGTGTATGTGACTGACAACGCCTACTCCAAAGCCGATGTGTTCCAGTGCGAGAGAGACATCATGTCGAAACTAGGCTTCTGCCTTGCTAGACCTATTCCACTCAGCTTTTTGAGAAGGTATGTACTAAAGGATGTTTCAAATACTGTAATTGTTGGACTTTTTTTTTGTCATTTGCTGGTTGTTTTGACCACACAGGGTCACATTGCCTAGCCATGGATTTTGTAGAAACTTGGACAATGTCTATGTTACATATGAGTCTCCAGCACCGCGAATGTACGAAACATCTGGTTTACCCTATTAGATACTAGACATTTTGCACTAGCCTCCTTTTTTCAGTGATGGTCCATCCAGAGGATCAATAGTGGGTAAAATATTGCATGGAATACTTGTAAATTTGCCGATGGTCAATCACAGCGGGCACACTTGTACCTAAATAAATAGTGTCTAAATTTTTCAGAATGTTTTGTTTGCCAAAACTATGCTGCCAACAACTATATTTTTTTCAGGTTCGTTAAAGCTGCACATGGGACATCAAAGAACCATCACTTAGCCAAATACTTCGTAGATCTTTGCCTTGTTGAGTACTCAATGGCACACTACCGCCCATCAGAGCTGGCTGCTGCCGCCATCTGCCTCTCCCTGTACTTGCTCTCGAGCAAGAGGCTCGAAGACGTATGGACACCAACTCTCTCATACTACTCAGGATACTCCCTTGAGCACATTGACCCCATCATCAGGAAACTGGCGAAAATTGTCATCAATGTAGACAACTCCAAATATAGGGCAGTGTATTCCAAATATTTGGACACGTCGTTAGCCAAAGTATCCAGCCTACACCAGCTAAGGAGCGAAACTATCTACGAACTAGCTAAGATGCCACCCAGTTCCTAGGCTTATATATACATAATATGCAAGTATTTTTTGTGCTAGTGTGAACAGTATGTAAGTCATGTGACGCATTATGTATTGACGATGTTTTATAAGCGTTCTATGACAAAGGACTGAATTTGATATAAGGTTTGTTTTAGGTACCTGGTTTGTTTGCTAGTTTTAATTTAGAAATAGTTTAATTTTTAGATATAATTTTGTATTAATGAGACTAATTTAATGTTATTGACAAGGTAGTAATATAATGTGTATTTATGTATGTCTCTACTATCTTCGAAAAATAATCTTGTTTTTTATTTAGATTTATAAATGCAACTTGTTATGTCGCCGATGAATTGTGTAACATGAAGAAACAGAATATAATACGGACATTTTAATTTATTGAGATTTCTAAAATCTCGTTTATTTTACGAGAGTGATAAAAAACTTTACGTTTTTTTAAACGAATGATTATGTGGTTGTAAGAAACATAACATTTTTGTACATGACGTAATTGTTTTGATGCAGTAAAAACTAGTGACAATAAAAGATCAAATTCAACTGAATAACCATATTTTAACTCGGGTTCTAAAGATGCTAGAATAGTATATTCTAATAATTTTCAAGTAGCCAAAGTATGACACTGTATGTTCGTAATTAAGACACTGAAAACTAATATTTGGCCGACTTCTAATCTGTATATTTAAATGTTTCTTGATGGCTTCTAGTGCTTTTTGTATTTGACGTTTATTCATGACAAGTTTCTATGATGTATTGTGATTGATAGAATATTTTGATTTAATGATTTGATATCCTGTGATTAGATATGAGGTAATTGTTGATAATAAATCGATGTTTATAATATTTTGGTCGTTTTAAAAGGTCAATCGTTGGTCGGCAATAATACTTAGCAGTCACAAAGTTACACGCCTCATGTTCTTTTTCGACAATAGTTAATATTAAAATCCCACAGTACCTACGGTCGGTAGGGCCCTGGGCCCACAACTATTACGAAACAAGGAAACTCAATACACGCAGATTATATTTTAACATGAAGGGTAGGTGCTACTAATAACATGCAGTCCCTAGTGTTAGTAAAGACCCCATTGTATTGTTAATGGTCACTCCACGCGGGCTTGCACCGTTTCGGATTATTTACCCCCTTTTTCCCGAATGCGGAGGGTAATGTGTTTATCAGCGTATTTTTATTATTAGTCAAGGGCTTGAACGGACGATAGAAAGATTAAAAAAAAAACCGTCCCAAGTAAGTCGGACTCGCACACGTAGGGTTCCGTACCACAAGGCTAAGAAACCTTAAATTTTTAACTTTATTTTATTTCTATAATTTTTTGTTTAAGCGGCAACATAAATACACTTCTGTGGAAATTTTAACTGTCTAACGTTTACGGATCATGAGATACAGACCGCTGATCATGAGATAGACCGACGACGGACGGACGGCATAGTAAATAGGGTTCTGTTGGTTACCCTTCGACTACCAAACCATAAAAAGTATGAAACAAGAAAAATATTCTCTTGCCCATAACTTTTGATCGCTTACTACTGCACGCTTAGCACGAACACTGATTTGTCGTGAGCGTCAAGATGACGGGATCAAGTCTCCAATTTAAAATTTAGCACATTAATGTGTTTGTACTACGTATGTACTATTTGGTGAGCATCAAGATGACTGGATCAAGTCCCCAATTTAAAATTTATTACATTAGTTTCATTATGTACTATTTGTACCCTAAACAAGACATAAGTACCTCTAAAGGTAAAGGAAGTATGTCAAGACGGTGTACGTTACCCTAGCAAGAAAGTGTCTCCTAGAGTTATATGAGTAGAACGTATAATGTGTGCCTTATCTGCTGTAAATGTACCCCCACATAAAAAATGTGTGCCCCCTGTCGTTTTGGAGAAAAACGGAAAAAACGATTCTTGCTGGGGTGACGTTTTTCTAGCAGGAAAATTCTAAACGAATGATCGGAGAGAGAAAAATTGTGCATGGCCAGAGAGCTTATATGTGTGCCAAAATGTGCCCCCAAAAATAAAATCTGTGCCCCTTCAGGTTTTCGAGATATTGCATTTCCTGCTGGAGTAACG
Source organism: Polymixis flavicincta (assembly GCA_949987655.1). Classification (NCBI taxonomy): domain Eukaryota; kingdom Metazoa; phylum Arthropoda; class Insecta; order Lepidoptera; family Noctuidae; genus Polymixis; species Polymixis flavicincta. The sequence goes on from OX465173.1 coordinate 16,900,648, forward strand.
TTTTGATGTATATCTCTAAAACCATTGTATGTGCCCCTGTAGAATAAACATACACGAGTAGCTCTTAAGGGGCACACCTTAGTGCCCCAATTAGATTTAAGAAAATATTTATAGTTTTCCAGTTATCGCAGTTTTATGAAAACCTGAAAAAACATCACAGCGCCTAAATGAGACAAGGCACAAGTTAGCTGAAAACTATTCGGTCCTTCCTGACGCTATTAATAACCATACAAAGTTTCAAAATTGTTCATGCATGCGTTTTTGAGTAATCTTGCTAAAAGTCAAAACGATGGTGTCAAAACTTTGACGGCAAAATACAAGGAACCGGCTCAATCCCAGATGTGTAGGTGTGAACCAAAATCGTGTGCCTTTAGTCAAAAATATATGGTGAAAATATTCAGCTTGAAATTATTAACAAAAAACCAACCATATTAACAAAAAATGGAAGCAACGGGTGGTTATCCGACCAGATTTGAATGACTACTAAAAAGCGACGGATTCATACATAATCGATGACCTTCTTTACTTTACTCACTAACCGATTCACACGTGTTGTGCCTGAGTACACTGAAGTAGAAAAGTAATAAGTAATAAAAATAAGTTGTTATTGGATTATATTCTAGTAGCTATTTCTATTATATTTATTGATAAGCCATAGGTTAGATAAATTAACAGTAAGTTTTTCATCAGTAAGGGGAATGCTCCAACCAGCCCGCGAAATTCAAAGTTTCTTGCGTTTTTTGTAATTTGCAGGCCAGTGCTAGGTTGTGTGTTGATTAAAATATTATTCGCGGCTGTAAGACGTATGTAGTTACAGAATTATAAGCATCAAAATCACCAATACAACCCTCCAAGTTCATTAGCGTAGGAACAAAAAAAAAAAAACAGAAAAGTCATCCCTACAGCTTTATGAGCTTAGAGCGTAGTATTGATGATTTTGATGATTATAATTAAGTGATTTTTTGTGATGCCAATTTACTAATATGTTAAACTTAGATGAAAAACTGATCTGTGTTTTAAATAATAACGACTACACAACGTGCAAATAATTTATAATATTTAGGAGGAAATTTAATCCGTGATTTGATGCAATAAGTACTTACTTTAAGAATTAAAATTAAGGGAATAAAAATAGTAATTTCCACATCAGCAAGCTGGTTCATTTAATGTAGTCACAAGGTGCATTTAATATATATTTTTAATTAGCCCCCAAAACTTTTGAACGCGACTGTACGGACAACAGCTTAGGTATAATACGTCCAATAAAGAAGGTCATCGATATGTATGAATTAGTCGCTTTTTAGTAGTCATTGGAATTTGGTCGGATAACCAGCCGTTGTTTACATATTTTGGTTTTTTGTTAATATTAACTTAATGCGAAACATTCCAAGCTGAATATTTTTGACTAAAGGCACACGATTTTGGTTCACACCTACACATCTGGGATTGAGCCGGTTCCTTGTATTTTGCCGTCAAAGTTTTGACACCATCGTTTTGACTTTTAGCAAGATTACTCAAAAACGCATGCATGAACAGTTTTTGAAACTTTGTATGGTTATTAATAGCGTCAAGAAGGACCGAATACAGTTTTCAGCGAACTTGTGCCTTGTCTCATTTAGACGCTGCGATGTTTTTTCGGGTTTTCATAAAACCGCGATAACATGAAAACTATAAATATTTTCTTAAATCTAATTGGGGCACTAAGGGGCACACATTAAGGGTACACTTTGCGCGGGCTCGAACTCACTGGTGGGCCTGGCTAAAAATCACGCTGTCTCACCATGCTTCGTATCCGACAGAGATAGTATCAATGGTGAGCAGTTAGACGCTAGTCTACACGCACAACGTTATTGAGTGAGACGCAGGAGCATTTTTGGCAAAAAAGTCGCGAAAAAATTAAGAAAAGTCCTTCAGAAGATCGGGTTTTATGAAAAAACCACTGCATAAATCAATGACCAATACCTTAAGAGCTACTCGTGTACGTTTATTCTACAGGGGCACATGCAATGGTTTTAGAGATATACGATTCATCAAAACGTTACTCCAGCAGGAAATTCAATATCTCGAAAACCTGAAGGGGCACAGATTTTATTTTTGGGGGCACATTTTGGCACACATATAAGCTCTCTGGCCATGCACAATTTTTCTCTCTCCGATCATTCGTTTAGAATTTTCCTGCTAGAAAAACGTTACCCCAGCAAGAATCGTTTTTTCCGTTTTTCTCCAAAACGACAGGGGGCACAAATTTTTATGTGGGGGCACATTTACAGCAGATAAGGCACACATTATACGTTCTACTCATATAACTCTAGGAGACACTTTCTTGCTAGGGTAACGTACATGTCAAGACGTCCCTTGTCTCGCCACTTTGACGTCAAAGTGGCGGGACCTTCTGGAAGCGCTACTCGGTGGCCGGTAATTCACACCCGAAGACTTTAAGTTCTACAAATGTACTCAATTTTCGTGTGCGTTACTCCAGTGGAATGTTGTCGCTTTTCAGGATTTCGGCTTGACAGATAATTAGTACCCCGTCTCGTGTAAATGTGCCCGAAATTTAGAATTTGTGCTTCCAGCCGATCCAAAGATATTCACGAAAAACAGATTCCGCTAGAGTAACGTTACGCCAGCGGCATGTTTTTAAACCGGTGGTCGTAGCTAAATACAAACTAGCTACTAAGATAGATCTAATTGTGCCCAAAAAATGAAATTTGTGCGTCTTGAGGTTTCAGAGTTATTCAAGATGCCGCTGGAGTAACGTTTAGCAAATTGCCGTATCTCTTAAACGGCATGACATACAACTACGATTTTTTTTACGACAGTGGGTCTTAATTTGTGCTTATGTTGTACAATTTTATTTTTTCGATAATCGATACCGTTGAAAAGTAAGAAATTGTTTTTCAAAAACCTTAAAATCGATCCTTGCGCTTCAATGAGAAACCCTAGAAACTTACCAATTATGGTGGTTTGTACCTTTTATGAACTCACAGCATCATGCGAAATTAGATGTTTCTATTCCAACTCCTCAGAGAGTTATTCCATTTTAATTAAAATCTGGCTACGCTAAAATGCAACACTCCAATACCTACATGAGTTATTATTAAGTGACGGTAATTATGATTCGACAAATAATTAGTACCTTTATTCAATTGTTTATCCTTAAAGTTTCAGCTGAAAAATCCTTGTAACTACTCAGATAGAAGAAAATAACCATGGGAAAAGAAATTTCACGATTAACCGAACAAATTCGAATGACTGTATAAAAGCGGCCGCGCAGTACATTGTGTCAACCTTCTTATATTTGTAGCATTATAATTGAATTTTGATGGTACAGGTGCGAAACGCTCCTTACGATGACTTCTTATCACGTGACATGCGACGTCAACTTTGTATATACGGCACTGGTACAAATACTTTGTTTGGCGCCATTTTAGAAGTATTTGAACACAGAGGTGCCGCACAACAGTAACATCAGTTTATATCCATTAAAATTTTTGTTAATTATAAACTCGACATTCACTTATTTACTTACTAACTACTTTAGTTTGCACAAAGTTGACGTCACGTGATAAAAAGTAATCGTAAGAAGCGTTTTGGCGGTAAATTCAAAACAAACAAAAATAAATTTGGTTTAAAACGTTTTTAATTGAGAAAATGGGTAGAAATCAATTTATTTTTATTTTTCTGTTAAATATCTCGTTCCAATCTTCAAATTAGAATAGTTTTTGAAAAATTGGAAAATACCCTATTTTATTTGTATAAATTGATGCAACTACAATGATAAAAGTTACTTATGTAATAATAAGTTTGATTAGCTTATTAATAATTATATAATGGGACAGATGTATGCAGAAATGAAACAAACAATCTTAATGATTCTGATATATATAGGAAACCCTAATTACTTTACGTAGTTTGTATTTGACGAGGGACCGTTTCTATATGTTATGAGAAAATATAATTGAACTTGAGGGAAGGTACTCGATTGCGTTTCAATCATACTTTTTGTCATGCCGGGCATCTGGATTCAATGGTATCAAAACCATAATAATATCTACTCACTATCATCGACTATATTTTTTGAACTTAATGATCTGAAGAAAATTAACACTTACAATTGTATTGAAAATTGAGTATTTACCTGTACATATGTAGTACTAAGTCTTCGGGTGTGAATTACCTGCCTCTGAATAACGCTTCCAGAAGGTCCCGCCACTTTGACGTGAAAGTGGCGGGACCAGGGACGTCTTGACATACTTCCTTTACCTTTAGAGGTACAAATGTCTTGTTTAGGGTACAAATAGTACCTACATATGTAGTACAAACACATTAATGTGCTAAATTTTAAATTGGGGACTTGATCCCGTCATCTTGACGCTCACGATTTGTCGCCGGAAGAATAGACATGACTATTAACTAAATGATGTAGGTACAATTAGGAGAAAATAGCATAAATGAATCATGATTTTGTACATAATCGTTTATACTTTGTTGCCGTCGAGTAGAAAGATTGTTGTCAGTGTGATTTTGACAGTTGGGGAAGAAATAATCTTCTGAAATAGTCTACTTTTATAAGGACCTAGATAAAGATGTAGAAGGATATCTACGGTGCGATGTCAAAATAGAGAAACGAAATGCCACTGTGTATTGAATCAGCACTGTCTACCTATTCTACGAAGAAATACAAAGCGTCATGCTAAGCCTGCTGTTGAAATATGTTGTTGAGTTAGGGTAGGTGGCATACGAGCATACGACCACGACTTAACGAAACAAGAAAAAAAAAAAAATTACGAAACAAGAAAATATCATCCTCATCTGAAGATGAGGATGATATTTTCTTGTTTCGTAATTTTTCTGTACCTACTCTGGTTTTAGTTCTATTTTTTTTACTAGCTATTGCCCTCGGCTCCGCCCGCATAGATGTTGGTTATCGGGTAAAAAAGTAGCCTATGTCCTCCCTATCCCAGGCTATATCTCTGCCAAATTTCATGACGATCAGTTTAGCGGTGTGGGCGTGAAAGCGTAACATACAGACATACAGAGTTACTTTCGAATTTATAATGCCTATCAGTAGGGATTTCAACTATTTTGGGGGTTATAAGCTATCAATATATTTTGAAATGTTTAACACATTTCAAAATATATTGATAAGCCCTTTCATTTGATAGTGTAACGTTACTCCAGCAGGAAAGTGACTCCTAGAGTGATGTGAGTGGAACGTATAATTAGTGCGTAATCTGCTGTAAATGTGCGCCAAATAAAAGTGACTTCTAGCTAGAGTGATTTGAGTGGAACGTATAATTAGTGCGTAGGTACTCTGCTGTAAATGTGCACCAAATAAAAAAATTGTGCACTTTCTGGTGTTGAAAAAAAAAACGGCAAAAACGATTCTTGCTGGAGTAACGTTGTTCCAGCAGGAAAATTTTATCTTTTGTTGCTTTGACTTTTAGCAATATTATTAAATAATGCATGCATGTAGGTACACTTATGAAACTTTAATGGTTATTAAAAGCGTCAAGAAGGACCGAATACAGTTTTCAGCGAGCTTATACGTTTACTCATTTTGGCGCGACGATATTTTTTCAGATTTTCAAATAAGCGCGATAACTTGAGAACTTTAAATATTTTCTTACATCAAATTCTGTCACAATTACGCACAAATTAAGAGCTACTCGTGTATGTTTATTATACAGGCGCATATAGGTAGAATGGTTTTAGAGATCATACAAGATTCTGCCAAACGTTAGATACTCCAGCAGGAAGTGCAATATTTCGAAAACCTGAAGATGCACAAAATATATTTTAGATGCAAATTTTTGCAAAAATTTAAGCTCTCTCTCCATGCACAATATTTCTCTCTGATCATTCGTTTACAATTTTCCTGCTAGAACAACGTTACTCTGGCAGGAATAGTTTTTTCAGTTTTCTTTTTCCAAAATCACAGCGCACAATTTTTTAATTTAGCGTACATTTAGGTACAGCAGATTACGCACTAATTATACGTTCCAGTCTATGCCTATGTCCAGCAGTGGACGTCTTTCGGCTGATATGATGATGATGATGATACGTTCCACCCACATCGCTCTAGGAGTCATTTTCCTGCTGGAGTAACTTACACCATTTGATACCCAACCCTCAACATAAAAACAAAAAAGTAGTTTATGACTTTGTCGTCTAGAGTAGTCCACAAACTTTTTGTGTTCAAGGTACACCTCAGAAATCGGTAAATTTTCGAGGTAGGACACCATAAAATAATAGTCAAAATTGACATCATTTTAATCAATATTTATTACTGATCAAAAAAACAATATTTACCTTGAGTGCCTTGTGTTGAGCCTCGTGCCCATGCCAATAAACAATCAGGTAAAATGGAACTCAATATCCAACGTGTGACGGCCGCGCTTTCTGGATTTCCAGTTACTTTTAACCAAAGTTTCATACAGGTGTATTGTGTTGCATTTCTGATTCTGGGACACTCGGTTTTACCTGCTCATTTGTAAATTAAACTTTCATAACGAACAAGATACATCCAAAATAATATCATTTCAGAAGTGTTACTCGTGTGGAACGTTGAAACATTACAGTGGTGCATAATTTTAACGATCACGAAATTTCCAAACAATTTTTACAGCGATGCTTAAGGTGACACTTGTCCACATTTTTCCATACAAACTTCGGGAGGGTTTTACTCCACTGTTTGACTATGTACATCAAAAATTAAACATGGTATAGTTTTGTTTCATTATCAATATTGTCTGTACGGAAACAGAATACTAAAATAAAAAGCTATTCAAAAGTTATGAGCCAACAAAGATTCGTTTTTCTTGCTAATTTAACCTAACTTTGAGCGTGTTTAAGTAATAAAAGGAGTGTAAAATCTCGAAAATCAAGACGGTACCGACAAAGTTCAATTTACAATAAGTTCAATAAACTTTATTGGTCATTGATTTATGTAGTGGTTTTTTCATAAAACCCGATCTTCTGAAGGACTTTTCTTAATTTTTTCGCGACTTTTTTGCCAAAAATGCTCCTGCATCTCACTCAATAACATTGTGCGTGTAGACTAGCGTCTAACTGCTCACCACTGATACTATCTCTTTTGGTTACGAAGCCTGGTGAGACAGCGTGATTTTTAGCCAGGCCCACCAGTGAGTTCGAGCCCGCGCAAAGTGTCCCCTTAAAAAGTTATGAGCCAACAAAGATTCTTTTTTCTTGCTAATTTAACCTAACTTTGGGCGTGTTTAAGCAATAAAAGCAGTGTAAAATCTCGAAAACCAAGTCGGTACCGACAAAGCTCAATTATCTAAAAGTTCAATAAACTTAGTTGGTCATTGATTTATGCAGTGGTTTTCCCAGAAAACCCGATCTATCGAAGGACTTTTATAAATTTTTTACGCGCCTGTTTTATTATAACTGATCCTGCAGCTCAATCAATAATGGTGTGCCTGTAGACTAGCGTCTAACTGCTCATCACTGATACTACCTCTGTCAGACACGAAGCCAGGGCCTCAAGTCTGCTATTACAATAGTGTCAGAATATTCTATCATTGATTTCAAAATTGTTGATTTTGACAAGTTTGGTAATCTACTAATACAATGGCGTCATCATGACCGTCCAATGGTCAGCCACTGACACTCCATTGAAAGAATTGGCATTAATTGGTAATCTCGTACATAATGACAAATGAATGGGGTAATCTGCAAAAAAAATTACAGTTCCTAAAATAATATGTTAAAAACTAATATGTAAAAATATATGCATATAAATGAAATCTGGCATGAATAAATGTTCAAATTTAGTAGTATTTTTTCGAAAATCATTTCTACTAACGGGTTTTATAATAATGGCAATACGACAATGCCATTATAACACAATTCAATTACGAGACCATTGACCGATCACTGATCGACCATTATGTATTTAGCAGATTACGAACTTTTAGCAAAATGACGATGAGATCGTGTTGGAATGACGAATTTATAAAAATAACAGACTAAGGCCCCTGGTGAGACAGCGTGCTTTTTAGCCAGGCCCACCAATGAGTTCGAGCCCGCGACTAGTGTACCCTTAACAAAAGTTCTCTTAAAAACATTTGTTCCTTTTATTTTAATTTAAAATTCTTTTTGTCAGCTAATATTACCGACTCGAAGACGTTTCTTAAGAAGTTATAAATTTAATCGATGCCCTGATTTAATAGGAAATGAGAGCAAAGATTTCCTGAGCTTAATCTGTGATCTTTTGACGCCGCGGCAAGAGGAACAAAATTGACAGGTCTCATTAAAGTTGGACAGTTTCTAATGGTGAAGTAGAAGATATTAAAGATGAGCTTCGACACTGAAGGTTTATTGTAGCTTTTATTTTATAGCATTAATTAAACAGCTGTTTGATAACTTTGATGTTTAGTATGCTACGAACTTGGTTTCCACTTGCCAAGTTGCTTTATTTTGAGAAATGAATCTCGATTTCTGTTTTTTTCCAAAGTTTGACCAATTTGTGGTCTTTGGGTAAAACATTTATATTATACTAGCATTTACCAGCGGCTTCGCCCGTGTGGCGGTCGAAAATTATCCCACGAAAATGTACTACCGGGATGAAAAGTACCGTATGTGTTAATCCAGAGCCTCAAGTCTGTTATTTACAATAGTGTTAGAATGGTCTATCATTGATTTCATAATCCTTGGTTTTGACAAGTTTGGTAATCTAATAATATATTGGCGTCATTATGACTTTCCAATGGTCAGCCACTGACACTCCATTGAAAGAAATGACATTTATTTGTAATCTCGTACAAAATGACAAATGAAAGACTGACTTAGGCGGTAATCTGCTAAAATATTGACAGTTCCTAAAATAATACCTATGTTAAAAAATAATTTGTAAAATATATGCTTAAATATGAAATCTGGCATGAATAAATGTTCAAATTTAGTAGTATTTTTTCGAAAATCATTTCTACTAACGGGTTTTAAAATAATGGCAATACCACAATGCCATTATAACACAATAATACTATTACGAGACCATTGACCGACCAAAGATTGACCATTATGAAATTAGCAGATTACGAACTTTTAGCAAAATGACAATGGGATCGTGTTGGAATGACGAATTTATAAAATAGCAGACTTGGGCCCTATCACTGTACCAAATTTCATCCAAATCCGTTATGCCATTTTTTCGTGATTGAGTAACTAACATCTAAATAAACAAACTTTCACATGACATGTATTATATTATTTATTAAAATATTATTATTTATATATATTGTTGAGGACCATGTCGACGGTATTCAATACACCACACTACCACTTCCGCGTAATATTGAACCAAAGCTATGCCTGCCCGAACCTGCCCGAATCCGGCTCGAAGGACCAATGTTGAGGACAGAGGACAAATCTAGTAATGAAAAACACGCGATCACTACTAAGATTTATTATCGGTATATCCACAGGTTAAACTATTACATCAATATTATTATTATAAATATAAACTATTATTCACTAGTTTCGGGTACTTTCGGGCTAGGATGGCTACAGTTCAATATTTCTATTTAATGCGGTAGAAACTTACGAGACTAGCTAGTGCACTCTTTCGTGTCTGGAAGCGAACAGAACGCCACAATCGCAATGTGGGCGGAAGAACTCGCGTTTACAATCAACATCCGGTTCCAGAAACTTCTAGTATGTTCGACCCATTTCTACAGCGCTGCCACGTAGTGTCAGTGGGCCAGAACTACCAATTTCATTCATAATATTACAATACCCATTCATAAAACAGCGCCTCCAGTGTCGAGGAGCGGGCATCAATCGATATTTATGCGTGAAGATTCATTGATCCCGGGCGCCCTCTAGTGATGAATATCACAAACAGAATTGGACGTCTCAACCTTTGCTTCCGCTACATGACAACAGAGGTCGCTCCTTGTATATCAGTCACATTTCTCCCGCCGTGTACATACAACAATGTACATAATTTATACTACTAGTGACTGGTATACACTTCACAACATTAAAAATTGAATGCAATTAACAATTCACTGACTTACAAGATAAGAAATTTGTAAGATAACAATTTAATACATATTATAATAAATGAATTATAAAGTTAAGGGTAGTCACTCCAGCGTACTCGCTCTGCTATATATTACATCAAGTAAAAATAACTCCTCCTGGTAGCTGAATCCTGGAGTGACGCCAAGAAAGGAAACACATAATATGAGAACTCGTCCTACTCTAAATCAGTAGTTACAATACAATCATGGATTATGCACTATATAATACAATACAATGCCTGATGACAACTACACGACAGACGTTAACAGGACGACGCATTACACCGCTCTTCGTTTTGACGCCGACGACTCTTACGACACCGTCTGCACCTGGGTACATGCGCTCGACTCTCCCCTTCGGCCATATGTTTCTCGGTAAGTTTGGATCAACTACGACAACCAAATCGCCCACCTTGACCGTGTCGCCGCGTCCATGTGGCTCCCGCCGGTTAACAAGTCTGCTAGTCTTTGTGACGCTCTCCAATGTGAATGGCGTAGTTCATCCGGCCTTGTGAAAATCCCTGGCAACGGGACTTTAGAGGGCGCGCCGAGCAGAAAGTGGTTAGGCGTCAAAGCTTCTTCGTCGTCTGGGTTAACCGATACATGGGTCAAGGGTCGTGAATTGACTATGTGTTCTACCTCTGTCAGAAGTGTTTGAAGCACGTCTTCATACGGATGCCGATCGATAAGTGTAGCATTCAATGCGGCCTTCACCGTGCGTACCAACCTTTCCCAGGCTCCGCCCATGAACGGCGCTCCTGGTGGAATGTAGCGCCAGTCGATGTGACGTACCTCTGCTTTGTGTTGAAGTGATTCTAGGGCGGCCTTACGGAGCTCAGCATCTGCCCCGTGGAAATTAGTGCCGTTATCACTCCAAATGACATCAGGACATCCACGACGTGCCATCATACGCCTCAAGGCAAGTATAGCGGCATCGGTTGATAGCGAGGCGGCAACTTCTAAATGGACAGCGCGCGTAGTTAGACACGTGAACAATGCTACATAGCGCTTCTCGTGATGTCTCGCTACTGTGACGGAGAGTGGCCCGAAGTAGTCCAGTCCTGTGTGTGTGAACGGACGTTGATGGTGTGCCAGTCGACAGGGTGGTAAGTCGCCTGTCAGTGGCTCTGGCGGCACGGCTCGACGTAGTCTACAGGGTTGGCCAGGAGTCTTCGTTGTTATAGAGAAATGAAGGGCCAATGTACCAGCGGTGGCTTGTAGTGAAGTGAGTCGGTATATCGCGAGTCGAGTCGTCGGCGACGTTGTGAGCGGTGGGGACCCAGCGCCATTCACTCCGCTCGGTGGTTTCTTCTAATTCCGCTACTCGGTGCACAACGAACGGTTTAAAAGCGCGTGCGCCGGCGCGCAGCCACGCTAGCACAGTGCGCGAATCGGACCAGAAGACTCGACGGTCGGCGCGACGATCGTGCTCTTCTTCTACGCAGCGTGCCAGTCGCCCGCCGAGCACAGCAGCCTGCAATTCAAGTCTAGGTATAGATGTGACCTTAAGGGGCGCAACGCGACTTTTCGCTGCCGCGAGCGACACATTTACTTGCCCTATGCCGTTTACTGAACGCCAATATGCTGTCGCGGCATAGGCTCGTTCGCTCGCGTCCACGAATACGTGCATTTCTAGTCTAATCGCCTCATTATAACCCAGGTGACAACGTGGAATACGAACGCCCTTCAGTATCTGCAGAGCAATCAACCAGTCGTGCCATTTACGTTCTAGACTTTTAGGTAGACGCTCGTCCCAACCGATTTTTAAACGCCAAGCGTCTTGCAATATGCACTTTGCTTGTGTCGTAAACGGCGCGGCTAGTCCCAGCGGGTCATATAAAGACATTGTCGTTTTTAATAACTGACGTTTCGTAACCTGCTTGCTTAAATAAGAAGGGTCTACTTTCCTGAAGTTGAATCCTAAAGTGTCAGTCTGATGTCGCCAGATAAGACCGAGAATCTTCTCCTCCTTGTTGAGCACAGTGTCCTTCCCCACGGGCTCGGTCGCGAGATCAGCGACAGCGGCCGGTTCATTGGACGCCCACTTCTGCATCTCAAAATTACCTCGCCGATGTACCGCGTCGACTGCTTTAGATACTCGGTTCGCTTCTTCTGCGTTGTCGAAGCTCTGTAAAAAATCGTCCATATAATGATTCCGTACTATAGAGTTCACTGCCTCGGGGTAGTCAGCCTCATGAACATGTGCGTTATGATTTTTAACATAAATCGCAGTACTTGGTGAAGAGGTCGCACCAAACAATACCGCTTTCATTCTATATTCGATGGGCGTTGAAGTCATATCATCGCGCCATAGAAAACGGAGTGCGTCTCTGTCTTCCTCTCTCACTCTTATGCGCAGAAACATATCTTTTATGTCTGCCGAAACGGCGACAGCTTTTTGCCTGAATCGCATTAACACGCCAAGGAGTGATTGTAGGAGATCAGGGCCCGTCAGAAGATAATCATTGAGGCACACTCCATGCGTGCGTGCCGCTGCGTCATACACAATTCTGACCTTACCCTGTTTAGATGGATTAATTACTGGAAAATGTGGTAAGTACCACTTGTACCCGCTAGATGGCGTTGGCGGTGCTAGTTCTGCATACCCATTTGCTGTCAGCGCCTTCATCTGCTCTGAATATTTTTGTTTCAGAGTTTCGTCTTTGCGTAAACGGGATTCGGTGCTTTGTAGCCGACTGAGCGCAGAGGCGTAGTTGTCTGGAAAACACCTATCTTCATTCTTCCATAATAAGCCTGTCTCGTAACCGCCTTCAGGCAAAGCGCGAGTATTTTCCTCTAGTATTTTTAGCGCTCTCACCTCCGGGTCTGCTTGAGGGCGACGTGGCTGCACTCCTAATGATTCCAGGCTAAAATGTTCTTGTATAAGCTTTTCAATAGATTCGTCTGTACTTACATGACTGCATCGTTCTCCGAGCTGTGGTAATACATGTACTTTTGTCAGGCTGCAGGTTTTACCATGTAAGATCCAGCCAAGCGGTGTACGTGACGCTACTGGTTGATCCTTTGTACCTACTCGCGATTCAGAGGCCAGCAGGAGTGCCCAGTTGTCCTGGCCTATCAAGACAGTTGGTATGCCAGCGTCATATTCTAGCTGCTCGACTATAGGTATCAGGTGCTCGAAGCCTGCCAGGTCCTTTGCACGTATCGACTGGCCTGATAATTCAAGTCGGTCGATGGTTCTGGCTTCGATGTCAATGCCTTCGGTTGTGTATTTTCCTTGTATATTTACCTTGACTCGTTGCGAGTTCGTAGCGTCAATGCGCGCACCTGCTACGGCCTCTATGTAAAATGGCTCATTTGGACCTTCTGCGCCTATCCGCTGCGCGACGTCAGTAGTAAGTAGAGTTATTGTCGATCCATCGTCCAACAAAGCAAATGTGTCTACTTTACCGTTTGGTCCCGATAATGTCACTGGCACTACTTTCAGCAAAACTTGGCTGTACGTGCGCGGCGTGCTCGTGTTATTGATGGCGGCTTGCAGCGCGATGTCACCGCATGGCGCTGAGTCGTCTCGCGACGCTACGTGCTCGGTGGCTGCGACACGAGGGCGCTCTTCTGGGTCGGTTGCGGTGCGCGTTCCCTGTCTTCTGTCGCTGTGCAGTAGCCTGTGATGATAATGCTCGCAGTCCTGCTCTTCACACTGCTTGCCTTTGCATCTATGCTTCCACGTCCGTCGGTTCAGGCACCTGAAACATAATTTATTTTTACGGGCAGTTTCCCATCTGTCAGTTATCAACATTTTCCTAAAGTTAGAACAGATAGCCACGCTACTACAATTACCGTTGCATATCACACACGGTGTTTTATCTGTCTCTACTATTTTAAACGTCTTGTGAGCCGGTCGTTGTGGACGGCCTCGTTTATGGTCCACCTCTGCTGAGGCGTGACGCGCGTTTAGATCGGCCTCTCTATCAAGAAATCGTCCCAACACTATTAGACCAGGCTCTGCGTCACCCGCAGCCATCTCATAATCGTACCACCGGCTCCTTAGCGTTACTGACAACTTTTCTGAAATTGCGGAAATCATTTCCGGACTATATAAATATTCTATTCTTTGCAGAGCTTGCACCGCGGCAATGGCGTTTGTGACCTTCGATGCAAACACACATATATCTGTAGAGTTATCTGATACTTTAGGTAACCGACGTAATTTATTTAATTCGTAAGTTATTAATGCGTTGGGTCGTCCAAATCGAGATTCTAACCTTTGCATAATTTGAACGGCTGAGGATCCTAAGAATAGGCATTTAACTGCCTCTAACGCTGTCCCTCTCAAGGATTTTCTGAGACGGGCTAAATTCCCTGCCTCTGTATGAGTTGACGCAGACTCATTATACGCTGCTTTAAAATGCAGCCATTCGCCGGGATGGCCACTATAGATAGGTAAATCAAATTCATACCTGCTGGCAGCGAGTTTGCCCCGCGCTACCTCTAACAATGTCTGAGTCAGTCTTTGCAGCAGGCTCCCATCGTCGACACGTTGCGGCAAGGACGGCGACGCATCATTCGGCGTCATGGGTTGTGACTGCGGCGGGCGCATGTGGTCGCGGTGTTCCCTAAGTGTGTCCGCGGCGTCCGTCTGACGTTTCGATGTCGCAGTCGAGCTTCCCTCCAATAATTCTTCATCTGCTGATTCCGCTTCCAAGAGCGCTAACCTAGCGGCGGCAAGTTCCAATCTCGCTCGCGCCAACGCCTTCCTGTCGGTTTTCGTCTCGCCTCGTGGTTGTCTGTGTGGGGGTGTCGTCGCCCCAGGGCTGTGAGGTTGGGTCTGGTGACTCTGGTCCGACTCTGTGACGGAATAGTTGGGCGGGTCTGTCGGTCCCACCGCTGTCGCCAATTCCGTGGAGACGGACTCGTCCCCTTCCGTGGCCGCTGTGACGGATTCATGCCTACCGCGTGTCTTCACCATGTCGACGGTATTGCATACACCACACTACCACTTCCGCGTAATATTGAACCAAAGCTATGCCTGCCCGAACCTGCCCGAATCCGGCTCGAAGGACCAATGTTGAGGACAGAGGACAAATCTAGTAATGAAAAACACGCGATCACTACTAAGATTTATTATCGGTATATCCACAGGTTAAACTATTACATCAATATTATTATTATAAATATAAACTATTATTCACTAGTTTCGGGTACTTTCGGGCTAGGGTGGCTACAGTTCAATATTTCTATTTAATGCGGTAGAAACTTACGAGACTAGCTAGTGCACTCTTTCGTGTCTGGAAGCGAACAGAACGCCACAATCGCAATGTGGGCGGAAGAACTCGCGTTTACAATCAACATCCGGTTCCAGAAACTTCTAGTATGTTCGACCCATTTCTACAGCGCTGCCACGTAGTGTCAGTGGGCCAGAACTACCAATTTCATTCATAATATTACAGTACCCATTCATAAAACAGCGCCTCCAGTGTCGAGGAGCGGGCATCAATCGATATTTATGCGTGAAGATTCATTGATCCCGGGCGCCCTCTAGTGATGAATATCACAAACAGAATTGGACGTCTCAACCTTTGCTTCCGCTACATGACAACAGAGGTCGCTCCTTGTATATCAGTCACATATATAGTAGGAAGAAAGTAGTATTTTTGTAGGTTATGCTAAAATTGTAAAAGCTTCGACTTCTTGCTCTTACGTATCTACCTATGAATGTATGTCTACCTACTGATTTCCGATTGATTATGCGATATAGCGAGCAGTGGTGGCCCAGTGGTAACGGCTGCTAACCTACCAGTTGTAGGATCGAACCCTGACAGTCGCTGTACTTTAACTTTACGTAAATTATTTCATCAGCACTGCTCTCAAAACGGTGGAAGAAAACTTCGTGAGAAAACCGGCATGTCCTAGAACCAAAAATTCGAAGACATGTGACATCTACCGACCCGCACTGGGCTTGCAAGGTGGATTATGGTCCATTCCCTCTCACAAAGAGGAGGCCTGTCTCCCAGCAGTGGGAAAGTTATACAACTCGTAAGTCGCGGCCGTTACGACTTTACCTCCACTGCTCTCACTAACTTGATAGTGCGGTCACCGACCTGATTGCCGATTGTGGTTGCTAGTGTTGCTATGTGTTCGATTAATTAATAAGTCAGCTCTAAGAGTACCTATTTAGGAGCAAAAATGCAGTCTCTTGTGATTATGTTACAGACCGCAAAGGAGTCTTGTTTGTAAGGAGGTATGGCATAGAGCATTTCACATAAAACTGAAGTGTAAAACATACATTTTTTAAATGCTAGTGCTGTGGTGTGTCCTGTGTGCTATGTCCAGTGTTGGCGGACAGCCGGCCGTGCTCGGACACAGCGTTTTCCACAGCGCAGCCCTCTCCGCAAATTCGAAGAATTTATTAACGCTTGGCGGTTAGCCGAATCGTTTTTGTTTCCTCTTTTTTCACTGACCGTACTCCTGCTGCAGCGAGACTAGTGTAAAAACAGAAAAATCTGAACGCTTTTTTTTATTTAAAACCGTTTTCTTTTTGCAAGCTTTTACGAGTTCGTTCGTTCGTGTGTTGGTAATAGCGTATGCAGATGATATTAGCTTTTATTAGTAAGAATTTATTATTTTACTAATTAAACACAGAAGTGCATTGAAATGGAAACGGAATAAAAGAGCTGCACACTTTTTTATTTAGTCAGAACTGCTAGCAGCAATAGTCGTGTAAAGTTATTAACAGAGTTTATCGTAAAGGTAAGTGCCAATTGCTGCAAACTCGTAGTAAAGCGTCATGGCCAATAAACAGCGCAGTTATCTAGTTGGTGGCGGATTGTTAATGCAATAGCCGGTCCATGTTGTTGCATTTTTGCAACAAGCGCGCGGCGAAATGTATGCACATAGTCGTTGTAATGCCGCGAAAGCCTGTCTCGTAAATATTTCGCGCACGCAATTTACAGCTTTGGGAATCCTCTTAACGGAATACAGGGGCAGTTAGTGAGCCGGGGGTATTTATAATTTTAACGACGACCACACTGAACCGCTATTGTTCTTTAGACTACTGCTGGAATTCCTACCTACGCATTTATTTTTTCACAGTTTAAACTGCCTATTGAATATTGAAATTTTCCTACAGCATTAAAAACTTAACAACATTTTAAGCGAACTCGAAACATTGGAACGTATTTCACACCTATGTAGCATAATTCAGACCATTCTACGAAACTGAATGCGGGTAGTTCGATGACGAAGATGATAACGATAACACTGACATACGTAGTCTTTCCGTGTCCGCGATCAACGCAACTTGATCGAAATATCGAGGTGAAAGTGCGCAAGTAAGTTGAATGAGATTTTGAAATAATTTGTGTCATCATAAAGCTATCTCAAACCATCACAAACACAAGAACAAAGAACAAAATGAAAAATACAAAAGTGCAAACTTCTTGAACTGGAGATATCAGCTTAAATATCCTCGCGTTAGTTTTGTCTGGCAACAAAATGTTTCATATTATTGTCGTGTTATACTTTTCTACTTAACGTCGAGTCGCAAGTGTGTCGGTGTCTCGGTGTCTCCAAGTAACGGTGCTTCCGTTGTTTCGCCAACTTTTAACGAGTTTGTCGGACATGGCTGGAAGTGCAGAAGTGCCGCCGCCGACGGACTGGCGACGAGACTTCACACCCACATATGTTACATCCTGTAGGTAAAAGAATTTTCTAATATTCTTGGTCAAAATAATCTTTGTCACAGATGTTTTTTTAAAACAGAAGTTCATCATGACTTGTTGAACGGGTGGCGTTTTTAAGGCTAATTTGCACGTTTGATTACTTCATTAAGACTTGGAAGTTTTCGCATCTGATGATGTTCCATCAGCATAGCCTCCATTCAACGTAACGATATGCAGTATATGTACCTACATGCTGATCCACGATGAACAAGACACTTTTTTGAAAAGCAGCTGAAGCTGTGACTTAGGGCACTGCTTTGCAACAAACCGCCATTTTTTTTTTGTAAAACCGAGCATAAATGAAGTGAAACGATGTTTATTTCTGTATTTTAAAACACTTTTACAAGTAATTTTTAGTTCAACACTTTAAAACTAGATGGCGCAGGCATTTCCTAACTGACTAAGAAGAAACGCTGAAACAAACTAAAGAAGATGTATATTAATAAGATAGGTAAGTATTCTGTGAGTCTTACCATACATGGTCATGTCTGGAAGCCCTTTACAAGAAAGAGCCATTGCAGCTTTGAGTTGAACTGTTTAAATCTTGGTTTAGGTACTTACACTGTTAAAATTGTTTTTTGAGTTATGCTCTCATATCCGTCTTAAGACTGAAATTATGGAAGCTCTGGAAAATCATGTTTCTTCTTGGGTTGGAAATCATCAAATTACTTCTTCCGCTCTTAGTGGAGCAGGAGGGCGTGTCAGACTTTTACTGACTAAAACCCACCCGTGTTCCCTCAGTTGCCTGTGTGCCAGGGGCGACGGTATCTCTTTCGAACAACCCGCATCCCTGGCAGGCATCGGCTCTTGCGGATCCCACCAGTTTAGACTGTTTAGGCTTTGTTTCCGAAAGAATTGCTTTTAATTTTTATCCTTTATCGAAGGCTTCGACTCACGGGTTAATTATAAAACATCGACAATAAAAGGTAAATAAAAATATTGTACATTATGTTCTATGTACGTTCTCACAACATTTTCCATTGAATTGATCGGCTGGTGCAAATCATAAGTTAGGAGCGCATTTGAAATAGGCAACTTATTTTGAAAATTAGTTTAGTAATTTAGCACAACAAAGCGAAAAATGACTAGCGTATATACGAAATTCGTAAATGGAAATTTGTTTCAAGTACTTGAAACTGTTGTGTTTCAAATACTTGAAACAAATTTTCATTTAATAAATTTTCAAAATAAGTTGCCTATTTCAATATCCAATTTTATTTATGCAATAAAATTAATAACTACAGATTTTCAGCTGCAACATGTGTAGTAGTGAAGGCATATTGAAATCTATTTTTTTACTAGAATGATGAATACTTACACTAAATTGTGAGCTCTGTACATATCTAAGCATTTAAGCGTGATATTATATTTACCTAGTAAATACTGCCGTGCACTCCAAGTAGGTACTAACAAAGTATCATTCGACACAGTTCCAAGCACAAAGTCAGCAGAGCGGAGTCTGAAAGCGTGACGCAAGAGTTCAAAAACTTTCCCGATTTAAATTGCGTCTCTTCAAAGTTCCCACCGATATATCAAGTCAGCAAAAAGCATTCACCATGCCACCTACAGTTGGTTTATGCAAATCAGCTTTGTCTATCGCTCAAAGCAGTTCACTTACTGCTATCACCGATCCGGTCGGACCATGGGTAGCACTTAAAACTGCCGTTAAAAGGGGCACCGTTCAAAAGCGGCGTATAAATAACGCAACCAACAGCATTTACGTTGGCGACGATATTTTACGATATTCTTTCATTCCCATTTGCAAATTCAATCGAAATGTACACTACATGTAGGTGTACCTAGTTACCTTGTTTGCTTGTTTCAAAGGTTTTTTCTGAGCTGCTGAAACTTAGTGTTGTGAATTCGGGAGTTGTGCAATATGATTTTGTTTTACAGTATAATTAGCCTAAAATGTTCTCAGTGCTGGGACTCAGGCCTTCTCTCATGAGGGAGTGGCCCATAGTCCACCACGCGCACAGAACAATGTTTCTTTATTGCGTTCTAAAGTGGCCTCACCCACCTCGACTTGAAGACAATTTATTCGTCTATACCGAAAGTACCTCATCCTCTTTTTCCATAAATCGAGTTCTTGCCTATTTGATTATTGGTGTTAATTAGGTATACAATTCTGGTACTTATCTATTCTGTTACTATAACTACATATTTGGAAAACCGTATGATGAAAAAGTTTTAGTAGATCGGGTTCACTAGTTGACCACAAATTTCACTGTTCCTACAACTGTCAAACATTGGTTTCATTTCATGTCCAATGGTGGCTTTATTTGTTCGAATACCTATCCATTGCTAGAATTGGGTTTGGTGTGCTAGAAATTGCCTAATCAATCAACATATAATTTATTCCTATGTATGAAAATGCACTGAATTATGTAAGTGTACCTACTTGTAAGTAGTTAAATATAAACCTACACCCTAATTGCGTAACTCACGATTCATCATCATTGCTTCATATGTTCGAAAAATGTGTCTGCTCAACGACGTGAATAACGCAATGAATATTTTTGAACTGTCAAAACGAAACCGATAATGATTCATCGTGAGTTTCGCAATTAGGGTGCTGGGACCTAATTGCTGATTTCAATCAATGATATAATTTGTATAAAACATTTATTCTTTCTATACAAGTTATCTTTGACGGTACCTATACCTAGTGTCCGAAAAAGTAAGTAACTTTGTGAGAGACTGGTGCCTGAGATGGGCTTTAATAATCTGCCTAGCCTTTTCCTAATTATGTAGGGGTACGCTTCCAGTCTAACCGGATGCAGCTGAATATCAGTATTTTACATGGATCGACTGTCTTCTGACGACCACCACATTCCAGTTAAGTAACACGATACCCCTTGGTAAAACTGTTTGTCAAACTCTTGGCCTTCTGACTTCCCGTAACGAAGTTAGCACCTGTAATTATATAGATTACCAATGTATGATTCGAAAAATGTATAACTGAATTTCATTTTAATACAAATTATTCTGGGGGAGGCCTATGTCCAGCAGTGGACGTCTTTCGGCTGATATGATGATGATGATGACTCAATTATTTCATCTAGAATTGGGGAAAACCAGTTTACTGTTTGCTTGGCAACGAAAATTCGCGTCTGATACGATGTGAAAATACTTTTGTTTTCTTTTGTAGTCTGTGCGATAGTAATATGCAGTAGGCGGGAATTATGCTGTATTTTACACCAAAATCGGTGGCGACGGCAGAATGAAACGTTTTGAATTTATGGCTAATAGGATCTTTTTGTAAACGTATGATGGAGTTCAAAGCAAGCCACGTTCGAACTGAGATCAATTTTATTGTGATTTCCTTTCGGTTTTTTAAGTGACGCAATTCTCTCAACGGTTTACCTAAAGTCAATCTCGTAGTTGCGTAAACGCTTTGACGAAAACTCCCAGTAAATTGAAACTGCACTAAGGTTGAAACTATCCAACTGTTACAATGGTTTGAAAGTAAAAATAGAGTAAGTACTTACTAATTCCATGTCAAAAAAGACCCTGACGTTTTATGACGTGCAAGAAACATTAAGCTACGCCACGTAGGGTCTGCAATTTACCGGCGAATGACGTCTCTGAATCGTTCTTAGAGTGAGTTGGTGTGTTTTCTATGAGACTAGTTTTTGACTCTGAAGTTAAACCCCGCTGCTATTATATTCACGACGGCCGTCACTGTGGCCGCTGTGTGGTTGCCATCGCTCTTCTTAAAAACTGTCAGTTTAAGGCTCCCGAAGACCGTCACGCTTCTCTAGAGCATCAATTTCCACAATGTTTTCAAAGAAATTGTTCTAGCAGAGTCGCATCGCGCCGGACTGCAGGAGCCCATAGGGTGGTAAAACAAATATACAAGGTAGACTATACCTACATATTTCACAGTGGATAGGTTCTGGGTTCTGGGTTTAGCTAGTCCAGCAAATAGCGACGCTTCCACAGCGAGATGTAATCTGTTGTGGGAGCTGTATAAACCCCTTGATAACTTTATCGAACCATCTGAGAGCCTTCCTTCCGCCTGGGCACGCGTTACCGTGGCCGAATTGGATATCTCTAAATAGACTTAGAACCCAAGTCGGCTGGATCAAAGACAATAATCTCCACAGATGGGGGTTCACGGATGGCTCAGATCTCAAGTGCGTATGCGGCACTTCCCCACAGACAATGGCTCACCTACTATCCTGCGCTGCATGCCCTGTTACTTGTGCACTTGGCGATCTTAGGACTGCGACAGCGAGCGGAATTCACGAAGCCGAATTTTGGGCCAAAGATGTTTGTTTTTTTTTTGCCATCGATACGCTAAGAAGAAGTGGATAGTATGATTTAAAAGACCACTTCAAAAACGAGTTATTTTCCTCGAAGGTACTTAGATGTTTTGAATCGAGTTTTTTTTTTTTAGAACAGCTGCAACCTTCCAAAATGAATAACAAAATATCTGAAATCATCGTTCCAATACAATGCAAGCACGGCTATGATTTGAAAACGACAATCATAGTACTACTAGTATCGCATTCAGACGAAAACGTTTGATCGCACTGTTTGTTGTGAAAGGGCCACCCGGATGAGTGGGTGTCGTAAAAACCGCCCCAAATGGGGTGAAAAGTGTCGACGTGCGCCTGATCCCGGGTCGGGATCGCGAGTGACGAGCCGTGTCGATATCGAACATTCGAGAAACATGCTCTAGGCTTAAGTGAATATTGAGGGTAGTTCACGGTCGCTTGATGATTGGTTGGGAGAATGGAATGATAGCATGTAACGTTAAATGTATAAATTGCATGGTTTTTCTGTAACCTATTTATAATTGCCTGTATTTAAGGTGTTAAATGGCCTATCGTGTAAATGGAGAGAGCAAAGTAAATTGAGATCATCTCAGTCCTCTTTTTCCGTAAATCAAATTTCTCAGTGTTCAAAACTTAACAGATCGTTGATCTAAGTGACTTACTCTTGTTATCTATATAATTAATCTATATAAATAAAAAGAAAAGTCCTGACTGACTGACTGACTCATCAACGCCCAGTCCAAACCCTAGGACCTAGAAAGCTGAAATTTTGCACAGAGGGTCCCTTTATAATGTAGACAAGGAATAAGGAAGGATTTTTCTAAATTCAACCCCTAAGGGAGTCAAATAGGGGATGAAAGTTCCGTGCGGGCAAAGCCGCTGGCAAAAGCTAGTCGTAAATACTGGGTCAAATTAAATTAGCTAGTGAAACCTCACAGACGTGGTGGCTACCAGTTTATCGTTATACATTTGTTAATAAGGCTCTGAAAATATTGATTAAATTGAAATCTAGATTAAAAAGTACCAGCAAAATTATCGTTATATCCACTAGGAAGCTCTAACCGGATGCTGTCAGACTCTTAGTAGGCAGCTTATTTTATTAGCAACCGTGGCTTTAAATCAGCTTGTCGGGACCAGGTAGGGAACTCGTCACCCCCCCTCCCCCACACGTTCGGTGATAACTCTCCTTTCGTTTGAATCGCTCTCGTTTAAGATTAGTGCCTCGGGAGTTCAGATACCTATGTTCTTTTGTAAGTTAAGGTAAGCCTTCCATTGTTGTACTGTTGAGAGGCTATTGTAAGGCCAAGCATTAAAATAACAAAATTGTGAAAAGATTTGTGTATTAATTATCGTACTTATAGGCACTGTAGTGCCCCCGCCAAGTCGAAAAAAGCGGCACGGCCGTACCATCCTTTTCTCGAAGCCGTTCAGGCCATTTTCGACCGCCCTATAACTTCGTTGTGGATAAAACTAGAAGTCTAAATTTTCAGTAACCAAGCAGGCATTGTATAAACACGGTATATTTCAAATTTCATTCAATTTAAACCAGAAGTTTAAAAATTATAATTGGTCATAGTTTCTTAATTTTGTCACTCACTGACCGATCATCAAAACTATATGGCACTTCTAGCAGACATAGAAGCTTCAAATTTAGGATGGAATTAGTGTTTAGTGTATAAATCATATCAACAGTCACACCACGCACTGAGTGAGTAATATTTACAAAGATATCATGAGTGAAGTACGCTCGCCAACTGGAAGTGGCCTCGGCTTCGAACGCAGTGACTCGCAACCAAATTTGTCATCAAGCGTTTCTCAACTTGAATTTTCGGATAATTCGAAAGTCACCCAGCGCAACTATAAACGTAAGCAGTTGGATGATAATGAATATATTCGAACTGAATTAAGTGAAATGCGTAAACAAATGTCTGAGATGATGACAATACTAAAAACCATAACGACTACACAAAGCGAGTTCACAACAAAAATCACTGAAGATATGAAAACGAATAAGGAACGAATTGACGGTATTAAATCCACTACTGATAATCTTGCCGCTGAACAAAGCAATATCAAGTCGGATATAATATCGCTACGGAATGACAACACTAAAACCGAGAAAAAAGTTGAAGAGATTAACCAGGCTATTCAACTGCTAAATTCAAATAGACAATCTCCTCAAGTTTCTTTCCCCACTGAAACACAAGAAAGCATCATTGCAGAAGTTAATGAACGAGAATTCCGAAGCAAGAATATTATTATTAGTGGTATACCAGAACCATCATCATCCAACAAGGAAGAACGTATAAACAATGACAAAAAAGAGGTCGTGATTCTACTCGAGTCGATTGATAAGGACTATCCCGAACCTAAAAGGATCATGCGATTGGGAAAGTATGATGCAAACAAAACTCGTCCAATAAAAGTATATTTGAATTCCCAGGAAATTGCAAAATCGATACTGCGTAACCAAAGTAATTTAAAACAGAACAATATTAAAATGTATTCTGATCAGACACCTAAACAGCGTGAATACCTGCAAAATCTCAAAGATGAACTTAATCGCCGACAGGCTAATGAAGACAAAACTCTCACAATAAGATACAGTAACGGCATACCAAAAATTGTGGTGTTACCTTCAAAAAACGAATAACCACCGCACCTACTACAAATACGTACACGGATCCTAATAACGAGAAAATATCCTATCAAGTTGTCGAAAACTACAGTAACATTGTAACCTCAAACAATTCTTTTAAATTTTTGTACGCAAACATGCGGAGTATTGTAAAACCTGGTAAATTTGACGAGTTAAAATGTGTGATAAAAGCTTTTCCATCTTGCTTACACGCAGTGGTTCTAACAGAAACATGGATAAAATCAGACGAAGAAGGAAAAAGATATCAGATTCCAGGATACACACATTATTACAACTTTAGAACTGATACGAGAGGCGGTGGGGTCTCAATATTTGTGAAAAATAACTTGAAACATAGTCTGACTGAGGAAACTTGTCAAAACTACAACCACTATCTTTGGATTCACATAGAAAACTATACTCTGGATACAGGTGTAGTATACAGAAAACCAGAACAATCAAACACCAAAACCTTTTTGGATATCTATTCCCAACAGCTAAATAAAAACAAGCGGGGTGTGGTCTTTGGCGACTTTCATTTCAACCTATTAAATACAGAACGTGCAATAAACATGTATAAAGAAGTGGTCAAAGAAAACGGCTATGATTTTTTAAACAAAATAGATGAAGATCACTGCACAAGAGAATCAACAACATCCAAGAGTATAATTGACCACATCTGCTCAAATCTCAAACTGAATAATTTCCACCTAGCCATTATCGATACACCTATGTCAGACCATAAACAAATCTACTTAGAATTAAAACGATATAAACCAGAACCTCTGAAGAAAATTAGCTACCACAATATTGACTATGAAGTGCTCTATAAGACCATCCTAGAAACCCACACCGAAAACAGTGATTATATATTTGAAACCCTGGAAGAAAAGCTAATAAAAAGTATAGAAACAAGCAAAAAGACCAAATACAAAATGCTAAATTCACCACGACAAGACTGGATTAATAGATCAATCATTAGTGAAATAAATAAAAGAAACATTTTATGGAACCAACACAAAAAAAACCCAAATGACAAGCAAAAGGAAGACACATTCAGAAAGAAAAGAAACGAACTAACAGAATCTATACAACGAACGAAATCAAGTTACTACATGAAAGCCTTTGAAAACTGCAAGAAACAGCCATTGAAAATGTGGGGACTGATAAACAGCCTGTCCTGCAACAAAGTCACAGAAAAATCCGCCCCGCGAAAATTTCAGTCACAAAATGGCACTGTTACTGACATAAAGGACATCTGTGAATGCTTCAACGTTTTTTTTTGCAAATGTTGGTTCGATATTGGCTAATCAAATACCCATAAAATATCACCCATCAGGTAGTGCTTTAACGAATTTATCTGGATCTGGCTCGTCTTCTCTTAGTGATCTGGAACCTGCCACAACAGATGAAATCTTAAAAATAATTAATAATTTAAATAACAACACCAGCGCAGGTTTAGATGGTATTACTACAAAATCACTAAAATGTGTTGCAAACCTAATTCTTGATGAACTCACCAGTTGCATAAACAAATGTATGAAATCGGGAACATTTCCAAATAGTCTTAAGGTTGCAAAAGTTACGCCAATTTACAAATCCGGAGTTAGATCAGAGCCGGGCAACTATCGTCCCATTTCAGTTCTCCCTGTACTATCAAAAAATTTTGAGAGAGTCCTATACAATCGCCTCGAAAAGTACCGAACATCTCTAAACTTCATATATGAAAAGCAATACGGTTTTAGACCGAAATCGAATACACTCTCAGCTACAATAGACCTGGTGACAACTATAAAGCTTAACACTGATAAAAAGAAAGTGGCAATGGGTGTCTTTATTGATCTGAAAAAGGCATTCGACACAGTCAGTCATGAATTATTGCTAGGAAAACTAATGGAAATCGGAATACAAGGACCTGCCCTTGAAATTTTTAGATCTTACCTGTCAAACCGATACCAAGTAGTTAAAATTGGTAACACTCAGAGTGATCCCAAAATTATTACATACGGTGTACCCCAAGGTTCAATTTTGGCTCCTCTGTTATTCCTACTGTACATAAATAGTGTCCACAAAATTGGTCTAAAAGCTGACCTAACATTATACGCAGATGACACATGTTTGTTCTACTTCGGCCACTCAATCGATACTATTGTTAAGCAAGCACAGAACGATTTGGACTTACTCAACCTGTGGTTTCAACAAAATCTTCTCACGATTAATACAGCTAAAACAAATTACATGATATTCACTGCAAAAAATAAAAAAAATCGGCAATTATACACCATTAAAAATAAATAATCAAACCATAAATAAAGTAGATCAAGAAAAATATTTAGGACTAATTTTGGACAGTAAATTGACGTGGCTTCCACATATTCAAAAAATTAAATCAAAAATACAATCACTCATGGGTGCCCTACGAGGTATCGTTCGTTGCTTACCCCGCCAAGTTCGCTTTTTAATCTACTTCTCCCTTGTTAAGCCACATATCGACTACCTAGTGGAAATATGGGGTACCGCTGCTAAATCACATACGAACCTACTACAAACTGCTCAAAATAAACTACTAAAAACGTTATTTAACTATGACTATCTAACTCCTACAGAAACTCTTTACAAAAAAATTTAAGTAATGAATATAACACAAACATACATATATAACACATGCATACTAATTCGAAAAATACTAAATAAAAATATACACACAAATATAACCTTCACAAAAAATATTAAAAAACACAAAATGAAACTGAGACGTGAACAAGACTTTTTAAAACTACACCCAACCCGCACAAGCTACGGAAGAAAAACTATCGTGTACGAAGGATCTAAAATATTTAATAAATTACCTAGAGACATCAAGGAATCTAAATCCAAAACAACTTTTAAAAAGCTACTTAAACAATTTATAGAAAAAAAATCACATTCGCTACTATAGTGTCGAGCCACATCCAGTTGGCGTTTATTGAGTGTTACACGGATACTTTGTTTGCATGTATCGAACGAACATTTTGAGTGACCAAAAGATTTATAACCTACCCTCGAAACATTTTAGATAATCGAGGTCTAAACTTTGTAATACCCCCAACTTTATGCAATTTTTAAGTATTTATTTTTAATATTCTCATGTAAGTGAATAGTGTTATTCTTATGAGAATAAATGATCTTAAACCGAAATCAAGGAAAAACTAAAATATTTTGCAATTTCGGTCCAGTTTTCTAGATACACCTACTGCATAAATAACTTTGTAATCCCATATAAATATGTAGGAATCCAAAGTTACATTTGCAGTGAATGAATCAGTGTAACTGTAACTGTGTGTGTATAATATCTACAAATAGAAATGAGATACCATCAAAAACATAACTTGTAAAAAAAAGTCTCATAATTCAGTTCTTCTACCGTAAAAATTTGTGAGATCCATGTAATACCAAGTCGGTTAATTTTATTCAGTCCCTACTTATGGGTGCAGTGGTGGCCCAGTGGTAACGGCCGCGACTTACGAGTTGTAGGTCGTGCGTTCGAACCCAGCCAGGCGCATTACTTTGTGTAAATAATTTCATCACCACTGCTCTTAAACGGTGAAGGAAAACATCGTGAGGAAACCGGCATGTCCTAGAACCATAAATTCGAAGACATGTGACATCTACCAACCCGCACTGGGCCCACGTGGTAGATTACGGCCCACTCCCTCTCATGGAGAGGAGGCCTGTGTCCCAGCAGTGGGAACGTTTTTAGGCTGAGTATGTATGTATGTATGTACTTATGGGTCTTTCTTGGTCTTAAGTTATTACGTATTGTATATATTTTTCAAAATAAAGAAATGTTCTATTCTAATTAGCTAACCTAGCAACATCTTATAGTGACTATATCAATATTAAGAATAATTTATGTTTTAAATAAATAGATTGACTTTGCCATCGCATGAAACCACAATGTATCTCACAAGTAATACATATTACATAAAATTAGATTGTTTAATGCGATTGCCAAGTCAATCTATTTATTTAAAACAAAAGATTTTTAATATTGATATACCTAGTCCCTATAAGATGTTGTTAGGTTAGCTAATTAGAACAGAATAGAATACTTAATTAAAAAAAAAAAAAAATATGTATATAATTACCTAATAACTTAAGACAGAAGGACCCTTATGTAGGGACTGAATAAAATTAACCGACTTGGTATTACATGGATCTCACAACTTTTTACGGTAGAAGGAATGAGTTGCGAGACTTGTTTTTTTTACAAGTTATGTTTTTGATGGCATAGACTCTTCGCGAAATCGGTCTTTGTCGTTTCCTCAAATTGAGAATCTTAATGTAAATACTTATAGATAGGTACATACATCATGCCTGTAAACTCTGAAGGGATAGGCAGAAGTGTACCAATGGTCCAAACCCATTTCGCCCATGTAATAGGGGCGAACCATTTGCAATCAAGTTGACACAAATCCAGACTCACAGCTACTATTGAAAGAAAGAAAGAAATATTTTTTATTTGCTTGAACATGTGTATACACACAGAATTAAAATAATACATGCATGCAAGATCTTAAAAATAAAAAGTGACTCACGACATGTCTGCCATTTCTCATGCCGTGCAAATATCTTAGGTACATTTATTATTTTTATATCAATGATTTTTAACTTTTACATTAATACATTAAATATCGGTCACAAGTTAAAAAAAATTTTTAATATTGTATTCAATCTTTTACATTATCCAATTATTTATTTTCCTTAAGCATTAATACAGAACACAACTACACACAGAACACACAGAACTTTTAAGCATTCAATTATTTACATTTAAGTTCTCCACTACTACATGACCATAATGACTATAATGCTAGTTATATTTATTTACATATAATATTCACCATGAGTCGTTTAAAAATTCTGTAAGAATTCTACATGTAAAAACCCAGAAACACTTTACCCAACCTGGGGATTGAACCCGTATCTTATAATCATCAGTAGCGTTTGCGACCAATGAGACTTATACAGCAAGAAATTCCTGTCTCCCAATACTGCCGTCGCAATAACTCATCTGAAACTCCGGAAAGAAGTCGAATTTCCCTGTCTCCACATGTAGTAGTAGCACATAAACAAGATGAGTGGATTTACAACGTGATAAATAAATTCCCCTGTCAGGGCGAGACCTTGGTGTGAAATCTGCGTCAGCATCGCCCAGGGTCGGACTGATTGCCCCATCTGTCAGTACAAGAGTGTAGGGCTGCAGATAAAATAAGAGGCAAATTATTGACCCTTATTGATGGGAGGTGCGCTTCGGCAGAAACGTCAGAACGGGGTATTGTTTATAGTTAGAATAAATAAATAGAGTGATCGTGCTGTGGTGGATTTAAATAAGGGTTAAGTAGGTGGTCATTTTGCGTAGCTTGTGTTTTAATTCTACTATTCCTACTAATGCTAAAGTTTGAATGTTTAGATATTTGGATGTTCGTTACTCGATCACGCAAAAACGGTTGAACCCATTTGGATAGAATTTGGCACACAGATAGATTATAACCTAGATTAACACATAGGATACCATTTATCCCGGTTGTACGTTCGCGCGGGATAATTTTCTAGTTGTACGCGGGCGATGCCGCGTGCGGAAGCTAGTAATCTAATATTTTTAAACGAGCATTTCTTGTATATATAATCTGAATCTCGAACGGTTGCAAAGATTTTCATGAAATTTAGTATGCAGGGGGTTTCGGGGGCGATAAATCGATCTAGGTTTCATTTTTAGAAAACGTCAAACAAAAAAATTTTTACGAGCAAAGCTTCGTCATCCGGATATTATTATAAAAGTGAAAGTTTGCATGTACATATGTTTGTTACTCAATCACGCAAAAACGGCCGAACGGATTTGGATAAAATTTGGGACACACATAGTTCATAACCTGGATTAACACATAGAATACTTCTTATCCCGGTAGCACGTTCCCGTAGGTTAATTTCCACGCGGGTGAAGCCGCTGACAAAAGCTAGTAGGGATATAAATAAATAGTGGTGAAGATGACGATTGTTGTCAGTTCAAAAGAGACTAGGTTTTTTGTGGACGTTGAATATTCATGTAACTGTAAGTATAGTCCTTATTTTTATTACCCCTTTTAAGTACTTTCGGGCCTCATTGAAATTTCTTTTGTCTGGCACACGCAACTGCACATAAACTCAACCACGGCACAGAAGCCATCAACGTACCTCCAAGCCATAACATTAAGCGGCAGACCGAATCAGTTAAGTATTGTTCGACAAAACCTCTTTTTCCAAAGCGGAGCGATAAAATTACCTATTGTCGATGCACATTGCAGTAAAGCCCACATTAAACTGAAAGCGATTCTAAATGCGTCGCGTAAAACGGAGCAATACGACAGCCAGCCGACCGCATTGTTTCTTTTAGAGTTCCGGATCGAACAATGGAAACACGAGGAACCCTTATATGTTTTACAAGGGTTATTCACGGGCATCAAATTAATGTCTCGTAAGTAAAGTCGTACCTATATCTCATTAATATTTTATTCAAATGATAAATGATTTTATTTCTGTAAGTAGGTTTGTACAAACACTTTTACACGTCAATCATATTTTTTAAACTAGATGTGGTCGGCGTTTTCTATCTGACTACTCTGAGAAGAAAGGCCGAAACAAACTCAGAGGTCACAGTCTCTTTTAAAGTCCAGACATAATCTTGGTCAGATCATGTGAAGACCATGTGGATTGGTGTCGGAAATGGTCTTTTGAGGAAAGAACCACACAGATCGAGTGGACCTGTCCATTCAGTGCACGCAGGTATCAGTAATCATACGGCTCAACTTAGGTATTAACGTAACTATTACAACTTACTGCTTCTAAAATGAAATACGGGCTCAAAAATCTCGGGATATACGACTCGTAAAAACAACGGTAGGTACTTACCGTGCATTAGAAAGTTCAATTAAATTCAGTAAAGTAAGTTTTTAACGGTACAGAACCGCAAAGTCTCGCCGTCCACCCGCCCTTGTCGGTATTATTTACTTTATGGTTCTACGTGTAAACAGTTTCGATGTCTTGCGCCCGATGAGCACATGCTCAGGATAATACCGTAACCGGTACTGGGGGATGTTTGTCTGCACTGGTTAACAACTTGCCCTAAGTGGTTGAATATTTCGCTGAAAAGTGTATTTCACTACGGTTAGTATTTCGTAGTTTAGTTCGTAGCAACGTAGCAAACTTCGTAGCATAGTTCGTAGCAACCTTTGTAGCAAACTTCGTAGTAACGTACATATCAATATATTTGTAGTACTTGGGTTGTGGCTTCTTTGGCAATTCGTAACGAAAAAGTGTGAATTGATTTTAATTTCTCGTAGCACAGTCTTACGTTGCAACAAGTTTCGTCATAGCATTTATGGTTTTGTAGTAAAACATTTCGTACCATGATATTTTCTTATAAGTTGTTTTCGAATATGAATGTGACGAAGTTTATGGTTCGTTTAGCTTCAGCTACTTAAATACGCCTGGTTATCCTTCCGAGAGATTTTATGAAATCCTGTTGCCTGCTTATTACAGTACCTATAGGTAGTTACTTTATACAGACTTATTATTCTGGCCAACTGAAAGTAAAATTACAAAAACTTTTTTACGTTTACTTACTTTCAAGTTGGTGTCATCAAACAGATGCTCATACAATAAACTTATCATAAATAAACTTTTCCCTTTTGTCGTTATGATTTTTTTATTTTGTGAATTCCGCGTCGCCAAAATCATTATTATCTGTACCGCTGTCGACATAAAAAGTTTTTTGTTTAACTCAAGTTAGTTGTGATTTATTTTTACTATTCGTATGATAAAATAATGTACGCTCTTTTTATCTTTACATCTATACAAATAAATAAAAATTAAGTGTCTGTTTGTAATGTCAAAATAACACCGTTTACTAAATGCATTAAATATTAAAGTGCATACGGTAGATAAAAAAAAATAAAAAAAAATTGTCTGTTTGTTTCGGCCGATTTTGACGAAACTTTCACTAGCAGCTAGCTGATATTATTAGGATATAGAGTTTTTTTCCAGTAGCACGTTCCCGTGGGAAAATTTCCGACACCACGCGGGCGAAGCCGCGGGCACAGCTAGTCTATACAAAAATATAATAAATGGAAGTGTATGTTTGTAACGTCAAAATAACAGCTTTTTACTAAATGCATATGAAAGTATAATTATGTATACGGTACCTTTACAAAAAAAAAAACAATAATCAAAATTATTGTCTGTCTGTCTGTTATTGACTATTGGGATAGTCAAGTTCAACAGTAGGGTGTAGGTAAAATGGTGACAAATAACTTGTACAATTTTTAGATCGGCATCATTGAATATTGTGTAAGATATTCATACCTTGCTAAACACTTTGTCAAAACAGTGACCACTCACAAGAAAATTACTCACAATTTTTTCTAAATTAAAAACTCCCTGGTCCTCCTCGGAGGATGTCACATAAACTCTGTGTCAATATCTCCTTTAAAAAAATATATACGAGTATGATCAGAGAGGTTCTCAGCGGGACTCGCGTCAATTGCTGAATCCCATCCGGTTCCGGGCTGCCGGCAGTCAACCTCCGGTTTAGATTCATAACTCCGATCCTTAGAACATTGTCGGCAGCTCATGTGTAAAATACGAGCGCACTCCACAAATATTTATGTTGCTATTCTTTGTTGGCGAATTATTAGGTGCATTGGTATTGTCTGTTTTTATTTTTATATTAATATTGGGGTGTTTTGGGGTGGTAGATAGATTTATTTATTTATTAGAAACACCAACATATTTTTAACAATACATTTGACTTAACATACATAGATGAACTTCGGTCTGAGTAAATGTGTCACATGAACACAACGACAATATTATTAGACATAAAATTAATTTAGATTCGATTATTAAAATACACAGATGTAGAAAAAAAAAATACATTTGAATTGAAAATTAGAAGGGATAATAGTTTGATAAATTTTGATATATTCATTTCATCTCATTTATTAGATACGTTTGATTTATTTTGAAAGATAGGTAAAAAAATTAGCGAATTCAATGGTTCATTATAGAAGCAATATTAACTTGAAAACCACCATGGGGCGCAGGTGGCCGTCGTGTAGAGGGTGCCTAGAAGTCACAACTCCCTCCCTGTACCAGTTATTATGTACTCAGTTGAAAATGTGCAAAAAACGAAATTAGGGTCGTTTTCGTACTAAAATCAAATTTTAAACAGCATATTTTTTATCTTCTAATATGTTATTGCAGTAACTAAGTCGCCTTTTGGATCGGGCAGGTTTTTTTACACATTGTTTATGGATAAAATTAGAATTTCAATAAGTTAGCTAAAAAAATATATTTAACTTTTTGCATGGAATAACATACAGTTATATACATTAAACTATTATTAGTATATATTTCATAAATTAAATAAACTAAAAAGTTATCGAAACAGTTTCCAGCTTTTCAGTATAAATTTATGGTTGCCCAATTCGTTTTATTTGTATTGTCTGGAGGATGTTTAGTAGTAAGTATCCGTCAGTGCTGATAATAATTATTTTTTATAATTGTAATATATAATATACAAAACATCACGCTGTTTTTCCCCAGGGCTAGGCAGAGGTGTAACATAAAAAACCTACGTTTTTCAAGTTATGTTCAGTTGTGTCGTTTCTTTAATACTAGTGACAACTGATTATTTAGGTTTTCAATAGACTGTTAGTTATTTCGATTACTTATGCCGTTCCTTTTTCTCTTCCAACTTTTATTGTATGGCTTTCGCTAGTGCAATATACGAAGTATGTTTACGAACCAAATAAAAAATAAATAAAAAACCCCGGAGTAACTACTTTCTTATTCACTTCATCTCATTTTTAACTTTGAAATTTATTTACAAGTTTGCGAAATTTTCTCCCGTAACATTTAGTTGAGGATAGAGTAGAAGGCTGCCTACCTACTAAGTATTTGTTTTGAGGAAACAGGTAGCGAGCGAGCTTCAACTACTTAAAAGTTGGGTTGCAAATGAAGCGTTACAAAAATGAACGCTCCTTTGGGCCCTATTTGGAGCGCGGAGTACCCAGTGGTTTTCGAAAGCGAATACTAAGCGAAAAGGAATCATTTTCTTGAAATATGCTACCTATATTTTTGTAAGAATTTTCTTAAATAATTATTGTTAATGTTATTGTGTGGGTCGAAGAAGTAAAACAACATTTTGTTTGTCTCTACTCAATGTACCTGGTACTCTATAATAACAACATTACTCACAAACATGAAATATTTCTGCCACTTCAGTAAGAAAATATCTAACAAGTTAAGCAAGGGATAACAGTACAGCAAACAAGGAAAGTGATTACGTGAGTGGCAGCGGGTAATCGCTACGCTAAGACGTTTCGAGAGGCACCCGCTAACCCCCGGATCCGCGACGCACCGGTCTCGATCCCAGAAGTCACTTTTAAGCCATTACTTACTTGCTTGTTTTCGATTTGTTTTTTCCTGCGAAAAAAGACAACGCGAAATACAAGCGAGACTAACTTTCAGGCAATCAGCAAGCTCAACTTCGGGAAGGGTTAAATCAAAGGGTTCCGCTTTTATGAAGACTTATTTCAGA
This sequence comes from Polymixis flavicincta, assembly GCA_949987655.1. Classification (NCBI taxonomy): domain Eukaryota; kingdom Metazoa; phylum Arthropoda; class Insecta; order Lepidoptera; family Noctuidae; genus Polymixis; species Polymixis flavicincta. The sequence goes on from OX465173.1 coordinate 16,935,918, forward strand.
CTTACCTTGAAGTTGAAATTAGATTTAATCTGGCTCGAAGCTTTAGGATTGAATTTTGTAAACAATTTGGAATACCTCTACAACTTCCAGGCTTTGTTGGAATACCATTGGGAACTCGGGATCCGGTTGTTTAGAAATTCCTTTGAAATGAATTTGTACTCATATGAGGTCGAGTTTTGTAAATACGTAGGCCAGTTCATGTTCAATGGGCATAAAGTATATGTGATGTTTATTTAATTGAGTTTATTTGGCATTTGTTTAGGGTCAGAGCTATTGTTGTGGTTATTGACACATAGTATACATTGCTTGGACAACTTTTTTGGTACAATAAAAAGCGTTTGCTTTTAAAGTAAAATGTTTTCGATGTTAATATTTGAGGCTGGTAAAAGGTTCGTATATTGTTACACTGTGGGTTTTAATATGAATTTTATTAGTGGCTTACCGAACGTTTCGGACGTGTTTAATGAATACACCCAGAACCGTATGAACATTTACTGGTGGATTTCACCACTTAAATAACACAGAATTGTTTTTATTGAGTGTGTAGCGAGATCTGAATACGTGCATCTATCAGTATTATTACTTAACTAATTAAATAAATTAAACAGATTCGAAGAAATACACTACAATTACGAAAGTACGTATTACGTTCTGATAAAATGGTATTCGAATTTAAATACTTCAAAAACTTCAGTGGCAAACTGTTTTTTTATAAAACCTCTGTTAAGGCGACGCGACATGGCGTCTCGAAGAGGTCTACGGACCGAGGTCGGTCCACAATAGTCCCGAGGCCGGATGTGTGTTTCCCTTTGTATCGAGGCTTTTAAGTTCTGACGCCGATCACTGACACCGACTGGAAAAAAAAAGAAAAAAAGGCAGAGGTACTGCAGTATGAGTGAAAGAAAAAAATATGAAAAAAGTTATGATTTCTCGTTTGGTAAATAAATAAAGTATCAAAAAATTGCATTAGTATTTTATAAAGTTGATACTGTGGCCTTCAAAGGAAAACGACCACTAATCTGCTATTTATAAACCTCCTTTTTGGATTTGCCATAGTCAGGTAAAAAGGAACAGTGACTTTCGTATTTACCCCAGTATTTACTTGCAGCTCGTAAATTTCGTCTGAACACAAAACAGCTCTTAGGAGACGAGCGAATAAACATTTAGTGCTCACTTTTGGCTCTAAACTGTATACGGTTCCTCAATACAGCCGTAGTGACACGCTATTTTATGACACTACCATTAAAAGTACTGCGTTTAGAAAGTACGGAGAGCTGCAGAACATTGAATTTCAAAAACCACTCGTCGAAATAGATTTCGGCCACAAATATTCCACGATCCTCCTGTGTTGACGCAAAACCGTTCAAAAGTGAATAGAAAAATAGAATAGAATCAGTTGTATATTATGTCGGTGTTTTTGCAGACGGTGCGCCAAAGGGCCGCATATGATCGTCCGCATGACGTACACTTTCATACCGCCACTATTTTTCCACGGCAGGTATGTACCTACTCCTTTGTGCTCGCCCGCCTCGGGACCACACTTCCTTTCATTGTCCAGATCGCCGCTCGAGTAGGAAATCGATGACGTGTACCGAATATAACGTGTTATTGAAAGGAACATCGCCTCGTTGCCTCGCATCACACTGACGTTATATTTTTACTCGCTTGCCAACAATAAATTTCTTTAGTGCGGTTCAATAAGTAGATACAAGAATTAATTTTATACTAAAAGCTTTAAGATTATACGATTTACATGGAAACGAGAGTATCAAAGAAATAACGTTTCCATTTCAAATTATGCTAATGTTAATAGAAATGCGAGTCCCCTTTTCGCAAACATCCTACAACGAAAGAAAATATGCTGAAGAGATCGCGGACGCGCATCGAATGATTTCTGAACAACATTTTTTTTTGCAGAATAAAAAAACAGAGGTAAAAGCTAATTACCCCTTCGGAGTCTTTACCGGTTCAAGTGTTCGCCATCAAATCGCATGAATCGCTCGTATTTATGGAGGGAGGGGGAAGGGAAAATGACGTGCTGAATTAAGCCAGCATTTTTTTCTAAGTGGGCAGTAAACGGCTGCTTTCACCCATACATATTGAAGTGTCGTATATTTTACGATCCATCCCGCTCGAGGGTACTTCCACGGAAGCAATGGGCGAACATCCGTATCGAGTGGACAAAATTACCTTCATCCTGTTTTACAAGTTCAATCGTCTTGTTTTACCGCTAAATCATTTCTGCTTATTTTAATATTTTAGTTGCAGAACATGACTCGCGGGATTTATATATTTTTTCTTTGATACTGTGATGAAAATGGAAAATGTTATGAATTTTCCAGGAAATCCTACCTTCTGATTGCTTTCCATTTGCTTGCAATTAAGTTGCAAAAATAAGTTATCATTTTATACAACTATTGGCATTGCTTGTAGTCTAGTTCATCTGACTGGAACCTTTAGATTATAACATTTCGTTATTTATATTTTTTCCAGATAAATGTTATAAAAGAACGGTTGCCTGTTCATGGAGATCATTATTATCTGTACAATTTTAAATGCATGCGCTAATCTATAAGAACCCAGTTTATTTACGAAAACTCAAGCGTTCCTTTATTAATTAAACACAATAACTGTAACCCTTTACAAACGGATTAGAAACAATTGTTCTACGACAGTTAGATCATCATTTTTGTTCGCGTCCGTGTGAAGTTGCCTCAGTCCGTTAATTTAAATTATACGAGAGAATTCATGAGACGGGACGTTTCTTCGGCGGACATGCAAACAATTAATTACCGGGAATATTAATGCCCCGCATTAGTCAGGGGTAGAGCCGTGTCAGCGGACCCTCGGACTCGCATCGCTGTCCGCAGCTTACCCGCAAGCCTACGGACCGCCCAGTGTAACTTGATCCATCATGGCGGCGTTGCTTTTGACAGTAAACGTCAAAGTTACGTCAAACGCAGAACATTTCAATGTAGTTCGTTATTTTACCGTATGCCAAGTTAAAGTGGCCGGCGCCCAATATTTAAATTGTAGGTAAATATTGCTGCAGTATATAACCTGATTAGATCCTTGTTGTGTGGTGCTGCGGTTCGACTAAGTTATAGAGCGCCTTTGTAAGGATTTTGCTGTCGATATTTATATGATGGTTATAGCTGTATTGTTGGAATCGGTGTCTATTGTGTACTTGGAGATATGCAGCGTGATATGTGTATTAATCATTGTAATAAAATTAATATATTCGTATATCACTTTCATTCATCATTGTTATTAAGCAATGAGCATGTTATGATTCAAACTTAAAAAATGTTAAGGTACTTTCAAGAAGAACACAACGCAGACAGACAGATTTAGGTATACTTATTATTTTATTTTCTTTTAAAACGTGTTTGAAACTATTGTACGTATTAATTATTTTTTTACAGTATGTATGTAGAATCTAGAAAAAACAGTAAAAGTGATAGATATAATTCGTAGAACGCCTCTTTTGGAATAATTATTGAAAGTAACTGCACTGAAGTCTTTTATTAATTGACTCCAGTACGGTAGGTAGGTACCCAAGGGACGTCAGCGTACCCACAGTATCTACCTATATTTTTTATAGTTAAAAAGAAACTTATTTACGTTGACCTTTTTTAGTTACCCCACTAAATATATGAATTATAGTCCGTCAATATTAAACTCACAACTATTTAAAGCATCGAAAATCACTATCTAGCCCTTTGAAACTTAGAAGCTTTGCGTTTTATTGCGCTTGATAAAATTCATTCGGCAAACCAAAGTGGAATATTTGACGTCAGTAAAATTGTTGTTTAAAACAATTTTTGGATTGTCGTCTGCCAATCAAAGGGCGTACAACGCGGGAGCCGCAGGGTTTTAGCGTAGGGATGTCGCATTCAAGTTATTAATATTGAAAACTCTTTTTAACCGACTTCAAAAAGAAGCAGGTTATCAATTCGGCATGGTTTTTTTTTTTTTTTTTATGTATGTTCGGGCATAACTCCGTCGTATATAGACGGATTTGCAAAATTCTTTTTTTGTTCGAAAGGGGTTTACTCCGAAATGGTCCCATTGAAATTTCATATAGATCTGATGATGCGTTTCGGAGACAGACAACGGAACTCTTCAAAAAATTACAGCAAATCAACCGCGAATGTTGCTATCGCATAAATGTGTATTGTTTTGACCCCAAGGATGATGAAATTTCGAATTGTGTGGGGTAGATAACTAAAAAGTGAAAAATAAAAACGTTTTTCAAAAAAATAACAACCGACTTGCAAAGAAACACTACAGAGTGCAAAATAACTTTAATTTCGGAAGGCGGTGACAAATAATTAAAATACACATCCAAAGTCACCGACTTCCCAAATTAAAGTTATTTTGCACTTTGTAGTGTTTCTTTGCAAGTCGGTTGTTATTTTTTTGAAAAAAGTTTTTATATACACAGCGTGACATTTTAGTCTTCTTACAAAGATGGTCCACTCAATGTATCCGACATAAAATACCTCTAAGCGCGATTTTTTCCCCATTAATTGAGATAATAGGTACAAAGAATGATAAATAATGGTTTAGAATCATGAAACACCCTGTTGGTAATGTTTATTAAATCGTATCAAAGGGTAGAAGATACCTGTACCATTACATTCCATAATTCGTTCCATCTCCATATCAGGATGTTTCAAACTACGCCATACGTCTTAGTAAATTATTTTTTTAAATTATTGATATGTTCAAAAAAAAAAAAAAAAACATTTTTTATTGTATTGTGTCATTGGATACATGAAGTGGGCTGCCATTGTAAGATGACTAAAATATCACGGTGTATAAAGTCTACCTATTCATACACGAAATATCTGAGGGGGTCGCATAACTCGTCAAAATGTAGGGAACAGCAAATTTTTTTTCGCGATTTCTTTTTTGGTTCCATACTAAAAAGTTGTCCATAATGATGAGTACAATGACCCCTTCAGCTATTTCGTGTATGAATAGATATACCTTATATATACAGGAATATTAAAGGTTAGATAGAGCATCAATCAGAACTACTTTCTCCATGGGACGAATCAAGTGGTTCAGTTTGATGGGCTGTACTTACACCCTTAAATTTGACCACACGATTCTGATACATGCTGTATACGGGAGAAGCCGACCTAAACAATAATGTTGAACATTAGTGTTTGTATATGAAAATCAGGCCAAGTGCGAGTCGGACTCGCACACGAAGGGTTCCATACCACCATGCAATTTTAACATACATATATTTGGTATTATATGGCTCCCTTTAATTTTGAACTTTAATTTATTTTCATTATTTACTGTTATGGCGGTAACAGAAAGACAAACTCTGTGAACATTTCAACTGGCTACCGAATACGGTTTATGAGATACAGTCGGCTGATAGATAGACAAACAGACTGTTGGACGGATGGACGGGCAGCAGAGGCTTAGTAATAGGGTTCCGCTGGCACACGAAAACTAAAAAAATAAAAAATACGGCAAATGTGTGATTACTAGAAGTTGAGGCATAGGTATTTAGAGCAACTATAATTTTAAAGCAACTTTATCCGAAATGTGGGTGTACAATAGATAAAACTCTGCCTTACCTGCCTAGCCTATATTTACCGAATTAAATACAGGCTGATGTTATGTTATTTGCGACATTATGATATATAGATGCTGAAAAATTACAAAAAAAAGTGTAGTTATGAAGAATTTTTGACGTTTGTTTATCTTTATCAAATTGTATCCATGACACTATGCCATTTAGATGTATAGTTTAGGAGCGAGTTTATTACTCAGGTAGGCGCAATACGGAAATAACGGCAAACCAGCGACTATTCTATAAACTGCTCAGTGTAGTTTGCTATGGAACCCTAATTTTGCGAGCCCGACTTGATCATGATTTAAAAAAGTCCGGCACTTTTTTAAATCAGATGTCCTTGCGTCTATAACCTACATAAAATCATCCCGGAATTCCATCTCGGAAAGCATAATAACCTGGATATAGTTTCTAGACGTGTATTTAAAGAGAAACGTTAAAAATTTCTTTTTAAAACTCAAAGCAACTGCGACAAAACTCAGGGGGTAACGAGCGAAAAGATTTTTATTATTTCCTCGAAACTCGAAAGCTTCGCTCTAAAGTTTATTGAGATGAGGACGTAACTAATATTAACAGCTTTCTTATATTCCGGCCATTTGGTGGGTAACGAGGTGAAAAATATCCTGTAATATGAGTTTACATAAGTGGTATGTTGTATGAAATAGTAATGAAATTTATTTGGCTTATTAACAGTTCCATCATCAGCAATAGTCCTATACCTACCAGTTCCAACAGTACTACCCATTCTAGTAGTCGAAATAGGACGATTAGGCGAACTACATCCTTGTTCGGGTCTACATTATTCGGTACGAGTCGGCACAGCCGGGCGGCAAACTAAACATTCGATTTTGCCCGATATTTCTTTAAAAAAACTGTCTTCTATGGTCAGCTCCAAAAAGATGTACGAGTATATACGGAGAAGGAAACATGGCCTAAAAAAACATAGTTGTTCCATACATTTTGGCCATGTATTACAAGTTGAAGATTGCAATATAATTTACTGAGATCGATATTATTAAAAAGTAGTCACAAAATCACAATTATTAACGATTTCATAAATCTTGTAGTTCTTGCTTTTAATCTCTGAGCAGCCCGAAGGCTGAATGAAGTTTTCTGGTAGGCAGCGCAGAAAACTGCTTATGTGCTGAATACGTATGTACGGCACATGGTATGATTTTAATCGGTAGTAATGAGAAGTATTCGACATACCTATCCAGTCTTTCTTCTTCGTTTTGGGAACTGGTCTTCACTAAATTTTCCACATGGATACTGTTCTTTCTTGCACTACTGAACACAACAGTACAAGAAAGAACAGATATAAGCTTCTGAAGGAAACATCGTTCTGTTTAGGTATATTACGAATATTGATGTGCTATTTTCGCATCACTATGTAAATAAATAGGAACATACTTAATTGCCGATTTCCTAGGAAAAATAAATAAAAAAAAGGGCCACCACAGTTCGCAGCTTTATCCTTGAGACGATAATGTTTGACGACGACACGTAACGTTATAAGGGTGTTAGTACATCATCGACAAACGTTGAGGGTGTGTGCCGGCGAGCTTGATAACGTGTGTGTAATCCGATAAAATATACCTATTGCCTGCCGCGATGCCTCGTTATTTGTAATTACTACTGTGTGTATTAGGTTTCTGTTACGTTGTATGTAGGTTTATTACAGCTAATGTCTACTGAGATACAAAGTAGTCTTGGATAGTTTAGTTTTTATCAAATAACTTTTTCAAACAAGATTTTTGTTAACAAACATTGACTCCTTGGGTCCCGGTTACTGGGAAACGACATCGCGACAGGCCCAGATGGAGATAGCGGCATGAGCTGTTGGCCCTTGGCCGCGCTGGATAGAGAGGTGGAAAGAGAGTAGTGATGCCTTCGCCCAGCAGTGGGGCCTTAATGGCCAATAATTATTATACTATGTTTTAAATTTACTCGGTTTTTCATTACAAAAAAAATCACTAAATGAAGTGGTTGGATTCTTTCAGCAGGGGTTTTCAACATAATGGTTACTTCTGGCCATGAAAAACGACCGTAAGGAAAGGAGACAAAAATCACCGTTCGTGGTAATCACTAATCGGTGGTGTTGACCGGAGGGGGTTAATGCTACAATTTCCTGGAAAAGCGGTGGCCGTCGTCCAGAAAATGATGGCTCCGGGGTTTGACTTAATGATCTAAGAAAACGAACTTACTTTCACAAAGAACGTTTCGGTGACGTCATTCGCGGGTAAATTACGGACGCTATGTAGCGGCCACCATAGTCTGGAAACCCTAGCTTTAGGCTTTTAACGCTATGGCGTTAAAAGCATATAGCCTAGGTATTGAGTTGAAAGTCTAAAGACGACTGGACAGATGTCATAAACTATTCAATTGCACCACCCATTATAATTATCCGTTAATGGCACTATCGCTTACCAAGCTGAGGGATTATTCATTAAATTTAGATGACCATCAATCTAAGCAGTCGGTCGAAGAGGATTTGTCTTATAATCACTCAAATTATGTATAAAGCATATTACCACGTTATCATCTGCCTAGCCTTTTCCTAACTATGTTGGGGTCAGCTTCCAGTCTAACTGAATGCAGCTGAATACCAGTATTTTACATGGAGCGACTGCCTATCTGACCTCCACAACCCAATTAGATATTGGGAAATACGATATCCCTTGAAAACACTGGTTGTCAGATTTTCGGGCTTATGACGACCCGCAACGACTGCCAAAGACGTACAAATGACAGCCAGGACCAACGGCTTAGCGTGCTTTCCGAGGCACGGAGAAGTCTTGTATGTTAAGATGGTCACCCATCCACGGACTAACCGCGGCAAGCGTAACTTAACCTGATCGATCGATCCGTGCGGATAATATTACTTAGCCACAAGTCACAAGCCCCTCAATAAAGCATATTAACCATTCGGCTACGGAACCCTAAAAACCAGATAAATTAAAAGCTCACTGTATTTACGTTTCGTCCCGCCCACCAAATCAAATACATCCTACAAATCCTTACCACAATCATTAGTTAAAACAGCCTCATTACAAGTCCCACTCCACGAAGACCGGTCAAGACGTCTGGGCGTGGTTAAATTGCTTTATACATTTCTGTGCGGGAGCTCTCTCGAGCAGGTCTGACCACGGCTTAAACGTTTGCTTCAATAAAATGTGGCACTGGCCATTTTTATTTTTAAGGGCGCTATCACATTTTTGCTTGAATTTGAACGTTTCACTCGTTATTTGATGAGTGATTATGGTTTAGATATAGCCAAAAATTCAAAACAAAAATATGCCCTAGAAAATTTCATTATTGGTCTGGGGAGTGTTCTAAACAAATATTTTAATTTGTTTACATAAGTCAGTAAAATCCTTGTCTCGGCAAATGATGTTTCATGAAATTGTATTTTCGATTGTATCTTTAGATTCTTTATTACATGGAATATATAATAGTTAAGTAAATTATAAAAATGTCCATGGTTTTTTTTTTTTTTTTGGGTGGGAAATCATCAAATGACTTCTCCTGCTGAGTAGAGCAGGAGGGCGTGTCAGACTTTTACTGACTAAAACCCACCCGTGTTCCCTCAGTAGCCCGTATGCCAGGGGCCGTGGTATCTCTTTCGAACAAACCCGCACCCCTGGCAGGCATCGGCCCTTGCGGACCCCACCAGTGGTTGCTGACATCTTTGACGGCGCGCGTGAGGAACACAACGCGCCGTCCCGTCTACCACTTTTCGGCCGCAGAGGATAGGGAGAGCGGCTGACGCTATACCGACACTCCTCTTCCCCTGCGGCCCCACCGCGTCCGCCATCAAACGGTGGCGGCCCCGTCCAGGCCACGGAAGGGAAGAGCGCTGCTCAGAAGCACCGGCACTCCTCCTCTACCGCAGCCTGTAACCCTCAGCCGCGATGCCTCCCATTCGACATCGCGGCCCACCTCAGTTCTTTGGAATGCTCAAATAATTTTTTTATGTTTCATACAGTAATTCACCAAAAATAATTCCGTAAAACACAGAATTTATGATAATTTTTCGTCTGAAATTGTATTTTTTTTCTGTATATGTTTAATGGAAATTCAAACAAAAGGTATTTTATAACTAAGGTTACTAAGTCAGCTTGCTAGAATAAAATATAATGTATATTTAAAAGTAAAGTAACTAATATGTTTAAGCAATTGTTGGGACACGCGGGATTTAGCTTTTTGTCCGCGCTGGTTTGTTCCTGGGCGTCCAATGCATAGCTGATAGCATGTGTGCATAGCGTACTTCACTAGACACACACCCGCGATCGGCTACCACGCGCCGTTAAATTTTCCTAAAATTGATCACTTCGATTTGTAATAGCCCTCTTGAAGAGTATTTGAAAATAGAATTCGTGTCTTGGTGACAAAATGATGACAAAAAATGTCACAAATTAATTCTATTTTCAACAATTGTTAGGTACAAGTCACACGGGGACAAATTGGAGTTTTTTTTATTTTTTGTTTATTGGCTTCGCACGGTTTGTGCATTTAGCCAGTGTCAAGTAATTTTTCTTTTCGATCAAGTAAATGGCCCGTTATCAGGCACGAAGTTACAAAAAAGTCATAGTCGTCTTTAGTCAGTCAAGTCAAAGTTATTGTTAAGCGGGGAGCTTTTGGGAGGAACACGAAAAGTCCACGTTAGTCACTTATTTTCACCTTCAATATACTTGTGCGCTCACACGTAACTAAATTGAATAATTCACTACCAAAATTATACAATTTCATTCGCTATTTCACAAAATTTCATGAAAATGAAAATTCGTGCGTCATGTTCCAACGCGATCACGCCAAAAACTCCAAATTGTAGTATTCTGATAAGGGTTCTTTTAACCTAGAGTAAAAAAAAGTAGAATGCTTGTTACTATGTGGTTTTGTGTGGTCTATGCCGACTAGAATCAATCAATCAATCAACTCAGCATATTGCAGTCACTGCCGCAGTGACCATACAGCGCAAGCGGATTGGTGATGGTGATCGCAGAGTTGAATAGAATCATCGTTATCCGGATTCACATGCTATAATCTACTAATTACATTTCTATAAATATTATTAATTAATGTCGCTTTTTGAATATCTCGTCTGACGTGACTATAGTTCTTCTAATTTACGCAACGGATATTGGTGCGGCTTTCACCATTTTTTAAATACATTTAATACTGAACTTATCTATGTAAATAAAAAGTAAAGTCCTGGCTGACTCACTGACTGACTGATTGACTGACTCATCAACGCCCAGACCAAACCTTGGACCTAGAAAGCTGAAATTTTGCACAGAGGTTCTCTTTATAATGTAGACAAGGAATAAGAAAGGATTTTTCGAAATTCAACCCCACAGGCAAAAACTAGTATATAATAAAGAAATCTTGATATTTAGTCAAGTCAAAGCGAAGCAGGGACGAGTCGCTAGTATATTTAATATTATACTCAAGAGATTTAATGAAGACAAATGAATCTGTGAACGTAAGAATTATTTTCAGTGGTAAAGTAGTAAAGGATGTTTTTATAAATTTCGTTTACAAATGAATAAATTATAATATCACCGTCATGTTATTAAAGTTTTCAGCTTGTTTTAATGGGAAGTGATGCATGCCGAAAGGGTAATTATAATTATCATGCGCAATGGAGTCCTCGTTGATGAATGAAACATAAATTTGTCTTGAAAAAGGGAACAGCTCAAAGTAAAGTGTCAAGAAATAAAAAGCCGCAAAGACTTGTTGCACAAACCACGTCGTATCTATTTTTAATTAGAAGTTTATATACAGAATGTACCAAAATGGTAAAACAGACACCAAACCAAATGGTGGAACAGATCATAAAATTAAGCTACTTTCTTAATGGGACTAATAAAATAAAATAACACATCCATGTTGAGCAGGTATTGAAGTTTTGTTTTTGAAGAGGCTTTTGGCTAAGTAATAACAACTGCACGGGTCGATCTGTCAAGTTTAGCTATGCTTGTCACGGTTGGTCTGTGGATGGGTGACCATATTTACATACACAGATCCCTCCGTGCCTTGGAAAGCACGTTAAGCCGTTGGTCCCGGCTGTGAACAATCTTTGATAGTCGCTACGGGTCGTCAGAAGCCCGAAAGTGTGACTTTAAATCTTACCAAGGGGTATCGTATTTTCCAGTAACCGGATTGTGGAAGTCAGATAGGCAGTCGCTTCATGTAAAAACTGGTACTCAGCTGCATTCGGTTAGACTGGAAGCCGACCTCAACATAGTTGATGGGAAAAGGCTAGGCAGATGATTAGGTATTTAAGTTTTGTAAGGGACAGTTGATATTTTTCGCGGTTATAATGTTGGTACCATGAAGAAAGTGGTTCAGTTTGACGGTCGGTACCGCACCCTGTAATTTGACTACACCTTTGATATATGCTGTATAAATACTTGGACTATAACATCGTAAAATTAGGCTAATCGTTAATTGTTGTCAATATATTAATCGTGAAAACGTTTGTATTAGCCTAATCGTGGTTATCGTGGTGCCGATCTGTGCACTAGAATGTATTGTTTAGAGTGCAGTGATATTTAAATGTTTATTATAATTTTGGTCCACCACATTTGATCGTAATTTCATAACTCACGCTTTCAGAGACTACTTAAAGCTTCAAAAGACATCCGCAGTGAGTTAGTTTTCCATTTCTAGAAAGTTTTTCATCGCTTTAAAATTATTAAATAATTCCCATTTTATGATTTGTTTAATGTCCATTCAATTAATATTCTACTTTTCAAGGACATGATTTCCAACGCAAAATGAATAGGTAGAACTAGTCAAGCCAGTCACAGGACGTACATAAATCTATGTATTTAGTTAGTTGTGGTCGGCTTCTGTTCAAGCTGTGTTTAAAACCATTAAGCTCTTCAACGTATCTTTTCATCATCATCATCATCATATCAGCCGAAAGACGTCCACTGCTGGACATAGGCCTCCCCCAGGCTCCTCCACTTCGACCGGTCTTGTGCTTCCCACATCCAGCGGATACCCGCGGTCTTCGCAAGGTCATCGGTCCACCTTGTGGGAGGCCTTCCTACTCTACGTCTTCCGGTACGCGGTCGCCACTCCAGAACCTTTCGGCCCCATCGGCCATCTGTTCTGCGAGCAATGTGCCCTGCCCACTGCCACTTAAGTTTGGCAATTCTTCGGGCTATGTCGGTTACTTTGGTTCTCCTGCGGATCTCTTCATTTCTGATTCGATCGCGTAGGGAAACTCCGAGCATAGCCCTCTCCATTGCCCTTTGGGTGACTTTAAGCCTTCTGATAAGGCCCATTGTGAGCGACCACGTCTCTGTACCATAGGTCATCACTGGCAACACACACTGGTCAAAGACTTTCGTCTTGAGACACGTATCTTTTACTCTGACTGAATTGCGCCACAATTTTCTGTTTCGACTGTGGACTTGTGGAGTAATTTATTTCTACATTGGTCTGATTTAGAACAAAGAAGTGTCAATCTAAAAGAACTGTTATTGTACGGGCGATACCTTTTTTTTCAGGAAATTTAATAGTTAAGATTTCAAGAAAAGCACACATTTTGTTTCATAGAAAAAGTTCTTAAAGACGAGGAAGGTACCCTCTTCAGGTAAACTGAAATCCAGTAAATGCTTTCGCCTTTTAAAATTGTTATTCAAGTATAAATAATCAATCTTTTAGGTAGGAGTCTAACTCGTCACGCTGTCTCCTTTTGGGCCTACCACGTCACCAGTACCTGTCGTTCGGGCTGTAATTGCAAAAGAGAGAGAAAAAAAGGCGGAATGGAGGCCCTGCCGTGAGACACAAAAGTCTCATAATTGTTAACTAGAAGCAAAGGTCTCACTCAATAGCAGACATTAATAAAATTGACGATTCGGCAAAACCGCCTAAGAATTTCGGTTGTATAGTAACTTCCGGGTTTGGTAAAGGAGCGCTTTTCTATTAGCCATTCATAATATTTCGTGTAATCGTGACGTGCTTTGTGATCCCGCCGGCTCGTAATTTGAACCGTGACCGTTGCCATTACTCCGCAGCGGCCGCGCTTTGAGTCACAGCTTCAATTTCAAACGTTTGATGTGTTTAATTACTTTGTTTGTTCTTGTTCAGCCTCCGATGCTTGCTGCGGTCGCCCTAAGTCGAAAACGCTTCCAAAACTGTTAGCATTCGCAAATTAAACGTTACCCACGTCAAAGTGAGTAAATAGTTTTATGCTTAAAACGAAATAATTAAAGCTTGGCCACTGAAGAGGTAAGTGTCAGATGCCGATATTCGGGTGATTGATTGGCACGCAACCAATGGCCTTTGTCCTGGATTGAGTAGGTGGCGTAAGCCTATATCGTTACATGCAAAAGGACTCTCAGTACCTACCGATTTTTGTGTAATATACTTTTCGAGAGAATGATGTCACGATTTTTTATGATTGACGAAATCAACTTGGTAATCCTCAACACACGTGAAAAATTTGGCAAAGAGAAAGCTCCTCCCCACTGACATTTTGCTACTTACGCTTCGGTAAGGACTGAAGAATTCCGGCATATTTTAAAAATACTCAGCTCTTGGGTTTCATGTGGTCTTTTGACATTTCACTGCGGCTTATTCGCTCCAACTCCGATGATAGTTGGACCACACTTTGCATCCAACGTGTCATAGTGTTCGACATTTCATCACTAATTATTTAGTAAATAATCACTGAAACAGTTAATTTTAAAGTAACAGGGTCGGGTGTTCCACAAGGACGAGCCTTGGGTCCACAATATATCTTGTGGGCAGGCAACCGCGATTTGACTGACGGCGCACTCTGAAAGGACATTTATCAGTCTCACTAGCGGGTTACACTAAACCAAACAACAATGAATTCTCATTGACAAATTGTCTTGGCATTTCTTGTTCTACGGTCCTTTCTTTTGACTAATAGTCGCTTAAGACTTAGGTGAGGTTAGCTTGCTTGTGTTTGGTTAATCTCTGCAGTACATAAAATACTCGTTCATACTGGTCACACACATAATAATGCTGCGAGCGTCTCATAACATAGCTGCAACTACATACATTCCATTATTTCTAACAAATGTACATTATGCATAAAATGAAAGCGAGCAGTCTAACAAAAACATTTAATTCGCAAAACCTAAGTGGTTCACACAGCGGTGTAATGTGGACGGCGACAAGAGGAGTGGAGGACTTCCCCAGTGTCCGTCGCGACGTTCCTGCTAACCGGACCTTAGCCGCATTCGTTGAATGTAAGCCACTTATGAAAATTAATGTAAAGCGAGGATAAACCAAAGCCTATTTTCTGCGCGAAGTAAAGCGGGCGGTTACAAATTGCTTTGGGCAAAGCGTAAATTTTAATTTTATCTCTAATACCCAAATGAGTACCGTGACTCGACATAATAAATGTACTCTTCCCACGTTAGCTGCGGTCGATTCGTGTGCCGCGTTTGTCTGCACAACGCGTTAACACATAGCCCGCTTGTGAATCACATGCCGAATCGCCTACTGTGCCTATAATTATGTGAATCGCTTGGATTTGTGTGCGGTGTGAGCAGAAAGCTAAGCAGTGTATAATGTGCAATTATCGGGTATACTGTGTTATAAAGACGAGGATTTTGTTTGTGCCCGTTTGCATGCTTTGCTTTCCCTGGCTTTATTTATTTAATTAGGCCAACAATTGTTGACACCAATACATATAAAATATTTTCCTTATTAGTACGTTAGTAAAAGCAATAAATTCTTACAGCCACCATTTACGTTTTTACATAATATTACAAAGCGTAACAGGATAATAATAATTAAAGTTATTCAATATTTTTTGGTAATTCATGCGTTACAATAATAATAACAAAAAGAAACCCCTACCATCTCTACAAATATTATGAATGCGAAAGTAAATCTGTTTGTCTGCCTGTTACATTTTCACGCCTAAACCACTGAACCGATCGTCATGAAATTTGGCAGAGATATAGCCTGGGATATGAAGAAGGACATAGGCTACTTTTTATGCGATAACCGACATCTACGCGGGCGGAGCCGCGCGCAAAAGCTAGTTTTAAAGAATTAGAACAAAAACAGATTAGATACGTTAAGTTAACAATGTAAGTATCGCGTACATGAAAATTATTTATTTTCACACAGGCTGTCTATAAATAATTCATTACTCCATCTAAAATTAGTGAAACGTTAATTTTAAATTGAGTAAAATAAATGAGTTCATTTATAGATTTGGGCCAAGTTGTTTCTCTTCCAGTAAAGAGGCATTATTGGCATGTTTTCATCTCGTTATCAGCGGTTGCACGGTTCACTCCACTCAGGTGGGGCCACCTGTTTTCATCCTTTTGTCCGCCTCGGTGATAATGGCATGTTCGTGGTCCGTCTGCCTCACTGCACCGCGCCTGTTAGGGTTTAATAAGAATTACAACAGTTAGTGGTACGTAATAGTGGAAATACAGACGGCCAAGTATTTTCAAGAATACAGGGAAATGAGATATCGAACTTTCTGTACTTACTTGTGGAAACTACAAAGTTATTATTAAGAATTCTTATATTTATTGAAAAAAGGAAGGTTATACAAGTTCATTTCAGTGTTTTTTTTCCTAGGAGAACTCTCAAATAACAAAGGTATAAGAGAATTTTTGGAAGCCTTTTTAACTTAAGCTGTTTTTTTTTAAATTTTACTCGTTCAGTCCCGAAACTTTTGACAAGGCTTCGACCTCATCTTTTAATTTGCGCCAATAGAAACGAGCGTTTCACACGTCGCGGTAACAATGTAAACGAAATTTAAATAAGCGTTCGAATCGCCGCGTTCCGCACGCCAGCCTCGATCAGTGTGCCAGTCACGGCGGGACAGTTTATTTCAACTTCTCAACTTGTTCCGCGCCTTCGAATGGGGCATAATTTTCATAAGAAACGCGCTGCTGCGCCCCGACACAAAAATTAGATTCATCAGCCTTCCAGGCACATTTGGCTCGAAACATTCTCGAAGCTACCAATTCGATTCGAGTTCGTAACGAGCGCGTGAACAATGTGATGTTAACTTCTGTTACTTTGCATTTTGCTTTGTAAGTATTAATGTTGGGACTGTAGATACGCATCGGATGTGTGTGTTATGTAAATGATCTGTTATTAAGGGTTCGGGCAGATGATCTACTCTTGTTTGTTGAAGTTTGATACTTATAAATGTTTCTTTAGCTGCACTGCGATCCACCAAACATTTTAACTTATCAGTTTACTCGCGACTCGCCCTTGTTTTGTACGGTTTTTACTCCTTGACAAAACATCGATATTTATTGTATGAAAGTTTAATATGCATGTTTTACACATAACCCTTCTGGACTAAAAGCTCTTTAAGATGGTTAAGAACGTATCAAAGTTGCATAGTTTAAAAGAACAACAGTATCACACAGATAGACATGTAAAGTGACTGTTTAACCCAAAGCATTTATTTAATTACCGCCACTTTTGAAAGGTGTCAATCAGTCCGAAACAGGAAGTTAGTATAGATAAATGACACAGTGAAAAATTTGTGTTATTTTATCATCAAACAGTTTGTTTCATCGTCGTCTCAGCCAAGACTACTACCGTATTTCAATTTATACCAACACTCGCACTCTTAAATTGCGATTATATGATATAACCATAAACCTCTCAAGCTTCTTTATGTCTGAATAATTTGCAGTCTGTATATTTTATTTAAGCAATATTTCCTCGAATATCTGGAGTGCGCGGAACCGCTAAAACAGTTTCATCAACGCTTAATATCGGTAATATATGACGATCGTTTGTATAATTTTTTATTGCTCGAATTCTTTGAGAACTTTTTTCATTTTTACTTTGGTTGTAGGTATATGGGAAGAATACTGGCTGCTTAATATTTTATAATCTCTTTTCTTTCTTTGTTTAATATCAAATTCTTCAAAGTCTGTTGCTTGTCCCAACAGTGCTGACTACTCTTGCATCGAGAAACCAGAACACATAATGTCAAGGTTAGTTAGTTACTCGCGAGTTAATTCAGTTCGAAAACTTTAATTCAGAAAGTTTTGCAAACAAATATTTATAGTTTAAATAAGCAA
This sequence comes from Polymixis flavicincta, assembly GCA_949987655.1. Taxonomy (NCBI): domain Eukaryota; kingdom Metazoa; phylum Arthropoda; class Insecta; order Lepidoptera; family Noctuidae; genus Polymixis; species Polymixis flavicincta. The sequence goes on from OX465173.1 coordinate 16,953,576, forward strand.
ATCACGGTGCGAGACATTGAATACAATGCGGCGTTCGGGACGCAAACATAATTTACTTATCTCACGCGAGACCAGAAAGTTTCGTTCAAACAAATAATATAGGTTTCCATCGGTGCGGGGAGCACCTGGGCGGCACTAGGATCGGTGTGTCCCCAGGGAAATAAAAACTTTGTCGCACGTCGCTTGTCCTAAAGCCTTCTTACTGTCTCCCTGCTCCGCGACACGTTCACCGATTTGCTACCGACGTACAGTTTATAGCTTTGATTCTCAACGACACACTACGTTTACGATATTGTTTCGCATTACTGCCGCGTAAAAACGTTAGCGGAATAGAGCGCCGAATTGAATAACCAAAACTTAAGTGCTTATCGGATTTCCGGACGCGAATACAATCAGATTTTGAGATATCCAACTTAAGTTATTCAAATTGTGGAAACTAAGCTGTTATATAAGTAGATTTGCCTCAAAGTGTGAAAGAATTAACGTCTGCAATCCTAGATTCTAAAGTCGGAAATTCTCGAAATGACTTCGCTAATATTACTAGTGTTGAAAGTTTCCGACGTCCCGAGTTCGATAACTGCCAGGATCTCAGCAGGAATTTTTAAATTAATTCAAAGGAAAAATAAAATTAACGAAGTTCGCGAAGATTAAATTATATCCGTCGTAATTTGTGTCAAGAAAGTTGGGATGTTGATTGTGGCATCACGTTCTTTTTATACCTATAATATAGTGAAGTTTCGTTATATAATTTTGAAAATAAAAAGTGAATATCGTTACCAATTTTTCTTTGCTACGTCAAACGATAAAGATGAGAGAGTAATATCGAAAAGCTTTGCTTAGAACAATTTCCCAAAGGTTTACAATATATCTTTACGTATATATATTGTAAGTACACCGTGCGTACACACATGTATCGGTAAGTACGCGAATTCTTCACTCAACAGATCTATGAACTTTCGTTTTTCGTCTCCCTTTCACTCCACAGAATCTATAAAATCTTTGAATAAACATTTGCCTTCTTTGCCCTTTTGCACTCGTAAAAGGGGTCTGAGAAACTCGCCTAAACTTATTTAAACTTTTACCCTAGGAAATCCTTTTCACAAGCACTTTAAATGTAGAATAGAATATGTATTAGAGAATAGAAAAAGGTTACGTGGAATTGTTTTTTTTTAGATAAACTTGGTTAGAAATCTAGGATCGTTATAGAACTATATTATTCTGTCCGATATTTCAAGGGCAAGCGATATCGCGGCAGGCTAAGACGGAGATGGTGGGATGAGGTGGATTCCTTTAACAAGAGCTTGTCCTTAGCAGCTTTGACTACAGATAAGTGGAAAGAGAGTAGGGCCATGGGACATCACTGGCATAAAAAAATATAACATGCTTAATAATAATAATATTTTAAAAGTTTGCGGCAACTTTCCTGAGTTATATATAGCCTCCCATATACGGCAAGTTTCGCTTCCGTATCACGGTAGATCTGTAAGCTTGTTACAGACCAGTAAGTAGTTCGTAAAGATATATTGATAAGGGTTAACATAAACACTCTCCAATAACGTCTATCGTGTAGATCAGCTTTACAGTTTTCAAAGGGTTTCAAGTTAAAGTTCGCCCGGAGGTATTTCTCGGATCATCAAGACGGTTTTCCAATTTTAACTTTGCTTTAACCAAGCAGCGGTAGCGATTTTCGAATTATCTTCCCGCTTTGGCGGGCTCATCAAAATCTGTTTATCTTTCAAAGCTTCTGTCTACAGAGGATGTTACTTTTACTTTTTTTATTCGGATATTACATTCTACTTTACATACTAGCGCCATGGATTATTAGCTGCTTAATTTTTTGGGCGAGATTTACTTTTTAAGGGTTGTGTTAGAGGAGTGGGTCGGGGTAAGTTAAAGGGTTAAGGTATTTTGGGTTGCGAAACGTTTCTTTTAAGAGTAGTTACTTAGTACGCCTACGTTAATTACATAATTCATTTGGACCACAACTCGATGTTTTGTGGTCAACCTACCATGTAACAACTTACTTCATTTTAGTCGAAAGACGTCCACTGCTGGACATATGCCTCCCACAAAAGGGGGTATTGCCATAATCGCCACGTTTAGCTGGCGGGTTGGGCGATCGCAGTATGGTGGTAAAATGCATAGAGAACGCTGCTGCCCATTCTCTAGTAAGGCCCTTAGTCGCCTTCTACGACACCCACGGGAAGAAATGGGATGGTGTTATTTTGTAACGTCCGGCACCACACGGAACACGTTCTCTAACTTACTTGCTGCGTTTTTTTTGGTGGTTAACACCGATTTCAACTTTACCTCTCCTTATTTGCTGTAACATTTATTCAAATCAATGAATATATCTAGCCGTTTCGCAACTATCTTGGGGTCAGCTTATTGTCTAACTGGATGCAGCTGAATACCTGTATTTTACATCGTGTGACGTGGTCAGATAGGCATCTGACCTCCACAACCCAGTTACTGGGTAACACGATAATCCTTGGTAACACTGATTGTCAGACTTTTCGGCTTTTAACTACCCGTAACGACTGTCAAAAACTGAGGTATGGAGTGATCTCGATGGTCACCCATCCATTTACTGACCGCGACAAACGTAGCTTAACCTTCGAACAATCCGCTCCTCGGCTTAATTTTTCTTCCGCATTTGCTGTTACGTTTATTCAAATATAATATATTCTTTCAACCCTCATATGTGACGTAAAGAAATACGTTTCGTGTTTAATTATCCATGAAGTTAATATTTAAATTCACACACAGTACATTTCCATTCATATGTCAGATATTTTCTTTTCCTTAAAATACTGTTATTGTTTCCTTTAGTTTAGATGATGTTAAATAAAAATTTGCAAAGGAAACGTCACAATAATGTTACGATGCTTGCACGCTGTGCTTGCACTTTTTGTGTTTTCCTACTTGTGTATTATTGGCAACTAACTGTTGGCTGCGGTACTAAATCTACGTGTAATTTATACCGTTTTATCAGTTTTTATACAAAAACCCATGATGAAAAAGAGCCTATGTCCTTTTCCATTTCCCAGGCGACCTAACTGTTGAAATTCAACAGGATCGGTTCTGTGATTTAGGTGTGAAAAATTAACTACACGACTAGTATTATAAATAAAAGTAGTTTTTCGTGTCCGTCTGTTCAACCGCGTTGTTCTTCTAAACTACGAAATAGAGTTTGATGCGGTTCTCACCACCATTTAGAAAATGTATTCCGGAAAGTTTGTATGGATAAGACGTTAATATGAAACGTACGAATATATACAGAAATCACGATGTTGTGTCCAGACCTATATGCGGTGCAAAGTATCGACGGTACGAAGTATCGATAGCTATCGAAAAAAAAAAAACGGTAGCTACCGTTATTTTTTTTATGTCAGCCAATAAACACAGCATCAGTCTTACTCCAAATAAACTATTTGACACTACAAAAAAAGTTAGCTAAACAGCTATACAACAAGTAAACAAGTAGGTATACTTACTTTATAAAAATCCAAGAAGTAACCATTTAAAAAATAAACTGATTCCAATTCCAACGATTTATTCGCAAGCTGTACCGTAATTCTACATTGCTGAGAAGATGCAAATCACAAGAAATTGTCCAAGAACCACGCGGAAGTGAATTGTTTTAAATTCACTCCTTAGATTTATTCATTAAACGACTCCAAGTCGCAAACAATAGGGAATAAACATGAAACACAATAAATTCTAGTTGCTTGATTTTGGTTAGGTTCATCATTGTGGAAGAAGGAGATAGTAGAATAAATAAATTTATCCGAATAATTAATAATTATAATAATAAGCTTTTTTCAGCTTGGACCCTGCTCCTGACACAATATTAATATTTTTAAATATTTCTGTATGATTTTTGTAAATATATTTAAAAATGTGATTAATAAGTAAGAAAATAAATAAAAGAAAATAATGTGAGTCTTCATTTCCTTAACTTTACAAATAAAGATTTTTTTGCTATAGAACAGGTTACGTGCCAAGGCCCATTTCTGGGTACAGGCCTCCTCGAGTTGTCTTCATACTTTTCTATCCTCTGCTTTCCTTTTTCAGTTATTTCCGGCGACTTTTCGTATATTTTCGACCCACCGCTCTCGGGGGCGCCCTCTGCTTCTATTGCTGCTGCATCTTGACCATGTAGTGACATTTTATCCATCAGTCATCTGGTGCGCGTGCCACATAGTCTGTCCACATCTACTTCAGGTGTTAGAGAATATAATTTACTGTAAACTTAATGCCACTTTCACACGCGTTTTGGTCTTCAGAAAAAGAAAGAATTGTAAGACAAGAGACCTACTTTACTACACTGCAGGACCAAGTGATATTCCGCAAGTGATGCACTTCACCTAATCCGATGGAAGCTGCAAACAAACAAAGCCTGCATAATTTATAAACAAACGTTGGCGAATGTTTGAAGGCAGAGGAAAAAGCTTGCAATCGGCTATTTGCATACAATAAGTTCATAATATGTACAATAACTTGTCTGCTGACTATTTTAAAAACTATCCTCTGCGATTATCAGAAACCCCGAGTATCATCATGGATATATTGTTAAAATAACAATTAAATAACCTAAAACTAATAAATTTATATTAAAGTTATGAAATCATTTAACTATACCTGTAACTATAACTATGACTCCAATTGCCCTCCTTAGCATATTTTTATGCTCCACGTACAAAATCGATTGCATTCGCCGGCGCCGGTTTGGATTTAAGAAGTGGAGGCAAAAATATATATCAAATGATTTATTTATAGACGATACACTCCCGCTATCTTATATGTATGTATCTGTCATAACACACCACCCCCATCCCTCCAAAAAGATGACTTCCCTATCTAAGATTAGTATTTGATAGTTCAGAAAATATAATTTTATCCAATCTCAATCTTTAAATAAAAACAAAACTAAAAGTAGAGTGTCTAAAAACTAAAAACATGTATTTATTCGAACCTCAAATAATTCCCATTTAGTCTCACCACAGTAATAATTCACCAACCAATCTAATAACCTCTTTATTTCCTATCTTGGGGTCCAAAATTACTAAATAGCCAAGTAACAGCGACCATCTTGGATGTAGACCTCGTCGGCGCTTACTTACGGCGATCAACTGTGAAAAAGACCACAAAATAAAAAAATTAAATAAAAAAATTAATTATTACAATCACAAAAATATTTTAGTAGTTCATTATTAAAAAGCGTCCACTAATAGAAACTCAATAGGTACTAAGTGTTCAATCAAACCAAAAGTGTGCTGACTTAGATTAAGAATCAATGCATGTTGTATGGTGTAACTTGGATCCGTGTGTCATTGTTTAGAGATCTCGGGAACGTCGCCGGAGTCAATATGCGGAACATTTCCTATTACACGCCCACTTCTTTCCGTGAACGAATCCGATCTATATAGAGTGGTTTGTTAGAAGACTGGATTTTTTTGCGGAATATTTTTAGAAGTGATCTAGAGAATTCATATTCATACTTATTAAATTAAGTTAGAGGAAGATGATTTAAAGTGTGTGCTTAGCTAGCTTAGCTTCGAATATTCTTCTTTTTGAAATAGATGGATTACCAAATAGTGTGTCTTATTCACACAGACGAAATGAAATCGCGGTGGGATTTTATCGTACACTGAATTTCAAACTCTCGGTTTTGACGTTGACGTTGAAGTCTCAATGCTCAGTGCATTGAGAGTCCAACGTCCAACCAATTGTGCATCGCGTGTCAGTTTCAACGCGTCGAATAAACATAGTGTAAAATCTAGTGCACGACCAAATCTCGCCGCGATTTCACTGCGTCCGTGGGAACGTGGGCTAATTGGTGTGATAGTTGAGTGGCGGCATCTACAACGCCATATGCGAACTACGCATCAAAGACTTGAAGTCATACAAATCCTACATCGCACAGTCAGAGTCCGGGCGACTCGTATACTCGTATATACAACATCCTGACTTCAATTGCCGGCCCCAACCGTCCCTTGCTCGTTGAAGTGCTAGCCCTCGCCGCAGCTGAGCCTGTAGAGTTAAATTCCTCGAGATTAATAAAAATAATACCATTGATTTGATCCAGCCTGTCCCAACTTGCTGTCGCTATCAGTGACGCTCTGAGCCGAGGCCCGTACTCCACAGGGGGTGCCCTCAGTGTGCAGTCGCTTAGTAATTTAAGTAGTTTTACGCCACAAAATCAAAATCAAAATATTTTATTTCACATAAACCTGCATGGACACTTATGAAACGTCAGAAGCTAGGTGCACGATTCCAAATTGTTGTTTCCTATGGAGAAGAGCCGGCAAGAAACTCCACGGTTACTCTTTAATTTTTTTTTAGCTTTAACAATGTTTCCAAATTACAGAGATAAAATGTATAGGAGGACAGTGCAGGCCTGTCAATAAGTACCAGGTACTTAGACGAATACAGAATAGAAAATCGTCTACAAATCTACAGTCTGTAAGGCCTACAACGTTCTCTCATTCACAATATGTAAAATAATCTACATAAATAAAATGAACCTATTTAAACATAGTGACATGATTTCCATGACAATAACTAAAAATAGTCGATATTAAAATTGATGTATAATGTCAAATAATGACGAGAATATGTGACTCACACAGGCTGGAGGCTCTAAGTTCTCTTATTGCAACCACAGGAAAGTCCGGTTAAGTAGTCACGGCCTCTCGAGGTCAATTACGAGAAGCCACACACAAAAAAAAAAAAAAAAAACTATTGCCGGGCAGTTGTCCACCAGACACAACACCCGTCTGGTCGGAGGTTCCTCCCTTTTCAATAGAGTATGAGGGAACTTTACACCCTGTTTCTCATACCTCTATATTGGTAACCCCGAGAATGAACGTCAGCGCAGCCTTCGTACAACCACTTCAGCGTGATGTCATCATCATCACTTTCTCAAGCTTTCGAGCGGCGATTCTCACAGCCAGCTAGCACTCACGGCCTCAACGGGTATCCTGACCACCTGCATGCAGCGAAACGCAAGCTTGGTCATCACCCACAGCCTCATCAGCAACCATGGCCCAGCATCCAGCGGTTTCGACCAATCCACAAGAAGAGCCTTCAATGTCTCTCCTGCTCGACGCCAGCAGTCTCAACCCGGCGCTGTACCACATCCGACTCACTGCAGCATAATGCAGCGTCATCCCGACTCCCAGTGAGTTGGGGTGGTGCTGCATTATGCTGCAGGTATCACCGCAGACAGTTCCGACTAACCGAACACTATGCGGCATCCGGTTCCGACCCAATGGAACCGCAACCGGCACCGGCAAGCATCACAAAACGCACTGACTCAGCCTACTATCGACCTTCGTTCTCCGGAGAGGAGTGATGTGGCGGCATCTACAACGCCACATACGAACTACACATCAAAGACTTGTCGACACACGAATCCTGCATCGCGCAATCAGTTTACCGCACGACTTGTGTATATACAACATCCTGATATCAATTATCGGGCAGTTGTACACCAGACAGAACACCCGTGTGGTCGGAGTGTCCTCCCTTTTCCATAGAGTATGAGTGAACTTTACACCCTGTTCCTCATACCTCTATAGTTGTGTAGTGAAAGTTGGATTTGCTTTTAGTATGGTAGGCAGTGGTAACAGAACCATTAAGCTAAGCTGACCTTTTATTCTATTGAGCCGGCATAGCCAGCTCAATGTACTAACGTGTGGTGCGGCCTACTCTATCTATACATATAGGTAGAGTGTAGATGCATAAGCTGCTATTTGATTTCTAGAAATTAGGAGCTCTGTTAAAAATAAGTTCTAGTCATTATAGACAGACTAATTGATTGCTTAAAAGCTATCTATCCTCTGTGTTTAGGATTATAATTAACATAACTTGGCACATCAATAATAATTTTATCACACTTATAAACCACTCTATATGAATCTGGCCATATTTTTATTCCAACACAATTTGTAATGGAAGCGACACGCGGAGACAAGAGAGCAAGGCGAGGGCTGGGGGGCAGTGGGGCGGGGTGGTGGCGAAATTACTTGCAAATTCCATTTACAAAGTCGGCGGCCAGGCGTCAAAAGAAACCGGTGGCTGTCTGCTTCGAGAGCTGACTAGTTACCTAGATTGTGGTCTGCTCATTGAAAATATAGCTGGCTTGTCTAGTATGTTACTGCTTTTGGGATTTTTTTTGAGAAAGTACACTTATCACGTGAATTTTAAAGTTTAATGTTGTAATGACACCTTGAAAATATTAATTTGGTTTTGTAAATTGGGAATGTATTCCAACGACTTATTCGTTGGTTACATACAGCATAATAAAAATACAATTGTAGTTGGTCTGTCTATTGTCGTTTTTAATAATCCAGATGGAAAAATTATGTACAGATTGTCCAAGAAATAGAGAAAAGCATTTTCGTATTTTAAAAGAGACTTAAAATCTATAAAAAAATGTTTTAGCTCTCGTCTTTTGCAAATTATATAGTCCGTGCCGGATCAAGAAAACATCGCAGTCCTGTTACAAAAATCCTAGTAATAATGATTTTTTTTATTTTTAATTCTGAACCTGCTGAACTAATAGACGGTTTCCGTAATAATGTCTAAATTGCAATAGATAAAAAAAAAAACCCATAGAAAGTTCAGTTTTTCCGAATTTGAAAAATTTCTGGGAATTTTTTTCAGTTTATCATTCCATAAACACCTAATTCGGATTATTAGGAAAATTTTAAACAATAAACATCCAGTCACTCTCCATGCGCTTACCAACGCACAGCATTTAATTATTTTTTTATGGATATATTTTAGATATACCTATATAACACTGCATTCCATGTCAATTTTCAGCAAATCCAATTATCCCATACAACAGACAATTTTACTCTTCCACTAATAATAAAACCCGTTTACAGAATTCGTTTAAAATCACCAAAAAGTTCCAATTACAAGAAGTAACAGGTAAACCGCCGAAAATACAGTTCTGAAAATTAATTTAAAGTTACAAAAAACTTTCCGCAAAAACTAATAGCTTTCAATCCAGTACGAAACATGACCAGAAGTTTCCTGTTTTCCATGTTTGTGGCATGATTACCAATGGACGTCGGGCGGTAAGGAGCCCACCGATTGGTATGTAAGTTACGAGGCGTTACGGCGAACTTAGCTCATTACCAGTGGTACGCGGTAAGAATGACAATGGCGAGAATTTTTACTTCATTCTCGTCCACGCTTATTAGGTGCTTCCAGACGTGTAGTGGCAAGAGACCGGAGTCTTGCAACTGCCATATTGAATTTTTCGCCTTAGCATTAGACCAGTGCGCTTTGTTCTTGTTTCAGCTTAAAAAGTAACCGACCTCGGCTCCCTGTCACGTAGACGATGTTGCTGCAACACGTTGTGGAACAGTGACGTCATACACACTGAAATAATAGTATTTTTATAGTGGTGTGGTGGAGGCGCAGAGGGTTATTCCCTGAGTACGTTATTGTTTATATGTGTATGTGTCAACGGGATTAGGTTGTTTTTTCAGTCTTGTTTGGAAAAGCAAAAACTGTCATTTTAGAAGATGTCAGAAGGTTTTTGAATATTGACTTGAAAAATGTTAGATTTTACTTATCATGAACCTGATAAAAAAAAACCGTTTTGTAATCAATACAAAAAAAAGAAAATAGTAAGTAAGAAAAATACCGTCCAAACTTGCAAGATTCTTTCTCTCTCATTGAAAGCGATGCTTTACTATCTGCTTCGATCCCAGGCAACACTTAGATGGAAGCATCGTTATTGGCAGTATCTATTCCAAGACTTGTCACAAACCTTTGGCCTATGAATAATTTACAAGACCGCCGCGACCGCAAAGTGTTTATTGTGATAGCGCGCCTGGCTTCACAACCGCAGTCTCATGTGAAATAAAACACCTAGATTTTTCCTCTCAATCTCTCGAGGTACGTCTGCGGAAACATTTCAGCGAAAAAGATCATATGCGCTTCAAAGAAACTTCCGAAAATGAAATATATTCACCGGGAACTAAGTTCGATTGTATGTACTTTTCTAAATCGCTCTTGGGTCGTCGTTTCCTGGATGAAGTCGAGAGTGTAAGGAGTCGTGCCGTCGGATTAAGATAACGCATTTAGCGTCGAATGTTATGGGGATAAGGTCGATAATTATTTGCGGTTAGCTGTCACGTTTGCCGTGAGAGCCGGAATCGAGGGAAGGCGGCAGTAAATAACAAGCGAGATCGGATTATTTCGATAAGATCGTAAAATGAAACAAGGCTCGCCTCGGCGGGACGTTTTCTTTTGAATATGTTACACGTTAGTTACATTGCCCACGTACGGGTGTAAAATGTGAAAGTTTGACTTGGCTCATTTTCTCGTGTCTTACAGTTGCGCTTTTGGCACTGAATACATTTCTGATATTAGATTCGGGTTTGAGTTATTGGAAGCGAAGTACTTTATTTTTTGAAGGGGATAGGTGAGCAGGAAAATGAAGGTCTTACTTATATCCATTTTAAATCTCAACACAATAAGTCAACTTTTAATTTAAGAAGGCATTTACTGAGCTAAACCTTACACTTATCCGAATTTTTGAAGTTTAGTATTTTTCTTTGGTAATAAGATTGTTGCTACCTACGTTTTAAAATAGTCGTTTCTTACCAGCGGAATCTGGAGTACGTAGACAACCCTGCGAGCGCGGCCGTGCATTGTGGGGCATTGTGGGACAGCGCGGGGCAGCGCCGGGCAGCGTCGGGCATGTGGAAGCACGCGCGGTGGGTCAGAAGCGTCGGGTGCAATCTTATTTTTCCGGGCGGCTCGCTGGCGCTCTGCCGGCGGCTTATTGCCTACGTGCCAGCGAGCCGGTCGCGCGCCCGTCATATTATTCTATCGAGCGGCTATCGGTTGCGCCCACACGACCGATATTAGTATACCCGACGCTGCTTTCTCCAGATATTGCTCTGGATCGTAAATAAAACTGCCGCCGCGGTAAACCACCCGCCCTCGGTGCGAAAGCTCCACTTATCACCTTAAGAAGACTCAGGAAAAGTGCGCCGGCGGAAGCAGATAGATATTGATATTTTCATAATTCCAGATTCATTCTCAAGCTTTGAATACGAAAGCTCTTCATAAAGTATTTAGTAGACGTGCAAAAAAAGAACGTTGCAGTGTTATTGGATCAGGAGATTACTAACGCCATTTGTACAATTTCTTGCGGTCAAATATAGTAAGAAGCGACACCTCCACATTTATGACGAAACTTGTTTATCACAATTACGCAAACAATAACGTAATAAGAGCGTCCGCAGCCGGCGTTATTGTCGCCAGCGAATGTCGCCGCGGAGAGTTGTCGGTAAAAGTGAAAGTTTTTATCTGTGCGGTCCCCGGCCGCCCGTTCTCATTTCCACCGAGCCGCTCTTGATCGCAATCGGCTCTTGCAGGGTTGAGCTGTGTACACTTAACCATCGGATAATTGCTGATCAGCAGATACCTCGCGTACACCAACAGAAACATATCGATTTATTGTTAGTTTGCTTTTTCACTCTGCGGAATTTGGAAGATTTTTAGAATCACGTGTAACGTTTTCGCAGATTTGCATGACAATATTTTCTCAAAATGTGTCAGTTTTCGGTCTATAAAAAAATTGCTATCAATGATCGTCAAAAGCACGTAGATTTAAAAATCGATTTCAAAAGAAAAACCGTAATTTTTTACAGAAAAGCGTTAAAGAAAACTGATAACGCAGAGAAAAAAATAAGCAACCCTATTTGCGAGGAGTGGAAGACAAAGAAAAAAAGGTGTACACTCCGGGGGACGATACGTCAAAAAATTATGTGACCCTAGCACTGGATGCGGCAGTACTGGCAGTGACGGTTAAGTGTGAGATGAAGCGTCACTGCGTCCGTGAGCTCAGTCGTGCAGTCGACTGCAGTGGCGTATCGCGCGCTTTGACACCTCTAGGGAAACTTCTTCAGCGTCTCATTTTCGTATCGTATTTTATTTTAATTTTTTGTGATGAGGAATGTTTGTTGGATTCAGTGACCTTTTGTAAATTTGATTTTCTATTATTTAATTATATGGTTTTGTAAATTTGATTTTCTATTGTTTAATTATCTTTTAATTTATGATTCTGTCGGTGTTATCGTGCTATGTATACCTACCTACTCATGTCTGCTAAGAACAATACTTCATTATAGTGTTTGCTAAAAAATATAAAATACTAGCTTTTGCCAGCGGATTCGCCTGCGTGGACGTCGAAATTTATCATACGGGAACGAATTACTGGCATAAAAGTAGGTATCCTATGTGTTAATCCAGGTTATGAACTATCTGTCAACCAAATTTCATCCAATTCCGTTCAGCCGTTTTTGCATGATTGTGTAACAAACATCCAAACATCTCTGTATACAAACTTTCACATTAATAATATTAGTAGTAGGATTATTATGATGAAAAGAAAATAAAAAATTCGTCAGTGAGAATGTTTTCATTGATAATGCGTGGGATTATTTTTTACTCCACTTCTTATAATCTGTCTATTTTATATTCCTTCAAAAGTCTTGAATATAATCTTCTGGATAAATTTACCTTATCTATATTTCCACTCAGGTAGAAATAATTAACTATTTTTGAAAGAACTTTTCTCTATAATGAAATACGAATACCAGTTGGTATATAAAAGATCGATGTCGCATAAAATTTCGTAGTAAAATATAAATCGTCTACAGATAACGTGAGTACAATGAGTTGCCAATATTTTTCATTCTCTTAGAGGAGTGCGACATTTTTCACGGAACCTTTGTGTATCCGCATATTTCATTTAGGTAACTATGTTAATATACACAGCTTAAAATATTACTTTTATTTTAGTATTTTCTGATGTATTGTTATGTTCTTGCTAATATAAACTTGCGATACTTTTACGGTTGACATAACATGCCTTGTAGGCGTGCTTCGTATTTGCCACAGCATGACTTTTCCATAGGTAAAAAAATATTAAAACAGTGAGATAGTTACTGTTTCAACTGATTGTCATGACTTTTGTTACTTATATGGTTTGTAACGCAGAAACAGTTAAGTAGTCAGGGAAGTCAGGTAATCATTAAACAGATTTTCACCCTACGCCAATTTACCATGTCATAGCCGATATCGACAACGATCAAATAATGACACTGGAAATCGAAATATACGGACAATTTAAGTTCGTAGTCAATTTGATGTCCCTGACTTAACATGGACTAGGCAAAGTCACAGGAAAAGTCACTAGTAAAATACATTCCCATTAGCACACACGTGAGGAGTGCTAAAAGGACATATACTGACCTTTTGGCGCTGTCCCTTCAAAAGGTCGTGTGTTTCGCACTCGCAACTAACACGCATTATGTTAATGCATGAGTATGAAAAAGCTAAATTATTAGGATCGCTTTCTTTGTAGGTTTTACCTGTATCCCACAAACACGAGTAAATGTATGGTCTGTTCACACAGTTTCTTATATCTTTCATGGTCTGGCAGTTTGAGTAGTTTATGCGGCCTACTCAAATATACTTTCTAGTATTGCTCGACGGTACGGACGTAAAGTACCGTGTGGTGCCGGACGTAAAGAATAGCATTATCCCATCTCTTCCCGTGGGTGTCGTAGGAGGCGACTAAGGGACTTACTAGAGAATGGGCAGCAGCGTTCTCTATGCATTTTACCACCATACTGCGATCGCCCACCCGCCTGCCAAGCGTGGCAATTATGGCAAGCCCCCCCCCCCCCAAATTGAGGGAGGCCTATGTCCAGCGGTGGACATCTTCCGGCTGAAATGATGATGATTATTGCTCGACGAATTTAGCTCTTTAAATACATTTCTGTTAGCGTTCACGCCAAACGCTACGCCAAAATGTGTTTTGTCGAGGCCTACTGCATGGTTACAAATGCATGCACTGACTGGACGGGTCCACTCAATCTGCGTAGATTTTTCCTCAAAAGACCATTTCAGACCCCTCTGTGTGGTTCTTCTCTCAAAAGACCATTTCAGACCCCAAACTACATGGTCTTCATTATGATCTGACCAAGATTATGTCTGAGATTTAAAAGAGACCTCTTAGTTTAAAAGAGATTTAAAAGATACATCGTGAGTTTATTTCGGGCTTTCTTCTCAAAGTATCGGATAGGAAATGCCAACCACTTCTTGTTTCATAAAGATGATTGACGTGTACAAGTTCACGACTTAGAGAAATAAAATCAATTACCTATTTATCGGATGAAAATGTAGACAAGTTATTATTAACATGTACCTGGGCCACTTACATATTGAGTGCTATGATTTTTTTATTTGAATACTTAAACCAGAAGGCCAATTCTCGTAATTAAAAACGTTCGCAGTGTCATTTCGGCGACAATCGAATTTCAAAAATTTGACAAAAATGTATAGGATTTTTTGACAGATTGACACTGAGATCAGAAGGCCAATTCTACTAATTAAAAACGTTCGCAGTGTCATCTCGGCGACAATCGAATTTCAAAAATTTGACAAAAATGTATAGGATTTTTTGACAGATTGACACTGAGATCAGAAGGCCAATTCTACTAATTAAAAACGTTCGCAGTGTCATCTCGGCGACAATCGAATTTTAAAAATTTGACAAAAATGCATAGGAATTTTTGACAGATTGTCACTGAGATCAGACTGTGAACGTTCTTAAAATTACCAGAATTGCCCCTCAGACTGTGAACGTTCTTAAAATTACCAGAATTGCCCCTCTGATTTATTTAAATTACCTTTAGTTAATGTCAATTTTTAACCGACTTCAAAAAGAAGGAGGTTATCAATTCGAGATGTTTAAGTTTTATTTTTATGTATGTTCGAGAATAACTCCGTCATATATAGACAGATTTTCATAATATTTTTTTTATTTGAAAGGGGTTTATTTAAATTTCACATAGATCTGATGATACGTTTCGGAGACAGACAATGGAACTCTTCAAAAAATGACAGCAAATCAACTGGTATCGCATAAATATGCATTATTTGGACCCCAGGGATGATGAAATTTCGAATTGGTGGGGGGTAGGTACTATAACTAAAAAGTGAAAAATAAAAACTTAAAAAAAACCAACCGACTTCCGGAAAAACACTACAAAGTAAAAAATAACTTTAATTTCGGAAGGCGGTGACCAAAAATTAAAATACATACCCAAAGTCACCGACTTCCCAAAATTAAAGTTATTTTTCACTTTGTAGTGTTCTTCTGGAAGTCGGTTGTTTTTTTTTTTAAGTTTTGTAACCCCAATTTCCGTTAATGAGTTGTCAATTACATTTTGATAATGCCATTGCAACAACAATTGTTGGAAAAATGGTGAGATATAAAATTGAATACTTCTAAATATAGCTGAATGTATTACTAATTCCCTTTAGAAAGTGAATGCGTTACCAAGTAATCTGAATAGGGTCTGCCAGGAGTGCGGGTTGTTCGAAAGAGATACCGCTGCCCCTGGCACACAGGCTACTGAGGGAACACGGGTGGGTTTTAGTCAGTAAAAGTCTGACACACCCTCCTGCTCCACCCAGAGCGGGAGAAGTTATTCGATGATTTCCCACCAAAAAAAAAAAAACTGTATAGGGTTTGTTTGAACTTTCATCAGAGACTTTAGGAACAGTAATTAGCTACGCACCTACGTAACATTAAGGCAGACCGGTGCGACACGAAGAATTTTCATAGATATGGTTCTAATAGAGCCAAGTCGCGCTATCGATATAAAATACGTTTTACTCTTAGGCCAGTCTTTCCATAGTAATTTGTTACATTTTATTAGTTCCAAACACTCTCACTTGGCGCTGTTACAATATTTTAAAAATGGAAGTGTACGACTACATAACAGTGACTATTCTATCTTGCTCGATGGACTGGCCCCCATGGGCATGACGTCATGTTGGTATAGTTTGGTGAAACGAAACATGCCCTGTAACACAGGTTGTAACATATTCATCTAGCTATTGCGTTGCATTTCTTGTGTTATATTTCATGTAACGCAATCTGTACCGGGCCTTTCATCATATATGTACATGCATCTATGCAAATAAATAAAATTGACACGTCTGTTTGCAATGTTAAAATTTTAAATATATATGTTTTTGTTATAGGTAGGTACCGAATTATTATAATAATAATAAAAAAAACATTCATTTTTTTTTTGTATGCCTGTTTGTTCCTAATCTTCGAAACGGCTGGATTGGTTTTGATTAAATTTGCTATGGGGATCCTTTAAGCCCTGGAAAAGGACATAAGCATACTTTTCATCGACATCGACAGACCACGAGGGGACAGTCGCGGGCGGAAGCTAGTCTTGAATATTACTGTGGATTTCCACAGTGACTTCGTGTATCAATTATCTATAGCTTATAGGTTACAAATGGCTGTCGCAAATGTATGTCCATTGATATTGTGCTCAAAGACAGCTCTGACTGGATAGCGTGTCAGGTTTCGTCATCCCCTATGTGTGTACTAGAAATGCCTGAATATCTCAGAAAATCGATAATGACCTATAACGTTGTGTTTGACAAACTACATTATTAGGAAACTGGAATGGATTTGGAATGCTTTGTATTGTAATGTCGTGTTTGCTTTGGTAATATTGATAATAGAGGCAAGATAGTAGTAATGCTTGTAAAACATGGTAAAGTTTTTTAAGCTGGGGCGGTAAATGACAATCCTGTAGATATACGAGTATGCGCATCTGTTGAATTATAGTAATAACAATTGCACTATCATCATAAAAATGCACGAAGTAAGGATGTAATAATTCGTTTTTCTTTGTTTGAAAATGATCTAGTCTCTCTCCAAAACAAAACAAAATTCCCTCAAACAGAGCCAACTCAACAAGAAACTCCACAATTTTTTTTATTAAACCATCTTATTCCATTACTATTCCGGCTTCCGAAGTAGAAAGAAGGCTGATTCAATTTTATTAGCGCATCGCGTTAGTGGTTTCGGCTTGTCGGCACGGGCCCCTAATAAAATGAGCCGAGGTAACGGCGTGTTTGCGCCGGCAGATGACAGATACGGCACGGACCGGGTCGGAGCCGTGCCGCCCGAACCCCTCTCCTCTTATAAACTAGCGTACACACCACACCTACTAAACAGACTGAAAAACTGAATTTATATAGTGTTTGAGCTATGAGTTTTGGATGCGCGAATCAACGTTGAGTTTGTGAGGTGAAGAGTAGAAAGTTTTTGAACAGATATTTCCAGTTTTTAATTGTAGGTATTTAGATTGAAAATATGTTTAAATCAAAATTAAATGTTATTCGTTGGTAAGTGCATTAATTGAGAACGACTAGACCGATTTTCGCTATAGCCCGAAAAAGGTTTTAAAGAAAGAAAACGTGAAAAAATTGTGAATAAAAAAAATAATTAAAACGATGTTTTCTATGCGGTTTTTGCATGAATTATTGAAAGGACAGGACAAATTCTGTCGGGTCAGCTTGTAAATTATATAATTGTGTGTTTTCGTCATTTCGTGATCATATAATTCTGATCACGGCACAGTAGATAATTATGGTTTTCTAAATCTACTTTGTATTAAAATATGGCCAAAATAATTATTACAACAATATTTTCTATGTCATGGAAGATTTATTTTGTTTCATTTCTCCTCGTAGAAGGCTGCTTACATAAAAAATGATTTATTAATTTTTTTCGAAGAACTTCCACCATAGATTACGTCCCTCTGTAAAAGCGACTCAAACTAGCACAAGCACCTCGTATTTCATAGCGCTGTTGTTTATAAATCAACAGTTTAATATCATTAAGCGGGTACGCCTAGTAAGCTTAAAAACTTTCCAGTTTTAATTCGCCTGTGAGAGATTTTAATTTAGCGAGAAACTGTTTCCTCGAACTTGTTATAATGTATTCATATATTAACAAAATACTGACAACCAGACCGGTTGGGGCGCTTTTCCGAACGCCACTTCCACGAATAGTCTGAAATGAGTAAGGTTTTATGCTATTCTGAACTAACTATTCCTGCTCTACGGCTTTAAATAAATACATATTAGACTACACTTTCCTAAAATCTGTTAGGCATTCTTTTCTAGAGCCACCTCGATCCAATCCTTGCAATACACCTCCAGATCGTCTCGCCACCTATTCCTCGGCGGCGCCGTCTATTATTGACCAGCTTACTGTATTACTCTTTCATTTCTTCGTAAGCAAGCAGTGGTTCCAATGAACTGTTAGATGAATAATCATCTAATAATTCATTGGAATCACTGCCACAATAATGTAAGAATGGCATTTAGTAACAGAATTAAACGAACGAAGATGTTGTTTTAATTATTTTTAAATCAAAACAAAACGACAACGCTGACTACGAAGTGCATAATTTATTACAAGGGAGAATAAAATCAAATTCGTTTCGGATATTTACGAACAAGGGTTTGCAAATTCGCGTTCCTTAGTCAACTCTAGAAGGAGAGAGCATTACTTTGCAATGCAGTGACATTTTTCTTTATGAACTCTCCCGCCCTGTTTTTATTAATTCCTACTCCCCGGTCCCAAATAAAAGCTTTAAAGAAAATGTTTTCATAATTTAAACCATTTTATATCCAGACTTATGCTCGCTTTACGCGATACATCGCATCGTACTATTTTCGTGTTTTAAAGTAAATCTGTTTTTAATGTTTATAATTTATAGGAGACTAAAGAGATGCAGCAACGTTTAGTATTGGTATTGCAATAATAATGTACGTATAATCCTCCTGTAATTGTACGATTACCAACATGCTATGCTATGCGGTTCCTAGAACAGTCCACAAGCGAACCGTGCGCGCTGGCACATTATTTTCAGTGGGCACTTGCAAGTCCAACTCTGGCTTTCGTTCGCCTGTTCGCAGAATGGTTGATTCCTACAATAGGACTTTTGAACATGTTGACATTTTTGCATGTGCTCCCGATACAGGAAAAGCTTTTATCCAGTGCGCAAATTTTGACCATGAATTCAGCATATCATTCTATACCGCAGAAATTTTTCGCCGGTTATACAAAAAATATCAGCTATTCCCTACATTTGGACCGCGTAGGTATTGCACTTTTCTATGTTTTTTCATTTCTGCGCTAGGGCTAAGGTGCATTCTTTAGAATGATATGCTGGATTCATGGTTAAAATTTGCGCACTGGATATAAACTTATCCTGTAGGTTCAAAACCCTTATTCTTAAGGAGCTCTCCTGAATAGCATTATATATCTATATTTCTTATTTGTACCATATCTTTTCATTATATATATACCACTTAACTTAACACAATTGTATTAAATTACCCTAGCGATTATATTCACTGAATTGTATTCTATTGTTAATCCGTGAACAGCGTTGTGGGCTGTAATATTGTTTATAATTTTTGTGTATTTCCTGTTTCTATGTTTTATATTGTAGCTGTTTGTTGTTTCTTTTGAATAAAAATAAAAAATTACAGGGTAAGAAATTCTTGTCACATCTTCAGTGAAAGCACGAGGAATGAATATCACGCAGCACAATAAACGGTTTCCCGTCAAAGTTCCTATGACAGCTGTGGGTACCTTCTTACTACTTTCGAGGTTTCAAACCGGCGCCTTCGCAGTTTTACCTCCGGGCCATCAGAACTTATTCGCAGTTGTTGTGTGGCATTAGATCGTCGGAGAGTGCACCTGTGTCTGCGCACACACTTGTGTATTATAATATCTCCTGTGTCAAAGGCTAGTCTCCGTTGAGAGTGGTCGCTATGACCGAAATTCGGTCTGGAGGACGATTTGATAGCCTTTTCTCAACTATGTTGGGGTCGGATTCTTGACAGGTCTTGTCTCACCAATGAAGGAGAGGACGCAGTAATTGACATGAAGTGACTGCCTTTCTGACCTCCATAACCATTGTGTTTTGAAGGTCAAATAAGTGTTACCCAATAATTGTACTGCACGATACGCCTTAGTAAGACTGGTTGACAGACTTTCGGAAGACCACTAAAGACTGTCAAAGATCCGCGAATTTTAACATGGACAAAAGACTTAACGTGCTTTCCGAGTCGTATCGGTATGTAAAAATGGTACGCCATCCACAGACCAACCGCGGCAAGCATAGATTAACCTGATGGATCGACCCGTGCGGATGTTATCACTTAGTCACGAGCCCTTCTGAACCATGAAAACTTATTCGCAGTTGCTGTGAAGCATCAGATGTTGTGTGGTAATATCATGCTGCGAATACCGACGATCTACGCCGTTGTAATTATGGCAAATGACCCTCAGGATAGTTAAGGGCAGTGGCGGTTTAGGAGAAGGTTCATTTCTGTAATGGATATCTTAGGGGTGCGATGCGGGCGAAAACAAATAGATAGGGAACCATGGGCACTGTTGTATGGACCTAGCACATGAAAGGTTTTGGTGTTCATTTCAAGTCATGTTACTCTCGAAAAGCACGTTAAGCCGTTGGTCCCGGCTGTTATTCGTAGATATTTGACAGTCGTTACGGGTAGTAGGTATTTGACAACCAGTCTCATCAAGAGGTAGGTAGCGTGTTACCCAGTAACTGGGGTTTTCTTAGATAGGTAGTCTCTCCATATAAATAATGCTTTTCAGCTGCATCTAGTTCGACAGGAAGCCGACGTCGAAATATTTGGGAAAAGACTAGGTAGATTGTAGATTGATTTCATATTGCAGTGGTGGTGATTAATTACAGAAGCAAAAGTAGCTTCATTCTTTTTAGAATACCAGTCAAAGGGCCTGTATGGTTGTTAAAGGTATAGAACATTAAAAAAAGATTTTTCCAACCACATTTGTGGTGAGAGTAGCCCAGGACCGCGAGGATTGATACAGGAAAAGAGAAACCTAAGCCCAGGAGTGGTTGAAGTCCAGCTGTGGATGATGACGTCAATATGCTTAAAAATTAGTTTATCCGACTGTGCATAACATGCTGACCGTACAGGTTAGTTGACGCAACTATCATCTTTAAACACACGACTTACAGAAGGCGGTCTAAAACTGAAAAATGAGACAAAAAACTGCCATTTAAAAACGTAAATTATTCTACAAAAACTGGCTTTGTTCTGGTAAACGTAATTCGCGTAAATACAAAGGCACGTTATTGCATCGTTACACCAATTTTTATTATTATATCTTTTGGAAGCTAATCAATTTGCATCTGTATACACGTCAGACTTAATGACCGAAAAAGCCCATTGAATGGAAAAAAACCGTTCCCAAATCGGTGTTACATGAATGAGGGTCATGAAGCCAAATTCAATTTGTGATATATTTGTAGCGGTAAATTATTTACGGGTTTAGATACACTTTGTGGTTTTAGGCTAATTTAGGACAACGCAGGTCTTTTAAGGTTTTAGAAAACTGTCTGAATGATAGGTAAGTACGAGCTACGTTTATCGAGGTTGGTCAGTGGATGGATGACCATTCGTTATACATATATCGAGACCCCTCCGTCCACGGTGACATACCGCCAAGCTATTTGTAGATATGTGACAATTCTTACTGATTCCGAAAGTCTGACAACCCGTCTTAGGCAGATATTGAGTATGCCATTTAATGAACAATATACAGTTTACAATTCACAACAATGACGTCACCACGACTGCGGCGGTAAGTCCCCTCTTTGAGGAGTGGCTTGAAAGGCGGCATGGCGTCCTCATTTTCCGCCTGACGCAGGTCCTCACAGGACACGGCTGTTTTGGGAGGTTCCTGTTTCGCATAAGGCGGGAGAAAACGCCCGGGTCTTTCCACTGCGAAGATCGCCCAGTAAACACGACGGAACATACGGTGGAGGTCTGCCCGGCTTGGGCGGAGCACCACCGTGTCCTCGTGGAGGCGATCGGCGGCGGCGATCGCGTCCGGCCCTGGTCCAGGCCATGGTACGGAGCGAGAGTGTATGGGTAGCCGTCACCTCCTTCTGCGAAGCAGTTATGCTTATGCGGGAGAGGCAGTATATGCGCGGCCGTAGTCTCCGCAGGAGACGCCGTGGGCGTCGGGAATCCCAGGCTTATTCCCGGCCACCGTAGGCGTGGGCTTGCGGACGGCGAGTAATGGGTAGCTCGTTGTCCGGTAAGGACAAAGCCCAGGTCGACGGCGCGTTGTTTTCCATGCGCGCCTCAAAGAGATGTCAGTACAACCTGATGGGGCCCGCAAGGGCCGATGCCTGCCAGGGGTGCGGGTTATTCAAAAGAGATACCGCCGTCCCTGCCACACAGGCTACTGAGGGAACACGGGTGGGTTTAAGTCATTAAAAGTCTGACAGTCCTGCTCCACCCGAAATGGGAGAAATTATTTGATGACATCCCACCCAAAAAAAAAAAACTGCGACCTGTCTTACCAAGGGGTATCGTATTACCCAATGAGCGGGTTGTGAAGGTCAGATAGGCAGTCACTCCATGTAAAATACTGGCATTCAGCTGCTTACGGTTAGACTGGAGGTTGATCCCAACATAGTTGGGAAAGTCTAGGCAGATGATGCTATATTTCTTGGCGTCATGTTCGTCATGGGATAAAGCTATGATCTATCTTGATGAGTACTGGTAGAATCACATTAGTCGATTATTAACTTGGTTTCCACTGTTGATAGCCAGCCTTTCACCGTTAAGGTGAATCTAGTCCACAATTTTTTCCATACAAACTTCGGGAGTATTTAACTCCACTGTTTGACAACTTACACATCAAAAATTATACATGATTTAGTTTTGTCTTATTATTAATATTGTCATAATACTAAAATAAAAATCCGTTAAAAAGTTTTGAGCCAACAAAGATTCGTTTTTCTTGCTAATTTAACCTAACTTTGAGCGTGTTTAAGTAATAAAAGAAGTGTAAAATCTCCAAAATCAAGTAACGACAAATTTCAGTTATAGAAAAGTTCAATAAACTTTATCGGTCATTGATTTACGCTGATTTTTTCATAAAACCCGATCTTCCGAAGGACTTTTCTTAATTATTTACGCTCCTGTTTTACTATAAATGCGTATCCTGCGTCTCTCTCATTAACTTTGTGCGTGTAGACTAGCGTCTAACTGCTAATCACTGATACCTCTGTTAGACATGAAGCCTGGTAAGACACCGTGCTTTTTAGCTAGGCTGCCTAGTGAGTTCGAGCCAGCGACAAGGTTCCCCTTAATATCCGGATAACATAAGTGGTAGCAAGTTCAATAGATAGGCAACCGACCGCGGAGATACACCAATAGATAAACTCAATAAACCAATCCCATGACACTGATAGTGGTGCTCGCATGGTTACACTTAATTTGGGAGAATTAATGACTTTTGTAGGTGCCTAAGTACGTTGAATGATGAGTAGGAGGTCGTTTTTATGAAACTGAATATGTGGAGTAGATATAAGCTAATAAAATTAACATAAAATAGCGTCACATCTGTAATTCCTGAAGAGTTGGGCAGAGGTGAACATATAATACATAGTACATCCATATTTTGACAGTTATACAGGGTAAATTTTGAACCAGTGCGCAAACTGTAATCATGAATAATTCACCATATACGAGTATCATTCTAGAGCCCAGCGTAGAAATTTTTCGTCGGTTATACAAAAAAAAAATCTGTTGTTTCATAGAAAAGTGCAATGCGGACAAAATATATATCATAAAGATGTGCACGGGTCGATCGGGGATTCAGCTACGATCGCCGCGGTCAGTTAATGGATGTGTGACGATCCATTAGTGCCAGTTGGAGTCGGACGCGAAGGGTTCTGTGCCACAACAACACAGTTTGAAATTTTAACCAGTGCGCAAACTGTAACCATGAATTCAGCATATCATTCTAGACCACCTAGCGTATAATGTTTTCGTCGATTATACAAAAAGAAAATCTGCTGTTTCATAGAAAAGTGTATGGCCTGTATGTGTATGGTATAAAATGTATGGTGTACCTACGCGGTGGAAATGTGTGGAACAGCTGATTTTCACTACGTTTAAAAAAATGGTGAATGAAATTAAAGGGAATCAGTCCCCTTTATTTTTATTACTATTATTATTTGTTGAAGTGTATACTACGACTATTACGGTTCCAAAGATATAGACCTGTGAAAGACGGACCAACGGACGGACACCGCGGAACGCAGAACACAGCAGAACCTTAGTAATAGGGTTTCGTTGGCACCCTTTGGATATGAAACCCGAAAAAGGAATATCATTCCATTCCCATTATTTCACGATACAAACCGTACAGCAGCAATAATAACTCAAAATTAACTTGTTTATACCAAAATAAATATTGGCCGTCTTCACAAATTAGTGTTATGAAATTCGTTGAAAGTTGTGAATTCTTGTGATTGAGTTTAATAGGATATTGTTGGCTGATTCGGTTTGATTGTTAGAGCAATTTAGTTGGTCGATGGCGAAGAGAATGATTATAAAATTGATTAGACCACGAAGTTTCTTTTGTTGTAATTTGGAAAGGGCAGAAGGTTGCGAGTTTATTTTCGTTGAGGTCACGGTTTTATCGATTAGTGGAGGTTAGATTAAATTGTACTTAATTGGAAAACGTGTCTTTTATAATCATGACTCTCCACATAATTGTTTTTATAAACAGAGAGAAATTGCAATTATTCTTTACTTTTTGCGGCCGGATTTGTGGTCTATTGATTTATTTACTGTAATATTATTTTAAAAAAATAAGCTAGATGGAATCGAAATTTCCTATTTGACTACACCTGAGAAGAAATAGCTAAACAAACTCAAAGTGTTTTTATGACATAGTTCAGATCATGTGAAGACAATGTAGATTAGTGATCTTTTAAGGAAAGAACCACACAGCTTTGAGTGGGCCAGTTGCAAGCATTTGGCAGCAATCGTGCAGCTCAACTCAGAACTCGAGGAGCTCAACGAGTCGACGAACAATACTAAAGAACCTTATACCGACGGGAACAGAAAGAGTTTAATTTTATTCAGTCGTAACCACGTGCATTTTAGATTCAGGCTCAATCTGATCATTACCAGATACAATACGAAGAAAAAAATCATTTTACTTGCAAAGTTTCCATAGACTTTCCAAACATTCATTTTAAAGATATTCAGACCACGCGCTTGCGTGTCGAGAATTGTCCCACGGGAACGTCGAACTGGGTTAAAAATAACCTATGTGTTAATTCAAGTTATAATCTATCTGTGTGCCAATCCAAATCCGTTAGGCAGTTTTTGCGTGATTTATGACATTATATAGTAGGATAATTAGGATTTAATTCAATAAAATAATACGTGTTATATTTATTCTTACATTCGCGTATCCACAAGGTATTTGCCCAAAGCCATATTTTAACCCAATTGCCCCAGCAAGAGGTTAATGTTTTTCCACGATATACGTCCAATAATTTCCAAGTTACAAAATATTGTGAGTGTTGTCCAGTGTTGCAGTTTTAAGTTACAACTTAGTGTCGAATGCTGCACTAGTTACCGTAACTTTGACACATCTTATTTATATAAATGTTTTATTTTAATTAAGTTTTCTTCCGACTCAACTTTGAATATAAACAAGTTCTTTAGCTCTGTTTTTCTTGCGTTGCTCTCTGCCAATAAAGTTAATTCATATGAGTTTTAAGCATTATGAATGTTGCAATCTGTTTATTATTTCTTAGCTTGTTTGGTATTATTTTAATATAGAAGTTTTATGTTGTTACCATAAAGTGATATCTGTTGACTGCTATGGTAAAAACTTCGAAGATTTTATTCGGTGCTATATAGGTATACTTACATTATTCTTGTTCCGTCACCGTAAAAAACCAAACGTAATTTGTTCTAATAACCGATGTTCAACGCTCCATCAGTTTGTGACAGCAAAACGCAGACCTACAATAGTCTGTGGTGCATACCGTGACTCGTAAAAAGTTGGAGCGAAAGACACTTTCGAAAAGCCTGTGTGTGTGTGAACATCTCTTTTCGAGCTCAACGTTCTCTTGTCCCAATACTGAACAAACCATCGTTTCCTCTCTTCTACGCGCGTGAATCTCAGACTCGCTTCCCGGAATTCCTGTATTCCTGCCCTTGGAACCATCGGAGGTGGAAGGCTCAGCGTGTGTCGTAGCAGTCCAAGGTACGTGTATGCACTGTATTTGCTATTGACATTCTGTGGAGTTTTTGAACATCGTGCTTTAATCGCCATCGTTGTGTTCCCTAGTAGCAAAAAGCCACCCCTGCTATTTCGGCTTTGGTGCCCATGCAACAATTCTATTCCAACATTATTCTATAATAACATATTGTAAAGCTCTTGTATCGCAAATGCATTATAAAATATTGCAATCAATATGTTTTGTACTAAACTGCGTTTGAGCACTCATAAAATATTCTCTACAGCTTTTTTATAAAAAATGAAGTAAGAAAGCTGCGGCTTCTACAATTTACAAACCTACTCATATCAAGAGACTTAATAGCTTCAACAGTAGAATTTAACATTTAATCGCACTCAGAAGCAAGTTCAAACAATTGAAAATCATAAATTCCCCTGATTTATCTCCTTACATAAACGTATCAAACTCAACGTCGACGATAGTTGTAAAATAACTGAGGTATAATGCTTCCCCTAACTCGTCTTGGCAGAAATAATACCGAATGCCGAGTGCCGAGGCCGAAGACGAATTGATTCGACAACTTAATGACTCATTCAAGAAGTCATAAAGTCGGCGGCATCTCACTGCTTAATATAGCGGCGTTGCAAGAAACAATTAGACAAGCGGCACAATCATCCTAGAGGTGCTGGGGAGGAGTCAGGAGTGTTTGGATGCGGTACTTTTAAAATGACTAAAATGTATCTCATTTTCCAAAAAACTTACTACAAAGATTGTTTATTTTAGAACGAATGTAACTAGAAATGTTATTTGCAGTGGGGATATATTTTACAATGTCCAATGTCAAAATAAACAGTAGTATTCGTTCCTTTACTTAAGAATAAAAGAATAAAATCGGGGTCGCTACGACGTAGCTATGCGTAGCGCGTTGCTACGCCGGCTACGCTCTCGTAGCATAATTTAATCGCATACGATTCCGTAGTAATTGTCGGCCATTTTAAGTATTTTTTTATGATCTTACGTATTTTTGTATCAAATTCAGGTGCAGGTGAAGAAACACGGTAAGTGAAAGTTCATTTATCCTACTAACGTTACGAATGGCGTGAAGAAGGGATGGAAAATAAGATAAATCAAATGAATGAGACAATAATCGAAATTAAATGACTGTAATTGGGACATGGAATGACAGGGACGGTCCCGGTAACTAAGTCGGGGGTAAACGATGCTACATACAATTATGTGGAAGTATCCTAAGGGATTGCACAGATATGAATTACAACGATGGAACGGAGTCGCCGTTATTCGGTTATTGCTTGTTTTTTTTTTATGAACTTGTAGGTTAGGTTATGTTGCAGATTTTAATCGATAGCTTAATTTGTATCCTGCGTGGAGTTATTAATGCTTATTTTAAAGGAAAGAAAAACAAAAGAATGAAAAATTGATTATTCTGCACAAAAACGATGCAAAAAAGAAACGTAAAAGGAAAAGACAACCTGTATTGTTGAAAACTTGCACTTCAAATTTATTTTTATAGGTATCGTTGGGACAATTATTAAATGCAAACATACACGCACGTTTGAAACAACTCGAATTAAATACTTTTTCAACGAAATATTCTTTTTGAACCGACGAAAAAACGGAGGAGGTTACTCAATTCGACGCGTATATATATTTTTTTTAATGTATGACCACGCATAACTTTTTCCAGAGTAGTCCAATTTCGATAATTCTTTTTTTATTGGAAAGACTATACCCCGAAGTTGGTCCCATATAAATTTTGAAGAAAAATTCCAACCCTAAGGGTAAGAAAACAGGGGATGATTGATTGTTAACTCACATATTTTAATACTGAGTTGTGCATTACAAAAAAAGTAATCAAAAATTAAGCATGTAGTAATTAGTAGATTATAGGCACAAAAAATTATAAAATAAAAACTTTTTAATAAAAAAATTAAACCGCCGAAAAACCGAAAAGTTAAAAATAATATACCTGCTTTGTCCAACCCCAATAACTAAGTTCGGAAGTCGGTGACTTTGGATATGTATTTAATTATATGTCACCGCCTTCCGAACTTAGTTATTGGCGTTGGACAAAGCAGGTTTCTTATTTTTTACTTTTCGGTTTTTCAGCGGTTTAATTTTTTTACTAAAAAGTTTTTATTTAAGAAGTGGAAAATCTATAAAACTCTGCAGATATTTCGGCTAAAGCTACAGTTTAGTAGAAGAACGGTGACAACTACATAATACTTGGCATGAATTTACGGTTCTAGGAAATTTCACCAACTTACTTTCATTAAAATACGGATTGATGCCGTCACAGGAATGTGACGTCAATCGTCAGTAAATTGCGGGTGCAATGTGACGGCTACCGCAGTCTCAGGTAAACTTTAGCCTTTTTATTTTTGCTCTACTGTTATATTTTTATCTTCTTACCTTCTTGTGCTGGCAACGTGTCGAATGGCGTGTAATACTGCTCGCATAAATCGTGGAGACACGGTGACGAGAGAAGGCGCACTTACGCGCGGAATGAGGCACATATACGCTCTGTGCGCCTCGCAAGCGCTAAAATTTCCTTTTAATTGTCTCACCGTGAATGTACGACATCACCCTGTTACCTAATACGGATAGGTATTGCCATTCGTATAATTCTATTTAGAGGCGAACATTATAAATATTATAACTTGAAATATATAGCTTTTTCTTAAGTATTTTCGGTACGTCCTTGACCTTTAAGTTCGTTCAGTTCGTTTCTATTCAAAGGTAGTTAGATAGGAAACTACGGAGACGACTTTGATGTTAGAGAAACTAATTTCTAAAACTGATTGTTTAATCTTTGAAAACAGAAGACATTTTCAGGATAACTATTTAAAAGTAGCTTGTGGTTTAGTAACAGCTGCACGGGCCAATCGATCAGGTTAAGCTACGCTTGCCGCGGTTGGTCCGTGGATGGGTGACCATCTTTACATACCAAAACTCATCCGTGCCTTGGAAAACACGCTAAGCTGTTGGTTCTGGCTGTCATTTGTGGATCTTTGACAGTCGTTACGGGTCGTCAGAAAGAAGCCCGAAAGTCTGACAACCAGTCTTACCAAAGGGTATCGTATTACCGAGTAACTGGGTTGTGGAAATCAGATAGGCAGTCATTCCATGTAAATACTGGTATTCAGCTGCATCCGGTTAGACTGGAAGCCGACCCCAACATAGTTGGGAAAAGGCTAGGCAGGTGATGAACTATTTTAAAATCCATCAAAGAAACAAAATTAAAATATGGATGGCATTGAAAAACTTCTCCACATCGCTGCCTACTAACGTTATGTTTAGTTTAGTTAGAATATACTATATTTATTTTCTTACCATCTTTTGCCGGGGGCTCGCCCGCTAATAGATCGAAAGTTATCCCACGGGAACTTTCTACCGGAAAAAAAATGTGTGACCACGGTTGGCGCAGTGGTTATGCGATTGACTGCTGCGCTGCGTGTCGCGTGTTCGATTCCCGCACGGAACAAATATTTGTATGACCTACAATTAGTTGTTCCGGGTCTGGCTGTTTGTGTATGTGAGTTTAAATGTTTGTAAACGCACCCACAATACAGGAGATATTCCTAGTGTGGGGCAACGTTTTTTATAAAAAAAAAAAAACTGCATGTGTGCCAAATTTCATCCAAATCGGTTTAGCCATATTTGCGTGATTAAGTCACAAACATCTAAACTTACATAATTATAATATTAGTAGGATAGTAGGATTTTCTATTTTTGGGTGGAAAATCATCAAACAACTTCTCCCGGTCTGGGTGGAGCAGGAGGGCGTGTCAGACTTTTACTGACTAAAACCCACCCGTGTTCCCTCAGTAGCCTGTATGCCAGGGGCGGCGGTATCTCTTTCGAACGAACCCGCACCCCTAGCAGAGGATAGTAGGATTGAGTATATAATAGAGTACTAGGCATTGAAGATTACTTATTTACGAAAATTTGACAATGTCGTTTACTTACACTTTGAAGAAGTGTTATAATTTTGCCTATCCCTATATATAGCACCCATAAATCACCGTAAAATCCATTAAAAAAAATCCATGACTCACTAGTAATATACTAAACACAATATAACATAATATAACGTCAGTATTCCCATCTGGGTTGTACCTATAGTACACTCACGTTTCACAAATTATGTTCAAGTCCATTTAATGGGGGGCAAGCCTATTGCCATCAATCAGAATGTAGATTGATAGACGATTTTCTATTCTTCATTTTCATTCCTCTTAATAAATACCTGGTACTCATTGACAGGCCCTCACTGTCCTCCCATACCTATTGTCACTGTAATTTGAAAACATTGGAAAAGCCAATTATTGAAAAAAAAAACAGTGGATTTTCTTGCCGGCTCTTCTACATAGGAAGCGACAAATTGGAACCGTGCACCTAGCTTCTGACGTTTCATAAGTGCTTATGCAGGTTTATGTGAAATAAAATATTTTGATTTTTGGTTTGATTTGATTTGAATCGGGCCAAAACTTAGATTCCGGGCTGTTACTGAGACATTCCAGACGAAAACGCCCATAACACTTTGCCCGACTTGGTAATTGAACCAAGGACCTCATGCTCACGGCACTACAACACCAATATCAATTAACACCATCTAAAAGCAACACTTAGACACTACTTTTATGACTACTTTGTATTTAAAGTATTCCAGTCACGAGTATAACGCAGTATAACAGTCTTGCACAAAATTCAAATTAAATTGCATCTTTGCCAAAACTAGCGAGAGAACGGCGTCGGTTACATTAATATACAATAGAGTTTCTGACCCTCCTTGTCGTGGCAACCTCTTTGTTTTTATAGGTTGTTGAATAAGCATTAAGTAAGTAATTTGAGGGGCAGGTAGGCACGAATTGCGGCACGCTTAGGGCCTTTTATGTTGCCATGGAAACGATATTAGTGTACCACAGTGCGATTACAACTACTTGTGTGTGGATTTTAGATTTTACTCTGCAGTTGTATTAATTTAGTTTGCTGTGTATTCAACACTGAACATAAAAAAAGCGGCCAAGTGCGAGTCGGACTCGCCCATGAAGGATTCCGTAGCAGCAAGTAACATAATACGATTTATGACGTATTAAAAAAAAACTACTTACTAGATCTCGTTCAAACCAATTTTCGGTGGAAGTTTACATGGTAATAATGTACATCATATTTTTTTTAGTTTTATCATTCTCTTATTTTAGAGGTTACAGGGAGGACACACATTTTACCACTTTGGAAGTGTCTATCGCGCAAACTATTCAGTATAGAAAAAAATAGAAACCTTAATATCATTTTTGAAGACCTATCCATAGATATCCCACACGTATGGGTTTAATGTTTTTTCTTTTTGAGTTTCAGTTCTGGGTATGGGGACCCCCATAATTTATTGTTTTTTTTTTTGTGTGAAAATCTTAATGCGGTTCACAGAATACATCTACTTACCAAGTTTCAACAGCATAGTTCTTATAGTTTCGGAAAAAGTGGCTGTGACATACGGGCGGACAGACAGACAGACATGACGAATCCATAAGGGTTCCGTTTTTTGCCATTTGCCTACGGAACACTAAAACCAGAACTCTCTAAGAGTTTTTCTTGATGCTCGAAGAAACTAGAAAGATGAAAGTCCCCGTCAATAACAGGATGACTTGGTTAAAAACACTCAATTTTGCTTTGAAAAGGCAGGGTTGCTGCACAATATTAACTCTCCGTGGTTGTACACAGCTTACTAATAGATCACAACAGTGAATCCCTTCTAAAACTTACACTCATCCTCTATAATACGTACATACAAAAACTGACGCCTTCTTCCATGTTGAAACTGCAGAACGATACCTGTTAAGGTCCTTTTAATAACCTCCTCTAAAATATAAATAAACATAGAGAAATCTAAAACAACATACGCTCGTCTATATTAGGCTTCTACCGATCAGGATGCTTACTCTGGAATATAATTCCGATAGATCGACATTGGTCAAACGTCAGTTTGTCGAGTTAAACGTCAGGGATTGGCTGGACTCACTCCCCCTTATTACAAAATAAGGTTTTTCTTTAGGTATGGTTTAAACCGTCAAGCCTGTTTTTTAAATAAGAACCTAACTGTAATCGAAATATAGCTCCTTTTACAAAACTGACAACTTAGTCCAGTGCTAAATTGTCAGTTTTGTAAAAGGAGCTGTAATTCTATTTCAGTTCTAAGTTCTTATTTCAAAAACAGGCTCGATGGTTTAAACCATACCTAAAGAAAAACCTTGTTTTGTAATAAGGGGGACTGAGTCTAGCCAATCCCTGACGTTTGACTGACAATTCCAATGTCGATCTATCGGAATTATATTCAAGAGTAAGCACCCAGGCATGTCAGTACAATTCAGTCATCGACATAATTCTGCTAATTATGCAATGTAGTATTATACATCATTCCCATTTGCTCTTTCTGCTAATAATATCAATGCACTTAGCGACGAGTATCAATTCATTTTACTAATGACATCGGACACATATTAATGCATCAAATCAAAGCAAATTATAGCCTTCCTCTATTTTGCCGTGCCAAATATACACACGGTGCCCTGAAATTATATTGCTAATAGTCGGGCAGGCAGAGTCGGGCAAAGCGGGCTGAGCGGGCAGAGCGAGCAGAGCGGGGCTAGGTATTCAGCAATGGCTATAGGCTCACATCAATAGCAAATGCAATTAGTTTGAGTGCACCGTTTTTGATGTAGTGGCCGAGTGCCGACAGACACGCTCGTGTGTGAGTCGAGAGCTATCCGATATAAATAATCCACAACGTTAATCGTACATACGGGTAGTTGATTTAAAGCTGAACAAAATTGGTTGTCTGGCTCTCTGAGTTGTAGTTGCGTTATTCCAGGTTCACTCGCGCGGATGCACCAACCTACTCCTTGTTAAATTATTAGGTAGATTATTTAGATGGAATTATGTGGTATTATGGAATTTGTATGATTTGATCTTGAAAATATTCCTGGATAACTTAGGATGGTGTTCACTTTTATCTGTTCTGTGGAGTTCATTAATGAAATTGAACACGGTCATCTCGTTTAAACCGCCTTCAAGAGCTGTCAATTTCATCACTGATGTGGAATATTGACACTAACAGCTCTTGATCGCAGTCTAGAAATGCTGATCGCGTTCAGTTCCATTGGTGGAAGTTGCACTTTTGAAAACAAATGCATCATGTTGATGATACTCGTTTCATTGCCAAAATCTCATAGCGTGAGTTAATCGTTTATCATTTATATTAATGTATGCATATAAGATTATAATATACAAAAACCACGAAATAGAACAAGCACAAGCATAAGTCGGTTAAAAAATAAGACGCACCGTCTTGTGCGACGGTCATCGTAATAACTCAACACCGTATCATGTCTATAACTGTTGAACAAGCGGTCTGGGGCCTAAGTCTACTAATTTATAAACGTTACAATGGTCTCTCAATGGTGTGTTTTTGACAGTTTTTGTATGGCAAATCTGGCAAAAACTTACCATTGAGAGACCATTGTGACGTTTATAAATTAGTAGACTTAGGCCCCTGTTACATTTACACTATCTTTTTTTAAATAGAAAGAAACTGAATGTTTTAGCCACAAATATAACTCCTTAGTTTCATCAACTATGGTGAATTTCACTACATACAACCGTTAACTCTTTCCGACTCTCGAATATTTCAACTTAGATTAAAGAGACAGAAAAAATATATGCCGCGCTTAATTGGCACGCTGTTGAGCTGTTCATTAAGTCTGGTTTTAATTCTATTAATTAACAAGGCGTCAGTTGATTCGAGAGTTATGTTGAAAAGCAAAATATTTGCACGCTGAAAATCTGTCGATGTATGCTCGTTGATTTACAATTTCATTAGTTTCGTGCCTCGACGAGACAGCAACAATACTTGTGTTCACTGATTGTGACGATTATGTGAATGCTAGCAGTAACTCTAGATAATGTAAGGTACAAAGAGATTGGGTGCAAATGAGATGTGTACCTATTGGATCGTATTAGGAGAATACTAACAAATTAGACGGGCCGTAATTAATGGGCGATGTGAATTAGGAGCGCTGGATTGAATTAGGGCTAGATAAAGGCTGTGTGGAGAGGTTTATTGATTCAACGTAATAAAGTTACTGTTGCAATACAAGGAACGTGTAAGTCTATTATAGAATAAGAATTAGAATAATATATTGGTCAATTATTGTAACAAAGTATAACTTGATAAATATATAAAGGGAAAAGGAAGGTAAGAGTTCGGCATCAAAAATTAAAACTGGGCACTTTTACCACTGACAGCGACGCGGACGAAGTTTTTGATGCCCAATGAGCACTTCACATTCTTTCCCTTTACATACTTGAATATCATATAAGCATTTTAGTGTTAGATTGTATACTGTTTTATAATTTCTTTAATAACAATGCAAATCCTACAAACCGACGTGGGGATGCATCGAGATGTAGCTGTGGTGGGTAAGGGTCTCACCCCGCTCTCCTTGGCTAAAGAGAACTGGCGCAAGCCTATAGTGCTTGACACTAATGATCGCATGGAAGTATGGCAGAGTAAGGAGCTTCATGGACGCTTTTTCCGGGTCCTACATAGGCCCGATGTAGATCTAGCGTCCGTAGCCTGGCTGCGATTCGGTGACCTCTTTGGGGAAACCGAAGGTTTTGTCTGTGCAATTATGGCCGAAGTTATCATGACGAGCAACAACCGGAGATTTATTCTGAAAGATGGTACGGTTGACATCTGTCGGGCATGCCACCGTCCGAGAGAATCAATCAGGCACATTATCTCCGGGTGTTCTCGTCTAGCTAACGAGGAGTACTTGCATAGACACAACCTTGTAGCCAGGATTATTCACCAGCAACTTGCTCTGAAATACAGCCTTGTGGAATCAGGAGTGCCATACTACAGGTATGTGACCGACCCAGTTTTCGAAAATGGACATGTCACACTGTACTGGGATCGATCCATCATCACTGACAGGACTATTGTTGCCAATAAGCCTGATATAGTGGTGGTGGATCGACTAGAGCGGCGTACAATGATCGTGGATATACCGGTCCCGCATGACGGGAACCTCGTGAAAGCCGAGAAAGATAAATAAATCAAGTATCTTGACTTGGCTCGCGAGGTTGTCGACTTGTGGGATGTGGATTCAGCGATCATTGTACCGATAGTCGTTTCAGCCAATGGCTTGATAGCCAAGAGCCTCGACCAACATCTAAGAAGGCTCTTGTTGGCAGCTGGGTCAAGGGCTTGATCCAGAAAGCGGTACTCCTGGACACAGCTCGCATTGTTAGGAGGTTCCTCTCTCTGGAGCCCTGACCGCCGGTAGCTTGGACCTTGTTCCCGATACCGGTGGGCTACTATTTTTTATATTTTTAAATGTTTTTATTTAAATAATAATATTTAAAATGTAATTTATAAGTATATTTAGCGGAATAATGGAAATAATAATAGTAAAATAAAACATATTTGCACTTAATATAAAATTTAAGTAACATTCCGACCTGCCACTTAATAATAATTACAATATTAAATTTACTGTTACTAGGCAGCGCCTGTATTTTGGAGACAAAATATGTTTGCAAATATGTTTTATTTTACTATTTTTATTATTTCCATTCTTATTAAAGAAATTATAAAACAGTATGAATGAATGTGAAGTGCTCATTGGGCATCCAAAACTTCGTCCGCGTCGCTGACAGTGGTAAAAGTGCCCAGTTGTAATTTTGTATGCCCAACTCTTAGCTTCTTTTCCCTTAATGTAACTTAAATGTTAAAACCTAAATGTTACTTAAATTTTATATTAGGTGCAAATATTTTTCTTTTTATCTATAAAAAGCAATAATGAAAAGGTATTCGAATTTACTCATTACCTACTTGTATAATCAGTAGATTCAGAGTGTTGTTACTTGTCGTCTGAAGCCCGAAACCTGGCAACCAATCTTACCTAAGGGTATCATGTTATACAGTAATTGGGGTTGTAAAGGTCAGATAGGTATTAGATCCAAGTAAAATACAGGTATTTAGGTACGTCCGGTTATACTGAAAGCCGATTTTAACGCTGTCGAAGTCGGGAAAAGGCTAGGCAGATGATGATAATTATCAGATGACCTTCAGACGCCAGCACATCAAGCTACCCCAACCTGTCAAATTATCCCAATTGAACGTGAACTTTATGGTTATGTAATAAAGTTGAAAATCTATCAATGAAATTTGACAGATTGGGGTAGCTTGAAATGGTTTTTCTTTTTTTGGTTTAGAAATCATCAAATCACTTCTCCCGCTCTGGGTGGATCAGGAGGGCGTGACAGACTTTTACTGACTAAAACCCACCCATGCTCCCTCAATAGCCTGTATGCCAGGGGCAGCGGTATCTCTTTCGAACAAACCCGCACCCCTGGCAGAGCTTGAAGTGCGGGGACTTAATCATTCCGTATATCTTTATGAATAACTGGTTTTTGCCAGCGGTTTCACCCGTGTGGAGGTCGAAAATTATGCCACCGGAACATATTACCGGGATAAAAAGTATCCTATGTGTTATTACAGGTTACAAATTATCTGTGTGCCAAATTTCATCCAAATCCGTTCAGCTGCGTTTTTGCGTAATCGAGTAACAAACATCTCAGTATCCAAACATGTAAACATACAAACTTTCACATTTATAATATAACTAGGATCTGTTTAATGGGTAAGGATGAAAACGCAACTGAGAATAAACTTTAAAATACGTAAAGACAAAAAATACGTAGTCTCGTATTCATTCCTGTAATCCCATTTACATATATACAACGCGTTTTATAAATGAAGTATCAAGTTCGATAATAACGTTTATCACTTTGTTACCAGCTCTGGAGTTCGTCCAAGGAAAAAATAAGTTTTCACAGGCGTGCCAACGAAACTGTTGTTATTTGGGTTTTTAATCTAATGTTCCTTGTTTTCGTATTCGTGTATTTTTATGACTATCCTTAACTCATTGAACTTCTTTTGTGTTATTTTGTTTAGGTACCTAGTAGGTAAAGGTAGGTTTGAATACCTTATTTTCAATTACCTTGTTAATAATTCGTGAATCCATTTTGTTTGTTCAAGTTCTTAACTCCCAATTAAAAACTTAACCAAATCGAATGGACGGAAAGACTGTTGCGGTCCGCGATGAAGTAGCTTGCCTAGAAATAACCCGTAAATTGTGAATTTATAATGCTTACCTAGAACTGGAAATCAAATCGTATTATGACCTGGTGAAGGCCGCAGGAGTTTGCTGGAATAGTATACCATAGTACCTATCTAAACCCAATTTGCTTGACTTGCGTGTCAAACATTTTTTTTAAACCAATTGCTTTTAAATAACTTCATTTATAATTCTACCATAACTCGCCCTCTTCCCAAATAATTTTAGACAATATTCGTATTGTAGATTGATTGCGTTTTCCACATGCGTCATCGCATAGAAAATATTGCGAATGGGTAATTGGATATACGCTATACGTCGGGCGCACTCGACGCCCGGCGGCGCCTGCCACTGACGGCTGGTGACAAATAATATGACGGACGATGAATACTTGCACCTATTGGCTTAAATGCAATTTCATATCGAGCACTTACGCCAATATGTTTTTGAATGTTATTGGACGAACAGTGAGCCCTTGGGAACAGCGATGATCGATCATTCGGTAGGAGACAACGCAATAAGTGATAAAATTGAACAACTAAAATATAGGGCCATCCATTTTTCATTCCTAAATTGAATTTTCTGTGAATTGAAACATAGAAACGTGCGATCATAAACTAACAAAACAACACAGAAGTTTCTTTGTAAACGTAGGTACGTGTTTGTTATATGCCATGCAGAGGCAAGGGAAAAAATGAAATAGATTTATTTTTGTAAATTTTTGCTTGTGTACCGTACAGATCGTTTTAAAAGATAAACACAGTGACATCCACGAGATAAAAATAGATCAAATGCAGCTCGCAAACAGAAAAGCCAGTCCGTAGCCAAGTTGCAATATGTGACAGCGGTACACTTGGTTGTTTCAGGGAATACCGACGCTTTTACTGTTGATTGTAATGCATACTTCCGTATTAATATCATAAATGTGAAAGTAACTCTTTCTGTTTGTCTTCCCTTTTCATTCCTTAACGGCTGGATGGATTTTCATGAAATTTGGTACACAGTAGACCATAAACTCCATGCGGGTGAAAACGCTAACAAAAGCTACACAAAACAAAATTATTGGAATTGTAGGTGACTGAACAAGTGAAAAAAGTGAAATACCGATTTAGCAGCATTAATCGTTATTAACGCTACTAAATCGGTATCAATTTTGCACATATTATTCGTGTGGTACCGGACGTAATAGAATAGCACCATCCCATTTCTTCCCGTGGGTGTCGTAGGAGGCGACTAAGGGACTTAGTAGAGAATGGGCAGCAGCGTTCTCTATGCATTTTATCACCATACTGCGATCACCAACCCGCCTGCCAAGCGTGGCGATAATGGCAAGCCCCCCCCCCCCAAATTGAGGGTGGCCTATGTCCAGCAGTGGACGTCTCCTGGATGAAATGATGATGATGATGATGACATATTTTTCCTGCAAAATTGGACCATCTATCATTTTAATCTAAAACAAACTTTTTACTCTATTTCATGTTTTAGTTAAATTAAAAAAAAAAAACTTTTATTGCATTATTACGTTTCTTTCATACAATGTCTAGATAGCAACAGAAAGAATACAAAGGACAGGGATTAGATCTGGTTTCTCTGAACTCAAATACCGTGAAAGCAGCCCAGCTGTGGCATAATATAATTTAAATTAAGACAAAATCTCCGTAAAACATGGCAATGCTATTTAAATACGTATTTTAATATTCCGTTTGAGGACCAGGAAATACGTAGTGTATGAATTTACTTTGTTGCCTCTGCGGGTTTGAGGGTTGTAATAGAGATGTTGCAGTAGCATGGTAACATCAATTCATGAGGAGGTCGTACATCCTCTAAGCAATAAAGGTCAGGTTTTTAATTTTAAGAGGATACCTTCGACTGCACGAGATTGCTTACAGGAATAGTCTAATATTCAAAATTTTATTTGAGAATTTAATTGAGAACGATTGCCAACCAACTTTAAATCGTAATAAATCCTAAATGGTCATTAAAAATGAAAAAAATATTAGAGAATTCTAAAATGATTTTCTTAAGACCCATTCAATAATACCCATTTTAACGTTCAGTTGTTTTTTTTTTGGTTTGGAAATCATAAAATAACTTCTCCCGCTCTGAGTGGAGCAGGAGGGCGTGTCAGACTTTTACTGACTAAAACCTACCCGTTTCTCTCAGTAGCCTGTGTGCCAGGGGCGGCGGTATCTCTTTCGAACAACCCGCACCCCTGGCAGACGTATCTATAGTTGGTTTGCACCTGGCTTCTGACGTTTCATAAGTGTCCATGCAGGTTTATATGAAATAAAATATAATCTATGACACCCACGGGAAGAAATGGGATGGTGCTATTCTTTTACGTCCGGCACCACACGGAACGTTAGCCATTCACGTTATTTAAATAACCTGCAATTTCATCGAGTTTGATC
The DNA here is from genome assembly GCA_949987655.1 of Polymixis flavicincta. Lineage (NCBI taxonomy): Eukaryota > Metazoa > Arthropoda > Insecta > Lepidoptera > Noctuidae > Polymixis > Polymixis flavicincta. The sequence goes on from OX465173.1 coordinate 16,993,188, forward strand.
TGTAAGAGCCACAAAGGAACAAACATACCGTCACGCAGTCAGCTAAAAAGTAAGGGATCTTGCGCAATATTGTGTCACAACTGGCCAAGAGAAACTGGACAAAACGCACGTGGCGCAGTAACATTTTCTTGCTTTGGTGGTGGATGTCTTGAGCGTGACGTTACATTCGATGATATAGACTTGCTCCTGCGATTGTTGTACTTATCGTAGTCCTCACAAATATTTTTTGGAACAGCGAAAATAAAGTTTCACCGCATAATCGGTCGTGTTGCCACTTTTGTACGGTTTTGGTCCAATCCGAGTACCTAGTACGCGTGGTTCTGTGTGAACCTTTCAAACCCGTTCTTCTAATATGTTACCAAAACACTATACAAAAGATAGTTCCTTTTCCGCAGGACCATTTCTATTATCCAGATTATGATTTTGATCAGTGCTCACTCCAAAAATAAGGACGCTAAACCAAATCTTCTGTTCACGCGACTTGAAACGTTAAAGGCATTACTTTTTGAGGTTCTGTACCCAAAGGGCGCCTACGGAACCCTATTACTACGCCTTTGCTGTCCCTCCAACCGTCAGTCAGTGGTTTGTATCTCATAAACCGTAATAGGTAGGCAGTTGAAATTTTCACAGAGTATGTAAACTAAAAAACAAAAATCGGTTCATACGTTCGGGAGTTACGATGCCACAGACAGACAGACATATATAAACACACACAGAGACACGTAAAACTTATAACACCCCGTCGTTTTTGCGTCGGGGGTTTATAAAGTCAAAAATCTAATCGTGCTTTTCTAATATGCAGTGTTAAATATTAAACGGTCGTAGGTACGAAAATCGGCGTGTGCGAGTCCGACTAGCATTTGAGCGTTTTTTTACAATGTAATTGTACGAAGAAAATACTTCGGTACATTCCAACCTTCTTCATCCAGTGTGTCGCTATCACACTGCTACGAAAATAGTTCTCGTACACTTAAGGCTAGGTGAGGCGGAGACGATTGAATCGAATATTCGCGGGGCTCGGCATTGCGACCTCGGTTCCACAAAACATATGGTGCAGAAGCTTCGCCACATATATCGAGCGAAAACGCACGCAAGCCTACGCGCGTTCACGTGCACAGATTGCAACAAGCAGACTGATATTCATTTGAAACAGTTTAAAGTCGCAGTACGACACGTCTATGTGTGCGGATGTTTTCGCTTATTGTGTGGACCAGGCCTTCTGTAAGCATTTATATGGTGCCAGTTCCTTTGCGAGACTTCTAACTCGATTTCGGAATTCGGATATTATACATGGTTAGTTGGTCCAACTAGGTGGAACGTATTTTTAAACCGAGTGTTCTGGCGAATACATCGAATTCGGATGCTGAAAAATGTATTAGTATCGGTGGGACGGAGTCAGGAGTCAATTTGAACTTCCACAGTACTTTTAGATTTCGAAAACCTTGTTTTTACATTCGTATTGTTTGAAGTACCTAAGTATACGTCTTGTTGGGACTCTTATTTAGATTTCTATCTTGATTTTGTGAATTACTTCTTAGTGTTGTGTTACATACTTACTAAAGGCTTTTCTTCAAATATAACGTCCACATTAACTCATGACTGAGTAGAAATATAACTTTTGACGCTTTGAACCAGTTTTATCCGGAAGCAAAGTCAAGCAACCGTAGCATCTATACCGCCATATGTGAACTAATACGCATTACGTCGACGTCACGCAAAATCCTGCCTCTCTACTAGGATATATACAACGTCCCGGCATCAATCAGATCCGACAACCGTCTGGGCGGAGGATTCTCCCATTTCTACTTGACACCCTGTTCCTATACCTCTACACAACAGCTCTCACATTCGCAGATAGATTCGACATTGACGTTACTACAAAGCCATTCAATTTTTTTCCACCAAACACAAGCTAGTATAAAGTTGATTACCGTGCGAGCCGGCCCAGTTTACAGAGGCAAGTTTTTTTTGTGAAAACCCTTTATCGCGGACACTTTACCCACGACCACTGTGGGTAGTTGAATAGTGCTTTACCGTTTTATTTTTCAAGCTCGCAGTAAAATGTTTTGAAAGGACCGATTTCACTTTACGTCGGCTGTACCACGGTTCCCGCCCGCATGTCTCCGACTGCCATTGTAAAAGCAACAGACTACAATCGTGCATTATTGTTTCGACGTCGTACCTGCACCTTTTTTATTTCAGTTTTCATGCAAAACCGTATCTTTACACGGCTGAGTTATGGTGATGAAATTAAAATGGAGCTTTTAGTCGAACGTTTTGTTCGTTTCTTCGTAACGATATCGCAGTATCTCCAGTTTATAGAGTATATTATTGTTAGGACTATTTTCATCTTGGAAATGGATAACACACCTGTTATATTTGTATTTATTTCCCATTTGTCATCTGTCTCGGTTTGGAATATAGAAAAATTTAATAAAGCTGGGTACCGGTAGACATTAAAAAAATTATTGAGGTAAGTTCTAAAGACAGTGTCTACACTAATATTAAAGTTCTCTGCGTAGTAAACATACGCCACGAGATTATGGATTTCTGTAATATTAAAATCACTTTAGATCTTTATACAAAATGTGCATGACCCCCCCGAATCCCGCATATAAAATAGCAATAACCCATAAAAAAGCGATTCACGTCTATAACAGTATTTTGAGTAAAGCAGGAAGATATTTGATATTTTAATTGAATTCTTAAGATGTATTTTATTCTCCTATTTCTCCTATTCAAAATGGCTACTGCGTCAACTGAATCACTTTTAACGGCTGCATTAAAGAGCGGGATTCATTCCGCAATATGCGTAACGCTCCAATTTATGCAGATTAAAGGAGCAGTAACTAAACGCGACTGTTCGTTTAGTTACCGTTTGTAAACTGAGGGGATATTTTCTCATGTTCGACAGATTATAAGTAAGCCTGGGCTATTCAGGCTCCATTACATGATGCGAAGTTGCGAGCATTGCCTGTTATTCTGTTATGAATATAACAGCTAGGGTTCATGATTTCTCGAGCTTATCAGTTTCTCGGGTCTCGAGAATTCTCGAGGCTAATTTCTCGGGTCTTCTCGGGTTGTCGAGAAATTTACATTTACGTAAGTTTTTTTGCATCTTTTCGGTTAAAATAAAGAAAAACAGCGTCACAAAATTATAAATGTGTATCATGAAAAATATCTCATTTTAAATCAATGAATTAAGTCGTGTTCCTGTCAAATAAAAATATCAAAATAATAATAAAACTTTTATTGTCAGTTTTCAACAAAATTCATCATTATTACTCTGTATGGTTGTCTCTTATTTCTGAATAAAGATTATTATGATTATTTTAGTACTTATTGTAATACATTTTTAAATATTTTTATAAAACAAAAAAAAAACAAAAAAAAAAAAATATATAAAATAGGGATCCGCCAATATTGGGAGCAGGGTCCAAGCTACCGGTGTTTAGGGCTCTAGAGACAGGAACCTCCTCACAATGCGAGCCGTATCGAGGAGTACTGCCTTCTGAATCAGGCCTTTGATCCAACCGCCCAACGAGAGCCTCGAGAGATGTTGAAAGAGGCTTTCGGCCATCAATCCATTGGCTGATACGACTATCGGCACAATTACAGCCGAACTCACATTCCACATGTCAACAACCTCGTGTGCTAAGTCAGGATATTTAATTTGTTTCTCTTTCTCAGCTTTCACGAGGTCCTCGTCATGTGGAATGGTAACATCGACTATAATAATTGTGCGGCGCGCTAACCGATCTATCACAACTATATCAGGCTTATTGGCTACAATAGTCCTGTCAGTAATGATAGATCGGTCCCAGTACAACGTGACATGGTCATTTTCAAGAACTGGGTCGGGCACATACTTTTAATACGGTACCTCAGACTCCACAAGTTTATGTTGCAAAGCAAGTTGCTGATAATCAATCCTGGCTACTTGGTTATGCCTGTGCAAGTATTCGCCTTTAGCCAGACGAGAACAACCAGAGATAATATGTCTGAAGGACTCACCCGGACGGTAACATGCCCGACACGTCCATTCATAATCAATCGTCCGTCGTTCCTTCATAATATGTCTCCGGTAGTTATTCGTCAAGATATTATGGTTATTATGATCATCATCTTATAATTACAATCACAGCACCATTTTTGGCAGGTTTATTAGGAAAAAATCTACTTAAAACTTTGCAAGATAAATAAAACAATTTCTGAACAAACATACAAAACAGTTAGAACTGCTTACTCTGTCCGATAAAATATGCCTTTAGAAAAACTAAAGAATTTATAGCTTTACCAGACAGCCGGTTACTTACTACATTTTCTGAAAATGAAACCAAGTCAACTCAACGCTAAACAGAGGCCTAGCATTTTCATTGGCCGTCCCCCGACTTGACAATGCCTTGATCAAAATATTACCTTCAACTTAAAAGGCCTATAAATATTATTATTTCTACTTTTTAGAGTTTCTGTTTGGGGTCGGGGGTTTTTTAAGTTTTAAATTTTTATAGCATTTTTTTAATTTTAAGGAATTTTCAATCATCGGCAGCATTGAATTCTATCTAGTTCTGCCATTGAGTAACAAAACTAATTCAACTCCGAATTCGGGTACGCGCCGCCCCACCGCCGCACGATTATAAACCAAACGAAAAGGGCAAAGAGTTTTATTTTACTGACTCAAATATGATTTTTCGAGTTCTCGAGTTTTCTCGAGCTTAATTTCCCGAAAACAAAACTCAACGATGTCCCGGGAATTCTCGGCTCGGCAATTCCCGGGAATGAACTAACAGCCTACCACGCGGGCCCAGTGCGGGTTGGTAGATGTCACATGTCTTCGAATTTTTGGTTCTAGGACATGCCGGTTTCCTTACGATGTACGTGTCTAAATATTAGTGACTAGCTTTTGCAAGCGGCTTTTCCCGCTCGAAAATTTGCAGGTCACGGATCGAAAATTATCCCATAGGCACGTACTACCGGAATAAAAGTACTCTTTGTGTTAATCAGGTTGTAAACTACCCGTGCGCCCATCCACATCCTTTTTTCCGTTTTTGCGTGATTGAGTAACAAACGTACAAACTTTCACATTTATAATATTATAGCAGGAAGTAGGATATAATTCAAAGTGGGAATAATAGGAAACAAGAAAATATTGCAACAACAAGCACGAATTCTCGCCGTACCCTTGCCCGATACACAATTGAGTAATTATGGCAGCGAATTGCTTGAAACTCGATAAATACTCGTTACAGTAACAATCAGTAAAAAACTCATTTCGGTGAAAAACAAAGGAGCGTATCAGCTGCCTATCAAACCATTTATGCCGTAAGTCATTGAATAAAATGCGCATTCCAGAATCAATTTAAATCCTAACGTCAAAAGTAAATTGGTGGCGGTTGAAGCGCTGTTGATTCTGAGGGGAATTGAATGTAATGGTTAGTCGAAAAGGCTAGTTCGTTTGTAGTGTCGTCAAATAAACTGGTGTACATGTGTGTGTCACAGATCTGCAGCTATACTCCGAAGTATTAATCATTTATAGGTACTAATATTATAAAGAAGAGGGGCTTGTGGCTAAGTAACATAAGCCGCACGGGTCGATCGATCAGGTTAAGCTACGCTTGCCGCGGTTGGTCCGTGGATGGGTGACCATCTTTACATACCAAGATCCCTCCGTGCCTCGGAAAGCACGTTAAGCCGTTGGTCCCGGCTGTCATTTGTGGATCTTTGACAGTCGTTACGGGTCGTCAGAAGCCCGAAAATCTGACAACCAGTCTTACCAAGGGGTATCGTATTACCTAGTAACTGGGTTGTGGAGGTCAGATAGGCAGTCGCTCCATGTAAAATACTGGTATTCAGCTGCATCCGGTTAGACTGGAAGCCGACCCCAACGTGGTTGGGAAAAGGCTAGGCAGATGATGAATATTATAAAGAGGTAAAGTTTGTGAGTTTGTGAGGCTGAAGGGGGTAATTTCTGGATCTACTGAAACGATTTCGAAAAAAAATTTACCAATAGAAAGTCACGTTATTTGTGAGTGTCATAAGCTTTATATAAACCTGAAAAATGAAAAGACTTTTTCGTATTAGTCGGATTTGCAAAGCAAGTCGGAGAAAAAACGGCTAACGAAAACGTTTCTTACAAACGCTGCCTTAACGATGAGAGATATATATGATAGCGTTCTAGAGAAAAGTTGTAGAGCTTGATAATGTTTATTTAAAAGTCAGCGACAGCGTATGTCTAAGTTTTATATTTAAGTCACAAAAAATAGTTTTTATTACAAAATTAAAATCGTTATTTTTATAAATTAAGGTCATTTTTATTAATGATATTATCAACAATTACGATTTCTTATCAAAATAAGTAAATTTATTGGTGATATTATCAAAAATTATGCTTTCTTATCAAATTAAGTACCTAAATTTATTGGTGATATTATCAACAATTATTAATTCTTATCAAAATAAGTAAATTTATTGGTGATATTATCAACAATTATTAATTCTTACCAAATCGTGTCAAATGTTTAAAACAAAAGACGAAAAGCCTTTTACTGCATAGAATTTGGATGAATGGTTAAAGAGATAATATATACGACATAGGTATGGAACCGCGACCGTGATCTATTGAGTGATATAAAAATGTTTACCGCCCAACGAAGTGAGCACGGGTCAGCTAGTGTTGTATAATACTGCTGATTTATATAAAATATTATCAATATTTGTGATTATTTAATGACATTTTGTTTGAATGTAAATATTAAGCCTAAATAGGCTTTTAATAAATTCTAATGCATTGAAATGTGAAATACGAAAAAACGACATACGGTCAAATATTAGACCGTATGTCGTATTAGGTATACCTCATATGTCAAAATATGGACATTAACGAAGCAGACACGTTTATAGCCAAAACTATCATTTGCAGAATTGTTCGTTACTTGATTCAACAAATCAGCTACAAAGTGGGAGATGATAAAATAACGAATTATTTTCCTGGTGGCAATACAAAGCAGTTTGCTCCTGTGAATGTCATATTGGTCAATGTGCAGACGTCAGAGGTAATTGTGGCAGACCGCCGCCGTTTGTATTTGAAATTAATAATAAAATTTTCTCGGATTAATCAATTTGAACTACAATTAACTGTTTATTGTAAAAAGAGAAGCAGCCAGAACCAGTGGCAAAAGACAAATTACTATATTATTACCCAGTTCAGTAAATAAGCTCTTCATATAATAATATGATTCTGTAAAAGAACAGCCAAATCTAAAAACTCGTTACGAAACATTCAGAAAATTTAAAAACGGCCCTATACATTTTGAACGTCTGTTGTATCGCGTGTCTGTGACTACAGAATTCTCTTTGCTAAGTAAGAAAGTACCAATCAGTCTCTGTATTAACTAATCAAATACATGTTTGTTCCTGAATATAAAAAGAACTAGCTTTTGCCAGCGGCTTCGCCCGAGCGGAGGTCAGAGAAATAATCCCACGGGAATGTTGTATGGCAATATTGTTGGGTGCACTCTTACCGAGTTATGACAACCTGGTACTTCGAAGGCAGGCATAAAACGTTTTCTAGCTGACACAACTATGTTGGGTGAGTTCCTACCAAGTTATCACAATCTGGTCCTTCGTGCAGAATACAAATTTACAAAAGATCTACTTATTTAAGTAAACATTTCTTATTTGTTTCTATATTTTAAACTATTATCCCCGGGAACGTACTACTGGGATAAAAAGTATGCTATGTGTTCATGTAGATTATAATCTATCTGTATGCCAAATTTCTTCAAAATCCGTTCGCCCGTTTTTGCGTGAAAGAGTTACAAACATCAATACATAGAAACTTTCACGTTTATAATATTAAGTAAGGACAACCATGCTTTTCATAAGATCTTATCCAGTATATTTTAGACTAAAAATATGACGTAATTTCTACTAGGTATATATATATGATCGTTAGTCGTATATACGGTTGTCCGTGTGTGCGTTAGACTAACTGCTATACGGTTTAGTAATGAATAAACTATCAGTTCAAACACACAATAATTCCCACAGAGACTTATACAAATAATTCTGTAATACTGTTTAAAGAAATATGATCCTGTGTCGTGTCGTTGTATTCGGTTGACCGTTAGTACATACGTTTGCCTACACGTACACGCTTACACATTTATAAACGATCAGTTAAATACACAATAATTCCAGCACTAATACACAGGACTTATCCAAATAATTCTGTAATATTGTACAAATAAATATGATCCTGTGTCGTATCGTTTTATTCAGTTGTCTGTGTGTTCGTTAGTCTCAGTAATCCATTAAATACTAAAGCGTGTAGCAGTTAACACGTTTTAGGTTTAGTAATGAATAAACCATCAGTTCGATCAATATTTTATTTCCACTTAGACATATCCCAAAAAGTTTGTAAAACTATACAAAGAAATATGATCGTGTGTCGTATCATAGTACTCGGTTGTCCGTGTGTGCGTTAGGCTACAGCTACACTGCAAATCATTAGCAGGATAGAGACGGCTGCGGCGGACCACACTCGCTGTTTGCATTTGTAATTAATACACTGTTTGTACTTCTGATTTACGATAGCGTCCGTTGTGCACTCCTAATGTGTTAATAGCTGAGAAAATTAACATTTAAATTTATATGCGAAATTGTTATACTGATTGCTGAATTTATCAGAAAATTGATTTTTATTGATACTTGGGATTAAACGAATGTTGAGTTAGCAGCCGCATTTGTTTATTAACACTCCATCAGATACTTAAACTTAAAGAAGGCCACCATTAAAGAAGCATAATCATACATTGTTACCCAATTGCTTTTGTGCTAGTTAATTTTTTTATTCATAAGTTATAAAAATACACTTTTATAGTTTTAGGTAATGTATGTAGGTATTTTAATTAAAAATATTTAGTACCAGGTATCACGATTAAAATTAACTATGCAGATTTACTATGCGGTTAATACAAAGTAGGGTTAGTGAGAATTCAAACTTGAACACGCTGCGCTACGGAATGCTAACTTTAGTTGATTCAAGCTGAATTCATTTATCTCAAATGTAGCAGGAAAGGATCAAAACGGTACAAAGTTTTTTTGTAGTATATGTAGTTAGGTAGGTACCTCTAATTCACTAAACTGAACGTTCAGTGTTGACTAGTGAATAAGTGGTCTACACCACTTATGCTACTCTTAACTGCTCTCAAATACTATGTTCTTTTTTATTCTTTTTATTTTTACAATGCTGACATATTCTCGTCATTTTTTGACATTATACATCAATTTTAATATCGAATATTTGTAGTGATTGTCATGGAAATCATATCACTATGTTTAAATAGGTTGATTTTATTTATGTAGATTATTTTACATATTGTGAATGAGAGAACGTTGTAAGCATTACAGACTGTAGATTTGTAGACGATTTTCTATTCTGTATTTTCATTCGTCCTGGTACTTATTGACATTGTTAGAGCAAATTATTTTTAAAAGAGTAACCGTAGAGATTCTTGCCGGCTCTTCTCCATAGGAAACAATAATTTGGAACCGTGCACCTAGCTTCTGACGTTTCATAAGTGCCCATGCAGGTTTATATGAAATAAAATATTTTCGTTTTGATTTTGATTTTTATGATAAAAGATTTACCTCGTCTTTCCATGATCGTCACGCTTTGTTGTCATATTTAGAATTTCTTCTCTCTTTCCTGCACGAATTAAATGAACAATGATATTCCCACTGCTGGGACAGTCCTCCACTCTTTGAGAGCAACATTTCTACATATATATAATGTTAGAAACTTATTCTCTTACAAATTATAAGACTTCATTCGTACCGATCTCCCTGTTCTTTAAAAAAATACTCAATTTATTAAATCACTAGCTTTTACCAGCGGCTTCGCCCGCCCGGAACTTTCATCCCCTATTTGAATCCCTTAGCGGTCGAATTTCGAAAAATCCTTCCTTATTCCTTGTCTACATTATAAAGGGAACCTCTGTGCAAAATTTCCGCTTTCTAGGTCCAAGAGTTTGGGTTGGGCGTTGATGAGTCAGTCAGTCAGGACTTCTCTTTTTATTTATATAGATAGATGTACACAATAATACTGTACAAATCATGTCTGTTTTGTACAAAGAATTGTTTAAATGAGTTGTACAAACAACTTTGATACTTAACGCAGTGTATGAAGGTTGTTAGATGACGTCACTAGCGTTCCGTAGCCGCTCCGTATAATAAAGAAAACCGCATGAAAATTGAAGTCGTGGTTTAGTTATAAGTGAACAAAATGTACGTGCACAGACCTTGATTTATAAGTGAGTTAATAATTAACAACATGTGTTTGTTTGTCTCTGATGTTGTAGAAGCAGTGTGTTGAGGGTAGATTCAACATGTCAGTATCGATATGTCACGTGCGGTAAAATTCGACGAATGCAAACTATACTGACGTCCGTCCACTTTTGAGCGTTTTATTCTCAACGTAGACAGTTGGTCATTATTTCGCAAGTTTTTGTAATTTTGCCAAATATTTTGTCAATAATTATAAAGCACTGTTTTTAACCAAGTTTTAAAAGTAAAGCTATTTGTTCTAAATGTACTTAGGTATTTTATTTATGATAGTTTTCAGATCAGAGGTTGCGCGTAACACACTAACACAGGGGTTCCCAAACTTATTTTGTCTACTGCCCGGTTTGAGAATAAATTATTTTTAGCGACCCCATTTTTTCACCTACTTAAAAACCACTATAACTTTAAATTAAATTAATTATTGTGAGCTGTGTGAGATTGAGCGAAATTAGCGGGTCTTTTACCGCCCCCCTTTAGGCCTGCAGCGTCCACAAGGGGGCGTTATCGCCCACTTTGGGAAAGGCTGCACTAATAGTGGGAATTAGGCTTTCATTTTGACAGCTCAACAACATTCATTGCGTTATTTACGTTGTTGAACAGACAATTTTTCTTAACATATGAAGCAATGGAGGAACATACTTCAAAATGATTCATATTCTGATCCGTTGACCAAAGCTTTCATCGTTGGGAACTACACGTAGTTCCAGTCCCATCATCATCATTTCACCCGGAAGACGTCCACTGCTGGACATAGGCCTCCCCCAATTCCGGGTGCTTGCCATAATCGCCACGCTTGGCATGCGGGTTGGAGATCGCAGAATCGTGGTAAAATGCATAGAGAACGCTGCTGCCCCTTCCTAGTAAGTCCCTTAGTTGCCTTCAACGACACTTAAGGGAAGAGATGGGATGGTGCTATTGCGTCCTCGCGTCAAACGACAGGCGCTATTTTATATTGTAGATTCATGGGTATTTAAAAAAAAATCTTTGAACTGAGTAGCACATATAGCGTAGCTATAGATAGCGTATCTATTTTCCGTTGCCAACAGTTAACTTTTTTTTTACCTACTGTCGTGTGTCGCTGCGGGGTTCCAACTGAAAACCAGCGCTGGGTGTCTCACGCCCAGCGAATGCTGAGATGGTAAGTCTTTCGGTATGGACACGCTCAGCACAACTGATACTGATTTTGTTTTGTTATGTTAAACGTTCTCTTTTTTTAATGTGTTTGTTGCTGTTGTGTCGTGTCGAATAAATGTTTTCTATTCTATTAAATTCTATTCTATTCGTTACGTCCGGCACCACACAGAAAGTTAGTAGTTCAAGTCTATGCCTGTTTAATTTTTGAGTTATCTGTCTAACTCTACTTATTAGTTTACGTATGAGCTACGGTGATGCCAGGTTACCTGTAACTTCATTTTCATAAGTGATCAGAGCCTAACATGTAAACCGGCGTCAGCTCAAAATCACGTCACATAATGAAATACCGACACAGGAATACTCTACACACAACGAGTCCTAGGGGTGTGTCTTGCTCATTTTCGTTCGGTGAAAAATTTTGAGCCCCCCCTTACCGCTGAGTCCTTAAGTCAGCTCCACGACCCCTGGGCGTGGTGTCTGTTCGACGTACAATTTGCATTTTTAGCGAAAGTACGACGCACGTCTTGAGCAGACGGATTGTGCGGGAGACGAATGATCTCGCGACGTGGATCGTCACCGATTTTTACGAGATTTTTTAAAATATCGTTTAGCGTGATTTGAAGGGAGGCTGTTTGAATTGAAGTGGGTGTGAATGTTAATTGGTTTTGAGGATACTTGCATTTAAATCACCTTCAAATAATAAGTTGTGAATTGATTTGATAAGATCTTACGCTAGTAGGAAAATATTTACCTTCCTTTCTTTCAAGTTTTTTAACATTTTCTTTAAAACTTTATTTAAAGAAAACATACATCTACGATACTGCGGTACATAAAGTACCTACCTACCTACCTACTAAAATGTAAAATAATATTATTTCATCTCACGTTGTTTAAAAGCAATAAAAATCCAAAAACTTAGTTTAGCTGGAAAAGTTGAGCTTTGCTTCAGCTTCGGGCGAGTCAAGTGAACGCACCCAACCCAACAAGGAATAGGCGTGTGCGGAATGCATAATCAAGCAGGAGATTAAAAACTACAAAACCTTGTCAATAGCAGCCTGGGACACTTGACACTGTTGAGAGTCGTGGTTTGTTGAGTCCATGCAAGCACATCCCTATTTAATATGTAAATAGAGATGTTCTTCCGTGTACTGTCTTCTTAAAAGGGATTAATTTCCAAATGAATGCGAAAAGATCATGACGGTTCTGTTGTGAGTATTTCAGACTTTTACTGTTCGGCAAAGCTTTTTGTTGTTAATTTTACCTAAGAATTCGGAAATTCCCAAACGCGATGTTGAAAACAAGTTATAGATATTAGGTACCTGAAATGTGATCAAAATATTGCCTTGAAAAAAGAGCTGTAGTTGCCTTGGTGTGTCAAATGGTGGACGATGGTCGTCATCCATATTTTGATAGTTCACCATTTTCAGTCTCAATGAATGCTGTATCTACAGTTCACATGTATATATCAGGTACAGTTGAAACTTAAATATATTTTCACTTCTCTGTTGTTTTTATAACTTACCTATCGATTGAATCTAAATGTGATCGGCAGTCACGCCAGTAAAATAGCTATAGTTATTTCTGCTAACTGACGGTCTCCGTACCATTGCCCGGTAATCGAGCCCTATTTAACCCGCCGTAAGAAAATCGAATAAGCTGTGGGATTTAAACGCAACTTTAATATTTTCTGCCATAAGGACAATAGTCCCGGGCATTGAGATCATATGAATTTTTAATCTGCTGGCCGTCAAAAAACGTGGAACAGAAATAGTTGCACGGTTCGGAACCATTAATGTAAGTGCATGCCTCGTGTATCGAGCCATCTCTCTTAGTCGATATTACGATATGAAACTTCAAGTTTTCGTCTCTACTCGTCGTTTATGCTATATTTTTATATTTATTTGCAAATATTGTTTTTGGACTGTTTTAAGAGTTGGGTTGCAGATTTGAGTAAGCGATAACACCTACCTATTGTAGAATGCAGTAGGGTAGAATAGGCTCCTCCGATTATAATTAATTACTAATGATATGCCATAACTAACGAGCAGTCTCCATATTCATATCATGTGATTAGTAATGTTCTGTAGCAAGATATTTAAAGGATTTATGGAGATGAAAATTCGTCAAACAGAAGTAAATATCTTATTTTTATTCATCTGTATTTTAAGTGGAAGCTTCTGATTCAAGAGGGTGCATAACAAAATAAATGTAACAATAATTTCAAGTTTGTGAATACCATTAATATTACTTACCAAGCGAGAATGCTGGCAAAACTATTCAACTGAAACAATCTCAACGTGCCTGAAGTGCGAAACGGCAAAATTAATGATAATTGGGTTATTACTTTCCTCAAATAAACACATATATGTACATTTATTTACGGGAAAGCAATGTAATAAGCATTTTTCAAGCGGGCCGACGTCTCAGGTGTTCCCGCATCTACATATTGAAACGAGTGTGATCAGAATCGAAATGCAGTTTTATTGTCACTCCCGCCGAGTAAAGCTATGAAATTTTATTGCTTTCTTTAAAATTTTCACGGAATTCACACACGTTACTGCCGTGCAAACGTACCGGCAATAACTATCGTATCGGGCGAAGGAGATGCATTACAAAATGACTTCTTTGACACCAAATATGACAGTGTACATGGAACAAAATATGCGGAATTTACGATCTCCTCGAATGAGGATGTACGTAAAACCATATTTTACACGTTGTCAGGGATGGTTGAAGTAAACATGAAGTAAAAGGCCTCTAAATTCGGGAAGGCAGTGTTGCGTTCACACACGGAAATAACGAAGATGTGTCCAAAAATGTGTAAAAGAAAGGAGACTATCTCATTAAAACTTTAAAGACAGAGAGAGAAAGCAAAATTACGACGCAAAACAGTATGTGCAATAGCTTATCCAAAACAAGAGTAATAAAATAACGAGAGAATCATCATCATCATCATAATAATCACAGCCTAATGTTCCCACAGCTGGGACACAGGCCTCCTCTCGGTGAGAGGAAATGGGCCGTAATCCACCACGCGGGCCCAGTGCGGGTTGGTAAGTGCACGAGAGAATAGTGTAACAAAAATGTTCTTTATGAACATTCATTTCGTTTGCGGTTTATCACCTCAGCTACATTTACCACAGGCCACATCATGCGGAAAAAAATGGTTATGAAAGTCATCAGTACACGAGTTCTACTTCTGAAATGGTTCTTTCATCACCAACTTCCTCCATTACCAGTCAAGACAATACACCCTCTAATGAAGACATAACAACAATACATTGTCATATTATTAATACCGCGTCACGCAGCGAATAAATCTTAAATTCGATCGTGTTTCATATACAATATTAACTCGCGAACGTAAGAGGAAATGAGCGTCTGTATCTAAGGATTCACACGCGACTGGGCCACGGTGCAGATTGTTAGGAAATGTGGCGTTACTAACGCAGCTAATGTCGTATGAAAGGGGCGCTATTGCTTTATCTCAATCGCGGATTCGTGTGTCGTGGCCTTTAGGGAGCGTGGGATGATTAGTGGTAGGATGTGTGACTTTTGATCTATTAGCTAAGGGATCATGATAGTGGATAGTCGTGGTTAGTGAATATTAGTTCGAACTGTCGCAACGTTCCGTTGATGGTGTGAACACGCTTTTAACGTGCACGTCTTAAGATATTGTTCTCACATGTTCTGTGTGGTTTTATAATATCTAGTCGGTTTTATCAATTAGTCGGGCGGTTCCAGGCAAATATAATTTCTGACATATTAGGGATTAAATGTGAAAGTTTGTATGTTTGGATGTTTTTTATTCAATCACGCTAAAACGACTGAACGGATGTGGATGAAATTTGCCACACAGATGGCTTAAAACCTGGATTAACACATAGGATACTGTTTATCCCGGTAGTACGATGACCTGTAGGATAACTTTCGACCTCACGCGGGCGAAGCCGCTGGAAAAAGCTAGTACACTTATTATAATTACGTAAGAAGGAAGGAAGGTGCTATTCTTTAACGGCCGGCACCACGCGTTAGGTCCGGCAACACTTCAGTTTTTATTTAAAGAGAAAAAGAGACGCTTTGGAAACATAAAAGCAGCACACATTAATCAAGACTTTAATTTAACGTGACAACAAACAATGCCCATAAAATCATAAATCAACACTATTTAAAACACATGCAAAACCGTAGTCATTTACAAAAGTGATATACTACCTAATATGAATATCTGCAAACACGATGCATCAATTAAGTAATCTTTGACCAGGGGGCCGGTCCGACGGTAATACATCAATCAGCCTTGTCGGCGTGACGAGGCTGCAATCAAATAAAATTTAACTCAAAAGCCGTAAGCGCTCACATATAAGCTGTTTATTGAGTTTACCTATGTAGCGCTCTCTTTTGTTATTATACCTTACTACTGTTTATTTTTATTTTCTTTAGTACTAACTTCTTCAAGCGACGTCATAATATATCTTGTAGCATCGCATCGCTCGCTCGTGATATTGCTTCTGTGAGAGTCTTTTCGACTTTCTTTTTACTCGGCTCCATAGGGTTATTGCATGGTGCTACATAGCCTATAACTGTCCTCAAGAATTAGTCTATCCAATAAAAAATAATCCAATCCGGTTTTTTGTGCTTGGGTTATCGTCAAATAACTTCTCCTGCTGAGTAGAGCAAGAGGGTGTGTCAGACTTTTACTGACTAAAACCCACCCGTGTTCCCTCAGTTGTCCGTGTGCCAGGGGCAGCGGTAAGTGTTTCGAACAACCCGCTCCCCTGGCAGGCATCGGCCCTCGCGGACCCCACCAGTGGTTGCTGACATCTCTGACGGCGTGCGTGTGAAACACAACGCGCCGTCCCGTCTACCACTTTTCGGCAGCAGGGGATAGGGAGAGCGGCGAACGCTATACCGACACTCCTCTTCCCCTGTGACCCCACCGCGTCCGACATCAAACGGTGGCGGCCCCGTCCAGGCCACGGAACGGAAGAGCGCTGCTCAGAAGCACCGGCTAAAGAGGAAAAAAAAGAGGTAAAATTTGTTTGCTTGTAAGGTACAACCTTACTTTTAAATTTAGGCATCGCGGCTGCAGGTTACGGGCTGCAACCTTTCCTGCGGCAGGCGTTCCGTGGCCTGGACGGGGCCGCCACCGTTTGATGGCGGACGCGGTGGGGCGCAGGGGAAGAGGAGTATCGGTATAGCGTTGGCCGCTCTCCCTATCCCCTGCTGCCGAAAAGTGGTAGACGGGACGGCGCGTTGTGTTTCACACGCACGCCGTCAGAGATGTCAGCAACCACTGGTGGGGTCCGCGAGGGCCGATGAATGCCAGGCAAAATAGCTAAATGATCTATTTCTGGCAATTGTTTGAAGTAGATAAAAGCAGAATGATGTTTCAAACACGTTAAACGATAACGGATTTAGTGATGAATGGTTATTTCGTTGAAACATATAATAACATTATCGGTATTCGATGGATACTTTTCATAAAGGTCCTTTATTAAAATACGGGGAATTAATTAGTGATTGAATCGAAATAATATTCATCAAAGTGTCACGTCTCATTCAAAACAGTCTATACACAGTTGCAAGGACATTGACGCGTAACCTGAAACCATAAATTCAGCATTTTTTGTTTGTTACTCAATCACACAAAAACGGCTGAATGGCTTTGGATGCAATTTGGCACAAAGTTAGATTGTAAGCTGGAATAACACATAGGGTACATTTTATCCCGGTAGTGCGATCCAGTGGGATAATTTTGGACCTCCACGTGGGCGAAGCCGCTGGCTAGTTATAAATATTTCACTGGTTATAAAAAATCTGCTGTTTCTTTAAGTGCAATAATACCTATGCTGTCAAAATGTATGAAATATCTATTTAAATAATCGACGAAAATTTTCAACGCAGGGGTCTTTAGAATCATATACTGAGTCTATAGATTTAGATTTTCCCTGCATAGGATCACCAAGTTTCTCTTTATAAATCTATAAAAATTCCTTCGAAAATATTACTGTCTATTTCAAAGGCATTACTTTATTCGGCACCTAAAAAAATACCTAGCATAACGTAAATCTGACATTAAATAAAAATAAAATAGTTCTCACAAGTAGCGACGTTTAAATGTCCGGCGATCCTATTACCGACTTGGAAAGCACGATAAGCCGTTGGTCCCGACTTTTATTTGTATATCTCTCTTTGAGGAGTGGCAGCATTTCGTCCTCACCTTCCGCCTGATGCAGGTCCTCATTGGACACGGCTGTTTCGGGAGGTTCCTGTTTCGTAGAAGGCGGGAGGAAACGCCCGGGTTTTTCCACTGCGAAGATCGCCCTGAGGACACGGTGGAGCACACGGTAGAGGTCTGCGGAGCACCGCCGTGTCCTCGTGGAGGCGATCGGCGGCGGCGATCTCTCGCGTCCGGCCCTGGTCCAGGCCATGGTACGAGCGAGAGTGCATGGGTAGCCGTCACCTCCTTCTACGAAGCAGTGATGCTCGCGAATAGGGAGGTGGCGCACGTGAGGGAGAGGCAGTATATGCTCCGTCATGGGCTTAGACGCCGCAGGAGACGCCCTGGGCGTCGGGAATCCCAGGCTGATTCCCGGCCACCGTAGGCGTGGGAGTGCGGACGGCGAGTAATGGGTAGCTCGCTGTCCGGTAAGGACCAAGCCCAAGTCGACAGCGCGTTGTGTTCCACGCGCGCCTCAAAGAGATGTCAGCACAAAGTGATGAGGCCCGCAAGGGCCGATGCCTACCAGGGGTGCGGGTTGTTCGAAAGAGAAACCGCCGCCCCTGGCACACAGGCAACTGAGGGAACACGGGTGGGTTTTAGTCAGTAAAAGTCTGACACGCCCTCCTGCTCCACCCAGAGCGGCAGAAGTTATTTGATGACCCAAAAAAAAAAAACAGCCTATACAGAATACATTTTTAACCAGTGCGCAAATTGTAACCATGAATTCCCTAGTGCAGAAATTTTGGGCCGGTTATACAAAAAGAAAAACAGCTGTTTTATAGAAAAGTGCAATACCTACGCGGTAAAAATGTATGGAACAACAGATATTTTTTTGTATAACCGTCGAAAAATTTCTGCGCTGGGGGTTCTAGAATGATATGCTGAATTCATGGTTACAGTTTGCGCACTGGTTAAAAGCGCTAGTCTAAAAGGTCCAAATTCCCATAAATATTTCCCAATAGACAAGTTTACCTTATTAAAACCTCTATGTACGGTTCATTTGTTTGAAACAATATTAGGAAGTAGCCGCGAGCGAGGATACGGACATCCTTCTAATCAAGTACCTTGGATCTAACTACCCTAATTGTTCGAAAGGTACCAGTCCCTTTAACTTAATACCTTATAGTTAACATATTCACGTTCACATGTTACTTGAAAGTTTGCTTGCCTATACTTGTTTTCGGTTCGTACTGGAATTTTCTTTACGTGTACTTGTGTGAGTTAGGGCAATTATATTCAGGGGAAACCGCCAGGGTAGCGCGCTAAAATTCAAATTTCAGTAGTTATAAAATCATTATTACAAACCTCTCAGTTCATTTAATACCATAGAATGACCGTTTCTTGAAAAAGCCCTCTTAGCTCATTTATTCAATGGGATAAAACGGAATAATGGAATAGAATAGAAAACTTTTTTCGACACAGACAACACAACAGCAACAAACACTTTCAAAAATAAAAGAAGAGAACAATAAACATAACAATAAAATTGCAGTAACGATAGGGTATTTTCCATTTTTTTTAACTATTCTAATTTCAAGATTGGGACGAAATATGTAACACAAAAATAAAAGTACATTGACTTATACATTTCATCAATTCAAAACGATTTAAACCAAATTCATTTTTCTTTATTTTGAATTTACCGCCAAAACGCTCCTTACGAAAACTTTTTATCACGTGACGTCAACTTTGTGTGAACTAAAGTAGTTAGTAAGTAAATAAGTGAATGTCGAGTTTATAATTAACAAGATTTTTAAAGGATATAAAGTGATATTACTGGTGTGCGTAAAACTTCGCCAAACTAAGTATTTGTACGGGTGCCGTTTACACAAAATTGACGTCACATGTCACGTGATAAAAAGTCATCGTAAGGAGCGTTTTGGCTCTGGCAGGGGTGCGGGTTTGTTCGAAAGAGATACCACAGCCCCTGGCATACGGGCTACTGAGGGAACACGGGTGGATTTTAGTCACTAAAAGTCTGACACGGTCTCCTGCTCCACCCAGAGCGGGATAAGTTATTTGATGACTTCCCACCCAAAAAAAGGGGCGTTTTGGCGGTCAATTCAAAACAACTAAAAATGAATTTGGTTTAAATCGTTTTTAATTGAGAAAATGGATATGAATACATTTATTTTTATTTTTCTGTTGAATATTCCCAACCTAACCCAACCAATAAAGTTTTTATCAAATTGGAAAATACCCTATTGTGCTGAGCGTGCCCATACCGAAAGGGTTACCATCTTAGCATTTGCTGGGCGTCAGACACCCAGCGCACTTATTAAAATGCTAGGCCTCTGTTTGGCGTTTCTATTGACCGTCCCCCGACTTGACAATGCCTTGATCAAAATATTACCTTCCCCTTAAAAGGCCTATAAATATTATTATTTTTACTTTTTGAGTTTTTGTTAGGGTCGGGGGATTTTTAAATTTTAAATTTAATTTTTAGTTCCTGTTTTTTAAACTTAGTGTCTCGCTCGCTTAAATCTGCGCATCGTTGCGTATTTTTCCCACAGTGAAGTTTGTTACTAATTTATCCTCATTCCTCGTCCTGATCACTATTTATCTATAACTTATTCATTGAGACCTTTTCAATGAGCCCAAACACGATACTTTTGCTGTTTGTTGGTGAGTAACTTGGGCATCCTGGAAATTCCAGGTGTTGCTCCAGCATCATTTCAATGTTACTTTGTTCGTCTAATATCATTGAAGTAATAGAATACAAAATGTCGAGTTGATCAGACCTGTGGATGATGCTCAAATCCCTTCATCAACCAGATAAGAGCTGATAATCTTCAAACGGCTGAACCAATTTTGATGAAACATGTCTAAGAACACTCCCGACTAATACACCTTTCAAACAAAAAAAAAAAACAAAATCAAAATTGGTTCATCCGTTCGGGAGCTACTTTGCCTCAGACAGACACACACACACAGACACGTCAAACTTATAACACCCCGTCGTTTTTGCGTCGGGTGTTAAAAATAGCCCCTGTCGCTTGACGCGGGGACGCTAAATGAGCTTAGAGCGTTGTTTGGATGATTATAGTTTTGTAAAGCCATATTTGTTACGGTCGCGACTCATATTTTAATTCACATACAACCCAACACTGACCTGCAAATTGCAAAAACGGAAGAAAATTTGAATTTTTCCTTAATAAGGATCAATTCCTACCAAGAAATGTTTTGTGAAATTACTTTCTTTAAAGAATGCTAAAAGAGAATAAGAATATGTAGTATGATTTTAAGTGATCCTCATTAGCAGTAAAACTGACTGGTTATTTAAAAAAAAAAATCTAATGCTTTCGGTTTTGACCCTACCTTCATTATGTTGAGATCTCACCGGACACGACAACTGTACTGGCGACAAATCCACGTCAAAAGCACCACGGGTCAAACGTGCCGAGTTCCGGCTAATGTACTTTAGTGCACAACTCGGAAAGACTGAAAACAGAGCGTTTGACAACTGCATCTGCACACAGACTCAGTAAAATGTTAAGACTTTCATACAAACTTATTTAAATAAGGGAAATATGAAACTTATCTAGATAAATATTTACCTTATTTAAATATTAATTTAAAAACTTATCGATCTTCTGATGATGGACACTTTATTTAATAATCGAGCTCCTTTTTAAACTTTTTGGCTTTTTCTCCCAGATGATCGCAGTAATATCCTAGGGTACCCTGGCTAGGTTTTTTTTTTTTAGGTTTGATATGTGACCAACAACGCGCGACCCGATTGAGCGCTACATCCAAATTGGTTGCAGCTACTTGCCCTTTTAGTATTTTAGGATCGTAAAAAAAGGAATTATGTGAGGTTCAAAAAAAGGAGTGCAACCACTACATTAGACTGTCTAATAATAAACGTATTTAAGAGCGTAAAAAGGGAATTATTGAGGTTCGATTAAGTACATCCTTTAAATAATACGTTTTGTCTGTAACTTATGGGTATAAAGTGTCTTTTTTACAACATGCCCCTAACATGGAAAATGGTGCGTGCAAAAATTGGTTGGCTTATATTTCAGTGGTGTCTCCATACCGCAATAAGGAAAAAAGTATGTTGCCCGTATCGGTAAGCACACCTACATATGAGTTATTTACCTTTGTGTTCGAAGAGAATTTTCAGGCAGAGTTTGTTAACTACACGTGTATGGAAAATGTAAAGAATATATGTATGACAAGAGCGACACAAATCTTATACGTATCATTTTTTATTAAATTCATTGACTGAAGGAAAACTCAACCTATACCAATGGGTTCTAGAAGCATTAAATTTTGCATAACAATTCCTTATATGTACTTATAACGAAAGCGAGCAATAAGAAATAGGAATAGGAGATGAATATTTGTTTGGAAATTCGTAATTTTTGCCTGTTGGGATTTACCATCGGACACACGGCTTGTCTAGTATAATTTTGAAAAACTACATGATTGAGTATAGTAAGATGTCTGTACGCAGATACACTGGCCAAAACGGTCCTATAATATCTTATCTAAAATTTCATAATCGTGCGTTGTCACACTGGCAGTGTGACAACGCACGATTATGAAATTTTCTCTACAGTCAAGCAGATGAAGTAGCAGCAGCATCCTTTGCAGTAGAAGAATAGTTACCATCTGATGATCCAAATATCTTCATGTCTCGCTTCCACCCAGATTATGACACTCGTCAGAGGATTGTTGTTGTTTATTCTGGGGAAACCAGTATCGTTTTTCGTGTCTGTCTGTGAAAACGTGTTGTTCTTTTGAACGACGCTATAATACGGGTTTTCAACATCATTTATAAAATTTATTTTGGAAGACTTATGAAACCGGTCGGCTGGTTTGGTTTTATCAAACTTACATGAGTGCAAAAAATCAATACAAATCTTGATGTCATGATAGTCGTCAAAACCGCGCGAAGAAGGTGCGGATCGCTAGTTCATGAATAAAATACACTTAGACCGATATTGTTGTGATCGCTGAAATGGCAGTTTCTTTAAATAGTCATCATCCGTGTGTTGATTATTTTTTCATCTCACTAACAACTCCTATCATAATCCGTAAATACAAAGCCAAATCAAAACACAATGCGAATGATTCACGCCTATTAAGTTCATTCAATTCGTGTCTGTAATCGACAAAGTCGCAATCCATCGAGCAGTGCGCATCACTGGTTTAAAATGTATTGGTTGTTCGGAATTATCGTCATGTGTCAGCCTGCTGTCGCGGACAGGCCGTGAGAGATCGGATGGGTAACGTACACCTAAGTGACGTCACTGATACGGGCTGTTGTGCTATCTCAAGCACACCTGTAACTGTCGGAGTGAGTGATGCCTAGGTATTGTTGAGTCCGTCAAGTGTTCATGTCCGTAGCGTTTCTAATTTTGATGTGATCTGAAAAGCAATCCTACTATATCATATTCTACTATCCTACTTATAATGTAACAGTTTGTATGTTTGAATGTTTCGATGTTTGGATGTTTGTTACTCAATCACGCAACAACGGCCGAACGGATTTGAATGAAATTTGGCACACATTTTCCGAACTTCGCGCAGGCGAATGCACTGGCAAAAGCTAGTGATGTAGTGGTGGTTCAGAATTATCGTCATGTGTCAGCCTGATGTCCCGGACAGGCCGTGAGAGATCGGATAGGTAACGTACACCTAAGTGACGTCACTGATACGGGCTGTTGTGCTATCTCAAGCACATCTGTGCTGGTCGGAGTGAGTGATGCCTAGGTATTGTTGAGACCGTCAAGTGTTCATGACAGGAGCGTTTCTAATTTTGATGTGATCTGGAACGTAAACCTACTATATCCTATCCTACTATTGTTTGTATGTTTGTTACTCAATCACGCAAAAACGTCGCAACGGATTTGAATGAGAATTGGCACACAAATAGTTTACAACCTGAATTAATACACAGGATATAATTTATCTCGGTGGTGGTGGTGGTGGTTTCGACATCCACGCCGGTGAAGCCGCTGGCAAGAACTAGTGGTTACAATAAGACTGTTGCATCATAGATTAGTAGAGATCTTATGTGTCTCGTTCCACAATTATTATTCCTGCGTATCTGAAATAATATTAAGTAAATTATAATTTTTTTTTTTAATTCTTGCTCTATTTACTTCACATAACGTCACACCTGTTATTCCCGAAGGGTTAGATAGAGGTGTACCCATAGTACAGCCATTTCAATTTCGCTTTATTTACTGTGTGAAAAAATATCGCGTGTCACTTAAAATATTGATTACTTAATAAGAAAATACCCAAAACCTACTTTAGAGTATTGGGTAATATTGCACATCTTTGTTTATACACCCGGCAAAGTGATAGCACTACTATTACATATATGCACGGCACCCGATCGGCATCTCCTCACCTCATCGACAATGTTTTAAGCAATTCGCTAATTACATGTAAGTTCTATATGAATTACCATACGCATTTCAAAATTGGAACCTCGGCTTTCTGTTCGACATTGGGATCATTATTTGGGATTAATCCTTGTCAGTGAACCAGCTCGTCATAGCCGTCATAGTACGGAGTGCAGTCAAAGGCCATGAAACCATCGTAGTTCACGAATCCTCGGGATGATATCCGCTGTCTCTCGTAATCCTACCCGGTATGGCACTGAGTGGATTTCGATAAACAGAAAGAGGATTATTTTCTACTTTTTCATTGCAACTAGCATGATACTGATGAAGAAATAAGTTCTGTATTGATACAATTTGCGACACCTAAATGCCACCAGATAATGCCTTTAAAAAGTTGGATTCAATTCAGAAAATCCAACAGCTTTATTCAGGCATTAATTTAGATGTAACATTTAAAGAGAAAATATATTGGACAAAGCTGCTAGATACAATAAAAAAAAATTGCAAAAACAAAACTGAAATAGGTAATAAAATAAGTGGTTGTAGTTTAGGTCTTGTGTTATTGAAAACAGGACCACAAACGTTAAAAAAAAATACCCATTCAATGAAAATGTCAGCAATCCGATCCTAAACTTAGATTTGATTTAAAAGCACTACTGGTATGCAGTAAACATTTTTCTTATTCAAGGCCAATTCCCTGCCAGGGGTGCGGGTTCGTTCGAAAGAGATACCGCAGCCCCTGGCATACGGGCTACTGAGGGAACACGGGTGGGTTTTAGTCGGTAAAAGTCTGACACGCCCTCCTGCTCCACCCAGAGCGGAAGAAGTTATTTGATGATTTCCCAACCAAAAAAAAAAGTTCTTATGTCTTTGAGGCATTGAATAAGAAAACTACACTATTATTACTACACGAATATACACGAGTATTACTAAATGAGTGATACAATTGTATGTTTAGCTTACAGTGGTTAAATATAGCTCACCAACTTTAATACTGCACCGAATTATTTTTCCAGTTGATATGGAAAAGAAAAACTTAAACTATGAAATGATCTCAAGTGAGATAAATGTCAATAGAAGTAAAGATAACTTTACCATGTAGGTACGTATACGATGTTCGCGTAAATTCGGGTGGCATGTTTTGTATTTGCTCTAATGGTAAAATTATTTAAAAGAACTAACTAGAGTTTATAAATTGACCAAAATTATAAGTTTAATCAATATGATTCAGTCACAATTGTTATTCATTTACATTATATGTCATCACACAATCATATATACCGAATTTAGGATTGTTTTATTAATCATTAATTGTTTTAAGCTTGGTCTGGAAAGGCTTATGATACTAGGCCAGATGAAAGGAAAACGCGCTCAAGGCCGAGCACTGGCAAGAGGATCAGAAGCGATCAAGAAGAAGGCAGCATCAACCGAACGGTCCACACTCCAGCAGACCGCATAACTTGGAGACGCGTCGCATGTAGTCGCGATCCTGAGCATTGGGGAAATGACGTAGAATTAGCAGAAAGATTGTGGCGTCAAAATATTTTTCTTACTTGTGTTTTTTCAATGTAGAATAAGCTACTACTTTTCATCCCCGTTACATGCAAATAAGGGATTATTGCGTCATCCAGTGCGCTTATTACACGATACTATTCTTAAGCCAAGCTTAGATAGTATGGCAATGCGCAGTATTGTCTTTGTAAGGTACAACTGGTGAGCAGTGACAGTAAATCAACTCAGAATTCTCAAAATAACACAAGATTTAAAGTAGTTAAACCACATGTAATTGCATTATAATTGTATTATATTTTGTAAGTAAAGGAGAATGTCAGGTACTCTATAGGGCTTTAGACCTTAGACCCATAAAATTAAAGTTGGTTAACAAACATGCCAAATGTAGCATTCTATTATATATAAAATTTCTTTATTCGGACAACAAAGATCCATAATGTTAGTAAAACCTTAAAGCTAGTGTTAGTAGTACATTATTATTACAGAGTTTACAAAAAAGACTTTGCACAAAAGATGACCAAGAAAGGTACAAAGTCACTTATTTGTGGCCACAAGATGCCTCAAAATGGGAGAATAAAACTCTCCGATACTGTTTTCAGAATGCTGTTGTTACTGGCCCGTGTTCTATTTACTAATGATGCGACTTTTTTTCGAATGACCGCATGAAAGCTGTCAGTTCGATTCTGTGCAAACATTTCCGATGCACTACAGAAACTGAGCAGTCTCAAGAGCATTCTGAAAATATTATTATATTGGACACGCAAGACATCTAGCGACCTTTTGGTGTAGCTGGTCCATAGACCCCCTGTGTACAGACCCTGACAATATGCCTTGAATAGGGTAATCTTAACCTGGTCGGTACAGCGGGAGAATCTACGTGCCACCATATTACCTCGGACCGCTAGTGCCCTGCGCTCCCTCTCAATATCTACATTATCTTTAAGGTCGTCGGTAAGTATGTGCCCCAGATATTTAAATGTATTCACTCTTTTTATGCTCAAGCCATTTAGGGTAAGATTAGGGGCATAGCCTGTGCATTTACGCGGCCTTAAAAACCATGTACTCACATTTTTTTACATTATACACGAGCCCATGTGTACCAGCATAGTCCTCGCATACTTTCAACATCTCTGCAATGGAATCTGCGGTCGGGCCCAGCAGCACCATATCATCAGCATAGCTGATACTGTTAACATTAACACCACCAACCCTACAACCGACGCGCATGCTGCTGAGCTCGACTATGAGGTCATTGACATAAAAGTTGAAGAGCCCAGGAGATGTCAACCTCCCCTGTCTCACCCCGCCCTCCAGCCCATACGTTCCAGAGAGTGTATCAGACCACTTTACATTATTCGTTTGGTTCGCGTACCAATACTGCAAGATTTTACGAACTTCAGGCGGTACATTCCTGTTCCCCAACTTCTTCCAGAGCACATCGTATGACACAAGGTCGAAGGCCCTGGAAAGGTCCAGGAAACAGGCACATACCATGGTTTTACAATCAGTGTAATTTTGGACAGTATTCTTGAGAATTGCACTTTCCGTGGAAAGTTCAGGTTGAAACCCAAATTGTGCATCGTGCAAGCATAGATGCTTTTTTAAGCATGAATCAAGCATACTGTTCAATATTTTAGCAATGGTCGTCGCAAGAGAGATTGGCCGGTAATTTCCCTTATACGAAATATCTCCTGTGCGGTTTTTGACTATAGGTACCACAATCGTTTTCATTAGTTCAGCTGGTAGGTATGAGTGACTAATGCACAAGGAATAAAACAATGACAGGACCCTTGGCAGATGAACACCTGCATACTTAATTTGCTCAATGCTGAGTCCATCATGTCCGGGTGATTTGCCTCTACTCATGTTTTTAATTATAGTTTTGACCTGTTTATCCGAAAAATACACTATTGCTGTTTTATTAGTGATAACTAAGAACATGTTTGAATGCCTTTAGAACTTGCTGTTTTTGTTTAAATCTATAATAAATTATTACATTTAGGTTAGCTACATAGGAAAAAGAATAAAAAAATGTTTTGTTTTGTTAATATTTCATTTTTTTATTTTATTTAAGAATATTCTATTTTATTTTTGTGTATTTTTTACTTTTAACTTTACGGCACCTTCTGCGGCTAATGTGGCTGGTCCATTGCCACTTCAGCTTAGTAATTCTGTGAGCTATGTCTCTGCTGGATTACCTCATTCCGACTTCTACCTCACATAGATATTCCGAGCAAAGCTCGTTCCATAGCTCGCTGAGCTACTTTGAATTTATGGACGAGTCGTACCTACTGTGAGTGTCCACGTTTTGGCTCCGTAAGTCATAACAACCAGGACACACTGATTGAAGACTAGTCTTTAGGCTCTGCGGAATACGAGACGAGAAGACTCGACGAAGCTTCGCAAACGCTGCCCAGCTCAGCTGAATTCTTCTGATAGACTTTTTCTTAAAGTCGTTCTTACCTAACTGCAGTATTTGCCAGAGGTAAACCTATTCTCGAAAAACCCTAAGAGCACCGCCATTGACAGCAATCGGTCCCGGAGTAACGTATTCGTTGATCATAACCTGAGTTTTGTTCTAGTTGATCCGGTGACCAATGCGTACCGAAGAAAAAACTAGGTCTTCCAGCATCTGCTGGAAGTCCAACAGCGATATATAGACAGTCAGTCTGCAGTGGTAGTTAGATAGGCAGAACTCCATGTAAAATACTGCTACGCAGCTGCATCCAGTTGGGCTGGAAGCCGAGCTCTATTTAAAAGCTTTTATTTAACTTCACTTGTATGGACGCTTCCTGGAATTTTGCAATCAATATTTCACCCGCTTCCACTGAAGCTATCGGGCTGAAACTCTGCACACCTTTGGTTCTCGTGACAATGCACGAAAACTTTTTTTTTTACATTTCATATTGCGAATTATCTTCTCTCTTTTCGCAGATGTGCTGGAAGAGATTTCTGTAGAAATAATAATTACCTTTGTACGTATTTTTCTGTTCCACACAACAAACAGCTCGAAATTATGTAAAATAATCTTATTCATTCAGTAACGACGAGAACCGAAACATTGCAGATTTACCCCGAAAAAGTATTTATAACAAAAGAGTTCGGTTGGCATTTCTAAACACTTTGGCTCAATTGAATAGCTAGTATCGGGTTTCAGTCGATCGCTTTCTGATAGCGTGGTATCAGTTATTTTTGCTGTGATCGGATCTCACCCAATCTTTGGTGGGCGGTCGATTCGCTTGGTCCTTCCTACACGCTTATTTGAATCCCCTTTCTAAGCGACTTCCTTTTCTGTGAGTGTCAGGTAATTATCTGTGTGGCATTCCAATTTTACGATCGAACGGTTAATTCAGTTTAAATCTCTTCGTCTAATACGTACTCGGCTGTAGGCAGTGCCTAATCCCAGTCCCTCGGAGCCAGTTCCCGAGTCTCGAGCAAGCTCGTCTAATGTGGAGTGGGATTCTTTATTTTCGTTTATATTCAACTTTCAAACTGCTTTGATAGTCAGTCCATATTTTTGAAGCTAACTAATTAGAATATTAAATCTTATTCAAACGTACGTGAGCTTGGAGTTTAGGCGTGCAGCTTTTCATAATAAATTAGTGGAACTGCCGTTTTATTAGGCGTATAAAATTAAAATGCATTTCTAATTATGTCAATGTTCTGCAAAATAAATTAGCATTTTAATATAAGGGTTAAAAATGAAACATGTTAAATGATTTCCGTATCCGTCTCCATTAAATTGAATCGTCGTATCAGTAAATAAAGTTCGGTGCCAACTCATCAGCCGCAGTGGGCCGGGATCTGATAAAAGTTGTCGGAAACTTTCTTTTGCGATATCGCCACCTTCGTCATGTAAATTGGACAAGTTGTGGCCGACACTGATGCTTGTTTCATTGGTAAATATAGATTAGCTCTTAATCTGACCGATTCTCGCACGAAATTGTTTCCAGATGAACGGGGTCCGGTTCCCTGCGGGACAGGGTCGTTCGGGTCAAGTAGGTTTTGTAATACTTACGCAGGTAGGAGGCCAGACGTCGAAGGTCATGCAATTAAAATGTTAATTATGTTTCTGTATACACAATAGAGTTTCCTCATTCAATACTCACATAAAGAAGAGAATAATAATCGCGATAAAGATCAACAATTTCTTTCTTAACAAACGCCTTTTTATTTAATTTTATCTTTTACAAACTCTAATGAAAAAGCGGTATAGCGGATCAATATTCCATTTTCATCTAAGTGAAAAGTTCTACTAAATCTCGCTATAATAAAGCGTACATGTCTAAAGCGCTCGATTGCCTTTAACGGATTCAAAGTTTTTATTGAAACGAAGCAGATCCAAAAAGTAAACAACTGAGGATACTTTTATCCTTTTCAACCCGGTTAACCCGTAAACCATCTCAGTTTAAGGAGGCATTAAATCGCAACTCAAACAAGAACCGTTACACTGAAGTTAACTCACATATTGCTTTGTGTCACGAACGCTAAAGCGAACCGAGTATAGTTGAAGAGATGCGAAGTTGGAGTGAGATGGGGGATGCGAGCTGGGAGAATGGGTATGGAGGGTGTAAAAGGAGAAAAACTACATCGCTAAAAGTGAATGCGGTCGAAAGCCGCGCTTATTTTCAGCGCTAAGTGCATGGATTTTTTCAAGTGAAGCCATGAGCACGCTAGGTAGCTGCGAGCGTCGCGCCGCCATACCTATGGCTTGCAGTACGCAGTTGCCGCCGACAAAAGAACTGTTTCTACCGCCGTATATTTCTATGGCAAAGTACTTCCAATTATGTCGCAAGGACTTATTGTTACAAGTGTCTGTCTGCAACTTCACTTAGTCGTAACATTTGTATTTCATTATTTTCTGGATACATCGAGATTTCGTACAATATAAATATTATAATGCTGCTGTTAGAATACACATTTAGAATGGATTTCTGAAATAAAATATTGTCTTCCTCGTGTCAAGCTAGAAAACGCGCTGTAGAAAAACATATATACACACCGTGACATTTTAGTCTTCTTACAAAGATGGTCCACTCAATGTATCTATCTTCTACATAAATAAAAAGAAAAGTCCTGACTGACTGACTGATTGACTGACTCATCAACGCCCAGCCCAAACCCTTGAACCTAGAAAGCTGAAATTTTGCACAGAGATTCCCTTTATAATGTAGACAAGGAATAAGGAAGGATTTTTCGAAATTCAACCCCTGAGGGGGTTAAATAGGGGATGAAAGTTAGCGCGGGCGTAGCCGCTGGCAAAAGCTAGTCCGACATAAAATACCTCTAGGTGCGATTAAAATTGTTACCCAATGGTAAGATAGTTCTCTCGCGTCCGGCCCTGGTCCAGGCCATGGTTAGGAGCGAGAGGGCATAGGTAGCCGTCACCTCTTTCAGCGAAGCAGTGATGCTCGCGAAGAGGGAGGCGGCGCACGTGAGGGAGAGGCAGTCTATGCACCCTCGCGACTCTAACCGCCGCAGGATACGAAGACGCCCTGGGCGTCGGGAATTCCAAGCCGATTTCCGGCCACCGTAGGCATGGGCTTGCGGACGGCGAGTACTGGGTAGCTCGCTGTCCGGTAAGGACCAAGCCCAAGTTGACTGCGCGTTGTGTTCCAACCGCGCCTCAAAGAGTTGTCAGCAGAAAATGATGGGGCCCGCAAGGGCCGATGCCTGCCAGGGGTGCGGGTTTGTTCGAAGGAGATACCACATTCCCCTGGCATACGGGCTACTGAGGGAACACGGGTTGGTTTTAGTCAGTAAAAGTCTGACACGCCCTCCTGCTCCACCCAGAGCGGGAGAAGTTATTTGATGATTACCCACCCAAAAATAAAAAAAAATGGTAAGATAGTAGTACAAAAAATATTAAATAATGCTTTAGCATTATGAAACACCCTGTTAATAATGTTTACGAATCAAAGGGTAGAAGATACCCATAACATTCCATCATTCATTCCATCTCCATATCAGGGTGTTTCAAACTACGTCATGCGTATTAGTGAATATTTTCTTTTTTTTAATTATTCGTAAAAACAAAAAAAAAAAAAAAAATGTATTGTATTCATCGGATACATGAAGTGGGCTGCCGTTGTAAGACGACTAAAATGACACGGTGTATACGGGGAATTTTTAGTAGTTGTTGTAATTTTAAAACGAATTAAAGTGCCGTTGTTATCTTACATGCGCCATGACACTACATTACAAATTAACAAGCCTGACAATCATGTTGTCGGTTATTTAAAACCTATCTGGTTAATTACACTAATGCAACGCGGTCTATAACCAATAACGTCGGATAATAATGCTTTTAAACTTTGCATTGGGCGCCTAATTGACAGTTTATTAAATTGCTCGGCTTTTACTCACAACACTGTTTTAGGACTAAAATCTAATTTTTCTATCCCTAATTTTGCGAATTATCCCTGTATGACCTAGAATCCTGCTCACCATTTAACTAAAGGATCTCGGCATGAATATATGTATAAATAGATGGGTACCTACCAGTATCAGAATAATGCATCAGTCGCACCTTTTGGTAAGGATTTGTAGTCGAGTAGGTAACCCAATTATGATGTGAGTAGAACATTTCATGGGATGCGTTGTGTAAGTATCTACATGTTTGGGGCTGTTGATCAGAGTCAGTTCTTGCAATTAAAAACGTTGAAAATCGTGTCAATTTCATCTCAGTTATATTCAATTTTATGCAAATGAGAGGTATTTTTGACAGATTGAAACTTAGATTGGTATGCAAACGGTTAAGTACCGCGAGGCATTACAATAGAAAATTAATTGTGACTCACTAGACGGTGTTTGATCTATATCTATAGATTGGACTTCTCTCTTTTTATCTATATAAATAAAAAGAGAAGTCCTGACTGACTGACTCATCAACGCCCAGCCCAAACCCTTGGACCTGGAAAGCTGAAATTTTGCACAGAGGTTCCCTTATAATGTAGGCAAGGAATAAGGAAGGATTTTTTGAAATTCAACCCCTAAGGGAGTTAAATAGGGGATGAGGGTTCAGCGCGTGCGAAGCCGCTGGCAAAAGCTAGTAGTTTAAAATACGGGAAATGTTCTAGGGTTGTAGGATAATTATGGCATATGACTATATAGAATATTCAATGTAGATTGTCAAGTAAACAGCGAAAATACATTCATTTTATGTAGATGTAGACGTACACACATCAAAAAAAGTTTGCGATCACTTTGAAAAATCGAAATTCGAATTGTTACGGTAGATTATATTATGATTCTTTCTTCTTCTTAGATTCTTTATTTAAAAATATAGATTTAGAATATACAACGCGTTCAGGGGTTTGTTAAGGCTCCCATGGAGGTGCAGTGCCTCCTGCATGTTTGCCGACCACAGCACAGACGGCTTCCAGGCGGTGCTTCGCAAAAGAATGGCCTCCTTGTGGTCTCGGGTAAGGGGTAGCACACCAACTCGCTTCTGAGCGTGGTGTCGTCGGATTGAGTGGACAGCCAAATCTTACGGCATTGGTCGCTCATGCATGTCCAAAATAATTTTAAATTTTACTAACATAGTTTTATGTATCTACCTACTAACATAATATGGACTTGTATAACTACTGTGTGCTTGGTGTGAAATATTTTTTTTCATTTTTCATTTTCATAAAACAATACAACAGTTCAATTGTTTCTCCATACAAAAAGGCTTTCAGTTCTAGCTTACGCTTATTTATAAATCTGATTTAGTCAATTTTAACGGATTTAAAATACTTTTTAGGGGAAAGTTGTGATTGAAAAAATACCAAGAGCATTATCAGAAGTTCTACAAGCAAGAATAGTAACTTCGAGGGAAGAAGGATACACCACGAGAGAAATACCACGCAGAGTTGCTATATCCCAATCCTGTGTCGTGAGCACGTTGCAGAGGTACCACGGGATGGGTAATTTTGCTGACCGACCCCGCAGTGGTCGCCCAACTGTTTTGACTACTGCCAAAAAGCGCTTTATTAGATTGCTGGCAGCCCGTGACCCAAATATCAACGCTATTAAAATAAAACCAGATGTTCGGGCCGTTTCTGGGCTTGAAGTTAGCACGCAGACCATTCGGAATTGCTTTCACCAGGCTGGATTACGAGCACGGAGGTCTTGGTGAGGTCCTCTGAATTCCCGGCAACGAGAAAGACGGAGATTGCAGTGATGGGCTAGGCTTCGGGAAAATGAAGAAGAAAACATTTGGCAAAACTGTCTCTTCGTTGACGAATCGCGAATCAGTACTCATCCAGACAACCGATGTGTCCGTGTCTGGAGAAGACCAGGAGACCGTGAAAAGCAAATAACTGCCACTGGAACTCGGTGTCCTTTTAGGGTGGTATTATGATTAGAGCTAGAACGCCTTTGATCCCGTATCGAGGCTTCATGACAGCAGACATATAGAATAGAGCAGTTGCTATTGATGTAATTGTCAGATCAATCCGAGTAAACCATGGGCACCAATTTGTACTGGTCGATGATAATGCGCCCGCCCATCGAGCTCAACGAGTCAATGCTGCACTCCGAGAATACAACATCACAAGGTTAGACTGGCCTGCCGGCTCGCCTGACTTAAACCCAATAGAGCACGCGTGGGATGCTCTTAAGCGAGCTGTTTGGAACCGTCAGCCACGTCCCCAGACAGTGCCAGAGCTCAGGGAAGCCGTTATTCAAGAATGGGATAGGTTACCCCAAGAAATGCTGTATAGCTTGATTCTCTTTGAGGAGTGGTTTGAGAAGAGGCGGCATGGCGTCCTCACCTTCCGCCTGATGCAGGTCCTCACCGGACACGGCTGTTTCGGGAGGTTCCTGTTTCGGATAGGGCGGGAGGAAACGCCCGGGTGTTTCCATTGCGAAGATCGCCCTGAGGACACGTTGGAGCACACGGTGGCGGTCTGCCCAGCTTGGGTGGAGCACCGCGGTGTCCTCGTGGAGGCGATCGGCGGCGGCGATCTCTCGCGTCCGGCCCTGGTCCAGGCCATGGTACGGAGCGAGAGGTCATGGGTAGCCGTCACCTCCTTCAGCGAAGCAGTGATGCTCGCAAAGAGGGAGGCGGCGCACGTGAGGGGGAGGCAGTCTATGCGCCCTCGCGACCCTAGCTGCCGCAGGATACGAAGACGCCCTGGGCGTCGGGAATCCCAGGCCGATTTCCGGCCACCGTAGGCATGGGCTTGCGGACGGCGAGTACTGGGTAGCTCGCTGTCCGGTAAGGATCAAGCCCAAGTCGACTGCGCGTTGTGTTCCACGCGCGCCTCAAAGAGATGTCAGCACAAAAAATGATGGGGCCCGTAAGGGCCGATGCCTGTCACAGCCCCTGGCATACGGGCTACTGAAGGAAACACGGGTGGGTTTTAGTCAGTAAAAGTCTGACACGCCCTCCTGCTCCACCCAGAGCGGGAGAAGTTATTTGATGATTTCCCACCAAAAAAAAAAAGCATGCCCAGGAGGATTACCGCATGTGTTCGAGGAGGAGTTCCAGGGGAGGAGTTATATTATATTGAATATTTGCTTGGTTAAACAGTATTTTTCTTTCTATCAAATTTCTGTTACAACTACATTATGATTAATGATATTTTTTTTAAATAAATATTAAAAATAGCTTTATTTTTAAACAGGGTAATTCTGTTTCAAGAAAACACACAACAAAGATTTTTTCTTGATAAAGTTCAATTTATTTATTTTTATCAGCTTATGCTAGTGATCACAAACTTTTTTTGATGTGTGTGCATACCTACGAATTGCTTCACGTACAGTATTCAGAAGAATTAAAGTAAGATAAAACCATTGTATTCTGTCTTATGTCACTCCGACTAAGAGATTTTGAAATAGATATCGCTTTTAGCTGTCACAACTATTTTCTGTGACTTCATAATCTTTGAAGATTCTACTTGATTTCTAAACTTGTCTCAAGGCTTTCAGTGGCCTAAGTGCGAGTTTGTATACCTGCATCTTTTATTGAAACTGAAACAGCGCCGTCTTGTGACAATAGTGGGAAACACAAAAGTCCATACAAATTGACGTAAGTGAATGTCAATGTAAAGGTGATCGAATGCGCGGTTTTAAAATTTAGAACGTGGCTATAAATAATCGTGGACGTCCACGTGCAAGGCACAGCTCTACGATAACGTGACAGGGAAGTACAAGTACGCGTGGTGATATATGAAGTCGCTTTGAAATTCCACGATAACTTTGCTTTTTTCCATACAGTGAACGTCCATGATAATTTCGTCGCAATCAAAATAACAAAAAAGAAAGAAAAATGCGTTTATTGGCATAACAGCATAAAAAACCTTAAAACTAAAACCAAAAACAACACAATAGGTCTGAAACACCCACTATGGGCCCCAGTTTTAAAATAAAGGTATTTTTTACCTTCTACTAGTAAGATATCCGTTCACTTTTCAGCCTATCTTCTAAATTAGAAGCGGAAACCAACAGGTTGTTTATTTTAAGTGTGCTTCAAGAAGTTAATTAGATGAGGGAGACCAGCCAAGTTTAATTTGTTCAAAGGAATTCGTGACATTGCCAAAAAGTCATTATCAATGTTTTTAAGCCCCCACCTTGAATGTTTCCTTACAAAAAATAAGCTTCCTATCATTTATTCAGGGAAGTGGAATCCTGAAGGGTGGCTCCTAAATGGTGTTTTGTTTTTATAATGTCTGTTAGGTGCTGTTATTTACTGTGGAACATAAATTAAAACTATTACAGAACTTAGCGATGGAAAGTTTAAAACTCACATCAAACGTGTCCTTATCAAAAAAGCATATATTATTATAAAATAAAAGACTACTTTGAAGACAGGGAAGTTTGGCATTAATTCCTTCTGCACATGTCTTCTCTGGTACCTAAAATGTGTAAGTCTATTGACTGCTCCCAAATTACAATGTTCTTTTTTTTCTTTTTCTTTTTACAATGCTGACATATTCTCGTCATTATTTGACATTGTACATTAATTTTAATATCGACTATTTTTAGTGATTGTTATTGAAATCATGTCACTTTGTTTAAATAGGCTCATTTTATTTATGTAGATTATTTTACATATTGTAAAAGAGAGAACGTTGTAGGCCTTACAGACTAGATTTGTAGACGATTTTTCTATTCCGTTTTTCATTCCTCTAAGTACCTGGTACTTATTGACAGGCCTGCACTGTCCTCCCATACCTATTTATCACTGTAATTTGAAACATTGTTAAAGAAAATTATTTTAAAAGAGTAAGTAACCGTGGAGTTTCTTGCCGGCTCTTCTCCATAGGAAGCGACAATTTGAAATCGTGCACCTAGCTTCTGACGTTTCATAAGTGCCCATGCAGGTCTATCTATATCTATATCTTCTATTCTATATCTATATCTTCTATTCTATATCTATATCTTCTATTCTATACATATAATAAATCTGTAAACGAACTTTTTCTGTACATTTAAAATATTTCGAAAATAATTGTTAGGGTGGTAAGGGTAATGAACAGATGCCATTTTAACCCTTATCAAAATTTTTGTCTGTTTGTCGGTTTTTCTGTTTATATGTTTGAATAGATCAAGTATCACGTCAAAAGAACGAAACTAATATGGTTATCTTTCATACTCAAGTATTGTTTATAACTCAGAGTATATTGTTGTTGTTTGTCTTTGTTTCATCGCAATCGCTTCGGTCAACCTATCTAAAGATATAATTAATTTAAAGTGTTCAAGAAGAATTTATTTACGTAATGTTGAAACACTTAGCGACATCTATTGGCGTGAAACGGTACTAACGAATACTTAATAATATCATGTCATTATCTTATGTTACTGTGTCTGTGTTATTTCAAAAAGTAATGATACTGATTACTAAAATCGCTTTCCGTTGGTGGTTGATTCCCACGAATCGAAAAAATTAAAAGAATTTCAAATAAAAAGTAGTGATAATATAGTCATATAGAATGCAATGTTAGATAAATATTTATTAGTTTTATCAATCAAATTAATACAAATAGAGGGGAAGAAATCTCATAGAAAAATAAAATTGTGATAAAAGTCTTAGTAGCGCCATCTAGCATAATATAGCAAAATTAGAGCGGCTAGGGGAACATCTCCATAGAAAATCTTAATCTCTAGCGTCAGTAACGCCATCTAGGTTTGAATAGCAAACGTGCAAAGACAACAACTTGATTTTGCCTGTTTTATTGATTTTCTATCGAAAATACGTAATATCCGATATCCAAAATCCGTAGATCTGGATAAACCCGTAAATCCGTAGGTCTGGTAATGCGGGGTAACGCTAGGTAGAAACTAGAAGCCTGTGGTAGGAATGTTA
This sequence comes from Polymixis flavicincta, assembly GCA_949987655.1. Lineage (NCBI taxonomy): Eukaryota > Metazoa > Arthropoda > Insecta > Lepidoptera > Noctuidae > Polymixis > Polymixis flavicincta. The sequence continues at coordinate 17,031,061 of OX465173.1, forward strand.
CCATTTGGATTTATGGTAGGTATCGATAATATTGTTAACTTTCTACGCAGTCGTTTTTTTTTAATTGTTCGACCAGTGTTTCCGAAGTATAAGTCTGCTTTTTTAAACTACTTCGAACAATATTTTGACGAAGCAGATGGAAGCTAATAGGGTAGGTATTTTACTACTTAGACGATAGCTTAGGCAAAAATCAGTCAGAAAATGTTGGTTTTAGTTCATGAAATAACTAAATAAATTTTAATATTTAATTCAAAGATTTCAGCTATATAAGTAGGTACCATAAACTGTTCTTGAACACCATGAAATAATATCCGACATGTCATTACGTCATACCGCTGTTATCGTTTGTGTTTTCGTAACCAAAGTTTTTTTTTTTTGAAATAATAGCTTACATTCAGGAACAGCAAACCAACGACAAGTAGAATAATAACTCATTTTTAAATTATAAATAATTATCATACAAAACATCAAAGCATTTGTTTACACAAAAAACCTACAGAGCAATTTATTGGCATCCACTGAGTCCAGGGTGCTTACTCTCGAATATAATTCCGATAGATCGACATTGGAATTGTCAGTCAAACGTCTGGGATTGGCTAGACTCAGTGAGTCTAGCCAATCCCCGACGTTTAACTCAGCCAACTGACGTTTGACCAATGTCGATCTATCGGAATTATATTCCAGAGTAAGCACCCAGTTCAAGCGAGGTCGGATGGTGAAAATCAGGAAAAAAAATCCAAAATTGCGACCATAACTACTGGTGGATCTGAGTAAATAGATAGGTTTTCACACAGGCGACTGTAGTTATGTCGGTGCTCTTCCGAGCAACATCGCTTACAGAGAAGCATTTTCTTAATTTAAAAAAGTTTAAAAATGTACCTATTTATTTATCCTTTTGGTATCTCCAACAAAGGATACATTACCTACATAGGAACAATAGAAATCACAATAGTAAAATATTGACAATTAAATAGTTTTTTTGTCTGGTTTGGATTTTTTTTATTCAACAGCGCTGTTAATGTGGATAATGGCCGACGGACGTTACGGGGCGTAGTTAATGTAACATTCGCAGCGAGCATGTCTTACGCCGTGTGCTAAAATCAGTGTTGCTCGCTCGCATGTTTTGCCGTAGGTACTACTGACTGCACGAATACTTGCTTGGTAACATATACGAATAGTTGCTTGGTAACATATAACAGGTATATTAGGTGCATTTTGACCCGTGACGCCGGTCAGTATCCACCTTTACAGCGTGATCTTTCTTCATCGTGATAACGCCACGGTCCCACGGGCCCTTAACTGACAGGTAGCGTCAGGTGTTACTGCACTGCTACCTGTCGAGGCCTATCGCAGTCCGTGCAGAGCATTCCCACTGCTGTGGTTTTATTCAGTGGTCAACGTTTGATAAACAAAGCTAAAAGACATGCGCCTGTACGGGCCGAGATAGGCGCCCGCCCCCGCGTGGAATATTGCTTCAGCACACTCAACCAGACGCGCAGTCGATTTATAGAGTACAGTAAAAGCTCCTTATTCGTGCTTCCTTCATTTGCGTTTTCACTATTCGCGGATTAAAAAAATGCGACCCAATTCCTATATCCGCGGCTAAAGATTTATTTAATTGCGGGTCTAATCGGTACATCGGTACATACATATTAACAAATAACAAAAAGGATTCCAATAGGTATCCAACCCAATATCCTTTGTAAACGCGTCGTCAGATGGACTATAAGAAAGTAAAATAGACCTTATTACAACTTTGCCTAAAGTACATTGTTAAATGATATCGCCGCTGTATTGGTTCGGCCTTTGACATCTATAATAGCCGCCTTCGCCGCGGTCGGTGTTTTTAACCGACTTCAAAAAGAAGGAGGTTATCAATTCGATTTTTTTTTTTTTATGTATGTTCAGGCATAACTCCATCGTATACATATAGACGAATTTGCAAAATTCGTTTTGTTCGAAAGGAGTTTACTCCGAAATGGTCCCATTGAAATAAATAGATCTGATGGTGCGTTTCAGAGACAGACAACGGAATTCTTCAAAAAAATTACAGCAAATCAACCGCGAATGTTGCTATCGCATAAATATGCATTGTTTTGACCCAAAGGTTGATGAAATTTCGAATTGGTGTAGGGTAGGTAACAAAAAAGTGAAAAATAAAAACTTTTTTCAAAAAAATAACGACCAACTTCCAAAAAACACTACAAAGTGCTAAATTACAACAAAAAATTACTACAAAGTGCGTTGTTATTTTTTTGAAAAAAGTTTTTTGAGAATGTAAACAAACAGAATGAAAGCAACCTTATCACCATAAAGTATATTTATATATCATCATAATCATCATTTCAGCTGAAAGACGTCCACTGCTGGACATAGGCCTCCCCCACATTTATAAATGCTGCGACATAATAGACATTCCATCCTTTGGTAAGAGCCGCTTTGCGTGTTTCACCTATTGTTTCATCTTTCCATTCATTGCAAAATGTTGAAAAATTTTTTTACTTAAAAACGATTTTCGACGCGAAAAAAATCTGTTTAACGCATAGAAATGCTTGATCGTTTACACCTTGGAGAGTCGCTTGCATCCATATCACGCTCATACAATTAATCAATATGGTTAAAAACTTCAATTATTTTTAATTTTTTTGTCACCTAGGAACGTATCCCCTATAATCCCATATAAATTACCATTCCATAGTCACGGTTTCTGTATTCGCGGTAGGTATTTTACGGAACGTATACCTCGCGAATAAAGAGCTTTTACTGTACCTACGGCAGGTGCACATTTATTATAAAATGAGCCTCGACCAGGCGCTTTGATCTATATTTATTCTTAAACATCTGAGTGAGACTTCGTCGCAATATCATTATAAACCCTAAAGACGCCTGCAGGCCTAGACAAAACACATTTCTGTTGGGGAATGACATTACCTGGGGACAGGACACGTCGTGTCCTTTCCGCAGGTAATGTCATATATTTTGGCGTAGTGTTTGGCGTGAACGCTAACAGAAATGTGTTTTGTCTCTAGGCTCTTGACTGCATTCGAAAGCTGTGGTAGATTCCTACCAGGATAGATCGGAAGATCGGAGGAGTGGTACCTACACCGTCAAAGCGACACATTATTGTTTTCCGACATGCACGCGAACGAAGTCGCGGGCACAGCTAGTATGAAATAAAATGTTTTGATTTGATTACAGTCTTTTAAAAACAGTTCTTACTATTTTAATCAGCTTCAAAAATTCGTCTGTATTTTGTTTTTGTATGTATGTTTCTCGATATTCCGGCAATTGAGGATGGATTTCAATAATGTTTTTTTAATGCATATGGTATGGGCTCAAGGGTGGTCCCACATAAATGTTATTACCTTAAACTGTGTACTTTTTGCATCAGCTTTGATAGTAGAATATACTGTTGTTTCGTAGTTTTAGAGCTTTGTTTTTACATTTTATATTGGTCAGACACAACCTCAGTTTGGTATATAATGTTTACCTCTATTTTGATACTGATTGATAATGTAATTTGGGATTTTATGTATGCGGACAATAATGACAGCTTTTGAGCTTGATTAAATGTAGTATCGTATCCGTTGTTACCGTTTGGTAATTTACTGTTTGTACCTACGTTTTAAAATGATCATTTTTCATGTCATGCAATCGTTACTCCGATAATGGGTAATTTTAAAATTACAGGGACTTCAACGTATAACCAATTATTTTATTAGTCTTACCTACTCATGTTTCTAGCGTAGTTTTTAGCGGATTAATAAATTATTATGCTCTACTTATATTGTCGCTTTAGCTTATCGTATGCCACATATGTTCCGTGTGGTGCCGGACTCAAAAGAATAGCACCATCCCAATTCTTCCCGTGGGTGTCGTAGAAGGCGACTAAGGGACTTACTAGAGAATGGGCAGCAGCGTTCTCTATGCATTTTACCATCATACTGCGATCGACAACCCGCCTGCCAAGCGTGGCGATTATGGCAATTCCCTCCCGTTTGGAGGAGGCTTTTGTCCAACAGTGGACGTCTTTCGGCTGAAATGATGATGCCACATAAATATGCCATTAAATCACACCCCATAAATCACAACAAATGTGAACGTTTAAAGATTATTGCTTACTAGCTTGAGTAAGCGGCTTTGCCTGCGTGGTGGTCGGAAATGATTCCACGGTAACGTACTACCGGATTTAAAGGTATCTTATGTGTTAAAGCAGATTATAACTTACCTGTGTGCCAAATTTCATCCAAACCGTTTTGGTCGATTTTGTGTCCAAGCAAATAAACTTTCACATTCAGGATATTTTAGTTATTAGAGTTGGTTATTCTACTACCCAACTTATACTAACTAAAGATGTTATATGTATAAAAGGCAGATATATTACTGTGAACCATCTGTCTCAGCGAGCAATAAGTAGGTACAGTGAACACGCATTTAAAACTACGGATTATAGGCGCTGTCATTCATAAATCATATTGTTGATGTGTTGTGAAATATTAAATTGATCCTGTAAAAACATCTTGATCTTCTAATGGTGTTCCCTTTTTAAAATATGCTTGTACTTTTAAATTTTAAGCTTCCAATGTACCTACATACGCTTTTTAGGGGCTCGTACAAAAAGGGCGTGAACGGACGGAATCCTTTAATCAAGCCTCCGTTTTCCGCCCGTCCGTCTGTCTGTCAGGAGACTGTATGTCATGAACCTTAATAGTTTCATAACATAGAGTCACATACACAGTCACATACATATTGCTGGTCACCCAACTTACGAGTTTGTAGGTCGTAAGTTCGTACCCAGTCGCCTTACTTTGTGTACTGCTCTCAAAGTGGAGAAGGCAAACATCCTGACGAAACCGGCGTCATGTCCTAGAACCAAAAAATCGAAAACATCTGACATGCACCAATCCGCATTGGGCTCGCGTGGTAGATTATGACCCATTCAATCTCACAGAGAGGAGGCCTGTGTCTCAGCAGTGCAAACATTATGGGCATTATGGCTCATTAATTTGTAATGTAATTCTAATTTCCATGTAACTGTTGTATGCCCTGAGGGTGGGACGTACCTGATCACAATTGAACTACAAAACCCGTATTATGTACCTCCCTATGATCCACAATAAATATATTGAATTGAATTGATTGTGTGTTTCTATTGCCGTTATAACAACAAATAATAAAAATAAAAGAAAGTAAAAAGTATTAAATATTTTACGATGACACGGAAGCCTTCGTGTGCGAGTGCGAATGCACTCGGCCGTTTTTTAAATATGTGAGCTGTATTTGGGAATGGAAAATTACAATTAATAGGGTCTATTAAATACATCCCTGGTCGGTGGAGACGTGTAAGAAGGTCAAAGAGCTGGCACTCAATGGAGTGAAGCTGGAATGTGGTGAACCTACGCGAGCGTAACAAGATGTGCATGACAGCGTTTGCCTTTTTGCAGCCTGCTATTTACACAAAACGTTATTGAATTCTACACCTAAACCTAAATTAAACCAAAATCAACAAAAATCAAAATCAAAAGTCATTTATTCAAACTAGGCTGAGAGTCAGCTCTTTTTGAACGACAAAATTACATAAGTCAGTACCCCAAAACGCCCGCCCTTTACCAATAAGGAGATTAACAAGTTAGGTACTCTCCGTCTATTGGTGAAAATAGGTTCGGTAGTTTTTGAGTTTATCATGGACAAACAAACAGACAGACGTGGCGCAGCGGCGGAGGGACTTTGTTTTTTAATATGTAGTGATTCTTTCTACGAAATACAACCTTATTATTTAGGCTTTCCTTCCCTTCATATCGATTTTTACCGAGTTCTCCAAAGCTCTCTGTTTTATTTCCAATAGGAAAGCATCATTTAAAAATGTATCGTTTAACATTGTACCACTTTATCGGCCATAACAATACAATTTCGGCGTTTAAGGTAAATAAAAATAACGTGTTTTTGACATTCATAACCTTATTGTAGGCGAATGTGTAAGGGCCGCACCTGGGCCCGCCAACAATGGCCCCGTACAATACCCCGCGAAGTAAACTGAATAACTTTATTTAAGAACACAATAAACCACTTTTTACTAGAAAAGGTCTGAATTGTGTAATGCTATCGTGGGTCGGATAGGTGAAGAAAAAGAAGACAAAAAAGCCTTACGCAATTTTTTGCGTATTTTAGAATAAGTTCTAATAGAATACTTACGTTCTATACAGACAAATGTTCAGTAGCGTATCCAACATTGCTTTCTTTAATTCCACGCTAGAATGGTTTTAGATCAATATTACTGGGCTTTCGATTACATCTTGAAGATATCAGGTAAATTATATTAAAAGAGATTTTAGTTTTCTCGTTTATTTTCTTTGAAAGAGTCAGTCAGTATGTATGGTGATTTAACATTCCTGTATTTATTTGAGGAATAACCAAAAACTGACTGACTGTTTCGACGAGTGGTCGTAAGGTCTTGAGTTCGCTTCCCAGATTGGACAAAGTATTATTGGATTTTTCTGTCTGGAATTTGTCACTAGCAGCCTGGAGTCTGGAATTCTGCTCGGTTACTCAAACTCAAAGCATTTATTTCAAATAAACTAATTACAGGCATATTTGAATTGTCAAGGTCGGTGAGTTGGAAAGATGAAGCTAGTTGCCCATTCCAAAGCGTAGGTACCTTTACACCTCTATCAACCCTTTGGAGAAACTAGGCGTGATGTTAAGTATGAATAACGAAAGAATTTGTAAGTTCTTCCTTCTGTCACGTAGGCCCATTTTTCCTCTATTCGTTGAGATAGGTACACCTCTAGTGTGTCCGCTACTTCGGAAAATCCAAGCGTGATATTAAGTTATGTATGAATAACGAAATAATTTGTAACTTCTTCCTTCTGTCAAGTAGGCCCATTCTCCCTCTATTAGTTGAGATAGGTACACCTCTACTGTGCCCGACCCTTCGGGAAAACTAGGCGTGATATTATGTTATGTATGAATAACGAAAGAATTTGTTTCTGTCGCGTAGGCCCGTTTTTCCTCTATTCGTTGAGATACCTCTGCTGTGCCCGCCACTTCGGAAAATCTAAACGTGATATTATGTTATGTGCGAATAACGAAATAATTTGTAACTTCTTCCTTCTGTTAAGTAGGCCCATTCTTCCTCTATTAGTTGAGATAGGTACACCTCTGCTGTGCCCGACCCTTCGGGAAATCTAGGCGTGATATTATGTTAATCATAATCATAATCATCATTTATTGCATTCAATGTAGTGTACAAGATGTTACAATAATATTTGTTGACGAAATAATTTGTAACTAGTTCTTCCTTCTGTCACGTAGGCCCATTTTTCCTCTATTCGTTGATCTGTGCAATGCTTTCTAGCCCAGTGCTCTTCAGTTTTTCTACTCGCGGGGAAGTTGGGAAGAATCAACGTTACTTCGCCGATGGAGAGTTGAAGCGGAAAACAAAAGGCAATCGAGCACTTCCCACCTATTGGAAATACATCAGTAGCGAGACAGGGCCATGACTGAGTTTCAGTTACGAGCGGGTATTTGATGGCGGAGCGTTTCGATAAATATAGCTTAAACGACTTTGATAAACTTTCGATCAAATAGTATTGCACCAGTGCAGTAGTGAACATTGTACTAGTAGGTAGTACATTGAAAAAATAATACTATTGCACATTTATCTAAAAAAAAAAAAAAAACCACGAAACTAAGAATCAATCAAATCAAATCAAATCAAAATATTTTTATTTCATATAAACCTGCATGGGCACTTATGAAACGTCAGAAGCTAGGTGCACGGTTCCAAATTGTTGTTTCCTATGGAGAAGAGCCGGCAAGAAACTCCACGGTTACTCTTTTAAAAATAATTGGCTTTAACAATATTTTCAAATTACAGAGATTAAATGTATGGGAGGACAGCGCAGGCCTGTCAATAAGTACTGGTACTTATTGACAGGCCTGCGATTTTCTATTTTGTATTCGTCTAAGTACCTGGGTACTTAGACGAATACAAAATAGAAAATCGTCTACAAATCTACAGTCAGTAAGGCCTACAACGTTCTCTCATTCACAATATGTAAAATAATCTACATAAATAAAATGAACCTAAATAAAATTGATGTATAATGTCAATTAATGACGAGATTATGTCAGCATTGTAAAAATAAAAATAATAAAAAAGAACATTGTATTTGAGAGATATTTAGATATTTGAACGATATTTGATCCTAGGATCACTCTCAGAAGAGGCTTGTGGTTAACCAAAACCCTTTCGTGCCTCGGAAAAAACGTTAAGCCGTTTGCGTTGGTCCCGACTGCATTCGTAGATCTTTGATAGTCGTTACGGGTCGTCAGAATCCCGAAAGTCTGACAACTTGTCTTACCAAGGGGTATCGTGTTACCCATTAAATGGGTTGTGGGAGACATATAGGCAGTCGCTCAATGTGAAATAATGGTACCTACTCAGCTGCATCTGGCTAGACTGGGAGCCGACCCCAACATAGTTTGAAAAAGTGTAGCTAGACGATATCAGATTCAAATAACCTAGCTGGAAGGTATACTGGTTGTGATTTGAGGTTAGTATCGAATATTCCCGTCAATTAAATGGTTATGGAAACTAGATTTCACACCTCTGTTTCATTGCTGAGTATCGATGTTGGACATGATCCCGGAAATGTACCGATGCATTCAGGGGATTACAATACCTACCTTGTTATTACCTACTCTACATTGTTTGAAATTCTGTTTTCCATTAGGATAGGAATAAAAGCTGCCAGGGACATCGATGTGCAAACTGTAACGCAGAAATATTTCGTGGGCTATTATAATAAACTCTGCTGTTTCATAAAAAAGTGCAATATCTACGCAGTCAATGCTTCTCGAACAGCAGTTTTTTTTAACTAACTGGAGACGAAAATATTTAAGGTGAATATATTCGTAAATGTTTCCATACAAACTTCGGGAGTGTATTACTGTTCGACAATGTACATCAAAAGTTAAACATGGTTTTGCCTCATTATTAATATTATCTGTACCTACGGAAACAGAATTGCCAGAAAGGCCAAGTCAATTTATTTATTTAAAACATAAAGATTTTTAATATTGATATTGATATGGTCACTATGCGATGTTGTTGTAGCTTTATTACGTAATAACTTAAGACAGAAGGATCTTTAAGTAGGAACTGATTAAATTGACCGACTTGGTATTATATGTATCTCACAACTTTTTACGATTGACGAACTGAGTTGCGAGACTTGTTTTTTTTACAATTCATGTTTTTGATGGCATATAATTTGACTGTGGTTTTTTCATAAGACTCGATCTTCCAAAGGACTTTTCTTCATTATGTATGCGCTTGTTTTACTATTACTGATGCTCAACTTCACTCGTTTTAACGTTGTTTGTGTAAACTAGCATCTAAGTGCTCATCACTGATACTACCTCTGTCGGATACGATGCCTGGTGAGACAGCGTGCTTTTTAGCCGTGACCACCAGTGAGTTCGAGCCCGCGACTAGATTCCCCTTAAGGTAGGGGGTTTCAGAATCATGTTCTGAATCTCAGGAAACAGGTTCCGCGCACCATATAAAGCTGACAGGTATTTATAATTTGGTTTATTTGAAGTATGCTCTTCTAATACTGATACCTTTTCCTTACCTTGAAGACTGTACCTACAGTCAGCCTCAAAAACATAAATACGGCATCGATAAGAATTATATTCGTTTAAATGTCTACAATCTTTGTACTTTGTATTTAATCGATGTGTAGACACAAAAAAAAATTATTCAGTGGGTTCTGTGAAGGTTGTTCGCTCACTGAAGGCAACCTCACGTAACTGGCAGCTAATGATTGGGCTGTGTCTATGTTCGAACAGTCAGAAGATTCAAAAATAAGAATGTCAAATAATTTTACACAGGTTTTGTTCCCAGAGCTTTCATTCTATTGATAGGCGCGGACTTGTAAGCCTCTTAAAATAAACGTGAAGTTTATATTTTGCACGTTTATTATTTATTCTTCGACCCCGGATACCAAGGACTACGGAGTCTTTATAGTACCTACTTAATTGTAGCAGATCTGGCATTTTGCTAAAATTCTGATACAAGCAGCTCGTTTTTTAACAAAATGTGCACAAACGCCAGCGTAGAGAGCAAAGGGTACTGACCACCTTGTTTTCATTTCTGAACTCTGCCACTTCGCCTAGTTATGATATTTCATTACATTTGCACCAATCACAATAAAAATCTACGTTCATTAAATTATCGTCTTCTTCCAAATCCTACTCAACGCACGGTCTTTACTCTATCTTCTTCGTTCAGTCTAACACTCTGTGGTATACGTTCCCCCAGGACATGAGAATGACAACGAACATATTATACTTAAAAAAAAAAAGTTCGCGAGCACATTCGTAAGAATCTGGCAGTATCATCACAACGTTAATGATTTCCCATTGTTTGTCTTATTAATTTAGCATATTCATTTATATGTGCTTATATTTTTATGTAATTAAGTATATAAATTATATTTATAGTTTGTAATAGGGCCTGTACTGTGTATATATTTTTGCTTAAATAAATATTTAATCCTCAATTTTCGTGATACCGCTGTTTGTTACAGGCATCACTCAAATATTCGTTTTCATCATCATCATTTCAGCCGAAAGACTTCCACTGATGGACATAGGCCTCTCCCAAGCACCACCATTTCGACCGGTTCTGTGTATGTGACTAGAAGAAATTGTTTATGGCTTTACCTCACCGTCTGTACATTTCGGTGCTCAAAATATTAGATAAATAAATATGCTACGCCAAAAATTTAGTAACATCGTTACAGGCTGAGTGTACTTGTAAGTAAGGCAGTCTTCTATATCACCATAGTGTCTGCTTCATATTTCGTAGATACAAATCCTATTACAGCACATAACATGAACTGGTCTCCAGACAAAGGATCGTGAACATCTTATGAACTGAGGCTCGTTCGTCCACTTCATTAAGACATGAATTATGAATGGAGGGCATTAGCATCCGCCTAGAGAGTACGTAACTATGACCACCATTGTTATGCAGATTGTTGCCGGACGTCGGAGCACCACCACCGTCCAATATGAGATGTTTGCAAACAAATATACATCGATAATAACCGCTTGTTACTAATTGTTCTTGGGTATGCAAATTGTGATGGTTCTCTGTTGAAGTTTCGCTCTTGTCTTGTATAAGTGAGGTAACTTAAGCAAAGAGTGAAGTGCATTTACACTGCTAGAGGGACTAACTTGTTTGGAGTTCAGTAGTAGGTATGATTATAGGAACTTGTTTGGTGTCAATACATTTTTTTTAAATGTATTTGTATATACAATGATCCAGTACAACTATTTTCTTAATGTCCCTCGGAAAACTTCGTGTTACGTCAGTCTTCGGATTTAAATCCGTTGCGCTTTGTACTTGGTGCAGAACGGACGCTCTCAATCGACATAGAAGTATAAAAATGAGAGGACAGCTCGTTTGTATTCGGAAATACGATGATTCCCGAGGTACATTAAAATAGTTTTACTGTACATAAATATGCGTGAACATAACCCTATCTTTGCTTTCGGACAGTCGGGTAAAAATATGAGCTGGACACAAGCTGCTAATTATTCACCTATAAAACAGCGCTACATACAGGCTCTTTTATTAACCGACTTCAAAAAGAAGGAGGTTATCAATTCGACATGTTTTTTTTTTTATGGATGTTCGGGCATAACTCCGTCGTATATAAACGGATCTGCAAAATTATTATTTATTTTTGTTCGAAAGGGGTTTGTTCCAAAATGGTCCCATATAAATTTCATATAGATCTGATGATGCGTTTTGGAGACAGACAACGGAACTCTTCAAAACTTTACAGCAAATCAACCGCGAATGCGGCTATCGCATAAATATGCATTGTTTTGACCCTGAGGATGATGAAATTTCGAATTGGTGTGGCGTAGGTAACTAAAAAGTGAAAAATAAAAACTTTTTTCAAAAAAATATCAACCGACTTCCAAGAAAACACTACAAAGTGCAAAATAACTTTAATTTCGGAAGGCGGTGACAAAGAATTAAAATACCTACACGTCCAAAGTCACCAACTTCCGAAATTAAAGTTATTTTGCACGTTGTAGTGTTTTTTTGGAAGTCGGTTGATATTTTTTTGAAAAAAGTTTTTTTGATTTAGTTTTACCCATTTTGCAAATATTAAAAGAAACAAGAAACACCTCTATTCAAAACCCAGAAAGATGCTTTAAAATAAACTGCAGACTCCAGTATCAGTTACGAAAATCGCCAACCAAGAATGAGTTTTCTGCTTCCCGCAGTTAGAATAAACACTACACACCTTCATGTAGATAGTTCAGTGAGTTTACAGCACGATTTAATGTCAAAACGACCACATTAACATTTCGTATGCAGTGAAAGTCCCCTCTATAACCTATATATTCCATTGAATGTGAAACTAGGTAACTTTCGCAATAGTGAAAAGCTGCGGAGTTGGAACAAAGAGTTAGAAAAGTTGTGTCTCAAAAACGTGCAGTTTACCTCAATTTTAACTTTACAGATGATAGCGGCACAACTGAAATATATGATGTGGTTTTAACTTTTCACAATGGTTTAGGTATGGGTTTTGCATAGAAAAGAGGGTTACACGTTAATTGTTGTGCGCTCATTAATGATTAAGAAAATTTTCTAGGTCCACACCGGATGATCCAATACTTCGTCGGCGCTCCACAATCCACGATCGCGATCACGTGGGTCGGAGATTCATTCCTAAGATTTCTTTTAGGAAATCCACGATCCTACCGCTCGCTCTAGTGCCGATCCACGTTTATCTCGATTAATTTCAGTTGAACACATGCTCGACACGTATTACCCAATCGCCCGATTCATACATAACCGTCTACACCGACCGCGCCAACTTCGAGCATTGTCAAAAAACCGCGCGCTCCCTCCACGGAGCGTGCGGTCCGCCGCGTGTGCTCAAATGGCGCGCAGCACGTCCGTACCGACCGCGCATTTGGATCTCGCTTCTGCCGCACCCCATCGGAGCGCACTGGATCGTCCGGTGTGAACCCAGCTATTGATCAAAGGTTTAATTTTGCAGTATCAACAAATACCGAGTTTTTATTGCACGTTGACTAGACACACAGAGTGACATTCGCTTTTAATTAATTTCTGAAAATCATGAATGTGTAAATGTGAACAGTAACATCAAAACAAATTCAGAAGTTCTAAAAAGCTTGGAAAACTGAAACTATGAGGACTCTTCAGTAATAAATAAATAGGTTACTACTAGGTAGTCATGAAATAATAGGTTAGTTTTCGGAAACCGTGCACCATCGTAAACCGCGTACCTTTATTCTATAGAAATCTCATTGAAAATCATGTTGTGACCGCCTGAAAACGTGAGTTAGCTTTCGAAGTATCTATATTCTCTCACTTGAGTGAAGTTCAAGGTAAACTTTATAGAACTACAGGTGAGGTACGTAATGTGGAAGAGCAAATCTATGCAATAACACCTATGTATTTAGAAAAGTAGACGCGAAGAGGAATATGCGATCACGTGACACAGTATAACTTCACAATACTGTCTTCTGAAATTGTATAGTGACATTTTGCCACTCAAATTCCCAGTATTGAATCATGGAAATAATCTTCCAGGGGAATACAACCAAACCTAACAATACCGCACCTTTGTACTTCGCACGCATTATTTACGCGTTTAAAACTACCCTGCCCCACAGGGGAGACGCAAAAACGTCACAAAAAGAGTCTATTCACATCTGTTAGGTACACTATACGTAGGTAGGTGTCCCAGCACTTAAGATGCAAACTGTAACATCCAAATCGTGATACACAGGGGAGTTACAGGGGACAGAAATGTACGTATCCGATATTGTGTTACCAGAACAAAGATCACTGAATTTCAACCGTGAGCCTAAACTGTGGACTTTGACGGACTGGACAAAGACTTCAAAGGAAACCTCAGGAAGGGTATGCCATTAATAAAATGGTGACTTCTATGTGGCTGAGTCTTCTTTTAGTTCTTTATGTGTAGCTAAAAGCTTTTGATTTGTTTTCTGAACAGGAAATTATGCGGTGTGTAAGTAGGTTTATAAATATTGTTATCAACTAACATTTAGAATCATGGAGTTTTGAAGATAGTGGTTCTCAAGCTCATACATGGTTTGATTTTGCTATGCATTTTTTTTTACGGCTGTCCGTATTTTTTCAGCACTCATTCAATACCGTCGACCAAAGCGATTTAAGTAATTATAAATCTTCATCATATTTATAAGGATTTACCACAAGGTTTGAGTTGAGCTACATGATTACTGATAAATGTATGCACTGATAGGCACGGACAGGTCCACTCAATCTGTGTGGTTCTTTCCTCAAAACACAATTTCAGACACCAATCCACATGGCCTTCATATGATCTGACCAAGATTATGTCTGGAATTTAAAAGAGACTGTGACCTCTGAGTTTATTTCGGCCATTCTTTTCAGAGTAGTCAGATAAAAGACGCCGACGTCGTATAGTTAAAAATATGATGGAAGTGTTTCTACAAACGTACTTCAACAATAAAATAATTTATCATTTACTATTAAAATTATAAAATTAACACCAGGTATCGCACATTCACTTCTAGTGAACATATTAATTCAATGAAAATTCGGCACATTTCATTGTCTCCGTGTCACGTGACTACGGGACCACGGTTCTAGTAGACAAGTTTCTATTCCACTAACACATACGATACCTACGGTTGTCGCAATGAAAATAACAAAGCCTCAGGTAATTTCGCTAATGCAAGTGGTTACACCCTATCTACATCGCACTTACAGAGGCTTCGCCCGAAGGTACCTATTAAGAGGGTCGACACACGGCCGGGATATTGTCAGACCTACCCCGGTATATTTTGACAAAGTGTTAATATTAAGGTGGTGGAGGTGGTTGAGCGTACGAATGGTCTAAGAAATTGGTAACCGTAGCAGTATTGTGTTAAAGCAATTACCTACCTTTAATTTAACCTTACCACTGTGTCACGTAGATACTTATACTGCCAGGGACATCGACTCGGAAACTGTAACCATGAATTCAGCACGATTCTAGACCTAGCGTAGAAATATCGCGTCGGTTATTAAAAAAAGAGTCAGCTGTTTCATAGAAAAGTGCAATGTCTACGTGGTAGAAATGTCAGAAACGATATTTTGTTTTCTAAAATATTATTACTATTTTTGCAAAAATCTCTACTTGGGACCCCCCAAGTAAAATTTTTTACAAATCATGTATGCTTTTTACTACAAATCATGTAGAGAATCTATGTTAAGAGGTTGCGCGTCGATGTCCCTGACATCGTGTTTAGTTCGAAAATTCAATATTATTGTGCATCATAGGTTGAGTTGAAAAGAGAGAAAAACAATGTCAAAAGTTTTACTTCGTTTATATTTGTTTCGCAGGCAATATCATACAATTACATAAGGCCAATAAGTAAAGAAACACTGGTTTTACGATACACAATCGTGACCAGTTTCACAAAAAAAAAAAAAAAAAAAAAAAAAATACACAACACATCCGCATAAAATATGACTACGAAACTTCCACTTAGTATTTCAGATACAGTTTACAAATTATTTCTCATAAATTCAACAATATTTAAAACGTTAACAATTTACAAAATTTTCCCTATATTTTATAGCATTTCAGATTTACATACATTTTCATTAATACAGCTATAAAATTTTATATATAACAAATTATATAAATGAGCAAATAATGTTCTAACGTTTATAACCGCTTAGCTACATTATATTATGTACATATACATTAACAGTTTATTATTTTAGATATACAATTATTATGACACTGAGTAGTTACATTGGCGCGCGACGCAACATAAACCAAATTCGTATTTTAGTGGAAAATATTATACAACAGCAAGAAAGTATTCCAGAGTAACGTATTTATGAAAATAAACTAGATATATTGTACAATCAAAACGTAAAAGTTCCAACAGTTATGTAACATATAACTAAATAATATTATTTCCATACATTACAAAGCATTTACATTGTTAATTTAAGCCTGATGAAATGCTAATGATTATTAAGTAGTGACACTTATTTACCGTTCGTTCACCATTTGCTATAAAACGTACTATGCTTAGTACCATAGTCTTTAATCTAAACGATAAACACTGTCTTACGTCCAATTAGTAAGACATAGACACTTCTAATTGCCAAACAATGCTGAGCCATGCACAATTTTAAGACAAGCTCACACAAAAGAATTAGTTCAATTATGTTATACGTGTGTGCGTGACAAATTACATTGAGATTATCGGGAAATAAGGTTGCCGAAGTAGAAAATTGATAAATTAACGACTGAATGGTCTAGATTTTGAAAGTAGGTACAGTCATTGATCGAGAGGTCGATGATAAGTTTGAAATACCTACTACGAAAATACATTTATTGTCCTTTGTTTTAAAAACATTTAGTGAATAGGCTCGTCCAATATCATTCATCCAACGATTGGTGTAAATAAAGGTGAATAGACTAACTGGGAGGCGATTTAGGTGTAATATCTGGATGCAAACATGATATCACTATGTACAGCAACTTGAATCTGTATCCACGAAAATGAAATACTAATTCTGATTTTTAAACACACATACGGTAATGCTCGCGGTCAGTGCGCACCTCTGCCCTTCATGATGTGTAATACCCGAGAATATTAGAAAAAAAAAACAAGGAGTAACTTTCCGATGTTTTCAAAGTCTTAACTTTGCACATGGCTTTAAGTAAAACTTTAGCATGTGGCGAGGGCTAAGGTCGTTATTAAAAAGGTAGCGCTCACGGTGAGTGCGGATGCGGCAGACATAGCTGGCCCGCCTCCGCCTAAGAACCCAGCATCCTCGTCTCTTGGCATACCTTCTCGAAGTGGACCCTGGAGGCTGGAACGAACGTCATTTGTCTCCTCGATGGAGTAGTCGCGATCATCGTCGTCGCGTTTTCGATTTGGCAACTCCATTTCTGTGACGTGAACGAAAAAGGCATTTTAACATTCATATATGGAGTTATAATATATTATACACTAGTTTTTGCGAGCGGCTTCGCTCGCGTGGGTGTTGAAAATTATCCCATGAGAATGTACTTCCGTGATAAAAAGTATCGTAAAAAAGTATATGTAGCTCCAGGTTATAAACTAAATGTGTGCCGAACTTCATACATATCTATTTGATAGTTTTTGTGTGATTGATTAACAAACATACAAACTTTCACATTTATTATATTACCTAGTAGGATGATACAAAAAAAATACAAAATTTATTTATTCGCAACCTAGAACGTACACCAAGTTGTAGATTTCTCTGGCTCCTGCGCTAGTTATATATCTGTGTTGCAGGAGCCAGTGTCCTCCCGTTAAATAGAGACACAGTGATCAGTTGTGTGTTTTGCCTCCAATTTAAACTTTGACTATAGACACTGATATTCTTGCCCACAATAACCTAAACTATATTAAGAAGACACACAACATGCAACATAGTCCATAGTTTACAATCGCGTTTCGCTATACAAAGTTCCATTGACAATACAAGGACAGTATGGTGGCTCCTTTGTCCAAGACTTACCGTATAACCTAATGTTGCCTTCGGCATCGCCTATAGAGTTCTTGGATATGCACTTGTACCCTCCGAGGTCACTCCTCTGGATGTTTCGAATAACGAGACGCATCTGCACGCTGTATGCAGAACTGTTGATCTCAGTCATCTGGTATTTGTCGTTTGAAATTATCATTTCACCTGAAAAAGAAAAGTCATTATTTTCTTGCATAGCAAGGACATCAATTGGGAAAACAAATGAGTCAGATAAGGACTCTTTTTTATAAGTAAATTAAGAAAACATTATTTTAATTCATCATTATCATCAGTTCAGCCGAAAGACGCCCACTGCTGGACATAGGCCTCCCCAAACCCATTTGGGGGAAGCCTATGTCCAAACTTATGGCAAAAACCCCCAGGGTTTTGCCATAATCGCCACGCTTGGCAGGCGGGTTGGCGATCGCAGTATGGTGGTGATGATGATGGGACTCCCTTTTCCGCACGTAGACTCCCATTCGGTCCGTTGTGCGTGGGTATTCTGGCTAACATAGCCAGCCTAGCTCCGCCCAAAAGCACAGAAGCTTCCTGGGAGCTTCACAGGCTTCGCGGAGCGACCTCACTGTTCCGAGGATTTCTTCACGTTGAGAAGCCACGGCCTCGCATTCCAGGATGGCGTGGGCGGCTGATTTCTCGGCGTCAAGGCAGCCCCTGCAAAGCGGGCTGTCTGTGGCGCCTATATTAAAAAGGTGTTTGTTAAGTGTGTTATGGCCCGTAATTGTTCCTATTATTATTCTAAGGTTATTTCTACTCAGGCTGAGAAGTTTTTTGGTTAATCGCGGGTGTACAATCGGTAAAGCCAATTTTGACTGTCTACAGTCTGTTGCCCGTGACCATCTGTTGTTATGGAGTTTGGTCGACCTTTGGCGAATCCACGCACGAAATTGTGAGAAAGGCAGGGGGAGAAGTGGGTACGGGCCTAGCACTTTCATATCAGAGCCTCTCTTCGCAAGTTCATCTGCGGCATCATTGCCTAAAGATCCACTGTGCCCTTTGATCCACTGGAGTGCAATACGATTGGACGTCGATAAGCTCTCCAAGGCTAGATGGCACTAAAAAAATAGTTTGTTGTTAGTTTGTTCGTTTTCCAAAGCTTTGAGCGCAGATAGGCTGTCGGATAGGAATTTAATGCCGTAGTTCCGGATGCCTAAGCGCTTTACTGCTGTTGCGGCTTGTGTTAAGGCAACACATTCACATTGAAAGATCGAACTGTGTGTGCCTAGCGGTATGTGAAGGTTGATGTTGAGGTCAAGGGAGTGTACGCCAGCACCTGAATCGTCTTGTGTTTTTGAGCCGTCAGTGTAGATGCGCACTTCATTGGCTCCTGACTGATCCCTTTCTTCCTCTACTGTTTGTATGATATAGTTTTTGTTGAACATAGGTTGGTTTGGTGTTCTATCACACGGGGCAGCGATGAGAGGCTGGTACTCAATCGCCCGGTCCAGGATTTTAGCGTGTGGACTGGTAAGGTTCTTGCCCCATATGCCTAGATGCATTATCCTGATGGCAGCTAGCGCCGCCTCCTGCTGTATGTACAGGTCAAGGGGAGTTAGTTCAAGGGCTATCTCCATGGCTGCTGTTGGGGTGGTTCTCATGCAGCCAGTGGTAGCTGAACAGGTCAGTCGTTGGAAGCGTTGTAGTCTGGTAATGGTGGTCGAGAGTTCGGTCCTTGTCCACCAAACCAGAGCGCCATAAGCCAACATTGGCCTGATTACCGATTTGTATAACCACAGAGTGATCTTCGGAGAAAGCCCCCATGTTTTCCCTAACATTTTTTACATTGGTAGAGTGCAATAGTGCTTTTATTAAGTTTGTAGTCAAGATGCTTGTTCCAGAGCAGTTTGCTGTCAAGGATCACCCCCAAGTACTTGACTTCGTCTTTAAGTGTTAGTTCTTTGTTGAAAAGTTTTGGAAGCCTGTGGGGTCCAAGAGTTCTTTTGTTGGTGAACATTATTAGTTCTGTTTTCGAGGGGTTAACCGACAGTTCGTGCTTCGCGCACCAACTTTCGATTATTTTGAAGGCCCTTCTCATGAGATCACATAAGATGCCCTCAAACTTCCCCGAAATCAGAATTGCTATATCGTCCGCGTAACCTACCGAGTAAAGACTGCTGGCGTTGAGCTCTACGATGAGCTCATTAACGACTAAATTCCACAGTAGTGGTGACAGCACCCCACCCTGTGGGCAGCCTCTGCTCACAATTCCTCGTGTGGTGGTGTTCACGGTAAACTGAATAGCACGGTATTTTAACATGTTATTAATCCATTCTATGAGCGTTCGTGCAACACCGTGCTTGGCAAGTGCATGTTCGATGCTGGCGAAGTTAGTTTTGCAGTATGGTGGTAAAATGCATAGAGAACGCTGCTGCCCATTCTCTAGTAAGTCCCTTAGTCGCCTTCTACGACACCCACGGGAAGAAATGGGATGGTGCTATTATTTTACGTCCGGCATCACACGGAACTCCGGCATCACACGGAACATTTAATTATGAATACATCAATTCATGCCTTCCTTCCACGGGAGAATCCAGAAACTAAAGAACGCCACCTGCTCTTCCTATATACACCTCTTGCCTCGTTTCTATTCATACATCTGGTCATACATGCACGCCGGTTGCGAGTACCTACCTACTACGCACCTGGTCTTTCAGAAGATCATCGCCAATAAGGTCAAGGCGTCCATTTCGAGCGTTTCCACTCACATCTGTCTCATAATTATCTTTTGTTAGTCGCCTTTCATACTTTCTCTTCATCATCATTATATCAGCCGAAAGACGACCACTGCTGGACATAGGCCTTCCCCAAAAGGGGGGTTTAGCCATAATCGCCACGCTTGGCATGCGGGTTGGCGATCGCAATAAGGTGGTGAAATGCATAGAGAACGCTGCTGCCCATTCTCTAGTAAGTCGCCTTCTACGACACCCACGAAATATTATTTTACGTCCGGCACCACACGGAACTTTCTCTTAACATGACCAAACCATCTCAGCGAACTCTTTTAATATTTTGTCACTACATCTTCTAATCTCAATTTAAAGTAATCTAAATTATATTGGCACGTAACAATAATTTGACACTCAGTAGGTACATAAACATAATAGTAATAATTGTTTCAATCGACTAGAATAGGTAGATGATGTGTGGGTTTTTAGTGACGGTATTTGACCACCTCTTGTATAAATAGTCCTTCATATGAGTTCATCTAAATTTAATTTAAAATTCTTACATCGCATTTCTTCCCGTGGGTGTCGTAGAAGGCGACTAAGGGACTTACTAGAGAATGGGCAGCAGCGTTCTCTATGCATTTTACCACCATACCACGATCGCCAACCTGTCTGCCAAGCGTGGCGATTAGGGAAAAACCCGTTTCGGCCGAAATGATGATGACGATGACGCCCCATAAACTATCTTGCACAAGCAACTATTAATTATGCGTACATAGCGTTTGGTTCCAGTTGATACAGTCATTTGTTTCATCGCCCTTTATTCGATAGGCGCAAGCCTTTCCGTCCATTTATATTCGCCCACTTCCGACCATTGTCCGCCCGATATCGAATTGAAATATTGTTTCAGCATGTCGTGTGCGGAACAATACACTATATGCTCACATAATGTATCTACTTTGCAGTATGTGCTAACAGTACAACATTCAGTTAAAATAATATTCAATTTCATCCCATCCCATGTTGCAATGTCAACAAGCAAATGTTGATTTTGGGGCAAGTGTTAACATTATTCGTTCGTGTTCAATTTGTCAGCCGGAAAGCTTAATGTGCTTCACAAAACAATAGTAATTACAAGGATAAACTGCCGCTTTGCGATTGTTAATCCATAAATATCTAGTGGTGTATGTCGCAACTGAATCATGGTTTGGGGGACATATTGTTTGCCAATCAAAATGTGGGGCCTTGTTATGAATATTGCCTATTCATTTGTACCGTATTATAGGGTTGATTTCCTATTCAGTGTGATGCAAATCGAAATTTCTATGTTATTAGTATTGATCGCGATTGTGGTCATAAATGGAGTAGGTGCCCTGTGTGTTTTTCTGAATTCGTTTGTTAATTAGTTGGTACAAACACATCACGTCAAACGGGGTCTGCTTTTCCTATCTGACTACTTTAACAAGAGAGGCCGAAACAAACTCAGAGGCCACAGTCTCTTTTAAAGTCCAGATATAATCATTGCCAGATCATGTGAAGACCATGTAGCTAGGTTTCTGATATGATCTGTTGAGGAAATAACCACAAAGATTGAGTGGACTTGTCCAGTCAGTAGTGCAATTATACCTAGTCATATGGTTATAACCAGCAGTACCTATTACATAGTCAAATATCACCCTAATTAAATTACATATTTAACTTTTTTTCAAGTACTAAAGCCTAGTTAACCAAATGGGGACTTTCTATCACTATTTTTTGAAATGAAAACAACCCTACGCCAATGGTATCGAAAAAGTGTTGAATAAAAAATAAAGTCATTCTACAGGATTTGTGCCTAGAAAATCCGTGAATCCAGCGAAAATAATCGGTGTGCGAATCTAAACACAGTCAACGTTTTGAATAATAGATACGATGTGCGCTGGTGTTTTTGATCTGCGCTGTAAAATGTAGCATAGCATAGCCTATTGTACTAGGTATCTGTTTCTATATTTCTTCTATCTATTCGTAATGGGTTTTTGGTGCATGCTGAATATTAATTGTACTTGCTTTCAAATTGATTTACTAAGAAATTGTAAGAAAGCCGTTCATTCTCCAGTTATTTCCAAACAAGAAAGCACTTCTTAACTAAAAAAAAAACAATCTCGTAGTGAGTACCTACATGGTGAAGCTATTGACACGTGGTCTCCAACAAAGTTCTATTAGAAAATTCCATAATTGCTCATGATTATTACAAGCATATAACTATACAGGGTTATTGGAAAAACACTAACAACCTCTTAAGAGGTCGGTGTATTCATCATTTTGAACATCATATTTCATCATCATATTTTACTATGGGACCAAACAGGAAATCGCGAAAAAAAAATCAGCTGTTCCCTACATTTTGATGAGTTAGTTATACGAACATAAATGTAAGGAACAGCAGATTTTTTTTTTATGATACCCTTGGTAAGACTGGTTGTCAGACTTTCGATGTTCTGACTATCCTTAACGACCGTCAAAGATCCACGAATGACAGCCGTGACCAACGGCTTATCCTGCTTTCCGAGGCACGGCGGGGTCTTGGTATTAGTGATGTGCCATGGGAACATTCCCGTTCCCAGTAACTTCCCAACGGGAATGTTCCCATGAGCCCAGGAACATTCCCAGTTAGTAGGAACACTAACACATAAGTTAAAGTTTTTTTTTTTTGAACTATTTAGATTAGGTTTCTTATCGCATGTTTCTTAATAAACTAATAAAAGATAGAAATTAAATGCATATCTATTACACCCACAATGTGTTACTGAGAATTTTCGGCAATTTATTGATTTAGTTGGAGAGTTAAACTGATAACAAAAAAACTATCCTTTTAACTGTGCAGTTGTGATGCTAATTTTGAGAAATGTTATTTACTGATGCTTTGTCCATGATTTATGGCCCCAACTAACCGGGTCGGCGTAACAAAAGAAGCAAACATAATAAGCAACTTCAGATAATTAAACTTCTATGATCTAGCCTGCCGCTCATTAGTAATAAAGATAGCGCGGTCAACCTCAAAAAAGTTACCTGGAAAAGGGTCGGTGTATGTTTTCCGATAAAGTATAGCATGCAAAATTGAACGACAAGTTTCTAAATGAGCACTTATTACATGTCACTTCTACTTACTTACTAAATCTTACCAGTAACTTAGTACGTAATTATATTTTTACTTTTATTATAATTCTATGTGGTTTCACCGACACGTTCCCAGCAATTGGGAATATTCCCGGGCACTGGCAATATTCTTTTGGGAACATTCCCGGGAACGGCACATCACTACTTGGTATGTAAAGATGGTCACCCATCCACGGACCAACCGCGGCTAGCGTAGCTTAACCTAATCGATTGTCCCGTGCGGCCAATATTACTTAGCGACAAGCCCATCTTATTAGGTATATTATTAAAGGAAAAATAACATTTTTATGAAAGAAAAATTCTAAATGTGTGAGTAGATTCTGTGTACAGCGATTCCGTGGAATATTTGTCGTAAGCTACATTATTACCGTGGCGGGAGTCACGATGCCTCGTTCGTTCTACATTAAAAATTGCTTGCATTCTTCTAACGTCGCTTTATTTTGTGGGCGGCTTTTTATTTTTTATTGCCAGCCAGTGACCATGGCTTTCTGGTATGAAATTGAAAAGGCTATAAGCTTTTTAATTATACATAGAATCTACTCGGATGTTGTATTTTTTTGTATCCTGTAGTTTAGGAATTTGGTTAGGAATCGGAGTTAGGATGATGTTTGTGTGATGGTTTTGACTACTAAAAAATTACGCTCAATAAAGTATGAAACAAGAAAATATTTTCATAAGAAAGCCGTGGTCATATTGAATTAACATCACGATCAAGACGCTTCGAACGGTACCTTATTTGCTAAATTATGACAAAGAGTTTAGAAGTTACGAGGGAACAGATGAACATACATACGTAACTTACATACCAGTCAAAATCATAACCCTTCTTTTTGCTACGACGTAGTCGGTTAAAAAGTGAGCTGATAGCATACTATGAGGATTATTCATCATTTGAGCCGAAAGACGTCCACTGCTGGACATAAGCATTTCCTAAAAGGGGTGTAATGACAAAATCGCCACGTTTGGCAGGCGATTGCAGTTTGGTGGTAAAATGCATAGAGAACGCTGCTAACTATTCTCTGAGGGTTATTGAATCATTGCAAATAGTGGGTTCGCATTGTATAAGTTTAAATTTGTATGCGTAAATAATTAAGTATGACATTTAAACAAATAGGTTGCACGCCTGCTTGCAGGCAAAATACCATGACTTAAAGGCTGTAAGATCTTCATTTGTAAACAATGTATTGCAAAGAAACATTTTGAATTTGAATTTTGAATCATTTATGTTTTGTTTTGCTAGTAGATTTGAAAAAAAGCAGTAGCTACCAGCAATAAAATATTCAATCATAGATTTAAAATTATAGTATCCAGCTATATGTAAGAATTAAAAATATTAATATGTACACTAAGTCTTTATTAAATGTTGTCAAAAAAGTTGTATTCCTCATGGCAGGATGCACTGACCAATGCATCCACCTTATCTCTATATTATAACAAGTTCTCCCCTCTCATTCAATATTCAGTGACTATCGACTTCGCTGTAATATTACGGTGAGTTCGACGTCGCCGCCGACTTGATGTGATCGTTAATCACGCCATAAGACGGTGGCTCTATTACACACGACGGTTGATCTCAGTTCAATTGACGGGGGCTTCATTTGAGGGTTAAACTTTATTACTGCTTTCTCTGCTTATTCTAAGCGATTATACAGCAAGAGAAATGAATTGATAAGCAGATTGACACCGAAACGTCAATATGTCGTGATAAAACATTACATCACGACTTGTTTCTCCAAAGTATTGGGCAGAGGTATAGCTATAGTTCACCTAGATTTCACCAGTTAAGTCCCATGTAATAGGGGCGAGCCTGGTGAATTTTCGTAGTAAATTTTCAACCATAGATCACATACATGTTCTAAGACAAATTGTACAAAAATATAAAGAATACAACAAGACATATTATATAGGCTTCGTTGACTTCAATAAAGCCTTTGACTCCTTAGAACATGAATATATCTGGAAAGCACTACATAGCCAAGGAATACAGGGAAAGTACATACGACTACTCAAGAACATATATTCTAAAAGTACTGCACAAGTCAGATTGGAAACAACGGGCGTGGAGTTCCTATAGAGAGAGGCGTCCGGCAAGGGGACCCTATCTCACCTAAGTTGTTCTCAGCAGTTCTCGAGATGATATTTAAGAATCTAGAATGGAATGAGAATGGACTCAACGTAAACGGCGAAAACTTGAACCATCTGCGCTTTGCTGACGATCTAATACTGTTTTCTGAGTGCCCAAAAAAGTTAGAGCAAATGCTCCAGCAACTATCAGATCAAAGTGCGAAAGCAGGGCTGTCAATGAATACGGCTAAGACCAAAATTATGACCAATTCCTCACAGACCAGTATTACAGTAAATAACGAAACAATAGAATACGTAGAAGACTATATTTACTTAAGACAGTTAATATCTGCAACTGATACTATGCATAAAGAAATTGATAGAAGGATAGCTAACACTTGGAAGAGATTTTGGTCCCTTAGCGAAGTTATGAAGAACAAAGATATGCCAATAAAAGACAAATGAAAAATTTACAATTTGTGTATTCTGCCGTGCCTAACCTATGGTTGCCAAACATGGGCATTAACAGAACAATTGAGTCAGAAAATACAAGTCTGTCAAAACAGTATAGAAAGAAGTGTAGTTGGAGTCAAAAGAAGAGACAAAGTGAGATTAAAAGAAATAAAAAACATAACTAAGTTTAAAGATGCATATAAAGTATGCAAAACACAAAAATGGCGATGGACAGGACATATGCTAAGAGAGGAAAAAGAGAAATGGACCAAATTAATAACAGAGTGGTACCCAAGGGATGGAAAAAGGAGCAGAGGACGACAAGCGAAAAGATGGGAAGACGATGTCAAAAGAGTGGCTGGTCCGGAGTGGATTCGGCGGGCGAGAGACAGAGAAAGATGGAAATCTTTAGAGAAGGCCTTTGTCGAAAGACAAGCGGTTTAAAAATAGTGCATCGAACGCCGATACTTTAAGAAAATAATTGTATAACCAGCAATAAAGGCTTATTTTAGTTTATTTATTTTTAATAGGGGCGAGCCTATTACCATCAACCGGACAAAAATGCAGATTCCAAGCTGCTACCGAGAAATCTCAGATGGAACAACCCAAACACACTTTCGTTGACCACGGAAGCGAAGCCAGGACCTCAAAAAAATACTGGAATCAAATGAGGGTTAAAGGTGAAAAGGTCTTTCTGTTATTGACTGCAGTTGACTTGCACTGTACGGTTTTCATTCCTTAGGGACCGTACCCAAACAATACCTTGGTAAAAACAATACCAAAGGAATGTACACAAAGCATCTTCATGATTATATATTATTCCCCTGCCAAGGGTAAAGGTGTCGCTCTAATCATGGAATGGCATTAATTTATTACTGGGGTGAGTTCATTGCATTAGTTTAGTTCGGAATAAACTTTGTTTATTTATACGCTATTACAGCAGTTGTCTGTGACATCAGCTGTTTTGGTTTTGTGAATCTAGGAACTGTTTTTAAAGATTATAATAGAAATTATAACTGAAATTATTTTTCTGAAAAGTTGATGGGTTGAACATAATTATGTGTATAAAAATTATTCTGTAAAATATTCATGTAAAAAAAAACTACCACGTGCATGCTAAAATAAATCATTTTTTAGCAAGACTTGGTACCGTTTTCTATCGGCAAAGTGTGAATTTCACCAGAAGGCCAATTCTTGTATTTTAAAACGTTCAAAATCTAGTCGCAGTCATCATAAATTTTATTGAAACTGGATGTGTTTTGCACAGATTGAGACCGAAATTAGACTGTGAACGTTCTTAAAATTAAGAAAATTGCCCCCTCTTCATGAACACAATCAGCACTTATAAAACGCGTTGAAGAGCTGTCAGTATCACTTTTCCTCAGAAAATAATGACACTGACAGCGCTTAAACGCGGTTAATGTGCTGAGCGCGTTTAGTTTCATTGGTGAAATTCGCCTAAGCTTTTCAAGTTACAATATTTACAACATGTCATGAACTTAAATTCTATGAGTTACGCATATGCTACGAAATCACAAGCATAAATTAGTATCCTTAATTGTCCTAAAATTGTTCTGTACCGAACTGAAATTGGGGCTTGAACACTAGCGTACTTATTACTCCTGAGGCGCTATCATACATTAGAACTCAACGCATTACTGTTGTAATATTGCTCAGCAAATGGTAACAAAACATCAAATGTTATTACTTCTCCGAACACAGTTTAACTAGTACGATTGAGAATAAATCTTCAGTAATACATGTTTATTACAAGTTAACATGGGAATTGCAATGTGCAAGACAATGTCTTTGTTAAAAGGAGATATTACATTTCATCATCATCATCATTTCAGCCGAAAGACGTCCACTGCTGGACATAGGCCTACCCCAGGCTCCTCCACTTCAACCGGTCTTGTGCTTCCCACATCCAGCGGATACCCGCGATAGGTATATATATTCGATTTGATATACATATATGTATATGTAGTGATAGGACTGTAAATTTGGCTTAACAATAACTGCAGCACGGGTCGATTTTCAAGGTTCAACGCTTGCCGAAGTTGGTCCGTAGATAGGTTTTTTTTTTGAGGTTGGGAAATCATCAAATAACTTCTCCCGCTCTGCGTGGAGCAGGAGACCGTGTCAGACTTTTACTGACTAATACCCACCCGTATTCCCTTAGTTGCCACAGGGGCCACGGTATCTCTTTCGAACAACCCGCATCCTTGTCAGGGTCCGAGGATAGGTGACAGTTCATACCATACCAAGGGTATGAACTGTCACCTATCCACGGACCCTGCCAGGGATGCGGGTTTTTGACAGTCTTTACTGGTAGTCAGAAGCCCCAAAGTCTGACAATATGTCTTGGAAATATCGTGTTGCCCAGTAAATGGGTTGTGGAAGTAGGGTCAGGCCGGTAGTTTCTCTATGTCAATTACTGGAATTCAGTTGCATCTCGTCAGCGTAGGAGCAGACCCCGAAATAATTGGAAAAAAGCTAAGTAAGCAGATTGGTTGAAATTTTCAACTTAGCCATTTTTTTTTTGGGTCGGAAATCATCAAATAACTTCTCCCGCTCTGGGTGGAGCAGGAGGGCCTGTCAGACTTTTACTGACTAAAACCCACCCGTGTTCCCTCAGTAGCCTGTATGCCAGGGGCTGCGGTATCTCTTTCGAACAAACCCGCACCCCTGGCAGAACTGAGCCATTAGTTGGCACAGTTAAAAATGTACAGTCTTAAAAAATGAATTCCCAAACAGCATTTTGAATAATCTTCGTAAGTAGTAAAATTAATAGAAGCAGAAGGCATCTGCAGATTGCACAACCTCACCTGCTCATTGCAGATTGCAAAAGATCGTTTGAATATTTTCCATATTCAAGTTAATTAATTGATTTTAACTAAACAATAACTATACAGAATACACTAATAGCAACACGGTCACAATAGCTTCATTAATAACTGCGGTCAAAGGCGAAGACATCGAGATCTGTCAAGAGACGTGGCTTTGGCGCTCGAGCCGGTCGACCACAAATCTGCGGTGGCCGGCTCGGTCTGATGCAACTGACACCTCCACGGTGGCCGGCCGCCACTGACACGCCCTCTTTTGTTTATTGTTGACAACTTTGTTAATTAATTGTCAATTTACAGCCTTCAATTGAAGGCGTATCGAATAGTAATGAATGGACGGTGATGTTGAGAAGTTGAAGTGAAGATTAATTGTGAATTTCGTTCGATAGTTTTGCTTTGTTTGCGTCTGGTTTGACAATGGTACCTATTGTTTCTTTGTTTGTGTTTCTAGCTGGATTATCATATTACCCGACTGCGCCAGAAGGAGGGTTATGTTTTTCTAGTCTTTGTATGTATGTATATTTATTTGGCACGCTCTGTAGCCTAAACGGCTTGATCGATTTCAGCTTGAGAGGTGCCATAACATTCGTCTTAATTGTGAGGGTGACACTGGGTATACCAAAATTGAAAAAAGTGGCCGATTTTTGGCGCCACAATGTATTATAGAAAATTTTTTTTTTTTCACAAAACCTATTGAATGGGGTATCAAAATAAAGGGTTTCATAAATAGCATGCAAAAATTAATGCAACTTGTATGTTTACATGTAATTTGGAATGAAAAATGCTAAACGAATTAAAAAAAGCAACAAAATAGTCAACGTTACAACATAAACTATGATTTTTCATTAATTACATTAAGTGTGTATGGCAGACAACTACGAAAACTAAAAAAAAAAACATAAAAAAACCCGACTGCCGAAAAGTGAACTGAGGCATATTCTTAAATTTAACAATAAAGACCTTTATTGCCTCCGACTGCACATAGTATTCAGTCTAATAGTCATCCTTTTAAAGCCAGTAAGTTTCTTGTTTCCATCTTTTTTAATTACCTAAAGTACACTTTTTAGGCTGTCGGGTTTTTGTTTTTTTTTTAAATAATATTTTTGGTTTATGTCATTGAAAATTCGGAACAGAGAACGGGTCTAACTATAACAATACAAAGCCTAAATTCATCGCAGAATTTAAACGGACAATGATATATAAATTGAAGCGAAATGTTTCGTTAAAAGCGCCATCGAAAAATAACCTGTAAATCACGAAAATAAAGTAAGCAATTTTGTTTAAATAAAGCCCGATTGAAATTACAACAAAAAGTCGTCGCAAGGCCTGGCTGCGAATGGCGGACACTCCCATTCCATGTCCGGTGCGGCCGGCACGCCGCTTGTCCCATCTCGTCACGCCCGTGTATTACCTAATTTAATTTGTAGTCCCCGCAATTTATGGGCCGCAGAAGAGCCGTCTACCCCCTCTGTTTGTTAGTAACGGGCCAGACATATGTGCCGTACGTCACTTCAGAATTTGATTGTAAATTGCTTCAAAAGTTTCGGCGTTACACAAGGTTTTAATAACTCTAAAATTCACAAAGTTTGAGCTAAAACTCGCAATTTGCATTAAAAATGGAATAAAAATACGTTTTATCGCTATGTATACAAAAATATTGAATATTATCGAAATAATGAATATTAATATGCTATAATGAATATTTAAATGTGCAAATGCGTGAGGGAGAGCGCGAGAGATCAAAAGCGTAAACCTCGAGATGCGATCTTTTAGAAAATGTGTTTGCATAGATATAGTTCATAATTAGGTAGTGTGTATGTTTTCGGACGTGCATTTTTACTGGCTACGTGTTTTCATTTGGTGGGGATAGAAAACTAAACTGCATAAATCCTAGGCGGTTTAGTTCCGGCGAGTAATATTTGAAATTGAATTTAGATTTGTACGAATATTGTGGTACGTACGTGAGAGTAAATATTGTGACTGTAGCCTAAAGCAATTTGAAGCGGGCGGGCCAGCGGTCTTTGTTGCATATCGGGCGGTAATAGAATTTGGTCCGCTTTTTGCGCGGGTGGTCGCTCCGACCGCGTAATAGCGAGCTCGGTTGCCTTTGTAACTGCATCTAAATCTGCCTGTACTATGCGTCGGCCTGGTTAGGGTATAACCAATTATTTCGTTGTAGGTAACCCTATGGGTTAGGGATTTGCGGCGTGTTTGTTCCTTTTGAAGATGTCGAGGAAGATAATGTTATGAAATGTGATTTATTGTTAATGTCATAAACAATGTCACACCCGGATTTCCTGAAGGGTTAGACAGAGGTGTCATCATCATCATCATCATATCAGCCGAAACACGTCCACTGCTGGACATAAGCCTCCCCCAAGACGGGGGGATTTGCCATAATCGCCACGCTTGGCAGGCGGGTTGGCGATCGCAGTATGGTGGTAAAATGGATAGAGAACGCTGCTGCCCATTCTCTAGTAAGTCCCTTAGTCGCCTTCTACGACACCCACGGGAAGAAATGGGATAGTAGTATTCTTTTACGCCCGGCGCCACACGGGACCAAGGTGTACCCATAGTAAACTCATTTTACCGGTTGCATTTAATTCCCATGTAGTAGAGGGTTATAATAGTATCCAGGAATAAAAGTTTCAGATTAAATATAAAATCAAAGAAAATCTGTAGTTCGACTTTTAATTGTATTCAGTAACTTGACAGTTCAAGGAAAAATAATGTTACCATACTAAAACTAATAGTGTTGGGGTAGGGAACGATTTTGCGTAAAGAACGAATGATAAAGGTAAAAAGTAAAAAAAAAAAGATGTTAAAAGTTTGTAAGATGTGGAATATAAGAATAATTAATGACTTATTAATAAAAGTAATATAATGGAAACAAACTATAAATAAATTACCTAACTACTGAAAACAAAATATAAATAGCAAAATTTAAAATGTTTAATAGTGTATATCATGTTTTTAAGACAAGTTATTGCATTTTAAATAAAATAAAAATTACATGTAAGTACATTATTTCAAGTTCATTCAATTTCGTTCATTCTGACACCACCTCACTATCTTTTTTTATCAAAATCTGGTAACCCCTTCAACTGTCAAGTTACTGAATACAATTAAAAGTCGTATGTATATATAGTGTTTAGAGCTAGGTATTGAAGATTCTCGCCCGCGTTCTATGCATTTAGACAGAATGAGGCTGGGTTAAATAAATAATTACAAATGCGACATAACTATTATTATTGTTATTGTGGAAAAAACATCCAAACTGCCCTAGGAATAGGTGAATTGTATTTTTAATAATATTTATTTTACGTTAGAAATGAGGGGTAGGTTTATACATAGACTATTTTGCAAACCAATAAATTGAATTTCTTAAAAAATAATTCTCTTCAGTTTGCTTATTTTTCAGATAATGTTAAAAATCATGATAAACACATCTTGTTCACCCACATACATCTTTTTAATTCCTATTATCAATCGGCAAAAAATCCGTTCGAAATCTCCATTTCCATGCGTCTAACTTTCAACAAACTTTGACTGCACTCGGATTGGTCCACATAAACTGTTCGATTAGACCGACAAAAAATATAAGTTTAAAGACCGCATTGCGAAAAAGTTTTGTTCGTTTTATCGGGCTTTGGTCGAGGACCGTTCACACATGTCGTGGCATGCGGTGCGGTGGCGGGCGGCAGATGACTGCGAACGGCACAGGACGGCACTGGACGGCGCCGGACGGCCCGCAACCCGTAAATCCATTCCTAACTCGACTTTAGTGGCCGGCCGTTGTCCGCCGACCGTGCCGGCTGGCTGTTTGTTGCAACGCATTATCCACTTGAAAACCAGCGCTTCAACTAAAACGTATTTCGGCATGTCGGATTCCAATTGCGTTGGCCTGTCTTCGACGCAATAAAAGTGAAAAATAATACTGACCAACTTAATTTTTTTCAGTGTGTTTGCTGTCTGTCTCGAGTTCTCGACTCATGTCAATTTGGTGCATCTCTATTTTATAAACATTGCAAAATTATAAAAAATGCCAGTACTGCATTGTCAGTTTTATGAATATTTGGATTTACGACGGCGTGTGCGGGCGTTGGGTCAGTTTTGTTAAAGTCACGACATAATCTCTCACATTTGATCTTTATTTCCTTCATCTACATACGTAAAACAAACGTAAAGTAAATATTGAGCTTATCTCTGGCACATCTCCCTTCGTTCTCTCCGAGTGCTTTTGTCCATCTGTCACCCAAGCACTAAATAAGCAACTTTTATCCTGAGGGTGTCATTTTAATGAGAAATAATGAAGTTCCCGACCTCTCTGATGTTTTGTTAGGTTAAGAGCCTTATTTGTATTAGTTAGCACGTGTTTTTATATAGGCGTTTCACAGGTTATATTTCACCGTGTCCAATTTAGTTCGCCTTTTGACGGTCGGGTATTTATGTTAACTGGCCGACCTTATAATGCTGAAATGGCTTTTTGAGTCGTTATTTCTACAAATAGTGGAAGCACAATATAACAGTGTGGATCAAAGTAAGGCTACGCTAAAATTTCATATTTATTTAACCCAGTAAAATTAAATTATTGAGAGTATACAAAAGAAATAACTTTATTTTTGAATCAATAAGAAACAGGCATGGTTTCATTAGTCTGTGTATCATTGGTTTTTCTTTCAAAACCGAAAATTACCTTAATCCTAGACAATAAACAAGGTCCATTTATTAATTCGTAGCACAGCAATATTTCACGTTGTCATCGTCGCTATAATTATGAGGTCGTTAATAAGCCGTAACATAGGCGCCATATAATCAAAGTAAAAATAAATCTTAGCGAAATGAAAAACGGACATGAAATAACCGCATATTTTTTCCCTTTAAATACGTCCATAAAAAGGCAATAACTTGTAAGCAAGCACTAGCCCCGTGGCCTGTCAAAGAGGATAGTAGGGACATGAATAACGGTCCTTTTAATGACTGCTTTAACGCTTTCAATGTGCTTTATGAATAATGAAATTAGTTGCTTATTCCGTTCTCGAGGTTCGTGCTTAGTACTTAATAGAGTTTATGAGTTGTGCCGCCCGTAAACATCTTTAGAACACAATCAGAGATTGTACTAATTATAGCTTGCGTTAACTGATTCTGGGAGGTGATAAACGAAGCGTGAAATAAGGGAAAAACTTATCGATTACTTTGTACTTTTGATTCGAGTTTTGGTGGTTAATGCGTTGTGTTGTTTCAGCTTATAACATAGATATATTTGTTGGGGTCAAATGTCTTCTCATACACTTGAAAAATGAGGATTAAATAACATGTTTCCTTTCTACTATATGTGTGATACTTTCTGTCACCGTAAGTCTTTACTTAAATAAGAAACGAATATACTTGCATCATGCAGATGGAACTATTCCCATTGGCATGATGCAAGTTTCTTGTCTTTGGAAAAAAAATAATCAAACAGCTACTGACTTGCTTCATCAAAACACTGTTTAGACCGTGCTACTTGTATTGTTGCTGCAAGTTATGGCATACGGGCAAATAAATCGAAAAAAAAAAAAAACCCCAAACATATTCAATAATGGTCTCTTTTTCGCTATCTATGATTTTAAATTTCTAGTTCTTTATTGAACATTTCTGTCTTGCCAACGGTCCATGGCCAATTCTTTGAACTATTTTATCGAGTGTTGGCTCCTTTTAGCCAAATATCCCGCCCACATCTTTCCTTTTTCTGATTCTTCAATATGTAGGACAAAGTTAGTAGACTAATGTTGAGTGTTTCTTTGTAGTCCCCACTACTTTGTGCTAAGTCTCCTTGGTGTCTGTCCAAGTTTGGACACCATAAAACTAGTCACCAAGAGATTTATTCAAGCTTCTTAAACTTTTCTTTTTGGGAGTATTTTATGCCTTTTATGTTTATCTTAGGACTTTCATTCATTATTTACGTATGAACGAAAGAACGTTCCATCAAATAATCGGAATTCGTCTTTGAAAGTGGGTGTCGAATTTCACGGAAAAAATGGTTTTCCATTTTTCAGTCGTGGGCGTTGTAAAGTTCAGGCACCATGGGATTATGTTAAAGGGATTGGCTAAATTATCATGTTCTCTGCTAAATAACAAGTCATCGCGATGACCAAACATACTGACTCTCAACATAACATCACACTTGTATTCCTTGACGGTTAGGTAGAGGTGTACCTAAAGTACCTACTCTCACATTTCGTCAGTTATTTTTAAGGTGAATCCAGTCGACATTTTTTTCATACAAACTTCAGGAGTGTATTACTCCACTGTTCGACAGTATAAATCAAAAATTAAACATGATATGATTTTGTCTCATTATTAATATTGTCTGTATGAAAACAGAATACTAAAAAAAGAAGCCATTCAAAATTTATGAGCCAACAAAGATTAGTTTTTCTTGCTAATTTAACCTAAATTTGGGCCTGTTTAATTTATAAAAAGAAGTGTAAAATCTCTAAAACCAAAACAGTATAAAAAAAAAAGAAAAAAGTTCAATACTTAAAATATATTGGTCATTGATTTATGCAGTGGCTTTTTCATAAAATCCGATCTTCGGAAGGATTTTTCTTAATTTTTTACGGGCGTGTTTTACCATAAATGATCCTGCATCTCATTCAATTACGTTTTGCGCGTAGACTAGCCTCTAACTGCTGCCGGACACGAAGCCTGGTGAAACAGCGTGCTTTTTAGCCAGGTCCACCAGTGAGTTCGAGCCAGCGACTAGATTCCCTTTAAGGATAAGCGAGCTTAGTGTCACCAAAAAGGTTCCCACTGAGAAATTCCAGATACTTAAACCCAATATCACTTTCAACATCTTGTCTCACAAAATCTGTCTTGCTCGATGGCTATACAAATCTAATAAATAGGTCCTAGTTTAGCAACCTTCATGGTGAAGGCAAAGTTTTTGCTGAGTCTAGGTACTAAGCTTACGTCATTTATCATGTTAAAAGGTTAATAGACTAAACCGTAGTGTGCTCAACTAATTAGTCATTTAACTTTAGTTTTTTGTTTGGGAAAAAAATACCTGAATGAATACGAGGCAGATTCGAGGTCAACTTAATTGATGTTCAGGTCTATTTTAAACAGATTTAAACTTTGTTCTTAACCTCTTTGAAAACTTGGAAATATATATTGTAAATTTTTCTTTGGAAATTCTTACCGTTTTCTCTGGTCCAATAGTTGATGGCTTTGGGTGAAGCCTCGACGTGGCACTGAAGAGTGACATCAGTGCCCGTCGGAGCGCCCACCAGCTGGTTTGGCACTTGCACCAATGGGTGAACTGAGAACAAAAGTGTTACAAATTGAAATCAGTCAAGCCAAAAGGTAGAAAATACAAAAAAAGTGTTTCCGTGGTCACTAAAAATAATAAAAAATTCAAAACTAAGAAAAGTTAAAAGAAATACATGAATCTGGGTACTTATGAAACGACAGAGGCAAGGTGCACAGCTAGTAGAGAAGAACTGGCAAGAAACTCCACGGTTACTCTTTTATTTATATATCGGAGGCCTGCCCACAAGTATCATACCAGCAGGCTTACCATAACGATTTCTATTTCTACGAAGAATAGACAGTGCTTTTTCAATACAAAGTGACATTTCCTGTCTCATTTTTGACATCGCACCGTAGATATCCTTCTACGATCTGTCTTTCTGTCTTTCGTTTCTAACGATCTTTGTCTAGTACCTTATAAATGTAGACTATTTCAGAAGTTATTTCTTCCCAAACTGTCAAAATTACAATGACAAAAACTTTTCTTCTCCATGGCCACAAAGTATATACGATTATCTACAAAATCATGAATCGTTTAGAACGTATAAGTGTGATAATTAATAGAAAAACATAGCTTTCATCTCCTATTGTACATCATTTAGTTAACAGTCATGTCTATTCTTCCGTCGACAAATCGGTGCTCGTGCTAAGCCTGCTGGTATTAAATTTTTATCATACTAGGAGAATCATTATTATTCCTGTGTAATCTTCACATTAGACGTGATTCATTTTATGTATTGATAAGTTGTCTAGTGCATTGGCAACTAGAATTCATTTGTAATAACCAGTCGTTCACAATCGGCCTTATCAGAAAGCTAAAAAGTCACCCAAAGGACAATGGAGAGGGCTGTGCTTGGAGTTTCCCTACGTGATCGAATCAGGAATCAAGAGATCCACAGGAGAACCAAGGCAACCGACATCGCCCGAAGAATTGCCAAACTTAACTGGCAGTGGGCAGGGCACATTGCTCGAAGAACAGATGGCCGATGGGGCTGAAAGGTTCTGGAGTGGCGACCGCGTACCGGAAGACGTAGAGTAGGAAGGCTTCTCACAAGGTGGACCGATGACCTTGTGAAGGCCGCGGGAATCCACTGGATGTGGGAAGCACAAGATCGGTGGAACTGAAGGAGCCTGGGGGAGGCCTATGTCCAGCAGTGGACGTCTTTCGGCTGAAATGATGATGATGAATAATACCAATTATTGTCCCTCTGGCAAATGCTATAGAGGAGGCACGGACATTGCATTATCACTCTTGCTCAAGGCGTTGGCAGTTTCAAACAATGTTTTACCTAAAGTGATGTCAGTAAAGTCCAATATAAACTCAGAAAATATGAATAAAAACGATATTCAAAATTAACTGCATTTTAAGAATAATAATGGTAACATTTTGTAAGATTGCGCTTATCTTATCAACCCTATTCGCATAAACGTAATGAAATAGTATTTCGCATTATCTTGATGAAGTCGAGTTCTTATAAAATTAGTTTTATGTTTGTTTAGAAAGATTTTAAAGCACCCATTTTTCTTATCAAGTAATTTATGCTAACTAAATAGTATTTCAGAATATGAAAGATTTAAATAATAAACATTAGAATACATAATTGATTAAATCTTAAGAGTTTCTTTGTTGCAATGAGTGCCTTTAGTTAGTTAAATAATTTACATTTAATGGAGAATGATAATAAACGTGTATTATCAGAAAAACAGTTAAAAATATATTTTCGAAATCGAAAATGAACAATCAATTGACCATATATTCTTAATTTATTATAAACAGAAAGGAAATATATAGCTCTAAAATAATATCATTCCACATAAAACATTTCAAAAATAGCACGAACCCGCCAAGTGAGTGGTTTCATTCACATTTTTGTAACATTACATGCTATTTTCGCCTTCCGCTTATAAATACGCGTTCAAAGCCTTTGCATTTGGCATAGTATGCATACGCTCCGCACATTTGGTCTGCTTGCACAGTTTCAGAACATGTTATTTTATATTTGTAACTTTTCGCACTAATAAAGGGGAATGTGCTACTAACAAAATGTTTGAAATAACGCAAAGTTGAATTTTAGTGTATGATAAACATGTTACTGTAATGTTTATGTTTGCGGTTTAGTTAAATGTCTGTTAAATAATGTTCTAGCGCCTGTCTTATGTAATTTAGACTTTCAAAAAGTGTTTATTTTGAGCCTAATTTGAATACATTTTGATTTTTAATATTACAGCTGCAAAGCTGGCTTCTAAAGATGGCGGATTAAGTTGCTAGCTAAAAAGTAAAAAATAAATTTAAACTAGTTTTTATTCAAATTCGCTAAAAAGAAAAAGTAGCAAATAGAGCATAGATTATTACACCGTTTTTATTATTACACAGTTTTTATTATTACACAGTTTTTATTATTACATAGTTTTTATTATTACACAGTTTTTATTCAGAAAATATTATAGACTTTTCCTCGCCCGAACATTCCAGTCCATCAAATAGTTGTTTGGAAAGTCGAAAAGCGAAAAGACCGACAATTATATCTTTACGCCTTTACTAAGTGACTTCATTGTATTTTTGTATAATTAAGTTATGCTATTGAGAACTGTTGTGTTTAATTTTTATAATTAACTAGCTTTTGCCAGCGGCTTCGCCCGCGCGAAACTTTCATCCCCTATTTAACTCCCTTAGGGGTTGAATTTCGAAAAATCCTTCCTTATTCCTTGTCTACATTATTAAGCGAACCTCTGTGCAAAATTTCAGCTTTCTGGGTCCAAGGGTTTGGGCTGGGCGTTGATGAGTCAGTCAGTCAGTATGTCAGTCAGGACTTCTCTTTTTATTTATATATATATATATAGAAGACTTGCCTTTGCACACGACTTCGCCCGCGTGGATGTCGTTTATCTCGTAAAAAAGTAGCCTATGTCCTTCTCCATATCCGAGGCCATATCTTTTCCAAATTTCATGACGATCGTTTCAGCGGCTTAGGCGTGAAAACTTAACAGACAGACAGAGTTACTTTCGCCTATATAATTAGTAAAAACACAATGTTTTTTTTTCTGTAAATGTTCATCAAAAGGATCAGCAATGATAGACTTTAATATACTTATACAGGTATACTTGAATGCGCATACTTATGCAGGGTTCAAGACAATAATGCATCGTTGAAGTTTTCTACTGTTCAAAATGGCCAGTAATTGCATATAAAATCATTCATACATGTCAGTCAACTGCAGCATGACGTCATATTATTAGCTGTAGTTAATGAAACGGTCGCGGTAATAAATGAAATGACGTTAATATATTTCAGGGTGAGCTGCATTAGTTTCGAATAAACTTTTACGTTCATGTGAGCGTTCAACATGATACGATCTAATCTGTTTCGGTAATGAGTTATGGGTTTGACTATCCTGTTGCGAATGTGGAAATTGAGGGTTTTCAGTAGTGAGCTTAAAGTGTTTTGATTTTGATGATTTTCCAATATTTGGTTTTGAGGATGACATCAAAGGACACAAAACTTTGTTGTTTATAAAGCCAGTTTTATTTCAGAATTACCCTCTTACTAATAAACACGGAATAACGATATACCAGGTATAGCAAAAGAATAACTTTATGATTTATTTGTTAGTAAGAGGATATAAAACCATTGCTGGCTTTTGTTTAAATAAAATACGATGATTGTTTTAATGAACCAACAAAAATCGTAGCAGCTACGCCGTAGCGACCGCTTGGCTGCGGCGTAGCAGCTACGCTACTGCTACGACAGCGTAGATGTATGAGAAGTATCTTGTAAGAAATCTTTTAATTTCCTTACATGTGACGTTTATGATAACGTACTGGAAATATTTGTGTATGAAACACGAGTTCTCCTAAAATCATAGTTAGTTTGCAACTTGTGATATTGTTGACAGTGCGCAGCGAGTCGCTCGCGCACTCTGTTTGCCTCCTCGCTCCGCCACTTTGGTAAAACTCCACTGCGTCTGTCAGGTGTTTACACTGAATATCATCCCGCCTGACTGCATTAGTTCTGTTTGTCTTAACTATTTAACGGACTAGATGTTTGCACGCAATTAAACTACAGTTTCAGACATAGTACGGTTAGTTCGTAGCGTAACATTCATGTTTTTACATTGGTGATGGTAAAACGCAAACTCCAGCCTAGAGCGCCCTTCATTATAACTTTGAAAATTGTTTTTACTCATCCGTACCAAAAATACATTAAGTCCCAAAAGGATTTTAACAATGCTTTTATTCGAATCAAAAGATGTTTCGCAAATAACAAAGGCCCTGATTCGAAAAGATACCAAAAGGTTGAAATGTCGGAACGAAAGCGTCAAGTTGTTCTTAAAGCGAACGGATTATTTCGAAAATGTAAACAATCGCACCAGCATCCCCAAAAGTCTATTTAGGATGAATTAAGGAAAACGAAATTTTCTTCCACGACCTTAGATCGGAGCTTATTTGCGGTTATTCTCTTTGACCGTCGTTAAGTTCCTTTGGACGGCTTTTACGAGTTTGAGTGGCCAATTTAGCGAACAAAATCTGAACGATCAGAATTTTTGTTCTAATTAATAACTCTAAGGGGCTACGAGGGTAGCCTTTTGCTTATTAAATAAAGCGGAATAATGAACAGTCGAGATGTTAATCTAATTGCAATTGCGTTTTATTCAGTTGTATTTCATAAGAGTTAAAGCGGCGGAATATTTTACATTGAAATTATATCGTGTGTGCTGAGTGCGCAGAATATAACTTAAAGAACGTGATTAAGCAATCCCTAACTGTATAAGTAGATAGGAATTCTCGCAGCAATCAAAAGTTAGGGGAGTATTCTCGGGAAGGATTCCGCGCGGAATTCTTGAAGTGACAGTTTGATTAACCGAACGGCGCACACGCTTTAGCCGTTTTCGGATTTCTTGGCGTTTTGTTGCTATTACCTGTTTTAGTTGACTTTGGAATTTCTTGAGCTGCAGTTTCAACCCAACAATCCTTACAAATACGTTGCATTCACTACCTTATCTGAACGTAGACAAACTTATAATCAGGGCGAGGTTGGAATTAACAGTACAAGAGAAGATATATCCTAAAATTAATTATCCTTAACTGCAGGATCCTCTTTGCAAATTGATCGCGATTTGTTCACTTCGTTTAGCGTGTTTCTTTTTCTCTAAACTCAATTTATCGTCGTCCGGGCTCCAGTGAATCAACTAAGAGAGACTCATCGCGTTACGTGGCACTTACTGCCACGAATGAATTGCTTCACTTCTGCTTCTAAAAAGTGTTTTTATGTACCTTCGCGGCCGCAAGTCCACCCAACCCGCTGTTATCATTCGTTTTCGGGGGGAGGAAATTTAAATTAAATATTTGAGAGCGTTAATTTTGTCTCCTCATCGAGCGAACGCGACGCATTCTTTGTGAAGTAATTAAACTGAGTGGAAGGGTTTCAGACGGCAATAGTTTGTTTGTTCGCTTGAAATTGCGTTTCCTATGAAGTGAATTTCTCTCGGTTGTCATCAAGCAACGTTGGCTTTTATTTGTTATATAGATAAGATACGAGATATGAAATGTCAAGTAGCTGAAATGTATATTTATGGAGCGTAATGTGAGTCAGATTAAAGATTATGTCAACTAGGATTTTATTCACTTCATAAACTTTAGCTGTTTGATGTTACTCCGAACCTAAATAGGTTGTTGAGTTATTTAGTAGGTTCGTTCGTATAAATGTAGAAGCTATTCCAATCAGAGTGTTTACACGGGACTGCCAATAACAGAATGCAAATACGTAGTGGACAACGCGTCAGAGCGGTCAGTGACCCGCGAACCATATGAAAAACTTTAATAGGCACGACGTTGAAGTGAAAAGCGAGAGAACCAGACATTGAAACTGGAATTATACTATTATTACCTTTCCGTCTTTTACGGTTATTGTCTGGGCTTGAAGTGGTAATACAAAGTAAGAAACCCTAACAATTCCGTTCCTATAAGTTGGGATAGATTTATTGTTTAGTACCTTAAGAGAAAATCTTGGCAGAAAGTTATAAAGTGTGTTTATTGGTTCGAAATATTTTAGGATTATCCTTCATGGTTTATTTTTCGATAGTCGTTCACCGTCTACTGCTGAACACCGTTTTGGCTATGGATATTTTAGTTAAAAATGAAAAGAGATTATTTACAGAAACACCAAACTTGGCAGAAGAATATAATTGCTCATCTTTTTGAAAAAAAAAAAAAAAAACTGGAATAGCTTCGATCGACTGAAATTACTGTATCAACAGATATTAAACATTAAAAATAAAACAGCTATAGATAATTTAATTAAATAGTCGGTAATTTATACAAAAAAGATAACAAAATTTAGTATCGTATGTTTGCCGGACAGCTTTGGTGATTGAAGGCTTTGTTTGATCATTGTAATAATAAAAACCCTTTTATAAATTTTCAATGAACGTTGATGGATCGTTGCAAATACATACATTATACAACGGTTGATTTTACGTAGGTACTGGCTTTATGGTGCTAGGTATTTTGATTTTGTTTTAACTAAAATATATATAGGTATTCCTGAAATTATACATTGACTACCGTGTTATCAACATAATGTTAATAATTATATTAAGTTGTTGTTTTTTTTAAAGTAAAATGCAGGGTACACTGAAAAACTGAATAGGTTGTTTTAACCTTTTTTCAACCTTTCTTTTAGGTTAATATAGCACCTACCGACATGATTTGTTGAATTAACAAAATAAAAATAGTTGAACTATAAAGGTAAATTTAACCTGTGTTCAGTTTGGTTGTTACAACATGTTTAAAAAATAGTAATAACATATTTAATAGTTGTATTTATCAAATGTTTAGTTAAATGGACTTAATCAGTTTGTTAACTCAACTTTTATATGCAGTAATTTCAAATCTATGATAAATAGTTAAACTGATTTTATATATTTAACTTAGTTATTTTGTTGACTCTACTTCGTTAATATGTTGACTTGACTATATTATTTGTTAGACTTACTTAGATTCGAATATTGTGTCGTTTTAACCTCTTTTAGTGGTAGGTTTAACCTATTATTTTTAACAATTTTATTTTTGTAGAAATAAATGTCATATATTAGTTGTTTAAACATAATATTAGGTTAACGCAACTTACATGAAATCAACATTATGGAATTCAACCTATTCGGTTTTTCAGTGTAAAAGGTTTTCTCTCTTTTTATTATACCCGTTTCTACTCACACCTAGAAACACCTAAATGTTATGTGTAAAAAAAACGCACATTTAGATTTTCAAAGGTTGGCTCAGCGCCGAGAGTTCGACAATCCAAAGAAGACTTTTGGCTATTCCCCAGTATTAGTAGAAACAGGAATTAATCACCTTAAAGAGCACTAGGCTCTATTTTCTTTTTTTTTCGAATTATTTTGAATCTGCCTTGTGTTGGATTTATTTTAGATGAGTTACATTGTTTTGTAAAAAAAGTAAAACGAAAGAACTATTTTTAATTAACAAACCGTCGAGATTTATTTGTAAATAATAATTTATCTAAACGATAGTGAAAACCGCATCAAAATCGATGGCATAGTTTAGATACAGACAGACACAAAAAGTGAATATGCATAAATATAGATAGAAATGTACCAATCCACACTGGGCCCGTGTGGTAGATCACGAAGGTCTGCGTTCCAGTGGTGGAAACATTATGGGCTGATATGCTTATAGATATACCCCCTTATTTATAAACGCTGCTTAAAGTTAAGTAATGATTAGCGGCTGATTAACCATACATTTTTGACGTTTAAACATCTCTTAACTTTAATCATCGTTTATGAATACACCCCATAGTTTCAGGATGTTTTATAT
Source organism: Polymixis flavicincta (assembly GCA_949987655.1). Taxonomy (NCBI): domain Eukaryota; kingdom Metazoa; phylum Arthropoda; class Insecta; order Lepidoptera; family Noctuidae; genus Polymixis; species Polymixis flavicincta. Next base: position 17,075,023 of record OX465173.1, read on the forward strand.
AACTACACACACTCACAATACTCCTTCCACTTTTACCATCATCTCTCTCATAATAATCAAGCCATACGTAATTGTTCTCCTGAACATGATCCTCAAAGTCATTTGGAGCGAACATTCCTTCCGGGATATAATGCTATAATGAAGTCTGGCGGATTTGCCTTGTGACCCAAAAGAACTCTCCCTCTCCACATGCAAAAATGTTGTCAAACAATGGCTATTAGGTCTTTCATACGACGAATCGGAAAACATTCTCACTTCACTCAACTCACACTCTGAATCCTACTCCCACCACAGACACTGACACTTACATACACCACACGTGTACACTCGAACACACCAACAAGAACACACACTAACACACTGACACGTTATTTTATATTTTCTAAAATTTAATTTAATTTTTGATAGTTAAACATTTGTTCTTGATTATTTAACATTTAATTTTTGATTGTTTGATTTATTTTGTTCACTTTATTTTAAATTGAAAATTTTAATTTTTGCGTTGTTTAGTACAAAGTAAGCTTTATTTTTGTTTGTTATAATTTCCGATTTAAGTTTCACTTTCACTTTGATCTCAATTTTCATTTATTTTAGTTTTATATAATCGTTTGCATTTACTTACCCACTGTTACCTTAAACTGCACTATGTCTCACAACTCTGGTCCCCAAGATACAGGCGCTGCCTAGTTTGGGGTCCGCCGTAAAGACCAAAACGGAAATCGCTAACAGTTACAGACCAACTTAAGTTAAGTTAACCATAAGGTAATAATTGTAACGTTGATTCAATAAACATTATTATTATTTCCTTTATTTAACATAAACACATATAAATTACATTTTTAAATATTAGTATAAAAATATAAAAACATTTAAAAATATAAAAAATAGTAACCCACCGGCATCGGGAACAAGGTCCAAGCTACCGGCGGTCAGGGCTCCAGAGAGAGGAACCTCCTAACAATGCGAGCCGTGTCCAGGAGTACCGCTTTCTGGATCAAGCCCTTGACCCAGCTGCCCAACGAGAGCCTCCTCAGATTATTTTATTATTATTATTATTTTCTTTTATTCCATTAAATATACATATAAATTACATTTTTAAATATTATTATAAAAATATAAAAACATTTAAAAATATAAAAAATAGTAGCCCACCGGTATCGGGAACAAGGTCCAAGCTACCGGCGGTCAGGGCTCCAGAGAGAGGAACCTCCTAACGATGCGAGCCGTGTCCAGGAGTACCGCTTTCTGGATCAAGCCCTTGACCCAGCTGCCCAACGAGAGCCTCCTCAGATGTTGGTCGAGGCTCTTGGCTATCAAGCCATTGGCTGAAACGACTATCGGTACAATGATCGCTGAGTCCACATCCCACATGTCGACAACCTCGCGAGCCAAGTCAAGATACTTGATTTGTTTATCTTTCTCGGCTTTCACGAGGTTCCCGTCATGCGGGACCGTTATATCAACGATCATTGTACGCCGCTCTAGTCGATCCACCACCACTATATCAGGCTTATTGGCAACAATAGTCCTGTCAGTGATGATGGATCGATCCCAGTACAGTGTGACATGTCCATTTTCGAGAACTGGGTCGGGCACATACCTGTAGTACGGCACTTCCGATTCCACAAGGCTGTATTTTAGAGCAAGTTGCTGGTGGATAATCCTGGCTACAAGGTTGTGTCTATGCAAGTACTCCTCGTTAGCTAGACGAGAACAACCGGAGATTATGTGTCTGATTGATTCTCCCGGACGGTGGCATGCCCGACAGATGTCAACCGTACCATCTTTCACAATAAATCTCCGGTAGTTGTTCGTCAAGATAACTTCGTCCATAATTGCACAGACAAAACCTTCGGTTTCCCCAAAGAGGTCACCGAAACGCAGCCAGGCTACGGACGCTAGTTGATCTACATCGGGTCCATGTAGGGCCCGAAAAAAGCGTCCGTGGAGCTCCTTACTCTGCCATACCTCCATGCGATCCTTAGTGTCAAGCACTACAGGCCTGCGCCAGTTCTCTTTTGCCAAGGAGAGCGGGGTGAGGCCCTTATCCACCGCAACTACATCTCGATGCATCCCCACGTCGGTTTCTAGGAAATAATCCCTGAGACTGCATATCTCGCGATTGTGGAGAGTCTTAGCATTTAAAAAACCTCGACCTCCACATTTTCGCGGGATATACAGTCTCATTACCGATGACCGTGGGTGGTGCATTCGATATGCAGTCAGCAGCGTACGGACCCTCCTATCCAGGGCGTCGAGTTCGGTCTGAGTCCATTTGAGTATGCCGAAAGAGTACATCAAAACCGGCATGACCCAACCGTTGAAGGCGCGTACCTTGTTTCCACCTGATAAAAGACTATTAAATACTTTTTTCAGGCGGCCAAAGAAGCGCTCCCTCAACGATTGCTTCATGTCAGTAACATTGATGCCCAACGCTTCCGACATACCCAAATACTTATAGGTTTCGGCTGCGGAGAGGGCTCGAAGGTTTATGGAATCCGAGAGTTGGGTTCCCACGGATTCCACAATCTCCCCTCGCTTTACATGCATGACCGCACATTTGTCCACACCAAATTCCATCCTGATGGCGCTACTGAAGGTTTCAGTTACTTTCAGTAGCTCCATCAGTTGCAAGTTGTTGGGGGCAAAGAGTTTTAGGTCATCCATGTAGAGGAGGTGGGATATAACCTGACCACCTCTCCTCAGCCGATAGCCTATACCTGAATCCTCCAGCAGTGTGCTTAGAGGATTCAGGGCTAGGCAGAACCAAAGCGGACTCAAACTGTCGCCCTGAAATATACCTCGCTCGATCCTTATCGGCTCGCTATTCCTCTGGATGTTTCGACATCCTGGATATCGAAGGACCGTCCTCCATTGCCTCATACATGACATCAGGAAGGTGCGCAGAGTTGTATCTACTTTATACAATTCTAGCACCCTCATGAGCCATGTATGTGGCACTGAGTCATAGGCCTTCTTGTAATCTATCCAACATGTCGAAAGATCCTTTCGGGAACGGCGAACCTGTTGGCTAATGGCCATATCAATGAGGAGCAGCTCCTTAGTACCGCGGGACCCGTTCCGACATCCATTTTGAGAGACAGACATGATGGAGTTATTCTCTATATGATTGTAAATTTTAGCTCTCAAAATGGATGTAAGAACTTTATAGACCGTCGGTAAACACGTGATCGGCCTATAATTTTTGGGTTCCGCGGTACTACCTGATTTATGGAGCAGGTGGGTAACTCCTGTTGTCAGGAACTGGGGTAGCGAACCAGACTCCAAAGCATCCTGATACTGAGCTGCCAAGCGAGCGTGCGATCTCATGAACCATTTGATCCAGAAGTTGTGCAGCCCGTCCGGCCCTGGAGACTTCCAGTTGGGCAGTGGACGGACTGCACGAGCTACGTCTTGGGGGCAGATGGTAATAGCCCCCATTTCTGGTATGGGATTGCAGGCTCGCTCGTTTTCTCGAGCCCAATCACCTTCGGTGTGACTGACAGGCACCGACCAGATATTGCGCCAAAAAGAGCACATGGCGTCATCATCCGGTAGGCGCGTATCAGCCACACCTTGGTCCGGTCGCTCCCAAGCCCTATAGACCCACCTTTCATCACTCTGGAAGGTGCGGTTCTGAGTGTATCGGTCTACTCGCCGCTTATACCTACGAATGCGGTTTGCCCATGCATACACTTTCTGCTTCAGGAAGTCTATGCGCTCTGTGACACGGGACATATAATCTTGAGGGCTGGTATCAGTCCCTGAGAATGCCCGCCTCACAAAGCGCATCACTCTAGGGCGAGTGTTGCCCTCCCTGAAGCAGATTAGTTTGCCGATGAGGGCTCTGGCCCCACCAATACGACGTTCAATCCTGCACTGCCAAGCTGGTACGGCTGGTTTCGGTCGCGTAGCTCTAGAGTCATTTGCGAATTTGACATGAGCTACACGACATGCCGCCACAGCCGCGCAGTACAGAATCGAATGAGTATCGGTGAGGTCTTCGCAGTTATCAAAATAATTTGACAACTGCGAATCCAAAGCCGCCACCAGCGCCCTATTCTTGTTATGCATGGGCAAACGAGGTAAACGTGGCCTAAGCTCGGGCGACATGAACCGATATTCTCGAATCGCACCCTCCAAAGCACTCCTCAATTCGTCACTGCACTGGGTACTTACGTTTGTAGCCCTGTCAACACTCCCCTCGTCAGCTCGACTTGTGTTAAACTGTGGTGGTACCATAACAGCCTGCAACGGGGGGACGATGACATTGCTACTCCGCATTTCAGTTCGTAGGCGATCAAGTACAGTGTCATCCAACATATGATTACGTTGAATGACCCGCACCTGATCCGACAGTCGTTGTGCCGAAACGTTGACAGCTGGCTCAAGCACCTGAAAAAGAGAGAGCATCCGAACACGGTACGCGGTCAGATTGTTTCCTCCTTCTGTAGCCCCATAGTATGAGCGCATGACGTTTTCATTGATGGATCTCGTCCATCTCATGCGCTGCACACTTCCGCCGGGAGCTGGGACCCTATCAGAGGCCGGTGGGCCTCGAGGTCCTAAGCCGTCCGGCGGCCGGCGTCTTCCCCGTTGGCGAGCAGGTGGTGGCGTCGTTGGCGGGGAGAAATACTCGTCGCTCGAGCTCGACGCAACTACCGCGGCCGGTGTCATCACAGCGCCCGCAGTGGGGCTGGGTACCGGCGGCGGCGAGGCGGAGCTGAGCGACGAGTCCGGAGGTGGTGGGCGTGCTTTTCTTGCGGCTGATCTTGTCAACATTTCATTAACATATTTTCATGATTTCCAATTTTTATTTGCTTGATATTTTATCGGAGGTGACATGACAGATGTCACCTCCAATTCGGTAATTTTAAATTATTGTGTTTTTGCATTTTCGGTTTTTCTGGTCTATTAATTAATTGATTTCCAATTATTCTTCCGATTTTATATTTGTTTTATCATGGAATCACTTTTATTATGGGTCGAATTTATTATTAAATGTTAAAATTTGCAAATATGAAAAACGAGACGTCTTGTTGACTTGACTTATTATTATTATTATTATTATTTTTGTAGAGTGTTTTTCTTCTCAGCTCTTTGGCTGGTTTTTGCAACATTTACGGACCGAAGCCAAGTAAATGCAGCGTGTGGTGTGTTATGTTTAATATGTGTTTTGATGAGGCCCTATTTCGTTTTCATCTATTTGCATGAACTTTCGGACAATGCGACATGTATTTAAAATTGCAGCTTTTTGTAAGGTAATATAGAGGGTTTCTTTTAGGTTTAGTAATTTAAGGCTATGAATAAGGTGATTTGGGATGACGCCTGTTGTGGAGAGGACTATAGGGACCACGTAAACTTTTTGCTGGCGCCAAATTCTAGTCACTTCATCTTTGAGTTCGGCGTATTTACTAATTTTTTCAGATATTGTCTTCTGAACGTTGTGTGTGTTAGGAACGGCTATATCTATTAGGTAAGTAACTTTATTTATTTTATCTTGTAGGGTTATATCCGGTTATTATTATTATTATTTTCGAGAGTGTTCTTTTTCTCAGCTTTAAGGCTGGTTTTAACCACATTTACGGGCCAAGCCAAGTAAATGCAGCGTATGTTATGTAAGATTTTATAAATGTTTATGTGTTGTGATGAGTTCCTACCTCGTTCTCTTCTATCTGCATGAACTTCCTGACAATTCTACATGTATTTAAAATGGCAGCTTTCTGAAGTGTTATGTAGAGTGTTTCTTTAAGGTCTAATAATTTTAAGCTATGAAGAAGATGTTTAGGAATAACTCCTGTGGTGGAAATAACGATTGGGACTACATATACTTTTTCCTGCCTCCAGATTCTAGTCACTTCTTCTTTTAGTTCAGCATATTTACTGATTTTCTCACCTATCGTTTTTTGTAAATTATGTGTATTAGGGACTGCAATATCTATGAGGTGTGTGACTTTATTAACTTTATCTTTAAGGGTTATATCGGGTCTATTAAAGTGAACGGTTCTGTCGGTTAGTATAGCGCGATCGTAGTAGAGTTTGTGTGTGTTATTTTCTAGAACTATTTGTGGTACGTACTTGTAATAAGGAGTGTTGGTATCTTGTATCAGTTTATATTTGAGTGCTAGTTTTTGATGGATGACGTTTGCCACCTGATTGTGTCGGTGTGTATAGTCCGTTTGTGTGAGTGTTGTGCATGCCCCTGTTATGTGTTGTATGGTCTCTGGTTGGCTGTGACATTTGCGGCATTTATCGTTCGTTATTGTGGGGTCTTTTATAATGAATTTCCTGTAGTTTTTAGTATTTATGATCTGATCCTGTATTGCAATAATAAAACCCTCAGTTTCCGGAAATAAGTTACCGATTTTAAGCCATTTATTTGACGCTATTGGGTCTATATGAGATTGTTCTAGATCATGGGGGTGCCGTCCATGCAACACTTTCTTTTTCCAGTCTTCTAGCTTTTGTTTATGTGGGTCATCATTGCTGGAGTGTTGAGTAGCTATCTGTTCGTGTAGGTTAAGTGGGGTGTAGCTGATATCGTTCACAACTACAGCTTTATGTATATTGCTTGTGTGTGATTTAGAATGAAAGAATGTTCTTAGTCTAGCTATCTGGTTCTGCCAAAGATGATGGACGTCTATTAGGCCTCTCCCTCCGTTTTGCCGTTTGATGGTCAGTCTTTCTATTGCAGATTTAGGGTGTAGGTTATTGTGTTTAGTGAGTGTGGTGCGTGTTGTTCTCTCTATTTGCTGGATGTCAGTTTTTGACCATTTAATAACTCCAAACGAGTATGTTAATATTGGAATCGCGTAGGTGTTCAATGCCTTTATTAAATGTTTTCCGGAGAGTTGAGTTTTACATACTGCGATCACTCTTCTTTTGTATTCAGTGTTTAAGGTGTGTTTTATTGCTGTATGATCTATTCCTTTGAGTTGTTTGTATCCTAAATATTTATACAGATCCGTTGACTCCATAGCTGTGATTATGTCTGCATTATTAACAGGATAGTCACCCGGTTTTATTTTGCCTCTTACTATATGAACTGTTTTGCATTTATCTAATCCAAATTGCATGTTTATGTCTTTACTAAATTCTGTTGTAGTATCTATTAAATTTTTCATCTCTTTTTCAGACTTTGCGTATAATTTTATGTCGTCCATATAAATAAGATGTGAGATTATTGTTTCTTCAGTGGTATGTTTAAGGGGATATCCGACTTGGCAGCGATGAAGTAGGTGGGACAGAGGGTTCAGAGCGAGACAAAACCATAAAGGACTTAGCGAATCTCCCTGATAAATACCTTTCTTGATAAATATTTGTCGAGTAGTGATAGCGTTGTGTCGATAGTTTAACTGGAGTGTTGTTTTCCAACAGGACATGATGTTCTGTAAGAAACCTATTATTTTTGAGTTTATTTTATAGATATGTAATATTTGAATTAGCCAGGAGTGTGGAATACTATCGAATGCTTTTTTATAATCTATGTATGTGCAATGTAGGTTTTTATTTTTTGTGGCGGCATGTTTGTGGATTATTGAATCTATAACAAGTTGCTCTTTACATCCCATGTGGCCCCTTCTGCAACCTTTTTGTTCTTCTGCTATTATGTTATGATATTCTATGTGTTTATTAATTTTTGAAGTGATAGCCGAGGTTAAGATCTTGTATATTGTAGGTAGGCATGTGATCGGTCTGTATTGAGAAGGTTTTTTTTTTTTTTTTTTTTTTTGGGTGGGAAATCATCAAATAACTTCTCCCGCTCTGGGTGGAGCAGGAGGGCGTGTCAGACTTTTACTGACTAAAACCCACCCGTGTTCCTTCAGTAGCCCTTAAGCCAGGGGCTGTGGTGTCTCTTTCGAACAAACCCGCACCCCTGGCAGGCATCGACCCTTGCGGGTCCCATCACTATTTGTGCTGACATCTCTTTGAGGCGCGCGTGGAACACAACGCGCCGTCGACTTGGGCTTGGTCCTTACCGGACAGCGAGCTACCCATTACTCGCCGTCCGCAAGCCCATGCCTACGGTGGCCGGAAATCGGCCTGGGATTCCCGACGCCCAGGGCGTCTCCGTATCCTGCGGCGGCTGGGGTCGCGAGGGCGCATATGCTGCCTCTCCCTCACGTGCGCCGCCTCCCTCTTCGCGAGCATCACTGCTTCGCTGAAGGAGGTGACGGCTCCCCATGCCCTCTCGCTCCGTACCATGGCCTGGACCAGGGCCGGACGCGAGAGATCGCCGCCGCCGATCGCCTCCACGAGGACACGGCGGTGCTCCGCCCAAGCAGGGCAGACCGCCACCGTGTGCTCCACCGTGTCCTCAGGGCGATCTTCGCAGTGGAAACACCCGGGCGTTTCCTCCCGCCCTATCCGAAACAGGAACCTCCCGAAACAACCGTGTCCGGTGAGGACCTGCGTCAGGCGGAAGGTGAGGACGCCATGCCGCCTCTCAAACCACTCCTCAAAGAGGGGACTTACCGCCGCAATCGTGGCGTGCCCAGTATTGAGAAGGTTGTGGTGAGTATTTAGTTTTTGGTAACATATAAGTTATTCCTGTAGCAATAAATTCAGGGAAGTTCTGTTTGCCTAAGATGATTTCTGTTAAATTTTTAGCTAAAACTTTGTGTAATGACTCTAATTTTTTATACCAGTAATTATGTATTTTATCAATACCAGGGGATTTCCAATTGTGTAGTCTTGCTGTTATACTTGCTATGTCAGACTCAGTTAATTCAATGAATTCCATTTCTTCTAGTGAGCTCCATCTAGTTTCTTCATCTGTTATCCAATCTGATTGTTCATTATGTGTCACCTGCTCTTCCCATATGCCAGCCCAAAACCTTTCTAGTTGTTCCGCAGTCGGTAGTTCAATGTTGTTTGCGAGTGTCGGTGTATCGGTTTCAATGTGTGGTTTCTGCAATTTTCTGTAAAAGTTCTTTTCGTTCGTAGCAAACAAGCAGTTATCATTTTTGCGTTCTTGTGCTTTCTTATATCTTCTCAACCTGTGTACTTTCAGAGCTAATTTCTGTTTCAATGTGTCCAAGAACTCCTCCGGTTTCCTATTGTCATTTTCGTGCCTAGTGTGGGTAGCCATGTTTTTAAAGATTTCTTCTACTCTCTTAACTACTTTGTTCGATCTATTGTTGTTAATGTACTGCGTTAGTCTACCGCAGTTTGCTCTAAGTTTATCTATATCTTTTTCAAGCCTCTGCTGCCATGCTGGTTTGTTAATATATCTTTGTCTTGTGTTGCCTGTGTATTCTGTGATTCTAAAATTAAGTTCTTCGGAAATAACTAATGCTGTGCAATATATCAAGGTATGGACGTCGATAAGTTTAGTTTCTTCGCTAAGATATTGGTTTAGAATATTTTGATTAAATAAATTAACAAGGTGAAAAAGTTTTGGTGTGTACCTAAGTTTGGGTAGTTTTGGTCGAGCTGTCGGGTCCATGCCTGAATATTGAGTGAGAGCCGTTTTAAATTTATCGTGTATTTCTTGGATACGCGTGTCTGTAGACGGATTTTGATTTGTGTTGGCTAGCGTTTCTATTTCGTTTTCTAACATTATTGTTATACTTTCGGTTTGCGTGGAAGTATGCGTGATTTGTGAATATGCATGTGATTGAAGGAATGGTTGAGATTGTGTGATTGGTTGTGACTGAGTGAACGGTTGTGGTTGTTCTTGTAGGTTATACTCAGTTGTGTTTTGTGTTAATGCGATACTGGTGGTGCCTTCGATATTTTCTGGTTCTTCTAGTAGTTGTGTACGTACTTCTTCTTTTAACTGATCTATTATTTGTTGAGACAAGAGCTTGTTTCTTATTATTGTTCTTCTTTGATCTGAAATTCTCTGTTCTGTGACTGTAATCTCTGGGTATTGACGTGTGAAAAGTTCATGCAGTTGTTTTCTGTAGGTGGTCATGTCGGTCTCTAATTTAGTGATATAAAAGTAAGTTCGCATGATAAATAGGTTAACTTCTTTGCTCCATCTCATGCGAACTCTTGCTTTTCCAGCCTTGGTGGACGCGGGTAAAAAGGAACTAGCCTCCCGCGCAACATTCAAGGTCGGAGTGGGTGGAATTGAATTTAAACTACTAATATGAGGTGATGATAGTATGGGTGACGATGGTATGGATGGTGATGATGGTCGAGAAGGTGTGTAAGATACTGTGCTTGGACTGTACGGTTCTACAGGGGTGTTTGTCCTGTTCGTTAGTCTGTCACCATCGTCACTATTTTCGGCTGTAGCATCTTTGTCGGTGGGAGCCCGCCTGTTCAACTCCTCACCGCTGACGGTTCGCATGCTGAGACACTCAGCGTCAGCTCCAAGTGCGCCCCGGCGATCGCCCCCGGGCAGCGGTCCTATTCGTTTTCTTTTTCAACGTGTCTCCATTTTTAAGTGGGTTTCCAGAGCCACGTTAGCCACGCCAGTAATTTCTCATTCGTGTGTCCGCCCCCCACGTGATTAGATGGTCAATCAGGACGTGTGGTTGTTTAGGGGGCTTTTATATTTATTATTATTATTATTATTGTCGTTTATTTTCTCTAATACATATTCATTACATTTTTAAATATTTTTACAAAAATGATTAAAAAAAAAAAAACATTTAAAAATATAAAAAATAGTAGCCCACCGGTATCGGGAACAGGGTCCAAGCTACCGGTGGTCAGGGCTGCTGAGAGAGGAACCTCCTCACTATACGCGCCGTGTCCAGTAGAACTGCTTTCTGGATCAAGCCCTTGATCCAGCTGCCTAACGAGAGCCTCCTGAGGTGTTGGTCGAGGCTCTTGGCTATAATGCCATTGGCCGTCACGACTATCGGCACAATGACTGCTGTATCCACATCCCACATGTCGACAACCTCGCGTGCCAGGTCAAGATACTTGATTTTTTTATCTTGCTCAGCTTTCACGAGGTTCTCGTCATGTGGGACTGCTATATCAATAATCATTGTGCGACGCTCTAGTCGATCTATCACCACTATGTCCGGCTTATTGGCAACAATAGTCCGGTCAGTGATGACAGATCGATCCCAATACAATGTGATAGTGCCATTTTCGAGAACTGGGTCGGGCACATACCTATAGTACGGTACTTCTGAATCCACAAGACTGTATTTCAGAGCAAGTTGCTGGTGGATAATCCTGGCTACAAGGTTGTGCCTATGCAAGTAGTCTCCGTTAGCCAGACGAGAACAGCCAGAAATAATGTGTCGGATTGATTCCCCCGGACGGTGGCATGCCCGACAGATGTCAACCGTGCCATCCTTCACAATATATTTCCGGTAGTTGTTCGTCATCATAACTTCGTCCATAATTGCAAAGACAAAACCTTCGGTTTCTCCAAAGAGATCACCGAATCGTAACCAGGATACGGACGCTAAGAAGTCTACATCTGGTCCATGTAGGACCCGATAAAAGCGCCCGTGAAGCTCTTTGCCCTGCCATACCTCCCTGCGGTCATTAGTGTCTAATACTTTAGGTTTGCGCCAGTTCTCGTTAGCCAAGGAGAGCGGGGTGAGCCCCTTGTCCACTAAGACCACATCTCGGTGCATCCCCACGTCGGCTTCTAAGAAATATTCCCTGAGACTGCATATCTCGCGATTGTGGAGGGTCTGAGCGTTTAAGAAGCCTCGACCTCCACATTTTCGCGGGATATACAGTCTCATCACCGATGACCGTGGATGATGCATCCGATTTGTGGTAAGTAGTGTGCGGACCCTCCTATCCAGGGCGTCAAGTTCCGTCTGAGTCCATTTGAGTATGCCGAAAGAGTACAACAGAACCGGCATGACCCAACCATTGAAAGCGCGCACCTTATTTCCGCCTGATAAAAGACTATTTAAAACTTTATTCAGGCGGCAGAAGAAGCGCTCCTTCAACGATTGCTTCATGTCAGTAACATTGATACCCAACGCTTCCGACATACCCAAATACTTGTATGTTTCGGTTGGGGAGAGGGATCTAAGGTATATGGAATCCGAGAGTTGGGTTCCCACGGATTCCACAATCCTCCCTCGCTTTACATGCATGACCGCACATTTGTCCACACCAAATTCCATCCTGATAGCGCTACTGAAAGTTTCAGTTACTTTCAGTAGCTCCATCAGTTGCAATTTGTTGGGGGCAAAGAGTTTTAGGTCATCCATGTAGAGGAGGTGAGATATAACCTGACCACCTCTCCTCAGCCGATAGCCTATATCTGAATGCTCCAGCAATATGCTAAGAGGATTCAAGGCTAAGCAGAACCAAAGCGGACTCAGACTATCGCCCTGAAATATGCCTCGCTCGATCCTTATCGGCTCGCTATTCCTCTGGATATTTCGACATCCTGGATAGCGAAGGACCGTTCTCCATTGCCCCATACACGAACTCAGGAAGGTACGCAGAGTTGCATCTACTTTATACAACTCCAGTACCCTCCTAAGCCATGTATGTGGCACCGAGTCATAGGCCTTCTTATAGTCTATCCAACATGTCGAAAGATCCTTTCGGGAACGGCGAACCTGTTGGCTAATGGCCATATCAATGAGGAGCAGCTCCTTAGTACCGCGGGACCCGTTCCGACATCCATTTTGAGAGGCAGACATGATAGAGTTGGTCTCTACATGATGGTAAATTTTAGCTCTCAAAATGGATGTCAGAACTTTATAGACCGTCGGTAGGCAAGTGATCGGTCTATAATTTTTGGGTTCCGCAGTACTACCTGATTTATGGAGCAGGTGGGTTATCCCTGTTGTTAAAAACTGGGGCAGCGACCCTGACTCTAAGGCTGACTGAAACTGGGATGCCAAGCGAGCGTGTGATCTTTGGAGCCATTTTATCCAAAAGTTGTGCAGCCCGTCCGGCCCTGGAGATTTCCAGTTAGGCAACGGACGGACAGCACGAGCTACATCTTGGGGGCTGATGGTTAGTGCCCCCATTTCTGGTATTTGATCACATGCTCGCTCGATTTCCCCAGTCCAATCACCTTCGGTGTGATTGACAGGCACCGACCAGATGTTTCGCCAGAATGAACACATGGCATCATCATCCGGCAGGTGCGTGTCAACCACACCTTGGTCCGGTCGCTCCCAGGTTCTGTATACCCACCTTTCATCGCTTCGGAATGTGCGATTCTGGGTGTACCGCTCCACTCTCTGCCTGTACCGACGAATACGGTTTGCCCATGCACAGATTTTCTGCTTCAGGAAGTCGATACGCTCTGTGACGCGGGTCATATAATCTCCAGAACTGATATCAGTCCCGGAAAACGCCCGCTTCACAAAGCGCATCACTCTAGGGCGAGTATTGCCCTCCCTGAAGCAGATAAGCTTGCCGATGAGTGCTCTAGCCTCACCGATACGACGCTCAATCCTGCACTGCCAAGCTGGTACGGCTGGTTTTGGTCGTGGAGCTCGGTCACTGTTAGGAAATTTAACATGAGCCACACGACATGCCGCTACAGCTGCACAGTACAGGATTGAGTGGGTATCAGCGAGATCTTTGCTATCGTCAAAACATGTTGACAACTGTGAGTCTAGAGCACACACCAGCGCCCTGTTTTTCTTGTGCATGGGCAAACGAGGTAAACGTGGTCTAAGTTCAGGTGGAGTGGAGCGATACTCCCGGAAAGCATCCTCCAAAGCGCTCCTCAATCTTGCATTGCATTGAGAACTCACGGATATAGCCCCGTCATCATCCTCTTCATCAACGCGGTAGAGTCGCGGTGAAACATTGGACGAATTTTGCGGTTGCACCGCCACCCGTGGCGAAGCAGGCGTAACGTGACTAATCCGTGATTCAAGGCGAAGTCGATCAAGCACGGCGGCATCCAGCATATGGTTACGCTGGATGACCCGCACCTGATCCGACAGTCGTTGCGCCGACACGTTGACTGCTGGCTCAAGCACCTGAAACAGAGAGAGCATCCGACCACGGTACGCAGTCAAGTTACTTCCCCCCTCTGTAGCCCCATAGTATGCGCGCATGACATTTTCGTTAACTGTTTGTGTCCACTTCATGCGCTGCACACTTCCACCGGGAGCGGGGACCCTATCAGAGACCGGTGGGCCTCGGAGTCCCAAGCTGGCCGGTGGTCGGCCTCTTCACTTATTATTATTATTATTATTATATGCAATCACGGGGATGCCATTATTTCACAGGTGACTTCTGTTTCTTTATGTGGCCAGTTTATTTGCTGTTATTAGTATTCATTATGAAAGTTGTCTTCGACGTCACCATCCCACCAAACCATAACCACCAACAGACAGCTGTAGGTACTGCTGGGGAGTTTGTTGCGCCACTTCTTCTTCCCAGCTAAAGCGCTAGGAAGTGGTGAAGGGCGGGCGTTTTTGGGGGACTGTCTTTTGTAATTTTGACGTTCAAAAAGTGCTGACTCTCAGCCTAGTTTGATTAAATGACTCTTGATTTTGATTGGTTTGACGTTCAAAAAGTGCTGACTCTCAGGCTAATTTGAATGAATGAGTTTTGATGTTGATTGATTTTATAAATGAGAAAGTAACTCTGTCATTTTGTTACCTTGTCACGCTTTTTATTACCTGAACGGATTTGTTTAGATGAAATTTGGAAGACCGGTTGATTATGACTTGAGTTAGGACAGGATTTCATTGGACCCTATATCTTGATTGTAATCTGTTAAAAGATAATTTCCTCCACGCGGGTAAAATCGTGAGCAAAGGCTAGCGTATAATAAATCTGGTGGAGAGAGCGGTCTGATCATTGTACGTTCATTTGGAAATAAGTTAAAAATCCAACTCTTTAAATAAAACATCGTACATTTGCTTGCAAAAAATGAACTTAAATACCCGTAGTTTTCATTTTATTTCCACGAAAAAAAAATCGTACATATTTTTTCCAACAAACTAAACAACTTTAATACAAAATAGTTACACTGTCATCGGTTTTCAGATTCATGAACTGATCAGCGTCAATTCCCAATAGCATCACGCTATACATGCAAATGGAAATGGGTGTATGCACCTGTGCGGCACACTATAATTCCAGCAGTGATTTTGCGATCGGCGTGCGAATACGAACGGTTGATCCGGCCAGATAGGAAATTAATTTGTCTGAGTGCTTGCCCGAGCTAAACATAGGTACACATTTTGTTTTTCACTTTTTCTGTAATGCATTGTGTCTACGGGAATGCTTATATTTGTAAAACTAGACGGGTTCTGAGAAAAACTGCTCTCGGTTTAAAAGTTGAGTTTTTTATATTGGTTGAGAAAATCAGGACCTGCATAGTTATTTACAACCATTTGACAGACTTCCGAGTCGAAAATGACATTGTCGGTTAACTATTCTGCTTAATGTTCGACCGCAAATAGTTGCCAGAAGAATTGCGGTCGTTGTATTTGGTAAAACTTTAAAAAATATTCGGGTTTTGGATTTGTGAACAGCGTTTAGACGACTTCTTCGATATACAAAATAGTTTATTGTGACAAATAAAAAATTCAAAACATTTAAACGTGTTTGGAGCCTTCTTTTAAGCAACAATGCCTGTATTAGAAGGCTCCGCTCTTTCACATCATTATCGTACACTTGTACTAACTTGAGTTAATATAGCGTACCTTAAGGGTAAATATGTAATGTACCTAAGTACATTTTTCTGCATTTAGGCTATAATTAATGTAAAGTAAAATATTAAAACATCAAAAAGTATTTATGTAAAGTTGCAATTTAAATTATAATAAGAAGTAAAAGTAAAGCTATCATAAAGTTAAGATATCATTTTGTTTGTGCAGAATAAACAAGTTTTCTTTCTTCATTGATTGATGTTCGATTCAGCAAGGAAGTGTGTCGAATAGTTGTGAATATCAATGTAGGACCGCAATCAAAACCGTTACTGCTTCTTTATGCAAAAATACTGATTCAGTTTTTGTAAAATTGACAGAAGTTTCAAGACTCACATTTAGCATAAATTGTAGGAGTAGTTATGTCTTTTACGCTAAACCTAGTTACTTCGTACTACGTAACTGGTTCGCTGATTTTATGTAATTTAGCAATGCTATGACAGAATTTCATTAAACTACTGATATGCAACGAAACATTTTATCTCACTCTCACTCACACAGCGCACAAAATATTGTAACTCAAATTTATCAGACGATTTCATCTATAATTGAAAACGGTACTAAAACTAAATTCCAATAGTCAACGGGGCAGTAACTTTCTACGCTTTGGTGCGAGTCATTCAGATGCAAGACACGCACCGAAGATGATACGTGATAACACGAAAATCTCCCAATTGCTTACGTGTTCGAGCCGGCGGGGCCGGTGTGTTACAGTCACGGAGTAGTAGGCAAATGGAGTGATAAATCGGGTTACCGAGGGAGAATACATATGCTCAAATATGAAGCATGACATGTTTATTGTGTGTAGTTTATTTTTTGGTGGTAAGTTTTATGTAGGTATGTAAGTCTGGCTAGTTTCGGTCTCGATTGGAATCCAATAGGAAAACGTGAGCGATTCATCCTTAAAATATGTGAATATTGCTGTGAGAACTCTACTTATGAAATTTAACACATTAAAAAAACAAAATTACCTAATAATAAAAATGGATTTATCACTCAACGCAATATCCATATAAAATAGTTACAAAGAACAATACTGTCCAGTCATGGCCTCATAGAAAGTATTGTAGGAGACTGGTGATTAAGCTAAGCCAAAGCCTGTATTTTAGGCCACCAGGTGTCCGCCCCAAGTAACAGTAATGGCAATACATAATCCTTGGATATTGATTGAACAATATGATACATATACAAAAATTAAAAGGAAAATATCCATGTAAGCACTCCATTTACTCCTCACTCCACATCAAAAGTTGAGAACTTGAGACCACCCGAGCATTGAATAACTCCTGGTTATAAATTAGGACGATCGTTTGATAAGTGAGTTCGCAACGTAACGCTTTTTGCTCGTGCTTTACGCAAGCGAGTAGACTTTATCGATGATTGAATTGATACATGTCGTGAATGCGTAATCGGATTGGGTCTCTGTGAGTTGGGTTAGAGAATTAATTTTCAGGTGTTTTTTTGTATGATTGATTTGGTTCCGCTTTTGATTTAAATTATTGAATGAATCGTACTCAATATGTAGCTTCAGATCAGCATGATTTTGGTAACGAATTGGGTATGCAAGATTTCTAAAAATATCGTCGATGTACCTGTCTTTTAAAAAGCTTGCTTGTAAAGAACGAACCTGTTTCAAATGCACAGTTTAAAAGCTACAATGCTAATATTTTTGAATAGACTCCGGTCTCAGGTAGGCCGAAGCAAAGAAAACCTGCTCGGATGGAGATTCACAAATGACTCAGCTATGGAGTGTAAATGTGGTGCTGTCCCACAAACAATGAGGTAGTTAATATCTTGTCCAGCGTGTCCTGTTGTCTGCATGCTACAGGATCAGATAGCTGCTGAAAGTACCAAATCCGTAGCCAAATTCTGGGCTGACTGTATTTAGATATCTATCGCCACACTAAGAAATAGAATAGTAATATGCCTTGTAGATAACCTTAACTATTTTAGCATCGCCTAACACTGTACCATTACACCAACGACACACTAGAGACACAGAATAATAATCATAATAATAACTCATTTCACTCCCCTACATTACAAGCTACATTTGTCTCCTCTGCTATCCGTTGTCTTATCAGTAATGAATACTCACAGTGTACATGCAGCATTATTCTCTTGCTCACTGAAGGAGGCACCCCATTGGCTGCGATGCATAGGTATGCGCCCATCTCGGAGCGAGTCACTTTCGTTAGGTTGACGATTTCTCCTTCCAAGGAGGTTACTGTGGACAAAAGAGAATTTTTTAAACATGTCCAAAGCTGGGTATTAGCATTATTTATTTTAAATAGAACAACCGAAGCCAATTATGCTATTGATAAATGATAAATGATTTTATTTCTGTAAGTAGGTTTGCACAAACACTTTTACACGTCAATCATATTTTTTTAACTAGATGAGGTCGGCTTTTCCTATCTGACTACTCTGAGAAGAAAGGCCGAAACAAACTCAGAGGTCACAGTCTCTTTTAAAGTCCAGACATAATCTTGGTCATATCATGTGACAACCATGTGGATTGGTGTCTGAAATGGTCATTTGAAGAAAGAACCATACAGATCGAGTGGATTCAGTCCTGTCCTGTCCATTCAGTGCACGCATTTATCAGTAATCATGCAGCTCAACTCAGATCTTGAGGAGCTCAACGATTTGACGAACAATACCAAAAAAAGGACATTTGGGTAGGCCGCCTAAAGTACTCAAACTGCCAGATTAACATTCAAAACTAACTGAGAAAGAGATGAAACACAAAAACAAAACATGGCCCACATAGTCTTTACATACATATTAGTTAAAACAATAATAATATTAAATTTCTCAAAGTAAATATTCATGTCAAAGTGTATATAATATTATCAAATTAGTAAAATTATTTATTCTAATACATTAGAACAATCAATGGAAAATAGTATTTTTGTATGAAAAGATAAAAACAAACATGATAGGTGCGTTATAGGAGAAAATTTTATCGGTATCCAAAGCAAAATCTGCTGTTTAAAAGAAAGAGCAATACCTACGCGGTCGAAATGTATGGAACACAATTATATTTTAAATTGACTCGACGAAAGCTTTCAACGAAGGGAGCTTCAGAATCATGTGCTGATTACATGGTTACAGTTTGCGCGCCGAAGTCCTCGCCACCCTGTACAGTCGTACATTCTTTTCACAAAACTTCATAAATTCTGAAAAATCGTCTTTCATATTTCCACAAACAAATCGAAGTCTGTGAATGATGATGATACCCTAGGGTCCATGAATATAAATAAAACTCAAAACTCAACTCAAAAAGATCTTATTAAGCTATGTTAGTGTAGGTAGGTCATTAGTCCCTAAACGCTCACTCGACTTCTTAAAGCTATCAAAAATAAGTCAGAAATATGTTTTTTGGAATAAAGGAGCTTACGTAGAACCTTATTGAAACTCCTATGAAAATGTACCTAAACCATCTGAACTTGTTTCGCATAAGGCGGGAGGAAACGCCCGGGTGTTTCCACTGCGAAGATCGCCCTGAGGAGACGGTGGAGCAAACGGTGGAGGTCTGCCCAGCTCGGGCGGGGGCACCGCCGTGTCCTCGTGGAGGCGATCGGCGGCGGCGATATCTCGCTTCTGGCCCTGGTTCAGGCCATGGTACGGAGCGAGAGTGCATGGGTAGCCGTCACCTCCTTCTGCGAAACAGTGATGCACGCAAAGAAGGAGGCGGCGCACGTGAGTGAGAGGCAGTATATGCGCCCTCACGGCCTTAGCCGCCGCAGGAGACGCCCTGGGCGTCGGGAATCCCAGGCTGATTTCCGGCCACCGTAAGCGTGGGCTTGCGGACGGCGAGTAATGGGAGGCTCACTGTCCGGTAAGGACCAAGCCCAGGTCGACAGCGCGTTGTGTTCCACGCGTGCCTCAAAGAGATGTTAGCACAAAATGACGGGGCCCGCCAGGGCCAATGCCTGCCAGGGTTGCGGGTTCGTTCGAAAGAGATATCGCCGCCCCTGGCATACAGGCTACTGAGGGAACACGGGTGGGTTTTAGTCAGTTAAATTCTGAAACGCCCTCCTGCTCCACCCAGAGCGGGAGAAGTTATTTGAATATTTCCCACCCAAAAAAATTACCTTCAGTTTTGAGGCATAATACATTTCTCGATTTCTTAGACCGAAAATGGTTTTAGAAGTACCAAGTATGGCATAAAAACACTCCAGCTATTACAGAAAACAGATTCGAAGAAAAGAGTGAAAATATCAGAGCTAAATATTCAGTTAATTCACTGAAGACTGCCTTAAAAATAAATGAGTCCGATTTACGTTCGTGTCGTATAGGAGAGTCGAAGATTGCATAAGTACCTTAGGTCATACTCAAACTTCGATCAGAGTGAGTAATTAAAGAAAATACATAGGTATTATTAAAATATTACTACAATGATAGTAAAGACAAAATCAATGTTATGCCTCAAGGTAACTCTGTATGCACTTTATCCAGAAAGTTGGTAATATCAGGCTGAAAAACATTACCCGCCTTTTGGGCTCCACCGCTGTCGGGTAAAAGAAAATTGCACGAGTGAGATCGTCTGAGAAACCGACTTATTGCTTGACCTAATTTATAGAAATTCCCGAAAAACTAACTTAATAAGTATATAAATAAAATTAATAAGTTTTTAATTTTAATTTCATTTAGCTTTGATTGAATTAATCTCCTTTGCCCGTTATAAAATTGCTTCTAATCGTGTTTTAATTTAAGAAAAAAAAGTCTCAAACTCATAGAGCAATAAATAAAACTCAGTTCTTTCAAAAAATCTAAGAACGTTTTCAGTCATAATTTTATAAAATAAAATCATAACTGAAAACTTAGTACCTAATTTGAATAAAATCTGTTGAAACATGTCTTACATAGGAGACGATACCTACCCACTTCAAAAATGTTAACAGATAACCGATATGTACCTATCTAACACAAACAATTAGGTACACGGTACACCCAAACCGCACCTACGTACACACTCCGAAATTGCCAAAGCAAAGACTCACGAAAACGGTTTTGAGCACTATCTGTAGAAGTGCTTACATTACATTCCACCAGTAACTGTTGGAAAACACTTGTGAACCGCCAAAAGTTGACGGGTTGTGTAAACAAGTGCCGTTAGTGGTTCGAACTCGAGCTGTTTTCCTGACACCTTGCTCGAATGGCGGCCAAGTACGTTTACAGCCATTATTCAAACAAGAGGATAAAAAGCTAGGGCAATATTTTCCGAAGGAGCTGTACACCGTTGATGGTTTAAAGTGTAGAGCTCTTGGTGGCGGGACGACGCTTCGTTAGCAAACAATGCGCGCACAGAGGCGGCTGTGGAGTTGCTTCGCATTATTCTAGTTTGAATTTATTTGGAACCAGGTTTTGTAAGCGACTTCGCCCACGTGGAGATCGAGAATTATCCTATAGGATAATACTACCGGAATAAAAATATCCAAAACCATCTGTGTGCCAGATTTCATCAAAATCCGTTCAGTCGTTTTTGCATTGAGTAACAAACATCCATATGTACATACTTTCATTTTAATAATCTTGGGAGAAATGAGGAAATAGCTTATTGTGTTTGGTTTAATATGGGTTGAAGTTGTAAAAAACGTATCCCAAAATCTGCTTTGGAATTATGTTATTTTATTTAAACAGTAATTCGACAATTTTTTTAAAGTGAAATTAATCACATTCAAAACTTTCAAGCTGTTTAGGTAAATTAAAATAATCATAAAATTCTGTGACTAGCGCTAACGGTCAAAAGTCAACAACCGTTTTGGCACTCGGAAATGCAAATAATTGAAATATAAATAATATCGTATGAAATACACCTCAAATGACAAACTCATAAGGTTATTAATAGTTTTAGTGCTTTAAAACCATGAAGATTCATTGCAAAACAGTCAAAACAACTCGTATAACACATTTTTCTATAGAATAAATGTAAAATAAATACTAAAAATATTTTAATTCTCTTAAAATATATTAAAATTAGAAAAATAAATCAACTCCACTACTCCACTGATTGTTGTGCTGTCTTCGAAGCGGACCGTTGAATAAACTTGGCCTGTCGATGTGTCATAAGTCAAGTGACGCTTGAGCCCCACGGACCCCTAGTGGTTTTGCCACAGACACACGAAATCTTTTAAAGAATCCTTTAAAAATGTTCTTTATAATAGTTTTTCTTTCATTTTTCTTTTTTTTTGGCTACTTCGAATTAAATGGACGGATCGTTACGCAAATGAGACAAGATCATAAATATTTAATGAGAAAATTATAGGTTTTCACGATATTGTGACCCAACTTGAAATTAATCGGTGTTTAATTAATGAAGTGTTGCCTCAACATTCCCCAATAAAATAACTGATAAAGGGAATTTCAATTTATTACATTTCTGATTCAAAGTTAATTTCCAAGTTTTCTAATAATATTGGCACTAATCGCGTCGTCGCTAAACTCTACGGGAAAGGCGACAAAAGTCCAGTACTTTGGTAAAGTGTCCTCGAGTAAAATGGAAAACCAACATTTTCTCATCACTCCTTGTTCCAAAGTTATAATTTTAATTATGAATTCGAAACGTTCTGTACTGAGTGGGTAATTATTTATTTTGTATTAGGGTGGGTGTACCACCCTTTTAAAAGAAGTACTTGAATTTAATACGCAGAAATACAGAACTCAATGGACTTTCTATTACTGGTGTGATCGTTGAGAACTTTTGTCTAAGCCACGCAAACAATTGTTATGAAATCGAACGCCATCGCTGAACAACTTACTCGATAATTGGGATTAACAATTCTGGATATCGTAGAGCGTAGTCGTATCTGTTTCAAACTTTGTGGTGCTGATGAAAAGCGCCGAATGGAAGGATGGTGGAGTTAATTTGCATCAGTCTACGACTAAGTTTCCACCATTCATTCGCTTATCTGCATAATTTGGTGTTGAACATGAAACAAATAGGCACGCGACACGCTGTTGTCACCACGAACATGTTTTATGCGAAACAATAAAGGGCAAATTTTGAATAATACCCTATTGTTGGCGACGCTGTTTTCTGTCGCCGCTATCATTATTGTTACCTACACAACATAGGACGTATTTCGTTCTTGTCGGATTTACTAAAATGTGATTGTCTCACAGATTTTCTGATTTATATTCAGAACAAAGCGGACCGCTAATGTGTTTAACGATTATGAGATTTATAAAAATCTTCGTCCCAAAAAATTCGAAGAAAGGTAAAGATAATGAAATAACATCAAAGGATTCTTAAAAACAAAAGGACTAGAATTAAAGTTAGATATATTTTTTGTTCCAATAGATAACGAAGTGAATTACTTAAAATTGTGGTTTCACAATCCTGCGACACGCCAAAGCTATTAGTTACGTACATCGATGTAGCAATATCGTATATCATGGCAATATTAAATTCTTGCACTTAAATTTGATTTATATGGCTGAAGTTGCCCCTCAGTGGGAGATAACAAATTGGAAAGTGGCCGAGCTAGTCATTAAAAAACTATATTTGTCTTGGCCGGCCTCAAAGTTTCCTCATTGGAATATTCGTGAAGAACATAGGCCTAAGTAATGGATAGCTTGTATTGTTTTCTGTTCAGATTTATGGAGGTAACTTGTAACGGCTTCTTTAATTAGACTTCTTCACTCAAATTGATGATTGTTATTGATGTTAGTTAATTTAAAATTGGTTAAGGCGGGTTTCACCTCGCCACTTATTCAATTACCGATAATTTTGTAAGTTCGTGGCTTTTGTATTCTGTTAGCGTATTAGAATTCACTTTATACAAATTGATTTTATTACTTTCTTTTATATTTACGGATATATAAAAAAAGCTTAATTTATCATGCTGCTTCGCTAGATGCACATCTAGAAAGCATTAACTGATCACAAAAACTTTTTGGTCGACTAATAGAATTTAAAACGGAATGAAATAATTTTATTCGTTCAAATCAACTCCTATACTTAATAGTTGCCACTCACTACAACACCTGAAAGCATGCATACATTGACACTAATTTCCAACGAACAGAATTGAAAAGGTCTAAGTGTGCTCTAATCTTAGCTGTAGTATTGAAGTGCTCGGCTCGTTGTGAAAGTCATTACCGGTAGTACTTTGTTAGCTTAATGAATTGACTGATGGCAGGAGGAGGTCTGAACAGTGGTAGGGTTAAGTGGGACCTGCTGATTAATCACCCTGTCAGTACAGTTTCCAATTGCCACTCGTCACGAATTCCCCTTGTGCTGGCATAATTTTTGTACTCACTTTCCCATAAATGAATCCAATAGTATTTTATTGCAACGTTTGAATTCGAATACCAAAAATAAGCCGTTACGTTTTCAATTTCATAAATGGAATGTATGTTCGAAATTTAGGCAACCGTCGATTAATTTTATTGGCATATCAAAAATAAAAGTGCATAAATATATGTGTGCTGGTATTGGTTTTAATGGAATCTGTTATATTGTTTGAACTTTGCGGTTAATTTGGGGGCTCAGAGATAACCCTTTATCCAGCTTTTATTTGACCGAGTACAGAGATGAGTAGGTAAGTAATTATTCCCGGACCGTCTCGAGATTGTAATCCGGCGGGATTAGGAAGGGCGGTGTGAATGGTAATAGGAGTTCCTGAGGTGCTGCGGTGTGATTTACTGCTAAGATTCAATAGTGAATATTTTAAGCGCTGATTTATTTGTTAGTCGTTTCTTGAAGTCGTTGAAATCTTTCGACATGGACTGCAAAATTAACTGCTTAGTATTTACTGCTTAGATACAAGTAGTAACAAAACTAGTTTTCTTTGTCTCCACTAGGTGAAATTAAACGCTAGGTAAAACTAAGTACCTGCATAATGTTTTTGTGAACCAATATTTTTTAATTCTACGATTTATTTCTATAAAATTATTCAAAAAAAAAATCGGTTATACTTTCCTTTGTTGAATACAAAGGAAAGTTTGTTTTTAATAAAAACATGAAAGTTTAAAAAGCTAAGCTACTAAACTCAGGTACAACTTCGGCTCCTGTCATCATATTTGCAAGTAATGCTTCTAAAACTAATGTGCTTAACGACATTTTAAGCTGGAATAGTTTAGAGGTGGATAATACAGAAACTGGGTTAGGTTAAGCTCTGCCCAGTACTGCTCCACAGTTTGAGGAGGGTCGACCTCGTCCAACTTATATGAACCTTTGAACTCAGCTTGCATTTTCATGCATTATTATAGTTTTAATCGAAATATAAACAGCGAGACCGCTTTTGTAATGTCTGGCTGGATAACGGTATAAAAAAACACTTTTTTTTCATGTTGTAATTTGGAAACAGGTGTGGTTTTGTAACAGTGAACGAGCTTTACTATTTTTTGAATTTTTACCGTAGGTACGTATAAAGTCTTTTTATAAAAGCAGATTTATTTTAATCGAAATGCATAGGTTTTACGGGCTTTTAGCGTTTGTTATTTCGGGATATATTAAGCAAGATAATATAACATCTAAATGTTATATATTGAGAAGAAAAAAAGTGGCCAAGTGCCAGTCGGACTTGCACACGAACGGTTTGGTCCCTATGTAATTTTTTTATAATTTGAGGAAGAAACGACGAGGCAAAAGACGCCTATTGTATGGGGGAAACTCCTTTAATTTTAACTTATAGCTAGCTAATCATATAATGTTGTTGTAGCTGCCATAGTAGTACATTTTCACATTCTGTGAAACTTTCAAGTGTCTACCTACCTATTGTAAAATCGTAGCAAAATTCTGGGCTGACTGTATTTAGATTGCTATCGACACGCTAAGAAGAAGTGTTGTGTCTCCCTATTATGGTTCAAAAGATGCAGCTCTGTGGCAGACGGAGGGACAGCAGTCTTACTAATAGGGTCTTGTTGGCACCCTTTCGTACGGAACTCTAAAATTGGTTGAGATTTAGTGTGTACAATAAAAGACAGATTCAGTAATATTTTAAATTGTTACAGTAAAACTTTCCCATTCAATTTTAATTAAAATTAATTGCAATCAGAACGTCAGCCCGCTCTCTTGGTGTGAGTTTAACGATAGATTAGTCAGGAGTTATCGTGTTAAGAGGCCTTAAGTTCCCTTATAGTAGTAAATGATACGCTTATAGCACGCGAACACCCGTGACCTTAGTTGAACGTAAATTTTGCTTGATTTTGCTAGCAAAATAGTTGTTTAAATGAGATTTTTATTTTATTTTTACTCCTAAACACACGTTGCCCCAACATAGGCTTTTTCTTGTTACGTAGATTGTTTCGTTTACTGTACTAATGATACTGCTACAAATCGATGCAGTTGCAAGAAATAGTCTTAGGTATTTGCAGCAGTATAATTTCGGGAGCTGTATTGATGTTATAATTGTGAATAAATTTAATAATTATTTGATAATTAATGCCGCGTTACAGGTTTCGAATATCGCTGGCTACTTTGACAGAACAAGTAATAATAGTACAGAGTATGCAGCAATCGTGCAGAACTGCTCTGGATTTCCACACTATTTTTACCTAATAAACTATTTACACACTACACTATTTTTTTCCATTTTTTCTAGTCCACTGTGTCAACTTTACTTTCGTTCTGTGTTTGTCATAGTAATAGAATAATCATAGCTTAATAATAATCGGTCAAAAGTTCAAACAAGGTGACAGTTTAATTTATTTACAATTAGGGATTTTGGTAACGAATATTAATTGGTACAAATGTGTTGACAACAGTTGTTGGTGTTATAATGTTATTTGATTAATTGGATTGGAATAGGATTGCACAATTATGAATAGAAACTGCTTGTTAGCTCAACCATTGCATCGTCCCCTGCGGCCGAAAAGTGGTAGACGGGACGGCGCATTGTGTTCCACACGCGCGCCGTCAGAGATGTCAGCAACCACTGGTGGGGTCTGCAAGGGCCGATGCCTGCCAGGGGAGTGGGTTGTTCGAAAGAGTTATCGCCGCCCCTGGCACACGGGTAACTGAGGGAACACGGGTGGGTTTTAGTCAGTAAAAGTCTGACACCTCCTGCTCCACCCAGAGCGGGAGAAGTTATGTGATGATTTTTCACCCTCAAAAAAAAAAAAAAAAACTCATTTGTTAAACCCTGTGGCATAGTTTGTGAACAACTTTCGAGATAAAAAGGGTTATTTATTTAAAAAAAAAAAACATCAAAATTACGATCATGGTTAGAATATTTATAAGTTTTAAGAGAATCAATTAAATATTTCTCCTTATTATAATGTTGAAAGTTGAAGAAAATTTTCAGCTTTTGAAGTAGCTAGCGACAAAGTTAAGTTTCTCTTTCCATATGAATACATATTAAACCGAAACTATTGAAAATCATACCACAGATTTCATGGGTGTTTGGTGCTAATGGACTAGAGCAAGTTCTCGTATAAGTTACCGTCTCGCTTAGCGATGAATTAAACTCAGCCTCGGAGTTTCTATGCAGTCACGAAACATGTGTGTGTCAATGCTCCGAGCCAAATTTAATGGTAACATATTGAATTTATAGATTGCAACGGAGCTAGCTGTATTAAGTTACTAGTCTATTAACGTCTGGCTTCAATATCCTATAGAACCGTCAAGACGTATCGTAGTGCCTTTACAATAATGAATTGATGGGCTCCATGATGCGTTACTAGTAGTTTGTAAGTGACCTACATTATTACTGTCCAATGTTGGTAATATTCTTTCCATCATCTGAATAGTCTTTGCCTAACTATGTTGTGGTTGGCTTCCAGTGTTACCGGATGCAGCCGATTAGCACTATTTTGTGGATGCATCTGTTACCTCCACAATTCAGTTACTAGATAACACGATAACCCTTGGTAAAACTGGTTGTCAGACTTTCTGGGTTGTAACTACCAGTAACGACTGTCAATCATCTAAAAATGACAATCGGGACGAACAGCATAACATGCTTTCGGAGGCACGGACGTACGGACGGTAAAAAGCTAAAGATATCAACAAGTTAATCTGATCTACGTTCGGTGTGGTGCCGGACTTAAAAGAATACCACCATCCCATTTCTTCCGATGGGTGTCGTAGAAGGGACTAAGGGACTTACTAGAGAATGGGCTCTATGCATTTTACCACCATACTGCGATTGCCAACCCGCCTGCCAAGCATGGCGATTATGGCAAGACTCCCCTTTTGGGGGAGGCCTATGGCCAGTCTATATACAGTCTATGGACGTCTTTCGGCTGAAATTATGATGATGATGATGATGAATCTGAACTTACTATTACAAAGAGAAAATATTTGATTTATGTAGGTACGTTTTTTTACGCTTTCACGCTAAAACGGCGTAACGGATTTGGATGAAATTTGGCTTATGGGCAGATAATTTCGATATACAATACGTTTATCCCAATATTCCCACGGGACCGAGACTTTTGCGGGTGAAACCGTGTGGTTGTAATTAATTGATAATAAATGCAAATTTTTGATGAGTTACAATAAAACTTTCACCATTTCCCGTAATTATAACTACAAAATCTTAAAATGTCACTGATTTGTGAGCGACACCCATTCGCCTCGCCCCTTCGTTCACGACTGTCAAGATCCATGCGTCACTCGGCTCCGCAAATTGTTCGTGATTCCACAAAGCGTGTAAAGGACCTCTAACACCATCAAATCATGTTGCTGGATTGCAATCCCTGCACGTACTACTACATTTTACATTCCTATACATGAAAGATGGTCGTAAAGTCTCCGTACTGAATCCGCATTTTTTTTCCTATGGATTTTTATAATTTTAAATGGTAGAAGCGCTATCTTCATCTAGCTGATATGAACATAAGATCTAGGATTTAAAATTATGATGCATACCTTTCGTCTTTCCTTGAGGTCCTCCTCTTGAAATAAGGTCACCTCCGTCTTCTCTACGCCATACAATCTTGGGAGGAGGGTAGCCTCTGGCTTTGCAGACCAGCTTGGCTGACCCTCCTTCTGGTACCATCATATCTCCTGACGTCTCTTCATAGATTATGTCTGGAGGGATTACTACTTCCAGAAATGCTGTCTGAAATATGAAAAAATGTTCAAATTTTGTCGTGGAAAACCTTACTCTTATTTGAAATAGGTATAAAGAAAAGTAATTTTACTCTTTTACCAGAATTTTATCACAACAACGTTCCCAGGAAATGATTAATACCCTATTATTTCAACATTATGTTTGTTTAAGAATGGCACGTTTTCACACTCGCATGCATCGTTATTCTGATTATAGCTTCAATACTCTTTCGTAGAAATGACACCATTATACGGGCGAACCGATAAGGCTTGCATTCACGAACCACCACAAGAGTCGTTCCGAAAAACCACCAGCATTTCTTGATAAAGACTAACACAGTAAAAAGAGTAGACCTAGCAAAAAATACACATTCCACGAAATACATGTTCAGGAATAAATCGTGGGACGGTAACATTTTAATGGTTTAAAATTAGCAGCACTTTACCTGCATTTTCATTGGGTCAGTGTTAACTTGGCACATATATTGTCCTCGGTCCTCCCGCTTCACCCCCCTAATGTTGAGCGTCCATGTGTTGTAATCGTTGTGTGTGACGCTCAGCCGCGCGTTGTTCGTGATCACGTGCTCGTGGATTGCCAGGATCGCCTTCGTGTCCGCTTTGATCCACGCTACCTACCCCGCGAACATCCAGCGCGAACAGACGACAGTGTGTATGGAGGAAAAAACATTGTAAGTACAACGAAAAATAACAAGAAACACAAACGCCGCATTCCTGTCACGGTTATCCATTACACGTATGATGTTTTGTTTTTAAACGATGAAGACTTTCAACGAACAAGTCTAATTACAAGCGAATGCTTCCCAAGAGGCAGTCACGACAACGATCCTCGAACCGGCAACACTATCTTGTTGCGAGCGCCGCGCAAAATGCTCTCGGAATTTTTAATTACATTTTCGTCTGGTTGCCGGCATGAGGCGGGCTGCGGGCGCACTGAAAACGCCCTCGTTTCACCCGCTTTACCAAAAGCGTCGACATCGCAATAGAAGCTAATTTCCTGCATAGCGCGTAACAAAAAAATACGAACAGAAATACGGCGTTTGTACTCGTCTACGATACGCGTCGCCCTCGGTATTATAACTTTATTATTGAAAATATTATTTGGAGCGATGTTTTTTTTCGTAATTCCAGTTGAATGTGAGCGTAAGTACTTCAATTCAATGTTCCCATTGAAAGAGTTATATGGGTATCAGACTTTTCGTGTTTCAGCTAAAGTCGGGAGTCGAAATATTTTTCACAAAATGAGTATACTACTATATGCTTGCTTTTCCCTTGTTTTAAATTATTTGAAACATATTATTTTTACATTTAAATACGTAACGTAAGTGAATAGAGAATGTGCAAGAAGAAGTGCACTAATAGAGGTGCGACTTAGGAAGTGTTCTACAATTTATTGTATAGTGCTTGTGCAACGCTAATTAGTCACTAATTAGGTGCCTAGGAACTAAAATCAGAACAAACATAACTAAAACATCGGAGTGCTTGAACACAATAATTGTTTTGTAGCAACAGCCTTACAATTCTCGCATTTTCCTTTATCTGCATTATTGAAATGAGCGAAGAAAGGATTGCAGAGCTGTTGAGCGATGTAATTTCAGTTTCAAAACGTTTCAGAAATTGCATCGCGTAAACACACAATAAATAAAAGGGTATAAAATAAGATATATTTACCAAATTTTTAACTCATCCATACCAGCGGTGCATATCGAAGATGTGTTTAAAATCTTTTGATTATTTGTGTGTAATGTATTGAGATTGTATTTGTGTTTTTTTCTGATTCAATTGAAACTGTATTATGAGTCAAATCATTGATAATTTTACGTCTAATCTCTAATTTACCAACGAATTCTGTCTGCGTTATTTGAATTAATACCACGGTGCCAATTATAAAGTTCGAGTATATGTATAATTTATACATTTACGAGTAACTATATCATTTTATATCATGTGAACCGCATCGTATAGACCCAACAACGTTTCATTTTCAGTGGAGCAACTCAATTGGCGGTTATTACTTGTACAGCCTCGTGTTGATACGATTCTCATCTCGATTCCCACGTGGGAATTGTTGAGAAACACATGCGGAGATGTTATTAGTCTTGTGTAATTACTTACGCGGGATCGATATAGAAAGCAAATATGTATCGATAGTCGTGTAGAATCGAGTGACCTGAGCTAACGGCCCCAGTGAGACTATTATCGAATCTCGTTTCTCGTGGAGGAAAGATTCGCGAAAAAGTATTTGTGTGCGGGTTTATTGCACGAGCTTACGTTGTTATGTCTACCGCGTTATTTTTTTGCTAGACATCCAGTAGCTTTGCCTAAGGTAAATATATATTTAATTAATAGATGCATTGGAAATGAGTTGAATGAATATGATTGATATTTAAACAAAAAAAAAATGCCAAAAGTGAGTACAACGTTTGTCAATTTTTGCGAGACCATCGAATGAATTTAAGGCATGACATATCGTATACGATACAGTATATCGTATATCATAATGATAGTGTACTAGATTAACTCCCGGGACAGTTTGAGAGCACCGCCTCTCGAAATGATTGAACGGGGACCGAGGGGGTTTGTGCTGGCTTTATTTTAATTTCCTAAAGTGGCTGTTTTGCAACGTAAATTCCTTGGACTAAAGTGATCCCATCATAGTGGGGTGCGGTTTTTGTTCCGACAATGATTGACTAACTGTCCGACGTGCATCGCTAAATTAAATTATATTTTCAAATTAAATGTCGCGTAAAGTGCATTTGTTATAAAAAGCATGCTCAAAACTTGTGTTCCAAAATAAACGGAATTGTGCATTAGTGTTTAAAACCCAAGAATAGTTCTCGAAACGTTCGTTCACTGCATAAATCACTGTTTTTATCACATTCTTGGATCTTAGTTTCTATGTGCAAGTGTTAGTGTCTAATGCAGTTGTGCACAGTGTGCCAACACTACGGCTATGTGGACAAACTTACAGTAGATTTGTGCAAATATAGTACCGGTGTAACTCTACTCTAGGATTGAGAGAGGTTCTATAAAGTGGTGCTGTGAGTCTCGAAGAGTGCTGAAGAAAGTGCATTGAAGGTAGTGTGCTAAGAAGTGTGGAAGTGGTGCATAGTCTATTTGTTGAGATCTATAATTTTTTACGTAAGTTCAGTAACGTGGTCTCTTGATTCTAAAATCTTGTGTGTTTTAGAGTAAACAACATCAGCTATTTAATTATTGTTTATGTCTAGTACAAAAGTCAGAGATAGTTCAGAAATAAAATGTAAAAAAAACTAAGACAAAGAACAGTCTACTTACTGCTGTCAGTACAACTTTATAAATAAAATTCCAAACGTAAAATCTAGTGAGATTAAAACATGCCTCTTAGAATGATTCTTAAGTAGTAGAGAGTTAATTCACTAGAAATCAAAGACAGAAACATAATTTACAATATACCAAGAAATAATCTGAATAGAAAACGGATTCGGTAGAAGTTTAACTAAGAATGGAATTTGCCGAAAATTTCGAAGAAGTTAAATTTATTATAAATTATAGATCTCATAGTACAAGTGCTGTGACGGTGCTCCACTAGGGTTAGCTGTAATGAGTCAGTTTGATACACACCCTGGCTGTGGCGGAGTCGCCACTCACCCTGTAACCGCCCAGGTTATTCACCACGCAGGTGAACATCGCGTCCCTTCCCTGTGCGATGGTCACGTTCTCCAAGGGATATAGGAAGTCCGGCTCCAGACCTAGCGCTGAAACGAAAAAAAATACATAATTACTTTACCCGTCTCGTGGCAAAATTCAGGGGTAAGGAAGGCTTGTCGAGACCGGTCCCTGAACGGAACCATCCTTTACATACAGTGACCCCTCCGTACCTCAAAAAGCACGTTACGTCCTTGATCATGGCTGTCATGCGTAGATCTTCGACAGTTTTTACGGCAGTCACAAGCCCGATAGTCTGACAACCTGTCTTACCAAAGCTTGTCTTGTTAGTCAGTCACTGGGATGTGGAGGTCAGATAGGCAGTTGCTCAATGTAAAATACTGTTATTCAGCTGCATCCGGTAAGACTGGAAGCCGACCTCAACAAATTTGGGAAAAGGCTAGGCAGATGATTACTTTATTAGTTCTTGGCCCGTGAATTGACGAACAACCCAATTAGTGTGATTGGTCTATTTGTCATGGGAAATGAAGTCCTAAATTGTAATCCGATTGGTATATTTTGCGTTGGTTGTATTTCATGACTTTTTCTCGTACTACGTCAGGTACACAAAGTCTTGTGATTATCGTTATATTACTCTTATCTAAATTATTTTTACAGGATTCTAAAATTGTTCAAGAATTTCTTAAATATACTAAAATAGTAATGAGGTCAACATTTTACACTGAATATTTAGAAAAAAAATTCTACGAGGTGTAGAAAAAGTCTCATGTCGAAAATATAAATTTTCGATTTTTTGTCTATTTGACAGGATGTATGTTATGAATTAAGAAGAGCAGTGGTGGCCAAGTGGTAACGGCCGCGACTTACGAGTTGTCGGTCGTGAGTTCGAACCCAGACAGGCGCTACTTTGTGTAAATTATTTCATCTCCACTGCTCTCAAAACGGTGAAGGAAAACATCGTGAGGAAACCGGCATGTCCTAGAACCAAAAATTCGAAGACATGTGACATCTACCAACCCGCACTGGGCCCGCGTGGTGGATTACGGCCCAATCCCTCTCACCGAGAGGAGGCCTGTGTCCCAGCAGTGGGAACATTATAGGCTGATGATGATGATGATGATGTTATGAATTGGCGCAAAGACTGCGGAATAGTTTTGTTCGATTTTCCACAAATATTCATTACAGGTATGGTCATTGCATAACCTTTATACTATTATTTAGCTATTTGCTATTGGGTATTAGCAATATTGCATGATGTCCGTATTCTTGAAAACTTTACTGCGTGATTTAAAACTCAAAGTATTTATTTCAATTAAACCATTTATAGGCACTTTTGAATTGTCAAAAAGTCGATCAGTTGGAAAGTTGAAGCTGGTTGCCCATTCCAAATATTCCGTAGATCTCTATGGAGAAGAACGGGTAAGAAACTCCACGGACACTCTTTTAAATCAAGTTGGATATTACAAAATCTTGGGAACATTACTATTGTTGCTTATATCTGAGAACATTGTAATTTTTTTAACAATCAATTCTAAATATAAGATTAAAAATAAGCCCTGGAAATTAGGAGATGACCAGTCTTAACCGACAGCGCCCGGTAAGCAGTTAATGATGACATGTATAAGAACGTCTATTTTAGTCTAAAGTCTAAAAATCTGTGTACTTTGGCTGCTGTGAGTAACCTTATAAACCTGCACGCAAAATGTGGCTATTATTTTAGTATACTATGCATGTTCAGCCTATAACGTTTCCACTGCTGGGACACAGGCCTCCTCTCCGTGAGAGGGAGTGGGCCGTAATCCACCACGCAGGCCCAGTGCATGTGCGTGTATTATGATGTCTATAAAAATACACCCACGCGAACGAAGTCGCGGGTACAAGCCAGTACCTACTACATTTGTACGTTTTAAAATAAACTTTTCTATTTAATCAAAACTGCAGCAGGCAGTTATTGAAATATTTGTGATACTCTACAACTCTGTGTTTGCTGGGCAGTTGTTTGTATGGAAAAGGTAACCAAAAGCCCAAACATTTTTAGTTTTCGTCTCTTGTTAGCCAATGCATTTTTACCGAATAGGGTATTTTCCAATTTCATTATAACTATTTTAATTTGTAGATTGAGGTGATATAATTAACAGAAAAATAAAAATTAATTTATATATATCCATTTTCTCCATTAAAAACGATTAAAATAAAATGATTTTTCGTTGTTTTGAATTTACCTCCAAAACGCTCCTTACAATGACTTTTTATCACGTGACATCGTGACGTCAGCTTTGTGTAAACAGCACCTTTGCAAATACTTAGTTTGGCGCAGTTTTAGAAGTATTTGTGCACTGAGGCACCGCTCACCAGTAATATCAATTTCTATCCATTAAAAATCTTGTTAATTATAAACTCGACATTCACTTGTTAGTTACTAACTACTTTAGTTTACACAAAGTCATCGTAACGAGCGTTTTGGAGGTAAATTCAAAACAACGAAAAATACATTTGGTTTTATATCGTTTTTAATTGAGAAAATGGATATAAATCAATTTATTTTTCTGTTAAAAATCTCGTCATAATCTTCAATTTAAAATAGTTTTTAATAAATTAGAAAATACCTTATTGTGACAGCTAAAAACTCCTCAGATCATCTTAGAGTAGACAGATAGAAAACGTCGACCTCATTTAGTTATTAAAATATTATGATTGCCCGGTAAAAATGCTTCTACAAACATAATAATAGAAATAAAATAATTTTTCATATTAAACCCTCAGATAGAAAAATTGTTTAAAAGTCATCGTTAATTTGTCACAGAAACACATAGGTACTGGGTTGTGGAGGTCAGATAGGCAGTCGCTCCATGTAAAATACTGGTATTTAGTTGCATCCAGTTAGACTAGGAGCCGACCCCAACATAGTTGTGAAAAGGCTAGGTAGATGATGACGAAGTGACAGAAACGGGAGTGCACAAAAAAAGTAAGTTACTTTTAATAAAACAACAAAATCGTTCAAAAATCACGATCATACAACAGAAATCATCATCATCATCATCATTTCAGCCGAAAAACTTCCACTGCTGGACGTAGGCCTCCCCCAAAAGGGGGGTTATGCTATAATCGCCACGCTTGGCAGGTGGGTTGGCGATCGCAGTATGGTGGTAAAATACATAGAGAACGCTGCTGCCCATTCTCTAGTAAGTCCCTTAGTCGCCTTCTACGACACCCACGGGAAGAAATGGGATGGTGCTATTCTTTTACGTTTGGCATCACACGGAACGTAGTTCAGATTCAGACTGTTGAAGATCCATGAATGAATGGCCAACGTCTTAGCGTGCTTTCCGAGGTACGGTGGGGTTTTGGTATGTGAAGACGGTTACCACGGACCAACCGTGGCAAGCGTAGCTTAAACTGTTCGATGGACCCGTGTACGCACAAAAGTACAGAAAATGCTGTTACTTGAGCTTAGCTATAATGCTAAATTGAAAAACTGCCAGTTTAGTAAATACACACTCAAATCGAGTTACCATACATTTCCTTGTAAGCTAAAAATACCTTAAACATGATGCAGTTTTTAAACCAACAATTTTTGTCATTTTTGTTCCGGATTTGAATTCGCGACCTTAAAAAGTCATACTAATATACCTTCTTTATACCTTAAATAAAAATGCAGGGTAGCTCGATTTAAGAGTCCGGGAATCAATTGAAGTCTTCATTTACGTGAAATGGTGTATTGTAAAAATACACCATTTCACGTAAATGAAGACTTGTTATGGATTTGAAAACCATATTCAACACCATTAGAAAGAAAAAAATAACTGTATGTTTTGTTAGAACTGTTACTATGTATCAATCAAAATTACTCTTAAGTTTTATATTTGAAACTAGCTGCTGCCCGCGGCTTGCGATGGATGTCGGAAATTATCCCACGGGAATGTGCTACCGGGGCAAAAGTAACAAGATCGGTTCAGTTGTTTTGGAGATTAGCAGAAACAAACATACAACAGACAGCCAAAACAGGTTTATTTTTGTTATGTGCCGTTTTTACTTTAATATGCATTTAGTAAAATGCTGTTATTTTGACATTACAAGCAGACACTTGAATTTTGCTTATTTGTTTAGATAGGTGAATTATTATTCTCATGGGAAATAACATGAAGTGTCTTTGGGAAATAAAGATATCTCAAATCTCAACGTGGCAATTTATCTGAAGATAGGTGTAGAGATAGTGTGGCCGGCTTTATACTCAATTCTTGCTAGCCGATATTGTTCGATAAGCTTTAGATACGTTGTTGCTTTCATAAAATATTCCTAGAACTACATTCAGAGAAAAACGGTCTCGAATAGTCTAGATACAGGTTACAGTTTTGTTTGTTGTTTGTTTGTTTCAGTTTGTTATAGGGTAATATTAAATTGTGTGTACTGTTTATTAAAATTATTTTACTTTGTTACTTGTTTTGCCTAATTTGTAAAAATCCTGGCTTGATTTTCGGACGTTGTTTTCGGGTGACCACTGAAAATCAGCGCTGTGTTAAGGGACCCATAGCACAGCATCATGCTGAGTCGAAGCCTTGTCACAGTCACGGCGTGCAGCTGCCGACTATTTATGTTCTATGTATTAAAATATTGTGTTGTTATTATGTTTAAAAAAAAGAATGTTATTTCATATTTTTATATGCACGTGTTGCTGTGACAAATAAATCCATTTTTCTTCCTTTTCTTTAATAAAAAAATCGAGCCTTTAAGGAATAATTGTAATGATAAAGGGATTTTTAATACAATAAAAATAAATAATTTAAAACATTTGTACTTAAACAGCTTTTTTCCTTATTCATACTTCTAGAGTTACCATTTATCAAATTAAATTAGGTGACTGGGGAAACTTTACAGATGTGATAAGTATCAATTTCTAATGATGGTAAAACATAAACAAAATATGCGCTGATTTGTTCGGTTCGTTTTCTCATCTACCTATAGTTAATACTCTTGATAAAGTTTGTTTTATATGTATGTTTCAAAGTTTTAGTATTTATTCTTTTTCGAGATAAAAATTCTTATGTTGCATGTGCAATTTTTTGTCTGTGCACCACCCTTAGGTGGACTGGTAAATATTGCCTCATTGTAAAGTATTTTTCAAGTTTGAATAAATAAAATAAAATGATTTTCTAAACTCAATTTTACTTCAAGTAGGAAACTACAGATGAATACGGTGTAATCGGCCGTTCATACTGTATACAGTGTTTTTTTTTTTGCAAGCATGTGTGAGCAGTTTCTGGACTTAGAGAAAAACGCTGAAGGGCACCATCGGTTGAATCTAAAAGATAATTAAAATGACAAAATTGTTAAATTACACAAGACTCATGAAAAAAATATCCTGAATAGTTTGAACACGAAAAATGTTAACTTTTAACCATATCAGCATTAACTACATCAAGATCAGTGAATACGATTAAGAAGTAACATTATTAGCATAATGCCTAACGTTTTACCAAATGTAAAATACCAATACCTTAGACTAAATATCCGAACATGACCTGTTTAATAATGAACGTCTTCTGAATTATTATCCAGCCTTGGAAGTTTGTTTTTAGAAACACGTGCGTCTTCTTGATATTAATTTACATGTTAGGTGTAATTAAATATCGTAAACCAAGAAAAAAACTCAGTGAAGTGAAACTTAGGTCAATGAAAGGTTCAAAAGTAAAAGAATGAAATGGAATGATTTTTTTTTTGTAAATTCGGATATATTATGTTCTCCTATTTCACCTTCTAATTAACCCGGCGAGGATGTGGAGGGGTTATTCTGACCCTGTCACTTTTTAATCGTGTGTAGTTTTTTATTCTGCGATTGAAGAGTTTTGAACGTCACAATAGCTGTTGCTAAGGAACCGGCGCACGCGCCCCGCGCCCCTTTTAAGTTGGCAGCCACCTGCGACGGGAGCAATACGTGCGTGCAGTCAGAAAGGGTAAATATGACCCCGCGACAACCGCGATGTAACATTTTTATGTAAGGTTTCAATTTTATTTTTTACTCAATATTATTATAATTTTAGGTTTTTCGTTTACAATGAATAGCCAGGAGCATGTTAATGCAGTCTGACAGTGAAGACGACTTGTTATCCGACGGTAGCGAAAAGGAAGATCATTTGAGTACGCGCAGTCAAGATAGTGATACTGAGCAAAATGCAAGCAGTGATGGCGAGGATAACGTACCACTATCTGACTATATCTGATCTATAAGACTGTACGTGCAACTAATTGATCTCTACGTATGTACCATATTAAAAGTTAATCGTCTAAGAAGTTAGTTATTTTTTGTTGTTTCTAGTGTAAGTTTAGAAAGTTTATGCAAAAGTTGATTATTTTGTAGTACTTTGCTAAAAGTGATTTAATTATAATATTTTGTACTCTTACCTGCGTTTTATTTCGATGAAACCGTAAAAATAACATGTAATATAAATAATATTGATTAATATTTGGTACATTAATATAAATTTAGGTATTTTAAACCCAATTATATACAGGGTCAATAAGACCCTCCACAACCTCCACGTTACTATTTTCACCACATCCTCGCCGGGTTAATAAAGTTTTTTTATTCATTTACTGACCTGAAACGTTCGGCTAAAACGCTGGGTCTAGAAGTATGAAATTTTGCACAACAATCTAGAAGTATGAAATTTTGCACAACACTTTTTGTGTAACGAAAGTGAGCACTAAGGAAGGGTTTTTAGAAAATTGTTCTGTATGGGTTAGCTAGGGGATGAAAGTTTGTATCAGACGTTGGACATTTTTGCTGATGGGAAATTCCAGCAAACACAAAGTTGATGAGAATGAAGAGAGAAGTTAATAATATTACAGCCTTTTTTGTTGATCCATTATAGCATACTAATTAACATCGCCTTTTTGTTTTATGGTTTTTGCAAGGTGTTAGGAAATTATGACGGAATGCTAAGTTAACTTTTAATTTAACCTCAAAAGTATGAAAAGGGTTAATGGAAACTTGATCGTGCTATATTTGACAGTAATTTGTTTTGAAAGACATTAAATTAGGTTGACAAACGCTTATAAATATTGATGAATGGTAACAGAATATGGCAAAACACTAATAGAAAGATAAAATTTCACCTCTATTAAATTGTATATGATAAAAAATTGTGTCTTATTTATATATTTCATACTTAAATGGGAAAATATGTGACCTTTACTATTGTGCAGTGTATCATAGGCAACGTTTCATGTTTAGTGTAGGTACCTATATTAGTTATTTTCTATTCCTTGTTGCCTGGAAACCAACAGACCTCTTCTCCCAGAGGCGTTCAGAAGTCCAAAATAACTTCGGACGGCCCGATCTCGGAATCACAAACGAATCGTTCACAGAATTTAAAGCGCAGAAAATACTCGTTATTCTTCGCCGAATGTTTAGAATGATATACGTAAGTTCCGCATAAAAATGTCTCCCTTAGCGCCGTAGGTATTGTCCCGAGCGAATGGATAGCAGGAGCCGCTGGAGGCGTCAATATTCTACGTGACCAGTTACTTGTGTCGGCCACGGAAACATGTGTCGGAAGTGAAGACTATCTGTTTGCTCATAGAATGGCGATCGCACTGTTGAATTATTCGCGTCTACATACGCGACAGGAAGCGGATTACATGGTGCATTCGATCCGTTTATGTTTTCGGGTAGGGACGGCTGGCTGTAATCTTCCAAACGCTGGATTTGAGGTCGGGTGATTTTCCAGATAGGCACCAAAATAGTGACATCTAGCATGTAACATTTTGGTCATTATTCTATCCATACGGATAAATGATGACGACATATTTACAATCGAGACACGTTCCATATCTTAAGATAAACCTACGTGATATTGACAATAAACATTAATTAGTATTAAAGACTACAATAACCGCATTATCTACAAGCAATTTACATACACAGACTCCATAGCAACTCGATTCTCGCATTCGACTACAATTTGCACTGAAAGATAAGCTCTTAATGTTTTCCTTTCATTAACAGATCGGGAAAACATCGCTGGGTCCAATAAATTTCAATACATAACGGAGTTAAATTCATTTCGGCCCTTATTTGTTCACGTCGATGTGTGGCAAACGGAATGGGTCAATTGAAGCACCAGAGCAAATGTCGCCACTCTAAATGTCGTCGATATACACAAGCCTTTCCCGTTCTATATTGGGAACACACAAAATGTCGGCTGGCTTCAGAGCCGTGTTAACATCCCGCATATAAATTTTCAAATATTCATTGGCAATTAAAATATAATTAACTGCGAAAAGCGAGTTCGACCATATGTACAATTGTAGGCGGTAATCGCGCAATAAAATATGATTAAACACGGTCAGTTATAGAATAATTTTGTACTCCTGTAAGTCAGATTGAAAACTACGATTAATATGTCAGCTGTAAGTAAATGATTTATTCATCCGGTGCAGTATAGTATTGTTGAAATGCGGACAATGTTCTAGGAATATCTCAGCGGAAATGATTCCACGATCTCGTAGTGAATATCAAATGTCCGAATCGTACAGACGTTCGGAAAGTAAATAGAGTTGGATTTGTATAGGTCAGGAGATCGCACTGCCAATAACCGGCCAGTGTTGGCGTCGATATCAGCTGAAATCGTAAGTACCGGCCCAACCAACTGATATTTGTAAATTCTATGGTAATCCGACTCTGAGCCTAATCCTACTTTCCATTCAGAGCGGTTGAAATAAATTCTAAAAACAATAGACGGTTATTTGGATGTTGCGTTCATTGGGAGCGGGTATAAAGGACCCCTTGTGTATTATCTGCGCATTGGTATCGTCAGCAATCGTATAATAATCGCATGTATAGTTCTAATTTGTTAAATTAATCCCGTTACGTATTTTGGTACGGTATGCGAGCACGTGTGCGACTGCGAACAATTTGGTAACACGGTTTCGTACTTTCGTCGAGATTTGGAGTTGGTACACCTAACAACTCTTAGCCAAAAGTCCTACGGCTTAATTGGACGATTTTCTACATGGAGATTTGATTCACAGCGTCTTGAAAGTTAGAGCAAACAGGTAGTTAACATTTAGTAAGTATAATGTTTGAAATGTATTGACCATGTATGTACGCATAGAATTATAATATCTATGGTTATACGCCTACGAGTATATTTAATGTTATTAATAGGATAAGGTCTCCGTGGATTAAACTTTTTACCGTCTATAAAGTTCTCGCTAGTTCACAACTAAAGTTAGTTTAGTACTAATATGTAAACTAAACTTAAGTACATCTACCCAATAATTGAGCCCGAAAATGTTGGTATAACGAGAATTACTGTGGGATACACACGAATCTTCTACTTCAATGTGCCTTTTCCCATATATGTTCGGGTCAGGTTCCAGTCTAACCGGATGCAGCTGAATACCAGTCTTGTACATTGAACGACTACCTAGCGGATTTCCACAACCCAGTTACTGGGTAGCACGATAATCCTTGGTAAGACTGGTTGCCAGACTTTCGGATTTCTGACTACCCATAACGACTGTCAAAGATCAACGAACGGCAGCCGGGACCAAAGGCTTATTGTGCTTTCCGAGGGACAGAGGAGTCTCGATATGCAATGGATATGTGATAGTCCACGAAACACACGGCCAGCGTTCGAAAGAGATACCTTGGCCCCAGACACACAGGCAACTGAGG
Source organism: Polymixis flavicincta (assembly GCA_949987655.1). Lineage (NCBI taxonomy): Eukaryota > Metazoa > Arthropoda > Insecta > Lepidoptera > Noctuidae > Polymixis > Polymixis flavicincta. Next base: position 17,116,949 of record OX465173.1, read on the forward strand.
GAAAATGGGTGGGTTTTAGTCAGTAAAATTCTGAGACGCCCTTCTGTTCCACCCAGAGCTGGAGAAGTTATTTGACGATTTCACAAATTAAAAAAAAAAAAAATACGGCTAGCTTGGCTTAATCTCCGCCCGATCCGTGCCGTTGATATTATATGAGCTGGGGCCCCTTTTCTATAAGAATATTCTACCTAACATCTTAAATTCACTGACAGACATTGCACAGCATAAATCGTTGGGTCTAGAATTATGAAATTGTCCACAAGAGTTCGTTTTTTACCAAGCACTGAGGGTTTTTTGAAAATCTTTCCTCTGAAGATGTTTAATAGGGGATGATTGTTTATATGGAAGTATGTCATTTTACCGCTGGTAAATCCCATATGACACACAGCTTGTCCAGTCACCAAAAGAGTAAGTTACGAACGAAATTTACTTTGATAAATGAACTGTTTTGTTTTCTATTAAATGAATTGTTGCCCATTGTATGATTTTTAGTGTTTAATGTTTTATTTTTGTCATGGTTTTTCTGGTGTACAATAAAGCGTATACAAATAAATAAATAAATGAATTTTGTTGCAAAACATTTATCGGATTCTTATTAAACGTCATCTATGTCCGATGGCCCTGGCTACCTATCTTGTCAGTACGTTATATTAAAACAAAACACAAGCCAAACAAATCCTTAGCATTCCTAGATCGTGCAATAATGTCGAATATTAATCACTTACACGAGCAAACACGTAGCATAGCTATAAGATCTGATATACGGCATTACTAGAGTTAGGCAGGCGCTTCATTTGCAATTTGGTTCAGTGATTTCGTTGGGGCTCTCCACTGAGCGAGCGCTGCCCGTGAATTATGCCTATTGTTGTTGTTTCAGCGGCAAAGGATGCATTACTGAGCCTTGTTCGGAGATATTCGACGACCTTTTACAGAAATTGCTTTTAAAACGTCCCTATTCATACTATTCGGTGTATTAATTTGAGTTACTGAGATGTTTTTTTTTTTTGTATTTTTGGTTGTAGGCTATTATGCTGCGAAAATACTAAAAAAAAAAAGCATACAGCCGAACATAGAACCTCCTCCTTTTTTAAATCGTTTAAAAAGGGTGTGACCTCAGTGCTTAAAACAATTACCATGACAAGGTATAATTTGTTCCATATACATTTTGACCATGTAGGTATAGCCACTGTTTTTTTTTGTCATCATCGACGATATACGACATTATTTTACGTTGGGAGGCATAGAATCATGTGCTGAATTCATGATATCTAATAGTTTTTCATCACATATAATTTCTACACAAAAATGAAAAAAAAAAAAAAACTTTTTAATGCTTTATGTTTTGGTCTTATATGCGACAAAATAATAAATTAATAGGTATTTTAGTTTCAGACGTCATGAATCATATTCTTCTCTTCTTGTTCTCACATACTATTTATTGTCTACATTTATTTTCTTTTTTCGCAGGTCTGCCAGCCTGTACCTTCATACTCAATACTTATGCGGGTGGCAGGGACATCGACGCGCAAACTGTAACCATAAATTCGGCACATGATTCTAGAAACCCCAGCGTAGAAATTTTTCGTCGTTTATCACAAAATAAATCAAATGTTTCATGTAAAAATGCAAAATGTTTGGAACAGCAATTTTTTTTAAATAACCGACGAATACCAAACCCAAAGGGGTTTGAAATTTTTCGTCGGTTTCAGAATCCTATGCTGAATTCATGGTTTCTGTTTGCTCTTCGATATACCTACCTGCCGCCCTGAATAAAATAAATCGTATCTGTATCTATAATATTCTACTGTGTGTACATTTATTTATTTATTTATTATGGCACTCCAACGACAATTTAGTCATAAATTATGTTGTACTACGGTGAACTTATCACTTAAAGGTGTGCACAGCACTTACATGGTTTGCTTAAGTAAACCAAGTTAATTGAAGTGATGAGAATAACAATAAAATCAAATAGGTTAATAAAAATAACATCAAGTGAGTTAGTAATGAGCATAAAATTAACAATAATAAGATCAAGTAAATTAGTAATAAGTATAAAATTAACAATGATAAAATCAGTAAATTAGTAATAGTACAAATAGATGAATCAAATTTAAGTAAAAATAAATATAAAAACGTTAAAATTTTGACAAAAAATACAGAACAAACAAGAATGACGGAATACAAACAAGAATCAACTATCAGCAATTAGCAAGCAGTAAGTTTTCGTATAAGATGATTGCGAAATTGAACCAGGGTGTTGGAGAAGATGTCAATGCTATTGGTGCGAGAGTGACTTTCATTATACGTCCTCATCAGGCGGCTTAATGGCGCTGATCGCCTAAGGTCGGTCCGAGCTGAAGGTGTAGAGAACACATCTAGTTTGCGATCGGGCCTGGGTTGACTACTGCAGGACCCAGATACATTAATGTCATCCAGAAGTTTTGGAACATGGATCAGTCCATTAATCATTTTGGAGAGCATAATTTGATCCATCACATAAATACATACATAAATAATAAACTAAATAAAAGCCTTTAAAAATAATACAGTATAATTGCTTTATTAAAACGAGTAATGTTTTATATTACTATTTTCAATGCTCAGCACAGATACTCTCCATAAAGAATTCTTTAATGATACAGTATAATGCACACATTGAAGTAGAGGTTTCTATTTCCATGTTTCCACAACTTTCAAGAGTCAATAATAATGTTTTTTTCCTTTTAATTTTTCAGGTACCATTAACTTAATTGACTCGTTAAATTGATTCTAATGGGAACTACAGATCTTGAACCTCTTCCGAAACCACAGAATTCAAGTCTACCTAAAATTTCCGCAATATAACGTTTTGAAATCTTCAAAATGTATCAGATGCCATAATCTTTACAATAATGAAAACGTTTCTTTATTTCAAAAATAAAACCGTTCAAGTACAACCTACTCACGAAATAATACGTAAGCAATATGTCAAGAGGGGATCACATTAACATCCTCAATAAATTACCCGAACAATCAGTTACGTTCGATACATTTGTTCGAGCGAGGTTTAGACCAGGGACGACGAACCTTTTTGCATCAGTGTACCAAACAGAGAAAAAAAATGTGTTGCTTATATCGTTCCGCAAATACCTACTCAGATGAATAATTATTTATTGCTCATATTTACAGTCCATTTAAACTCACATTAAGTGATTACAGGTTGTTTCTCAATATCACAGTGATCTTTATTCTCGTTTCGTTACAATAAAATTGCTGTTCGGTTGCTGCTGTCATTTCTGTCAGAGGTAAAATAATTGTGAACAGATTGTACCTAAAAATCCTTTTATGAGCTGCCTGCACAACAAATAACTAAATACTAAACTGACCTATTACCGCTAAACATATCGTAAACGTAATTCTTTTTAACCGGCGAAAAAACGGAGGAGGTTACTCAATTCGACGCGTATTTTTTTTTTATGTATGGCCGTGCATAACTTTTCTCAGAGTAGTCCGATTTTGATAATTCTTTTTTTATTGGAAAGGTCCCCTATATGCCCCGAAATTGGTCCCATATAAATTTCGAAGAAAAATTCCAACCCTAAGGGTAAGAAAACTGGGCACGCCATGATTGCGGCGGTAAGTCCCCTCTTTGAGGAGTGGTTTGAGAGGCGGCATGGCGTCCTCACCTTCCGCCTGACGCAGGTCCTCACCGGACACGGTTGTTTCGGTAGGTTCCTGTTTCGGATAGGGCGGGAGGAAACGCCCGGGTGTTTCCACTGCGAAGATCGCCCTGAGGACACGGTGGAGCACACGGTGGCGGTCTGCCCTGCTTGGGCGGAGCACCGCCGTGTCCTCGTGGAGGCGATCGGCGGCGGCGATCTCTCGCGTCCGGCCCTGGTCCAGGCCATGGTACGGAGCGAGAGGGCATGGGGAGCCGTCACCTCCTTCAGCGAAGCAGTGATGCTCGCGAAGAGGGAGGCGGCGCACGTGAGGGAGAGGCAGCATATGCGCCCTCGCGACCCCAGCCGCCGCAGGATACGGAGACGCCCTGGGCGTCGGGAATCCCAGGCCGATTTCCGGCCACCGTAGGCATGGGCTTGCGGACGGCGAGTAATGGGTAGCTCGCTGTCCGGTAAGGACCAAGCCCAAGTCGACGGCGCGTTGTGTTCCACGCGCGCCTCAAAGAGATGTCAGCACAAACAGTGATGGGACCCGCAAGGGTCGATGCCTGCCAGGGGTGCGGGTTTGTTCGAAAGAGACACCACAGCCCCTGGCTTAAGGGCTACTGAAGGAACACGGGTGGGTTTTAGTCAGTAAAAGTCTGACACGCCCTCCTGCTCCACCCAGAGCGGGAGAAGTTATTTGATGATTTCCCACCCAAAAAAAAAAAAAAAAAAAGGGTAAGAAAACAGGGGATGATTGATTGTTAACTCACAGATTTTAATACTGAGTTGTGTATTACAAAAAGTAATAAAAAATTAAGCATTTAGTAATTAGTAGATTATAGCCACAAACAATTATAAAATAAAAAAACTTTAAAAATAAAAATTATACCGCCGAAAAACCGAAAAGTAAAAAATAATAAACTTGCTTTGTCCAACCCCAATAACTAAGTTCGGAATATCCAAAGTCACGTTTTCGGCGGTTTATTTTTTTTATTAAAAAGTTTTTTTGTGTCATTTCTTTGAGGGTGACAGAAACAAAATGATATTTTACATATGTTTAGCGCTAAAGCGCATTTAATGTCATGTGGTGCAAGCGGGCCTTAGAACCAAATTGTGAATAAATTTGAGATCTGAAGGCCAATTCTCGTAGTTAAAAACGTTCGCAGTGTTATCTCAGCTACAATCGAATTTCAAAAATTTGTCAGAAATGTATTGAAACTCGAGGAATTTTTGAAAGATTGACACTGAGATCAGACTGTGAACGTTCTTAAAATTAGCAGAATTGCCCCTCTGAAATATTAATATATATAGTATTTAGTTTTGGTCCTTCAATCCTTTTCAACCATTTCTCTGTAGCCAACCTTGGCACACATGCCAAAGGTTCGCAATCCCTGCCGTAGACGAATCGACTTATGATATCAATGAGTGGATCAGTGGGTGAATCGTCTATTGTCGCCGAGGGGAATCCGATTCGCGCCACTTACGGCCGTCGGCGGATCTCAATCAGAGGTTATCTCTAACAACTTGATGAGTACTGACAGCGGATTAGATTTCTAACTTGAGTTCCTTTCACGAGTTTTACGTTTCTTATTTTCATTGGTGGGTTTTTTTTTGAGGAATATGGAATCAGATGGAGCGTAGTTTACTTAAGATGATTTTATGATGGTGAAAACCGCATAAAAATTCGTTGCATGCGCGGTCACTCAGACAGATAAGAAAAAGCGATTTTGTTTTATAATTATTTTGAGAGAGAGATAAGAGAAGCGAAGTTATTAGAGATCATTGAGGTAATATGTACTGTACGTTAGTACTTATTACCTCAATGTTAGAGATAGAGAAAAGATAATATAGAGATCATGTTCAGTTAGAGATTTAAAAAAGGTGAATTGGGAAAATCCTCTTGTAGTTTTATTTTTCTCTGTTTTTTTAATTCATTATTTAAGTAACGATTGGTGAAGAATTATTCATGTGCAAATAAAACTCTAGTTTTTTGGAATGGATTATGATTTTTTGAAGCAAAATACTAATAGTCTTTGGTTGCTTCCAATAGTAGCGATATTAGGATTAAAATTAATTGTATATAGTGGTTGTCATAACAAGCAAACAGTAATAATCTGGTCGTGTCGGAAATCACATAAAATTACTCGATGTTTGTACATTTCTAGTTCAACACTGACCTCCATTTTCAGCCAGCATTATTCAAATACAAGAACATCATCCGCAATAAAAGTTCCACAAACAATACATCTAAGCAGACGTGGCATCCGATCTTGTGTACTCGCATCTTGGTTTGCAAAACAAATATTTTCCTAGACGTTTTTGAAGTCGTTACGAACAAGTTAGGCGGCCAGTCTACGGGCCCGAGTGCAATTCGCGCCACTAGAGTCGCACTCCGGATTTGTTTGCTCCAACTAGTTAAATGTTGGCCCAAACTTTATTTCGGACGTCGAAGTCTCCGAGATGTTGTACCCTTGTTATTGTTGTTCAAGTATATTTAGAGAGGTTCAGATGTACCGTTAGAAACAAACATTCGTCTGGCTTATTCATTATTCATATAAAACTGCTCTAATTCACATTCGGGTAATCGTTTACTTTGCAAATGCCTTATAGTTACATACAAATCAAACTTAATATCGAATTCCGTCAGTCATAAAAATAGAAGGAAAATCAGATTAAATAATGATGCAGCAACAAAAGTGTGTGGCTCAAAAAATAATAATTAAACCTTACCTAACACAAATTTTACCACGTAAAATGTTAAAACTTATTCTCAGTTTCCACTCTAAAACGGATAATCCATGTGAACAAAGCGTATATGAACTGAACGGAACAAACAAAGTGAACACAAACATCTCCGAAGGAAAATTGTTAACTAGAGAAAAATAAATTAAAGATCGACAGTAAGCAATAACGGAGAAACAATGTGGGGGGAAACCAAGAATTCTGGTTTGGGGTTTCAGAGAGCTCATTCGAAGTAAGGAAATTCTTTAACAACATTGTTTCTAAATTAAAACAATCTCATAATTGCACATTCTCCAACTTCTTTGATGCAGTGTAGGTATGGCTCGGGGGGTGGTGGGGGTAGGATGGGGTGTTTGCCCGGGGTAAGTTTTGAGGCGAAGTTAAGCCGATTAAGTGTCATTTCCGGCGCGGAACTAGCACTGTTCATTAAATATTTCGAGTGACTTAATTGCTGAGGTCGCTCGTCTACCAAGTTTTGATGTGAACAGATTTCTACTATTCTTTGCGCATTTGAAAATATGTGAATTTTAATGCAGCATTTTTTCTGGGATTTTTCGTGTCAACTTTTGCAGTGTATTTTTAGCTCGATAATAAATATTAGTTAGAAACTGCTAAAAGTTCTAGTTTTAGAAATCATACGTATATATGCGCCCATAGTTTGAACCATATGTGCAATTTGTAAGACGAGGTAAAACATAAAGGACTAGGTCCATGACCCAAACATAAATTTGTCTATTTTAGTTATGAAATGGTCAAAGTGTTCTCAAAAAGGAAAAGAAAAATACTTAATCCTGAAAAACGTATACAAATTTAAATAGCGCGCCTAAAAATGATAATGAAAAATAGTTAGCTGATTACGGAACAAACTATACGGATGCTAGCAGTTTACACATTTTGCTAGTTTATTTTCTACAGTTTGCAAAGTGACGGTAGAAAATGGGTTAATTAATGATTTTCCAAGTGGACGCGAAACAATTTGTCTGCTACTTTTGCGCCATTCCCCTCTATGAGCCTGAAATATTATTGTTATTTATGATCTTTGGCAGTTTATTACGTCACAGTGAACTTCTAAACTATTTGGTGTCAACTGCAGGCTTAGCACGAGAACCATAGAGAAGCGTTTTGTCGACGGAAGAGTAGACAAAAATGACGTTTCCGTGTAGACAATTGACAGTTTTGTACCGAGAAATGTAGACAAGCGATTTTATTTCTACGGTAGAGTACAAATAAAAAGCGTTATGCTAAGCCTGCTGGGTACACTAGGAGGGCTTTGGCGAATGTTTTAATTTTTTTACAGAAGATCACTAATTGCGTATTGGTAATTGTGTTACATGCTAACAAAATGGCTTTAATTTTGACAGGTCAACAACATTCATTGCGCTTTTGACGTTGTTGAACAGACAATTTTTTCGAACACACTAAGCAATGGATTAGTAATTCAACCACAAGATGAGTCTCACACAGACCAGGGAAGCATGACACAAAAGGAAGGAGTTATTCAATGGTGGATGGCACAAGACTGTCAATGATGTAGATGATAAGTAGCAACTTAGCCATAACCTACGTTTACCTGGATGAGACTCTTTCAGACCAGGTACGCATGACACAAAAGGAAGGAGTTACTCAAGGGTGGATGGCATAAGACTGTCAATATGTAGATGGTAACCAGCAACTTCGCTATAACCTACATTTACCTGTATGAGACTCGCACAGACCAGGGAAGTATGACACAAAAGGGAGGAGTTCTATACTCAGCCGTGGGTGGCACAAGACTGCCAATGGTGTAGATGATGACTAGCAAATTAGCCATTACTTATGTTTACCTGTATGAGTTCCGTGTGGTGCCGGACGTAAAAGAATAGCACCATCCCATTTCTTTCCGTGGGTGTCGTAGAAGGCGACTAAGGGACTTACTAAAGAATGAGCAGCTGCGTTCTCTATTCATTTTACCACCTTACTGCGATCGCCAACCCGCCTGCCAAGCGTGGCGATTATGGCAAAACCCTCCTCTTGGGGGAGGCTTATGTCCAGCAGTGGACGCCTTTCGGCTGAAATGATGACTTGGATGAGACTCGCACAGATCAGGGAAGCATGGGACAAAACGAGTAGGCCTATACTTAGCAGTGGGTGAAACAAGGCTGCCAATGATGATGATGACGAAAATGTTTTTAGCCAAGAGCTTTTTCATGAATAATGTAATGGCTATGTTAAGTTTCCATTAGAATATTGTGGCATATTTGTGGTACTAAAATGCATGTTGATTTTTTTCAAAGTTTTTTTGATTTTTTAACTACAGTCTACATTTATCGACTTAAATTTTTGCCAGGAAAACAGGTATCTCATTCATGCTTCGGTTGCTTGATAGCTTTGAAGATAAATATGTAGGTATTTTATTTTACCCAAAACGAAAAGCTTAAAAATCTCATGACAAAACCTCTAACACTATTTTAATCCGTGTACAAAAAACAACTCTCAAAAAAAGTTGAACCTATTTCAGCGTTAACCTCTCTCGATAAATATTTCCCTCTTTGTGTAAACACAAGGATACGACGGGCTACCGCGGGCACAAAGTCCATTACAGTCAATTCGTCTAGACGCGGCACGTGTTGAAACTATTCTCACGGGTAAACGGATTACCTGCTCTATATAAATAAAAGAAACTGCTAGAATAAACCGTATAACAATTAAAGTGAGAACGAATAAAAACTGTAATGTTAATGGTCTTGACTGTACTTTGTTTACATTTGTCGTCATTTATTATTTACAGAGCCAACCATTTTGCTATTTCCTTTTACATGTTCAATAGTGAGGGATTATTTTTGACGATTGCTATTTTGGTTTTGTTATTTTTTTTAGGGTTCCGTAGCTCAAAAGGAAAGAACGAGACCCTTACAGAGTCACTTTGTTGTTCGTCCGTATGTTCTTCTGTCAAGGCGCTATTTCTCAGGAACGTGTGGAGATATCTTGTTGAGTTTAATATTAAATACTGAAGTGTAAACGGTTTCTTAGTGCTCTAAAATAATCATGCTATTGCAATTCTATCTAAGTAAACGCAATAAAAAAATATGGTTATTTAGGTATGACGTTTATACTTCCTGTTGAGTTAGAATCGTGAATTTTGACAAAAAGCAGGTTCTCACAGTACGAGTAAAGAAAAATTTGAGCAAAATTGGTGTTTTGTAGTTTTATCACATTAAAAATATTGTTGTGCGATTACAAATTTACATTTGCAGTTAGAGAATTGTCTGTGACGTATATCTATGTATGGGAGAAGAATGTTTTTCAACTAAAAAGTTAAGTTTGTTCTTGGGATCAATTCATCCCAACTATGGAACCCTTATCATTGTGCGTGGTTCGACACGCACTTGGCCGCTTTTTTATCGTTTTAAGGGTTCGCTGGTAAATCTGGGATTACGGTGCAAGTTATGCGCAACATCGCTAAAGCTACGCACGCACCAACATCGCACATTTTAATTAAATTCGTGACGTACTTCATGCAAGGCTCGCGGACTGCTCGCCTTTGACGTGCGTTCGTGATTCTGCAATGTTGGTACATGTTACACCAATGTGTGATCAAGATCAACCTTATTGTATTATGTAAATACGTAATGATTTTTTCTAAGCAGCAGCCTGTATTTGTGCCTGATTCAAATCAAATCAAATCAAAATATTTTATTTCACATAAACCTGCATGGCCACTTATGAAACGTCAGAAGCTAGGTGCACGGTTCCAATTTGTCGCTTGATTAGAGAAGTGTCCGGCAAGAAACTCCACGGTTACTCTATTAAAAAGTATGACTTTTACAATGTTTTTCAAATTACAGTGCTAATAGGTATGGGAGGACAGTACAGGCCTGTCAATAAGTACCAGGTACTTAGAGGAATGAAAATAAAGAATAAAATAGAGATTGATGACAATTTAGTTTTTGTTTCATATTTAATTATTATTATACCTAAGCTCGCCATCTATTACAGGGTATTTAACATAATTGGCGAAATGTCGGCTTACTAAGTCTATAGGTACAACCTGCAAACAATACAATTGCATAACACACAAACAGTAAGAATGCCTTTAATTTTGACAGTTCAACAACATTCATTGCATTATTTACGTTATTAAGCGGACGTGTTTATCGAACATATGAAGCAATGGATTAGCAGGTTCAAGCCTTCAATATGGGAGCTGTCTAATCCTCCGGGGAAAAAAGGCGATATGAAATTATGCGTAATGCAATAAACTTGATCTGTAAAGAAAAATACATGACACGAATACACAAGCATCGTCCTACTAAAAAGGATTCAATGATTCTGCAAAATATGTGGCAAAGAAATTGAGAATGAACATGAACAAATGTGTTATTATGGGGCGAGAGGAGGTGAACCCAGACAAAAGTTATATAAATACAAACAAGCCAGCGATACTGTCCGTGAACGCATTACAGACCTTTCTATCCTTGCGGGTCGAATTTCGAAAAATCTTTACTTAGGGAGCGCTAACAGAGGAAATAGTAATATATTTCCTTCACTACATGTTGGTGAAGGAGTATTTATGTTTCTGAATATTGAAAGTTAGAGTTATTTTGATAACCGATACAGGGGCTAGTAGCCAAATAATAATAGCCGTTAAGGTACGCCTGCAGCGGTTAGTCCGTGGATTGGTGATCATCTTTATCTACTTAAGATAAACTATAATCGGAAAACTTTCGTATACGGCATTCGAAAGTTTTTCGATTTCGCTGATTTACGTAATGTTATAGACGCGATTTTACAGTTACAATACTGTATTTCTATACGTTTTATTGCACCACATGAAAGGTCATTTCAATCGTGATGAAATGAATGAGCTACTTTTTTAATTTTTTGTCGAGAATTATAATCTCTTGCATCATAAAGTAAGTTAAACCTTCGGTCCAGGCTGTCATTTTTGGATCTTTAACAGTCGTTACGGATAGTCAGAATCCTGAAAGTCTGACAACCCGTCTTACCAAGGGGTATTACTCAGTACCCGACCAGGTTGTGGAGGTCAGATAAGCAGCTCCGTGTAAAATACCGGCGTTCACCTGAATTCGATTACACTGGAAGTCAACCCCAAGATAGTTGGGGAAGATGCTACACGGATGATAAAATTAGGCACAGTAGGTGGCCACACCAATCTCGGCTCGTTTTTAGGTCTTCAGAAGAGCAGGTGTAAGGACACTATAACATAAAGGACATGTTTGATAAATGTCCAAATAATTAAATCCGATTTAAGATAAGTATCACATATAAGTATTTAATAAGTACTACTAATACTTATTCATATCATTCTTATTAATATCTACGCAGGCGAATACGCTGGAAAAAGCTGATTCAAAATTATAACACGGAAACGTACAGACAACATCAAGCTACCGTAATCTGTCAAATTTCTTTGATAGATTTTCAACTTTATTTCATAAGCTTAAGGTTCATGTTCAATTGGAAAAATTTGACAGTTTGGGTAGCTTAATGTGCTGGCCTCTGTACTATCGGGATAAAAAGTATTCTTTGTGTTATTCCAGGTTACCTATTTATCTGTGTGCCGAATTTCATCCTAAACCATTTTTGTGAGATTGAGTAACAAACATCCAAAGATCTAAGCATACGAACTCTCATATAATATTAGTAAGAAGTAGTATGAAAAGGTTTCAGGAATTACCTACTGTAAATATGGGTTTGCAAAAAGCTTTACCAAAGCAGCAACCGATTAAACTCAAAAACTCTTATTTAGCAACTTCTGTACAATGGGTAAGACGATAATAATTCAAAAGCCGCAAAGCGAATTTTAATGCGACTTTGATCCAATTACAAGAGACTTTGTTATCAATTACGCTAGCAGTAGGTACGTATTTCCTTAGAGCTCAATGTTTCTGCGACTGGGAAAGGAAGAAGGAAAAAGTATTTTGTGCTCTGTGGTAACCAGTAAAAAAGAAAAAGCATAGTTATAAAAACCTTTGGCAGATATCTAAAATATACTTTTTGATGAGGTTTATTTTTAGGGTCCGGTAAGACTGAAGGAAAAACTGGAACGATTAAAGGATCACTCGTTTGTCTGTCTGTCTGTCTATCACACCCATTTTGCTTCGAATGAAATAAACCGATTAAGTAAAAATTAAAATAAATACACTTTAGGATATTTGAAGATTTTTTTTTAAAGTTCTGTTAATTTTACGATGTGAAATTTCAAATGTGAGGATTTTAGCTTATCTTACTGTGAGGATCTCAAATATATTTTTAATATAATTTTAAAATAAATTGTTTTAAGCTTATTAAAAAAATGATGAAAATTGACCATACCATATCAGGCCATGTTCATCTCCCTCATGTGTCCGAAACCAAATAGATTGAAATTTAGAAAAAAAAAAAAAAAAAAAACCTAAAAGATCTAAGACTGGTCTTATAGGTTTATAAAATATGGTGAATCTCTTATACTGTGCGTATAAATTTAACTATATTTGCAGTTGGATTGTATGAGAAAAGCGGCTCAAAATCTATTGCAAAGTTTAGAATAACAACGCTAAAACAGAGACAAAGCAACTTCGATTTGTAATACAAATAGGTGACCAAGTAAAAGAACTCGAACAAAACGAGGCCACTCATAACGATAATCGCGATAGACAATAAATCCTCCCTTTCTGATTATTAACAAAATTGACCTACAAAGAAAATGATGTGTTGCCCCATACGTGATTCGTGTTACCCACATGTTTATCGATAACAAACCAATTTGCCCACTATTATTGTGTTAGCGCCTACGCAAGGTTGCCAAGTTCGGAGAATTTTATGTTATGAAATATTTTTTGGACTTGCAATTCGCTAGAACATTTTTCTCAGGTTTATATTGATTTTTTTTGTGTAAATATAAACTGTACACTTAATGGTTGGCATATTTGAGTGTAAATAGTGCCTGTTATTCGTTTAATAGTCGATATATGTACGTTTCAAAATGCATATAGAAAAATATTGATAAATTAACCTCTTCTCTCTCTTTTTCTCAGTTATCCGAGGAATAGACAGAAAAGAAAGAAATAATAAAATTTGACACACGTACAGGAAATACAAGCAATTAAAAGAACATTACTTAAATCTAACAAAATCATTAAAACTATAAAAAGAGGAACAATTAAACTTTTAAGTTTATCTAAGGTTTTTTAACTTTACTAAAAAGAATACTTGTGCGACGCCAAAAGAGCTCCTGTCAAAACATGATACTGTTATGAGTACATATTGAAAAAAAAAAACCGACAACTATTGCAGTGCTGGTATTCTGAATGGGGTCGCTGTGATGCCACTCACACACTTACGGAAATAAAATAAATCTCACTACAATATTATAAATATAAAGAAAATAAACAATCAAATATAATAAAAGTAAAACAGGAATGTGATCAGTCTGAAAAGTGTTTTCCTTCAATTCTTCCATCGACTTCGACATATACTTTATTTATTGATGTTACTTTATTGATCTCAATTAACCTATGTATATAATTACACTAGCTTCTGCCTGCAACTTCGTCTGCGTCAAATTTCTTGCTCCCCGACCCACCCCGTCGCATCGAATCGCCTGGCCATGCGAGTACCTTGCATTCGTGGCTTTTTATTTTTGCTCGACTCCTAAGGGTTTTATCGTGATGTTATATAGCGTTTAGCCTTCCTCGATAAATGAGCTATCTAACACTTTATTTCAGTGTTAGATAGCTCATTTATCGAGGAAGGCTGTTTTACTTTTTATTATATTTTTTCAAATCGGGCTAGTAGTTCCTGAGATTAGCGCGTTCAAGCAAACAAACTTTTAATTACAATTACAAGTTTGTTTGTTTATATATAGTATAGATAATATAAGTAGATTGGTGAAAGCCAATTTAATACATTCAAAATTGCAGCTATCAAGTTCGGCCAGGTAATTGAGGTGAATAAATTTCGAAGTTCCCAGCTTTAGTGAGTGGGAAGCACTCGATGTATTTTCAATCGAAAGGCGGAGAGTTTAAATTTAATTCAGTTGAAATAGCATCTAGTACAAGGATCAGTAATTTTTGGGGAATTTTGCTTACCTACGAGAATAGAACGTGTGTAGAACGGGTGTAAAAATACCTTTCGAGAGTCACAGGTTCTTCCCGTTGATGTGATTTTTTTCAACTGTGCCATACATGGGAACTTTCTAGTTACGAAGACATTGAAGGCATTTTTTTTTCAATGTTTTTTGTTAAGAAAACAACTGCATAAGCACTGTTTTGCGTGCATTACGTTGCGCACGCGCACTACAAGCAGCGAATTTTCACACCTAAATTAAAAGTTGTGGCCTGTTATTATTTTTGCCCATAGTTACTTAGTTTGATGTACAGAATGCCTAGATGATGGCTTTGACACCCTTAATCCTACTTATTCTACTAATATTATAAATGTGAAAATCTATGAAGATGTTTGGATATTTGTTACTATCACGCATAAACATAATAACCTGGATTAAAGCATAGGATACTTTTTATCCCGGTAGTATCTTCCCGTGGGATAATTATCGACCTCCACATAGGCGAAGCCGCTTGCAAAAGCTAACTAGTACCTAATAAGTCTTATTCATATACAAGATGTTGATTTGCATCCTAGTCAAATTCAAGGACGTTATTATGCTAATGATTCTCGACCCAAATCAACAATAAAATGGGTAGGTATTTTTTTAAATATTTTTTCCTGTTTACTAAAATCCGTAAGTGTGAACCAGCCGTATTTAAACGCGGCCCATCTGTTACTAGCCTAACCGCGCTTTCACACACAAACGCAAACAATACCTACATCCATTCACAACGCTTGCGCGATCGTTCGATCGGGCGCCGCGTGCGTGGCCCCCCGCCCGCCCCCGAACCAACAGTGTGTTTGATGTCGCCGAAATGTGCGTGCGCGCTTCTCAGTGCTCGGTAAATTGTTGAGACGTCATTCGATACAAAGTGCAAGATGACGGACAATTACACTAATGTCGAGTTGGTGGAGATGGTCCGCCTGTATGCCATCAGTGGAGACAGCCTACGTGGAGCCATCCGGATGTTCACGGAAATGTTTCCCGATCGGGAACCCCCATCACAGAGCGTCATGCTGGCTGCTACGCAGAGACTGCGGGATCATCGGTAGTTTGACGTTCCCCAGCATGCTCAAGCTCGCGGCAGCGTAGGTAGGCCTGCCTGTCGCCTTGCAGGAAGACATCCTGGAATACTTCCAGCGAGAACCACGGGCAAGCACGCGGGAGGCTGGTCGACGCTTTGGAGTGCACCACACCACAGTGTACGTGCAAGGATCATTAGTGCTTTCGACACTTTAAAACGAATGTGTTAGTGTTACGTAAACTAAAGGAAAACCAACTACGTCGTGCTCGATTGTGCCAAGAGTGTGAAGGTGGCAACTTTGAACAACTCCTCCGGGTAACTTATGTAGGTAATTTATTTATTTGTACATTTTGTAAATACGTTGATAACTTAATCAATTTTATTAGTGTAAAAATAAGTTGATTTTAAATTTTTAACTACGCCAATAATACCTAAGAGTCGAAAGTATCACCACCTACTTACAGTAACTAGCAAATCTTTCCATTTCCATCAAACCTAAAAAACATTTTTAAACTTAGTAGATCGGTACATCGACTAAGGTAGGTAGGTATTATTACCGGTCCTAAGCCCGTTAAGTAGTAAAGAAAATTTCAAATCAACCAATTTAATCCACAAATAAAAACAAAATCATTACCTACGAAAAGTTTAGGCTGAACGATAGCATTAGAGCAAAACGAACATTTTATTAATCATCTGATACCAGCACCCTAATTGCGTAACTTACGATTGATCATAATTGGTTTCGTCTTCACAGTTAAACGACATTCATTGCGTTATTTATGTTGTCGAACAGACACATTTTTCGAACATATGAAGCAATGGTTTAACAATCCGTTTCAAAACGATACAGATTATGATGAATCGGGAGTTACGCAATTAGGGTGCAGGTCAGTAAACTTTTCTTTGGCGCACTAGTATTACTGTCATTAGTAAGATTTCCGTATTCTAATGATGCTTAAAAAGAGGTAATTATCAAACTAAATTTATGACATTATTGTAGGTGATTTTCGAAATAAAATTAGGTAAAATTATTGCTACCGGTCGCTCAGGTCATTCATTGCTCGCCGTTCGGTCGCGCACGCTTGAATTTGGTTCGTAGGTAAGACGTCGACACTCACGCACACAGCTGCATTGTCGCTGTGTGCGTAGACGGGTGATTCTCTTTTATTTTATTGAATTAAGGGTTTAATTCTGAAATACTGTTAAATTTCAACAACAAAAAAAAGCAGCGCTTATTAGTTATTGCCCGGTACTGTACTTTCAATTGATTATTTATGTCTTTTATGACAACTATCTGAAATTTGACGAGGATGCAAAACAACATCTTGTATACAATGAAACTTACAAAAAGGGATCTAAAACAGATCTTCAAAACCAATAGAATCGACCATCTTATCTCGATAAAAGTGCTAACACATGACGTCACACATACGGACAAACCGTTTCGATCGGCGAGGCTCACTTTTTCAATATCCCGAATCTAATGGCCGTCAGATGGCAAGTTGGGCAAAGTGATGCTATCAAAAAGCGATAGGCTGCGGTTTCGTGCGGTTATCGGGCCACTTTGCTCTTCCCTATGACGTGGGTCCACTCGACATGCTGTACACGGACTCACACAATTTGAAATGAATTTAGTGGCCTTAGTTGGTTTATTAGTTATTTTTCTGTTGTAGAGCAACTGGGATGGAAAGAAGGTTGTTTTTTGAAAATGTGGATTAAAATACTGTAGGCGCTTTCAATAGAATTTCAAGC
Source organism: Polymixis flavicincta (assembly GCA_949987655.1). Classification (NCBI taxonomy): domain Eukaryota; kingdom Metazoa; phylum Arthropoda; class Insecta; order Lepidoptera; family Noctuidae; genus Polymixis; species Polymixis flavicincta. The sequence goes on from OX465173.1 coordinate 17,134,203, forward strand.
TTTCCTATATATATTTTTTGTTATTGAATATTTTACGTAGTTACCTCGCGGTTCAATAATCACAGCCGCTAGGGTCGATCGGAGGTAAACCTACGCTTGCCGCGGATGGTTCCTGGATGGGTATCCATAAAATATTGTGCTCGCGTTTCGCCTCTTATTTGTACATCTTTAACAGTCGTTACGGTTAGTCAGAAGTTTGAAAGTCTGACCACCAGTCTTACCAAGAGGTATCGTATAATATTATAATATTTTTGTCTGACAATTCAAAAGTGCCTGTAAAAGGTTTAATTGAAATAAATGCTTTGACTTTGACTTTGAGTTTTGAGTTTGAATAATCTTTATTTATCCAAAAACATACAGAGTTTGATTCACAGTTTGATATTTGGTTACAAAATCAGTTTGATATTTGGTTACAAAATATATTATAGTTTATGTCTCTTAAGCTAGGGTTTACCTGTATTTTAAGAGGTAGTTTACGGTCAAGGTTTACATTGATCAACAAAAAACTTATCTCAAGTGGACTGTGTCATTCTACTGTATGGTATACAAAGAGTAAAGTTGTGTGTTTTTATGTCTGTAAGTGGTGTGTGTGTGTAGGTGTGTGTGTGGGTGTATTACACAAGATAGGTGTGTAAAGACTCAATGAATGAGTAATCCTTAAGGAACAGACACTCTTACCCAGTAACTGGTTTTTTGATGTCAGATAGGCAGTCGCTCCATGTAAAATACAAGTATTCAGCTGAATCTGGTTAGGTTAGGTTAGGTTAGGTTGGGGATCTCAACGCCAAGTCTTCGGCGTGGGGATCCCCGGTGACCGATGCTAGAGGTGAGGTGCTGGAGGAGTGGGTGGTCACGACTGGCCTGGTCGTCCTAAACCGGGGCTCGGTATACACTTGCGTGCGGCAGCGGGGCGGTTCGATCGTAGACGTATCGTTCGCTAGCCCTGCTGTCGCAAGCCGTGTCCGCGACTGGCGTGTCGCCGTGGAGGTGGAGACGTTGTCGGATCATAGATATATCGGCTTCGACGTCTCCGCCCAGACCAGCGGCGGCCGCAGTCCATCGGCCCCGCGAACGGACGGCCCGCGCTGGGCGCGTAAGCGCATCGACAGGGAAGTTCTCGAGGAGGCCGCTGTTGTCCAGGCCTGGATCCGGGAGTCGGCGACGGTTGGACCCGTCGACGTCGAAGAGGAGGCGCTGTGGTTTCGCGGGGCGATGACGCAAATCAGCGACGCGTCCATGCCCCGCGTCCACACGCAATCAGGAAGGCGCCAGGTGTACTGGTGGTCTGCCGAGATCGCGCGACTACGTGTCGAGTGCGTGGCGGTCAGACGCCAGTACACCCGATACCGGAGGCGACGTCGTCGGGTTCCTGACGAAGAAGCCGCGCTGTATGAGGTGTACCGCGCGGCTAAGGAGGCTCTGAGGCTGGCCATCGGCGAAGCGAGGACGCGAGCCAGGGAGGAGATGTTGGAGACTCTCGACGGAGATCCGTGGGGGCGCCCGTATCGTGCAGTTCGAGGGAAACTTTGAGTCGCGGCGCCTCCACTCACGGAGAGTCTCCAACCCGAGCTGCTTGAGGATGTTGTCGCAGCCCTCTTCCCGGCTAGAGCGGAGCACACTCCGCCGCCTATGGCTTTGCCCACAGCCGCAGAGCCTACCGAAGAGGTCGCCATCAGCGTCCCAGAGGTGACACAGCCAGAGATGAGGGCGGCCGTGATGCGGCTCCGGGCCAAGAACGTGGCTCCGGGGCCCGATGGTATTCACGGCATAGTGCTCGCCCTCGCTCTGAAGGAGCTAGAGCCCCAACTGAGAGGACTCTACACCGCGTGCCTTGAGCGGGGCCAGTTTCCCACTTTGTGGAAGTCTGGTCGTCTGGTCCTGCTCAAGAAGGTGGGGCGCCCCGCGGACTCGCCGTCCGCGTACAGGCCCATAGTGCTGCTCGACGAGGTGGGTAAGATGTTTGAGCGGATTATCGCCGCCCGCCTCGTCGGCCACTTAAGCAGGGAGGGGCCTGACCTAGCCGAGAGCCAGTTCGGCTTTCGGCACGGGCGCTCCACCATCCACGCGATATCGCGGGTGAGAGTCCTGGCGGAGGAAGCTGTGTCCCGGGGCGGGGTGATGTTGGCGGTGTCCTTGGACATTTCCAACGCCTTCAACACCCTGCCCTGGAGCTGCATCCGGGAGGCACTGCGGTACCATCGGGTGCCTCCGTACCTCCGCCACATCGTTGGGGCCTATCTGGCGGATAGGTGTGTCACCTACATGGGACGTGATGGCGGAAACCAGCGCCGCATGTCGTGCGGTGTTCCACAGGGTTCGGTCGGACCGCTCCTGTGGAACATCGGGTACGACTGGGTGCTGAGGGGCGAGCTCCAGCCGGGCGTGGACCTGACGTGTTATGCAGATGACACGCTGGTCACGGCCCGGGGGAGCTCGTACAGGGAGGCAGCGTTGCTGGCGACGGCTGCGGTGTCACAGGTGGTGACCCGCATACGGCGTCTTGGCCTGGAGGTGGCCCTCAACAAGTCGGAGGCCATGGTCTTTCATGGCCCCCGGCGGGCGCCGCCGTCGGGATCACACATCGTGGTCGGGGGGTCCCGAATAGCTGTCGAGTCCACCATGAAGTATCTGGGATTGGTGCTCGACAGCCGATGGGATTTCGGACCCCACTTCCAGCGGCTGGCGCCCAAGTTGTTGGGCGCGGCTGGGGCGCTGTCAACGCTGCTTCCCAATCTGGGGGGCCCGAGCGCCGCCTGTAGGCGGCTCTACGTGGGGATCGTGCGATCGATGGCCCTGTATGGGGCACCGATCTGGGCGGCTGACCTGACGGCCGGCAGCATCGCTGTCTTGCGGAAACCGCAGCGAGCTATGGCCGTCAGAGTCATCAGGGGGTATCGCACGATCTCCTACGAGGCGGCTTGCGTACTGGCCGGATCCCCACCGTGGGACCTCGAGGCGAAGGTACTCGCGTCGCTGCATCGGTGGCGCGAGGACTCGAGGGCGCGGGGCGAGTGGCTGACGCCACGACATTTGGAGTTGCGTCGGTCACAGTTTCGCGCAGCCCTGGTGGCGGAATGGCGGGACAGGCTTTCACGCCCTACCGCCGGCTCCGCCACCATCGGGGCGATCCGGCCAGTACTCGAGCGCTGGCTCGGGAGGAGGCACGGCTCCCTGTCGTTTCGGGTGACACAGGTGCTCTCGGGGCATGGTTGCTTCGGGAAGTACCTGTGTCGCATAAACAGGGAGCCGGACGCTCGGTGTCACCACTGCGTCGACTGTCGGGAGGACACGGCGTGGCACACGCTGGCAGAGTGTGCCGCTTGGACGGAGCCACGCCGTGCCCTCATCTCAGGAGTAGGCAGTGACCTGTCGCTGCCGGCCGTTGTCGACTCGATGGTCGACAGCGAGGAGTCCTGGGACGCGGTGGTTACCTTCTGCGAAACAGTTATGTCGCAGAAGGAGGCTGCGGAGAGGGAGCGGAAGATTGCTTCCGCTAACCCGATCCGCAGCAGACGCACCGGGCGTCGGCGGAGGGCGGACAACGCCCTCTTCCAGCCCCCCTGAATGGGTCCAGGGGCGACGGACTGGGGAATCCGTCGCCCCCTACTTCTTAGGACCCGAGATGGCGGCGCGTAGTGTTCCACGCGCGCCTCTCTTTGATGTGGGGGGGGAAGTTTAACACCTCACTCCCCCCCTATCGCGAGGTGGCCCGCATAGGCGGGCCGGCACTAGCCGGGGATCGCGGAAGACTTACTAGTTCCCGTGATCCCCAGCGTAAGTGAGAGACGGAACACCGGGGTGGTTTTAGTCAGTAAGAGTCTGACAGACCCCTCCGCCCTCCCCGGGGCGGAGGACATCCATGAGGATTTCCCCCGTCATCAAAAAAAAAAAAAAGGTTAGGTTAGGTTATTTACCTATTGTTTTTATATCGGAAACTTGCTTAAAGCCTAAGCATAGCGTAATCAGTCTAAAATATTCCCACCGCTGGGGCACAGACCTGTCTATGAGAGGAAGTGGGCCATAATCCACCACGCGGGCCCAGTGCGGGTTGGTGAATGTCACATGTCTTCGAATTTTCGGTTCTATCATATGCGGTTTCTTCGACGATGTTTTGTTTCACCGTTTTGAGAGCAGTGCTGATGAAATAATTTACACAAAGTAGTATAGGTGTAATAGTAATTGCCTGCATGGGTTCGTACTCACGACGTACAATTCTTAGGCCGTGAACGTTCCCTCTAAGCCACCACTGATCTTGCTTAAAAATTGTACTAAATTGAAACTATAAATATTATTATGTTCTACCAACTGAAATTTTATTTCTCACACTATTGAAATAAATCACAATGGAAAAGCAAAGTCAACGTGACATATTTTTGTAATAAAGCAAAATACTAATATACATATAAAACAAATGATAATTCCACGTTTTCAAAGCAGGTACAGTATTTTCGCGCGTTGTTTTAGTATGCGCGAAAGGCTCGCCACCGAAAAGTTATAAGGGCAGGACTATTTGAAAAATATTCTCATAATCTCATTGTTTCTCAGATTAACGCTGTTACACTTCTGTTTATTAACAAAGCGCTTTTAATTTGAGTTAATTGTATTTGCCACGGCACATGATTAGCGAGGGTTTGTTTTTCACGCCAGGTACAATTAGGGGCTTTTGCTGCTGTCTGACATTTTCTGAATGAGTGTTCGTATGTTTCATTTTGAAGTTTTATTGAGTTGGAATGCGGATTTTATGAGCAAAAAAAAAAAACATGCCAGAAGATCATACATCAAAATAATATAAAAATACGTAAATATAAAAGAAATATATATTTTTTAAACAGTAAGTACTTAAGTATAAATCTTAGAAATAATGTAGGCATTACAAAGCGTGATGCCTGTATTGTATAGAACGAACCTGTATCACAGGCGGCATGAGTTCTAACAATAATGTAGATATGTATGTATGTGGGATATGTAATAATGGCGAACTACATATGTGTATAGAAATTATGCCCACTATATTTTTTTTTGAAACAAAACACTACAAAATTATCATTCATTGACAAGATTAATTCTCACCATAAACTGTTTTAAGTGAATTCCTTTTCAATTTATCATCGACAACCAGATCAGCGCCTCTAAAATGTTACGATACCGTCAGATAATACAATTTCCCCGTTTCTTTTGCATAACAGAGTAGCAGCATTTTAGACGTCCGTTTGCATTGTTATTCAGTCGACGAAGTCACAGAGGCGCACGCTCCGGAGCTTATCGTCGTCCCCCAGCCGTTGTAAATTAAATAAATATACACCTAATGAGCGGAAATACAATGCATGACTAAGCTGAATAATTGCTTCATCTTTCTATTCGCGAATTTTCCTCGTCATGACAAATAACTCGTTCAGAACAGTCTGACAATACATCTGTACAAATGGATAAAATGTAAGTGTCTGTTTGTAATGATAAAAGACACCTTTTTACTAAATATATTTGAAAGGATATACTAGTTTATAAAAACAACAATTTATGATAGCAAAATATCTGTCTGTTTGTTTTGGATTTTTTTCTAAATGGCTGGACTTATTTTGAAGGGATTTTGACTGGCAGATAGCTGATGTTATAACGAGTAAAATGGGCTTTTTCCCCCGATAGGACGTTCCCCTTGTATAATTTCTGTTATCCACGCGAGCGAAGCCGCGGGCAGCAGCTAGTCTAAAAAAAACCTAAATTTATTCGACGTACATCCGCGAATCTCATTTTTAAAGTTCGAGTCTAGAATGTATGCGGAAGCTATGTTATTATTTATTACTTTCCGTTAGCTTGACTTCGGTAATTTTATTCAAAAGAAAGACAAAATGAAAAATGTAAGGGGTTCATAGTCACCCCGCTGCGTAGGAAGGAAACTATGATTGAGGGTGACTTTATGCAATTTCATTATTTGTAACATTTTAGATGGATTGTAAGGGTTTCTTTATCTTATTTTACGCCTGTTTTTCTTCGTATTTTAAGTTAACAAATCAAGTAGCGTGTAGGGACCGCTTCGAGTGTTACGAAGCGATAAATTCTAGATTTATTTATTAAACCTCAGTGAAATAGGGCCTTGCAGTAAAAAACTTGAAGCTCTTGAAGATCTGAAAATATATTTTTCTGGTTTGTATTGTTTGATGAAGGACTGACGGAATTATTACAAAAGATACGACTACTTATTTTTACGTAATTCAATAAAACACACGTAGACCCAAAAATACATTATGTGCGTATCCATATACAACGGGTAGGTATTAACCTACTCGCTAAACATCTGAACCTCGAACATAAAGCCCTACACTTACAATAAAAGAACTAAAGTAAAAATCTATTCACTGTTAAAATCGATACCGCTATCAAAATGCACCCGAGCTACCGTTCAAAGGCTCGTCCGCCGACCGCTTCAAAGGATGTTCCACGAAACAAGCCGTACGTTCCCACTCAGATCAATGTACAAGGGTCTAGAGGTTCCTCTTTCCTACAATCATGAGTACTTGGCACAAAACACATCCTTTCCTATCCCTCTGTAAAGACGTTTATCGAGCGTTATTTTTCTCTGAACCGCCATGTTTTTGTTTTTTTGAATTGGGAACTGCTGACGTCATCAGTGTTTTTTTTCGCAGATATTATTTACATGGATTTCACTATGAGTCTATCTGCGTATTTCGATATTATTACTTCACGAGGTTGGAAATTATTTCACGGGAGCGTACTACCGGGATAAAAAAGTATCCTATGTGTTATTACAGGTTATAAACTATATGTGGGCCACATTTAATCCAGATGCGTTAGGCCGTTTTTGCGTGATTGAATAACAAAAATCCAAACTTTCACATTTATAACAATAGTAGGAAAAAATACTTCTAATACGTCTACTGCCGGACAACAAGCACGGATACCAATATGAATCAAGAAAAACATAATAATCTTTAAAACATTTGATCTGAAAAAATATATATTTTAATTTATATAAAACAAACTGCCATTGTTCAACATGAATATTGTAACGATCTGTTTGAATCTGTTATACAAGGAAAAACGTCGCGATAAACGCAAACATTGATGGACGTGTCAAACAAAAATATGCAGAGCTTGGAATTGAAGGGAAACAGGCTATTGTTCCAAATAAAATCATTGTAACAAATCCAATGAAGATTTATTTTACTGTTTTCATTTACGAACAAAGGTTAACGTGAAGGAGACATTTTTTTAGTTAAGAGACTAACAAAATAACTTTTAACAAAATCATGGCACACCTGCTCATAAATGCTGAAGTAAATTATCACCAACCTAATTATCTATGAAAGTCTATTGTAGTATCTATTGCAAATTCAACAAATTTACAAAAAAATAAAAAAATAAAAAATGATAAAGTCTGGTTCTCGAGTTACATTATTAAATATTTATTTTGTATAGATAAGTAGGTACGTATCTAGTACCCACTTAAGTACTTCTTGTAAACTTTCGCTTTATCAAAACCGGCTTTTATTTATGAATATTCGTAAGCCAATTTACCACATTTTTGTTCGAACATTTCAATATCAGATTACTCTCAAAAGGACAACCGCAAAAAATACACAAAAAAGCTTAATAAAATAAACCGTTAAAAAGAAAAGATGATATTTGATCACATTAATCGAACATTCAAAGTATTTGTCTTTTGGCTCTGAACCCGTCCCACTTGCGAAGGGAGAGCGTTCGAGAATTTCAATTTAGGAGAAGAATGTGCCGACATAACGTGTGGCCCGAGATATTTTGATAGGACATGTTCTCCGTGAATAAATTTCTTTCCTCATATTAAAACTTTTTAAGCGGTTTTATTTATTATCAATTTGTGGTCGGTGAAGTAATAGTTGGAGGCGAAATTGATTTTTCGCCAACAGAATATTTTAAAAATTGTACTGTGCAGGTTTTATTCATAAATTCTGGAATGATATTTAAAAAAATACTTCGAAGTAATTTGTCTCGTATTAAAATTATGTTTCTGAAAGCTGTTTTTGATTGAAATGCCATTTACAATTTTATCTACTTCAAAGACTGTTTTAGCTTTATGTAATTTTATACCGAAATTAAATGTAAGCTTGTAAAATGCTGATGGTAAGTATGAATGTACTTAAAGTTTATTAAAAAAAAAAAGTACTATCTGCATACTTGTTAACCCTTTAAAAGAAAACACAGTACCATAGATATCGGTCGGAATTTTCAATTTGATCGTGGAATGCGCCCGCAAGTAAAGAACAAAACGTTGAAATCTGCATGTACTCGCAGAGAACGCACGCCGCCTGCCTCCTACTGGGTTAGTTCCCGATTTATTGTATCAATTTTGTATAAAGCCAGTAGGTGAAATAAGCGCGAAGAAATATGTGCTAGCTCGCGCTTTTCACCTCCGCAGTAGGTACTGCAGTAGACAATAGAGAAGAATTTAAAAGGAAACTGATTTTATCAGGATTTTTCGGACGATTTCTTGGTTCTGTGAGAAATTAGGTAGGTATTCAAACGCGACTCTGGATTTTCAAATTATCTCTTGCTCTAGAATACTAACGTTACGTTAGGTTGAATACTAACGGATATTTGGAATACTTTTCGAACAAAACCATTTCTACTACGCGGGCAATGTCTTTGGTATCTTGTTGGAGAAACAGCGCCCATGAGCATAAAATTATGTGTAAAATAATAAAATAACAGTGTGATCCAGTGCTAATACAATCCTAACTATTTAATATTTTTAATGCGAAATAAGTTTGTTTGTTTGTTACGCTTTCACACTGAAACAGCAGAACGGATTTGAATGAAATTTTGCACACAGACAGACCACAACTTAAGTAAGGACATAGGCTACTTTTCATCCTGGTTCACAGACGAGTTCGCGGACTGCAGTTAGTGGAAAACAAATAATTGAAGTTTTTTATTTGCCTTGGTGCCTTTAGCTGGCCTCGTTTATTTTGTGCACTACTCACCTGTCATATTCACGCAAATTAAACATAATATCTAATTAAGACCACGAAAAGAGGTCTCCACCAAAAAGTAAATCACAACATACCAAAAATTAATGAAACAAACGTTTAAAAATAAACTAACATAATAGACTAAAAGATAAGTCTGTTTTCATAAACCATATCAAATTCATTACGACAATAAAGTCCCAAATGTATTTACGAGGGATCACGTCATGAATAAATTTTGTAAACAGAAAGTTTGATCTGCTCAAAATAGCTGCGGTAACTTAGACAATGCTTCGAAAAACCGAGATTGTGACTTGTTCGACATGACGTGATAATATCACGCCTGTATTTTTTTTAAAGTAGGCAAAGGTATACATCCATATCTATTTTTTAAGTTTGTAATAGAGGGCGACACTGTTGCCTTTTACCGGGCAGTTCATATCCAGACTCGGGGCTACAGCTGTGAATTTCTAAGAATCTTTTAGGGGTGTTACATATATGTTTGGCTCGTCATGATTCAGCACAGCTGGGCAGCAGCAAATCCCCCGCTTTTCGTCTGTTAGTGTGTAGTTTGTTAAGGGTTTGTGTAAATTGGTCAACGCAGGCGAAGCCGCTGGCAAAAGCTAGTCCAATATAATATTTGGATAGTACCTAATTCTATGTAAGTGTACATAGTAATTGTAAGTAGTACCTATTGTATATAGAAATTGCTCTTCATCATCATCATCATCATACACATCTCGACTTCACCCACTGCTGAGCATAGTAGGTCTCTATTTTGTTGTGCAAATCTCCGCGCTCTGTTCTAGCTTCATCCAGGTATTACCCGCGATGGTAAAAATATTGTCTGCCCATTACCCTTTATGTTCTATTGATTTGTAACGTATCTATAATATGTTACTGTTTGTTCGAATAATAAAATAATGTATTTTTTGTGATACATACTTTTCCTGTGGTGTATACCTATACTATTATCCCCTTTTTAAAATCCAACTGAATTCGTGATTTCTTATGCATTAAATCACATAACTTTCACATTTTGGGTTTGAAGCGTAACGGCTCGATAATTGAGATGTATTGGCAGTTTGCACCAAAAACACAATGCATCCAGAATATATATGACGTCCTGCAGAAATATTCGGAAGCATTCGAAAGTCATCTATCGCTTTTATGAGTTTGATTCATCCTATTTTGGGGTACCAGGAGTGATGGCGAGATTTGTAGTTTTCAGCGTGTGAAGAATCCGTTATTAAAGAGCCTTTTGACTTTGATCCGAAGTACTATTTTTGCGACATCGCAAGCTTATAGATTGGTAGCTACAGGTTTAAACAGATCATTCTAATATTTTGAGATAAAAACCTATAAAATTATACAGCCTAGTAATAAAATTGCTCTCCTCCTTTTTAAACATGTACATATTATTATTATATCAAGATTACTTGCTAATAAATCATAAAAAATATCTTTTTTAAAAATAAACCCCTCTTAAGTTGAAAAAAAAAGCTGTTTTCGGTATTCATACTGCTAACAAAAAACTAATAGACGATACAAAATTCCGCTAGTGATTGGAAAATAATCCCGTATAGCCTCAAAAATCATACTAACTGAATCCCGTGGTTGACACAATTCCCACAGCATAATATGCGGCTGACGTGTTCAATGTTTTTCTTTAATTCTGCGCAACGTGCGGTTTTCTATTATGGATGACACAATATCACAAATTTTATTCCTTTTATCTCTCCGTTGATATTTTAATTAAACACATTTTGACTAGTATGACTTCGAGTGATAGAAATTGTAATAAATTAGGTACTGGTGCCGATTCTTTGTTCATCACCCGAAGGAAAATAAGAGTTCTGCTGTCTCTTGCTGACAGACCGCGAAAGAAAAAGACAAGTGACACTTTACTACTGTTAAACTTAATTATACAACCTACGTTATGTTTGGTTGATGCACAACCGAAACAACACCACTGTCAAAATAAAATAAAACGTCGAACTGTGTGCGTTAGTATAGCACAACAAGGTTATTTTGGAGCGAACTAATGCCACCGTCTTATTTTTTTTAAACAATTGTTTACCAAAAGCGTCTCCCTGTCAGCGTCATTCGAATGTCAAAAGATGTTTTCAGCCGGTTGTAGCATGGAAAAGTGCATTGAAAACCGCAAAAACAAGCACATGATTGAAATTGAGAAAAAAGTCATGTGTAACAAAATTCCAAAGACGCAAGAAAGATGTCCCTTATCAATATAACCCAATCGACGTAAGGGTCGTTTTAGTTTTACGGCGACACAACATATCCAAACAGTTAATAAAAATTGTAGCCGGCCTTATAGCCCCCCGTGCGTGACCCAATCGCCGCTCACATAACATTTTTACAACACATAAATTCCCTACTCATATTTCCCAATTTAGTTACATTATAAAAATAACATGTTGTAAAATATTACTAGGATTAACCCCCAGCTTCGCTCCCAGTATAAGTGTCAATAGAGATTTTCCAATGCGAATTTACAATGTAGTTTGCAATGAAACTTGTGTTTATTGCACAGTTTCGTGCAGTTTTTTGCACGTTTGTGTGCGTTATCATTTTATGTACTCGTAAATGTATAAAGTATTCATACGAGTATTTTAACTAATTTGAGTAAAATGAGAGTGAATTATTGAGATGCATCTTGAATATTCATGATTAATCTACAGTTTTTAAACGAAAATACTTTTAAGTGTCTTTTATCTATCAGCACTATTTTACGTAAAATGGGCGATTCTTTCTTCGTTGGGTTACGATTTGGTTTTATAGCGCAATTTGTCTTCACATGCATCAAAAGAATGTTCAAAGGTCCTCGAAAATGATTTATGTTATTGTAACTGTTTAGGACCTTCTTTGTTTTTTTTATCTTGAATATTTTTGCATAATCCGTTAACTTGTGATAGATAACACTGTAAGTACTTACGTTAAACGTCAGCCTTACTGTTGAACCGAAAGAAACTTATCGCAGTCCGAGACTTAATAACATGGATAATGGTTTCTAACATGTATTACAATATTTAATGGAACTAATATTTACACTATGTATTAATTTAATAACTAACTTACTAAATATACAAATAAATCTTTTGAATTTTTGGTCCGCATCCCACGTCATCCGGAATCGTGCCCAGAACTGGCAGCGTCGCCACGTTAAATGGCAATGATAACTCTTTAGCCAAAGAACGAGCCATCCTTCTGGTCACGTCTTACTTGTAATTATATGACACATATCGTGGTTGTGTCTGTCACTCATTTAATGCGTCACAGCACAGACAGTTTTCGTACTAAGTACTGCTTCAAAAATAAACCCTACAAAAAATATTTATCCCATAATCACCACACAATTTTCGCCCATAATCACAGCTGATTATAAAAGCGATCAAACAAGAAAGTTTCGTTACAATAAATAAACAAAGCTTCGAGGGTGGCTCGTAGTAGATAAAACCCTTATGGGCGACCGGCGACAAGTGATGACGGTCACGTTTTTAATCACCCCGGTTTCATCCGTGACGTGTCGGGGGGTTGGTTGTGTACTTCGAGTTGGCTTGTTCATTGAGAGCTTTAGCGTGCCTAATTATTTGCGACGTGTGCTGCCTTGAGAAATATCTATCTACAAACCGTGCGTCCGATGGAATTTGCAACGGCAAAAGTTACGAACTTCTATTGGGGATGAAACTTAAAAATCCTTACTTATTGCTCACTCTATTTCTAAGCAACCGTTTTGCAACATTTCTAGCTTCTAGATCCAGCTGTCTGATCACATAGGTTCAGTGTTTTCTGACTGTGAATTTAACATTTTATCGGGCAGACAAGCGATAATCTCTGATGGGGTATCCAATCTGCAAAAATGACGAACTTTCTTGCGAACTTTCATCCCCTATTTAACCCCTTTAGGGGATACATTTTCAAAAACCCTTCCTTAGTTTTCAGTTTCGTTATGTCATGTTTCTAGACCCCAGTATGTGTGTTAAGACTGTGCGTTGTTTGTCAGTGAATTTAAGATTATTATGCAATAAAAATTGTGAGTAGATCGAACTTCTTTTAAGTCATCGACTTCCTTAGATTATATCCAGCAGTAAAATCACGAATTTTTTAAATTGTTGTTGTGACTTGAGTAGCTGTCGGTTGGTTGAGCACATGTTGTGTTTAGACGTGCGGAAAATAAATAGCGATCGTGTTTGTTGGTTATCTTGAGGCTTATAACAATATTAATCAACTTACTGTGATGCTAACAGCTAAATGATGTAGGATTACTTTTTTGTATCATTAAGCTTATAAAAAACATTAATTACACACACACACACACGCACAAAAAATCACTCCTCACTACCATTATTATTATTTTTTAAACCCATTCAACAAATATCTACGAGTATGTGATCATCAGTATAGTTATTCAATTATGTAATATTTTGTAAAAATGTGTCAATCCTTTCTAAAGTACACTGTCCTTCAAGATACAGGATTCTCCTAGTTTGAAGGGCAGGGGTCTTACTCATTTGTCAGCCATAACTATCTCTGACTAAACAATCTCTGATGTTGCCTAGGCTAAGTCTTTTGTTAAATAAACGATTACTTACTACTTTCTACATAAAATGTTGAATAATATACTTATGAGATATCAAAAAAAAAAAAGAAAAAAAATTACTTTTGTATCGATTGACCATGGGTTTTAAGGTGACACTTGTCCACATTTTTTCCCTACAAACTTCTGGACGGTTTTTTTTGTTTTTTTTTTTTTTTTTTGTTTTTTGGGTGAGAAATCATCAAATAACTTCTCCCGCTCTGGGTGGAGCAGGAGGGCGTGTCAGACTTTTACTGACTAAAACCCACCCGTGTTCCTTCAGTAGCCCTTAAGCCAGGGGCTGTGGTGTCTCTTTCGAACAAACCCGCACCCCTGGCAGGCATCGACCCTTGCGGGTCCCATCACTATTTGTGCTGACGATCTCTTTGAGGCGCGCGTGGAACACAACGCGCCGTCGACTTGGGCTTGTTCCTTACCGGACAGCGAGCTACCCATTACTCGCCGTCCGCAAGCCCATGCCTACGGTGGCCGGAAATCGGCCTGGGATTCCCGACGCCCAGGGCGTCTCCGTATCCTGCGGCGGCTGGGGTCGCGAGGGCGCATATGCTGCCTCTCCCTCACGTGCGCCGCCTCCCTCTTCGCGAGCATCACTGCTTCGCTGAAGGAGGTGACGGCTCCCCATGCCCTCTCGCTCCGTACCATGGCCTGGACCAGGGCCGGACGCGAGAGATCGCCGCCGCCGATCGCCTCCACGAGGACACGGCGGTGCTCCGCCCAAGCAGGGCAGACCGCCACCGTGTGCTCCACCGTGTCCTCAGGGCGATCTTCGCAGTGGAAACACCCGGGCGTTTCCTCCCGCCCTATCCGAAACAGGAACCTCCCGAAACAACCGTGTCCGGTGAGGACCTGCGTCAGGCGGAAGGTGAGGACGCCATGCCGCCTCTCAAACCACTCCTCAAAGAGGGGACTTACCGCCGCAACTTCTGGACGGTTTTACTCTACTGTTTGACTATGTACGTCAAAAATTAAACATGGGATGGAAACGGAATACTAAAATAAAAAGCCATTAAAAAGTTATGAGCCTACAAAGATTCGTTTTTTTTGATAACTTAACGTAACTTTGGACATGTTTAAGTAATAAAAGAAGTGAGAAATCTCCAAAATTAAGTCGGTACCGACAAAGTTCAACTATCGAAAAGTTCAATAAACTTAATTGGTCATTGATTTACAGTAGTTTTTTCAGAAAACCCGATCTTCCAAAAGAATTTTCTTAATTTTTTACGCGCCTGTTTTACGATAACTGATCCTCCACTCAATAATGTTGTGCGTGTAGACTATCGTCTAACTGCTCATCACTGATACTACCTCTGTCGGACTCGAAGCCTGGTGAGACAACGTGCTTTTTAGCCAGGCCCACCAGTGAGTTCGAGCCCGCGACTAGTGTACCCTTATAAGCATTCCTGAGACTAATTAATAATAAAAAAATCGGTTAAAAAGTTTGCGTTTGTAATCCCCTTCAGGATGGCACGTAGCCTTTTAAAACTGTATTATACCGATTTTTCTAGTTCATTAGTTACTTGTAATCTTTCGTTCGGTGTGGTGCCGGATATAAAGAATGACACCATCCCGTTTCTCCCCGTGGGTGTCGTAGAAGGCGACTAAGGGACTTACTAGAGAATAGACAGCAGCGTCTTCTATGCATTTTAACACCATACTGCGTTCGCCAAACCGCCTGCCAAGCGTTGCGATTATGGCAAATCCCCCAAATTGGGGGTGGCATATGTCCAACAGTGGACGTCTTTCGGCTGAAATGATTATGATGATGAATCTTTCAGATACTTTTCCTATGAATAAGTCATTGGTCAACTAAACAATGATTGATCATGGCTGATGGCAAAAATGTACAGTAGAAAATCTTTATTGTTTTATTATGACAATAGACGAAAAAAAAAAAACATTGTTCTCCAGTGTGTAATTTTTTAAATAGAATCATTTTCAAGAGCCAATAACAATTAAAAATACTTCATATTTTTATAACCCCAACTCGATTGACTGACCTCAACCTCATTTAATTCCACCAAACTAGTATCGCATCGGGTTACACAAACTATGTTGGTATCCGCGTCCTTTATCCCTTGGTCACCTCTGTCAACACCCTCAATGTTACCCTATTTTTAGCCCACACAGGACAGACATTTTTTTTAATATTTATTTTTTATTGTGTGTACGACATTTTGTGGACACAGTATTTGTCGTTTACTTATATCCTTCGTTCCGAACGGAAATCACGAACTGGAAAATAGAAACTATAACTATTTGTTCAGTATTTATTGAACAAGCTTCTAATATTATTTTCGTTTATATTGGGCTTTGTTTATTTGTGAACGATCAAATGAAGATTTGTTAGGTATTAAGTAAACTATTCTGAATTTATTTTGATTGCTTTTTTTAACTGCTACGACTCGTAGCACACTCGTAGCAAACTCGTAGCACACTTGTAGATCTGTGGTAATATTAGAAAGTGGTACAAATTGTGAATTTGTATGTAGGACGTAATCTTCGAAACTACAGATCCTATTCTTTCAGAAATGACAAGCAGTTTCTGTTACAGGATAAATATTTTCGAAGTCGCGGGCATAAAGTATAAAATAATACAAAAAACTTTACTGTTAAGTCGTATTCACGCAAAAACCAACACCACTGTTCCAAAAATAAACTTCGTTTATTTTGAGGAGTAATTAATTTATTAAATTTTGCTCCTCTTTCATGAGTACCTATAAAAACTCGACGTAAAATATAAAGAAAACTTAACTTTAAAAAAAATACTTAACAAAAAACTGGAACTGTATTAGCAGAGAAAATATTTGTTTACTTAATAACTTAGTATAAAATCTAGTGCAGTTTAGCTTGCCTTAGCCGGCAATAGGAAAACATAATGCCATAATGCGGTGGCAACGCTCGGGCTCATCTGTTGCAGGACCGATAATCGTTCGACTAAATGAGTTCTAGACTTGAAACTGTGCCCAGGGAACATATTATAGAGCATGGATTATGGGACTTAGAAATTATTGGCGCATATGAGAATGTTGGGAAATATTCATTGGGGAAGAAATATGATTTTGTTTTATTTTTGTCAGTTGATATTGCTATTGGGTCTTTTAATAATCCATCCTAGATTTTTCTGGGTTTGATTCCCGGGTCGGGCAAACTGTTATTTGGTCATTCCATCTGGTATAACAACCTTTGGTCCCGGCTGTCATTTATGAAGCTTTGACAGTCGTTACGGGTCGTCAGAAGCCCGAAAATCTGACAACCAGTCTTACCAAGGGGAGTTACCCAGTAACTGGGTTGTGGAGGTCAGATAGGCAGTCGCTCCACGTAAAATACTCGTATTCAGGTGAATCTGGTTAGACTAGAAGCCGACCCCAACATAGTTGGGAAAAGGCTAGGCAGACGATGATGATCTGGTATTTCTCAGTAGTGTCTGGCTGGTAGCAGTTGGATGAGAGTTGCAGAGGATCGAGCTGAATAACGTGCCATTGGAGAAGCCCATGTCCAGCAATTTAGCTCGGAGTCTAGATTCATGCCCGTTTGATGGCAAGAGGTTCGCCCCCCGTTACATGGGTATTAACTATCGAAAACACAACGCGCTGATTCTTGGTAGTAAAACAAAAGTAATTATCTCCTTTATTTCATTAGAATTACATATAAGTTATATTTTTATATTAGAATATAAAAATAAATATATAAAAAAACACTTCACAAACAAAACCCCACCGATATCGGGAACAGGTACCAAGCTACCGGTGGTCAGGGCTGCTAAGAGAGGAATCTCTTGATACGCGCCGTGTCCAGTAGTACTGCTTTCTGAATCAAGCCCTTGATCCAGCTGCCTAACGAGAGGCTCCTGAGGTGTTGGACGAGGCTCTTGGCTATAATGCCATTGGCCGTCACGAAAGTTTATTATTATTAAAGCCAATCAAAATCAATAGCGGTAGCGAAAACAGAAAAAAGGTATAAAAGGGTATAATATAAAAGAGGGCTTAGTGAAGACTTTCACAATGGGAGTTGTGGGTGCACCATAGATATAAACCATTCGGGGAAAACAAGCGTGATGTTAAGTATTATCATAGAAATGTATGAATACATATCGCAAAAAATGCTATGTGCAAACCATCAGTGTTTCATGAAAATTTTAGGGTTATTTCGTGTCGTTATGTTGACATACACCTATTTAATACCATTCTGACATTTATATTGCAGACTGGTAATTTCAGTTGAAGGTTGGACACGCCACGATTTCGGTGGTAAGTCCCCTCTTGGAGGAGTGGATTGAGCGGCGCCACGGCGTCCTCACCTTCCGCCTGACATAGGTCCTCACCGGACACGGTTGTTTCGGGAGGTTTCTGTTTCGGATAAGGTTGGAGGAAACGCCCGGGTGTTTCCACTGCATAGATCGCCCAGGACCTGAATTCACTATGACCACTTAACGATTCCATACTCGTAACCACGTCAATCACACACAAATTGTGCTAATATCGTATTAATAATATCGACAAATTTTCTTAGAACATATAAAATATGACATTTCGATTCCTTACCGTTACATTGGTTTCTAAAAAAAAAAAAAAAAAAATTGACGTTGTTTGAACGTAGTAAGATTCCGCGGGAAATCATTGTAACAATACAGAATTGGGGCGCAAGGGCTGATCACCTGGACCATTCTGTAAAAATCTCATTGTGCAAACTTAGGTGACGTCAACTTGAACCGAGCTGTCAATAGCTGAGAAGTCAGCTGTTAATAGCTAGAAGTGAGCCATCAATAGCTGTCTCTCTTCAAGTTCACGTCATCTAGCTTTGTACGGTGAGATGTTCACTGAAAAGATCTATCCAAAAACCAAGGTGAAGTGAAACTCAATTTCTAGCATCAACCCATCTATTCTTGGGCACGCCACGATTGCGGCGGTAAGTCCCCTCTTTGAGGAGTGGTTTGAGAGGCGGCATGGCGTCCTCGGACACGGTTGTTTCGGGAGGTTCCTGTTTCGGATAGGGCGGGAGAAAACGCCCGGGTGTTTCCACTGCGAAGATCGCCCTGAGGACACGGTGGAGCACACGGTGGCGGTCTGCCCTGCTTGGGCGGAGCACCGCCGTGTCCTCGTGGAGGCGATCGGCGGCGGCGATCTCTCGCGTCCGGCCCTGGTCCAGGCCATGGTACGGAGCGAGAGGGCATGGGGAGCCGAGGGAGGCGGCACACGTGAGGGAGAGGCAGCATATGCGCCCTCGCGACCCCAGCCGCCGCAGGATACGGAGACGCCCTGGGCGTCGGGAATCCCAGGCCGATTTCCGGCCACCGTAGGCATGGGCTTGCGGACGGCGAGTAATGGGTAGCTCGCTGTCCGGTAAGGAACAAGCCCAAGTCGACCGCGCGTTGTGTTCCACGCGCGCCTCAAAGAGATGTCAGCACAAATAGTGATGGGACCCGCAAGGGTCGATGCCTGCCAGGGGTGCGGGTTTGTTCGAAAGAGACACCACAGCCCCTGGCTTAAGGGCTACTGAAGGAACACGGGTGGGTTTTAGTCAGTAAAAGTCTGACACGCCCTCCTGCTCCACCCAGAGCGGGAGAAGTTATTTGATGTTTTCCCACCCAAAAAAAAAAATACCCATCTATTCTGTTAAAATCTCGCCGTGAGAACTTAGATGAAGTGAGCTGTCAATCCATTTGGCACTAGGAATTGATACTAATGACAGCACACTTTAAGCTCACTTCACCCAAGTTTTCACGGTGGGATTTTTACAGAATAGCACTGCAGATAAAATAACAACTCACTTTAAGGTCACTTCACCTCTGCTTTCACGGTGAGATTTTATACAGATTAACCAAACAGCAGTTGTTTCACTTGTTTATCACAACTTTCGCAATAAAATAAGATTTAAATTCCCCCCATGTTCAGCGTATGCTCGCTCAATCTCGATATGAACTACGAGCAATTTCTCAAGCGACTCTTCTGTCATTCGTGACGCGCCGGAGTCAAGAGGCTAATAAATAAAACTGCTCCCCTTTCCCCAATTTTACATAAAAACCGTCTCATCCGCAATCTGCATGTTTATGAGCGAATATTCTATAAACAAGTCGGAAGCCACGGCTTATGGTGTATGTATGTTGGGGACAGCAATATACAGAATTGCATGCAAATAAGATAAGGGTAATAAATACGAGCGACGCTCTTTGTAGTTGTGTTTTGTTTTCATCTAATGTTGCGCTTCTATAATTTGCATTGCGATAAATCTTCTTGAAATTGATATTAGTCTGTATTGCTATTCAGTTTCTTCATGAATCAGTAGATAGAAATATTTGTTTTTTTGTAGTATGTATTCTTGTATCGAGGAAAAAATATTTTTCAATGTTAATGAAAAATGTTTATCGTGATCTTAGTAAAAATAAGTTTTATCGTGATTATTAATTTTACAAATCAATGATGACGGTAAAGTCATTATTTTCGAAAATGTTTCTCTCATTATTTTTAATTTCGTTAGCATTTTTCAGTGTTGATACAAAACCGAAAATGCTTATCGAGATGTTTTAATTTCTAAATTTTTTTTATTTTTTTTTGCATTCACGTTACTTTTAAACGCATAGGAACTAGTAATCTCTCTTAATACTACGCTATCGGTGAATTCATAAACTCAACTAATAACAATTATTACACTAATGTCTAACTAAATCAAAAATAAAGTGAGTAAAAACTTTTTAATTCCAAAGTAGCACCATTACCATTAAAAATGATAAAATTCCGAGTTGACACAAACATTATTTCAGGGATATTTCGGGTCCGTCAGTAAATCACTGGGGAAGGATTACTCATCGACGATGTCCAAACAAAACGGCTCATTGACTTGCTGATTAATTGCAAGGAGACCGCGGTGACATTCCGATGTGGCAAAATATGCAAAGAAATAAATACGCCCTAATTGTCTAATGACTTGGAAGCTTTGAAGGTCTCACCCCTCTGTTTTGCTGGTATCCTAGTAGTTTGCAGGTTTAATTTCTTTTAGAAATTAACAAGATTTAAGATACCATATCTTTTTTGGGAGAGAGAGACCTGGATGCGTACCGCGAGGGCTGGTTCAAAGTGGCGCGGGAAAAGAATTCCTGGAAGGATTTGGGGGAGGCCTTTGCCCAGCAGTGGGACAGTACAGGCTACAAAAAAAAAAGTTTTTGTATAATTCTAAAACTTCTAACGTCTAAGAAAGTAGACATGAGTTTTTACACTTTCCAAATATTATATTTCATCATTTTACAATTGTAACCCAAGTGGGTAATAAATAAGATAAGATAATGATTTATTTCTCGCCACAATATATAAGTACAAACACATTTTTAAAACAATACATTATCAATGTTATATTGTGGGAGACTGGTGCCTAAGATAGGCGAAAGGCCTGTATTTCAGGACACCAGGTCTCCACCCCGACAGAAGTTGTTACATTTAATTTTAATTATGCACTGGCACATAAATGCGGCAAGTTATATGAAATCACATTAAAAGAGGAAAATAACGCTATAGACTATTACTTATTCTAGGGTTAGTATGTGACTTTGTGTGTGTGTGTGTGTATGTGTGCGTGTGTGTGCGTGCGTGTGTGTGTGTGGGTGTGGGTGTGTGTAGCGAAATATGATAGGGAAAGTGAAGGGCTGAAAACCCAGGATAGCGATGTGTATAAATGTTTTACTTTTGTTCAAGCAAGTTATGCCGGTGTTGATAGAAGTTCTTCAGTAGCTTCATAACTTAAATCCTGGAGCCAACTCTTAACCTTGATCTTACACTTAGTTCTGGTGAGACCATAAATGGAGAGCGTCCTGTTTATGTTATTGTAGAGAAAGCGACCCAGGAAACAAAAGAAACGTTTGGAGAACACTGTACTTATGTCGCTTACCGTGGCGATCTACTGGGTCAAACCGTCTTTTATTTCCTAACAGCGAGTCGTCAAAAAAATGATTTTATTTTTATTTTATTGCTTGAAATGGCTTCATAGAGTATAATGACCTCTCACAACATAACACTTAAATGTAGGTATATGTAGTGAATGTGTGTGTAGTACTGTAGTGTATTGTCTACCACAAGTATTTAGTCAAAACAAACACGATCCACGTAAAAGCAGATATACGAGTACTTCCATAAAGGTGAGATATGAATTTTGAATAGTAGGTATTAAAAGAGCTTTCTGCAGAGAATAAAAATATTACACCTACCGACAACATCATTTTGTGTTAACACGTAGTTGTCATTCCGAGTTGCCGACGCGAGTGCGTCGTGTTTCACATAAGTAGGGATTTGGCAAAAAGGTGGTAATAAGGTATGCAAGCCCTCTTTCCTTTGTCGGCCACTCGCTCGCAACGTGACGTGAATCACCACACGAGATTTGCTAACTCTATGCGAAGAATCTGAGAGGTGAAATGTAGACGACACAATTCGTAAAAGTGTTTACTCATTCATACGATTCGAAGCTAAGCTTTCTACGTCGATCGGCGACTATCTCTGGAATTCGCTCCGGGATTGTGGATGGGTAAAGCGGCGTTCTATTCCGTAAATAATACGAGTGCTGGGGCTATTTCGTATTCTCATTTATTATAGAAACTCAAATTTGTATCATAGTAAAGGTAACAGGCGCGTGTAGACGAGCGGGGTCGAACGGCCGCATCATTGTGCGGGCGGGCCGCGGGCGCGCGATTACAATGCCGCCGCTGTGACATTTTCGCTAATGGTTCCAGGGTAGGCACAATAAAACGACAATACGACAGGAGATAAGGTGGCAAGTGAAAATTTTAGAACGAGATTAATTCAATTCCGACGCGGGTGGTGTCTAGCAGCGAGTATTCGCTGAGACAATCTCGATCTATATAAGTGTAGTTTGGGGACCGACTAGTTCGTGTAGTAGAATTTATTTTAGTGTAATTTGTTTTCTATCGGTTTCAAATCATACCTAGATGTTAATAAACCCAGTAAATCGACAGCCTTCTCCTATTATGAAGTCTTTTAATTAAGCATATTTGTATAGGGTTTTTGTTAGTAGAAGTCCACGTCTCACATTTCAGTGTAGGTACTTATTTCATAATAGATCATCTCAATATTATTACTAGTAGATTTACTGAACAATCCAATCAAATAAATATACAAATCCAACCGTTTAATCTCAACAAAATCGGTACTGAATCCGCCGGATTATGGCCACTTCAATTTTATTAAATAGCTGTTTTACTAGAATTGCATGATATGATATTATTCAATTAAAAATGAATGGCTTAGTTAGGGCTGTAAAGTTTTGTTTGTTTTAATTAAAAGGTATTCCTCTTTCGTGAGTTATGAAAGAAATATGGGTATATTGGCAACAAAAAAAAAGTGCAACATTTACGTTATTATTTCATATTGAATTAGCTTTTGCTAGCAACTTTTACAAAAAACCGTGACAAATTATACATTTCAACCCTCCTTATGAATCACTCTATCTATTGGTGAAAACTGCATGAAAATCAGTTTAGTTGTTTTTGAGTTCTTCGCGAACAGATAGACAGACGCGGCGGGAGATTTTGTTTTATAATATGTAGCGATAGTTTCTCATTCGTCCCACTAACAAAAGTACACTGGTGACCTAAATGAAATGCCAAATAATAGCAATTAACGGTTGACGCGGGGATGCGTGAATCCCTTTCTCTAATTTGACCTCTCAACGGTTTTTCAATGAGGTTACCAAACATCGCTTTGAGCCCTGAAAGGGTTATCCACGTTACTCTACGAGGCTTTTATATTTTTATCAACGTCAAATGAATTGCTCCAATGTGACTACAAAAAATCCATTTGCAAAATGTCTCCCCGGATTTATTCTACGCAAACATTAAATACTCTTTTTATGTACGCAGTTTGAAGGTATAAAGGGCCCCCTTGATGGTGTACTTAATTAATATTGCTTTTCGCGCTGAAAGGAATTCTTTGAATATTTGTCTAGTAATTCATAGAGGTTTTCAAGAGGAAGTTCACGTTATTTAGGAATTTTAGAAAGTATTTTCAAGTCGTTTTAGTTGTTTATTTAATATCCGGCGGATGAAGGAAATATTTTGTACCAATAAAGGGCAGAAATATGTAGCTTAGCATAGTTGTAAACTTTTTTAAATTAAAAACATGACAAAATGTATCAAAGTATCGATAGCTTATGAATTGTGCAGTTTTGAAATCAAGGGTACTTAATTTCCTGCCAGGGTTGCGGGTTTGTTCGAAATAGATACCGCAGCTCTGGCATACGGGCTACTGAGGGAACACGGGTGGGTTTTAGTCAGTTAAAGTCTGACACGCCCGCGTGCTCCACACAGAGCGGGAGAAATTATTTGATTTCCCACCCAAAAAAAAAAAAGGGTACTTATATAATTTATAGTTACGAGATATTTTATCAAGCCAAGGCAAAGGGTTAAGTATTTTATTTATAGATATTATACTTAATTTTATTAGCTTATCTAAAGTGATGTTTTGAATTCTTATTGCCGCGGTTGGTCTGTGGATGGGTGACCATCTTTACATACCAAGCATGTCATCCCAGGCTGATTTCCGGCCACCGTGGGCATGAGCTGGCGGACGGCGAGTAATGGGTAGCTCGATGTCCGGTAAGGACCAAGCCCAAGTCGACAGCGCGTTGTGTTCCATGCGCGCCTCTAAGAGATATCAGCACAAAGTGATGGGGCCCGCAAGGGCCGATGCCTGCCAGGGGTGCGGGTTCATTCGAAAGAGATACCGCAGCCCCTGGCTTACAGGCTACTGAGAGAACACGGGTGGGTTTTAGTCAGTAAAAGTCTGACACGCCCTCCTGCTCCACCCGGAGAGCGGGAGAAGTTATTTAATGATTTCCCACGAAAAAAAAGCATTCGTGGATTTTTGACAGACATTACGGGTCATCAGAAACACGAAAGTCTGTCTTACCGGTTATACAGGGGCATGGTTTTACCCAGTAACTGGTTTGCGGAGGTCAGTTAAGCAGTAGTTCCATGTAAAATACTGGTATTCAGCTGCATCCGGTCAGATTGGAAGCCAACAGCAACACAGTTGAGAAAAGGCTAAGTAGATGATGATCTTAAATATACCTATAGTAAAATATAATAAATTGAAACAAGTTATTGCAGTACAGTAATTCTTACGAAGTGTGGGAACGAACCTGATGCCGTACATATAGGTAGGTAGTTTTTAGAATGTTTCTCCGTTTTTCCGATTTGAAAGAAAATTGGCACTCAAATAATTTATAGCCAGAATTAAAAGTATAGTTTCCCTATATCTATACTTATAATTAAAGCTGAAGAATTTGTTTGTTTGGTTGAACATGCTAATCTCAAGAACTACTGATGCGAATTGTAAAAAGTATTTTAGTGTTGGATAGCCCATTTATCGAGGAAGACTATAGGCTGTTTATCATCACGCTACGCCCAACATGAGCCAAGCAAAACAAAAAGTCACGATTATAAAGTACTCGTATGGGCACGTGATTTTATACGACAGGGTGAGTCGGGGCAGCAAGAAATTTGACGCGAACGAAGTCGCTGGCAGAAGCTAGTGTTAAATATAGGGAACCTACCTATACTTTTAATCCCGGTAGTACGTTCTTATAGGATTTTATACGAATTCCGCACGGGCGAAGCTGCGGGCAAAAGATAGTTTATAAAATAAGTTTTCATCAATGTTTAAATTTATCTTGCCTAATTGCAAGAATATCATAATTTTGTCTGTTCGAATGTTCCTAGTGCAAGTATGAGTCTAATTCAATTCTAGATAATGTTTAAAAGCAGGAATAGTCCAGTATGTCTGTCTAGACGTCATAAATGTCTGCTTTATTATTATGTTCGTTTTCACTTATGGCACGTCCAGTGTCCATCAGCAGTAATTTTCAAATATAAATATACAATAAACTTTTGTGTTCGTACAGGTAAGTAATCTTTCTTAAGGGTACACAAGTCGCGAGCTCGAACTCACTGGTGGGCCTGGCTAAAAAGCACGCTGTCTCACCAGGCTTCGAGTCCGACAGAGGTAGTACCAGTGATGAGCACTTAGACGATAGTCTACACGCACAACATTATTGAGTGAGCTGCAGGATCAGTTATAGTAAAACAGGCGCTTAAAAAATTAAGAAACGTCCTTCAGAAGATCGGGGTTTCTGAAAAAACCACTGCATAAATCAATGACCAATTAAGTTTATATAACTTTTCGATAATTGAAGTTTGTCGTTACCGATTTACTTTTGGAGATTTTACACGTATTTTATTACTTAAACATGTCCAAAGTTGCGTAAAATTACCAAGAAAAACGAATCTTTGTTGGCTCATAACTTTTTAATGGCTTTTTGTTTTAGTATTCTGTTTCCGTACCGACAATATTAATAATGAGACAAAACCATACCGTGTTTAAGTTTTGATGTAGGTACATTGTCAAACAGTGGAGTAAAACCCTCCCGAAGTTTGTGTGGAAAAAATTGTGGACTTGTTTCACCTTAAGTTTTCATGAGAACAAAGACTTAAACGAATAACATAATAATAATATTATCCGACGAGCTCTTGTCACCGTCAGCGTTCCAGCTGTATTAGAACCCAATGGCTTGGCACGCGAAGATGGCAAGAGACTGGATAGAATGTCTTTATTTCCATGAAAGTTGGGTAGGCCTTTAGTGTGGGACGCAATGTGTGTCGATACTCTTGCGCCATCCCATTTTCCTGGCTTGGTGTGTTGTGCTGGCACTGCCGCTGCGGCTGCGGAAAACCTCAAGCGGCGCTAGTATAACGACCTTATTGTTAATTATATTTTGGAGCCGGTTGGGTTTGTAAACCTCGGACCGTGGGGTCCAAGTGCTCATACTCTCTATAAGGAAATCTTGAAACGGCTGGTTGACACTTCCCGTGACCCAAGGTTTGGTTTTTATCTTATCCAGAGGCTGAGCATTGCTGTACAACGTGGCAATACCGTCAGTCTCTTGGATACAGTTGCCAGCAGGTCAAGCTATCCAAAACTGTCAAATTTTCCTAATTGAACATAAACCTTATTCCTTTGTAATAAAGTTGAAAAACCATCAAAGAAATTTGCAGATTGGGGTAGCTTGGTGTGCTGGCCTCTGTGCATTACCAGTCGACAACGATGTGGGTGAGTTTTTCGACGCGTTGTTTTAGTTTATTCGTTTTAGTTCGGATGTAGGAAATTTGTAACTTTTTTAATTAATTTGAACTACATTAATAAAAGTTTAGTAAAACGAATAATGTTTTATTTGAAATAGGGGCTTGTGGCTAAATAACAATAGCTGCACGGGTCGATCGACCAGGTTAAGCTACGGTTGCCGCGGTTGGTCCGTGGATGGGTGATCTTTACATACCAAGACCCCTCCGTGCCTCGGAACGCACGTTAAGTCGTTGGTCCCGGCTATAATTTTTGGATCTTAGACAGTCGTTATGGGTCGTCAGAAGCCCGAAAGTCTAACAACCAGTCTTACCAAGGGGTATCGTATTACCCAGTAACTGAGTTGTAGAGGTCAGATAGGCAGTCGCTCCATGTAAAATATTGGTATTCAGCTGCATCCGGTTAGACTGGAAGCCAACCTCAACATAGTTGGGAAAAGGCTAGGCAGATGATGATGGTGTTTTATTTAAAATAAGCTGACCCGACAAACGTTGTCCTGTGCAAATTTCATTAATTAATACAAAATTCCCAGAGAAAATGCATTTTCAGTTTTCCCGAATTTTCCAATTTTCTCGGCATCGTTTAAAGTTTTCATTACAAACATTTTAAAATAAACAATAGCCAAAACGATTTTGCCGTTCCGAAGTGTGCCGCTTACCAACGAACTGCGTTTCATTTTTACTAAACTGTTGGATGTATAGAGAAAAGATTTGATTGTATTTTGTTTGCTGCGCTTTCACGCTAAAACTGGTAAACGGATTTAGATAAAATCGTTGCACATGAGTGGACCATGATTAGCACATAGAATAAATTATTATCTCGATATTTCCACGGGATTGAGACGTATGCGGCTATAACCGCGGGACGCAGCAAGTACATCATATAGACCAGTAAATAGAGATGATAGTGGTAAGCAGTGACCAGTAATTTTAATTACACATGTTTTAATATGATAAGAAATTCACAGAAAATAAATAAAACAACCACAAACATTGGTTAGCAACTCACAAATACAAAACATTCAGACTTGAGCTAAAACAAAAATACTCATTTCACTAATTCCTAGATACATTTTAGCCCGCAATTCCATAACCGTAACAGCGTAAAGTACAATAGTTTAGTATTATGAAGCGTTCTACGCTTACGCAGCGAAAGCTTGCACTTTGTAAAATGAGACCGGGTCCGGGACAAAGCGCCGTGAACGCGGCCCGAAACGTCGCGTAAGGCCCTTTGTACACGGCACGGTTTCTTTACGGTACGGCGTGTTAACCGCAACTTAGAAAAATTGTGTGACCTTGTATATGACACGGGTCTATTGTATACGAAACGGCGACACCACGGCACCGTGCTGTCGCCGTTTCGTCAATAAACTTCGAAAGTGATCCATGCAACACTGACGATTGTGGAAGACTTACATCACTTATTGATAGAGTGTGTTTGATATGAGTCTCATAGAAACGATGCGTTTATTTTGGCCCAACTGAATATGGGCACATTTCACAAAATTCTGTGTTAGCCAAATGGTGATGATGCGAAGAGTCTGTGCACTTTCATGGCCTGAATGTAATCGGAAGCAGTGTGTATTTAGGGTAAGCGAGGTGACTTTCGTATGCAATGCGTGGTTATAATAGTCCCTAATTATATAAAGATTTAAAAAGACCGTAGTTTTTCACGATAGACAAAAACGTGTGTTAAGGACCTTACATATGTTACCGCGAACCGAATACGCATAGGCGCCATTGTTCAATGGGTATTGTGGTGTTTCGGGGAATCCCGTGTCCGGTAGGTTCCGATTAGTTGATTGAAACCGCACAGTACAGATCAATCCGTTTTCACCCATTGTTCGACATCCTCGTCATCCACTGTATTTCATAGTATCATAGACTGCCGATCATGATGAATAGCCCTAACTAGGAACCGACCAGAATCACACGTAAAAGGGTTCGTATTCCCTATGGCATACGGACAAACTCGTATGGCTGAACTGAGACTTTTTAGAGCAGCCATGGGGTACACTTTAATAATGCTAGTTTCTAACATTGCACTTTACACTCTCTGTTGGTTTTAGTTTTTATTTTTGGTTTTATTTTTTTGTTGTATATTGTGTGCTAAATAAATGTATTTTCTTTCTTCTCTTTCTTTTTATGGAAAGAGAACCAAATAACGTACAGTCATGAAAGCTAGATAAATGTGAGAATTTCTACTTTATGATGTTTAATATTATTTTAGACGTACATAATAATGTGTATATTATAACAGTTATCAATAAATGTTCAAATATTTCAATACGGTTTTTTTATAAATTTTTTATGGTGTTATCGTACCGTGTTTTCGCGTATATTTTTGTTTACCGGTTAAGTCTGCGCCCACCTTTATACGAGGTTGCTGAGTTTAGGCTTTGACAACCCACACGGCGTCCTAGACAAACAGATTCCCTTATACCACGATTTACTATATATTACGAGACACGACTGACATGGCGCGTAAAAATGAGAAAGGATGTTATTATAGTTTGCTGAGTCTGTATAGTTAGGCCTAAAGTATGGACTTTACACACACACACACACACACACAAACACACACAACACTTACTCCCGTCCACAAATAGCCATAGCATGGAAGTACGGAGTCTCCTAAGACAAGCATTATCATGCTTAAAAGGAGGCTAGAATCACAAACTAATGTAAACTAGTTGGTACAGAAGTAAACATTTTGTATTTGTATTTGTAAACATGACACTCTACAACTCATTGTAAGTGTAATCAATTACTCTTTCTTAATTTCAAATACCTACTGTTTATTAACAAATATTCTATTAGTTTTAACAAAATTGGAAATATTGGCTAAAAAGTTCCCGGTCTGTTCTCAGAGAGGTAGTATATAATTATAATATAAGTAGGCACTGTAGCCGAGATACAGGTTTTTCAACTAGTTCAGTTACAGATCATGTTGTAGTATTTTTATTGCAGCCTACAATTTTATTACGCAATGTGATTGTAGTAATGTTAATATTTTTGGTGTCAATAAATAAATTATATTTAATTAAAATAGGCACATTTTCAGCATAGAAGATATTTACAGCTTTTAGGGTAAACTTAGATAAACAGGGTGTGTTGTAAGTTGCGACGAGATTTTAATGAGAATATTGTCAAGTTTGGCCATCTTTGAGCTATAAGTCTGTGATATTAATTAAGTTAAAATCAGATCAAACCCAAGTAATCATTAAAATAATCATAAAATAATTTTACACTTTTTTGACTAGACATAGAATTATTTTTCATACTTTTCATTTTATATGGTTTAACGTACAGCAAAGAAAATAAAATTAAAAACAACTTTTCAAACTAAAATGAAACCTGCCGTCCAAAGGCAACATGTATTGTATTAATTTATTATTCGAGTAAAAGTAAAAAAATATTACAAAGTACCTACCTACTGGCTAGAAAGTTTAGACGTGTGCGGCTTTGTACCGGGCTGGGGAGAATGTTCTAGTATTAATATCATGCATGTGTTTTAAACTGAAAATTTAACTACTTACATTCCTATTTAAACTAAGGGGTAATAGTAGCCGCACTGTTTTTTTGGGTGGGAAATCAAAACCCACCCGTGTTCCTTCAGTAGCCCGTATGCCAGGGGCTGTGGTATCTCTTTCGATATTCAGCTACGGTTGCCGCAGTCCGTTCGAGGATGGGTTTACCATCCATTACATATCAAGACCACTCCGTATGGGTACGGATATCATTCTTTGACAGTCGTTACGGGCTGTTAGAGTCCGAAAGTCTGACAACCAGTCAACCCAAGGGGTGTCGTGTTACCCAATAGCTGGGTTATCGAAGTTAGATAGGTCCCTCCTTATAAATCCTATATATTTGAAAACATTGTTAAAGCCAATTATTTTTAAAAGAGTAACCGTGGAGTTTCTTGCCGGCTCTTCTCCATAGGAAACAACAATTTGGAACCGTGCACCTAGCTTCTGACGTTTCATAAGTGCCCATGCAGGTTTATATGAAATAAAAATATTTTGATTTCGATTTTGATAATAGTGGTAATAAGCTGAATTTAATAAGACTGGAAGCGGATTACACGAAGTTGGAAAAAGGCTAGGCAAAGATTCCTATGTAAATTAAAATATGTAATGCTAGTAGATTATTTCATGGCCTAATTTAAAGTATTAAACTTGTGTAAGAATTAACTCATTGATAGCCCCAAAGATTCACTGAAAATGCTTTAGATCAGATGATCAAAAACAATCAATGTCAATATTAGCACTAACAGATTAATAGATCAATGTAAATATTGGCAAATATGGACTATAAACGGTCAGTCAAACATAAAATATATTTATAGTCCTTTTTTGTTAAAAAAAATCCGTGAGTATTTTTTCTTACTTTTACTACCATTTCTTTCTTATTGTAAATGTGTCTGTTTTTATTAAAATTTACCAAAAACTTGTATCTACATTTGTAGGACCTAATGTTGTCCATATTTTTCCCAAATAAATAAGGTTCCGGCTTAACCGTTCTTAAAAATAGAATAAAGCGCAGTTTGTCAGTTGTTTACCGTCCCACGGTAATTTCAGGAGTCAACTCAGGGAAATAGCCCGGTGTAGTGCCCTCCGGCGATGAGCGAGCAATCTGTCACTACAAAGTATTGTTGCAATTTTTGAAAGTTGCGTTTTCATTTTTTCTAAAGAGAAAATTAAAATTTTCCCGTAACGAATTGGTACCTGCATTAAGTTTTGTTTAAGGTTAGGTAATGTAATCGTTCTAAGAGGCTCCCAAAGAATAAACGCTAAAATATTGCTGGCAATTTGATTTATGATTACCATGCTACAGTTATTAAATATTGGTACTGAAAAAAACTTATGTGGTAAAATGGCAAAATATTTTGACAATGAAAGACTTAAGTTCTGCAAATACAAACGGAGCTGCCAAAGTATTTACAGTTTTCAATAATTAAAAAATATCTAACACTTACCAATAAAATTGACGTGTAACACAGCCAATACTAGAAGGCGCGCAAGCGGGCCGCCCTGCGCGTGCGTCGCCATGTTGCTTCAACGAGTCACTGTCCGATACTGCGATCTACCGCCGCTATCCAACCTCGACAACCACTTTAGCCTTCTCATTTTGAAACACTAACACGTAGTTTGAAATTTGATTGGTCAGTGACATCTGTAAAAAAAAAGAGTAAATACTGTAGCGGATAAAAAAAATATGTTTTGTTGTGCAATATTTTTTTTAGGTCATCTTATTATCAGTTTAATCGTCTGGTAAGTACAGCCAAGTAAATAGCATTATTATAATAAGATTTTATTATGATTTTAAAAACTATGTAATTATCTAAAGCAAAAACATTTTTCGCTTTTATCAAAGACAAAAGGTCCATTTGTAGGACCTATTAATTTGTGCTTGTTATTTATTAGCGAAAACTCTAATTGTGGTCACAGTTTTACTAAGTTGAGGACTAATGTCTAAAAGGATCCTAGATTAGATAACTTACGAAAAGCTCTTAGTGAGGCAGGCCGCATACATAAGTTGGTACACGTGGATCGATTTGATCGGTTGTGTAACCTACAAGTAAAATTGAATATTCAAAATCTTTTTGATTTTATACAAAAAATATATTCTAGTAACTTTTATTTATTATAAAAATTTGAACAACTTTATTCGCTCTAACAAAATATTTGCTCATTGGCTTCAATCGATCCGTGAACAAATTCTATCAACGCAGTATTTTATTCATCAAAAACAGAATAAAAATATAACCTAACGTAACAATAAATTCCGGTATCTACGCACGAACTCGCAGGGGTAGTAAAATATTCGTATTTTTATTCACATTGGCTAGAGAACCAGAGAAACAGTCGAACGTTATCTAAAATATGAGTGAATATGAGAGTACGTGCGGTCGGTTCTAAAAGAATTTGATATCAAAGATTCGAGGCAGCATAAACACGGACCTCGGGCCTGCCCGCCCGAGGAATTAGGGGTCGTGGAAGAGCCATTATTGGGGTGTCAAAGTGTTCCTTTAATACGTATACGGTATTTACTAGAGTTCACAAGACGGGGTCGAATGGAACGGAAAGATAGTGAGTGGTAAATATTATTTTCTGTTTTTTTTTAAATATATTTTTCAGAAATTACCTACCTAATTATCTATGTTTTGCGTTTCTCGTAGGTATTAGTAAAATAGTCATATCTTATACGGGATGGCAGAGACATCGACGCGTAACTTTTACTATTGATTCAGTACGCGGTTCTGAACGGTTGACTTTTTTGGACGGTTATTTAAAAAAAAATGTTGTTCTAAACAATTTGACCGCGTAGGATTTAGAGTTTTTTTTGAAACGAAATTTAATTTTGATGATTGACGAAAATATTCCACGCTAGTGGTTATAGAATCATGTATTGAATTCATGGTTACTGTTTGTGCGGACATGAGTCTTTGCCACCGTGTATGGAGTCATTTTAGGAAATATTTTGTAACAGTTTGAAAGCAGCCGCGTTTACTAAAAACTAAAAGAAAGTCACATCAAAGGACTATTTAAAAGTAAAAACATAAGCACCATTTGTTTACGTTATTGTACCGATGATGTTTATAATAATGAGTTAATTAACAATCACAACAAGTGATAACGGATTCGATATTTTTAGATCTTCAATGATGTCATGATCACCATTCAAAGGGTCATGACAATACAATCAATACATAAAAATAAATAAGATTGAAGTGTCTGTTTGTAATGTCTAAGTAACAAGTTTTTACTAAATGCATATGAAAGTATACCATACGGTACTTATAATTAAAAAAAAAACGTTTGTCTGTTAGTCTGTCTGATTATTGCGGTTAATATCCTAAACGGCTGAACCGATTTTGACGGGACTTTCACTGGTAGATAGCTGATTTTCTATGGAGTAACATAACAACAAGTTTTATCCGGTAGCACCGTCACCGTCGAATATTTCCCGAGATTCACGCGGGTGACTTCAGCGTCGTGGGCACAGGTATTTGACAGTGAAATTGTTTAGGAAAGAAAGAAAAAGTATTTATTATTACTCACACAAGAATATCGCAAACTAAACTACACAGTATTCTTAATAAAATTAATAGTAAATAAAAAAATTAAAAATTTAAATAGAAACAGTAAGTCATGTACGAGAAAAAAAAGGCTGAGTCTAGCTGGGCTGAAGATGGGCAGGTTTAGACTATGTGTTGTATTCTATGCTAAGAGGATGGCTGATAAAGAGGCATGGATTATGATGTATGTATAAGCGTAATAGAGACCAGACAAGTGTGTAGATATTTAATTATACTGACCAACGAGACTATTGGATTACCCGGATAACGACGAGATGTAAAATACACTGCTTCGGTGGTTATCTACATTTAAAAATACAGGTCAGAGGTAAATAAATGTTAATTATAACTTTAAAAAAACAGGATTAAATCCTTTTTTTATCCAAAGCTTGTTGTTTAGTCTTATTCAAAGTGGACACATTCTTTCACTTTTTGTAATACTGACAATAATTTAGTCGTATAACAGCGTAAAATAAAAATAATTTTGCTGAATCTCTTCCAGGGAACCGTAGAGCTAGGCACTCAACATAACATAATCATAAAATGGAAACGGTGGTGTCTTTTGGCCTCTGATTCTGTTACCAAATAGAATGTGCATTACATCACATAGTTAGCTAATGGAACATTTTTATAAGCTGGTTTCGACTGTGTGGTTTTCTTTGTGAACAGCTGCATGGTTTTCGAATTTTTTTCTGTAGCGTTCTTAAAGTATTTTTTTGAATTTTTATCGTATTTAGACATATACCAAGACCCCTCCGTGCCTCGGAAAGCACGTTAAGCCGTTGGTCCCGGCTGTCATTTGTGGATCTTTGACAGTCGTTACGGGTCGTCAGAAGCCCGAAAGTCTGTCTTACCAAGGGGTATCGTATTACCCAGTAACTGGGTTGTGGAGGTCAGATAGGCAGTCGCTCCATGTAAAATACTGGTATTCAGGTGAATCTGGTTAGACTAGAAGCCGACCCCAACATAGTTGGGAAAAGGCTAGGCAGACGATGATGATCTGGTATTTCTCAGTAGTGTCTGGCTGGTAGCAGTTGGATGAGAGTTGCAGAGGATCGAGCTGAATAACGTGCCATTGGAGAAGCCCATGTCCAGCAATTTAGCC
This sequence comes from Polymixis flavicincta, assembly GCA_949987655.1. Classification (NCBI taxonomy): domain Eukaryota; kingdom Metazoa; phylum Arthropoda; class Insecta; order Lepidoptera; family Noctuidae; genus Polymixis; species Polymixis flavicincta. Next base: position 17,169,096 of record OX465173.1, read on the forward strand.
CGGAGCCTAGACTTTTTTGAAAAAAGGCTAGGCAGATGATAATAATAACATAATAACAATGTTTTTAATCAAATAATAATGTTAACATTAAATTTATAGTAAGTAGCATTAATGGGTACACTTGACTTCTGCTAGTTAACAGACAGGTAGGTGTTGCAACCAGCAACCCTTACTAAGTTATATAATAACTTGTATTAAGGGCAGTGCTATATATAGCCCATACCTACATATTTTATTTACACAAAATAATTGCAGCCAGAACATGTGTTTTTTTAATATTTAAACTAAAGTTAACATACAACCATAATTGCAGAATTCAAAATTACAGATGATACTTATTGTTTTGTTTTTTATTTTATTTGACATTTTGATAATTCGTGTGTGGTGTGCGTGTGTATGAGTGTGTGTGTGTGTGTGTGTGTGTGTGTGTGTGTGTGTGTGTGTGTGTATGGCTTCCTGTCTAACCAGATGGAGCTATACCGGTATTTTCCATGGAGCGACTACTTAATGACCTACACAATCTAGTTACTAAGATACACGATACCCCTTGGAAGGACTGGTTGTCAGACTTTCGGGCTTCTGACGTTCCGTAACGACTGTCATAGATCCACGAATAACAGCCGAGGCACGAGAACAGATTTTATTTTGTTATATTTCATTCATAACTAACGTTGTGGTAAAAACATTTAATAAATACACAAAAATTACTACGACTAAGCAAGCGATATAATCGATTCAAAACAAGCAGCTTGGCAATGACAAATTGCCGGAACGCAGCGCGGCCGCGTCTGAACCACGATAACGTTGCGATCGCCATCGGAAGTTGTAATTAATGCCAGCAAGCGTTATGCGTTTCCTTTACGCCCTTCTGCATGTGGACGACTGTGTGTGGTTGTGTACTTGTGGTGTGTGGTTGTGTTTGTGTATAGTTATGTAGAGCTGTTGTGTTGGTAAATGGAGTGTAATCTTTTAGTTGCTTTGTCTAAGCGTATTTTTGTGATTAGGGCAGACAAAAGGTAAGGTTACAAAACGTTGAACGGTGCTTAGCGTTTGAACCGCGATAACGTTGCAATCCCCATCGGAAGTTGTAATTAATGCCCGCAAGTGTTTTGCGTTTCCTTTACGCCCTTCTGTATCTCATACGTATGTGTGTGACTGTGTTTTTGTAGTTGTGTGCACCTGATGTGTTGGTAAATTGAATCTTTAAGCTTTGCCTGAGCATATTTTTGTGATTAGAGCAGTCAAAAGGTAATTTTTAAAACCTTTAAAGCGTGATAGCCTTGCGTACGCCATTGGAAGTTGTAATAAATGTGAGCAAACGTTATGCGTTTCCTTTACGCCCTTCTGTATGTTGGACGCCGGTTTGTGGTTGGGTTCATGTGGTGTGGTTGTGTTTGTGTTTTGTTTGATGTTTGATAATATAGATGTTATACCTAAACACAGTTGCAGTAGTGAGACCCTTCTGCTATTTTCGGAAATTTTATATCGATTTTGGAAATTCTTTTTTTAATGGTCGGGCCTCACGGTTGGATTTCATTTAATTAATTACTTTGCTTGGGTACTTTTTGAGTAAGTTTCAATAATACGTATTTTTTCTTTAGAAGGTATATACTACATACAGCATATGCTTATTGAAAACCTGTTAAATGATTAAAAAATAAGTTTAAATTTCGTAATCCCACTGTAAGAGTTAATATCTTTTTGCCATTATGACCTAATTTTCTATTGTTTCGTTCTCTACACATACACATTTAATGAAAAAAGATTGCCGCGTTCATTTTGTCGTCGCAAATGCTACTACTGAACATGAGGTCCTGGGTTCGGTTCCCAGAAAAAATGTTCTTGGGTTTTTCCATCTTGAATTTCTCAGTAGCAGCTTGGAGTCTGGATCTATGCCCAGCATGGTTGTAGCCATATTAAGCCGCGTCCCCACTAGGGCCACGCGGCTCCGTGAGGCCGAGCCGCGCGGGCGAGCCTCGTGAGTGTGGACGCGAGCGAGGCTTGAGCCGCGCGGCCAGCCTCGCGCAACCCGATGGATGTCGGTCTACTTCAAAGAAAGCCGCGCGGCTCTGGGTAGTGGGGACGGGGCGTTCGGCCTGTCTGTGCGCTTTTTTGGCATTAATGGGTCCAACTGCATTAAGTAAAATCTCAAACTCAGAAGTTGACATGCGAAAAAGTTTCGAAATCTTCCATTGCATCTATGTATATTCAAGACTTAGTTGATCTACATCATCTATTATTAAATCTTGTGTTAAATTACTAGCAGTGTAAGTTTTTCTGCTGGTTAAACTTGGTCGCACCCAAAAACGTCGTCGCCGCGGTTTATTTCTTATTGGCGCAGCGGTGCTTATAACTAGGAATGCTACTGAAGCTGAAAACATGTCCTTTTATTCATATGTTGTATACATCTCAAAACAAACTGCCGGTAATATCTCTGTATAGTCTGTAGCATCTGCGCTAGGTGGGCCGCGCGGCTGTTTAATGTGGACGCGTGGCTAAAAAACCGGTCAAGTGCGAGTTGGACTCGCGTACCGAGGGTTCCGTACAAACCTGTGGGTATATAAGTAAAAGTTCAAAATTGTCAAAAATATTTTTTTTTATATGACGAAACTAAAAATTTTCGGTTTTCGTAATTTTTCCTATATCTGTACTATAAGACGTGACTTCGTACAAAATTTCAAGATTCTAAGTTCACGGGAAGTACCCTGTAGGTTTTGATTCCCGTGCGAGTTTCGAAAATTTGCGGAATTTTGCGGCCTAAATGGCTGTATCTTTTGATTGCGTTGACTTAGAAGGTTGATATTTCTACAGCTTCCAGGGACAGTAGAACTAAGTATCATATAGAAATTTCAGTTTGATACCTCCACGCGTTCCTGAGAAAAACGGTCTTGACAGACGGACGGACGGACGGACGGACAACAAAGTGATCTTATAAGGGTTCCGTTTTTTCCTTTAGAGGTACGGAACCCTAAAAAACACAAAAGCCTCGCGAGGCCGAGCCGCGCGGCCCGGAAAGCCGCGCGGCTCGTAGTGGGGACGCTGCTTTATGCTCGCCGCCAATGACATGGGTCTTAAACATAAACCTCTTTCCAACTCTTCGGGGAAACAAGGTTGTAACATTGAAAACTTTTTTGTCTCAGTTTTTTTTTGCGTTTTTAATTACATTTAATTTTGATCGTTTCTTTTTACTTCAAGAGCTACTTTGTGTGCTTTCGGAAATATTTCATGATAAGTTAGTGTAAGTGGAAATCTCTTTAAAAAACATTTGCTATGTGCCAATTTCATCGAGTCCATACTACGCTACATTACGAACATCAATAACTAGTTTATTGTGGCGTCGTAGGATTCGTGTGTGTAGTTTGCAAGTGTATTAAACGCGAGCAGACAGCACAGACAACACGGTATACATCTCCCAAAGGATGATAGCATTCCCAGTTTGTACGGGGTAATAAATCCTTTAGGAGGATAACTGGATATTCAGAAATGATTTCATGTCGACATACCGATACCTAGCAAAGCATAGCATATTCAGCCTATGATTTTCCCACTGCTGGGACACAGGCCTCCTCTTTTCGAATGGGAGTGGGCTACAATCTATCATGCGGGCCCGGTGCCGGTTGGTAGATGTCACAATATATCTTAGTATTTTTGGTTCTAAGACGTGCCAGTTTCGTCGGTATGTTCCTTCACCGTTCTGAGAGCAGTTGTGATGAATTTATTTACATAAAGTAAAGCACTTGCCTGAGTTCGAACCCACAACCTATGACTCGTGAGTGGGCCCGTACCCACTGGGTCAGTACTGCTCTTAATCGACACCGGGACATGTAGGTATTTTATAGCATCCCGCTGTCGGTCTGTCATCTCTTAAATAAGTAAAATAAAAAATAAAATAAAATGTGCTTTTTGAGTGTGGGAAATCATCAAATAACTTCTCCCGCTCTGGGTAAAGGTGGAAGCGTGTCAGACTTTTACTGACTAAAACCCACCCGTGTTCCCTCAGTTGCCTGTGTGCCAGGGGCCACGGTATTTCTTTCGAACAACCCAAGTAACAAGACTCATAAACAGACATACTTAAAGGATACAGACGGGATAACAAGCACATACAAAAAATAAACGAACACTCACAAGATAATAATATGTCTGCTGCGGCCTTCCCGGACATAAGGAGTATCCACTCTGTCGGCCTTCATCGCCAGAACGGTGTTGCGCTTATCCGCAATCTGCGCATCAGAGACGCGCACCGCTTGCGCATCGTCGCGTGAAAGCAGTCGGTGCGCGCCCTGAACGCATTATTGAACAGGACGCGGAGGGCGCTGTATGCTGCACGCGTATACTTATATTATATACATTTATTACTACCAATAAAATTGTGTGATAAACGGCTATTCAAAATTGGGGTTCTAATGACACCCCATAATATCATCGTCTGCGTAGCCTTTTCTCAACTCTGTTGGAACTGTCAATCGGACCTCCATGACCCCGTTACCGATTTCCCTTTGTAACTGGATCCCTTTCTACGCCCTGTTGTCGGAATTTCGGGCTTCTGACTGTTACGGTCACGAATCTTATTCCTGACAATGACATGCAATTTGTAATAAAGCTTTAATTTGAATTTTACGGGGTATTTTATCGCATCCCCCTTAACGTGCTTGCCGAGGCACGGCTGGTCACCCATCCACGGAGCAACCTCAGCAAGTATTGCTTAACCTTGTCAGACGACTCGTGAGGCTGTAATTATTTAGCCACAAGGTAACAGAAAACATTTTTTTTTTTAAATATGTATTATGGTCACCTTTTAAACTGTTAATTAGTAAGTTGTACATTAGTTTAACTGAAACAATATTCATAAATACTTGTGTACTGTAGCTTATGTTTGTTCACGTTCCCACAGATTGCGTGAAAATAAGTGCGTTTAGTGTAACCCATTACTTGCCACTACATTTGCGGGTTAAAGCTGTAAACTTACGCGTCACGGCGCACTGAATTATTTCAATTTGCAACTGGTTCAAATTGTTTCTAACTAACTAACTTTAAGATTGTTTTACTTGATTAGTTTTTGCGAACAAAGAACGCAATAAAAATGTTTAACAGAAACGGAAAGATTCTTTGGAAGAAAATTATTCTTAGATGTATGAGCTCAGAAATGTTGGAAACATGATTGTGAATAATGTGATAATGAATTAGAGGTTGACCAGTAGTAACATGATAACAAACCCTGGAAGAGGCTGGCACGGGAACGTGGGGATGGGCACTGTTGAATTTGGGATGTGGTTGACGATTATAGCATTATGCTGACCGATGGCCGTTTATCCGTGGATGTGAAGCATATTTTCCCCCAACTTGATTCTTTTTGTGGTTGACCGCAAATAAACGTGTTTGTTTCTTACGAATTTGGATACTGAATAAAGATTTGATTTGTAAAATAGCGTGAAACACGAATTATGAGTTAAATAACTATCTCTTCCAACCAAAATCATGTCAACTTTGAATAAAACTGACATGACAGTTGGTGGACAAGCCTAGAAGTCTGTCAATTGCCCTAAAACTTAAAATATCGATCATTTCCCGTACTCATAATAAATTGGTGAGGGCAGATGGTCGGCGCTCCATATTAATTTTTGATATTAAATCGCATCTAGTCAGACTGGAATTCAACCTCATCCTATTTGCAAATAGCAGGATGAAAGCCCCACTGTAATATTTCTGCGAAAAATTATCTAACTTTTTATTTAAAACCGCATAAACGGAATTAAAATACAGTGCATTTGTGTTCCGTTCAATGCACATTATATACATTTATCAAACGTTAATCAGTTCGTAGTTAACGATATTAACAACTGGAAATCAAAACGATTGCAATTCCATTTAAATCATCAATGTGAGAGTTGACACAATATACTCAAATTAATGATCACGCGACTGAAAACACATTTTGCTTTCGTCGGATTGGCAGTTCGAGCTCATTTGGGAGAGCGGCAATTATAAACCGGCGTAATCAGTGAATGGTCGGCGTATCGAACTCCGACTAGGGATTCGGAAAAAGTATCGATACCTGAAGTTGCATCGATACTGAAATAGTCTCGATATTTTTGTTGCGGCATCGGCAGTTATTATATTTTTACTCCAGGATTTTGCAGGTACGATACTTTTAGGACCTATGTATATGTTGGTATTTGAACTCATAACATTATTATTTTTTCCCCAAAGGGTTGGACAAAGGTGTATCTATAGTGCACCCACATTTCGTATTTGAACTCGTTGGGTATTATAATATTAAACGATATTTAACCTAGTATCCTTTTCTTGCATTTTAAAAGGATTTTCATAAAGGCTGTTTTCTTGTCTTAACGGAAACTCGAAACCGACAATCGCTGTTCGCAAGTAAAAAAAATATATTATTACAAATTCATACCTTGTAACTGAAAAGTGAATCGGGATAGTGAGTTGAAAGGTCGATTTGATTCATAAAAAAGAAGAGTAGTAAGTACCTAATACCTACTTACTTTAATCCGATACAGTTCCGAGAATCGATAAAAGTAGGTACCTAATGCATAATTGTAATTATTTTGATTTTGAATATCGATACTTATGATCACGTTCGCTTCCCTACCTCTGAGTGAACAGAATCCTTTGACCAGCCGTAGGTATTTATTGGTGCATTTTCTATACATTACAGAGTGGGAACTGTGTCAGTTTATGCCTATGTTCCGATGCGTATACGGCACAGTTGAGAGTTTAGCATTAGTATATTATGCAGCTCCTAGCTGTTTGAAAGCTCTGGACTGTATTATATGAATTTAGAATAGAATAATGTGCATTGGAACGCGATTGCGTGAGTTTTCTATGAGTAAATATTGAATAGGAGAAAAGATAGATACTATTTGGCACACAATATACAGCGAAAAATAGTGAAATCCAAATCAAAAAGAAAGTGTGTGGTGCGATGTCAGTAACTAGCATTATAGTGTGTCTCACGACTGCATCAAAAAGGCACGGTTCAACAAAAATGCCAGACTTCTAGAAGAAAAAAATAATTTCAAAATCAAAAAACCCGACTGCCTAAAAAGTGAACTTTAATTTTAAAAGATGGAAACAAGAAACTGTTTTTAAAAGTACGACTATTAGACTGAATACTATATGCAATCTCATGCAGTCGGAGGCATCATCTTAAATTTAACAATAAAGACCTTTAGTGCCTCCTTCTGGCGCAGTCGGGTATAAAGAAAGAAAAATAGAAAAAAGAATGAGAACGTAGTCCATTTTCGTGTCTTTTGAAAAAAATGTTTTCTATTTATAAAAAAAGCCAAAGTCTGCAAACACAAGCAGCACCCTAATTGCGTAACTCACGATTCATCATAATCTGTATCGTTTTGAAACGGATTGTTAAACCATTGCTTCATATGTTCGAAAAATGTGTCTGTTCGACAACATAAATAACGCAATGAATATTGTTTAACTGTGAAGACGAAACCAATTATGATCAATCGTGAGTTACGCAATTAGGGTGCAGGTTTCTTAGTTTTACTTTCCGCACGTTGCGATTGTAAAATATTATCAACGATTTACGGCAGAAACTTCATCACGAATTTAAAAATAGCAGCTGTAAGTTGAACTTTATTCAAGTGGAGGCACGGTCTGCTTGCTTAATGATTATTATCGATATTTCCCCGAATTTTGTACTGAAGTGAAGAACTTACGGATTATTTAGCAAACTTTTTTTTACAAACCACTCGACCTTTCGAGAACTGTTTGAGAACCATTAATTATTGTGGATGGCTGATAAAATATTTATCAAATAAACTAACTTTTGCCAGCGGCTTCACTCACGTGCAGCCCGGAAATTATCGCACGGGGACGAACTACCGGGATTAAAAGTATTCTTTGTGTTTATACAGGTTAAAAACTATCGGTGTGCCAAATTACATCCAAATCCGTTCAGCCGTTTTTGTGTGATTGACTTTCATCATCATCCTCATTTCAGCCGGAAGACGTGCACTGCTGGACATAGGCCTCCTTCAATTTGGGGGGGCTTGCCATAATCGCCACGCTTGGCAGGCGGGTTGGCGATCGCAGTATGGTGGTAAAATCATAGAGAACGCTGCTGCCCATTCCTTAGTAAGTCCCTTAGTCGCCTCCTACGACACCCACGGGAAGAGATGGGATGATGCTATTCTTTACGTCCATTGGCACCACACGACCATTGACTTTCACATTTTTATTATTAGTAGGATGTTATGCCGCTAACTTCCTACCATGCTTGCTTTGCTGTGTATTTTATGATCTACAGTTAGTTTTCATGATTATTGAGTTGGGTCGTACCATATGAATCATATAGTACGAAGGACTATACTAGACTACATCTAGAACTCAGTCTTGTTACTTAACTTTCTGGCTGGATAAAATTTTAACTCGCCCGCAAACTGTAACCATGAATTTTGCGTCGAAATTTTTCATCAACTATCCAAAAAATGTCAGCTGTTTCATAGAAAAGTGCAATAGGTACCTACGCGGTCAAAATGTATGGAACAGCTGATGATTTTTTTTATGATAAGTGACGATATAGCAGAACTCATGGTTACAGTTTGCACACTAAATAAAACGTTATCCTGTAAAAGAACTATTTATGTAGGAAGAAGATGATGGCAGTGTATGCAGTGTATTACATCCCACAAAAAAATTCGTAAGGAGCCCATTATTTCAGGTAGGCAATTTAGCCAAATAATTCCGAATTAACCCTAAGCACCGACTATTTCCTACGCTCATCAGCTTACCAACATCCCGTCCGCTGTTATTGCCTTATTCGTACCGTATTTGCGTGTCATTCGTCAGAGGCGTCCTGTAATTAATGCGGACATGGACAACGTCGGCCTAATGAATAGCGGGTGTACCGTGTCGCACAAAAACTGGACCGTCATACAACACGCGGTCGGTATCGGACGGTGGGGCGCAGCTGACTGTTAACGGGCGAAACGCTCTTGTGGGCCTTATTGGGCTTAAAAATTTTATGACGTTCGGTGGATAATTGATTTAGAGGTATGATTAAGTATTGGAATTCATTTGAGAAGAATAATGTAAAAAAAAGCCGGTTATGAACTAGCTTTTGCTAGCAACTTTGCCCACGTGGAGAATTTGGGCGGCGGGCGTCGAGATTTATGTTACAGGAACGCACTATCGGCGTTATAGGTATCCTATGTGGTATTCCAGGTTACAAGCTTTGTGCCAAATTTCATCCGAATCTGTTCAGCCGTTTTTGCGTGTTTGAGTAACAAACATCCAAACATATATACTTTCACATTTATAATATAATTAAAAAGTAAGATAATATGCTGACCAAAGTGTACTTTATTTCCTAATCGTATACTTTATAGTCTGTGTACTAAAATTGTGGCTAAAATAGGGCGCTTTGAGGTATATTAACGTATTCAGTTACTTTTAAGGAACTGCACAGGTAAAAAGGTTTCTCTATCACATATTATACCCAGAGATATTAGAATATATTTACGATAGACGGGACAAATCGACCAACATCTACCAGGTATTGTCCATAGTATACTAAGACACTTTGCCAGATATAGCATTGCGAGACACAGTAGTCACGTGGGTGATACAAGTCTACAGTACATAAGAAGAAATAACATGGAAAAACGGTGATACCATATCTCAGTGACGCTACCTTGCATGATACGGGGTGACAGGGACTTTGACTTAAAACCTGGTAGGTAATATGGATTCAGCACTTGATTCTAGACACACCTGCGTTTTCTTGTAGATTATTTAAAAAAAGGTACATACATTTTTTATTTTTTTTGTGTTTTCGTTCTATGTAGTTTGCATGCACAACCCAATTATATGAATGTAAAAATTTTGTACCGTATGGTGCCGGACGAAAAGAATAGCACCATCCCATTTCTCCCCGTGGGTGTCGTAAAAGGCGACTAAGGGAAGCCCCTTAGTGAGTGGGCAGAGAATGGGCAGCAGCGTTCTCTATGCATTTTACCACCATACTGCGATCGCCAACCCGCCTGCCAAGCGTGGCGATTATGGCAAAACCCCCCTTTTTGGGGGAGGCCTATGTCCAGCAGTGGACGTCTTTCGGCTGAAATGATGATTATGAAAACATTTTGTTTAAGCACATCTGCAAAAAAAAAAAAACATTTTGACTGCGTATTGCACTTCTGTAGCAAAAAACTGTTTAAAAATGAACGAAAAGTTCAGCACAAACCAATCCAGAATCATCTGAATCCGTGGTTGTGTTATAGGTAGCATTACTGAGACATGGGATAACAATTTTTCCATGACATTTCTTCTGATAACAGAACATAGTATTTTAAATCTTCTTGCCTAGATGCTGTCACTATCGCTTCCCGCTCTCACTCCGTCCGGCACTTAACTGAAGCGTTGCCATAAGCTGCGTACGAAATTCTAGATGTCAAAATGATAGGCACATATTGGACGGTTATTGATTTTACCCGGACGCTGACCGAACGGTGCAAATTTATCTACGGAGAAACAACATTATATCACCCTCAAAATATAAAGTCCGCGCTTTTTGACATACTATGAAACCTTTTTAACAAGCAAAATATTCGAAGGTGTATAAACTGGACCAGATATTATTTAAGTAAACTGAATTTACGGTTCATTCGTTGCAAATATTTTAATTTATAATGCACCATCAAGTCTCTTTTCCCCACAATAATATTGTTTGCTTGATGTGAAAACGTAACGTAGTTATACGAATATTTTAAAAACCAGGTTGCCCGGTGCCTCGATGGAAATGTGCAATTATTTTAAATTTTTAATTAACTACGAAATGAGCCAGGTTATTTGCATTCCACGAATTGTGTAAGGCGTAATGTGTATTTCCGATAATTTACTTTTTACCGACATCTTTGTCATCATCATCATCTACCTAGCCTTTTCCCAACTATGTTGGGGTCGGCTTCCAGTCTAACCGGATGCAGCTGAATACCAGTATTTTACACGGAGCGATTGCCTATCTGACTTCCACAACCCAGTTACTGGGTACCACGATACCCTTTGGTAAGACTGGTTGTCTAACTTTCGGGCTTCTGACGACCCGTAACGACTGTCAAAGATCCACGACTGACAGCCGGGATCAACGGCTTAACGTGCTTTCCGAGGCACGGAGGGCTCACCCAACCACGGACCAACCGCGGCAAACGTAGCTTCACTTGTTCGATCGGGCAGTGTGGCTGTTATTCCCGGCAGCCTTGTATTAGATTATATTGATTCTTCGAAATAGTTGACCAATAATATTGTAACCTCTAGTAGGAACAGAGTACAGATAAATTGGTAGGTTACATAAATAAAGCAGGTTTAATAAAATGGTCTCGGCGGTAGTGGATCAAGGGATGCTGTCGGTCACGTGGGACATGACCCGTACATCATTCTGTTCTATTTCTTGGTGTGCACTGCGGTTGTAGTGATCAGTCTTGGGCCACAGTCAGTGTAATTGTCGTACCCATTTAAGTACAAAATTGTATTCATCCACTTTTCTAGCTGGACGCCCTGTGAAAATTATATGGAGAGAATACATGGACTGACGTCATATTGGCGGCACAGTGTATTTTCTCGATTTGTTCATCCTACTAACATTGTGAATGTGAAAGTTTATGTTTGGATGTTTGTTACTCAACCACGCATAAAATTTTGCAAACAAATAAGTAGTTTTAACCTGGATACAACAGAATATTTTTTGTTCCGGTAGTATGTAGTCGTGCGAAAATTTCTGACCTCAACACGGGGGTAGCCGCAAGCAAAGGCTAGTCTACTTAATAAAAATCTTAAATTCATTCACTGACAGACAACGTACAGCCTAAATCGCTGAGTCTTAGAAGCATCAAATTTAGCACAAGAGTTCCATAAGTGCAAAAGGATTTTTGAAAATTCGAGCCCAAATGGCGTTAAATGGGTGATGATACTTTTTATGGAACTCCGTAATTTTTACCGATGGTTAATCCCGCGGTGACTGAGATTAGTTAAGCCATTAAATGAAATACGCAATGCTAATGTATAGCCATGATTAATTTTAGGACAACTGAACTCATTTTAATGATATAAAAATACATCTAGTTACCTTTATTTTTGTAAAGATAGCTAAAATACAGTAGGATACACTCCCAGATTTTAAGTGTTGACAAAATTATGAATCCGCCGAGACACGAATGAATAACAAAGAGAGATAAAATTTCATTCTTCTTCTATCTCTCGGGGCCTCACAGCTATAAGTTTTTAAAGTTATTTACTTGTGTCCTTTTTCAGTATCTTTATCAAGTAGGACGTAACGTATTTATTGTTAACCAAAGAGGTTCGATGCGGAAAAAAAGCCTTGTGGAACTTTGGAAAGACAATTAAAAAAAAAAAACCGGCCAAATGCGTGTCGGACCACGCACAATGAAAGGTTTCGTAGTGGAATTTATTACAACTTACCATTGTGGTTCAAAAACATGTTCTTCCATACATTCCAACTTCAAATGTAAGTTGGTCGACTATTACTCGTTAATTTGGAAATTACTAAGTAGCTGTGATAGTTTTTATTTTATTTTTAGGGTCACGTGACTGTTACTAAAATTCCAAACGGATCCCTTAACTGAAAATTGCTTTCACGAACCCGCAATATCTTTTTAATACCTTTCTATCCAACAACATCCCACACCATGGGTAAGTCGAGAAAAAAAAGACATCCCCACTTTATATATATAGACGAGGTACCCTAAAAATGTTTTTATTTCATGATTTGATCTTACCACTTTGTCGACGTAACTAATATGTATAAGCATGCCAAATTACAGCTGTCTAGTACTAAGAGTCTTTGAGCTAAGCTACGGACAGACGGATGGACGTACATGGCGAAACTTTATGGGTTTTTTGTTGACTACGGAATCCTACAAATTTGACAGTATTTCAAAAATTAAGGAGCTTTCGAAATACGAGTATATATATAGTCAACCTATACCCACATTATACTGTAATATTTTTAGTTGTAAGTCATTCAAAAAATGTATAATTGTAACGAAAATTGTACAATTTTATCTTCACCAGTATTGGTGATTTAACTACCTTCTGTAATTTCAAAGTAATGACATGTTACCCGTTTCACATTCCTCACCCCAAGTTTGCTTGTTCAAAAGCCGCAAGAGTCGGCTAACAGCAGGTAGCCGTACCACTAAAACAAATATTGCCCTTTTACAGCCAAGGGCAAAAACAGTAGTGCCTGTAAATGTCTCAGTGGAGCCTTTAATTTTTATTAGCCCAACATCGTGTATTAAATAGACGTGAGAAATGTTCGGGCTTCGAAAACACCCTGTTATTTTGTATCTGGGCGCTTTGTTCAAATAATAATTTATAATTCAGCAACGTTTGTGTTATTTTAATATTCAACAAAAAAGTTGACACCACGTGTTTTTTTTGAACGGATATACGTGGTCCGATTATTTTATTTTCACAAAGATTTAATATGTTTAAAAATGTGCATAAGGATGACGAGGCAGTAATACATACATACATTGATAATGTGCTACGGAATTGAATGTTGCTACGGCGTAGGCAGCTACGCTTCCGTAGCGTAGCAATATTGTAAATAGTGTTTTAAAAATGTCCTCTTAAGCAAATCTTTAAAAATTCTTGCCAGATCTGTAGGTAAATTCAACGAAGAGGTATCTGTATGAGTCTGCAGTCATGCTTGTGACTTGCGTATAACAAAGAGACCATTCTCGGTACAGCTGCGTGTAAATCATTCCCCATGAATATTTACTAAACAAAAATATTAAGCGAAAGAAATACTTGGCTCAAGTTGGCATTACACCAACTTGACGCAATCCTTTGTTTCTGTTTCTTATTTCTTTTGTTCGCTACGAGTATTTATCCCCGTTTAATTGTCTAGCAAAGAGTTAAGATTTTTTAAATACCTTCTTACATTTGAATGACATTTATTTATTGGTTTGATTTTTCTCTTCTGTTTTAGTGGAGAAAAATAAATGTCAGCTCAGGTAAATTAATGAAGTATTGGTACGCATTAATGTTTATATAAATACATGAAGCAAAAATGTTGTACTCTTTTTTACAAAAATCACGCGGCCGGAGCAGTATGAAATTTGGCACAGTTAAAATGTATATGGAGGAGGGGTACAGATAGTTAATATTTAAATATATCTACTAGCTATTGCCCGCGGTTCAGCCCATGTAGCCCATGTCCTTCTCCATATCCAAGGCTATAACTCTGCCAAATTTCATGAATATCTGTTCAGCGGTTTAGGCTTGAAAGCGTAACAGACAGACAGACAGAGTTACTTTCGCATTTATAATATTAGTAGTGACAGTAGGGATTAGTAAGGACAATGCGTTAGAAATACAATAAATTTATTTTAAGAAGAGAGAGAGAGATTTTATGAGAGAGTTTTTTGTTTTGGCTTGCTGCGCGTTTTGGTGTTTAATCGCTCAAGATCGGCTAATGAGACACAATTGATTTTCTATTGTAATTGAGCCCCAAGGCTCCTTGCCGTTGTCAACCGATTAATGTATAGTGCAGTAAGAAATTGTTTTACAAATAAATAAATCAAACTATAAAACTAAGTCCCCCGGCGCGTCTGTCTGTTTGCGATTAACTCAAAAAGTACTGAACAGATTTGCATACAGTTTTCACTAATAGACAGAGTGATTCAAGTAAGTAATATTTAGATGTAAAAATTTAGGTTTTGTATAAATTGGTTAACGCGAGCGAAGCTGTTGGCAAAAACTAGTAATAAATAAAGACGTATTCATTTCACTCCGCCATGTAACTTTTAGAGTAGATTTTAACATCGCATATTAGTAGCCACGGCCGCTCAAAAGCAACCATGGCCCAATTTAAAATCCCTCATACATTTCGGTCACGACGTAACATATCCTCCTCACTCCATAACGGAGCGCGTATTACCGCGAACAGCTGCGGTAATTGAGGCCCATATGCTGGCCTCCATTATAAAGACCGTAGCATCTAAATACTATATAGAATAGAAAATTTACAGCTCTATATAAATCAGCGTATAAGTATTCCTCCTTATAATTTATGGGAGCCTGGTACCCCGTTGTTGGGGGTAATGGATGCGCCCGCAGATATCAGCGTGGCCGTCTTTAAATTACTCACTGTTACGGAAGCATTGGCTCTGCCGTGACTACAAATCCACTTAAGTGTACTTCTCACACTATTTAGATAAGCGTTCCTAATAAAAATCACCCTTACTTGTAATTGATTTTAATTGTATCCTGTTACAGGAAGATTGTGTCTCGAAGAATTATGGGTAGAGTTTTTCTTTGATAAAATCTATGTTAAAGATCTCTGTTCGAATGGTGGGGTAACATTTGTAGATATTATTTTGTGAACAGTGAAATTAATTTTGTAAAAACATATCTACTAACCACATTTTACCGGTTCACTGTAGGGAAAACACGTATTAATTAATCTATACTTATACATAAAAACAAATAAAATTGAAGTGTCTGTTTGTAACTTCAAAACAACAGGTTTACTAAATGCATATGAAAGTAAATACGATACTTATAAAAAAAAAAAAAAAAACTCAGCCGGTCTATCTTTCTGTTCCGGCTGGTTTCCAAAATGGTTTAACCAGTTTTGACGGGACTTTCATTGACAGATAGGTGGTGTAATAAGAAGTAACATAGAATTATTTACCCAGGAACAAATCTAGATATTATTACAAAAAAACAGATCACATTACAAATTGGTGATCAGTACTTGCTGCAAACATTTATATGCTATTTTGCCATAGTAAGGTGGAGACAACACAGAATAATATCACTTTTTTCCTTAGATGCTTTTCTTTTGCGGCCTTTCCCCAACGCATTGACTAGCAAAAAGCAAGTTTAAAGTTTGAACTTTTCCTGTAGGGCTGTTATTGTCAACCCAATATACAAGCTAAGCTTTGGAAGAAGGTAATTTAATTCCATCCACAAAAAATAACTCTTCCTCAGGCAAAAGTTATTTTTAAAGTAACTTATGATTATTTTAGATTACAGAAGACATACATGCCAATTATTGGGAACTTAAAAATATTTACGCTATGATATGACCTAATATCAAGGCTTCTACGAAACTCTTACTACTTCTTTATTCTTCTCTGTGTTCAATAAAATATTAATCTTTCTTTGGTAATAATTCTTAGTTCCTGATCGTAAGATGTCAAAATAATTCCAAGGAATTACAAAATGTCAGTTTTATAATACTCGTCAGATTTAGAAACATCTTCGTTAATTAATAAAGAGGTAAGAACTTGTTCTCATTAATGAAAGCGCACATAAGACTATGTTAACAAAAGTCTTGTAATGAGAAATATAAATAATACCAGGGCAGAATGTTAAATATAGGAAAAAAATACAAGGTTTTTACAAAAAGCTCCTAAAAATTCAGTACACAGGAATTCATACAGAAAATGAATAGAATATTAAATTATGTTGGTCCGCATTTTGTAAAACTGACGAAGCTTCTTGTTAAGCTTTCAAGAAGCTTTTAAGTTAATGAACAACTTATTAAAAAAAATGTATTGACTTTTATACTGGTTGTTTTGTTAGAATTTGATCAACGTTTATTAATAAAACAGTGGATGTTATTTTTTAACTTATCCTGGAACCAGAAATGTGAAATTTTTCGGAATTCCATATCTGTAGTTTTAACGACAAATAATTATACTGTTTTTTTTTTTTAATAATACTCATAATAAGAAACCAGAAGCGAATACTTTGAATTCTCCTTTTTATTCTGCTTAAATTCAGAGGAAATGTGAGGGGGTGTGAATTATTATTAGAATAATTCTATTAGTTGTAATAAAATATCGTTGTTTTATAACTTATAACTGAAAAAAAAAACAGAGTTTATCTTTTAGTTTCAAATAGTTTTAAATAGTTTACAATTTATCAGCACTATATGAGCTTGTTCTGCAAAAATGATTTATAACTACCATTCATTCAAATTATTTACTGCACTGTCTGATTAAAATTTTGCTCTTTGGTCAGCATAAAACAATATTTACGGAATGGTCGAAGTATGAAATAAATACTGTATTGCTTATAATTGTTTTGTTTAAAATATTTATTCACAACATGGAATAAAGTTTGTCCGCAAAAAGCAAAATAAATTTTATCAATATATGAAGCACTCCGAAATATTTTGTACAATTTTATATGTCCAAACGGTCAATTTAACGATTTTATAAATCTTTAATTCGAGCCATTTCTGGTTGGAAAATTCGAGTTTCATTGGGGAGAGCAATTGGCAACTTTATTTATTGCTCCGTTCGGCCCGCGGCGTTGCCCGTGAAAACGTACTTTATCCCTTTTACCTCGCTTAAGGGGCGATTTGGAAAAATCCCTAAGTGGGTACCTACGTCACCGGCAGGGCTATCCTACAACAATTTTGTTTGCCACGGGCTACATTTATACCCCTTAGCCCTAATTTTGTTTCCAGTATTTTAGCTTATTTTATTTTTCCCTGTAATTTCTTTGGATATTTTCGAGCTCTATTATCTAACTTGCTCTAGCATAGGTTTGTTAAATAATTATACACTTAATAAGAAGAGCAGTTAGGTCTGAACTTCCTTTACTCTCTTAACTTACAGCACAAACGTTCAGGCATAATTAATGAGTTTAAACCACTTCATTTACTTATTCTTACGTTCAAGTTTCCATAGTTGAAGCCTTTTACTGTCCAATTATTTATTCAGGAATGACTGAAACTTACTCTTTTGCGATATGGGAAATATAATTATAATATGAATGGTGAAGACATCTGAATGATTGTTACATAAATCTAAACTAATATTATTAAGACAAAATATTCATTTTTAATGTGTGTTTGTTTGTTAAGCTTTCACGCTAAAACGGCTGATCAGATTTGGATGAAGTTTGAAATGTGTTAGGACATAGAATACTTTTCATTCTGATATTCCCGTGGGATAGTGACTGATGCGGGTGAAACCGTGGGGCACAGCTAGTATAAATTAAACTTCGAGATTGGGTCACAAATGATGCCTAACTTATCAAACGAATACTGTGCTTAGAAAATAATTCTGTATAAGAGGGTATTGCACCTTAGTTCAACTATTTTTTAAATTAGCATTAATTGCATTCAAAGTATCAATGATCAGACACTCACCTACATCAATTCAATGAAACGAAATAATACTGTAAACTGGTCACAGCTCATAGAGCAGATCTGTAATAAATAAACGTGCGGTTGTCATCCTCGCCACACTCACTGAACATGAAATCCATTCAAACCTGGTCGGTTTAATTAACAAATTATTTGTTTACGGGCATTACTCTCCTCGTCTCACTTCTGTTGATCCGGTAAAGTTATATTAAATTTTGCGCAAGTTGAAAACGAAAGTTTTGTGTATTTTCGCGGCACACAGACGAGAAGTAAGCTCGTCGTGTGGAGTGGCAAGTTGTGCGGTGGCGCGACACAGCCCCAGCGCGCGGTTCGTTTCGCACTGACTTAGTTCGCGCGACACACGGAGCGACCGGTCGACTTGAGAGCGATGCTGCTGCGATTCATGCGCGGATCACTGGGTAGGAGGAGTCTTCGAACAAAACCACGCCTACCAAGGAGCTACACATTTCTTTTTCAATATGTGTAATTCAATTTCGCTTATGTCTTCGCTGGGAAAGTTGATGCCCCGTTGTCGTTGAACGCGATGTTTTTATGTAAACTGTAATGTAGTTCGCGAACCGAGTCGGCCCGTGATGCTACGCTCCGTGTGATTTTCCCTTTTCTTTTTTGTTGGCAATTTCACGTGCTGTTGCTTGTTCATATGTAGAGGTATAATAATAAAAATTGGGCAACTTTGTTAGGTAAAGAACAAGTGGTATGATGAGCTCTGTTCTACGTTAACTTTTTAAACTATTTTAATTGATGCTGCTTTAAGTATATCGTTTATAAAAATCGAATTAGTATATTTGTAACTACTTAGGTACTTGGTAACGAAATAATAATAAAAAAAACAGCTATTCAACGGTAAAATACTTGCATCAAACACTAAGGGGAAATGGTAACCGAAACCACAACAGTAATATCGTATTAATTCCTTCACACAACAGAATCCCATCCCACCGCGGCTAAGTTCCTCAACGCTTTGGACTGTAAAGGAATTCACTAAATTATAACAGTAAATTAAGCGTAGTTTCATTTGTGTTACCCTGTGAATTATGCGTTGGTATCTTAGTTCTGTCACCACCTAAGTTACTACGGTTCAAAATTAATACAGTGCCATAAGCCAGCTCTAATACCGCGCGTCCTGGGGCTTCTATTTACCGTATCAAATTTTAAGAAGACATCCAAGGCAACCCCAACCTTGTTCGCTTAAAAATAGAGTTTCAAATCGAGCTGTAACCCTAAATGCACATAAGCTTTTATGTACGCATTCAATCATTATTAAGTGTACACCTATTTGTTTAGTGTCGTATGTAACGAGATACTAATGACGAGTGACATCTATAAACTAAATTGCGCTATATGATATTAGGACCTGGCCCATAATAATTTACTTGAGAAATGGCGAGGAGTTGTAATAAGATTGCTGGGAGTTCAGATTGAAACTTGAAGAGTAAACAATGGAAGAACGTCTGAATATTTTAAATCTACAGAAGAAGGTGTTTGTTTCAGTTTTGGTTGCTTCATCTAAATAAATAAAAAGAAAAGTCCTGACTGACTCATCAACGCCCAGCCCATACCCTTGCACCTAGAAAGCTAAAATTTTACACAGGGGCTCCCTTTATAATTTAGACAAGAATTAAGGAAGCATTTTTGGAAATTCAACCCCTAAGGGAGTTAATCGGGGATGCAAGTTCCGCGCGAAGCCGCTGGCAAAAGCTAGTCTAAGATATTTGTTTGGTGAATTTAGTTATTAGTAGATTGTTTTTGTCCTGCCTTTTTCATCCTCACATACTTCTCCTAGGCTGCTTGAGATTTTGCCAAATATCAGTGGAAGAGAAAAACATGTTGAGCCACAAGATACAAGCCACCGCGACAGTTGATTTGGGGCTCACCGATTTTGGTTAAATTGAATTGCTACTATTTGATCAGTAAACTAGAGCAGTGGTGGCCAAGTGGTAACGGCCGTGACTTACGAGTTGTAGGTTGTACGTTCGAACCCAGACAGGCGCTTTACTTTGTGTAAATTATTTCATTACCACTGCTCTCAAAACGGTGAAGGAAAACATCGTGAGGAAACCGGCATGTCCTAGAACAAAAAATTCGAAGACATGTGACATCTACCAACCCCCACTGGGCCCGCGTGGTGGATAACGGCCAATCCCTCTCACAGAGAGGAGGCCTGTGTCCCAGCAGTGGGAACATTATAGGCTGATGATGATGATCTGTAAACTTTAATACTATTACTGAGGTACTAGTTTTTTGTCTGCGAAGGTTCAAAATATCCTACAGGAACGTTGTACTGGGATAAAAAATCCTACGTGGTAATCCAGGGTATAAAACTATCCGTGCGCCAAATTTCATCCCAATCAATTCTACCGTTTTTGCGTGACCAAATCACGCATCCAAATATACAAACATATGTATAAACTTTAATATTTTTAATATTGTTACTAGCTTTGCTAGCTGCTTAGCCCGCGTAGAAGTCAAAAATTATCACACGGGAACTTACTAGCGCGATAACAATTGAAATATCTGCGAAAATCAAGCCAAATTTCATCCAAATCTGTTCAGCCCTTTTTTCGTGATTGAGTAACAAATATCCGAACATGTTAACATCCAAACATACGATGATATAAATTTCCACATGTTTAATATTTATAGGATAGTTAATTAAACATTGGTAATTCATAAAATAAATAGACCACACCGAAATTCGTTTTGAAATCATGTGAAAAATGTACCAACAGGGAAAAAAGGGTTCGAAAGTTTTTTTTTTATATAAGCAAGGTAAACCTCGCCCATTACGGTTGAGAAAAGAAACCTACTATGTACATGACTTATACACTTAAGAAAAGTTTTCTTTTCATGGAAAATCCACTCCATCTTACTAAACAGAACAGACAATCTCATGAATTCCGACTTCGCTGTAAACAGCAATTACGTGTTTACCGTAAAAACAAACAAGAGGAACAGGTAAACTAACTATTTATGAAGCGACTGAATCATAAAAAGTAAAACCCACCTTAAAAGCGTAGTTTTAAAACTGAGCTAGTTTTAAAATCAAGCTAACGTTTAAAACTCGACAAAAAATGCAACAACACTTTAACGGCTCAAGTTTTTCATACGGCTGTTGGTGGGGGTAAGTCTGATGTAATCCTGGCAAGTTTGCAAGATCGTCTCGGCAAAGGAAGCAAAAGGAGAGGAGGCCGATAGTCGGTCGCTCCCTCGGGCCTCGTTTGAACCGGAGCGATTTCGCGGCCGTTCTTATGATTAAGTCAACTCTGGTGGGATTCAGAATCGAGCCTCACTAGACGCTGTTTCGATGATTCAACTGGCGGAAATATTACTTCGTCAAACGAGTTTATTGATTTTTATGCAGGGTTTTATTGTTTCTTTTTTGATTTAGTAGGTTGAAATGGTGATGGAACATTGAGGGGCTTGTGGCTAAGTATTAACAACCGCACGGATCGATCGATCAGGTTAAGCTACCCTTGTCGCGGTTGGTCCGTAGATGGGTGACCATCTTTACATACCAAGACTCCTCCGTGCCTCGGAAAGCACGTTAAGCGGTTGGTCCCGGCTGGATTCGTGGATCTTTGACAGTAATTACCGGTCATCAGAAGCCCGAATGTCTGACAACCAGTAAGTATCAGTCTACACATCACGAATCAAGGGGGATCGTTACCCAGTAACTGGGTTGTGGAGGTAAGATAGACAGTCGCTCCATGTGAAATACTGGTATTCAGCTGCATCCGGTTAGACTGGATGCCGACCTCAACATAGTTGAGAAAAGGCTAGGCAGATGATGAGGTTAAAGTGGTTTAGCACTCTCATTTTCAAATCAGATACACCTAGATCATACAGGATGTATCTGATATGAAAATAAGACTGTCTATTAAGATTTCCAAGTACCTAATTATGTTTTCTGTATTCGAATAAAATTTTCCAATACTTCATAATAATTAAAAAAAGTTTTTCAGTATAGTACAAGAAAGACATAAATTACCATACCATTTGATAACGTAGCCGAGTAGTTCATTATACAACTTTCAAATTACCCTTTTTACTTTGTAACAAATTACGCTATCTTCTTCCAATACCCTCATTTTAACAAATAGAGTAGCGACTGAAGATTTTATTACAGAATATCTAGATAATGAAATGAACATAAATAAACTTTATTATAGAGCGAAACAGGAAAATACGATAAAGGGGAAGGAGCCTTCCATTTGAACGGAAAGTTGTTTTATATTAGGCAAATTTACTTTATTTACATTTAGGTAAAAAGAAAACTTCACCTGTACTTTCACGACCGTATATTCAATGGTTTATGAATGACTTGTTCTGGCTCTCTTTACAGTTGAATAACTTGTATCTCTTTGGTTATGCTTAGAATGTAATCATGTAGGATTATTTCGTAACTGCGATAGACTTAGCTGATTTCGAGCATTTACCGAAAAAGGCTCAACAAATTCCACGAATATCATCTGATGTACTAAAGTTTCACTATTTAAATTGTTTACTCTTGAGTTAGCAACATATTAAACCATATTATTCAGATGAAATCACTCACACTCTCTCTCACCGAGAGGCTGCCTGTGTCCCAGCAGTGGGAACGCTATAGGCTGATTATGCATTTAGATGAAATGGCTCTGGTCGTGGTTAGTTTAGTCGAGTCGCATCGAATCGCCTGTCCGTACGAGTACTTTGTATTCTTGACTTTTTCTTTTTGCTCGGCTCTTAAGGGCACTAAGCCCTAGCCTTCCTCGATAAATGGGCTATCCAACACTAAAATAATTTTTCAATTCGAACCAGTGGTTCCTGAGATTAGCGCGTTCTAGCAAACAAACTCTTCAGATTTATAATATTATACAAGTTGTAACGCACAACCTCTTAAGGGGTCATTGTACTCATCATTATGAACAACTTTTACTATGGGACCAAACCTGAAATCGTTGTTCCCTACATTTTGACGAGTTATGCGAACATAAATGTAGGGAACAGCTGATTTTTTTTACACTTTGTATATAGTATAGATGGTAGATTGGACCTAAAATAATTTCAAACAATAATTGTACTATTTATTAATTTATTTCTCTCAAAAAGGTACAAGTTTGGTGCAAGGTATTTAGGTTACAGGCAGATTCGAACCTTTGTGAGAGCTGCAGTCTGTTCTGGGTCCAGGACCTGTATTACTGATCTCCAGAAACTACTACCATAGTAACACAGTATAAAAAATCATATTTATAGACTGTGATAGTACTATTCATTGTATATCATAAAATAATAAATTGTAAAATTAAATCAAAAATTATTTATTTCTCCAAACATAAATTAGCATAACAGATTAGTGATTGGACCCTCCCTTTACCTATGTTGGGAGACTCCGCTCTTCTATTGGATAACAATAAAAAATAAATAAAAATACACTATTTGTGTGAGTGTGTGAGTATATGTGTGAGTCTGTGGGTATGTGTGAGTGTATGTGTGTGTGTGTGTGTATTTGTGAGTGTGTGTGAGCATGTTTGTGTGTGATTAAAATACATGTGATGCGGAGTGAGGTCGTGCCACCGCTTGATATAACTATTATTTTATGTAACTCCTTCCGCTCATTTAATTAATTTTTTATCTACAGACTTTCAACACAAATTGAATTCCAAAAGTCTCGTCAATTAGCCGTCAATTAATTTATTAGTCGTCATTATGATTAATTGAAAAATGTTCAAAGTGAAATTCTAAGCGGATAAAATTTTTTGTTCATTGAATAACTCCCAAGGGGATTCTGTTAATTGGTTTCATGTCTCTGTAATTTCCACTAGTTTGTTTTAATGCACGCTTGAATTAATTTTCAGTTTTCATTCAAAATATTTCATGCAAGTTTTGGTACAGAAGTTGGATGAATGACTCTTAAAGTTCGGAGTTTGAGGTCTGTGTGGTCACCGCTGCTTGGCTAGCTCGAGAGCACAGTATACGTTGAATTAGTCTATTTCGTGTAGACTGTGAAAATGATTCCTTGGAAATTCAAACTTCGTGGTCACAATATTGTGCTGTAAAGAGGAAATTTGGGGTGAGTGTGTTTCTTAAAATTGTATAGTTATTTATGAAGTAGTCTATTTTTTAGATTCAATTTTGTACTATAGTTTAAATTTCTAATAGGTTCCAGGTATTATGTTTTGCTATAAATTAAAAAGTGGAGCAAGTAAGTCGCTGACGTTACAGCATTTTTAACAGACTTCCAAAAAAGGAGGAGGTTATATGTTTCACTGTATGTTTTTTTATGTATGTTCCTCGATTTCTCCCCCATTTTTTTATTTATTTATTTTTTATTTATTTAATCAAATAATAATAATGTTAACATTAAGTTAATAGTTGACCGACTCTCAAAATTATTATTTTATTTGAAAGAGTATACTCCTGAGCTGGTCCTTTGGCACCAAGTCAGGATCTGATGATGGATGCCAGGGAAATCGAGTGCAACCCTCAAATTTGTAGGTATTAACAATGTTTTCATATGTGTTCTAAAGCTATTGAGACATTTGCGTATGGTCATCATCATCTCATGACGCTGAGCGGATGAAGGAAGATACAACTCTTTAACTTAGTAATTAGGTGCAGATTCGGGCATAACTCCGTCATTTATAGACCGATTTGCAAAATTTTTTTTTTTTAGAAAGGGGTTTATTTCGAAATGGTCTCATATAAATTTCATATAGATCTGATGATGATGCGTTTCGGAGATAGACAACGGAACTTTTCGAAAAATGACAGCGAATTATCCGAGATTGCTGCTATAGTATAAATATGCAATGTTTTAACCCAAAGGATGATGAAATTTCGAATTGGTGTGGGGTAGGTACTATAAGTAAAAAGTGAAAAATTAAAACTATAAAAAGAACCGACTTCCAAAAAACACTAGAAAGCGAAAAATAACTTTAGTTTCAGAAGGCGGTGACAAGAAATTAATAAAATACATATCCAAAGTCCCGAAATTAAAGTTATTTTTCGCTTTCTAGTGTTTTTTGGAAGTCAGTTGTTTTTTTTGAATTTTTTTTTTTTTTTTTGATCCAAATAAACCAATCAAACTAATCATTTTTAATACAAACTTGAGTCATTTGTTCTTGAAAATATCCTAATCGTTTTTAGTAAACTCTTGTTGTGCCTTGTACTGAGACGATACAGGCTAGTTGGATTATATTGAATCTTGTATGGGAACCGATGCCATCGGAAATTAGCGCTATAGATATACACAGATTAACTAACGCACAAGTTGAATGGGGTACTTTTAAGCACCCAACATCCATTAACTAAACAAAAACCATATTTAAAACAAAATGTCGAACTGTATAAATTTTAAATGCCCTCTATTGTCGCCCATCGTGTTTAAGCGAGTTTCTTAAACAATAGCGAGTTGGGTCGCCTCGCCTTAATGTACAGATCTTATTGTTTAGAGGAATACGCGGTTTCGGCTCAGTATTATTGTTATCTATGCGCCCGACCTCCTTTCGCGAAGAAATTAAAATAATAATACGTGTTACATGTTCGTATTATCAACATTTCCTCTTTATCTCAGTTGATTAGACTTTCTGACTTCTATAATGATATCATTGAAAGTAGCAACAAGTGTAGTAGAAGAAGTGCGGTTGATGGTATCAAAGCAAAAGTTTAAGCCGTGCTTATTTTATCCAGATGCTGTTGGAACTTAATTTCCAACTACGATTACTTTTAGGCATTTGGTCCCAATATTTCAAGATTTTCAGTACATTCTTTTGACTAATTTTATAAATCGATGTTGAAACATGGATGACTAAATTACGAGACAAACATATAGACGAGCAGAAAATATAGTAGACGTCAGACGAACTGAACAGGCAAGATGAAAAATATTACAAGTAAAGCAATTTCTTGGAATAATAATTGAACTTACTTCGACAAAGAGTAGTTTAGTTTACTCATCAGGTACTAAGAGGGTGCAAATTTCTCACAGTACCTACCACATAAACCCATCACGAGCCTCTCTTCCAACAATTAATGTTAATAATATTAATTAATAATAATAGTTGTGAGACGATCTTGTAGGTAAGTAACTTGTCGAAACCAGCTGCACGGGTCAATCGATCAGCTTGCCGCTGATGGGTGACATACTATGTAAGAACCCTCCGTGCCTCGGAAAGCATATTAAGCCGTTGATCCCGGCTGTCATTTGTGGATCTTTGACATTCGTTACGGGTCGTCAGAAGCTCGAAAGTCTGACAACTAGTTCTACCAAGAATTACCAGTAACTGGAGGGTGGAGGTTAGTCAGGCAGTCGCTTCATATAAAATACTGGTATTCACCTGCACCCGGTTAGACTGGAAGCCGACCCCTACACAGTTGGGAAAGTCTAGGTAGATGATGATATTGACGTACCAGTTAGAATAGTTTTTAACCCGGTTGGTATCAAGTTAAAACCACACCACCACCTCCCAACTTCGTTAAAGCCCAGGAATACTTGCCTCCCGAGCGTGATCTGCAGTGGCCTATATGGAGAGCTCTCAACCGATTGCGTACCCAAGTAGGCCGTTGTAGACACAATTTGTCAAACTGGGGATTACTGACTCATCCAACACCCAGTGCGAGTGTGGTGCTTCTGATCAGACCATGCCCTTGCTGGAGTTCCCTAAGTGCCCGTTTACCTGCACTTTGGACGATCTCTATAAAGCCACTGATGCAGCAATAAACATGGCCATCAACTGGGCTCTAATAATATAAATAAAAAATAAAAAAGTGTACGAGTGCCATCGACACGAAAAGAAGAAGACTGAAAAATGAAAATAAAAGCCTCATCCAATACGTCCCAATAAAAATAACATAGTGATTGCAGCATGCATGTAAAGTTAATTACCGTCTGCAATATATTTACGACATGGGGTCGTTTGTCGCTTAATTTAGCAGTTTCCATGCCACTGACTAATTAAACGATTGTTTGCCATTTTGCGATAATTGATGTTGCTGTGTTTGATTTGCGCTAATTATCTTTCACGCATTAAATTATTAATTCAGTTGTTTTGCGTTTTACGATGCTTAATTTGGTTATGTGTAATCCGTGGTGGCTGCGTTCGTTTGGAAAATTGGGGAATTTCGGGAAGTGAAGTGGCAACATTGCGTTGTTGATTTTCGCATGGTTGTGACAAGTCTTGGTTTACACGTGTTTTTTTATAATAAGTTTTTTTCGGTTTATCGTTATCAGATCTTAAGAGCCTAGCTCCGGGTTCTCCATATTTTGAGAATACACACCCTGGTTTAATCCTACTAATATTATAAATGTGAAAGTTTGTATCTTTAGATGTTCGGATGTTTGTTACATAATCATGCAAAAACGGCTGAACGGATTTGGATGAAATTTGGCACACAGATAGATTGTAATCTAGAATAACACTTAGAATACTTTTTATCTCGATAGTACGTTCCCGTGGGATAATTTTCGCCCTCCTCGCAGGCGAAGCTGCTGGCAATAGGTAGTAATATGTATGTTTTGTCTTGGTGATTTTGCCACGTTAATTTGTCAAAAAAATGCTAACACAAATGATTTATTTATCAAAAATTCACACACGAATAGTGAATAATACTTTAAATTGCCACTGGCGGTCAAACGGCTAAGGAACGAAACTGCCAACCACGTCGAATTATCGAATGCTTCAACATTCCCTCTGCCGTCAAAGTCAAAAATACAAAGCTGCAACACAGTCGAGCTACCTATTACGGAATGCGAAATATATTTGTAGTTTACCTGGGCACTGAAGTATAAAAATCTGAAAACTGAAGTTATACTGGACGTTGAAAAAATATTGGCAGTAGATATTATGTGCTAATCCCGGCTTTAAACATACTTCCAGACGACCAAACAAAAATTCAAAAACCTATCTTCTCGGCATCATACTCAATTAATTTTTCAAAAATATTCATTCTTAAATTTTTACTTCGTTACAATTTTATTATATGTATTATGCATAATAAATATAATAAAATTATATTATTATGCATAATTACCCGTAGGTATGTGTCGCCGGGCGTAAAAGAATAGCACCATCCCATTTCTTCCAGTGGGTGTCGTAGAAGGCGACTAAGGGACTTACTAGAGAATGGGCAGCAGCGTTCTCTATGCATTTTACCACCATACTGCGATCGCCAACCCGCCTGCCAAGCGTGGCGATTATGGCAAGCCCCCCCACTGGGGGAGGCCTATGTCCAGCTGTGGACGTCTTTCGGCTGAAATGATGATGATGCATAATTACCAAGGGGCATCGTGTTAACCATGGAAAATACTGGTAGGTTTTCAGCTGCATCCGGTTAGACTGGAACCCGACCCGAACATACATAGTTGGGAAAAGCCTAGGTAGAGATGATAATGACATAATAAAAATGTATTACCTACTTATTCAACATTTGTTTTTGTCATGTCATGAAAAAAAATCCGCTTTTCCATACATTTGTGTTCACTTAAATCGACAAAATGTATGGAACAGCTGATTTTTTTTCGCGATTTCAAGGTTGATCCCATATAAAAAGTTGCTCAAAATGATGAGTACAATGACCTCTTTTCGGGTTTAGGGTAAACAAAAACGAATGTTGTATAACAAGTAAATATAGCTCCATTTACTTCCGAATAACAGTTTCATCGATAGTTCCTTACTTCAAATAAAACCCATTAAATAGAATAAAAAGTATTGCTTTCCTTTTGAATGTAATTTCAAGCTTGGGGAAGCATGCCAGCATTTTTAAACGGCAGGATTGCGATCCTCGCAAATACGTACATATATTAAAATCAACTTGCGTTTTACTCTCATTCGTCTCATAATTTTATTTGCTGGTAGCAAAAATGCGCTTGTTTGGAATTCTTATTTGATAAACATAATATTTTTCTTTTGTTTACATTTGGTGTTGAAGTTACTGAAAGGATTTTTATTGTGTTTTATTCGCTTCTTGTCAAGTATTCATAATATTATTACGTACAGTTTTAATTTTTTTAGTTCTGTACCGTGTGGTGCCGGACGTAAAGAATAGCATCATCCCATCTCTTCCCGTGGGTGTCGTAGGAGGCGACTAAGGGACTTACTAGAGAATGGGCAGCAGCGTTCTCGAAGCATTTTACCACCATACTGCGATCGCCAACCCGCCTGCCAAGCGTGGCGATTATGGCAAGCCCCCCCAAATTGGGGGAGGGCTATGTCCAGCAGTGGACGTCTTCCGGCTGAAATGATGATAATGATGACAGTTTTAAATAACAGTGGCCTACTGAAGACTAAGTTCATACCTATATTTGTTCACGATGAATAGTAACAAAATAGCCAGACCTATAGGCTGGATTAATTTGGTGATATTATTTGTGTGATTATTAGCAAACAAGCACAACGCAACAATGCGCGATTCTGGTAGAACAACGCCCATGAAGTTTTCATAGAAATTGTTCTACTGGAGTCTTGCTGCGCTGTGGCGTCGCACCTGTCTTCGGAAGCCTTAGATTCTATAGCAGAAATAAAACATACTTATAGACTCACGTGACAGTTAATTTACAAAGCATCTGCTTGACATGACTGAAGACAAATTCATGAGGAAACGAGGAACGTAGTCAAAATAGGTAGGCCAATCAACCTTGACCCGTTTCTGGCCTTTGCCTTGCTGTGGGACAGTAAAAGGTTGGTATACCTAGGTGCTACTACATAAAATGACCATGGCTTTTCACAAAGACATTATCCATTTCGGTACAGAAGGAATTACTTTGGATAAACCGTACTATCATCATCATCATCATCATCCGTACTATGGTGAGCCGTATTTATAGCTACATACATTTGAGAGATTGTTAGTCGAATAAATAATTCAATTGGTTCAAATATTCCATTCATTGGTGTTATAATTCTCGCTTAAATTGGTTTTAGTAATTTAATGATAGAACTTGTTGTTTTATTTGCAAAAGGTTGGTGTCGGAGTAAAAGAATAGCACCACCCCATTTTTTCCCGTGGGAGTCGTAGGAGGTGACTAAGGGAAATACAAGAGAATGGGCAGCAGCGTTCTCTATGCATTTTACCATCATACTGCGATCGCCAATTCGCCTGCCTAGCGTGGCGATTATGGCAAACCCTAACCCCCAACATGACAAGCACCAAAAATAAAAGGCCTCTGTGTACGGCGGCCCGCTTACCCTTGGCTACAGTAGCGGCCAAGGCCACAGTGAGGCAAGGGGTGCAAACAATCCCTGGATGAGATTCGGCTACCACAATCACCAAAAACTGCACCTGGCAACATATAACACGCATACACTCCGGACCGACGAGAAGATCGTCGAACTGGAAGACGAATTGAGCAGGTGACAATGGGATATAATAGGGTTATCTGAAGTCCAACAAGAGGGGGAGGACTTGATAATCCTCAAATCTGCTAAATTGCTCTATTTCCGGGAGTTCGACCAGCAGTCCCAAGGTGGTGTCGGATTTATCGTCCATAAATCCCTTGTGAGCAACGTGGTGAAGATCGAGAGCGTGTCGACCAGGGTGGAGTTCATAATATTCTGAATATCCGCAATAATTATCAGTTCCTTTTTTTTGGTGGCGACCGCGTACCGGAAGACATAAAGTTGGAAGGCCTGCCATAAGGTGGACCGATGACCTTGTGAGTGCCGCAGGAGTCCACTGGATGCGGGAAGCACAGAACCGGTCGAAGTGGCAGAGCTTAGGGGAGGCCTATGTTCAGCAGTGGACGTCTTTCGGCTGAAATAATGATGATGATTTGCAAAAAAAGAGCTTGCAAATTGTTTTCATTGTTTGTTATTTTTAATAGTCACTGAGTATATCCGTCCATAACATAAATAACTGATCTCATTATTTTCCCAACCATAGTCTGCTGTGTAACACTAACTTAGTTTTAGGACGTTGTAACTAACAATTATTATGGATGTCCTAACCTAGTGTTTAACCTGTGTATGTAATTAGAAACCAATTGAATCCTATGATCTGGAAAATAAATAAATGTTTGTGTATGATAATACTTAAAACCCCACAAATTACTTCCAGTATGGTCTCTTCTTCTTCCTTTAATCAATCCAAAGGTTGTCTGTAAAAAAGTCCTTTAACCGACGACGATAGTTGTAGTGGTGGCCAAGTGGTAACGGCTGCGACTTACGAGTTGTAGGTCGTGAGTTCGAACCCAGACAGGCGCTTTACTTTGTGTAAATTATTTCATCACCACTGCTCTCAAAACGGTGAAGGAAAACATCGGGAGGAAACTGGCATGTCCTAGAACCAAAAATTCGAAGACATGTGACATCTACCAACCCGCACTGGGCACGCGTGGTGGATTATGGCCCAATCCCTCTCACTGAGAGGAGGCCTGTGTCCCAGCAGTGGGAACATGACAGGCTGATGATGATAATGATGACGAAGCGACAAGACCGCCCATTGTGTCACTATATGTAAAATGTGTACATCTGTAATCGTTATGGTGTACATAATAAAGAGTTTTCTGTTTATAATGCACTTCGGAGACTTTGCGCAGGAGCTCCACCACCCAATCCAACATCTCCGTTTTACTACCAGACTACCAGATGTACTACAGGGTACCATTCGCACTTGGTTGATATCGCGATCAGTCGTACTCAGCGCTTCTCCTCCACATTCATTATGCGCACAGCCAAAGTGTGGCACTCTCTGCCAGCGCCTGTGTTCCCTTTTACATTAAACCCTTCTACCTTCAAAGCGAGAGTGAACTGGCATCTTCTGGGCACGCTAGTTCCGTCATAGACCGTATCTTTTGCCCTCCATCAGATGTGATCGAGGTAAAGAAAAGGCGCATTCAGAAATAAGAAAGACTACACATCTTACAGTGGCCTTTCATATGATCTAACTACTAGCAGCGCTCCGCGGTTTCACTCGCGTGGTTCCCGGTCCCGTGGGAATATAGAGATAAAATATAGCCTATGTCACCCGGGGATAGTTTAGCTTCTCAACAGTGAAATAATTTTTCAAATCGGTTCGGTAGTTTCGGAGCCTATTCAATACAAACAAACAAACAAATCTTTGCTTTATAGAACATTAGTATAGACTAGCTTTTGCCAGCGGCTTCTCCCGCACGGAACTTTCATCCTCTATTTAACTCCGTTAGGGGTTTAATTTCGAAAAATCCTTCCTTATTCCTTGTCTACATTATAAAGGGAATCTCTGTGCAAAACTTCAGCTTTCTAGGTCCAAGGTTTAGGCTAGGCGTTGATGAGTCAGTCAATCAGTCAGTCAGGACGTGTCTTTTTATTTATATAAATATATAGATCACAGTAATTTTTAACGCGCTCTTCAGCGCAAGTTATCTGCCCAATCCCCTACCCTCCCCTCTCCGTCTACCATAAGCGTAATCTTATAAAATTATTAGCTAAAGAAGCAACAAACTGTTTAATCAACTACCAAATAGCCCGTTAGCCGTAATCTTTCAACAATGTATTTAATATTTGTACAGAAGAATGCCTGACGTAGTTGGAGGCAGCTTTAGTTTTTGTTCGAAACCTCCTTCCCTACTCTTTAGCTACACAAGTTGCATTATTAGTTTTCAACTTCACGAGTTTAGCATTTTCGGGTGAGTTTAGCTCGCTCAAATTAAATGTATAGTTCAATATTGGTGCTTTTTATTTAAACTTCGTTTTGGAGCTAATCTAAAGTTTTAATCACGCTTCTGAAGTAAGCAATCCTTTCTTGTTCATTGGCTCGGATGTTAAATACTTTTTTAATTAAATTAAACTTGTTATGTTTAATCTCCGCTGTTTATTTTTATTTGCTTTTCTTTTTTTATTGGTGAAGTATTGAATTTATTGCATAAAAAGACTGAAAATAATTTACTTTTTATCAAAACGGACGTCCTGTCATAATTTGGAATATTGTTAATCATATTTAGTGTTTAAATTAAATTCTAGAGATTTGAAAGAATCTGTGAATCAGTAAGATGTTTGAAATTGTGAAGTTTATGAAAAAGAATTTGCAAAGTTCTTCAAAGAATGTACATTTGAAAATTCCAACGTCTTCAAATGAAGTTTATGTACTGTGAAATAGCAGCTTCTCTTACTTTTCAAAACTAAAGTTGTGTTTTTTTTTTCAACGACTTATTATAAAATAAAGAGCCGTTGGTTCTTTATTGCTTCAATGGCAGAAAAAATACAAACGTATGTCCAAAAATCTTTCCTATTGTATTTCTACACACTAATTGTTATTGCTTTTGGCCCATCTCCTAAAAAACATCAAGCTGCTATGACAATTTGCCCTGATATATTTCACAACCTGCTTTCCCGACCATAAATTGATGGTAAACCCTCTAAAATAGAGAGTTGCCGGATGCAAGCAATATAACTATCTATCGAAACTGCACTTGAGGCCTTGTGCCTCATACAAGGAGGTGCTCCGACGCAATTAACTTGATTTATTCCCGGCGTTTACTTATTCAGTGCTACGGTTAGTACGCCCAGGGAACACGCAACTACATTTTAAAAATACTTGTTCTAACTTTCATAATATGCTACGCGAATTTGGACTCTATATTTGTACATTTTGAGGTGTTAAAGCAGTTTTGAAGAGAAATATTTAAGACGCAAAGTTTCATGCAAACTGTCTCGCGTTCAGAACATCTTTTGCATGTAACAGTAAATATTTTTAGAAGCTTTTGATTTAGATTTAGTGGCTACCATTATTATTGTACGTCGGTATGAATTTGATAACAGTGTTTTTAACTTAGTTTTAGATTGAGCAGTTGTAAAATTCACCCTGAATTTGAATTGGGCATTTTTGAATGTTCACTTTTAAACGCGTGAAGTATGTAGTGTGACAAACGAAATAACAGATTCTGTTCACAACACTCGCTTTTAACAAAATGCAACTCAATAATACGTGGAAAACAGAACGAAACAACAAGCAATAAGCAAGAAGAAAAATAAGCAGATTACAATAACGAGATAATAAGAGGGCCTTAACAACTCAGCGAAGTAAACTTAACTACTATGCTACAGCCATTATGAACTAATTCTCTAGAAAGAAAGCCTTTGGCGGATCTAGGGGTGGGTCTGCAGGGCCATTAAAAAGGTGTGAGAGTGCGCGCAACGCCTCGAGTGAATTTGTCAGACGACGTCGTGAAATTAACACTAGGCGAACATAAGTCACCGGGAGACAGTGCTGCGCCTTGCCCCTAGGAGGTTATCGATATCTCGGATATAGTAAATTTCATCCGCCAAATTCGCTGCGAAAGTGGTTGCAACTAAATGATTTGCAGTGTTATAACTGCGTTTGTGTTCGGTTTCATTGGATTAGTGCCCGAGTAATGAGTGAACGTGTTAGTTAGAGTGCATAAGATTCTGTTGCTATTTTAGTGACAGAATTTAGGTAGAATAGATTTGTGTCGACCAAATTACTCAACAAATTGTATAAGCATTAGACTAAGTGCGTAAAAATAATGTGTAAGTAGGTACTAATTTTATGTACAAAAAGCTTCACAAAATGTGTATCATTTAAAACACGATAAACACTATCCCATTATAATATCTGAAATATCAGTGGGGGTAAAATTGCTCGATATTTAGAACACTTTGTGCTAAGCACGTCTCTAAAGACGTTTGGAATGTAGCAATAATTGCTGCGACGTTCACTACCTAGATGTTATTAAGTTGAACATTACAACAACTATGCAGCTCACTCTGATGCAGTCCTCACTTCTCTATGGGGCTCTGGTACCCCAAGAAACGAAAAAGTATTATGAGATGAAATTATTAAGCTACTTCGTTTGAGGCGCGCCTCGGATTTATTACGGTTAGGATTTTGTTGGCGTTTGTAAGTTTTCTTCAGTTACATTCAAAGAAATAAACATAATAGTTTCTATTGGACATGAGGTTTATAAAAGAAATGGTCTAGACTTTGGAATTGGATTCTTGTAGGTATAGTGTTCAGAATGACATTACATTTTCAAGTTACATACGAAATAAAAGGTTGATTTCAAAGTTCACATAAAACATTTGTGATATGGTGTTACATGAAATGTGAAATTGGCAAGCTTTTGATTTAAGATAATCGTCAAAATTAGAACGAAATTATTTATTATTATTAAAATTAAGGACAGTCAAAATGATATTACACATTCCGATTGTGACCAACCAGTTGTTGTCCAAAAAGGCTCGACTGGCTGTTCAAAATGGTATACTGGTACATACGCTTATGTATGGAAGTGATTGTTGGGTGTGGCAAAAGAAGGATGAAAGTAGAATAAATGCTGCGGGATTTCCTTGCGAAGCATGTGTGGTGTGACGATGAGTGACAGGCTGAGGAATTATGTGATAAGGCAACGGTGCGGCTTAAAACAAGATGTAGTGACAAAAATTTAAAAGAGTATGTTTAGATGGTCATCATCATGTCATGCTTTTTTTTTTTTGGAGGGTGGGTAATCGTCAAATGACTTCTCCCGCTCTGGGTGTCAGACTTTTACTGACTAAAACCCACCCGTGTTCCCTCAGTTGCATGTGTGCCAAGGGCGACGGTATATCTTTTAAACAACCCGCACCCCTGGCAGGCATCGGCCCTTGCGGACCCATCAGTTGTTGCTGACATCTCTGACGGCGCGCGTGGAACACAACGCGCCGGTCCGCCTACCGCTTTTCGGCCGCAGGGGATAGGGAGAGCGGCCAACGCTATACCGACACTCCTCTTCCCACGCGGCTCCACCGCGTCCACCATCAAACGGTGGCGGCCCTGTCCAGGCCACGGAAGGGAAGAGCGCTGCTCAGAAGCACCAGCACTACGTCTCTGCCGCAGCCCGTAACCCTCAGCCGCGATGCCTCCCATTCGACATCGCGGCTCATCCTACTTTTTGGCCGTTACGTCATCAGCTTAAAGGCAAAAGCCCTGACGAGCGGCCCCACCTTTGGGTTCCTCTTCACTTCACCGTGGCGGGGAGACCACGGCTACTGAGCCCCCCGCAACGGCAATGCGGGAACCCACTCGGGGGGTCATCATGTAATGCTGAGAGGATGAATAAAAGGCGACTAATAGAGGGTAATAAGGCAGTTGTGAGTGTACAAGGACATAATTATAGTGACCTAATTGGTGATGTTCTTCAGAAAGGTCAGTTGCGGAGTGATCGCAACCGGTAAGCGTGTACTGACAGCGTGACGAGCTGCATGTATAAACGTAAATGAAGCAAAAGGAGTATGTTAGGATAGTGGCAGGGGGCGTTCTATAGTTTCTGCCTACCCTATGATGTATGCATGTTTGTATTAAGGACAGCTGGTCTATTTTGTAAAAATCTCTCAGTGATAATTTAGGTAAAGTGAGTTTGAGCAGTGGTGGCCCAGTCGTAACGGCCGCGACTTACGAGTTGTAGGTCATGCGTACGAACCCAGCCAGGCGCATTACTTTGTGTAAAAAATTTCATCACCACTGCTCTCAAACGGTGAAGGAAAATCGTGAGGAAACCGGCATGTCCTAGAACCATAAATTCGAAGACATGTGACATCTACCAACCCGCACCGGGCCCGCGTGGTGGATTACGGCCCACTCCCTCTCACGGAGAGGAGGCCTGTGTCCCAGCAGTGGGAACGTAATAGGCTGAGTATGCTTGTATGAGTTTGAAGTAAGCTGTAATTCCATCTGTAGTGCTATGCTGTAAAAATCTCACCGTGAAAGAATAGGTGAAGTGAGCTTAAAGTGAACCGTCATTGTATACTGATGCTAGAAATTGACACTATTGACAGCTCACTTCAGCTTAGTTTTCACGGTGAGATTCTTACAGAACAACACTACTTATGCTAGGAATTGACACTATAGTAACTTCACTCTCACGTCACTTCAAGATCACTTCACCTGAGTTATCACGGAGAAATGTATGTAGAATAGAACAGCTGATATTAAAGATTAAACCAAAGTCACTTTGGCCCTCGTAGAACCGTCATCGTGACACGCCCTCCCGCTCCACCCAGAGCGATGATTTACAAAAATAAAAAATAAAACCGTGCAAAGTAAACAAACTAAATGACTAAAAACTCAGTGAAAATAGTGCATGCACCTACTTTCTACTTAGTTTACAGTATTAAAATTATAATTAAATTAGTTCTTCGTAGTGCGCGTTGAAGAAAGAAAGTAAAAATAAAACACAAACCTAATCACTAGGAAGTTCAATAGGTGCTCTTGTTTTCCATCGTGAGCCATGACAGCAGTTGAATGGAGTAGTCATTGGAGCAGTTATATGTTTGTTTTGATTTAATATGAAATTTACGAGAAAATCGATAAGAAAAGTGGCTTATGATTTAAAAGAGTACAATTAATTGAGAATCTAACCGCAAAAGATGGCTGTATAGATAAAAAAAAAAAATGCTGCATTCAAAAGGGAGTTTGAAATATTTGTATTCTAATCCGTAGAAGATAACTACGGTACTGTAAAGGTTGGTCGTTTACCGAATGCAACCTTTATGTACATACTGGCAGCCAACGAAAGGTCCTTGTCTCGTTCGAACTGTCAGGAAGTTCTCCAATTTTAAAATTACTTGAAGGATTCCTCCTTCAAGTAATTTTAAAATTGGGTTTGTTTTGGAAGAAAATAGTTGATGATCAGGCGCGGTGCTGTTATGATCACAATTCATATTTACACGCACACTAGCGTTTTATTTATCGTTCCCGATACTTAGGAGCCCTTTTATTTCCCACAGTACCCATGTCTACAAGATATGACAGAATAATTACAAGTCCTGTAAGAAGTATGTTCACAATTGACAACTGAATCGATTTCTGTAAAAATATGTTTTTCTTTAATTCGTATTTTTCCATACTTACCGCCGATTGAACAAAAAAAAAGATCTTATTTCAAGGCAATATGACTCAATTTCAAATGCATAAAGTAATGCAACAGAATTTTCTTATTAATAATAACTAGCTTTAAAAAAAAGTTTTGGTCATTGTATTATGCTTTTAACTCGATACTCTAATTGCGGTGTATGAGGGTTTTACGTTAATTATATTAGGAGGTGAATACAGTACAATGATAGAATGACACAAAAACGGAAGTTAATAAAATATTGCCGTATTTTAAATGTCGACTCCATAGACGTCTTATTCAAACATCTGTAAAAACTTGGTTCATTTGGTCGAATGCATCGAGAATTTTAATACTTTCCTTTATCTTGAATTCTACTTGTTAGGACCTTATCGGGTGCCTACTAAGTTACTTTATTTTATTACCATTTCAATTCTTTGCTTAACGTACACATTTCAATAATTATTTTCAGGGTTGAAATTTAAATTTGGTAATTTTTACAATGTTTTCAAAATGATAGTGATGGGTGGCTTAAACGAGTTGGCTTTAAATATTTAAGATATATAGGTTAAAAAAAACATACTGAAAGTCTGAAACCCTTGACTTATGTCATTAAGCTCACCAATGTACTACTAATGTTTCCCTACGTGATTGAATCAGAAATTAAGAGATTTGCAGGAAATCAAGGTACGACACGGCCCAAAGAATTGCCAAATTTAAGTGGCAGGCTGTGATGCTACAATGCTACAACCACATGCTCCCACAATGTGGTTCAATGACCTTGTGAAATTCGCAGGAATCCTCTGGATGTGGGTAGCACAGAACCGGTCGAAGTGACGGAGCCTGGCTTCAGTCCAGCTGAAGAGAGATAGAGAGAGAGAGAGAGAGAGATATAGAGAGAGAGAGAGAGAGAGAGAGAGAGATAGATATTATTATATTATCCTACATAGAGCACGTCTTTCGGATAAAATGATGATGATGATGTACTACTATGAGGTTTCAATAAATAAACAGCTTAAAATGTCCACACTTTTTGAATCCGCACCCTTTCTCATCAGTCTGGAATGTCATAATATTTTCCATAAAAAATAACAGGCACATAAATACGAGCTTAGATAAATAATAGGGCTTTTTTTTTGGTGGTAAATCCTTAAATAACTTCTCCCGCTCTGGAGCAGGAGGGCGTGTCAGACTCTTACTGACTAATACCCACCCGTATTCCCTAAGTAGCCTGTCTGCCGGGTGCGGCGGTATCTCTTTCGAACAACCCGCACCCCTGGCAGGCATCGGCCCTTGCGGTCCCCATCGGTTTGTACTGACATCTCTTTGAGGCGCGCGTGGAACACAACGCGGCGTCGACCTGGGCTTGGTTCTTACTGGACATCGAGCTACCCATTACTCGCCGTCCATACTTGAGATACCGCCACCCCTGGCACACAGGCTACTGAGGGAACACGAAATGAAAAAGATGGAAACTTCGAAAATCCGAGTTATTTTTGAATACGAGTTCAGACGCGGAACTAACGCCTAACGCTGCAGAAACGGCTCGCAATATCAAACTTGCGTTTGGAGAGGGGGATTGCTAATGAACGCATCGTGCGTTTTGGGTTTAAAAGCTTGCGTAATGGAAACTTCGACTTGAAGAACGAACTACGTGGCAGACCGCCCACCCAGGTGACTAACGCTGAATTGAAGGAGATGGTAGAAGCCGATCCGAGTCAAACTACCCCAGAATTAGCGGCATGGTTTAATGTTACCTACAAAATTGACTAATTTGTATCAAATCAATAAGATAAAAAATGGGAAAAATGGGTGCCTCACGATTTGACTGATCTGCAGAAAGAAATGCGTGTTAAAACTTGTGTTGCCTTGTTGAATCGGTACATAAATGAAGAAATATTGGACATGTGACGAAAGGTGGATTATTTACGATAACCGTAAGCGATAAATACAATGGCTGACCCCAGGTCAAACGCCGCAACAGTGCCCTAAAGCAAAGCTCACCAATAAAAAGGTGCTTAATGGTAACTGTTTGGTGGTCTCTTCATGGTGTTGTTCACTATTGCTTTCTCAGCTCTGGTCAGGCAATAACTGCAGACGTTTACTGTGCCGAGCTTCGAACAATGATGGTGAAACTGGCAGTGAAACAGCCCCGACTCGTGAATCGATCTTATCACCATTATTGCTCCATGATAACGCAAGACCTCACACTGCACGAGGAACCGTTGTAACTCTACAGGAGCTGCAGTTAGAAACTATACGACATCCTCCGTACTCGCCAAACTTTGCTCCAACGGACTAGCATTTGTTTCGTGATTTGGACAATTTTCTACGTGATAAAACATTTCTTCCCAGGAGGCAGTACAAAATGTTTTCACACAGTTTGTCGAATCTAGATCCTCAGAGTTCTATCGTAAAGGCATAAAGGAACTTCCGTTTAGATGGCAGCAATGTATAGATAATGAGGGTTAGTATTTTGATTAAATAAATAAAATATATTATCTGTTCGAAAAAAACGAGTTTAAATTTTTCAGTACAAATCGGCAATTACCCCTAATTTATGTATTAAAAACTATATTTTACAAGTAAATGATTCGAATTATCACACAAACCTTTTACTATTCTTTAAGAAACACGTAATGTTCCTTATTCTATAGTCTCTCTCCTTTTTTATTTAACAACATTTACGGTTTTGTTCAACAAGATCATGTATGTTTTCATCTTCTCGACTGAAAATATTATTGTTATCTTAACAACAGGAATAAATAAGGAATTATCTCCATACTTAGCGTGATATTAAAATATAATCTTACTGTGATCGACAGTAATTTCTAATCTTAATATTGCTACTGAAAAGT
The DNA here is from genome assembly GCA_949987655.1 of Polymixis flavicincta. Classification (NCBI taxonomy): domain Eukaryota; kingdom Metazoa; phylum Arthropoda; class Insecta; order Lepidoptera; family Noctuidae; genus Polymixis; species Polymixis flavicincta. Next base: position 17,209,918 of record OX465173.1, read on the forward strand.
AGAAAATATCTGTGGATCCTTTTAAATACCACTGTAATTTTAAATTCCAGTACATGGAACCTACAGCTCCATCTAGTGGTAATTAGATGCGATCCTTACAGAACTCGACTAAAACTTATTTTCAGGACAACCAACCTCGACATCCACCATGTCTTCACTGCACACACAACGCCATCTGCAACATTCAAACATTCAGACGAAACTTACTTTCTCTATCAACAACATTATTTTACGTAGATGGCGCTACGCTTTCGTAGCCCACTACGAAGCTACACGATCGTGGCGTAGCACTGACGTAGCGAAGCTTACCTTGGACGTATTTCGAGAGTTCTCTGATAGATGGCACTAATAAGCGGTCGAGCATTGGTTTTAAGTTATTTCCTAAAGAGAGGAGTGATCTTCTCTCACCATACTCTCACCGTACGGTTCATGACTTTTCCGAAAGATGTCACTATTTCTTAATGAAACTAAGTTAACTGAAGGATGAATTTAAAAAAAATACCCATCATTCCTGCTGATTTTGATTATTACGAGATTTGACATAACCAGATTTACTAATTAACCTAAATACACCGCATTAATTTATTTCATACTAATCTTATCAATGAAATGCGGGAACTTTGGTATTCCTCAACCTAATCTAACTGATATGCGGAAAACCTCAAGCGGCGGAAGTATAATAACCTTATCGGTTATTATATTTTTGATCCGTTTGGAGTTGGTTCAACGAAATCTCTAAACGGCTGGTTGACACTTCCCGTGACCCAAAGGCTGGGTTTTACCTTGGGTAGCTAAGCGTTGCCATACAACGTGGCAATGTTTACAGTCTCTTCGGTACATTATCAGTCGATCGCGGTACATTTAATATTTTTCGAAGCCATATTTAATTTAGTGAATAGTTTTACTCAGGTTAGGTTATGTTAGTTGATATGTACTTTCAGAAACTACATTAATGTCTAAACCGTGACTGCAGTTATTTTTTGCAGACTTGTAATCATGTTACTTACGTAAATATGTAGGTTTTTTTGAACATTATATTTGTTATAGGTATTTATTATGCAGTTAATAAAAAAAAGAAATAGGTCGCCTGTTATAGGATATCATCATCATCATCATTTCAGCCGAAAGACGTCCACTGCTGGACATAGGCCTCTCCCAGGCTCCTCAACTTCGACCGGTCTTGTGCTTCCCACATCCAGCGGATACCCGCGGCGTTAAGTGGCAGTGGGCAGGGCACATTGCTCGCAGAACAGATGGCCGTTGGGGCTGAAAGGTTCTGGAGTGGCGACCGCGTACCGGAAGACGTAGAGTGGGAAGGCCTCCCACAAGGTAGACCGATGACCTTACAGGATATAGATGAAATAAAATAAAATAAAAAAATATTATTATATCGAATATACGACAATAGTACTGAGCGTGCATTACTTCGCGCAAGTGATTCATGTCTGTAGAGAATAGAAATACTCCTAACTGAACAGAAACACCTCCTATTTGCACTCCATTTACTGTACACCTCCTTTAAACAATTCCGAACCTTATACCTTCGGAATAAGATTGTATAGAGTGTTACTGATAAGTTTGTATGTATCTACACACGCTCTCGTTTCTCGTATACGTGCCGAGTTCTGCAAAGTTCTCGCGTCTTGTTACCACCACGCGTTTGCCAGATTGGATTTGTTTCCCCGCATGCTAATATCATAGGTACGTGTGGACTCGTTCGGATTAGCGCTAGAGAAAAAAAAACGTTCCCCTCGTTTGTATATTTTAGAAACATAAATACTATTACGTTCGTTTGAGTCTGCCTCTCGTTTCAAAAACAATTGTCCCGTCTCGACGAGTTTTATGTACACTGATATTTTAATAAATGTGCTGTGTTGAGTCTGATAAAACCAGGGCCTTGGTAAAGTAAGTTGTGTTTTTTGGAAAATATTCTGTTACGTAACGGCTTTAGTTCAATTCTCTATTTCAACCTAACCACGTATATGAGTAATAAATATGATTGCCGAGGATTCCTGTATAATTTAATTGTTTCGTATTCGGGGTTCTAATGAGTAATAGTGCTACCTCATCTTACATAATAAACGTTTTCTGTGAGCTGTTTAGTTATTGTTATGTAATCTATATAAATAAAAAGAGAAGTCCTGACTGACTGACTGACTCATCAACGCCCAGCCCAATCCCTTGGACCTAGAAAGCTGAAATTTTGCACAGAGGTTCCCTTTATAATGTAGGCAAGGAATAAGAAAGGATTTTTCGAAATTCATCCCCTAAGGGAGTTAAATAGGGAATGAAAGTTCAGCGCGGGCGAAGCCGCTGGCAAAAGCTAGTTTTATAATAATTAGACATTGGTTTTGTTGTCATAATTAGGTTTACTTTTGCTATAACTATTTTAAAATCATTTATTTGAACTCAAAATACCTATTTAAATGGAGAATATGGTATCAAATCATCAACACCTTTCGAACATAGAGAGATAATTTAATCAAATTATCATTACCTCATATTCATTTACCTCAGTAACCACCGAGTTCAAGGTGAAGACATCCTACATAGGATCCGCGATCCGCACAACCACAGAACTATCGCTCCCTCGAAACCTCGTATTTTCAATTCCAATAAACGTATACTCACAGGTAAACATATTTTCTGTCGTACACGTTAGTGAATATCTCATTTGCCATCGTTTCTGGGCCACTGGTTCGATACCCGATTTGATAAGCTTGTATGCTAACTTGGGGGCTCATATATTTATAACTTTGACAAGTTAAATTGGATTCTTCGTATTTTTGGTTCGAATCTTAAAGTGCGATTGGAAGTTTAAAATTAAGAGTTTAAATTAAACCATCTGGTTTCATCCACGAGTTACGTTCTGCGTTTTCCTGTAAGGCAAGCTCTTTAGTGCATTACTTTTTGTAATTTTTTTCATCACTACTGCTTTCAAACTGGTAAAGGAAAACATTGTAGACAAATGAGACACACCGTGGAGTGGATGAGATGTCAGCACAAAAAATGATGGGGCCCGCAAGGGCCGATGCCTGCCAGGGGTGCGGGTTTGTTCGAAAGAGACACCACAGCCCCTGGCATACGGGCTACTGAAGGACCACGGGTGGGTTTTAGTCAGTAAAAGTCTGACACGCCCTCCTGCTCCACGCAGAGCGGGAGAAGTTATTTGATGATTTCCCACCCAAAAAAAAAAAAAAAAACCGTGGAGTGGATTACGCCTACTCCCTCACGGAAAGGAGGTCTGTGTCGATAGTTATCTGTGATAATTTTCTTCTTCTTTATTTGGGGCACCAACAGTCTTTCGTAGCAGAAACATGAAAAAATATAATGTATTATTTTACTCTGAGTAGGCATATATGTTAGGAAACCGGCAAAACATGTTTAGGAAACCAGCATATCCTAGAACCAAAAATTCGAAGACATGTGACATCTACCAACCTACACAGGGCCCGCATAGTGGACTACCCACGGGCTGAGCCCACTCCCTCTCGAAGAGAGGAGGCCTGTGTCCCAGCGGTGGGAATATTATAGGGTGATTATGATGATGATGATGAGGCATATATTTCCCAATTAAAAACGATGACTAATTAACTGATTTTGAGAAATTCCTAAGACACTACGTTTTATGTAATTTCAAGCAACACTGAAACTTATATGTTCTTCATTGATTGTTCTATTTCTTCATATGAACGAAAACAATTGCTTTGTTCGAACTTGTTATCAAAACAGGTGATATGTTATCACTTTCTCACTCTGAAAATCTTTAATCTCATCACGTATAGCCCTACGTGACTGACGAAGGGATAGTCTGCCTTAAGGGGCTACTTTCCTTCCTTTGCGGAAAAGCCACATGGTTAACATGGTACCAAATTATATATAAATAATATTTCATCCTTCACCCCAGGGGAAGTACCTCTTCGTTTAAGTAATGCTTTTGAGTTAAGCCTTTTTCTTTCCTTTTTTTTCTTGTACCTACCACGCAAATGTAGCGCAACTTGGTCTTCTGTGGTTTTGGCACGAGCTGTACGCAAATATTGGCTACTGCTATTTTGTGTATGTGTGTGTGTGTGTTCTATGTTATGCTGTTGGGTCGGTAAGTTAGATCTGCCAGGGGTGCGGGTTGTTTGAAAGAGATACCGTCGCCCCTGGCACACAAGCTACTGAGGGAACACGGGTGGGTTTTAGTCAGTAAAAGTCTGACACCCCCACCCAGCGCGGAAGAAGTTATTTGATGATTTCCCAACCAAAAAAAAACCTGGTTCAAATTATAAAGTAAAAATCAAAAGATAAGTTACTCAGTAGGTAGTCAGTGTGATTGACTGCCCAGAGTGCGCTGAATGAACCAGAACGAGCGCCCCGTTTTACCGCTGCCAATGCCAATAGCCAACTAAATGGTGAAAGAAACCTACGTGAAGAAACCGGTATAACCACAAACCGAAAATTTTAAGATATGTGACATTCACCGGGTCCGCGTGTAACGGCTTACACCGTCTCACACAGGAGAGGCCTGTGTACCAGCAGTGTGAACATAATAGGTGAATTAGGCTAATAAACAACTGGAACAACTAAAAGTTGATACAACCACAAGCTCAAATATTTATAAATCTTATAAGTAATGTATGTAATGAACGAAACCGAGTATGCAAGCTAATTTATTAATTTGATTTAAAAACTTACGCGGCACACTTAAATGCCTTTGTTCCACTATTTCTCGCGTAACCCGTTGTAAATCTAAAAAGGTTGTTTGTGAGTGTATGATTGCTTGGAAAACCATAGTCTTTATTACTGGGGAATTAAGCTTAGACTCAGAGAAACGTGGGAAAGGAACGCTATAAGGGCATGTTTTGATTGCACACTTGAAGCGATGCAACGTATGAATTGCAGCTGCATTCGCAGTGGTACGACAAGTGATTCAGGTCACTAGTGCATACGAGCCTTCTCTGATGCTACAGTTGATTGATAGAACTGTTACTAATGACAATTACACAATATTGTTGTGGCCAGTTTCCGTCTACCTGTGAGCAGAACCGGCAACTATGACCAAAGTGGGCACTCGAGCGCAGAACGACGTGACATTTGATCAAAGGACTGTTCATGGGTTTCTATGATTGACCGGCTGTTTGTGGTACCTACTAGGCTCACCTACTACGTCTTATACAAAAATATTGTAAGTGTTTACTCTGTAACGATCGCTATTGTAATTATACCGAAATGTAAACGATTTAATCAGGTCGCTAATATACCAGAAAGATGGTTTATATGTCACCGTAAGGTTGTGAACACCGTTAGTTTACAATCTATCTCGCGAGATTACACTCTGTCGATAAATTTTGAACTGCAAAAACCATTTACAAGTTAACGCACTATTTTTCGATAGTTTATAATCTGATCGTCAAATTATGAACTGGTATCAAGACTGATCAAAAATCAAAATCAAAACTCATTTATTCAAACTAGACTGAGAGTCAGCACTTTTTGAACGTCCAAGTACCTTGCGCTATTATTAAATAGTCAAGTAACTGCCACTAACTTGGAAGTAACGCTTGCCAGCCGCTGCCGCAGCACCGCTCGCTTCGCTCGCTCTTCTAACCTAACCTAACCTATTCGGTCGGTAAGCAGTATGGTGCAGTTCACAATTTTTCGACGGCTTATAATTTCGGGAGATAGCTTATAAGCTAAAGGTGTTCACAATCTTATGGTGACATCTATATATGATTGCTGATAGTAATATACCGATGGAAGAAAAATATAGTTGCGCCGACTTCATCATAAACTATGAGATGGGCCGACGGATTAAGATGATATTTCAGAATAAGATGCTTTGGAATCGTTACGCTGACAATTTGGTACGTGTTGACAGGCTTACACTGTCTGCCCGTACTGTTAACACTGTAATTTGAAACCCAAGCCCCCTTATTACAGAACAAGGTTTTTCTTTAGGTATGGTTTAAACCATCGAGCCTGTTTTTGAAATAAGAACTTAGAACTGACATAGAATTACAGCTCCTTTTTCAAAACTGACAATTTAGTACTGGACTAACTTGTCAGTTTTGTAAAAGGAGCTGTATTTCGATTTCAGTTAGGTTCATAATTAAAAAACAGGCTCGACGGTTTAAACCATACCTAAAGAAAAACCTTGTTTTGTAATAAGGGGGATGAGTTTTATTTGTCAGAGGTGCGGGTTTGTTCGAAAGAGATACCATAGCCCCTGGCATACGGGCTACTGAGGGAACACGGGTGGGTTTTAGTCAGTAAAAGTCTGACACGCCCTCCTGCTCCACCCAGAGCGGGAGAAGTTTTTGATGATTTCCCACCAAAAAAAAAAATTGGAGTTTCTTGCCGTCGCTTCTTCAAAGGAAACGATCAATTTGAACCGAGCATCTAGCTGCTGATGTTTCGTAAGTGCTCAGGTTATTGTGAAAAAAAAAAATCCACCTTGCTAGAATTTTAGATTTCTATTCAAACTGAAAAGGCGCCACCCGATTGAGACGCACGTATACAATATGCCGCAGCCTTACCGTAGCAATATGCAAGCGACGACGACGGCACGAGCGTGTAAATTGTTAAAGTTGGAGAGCGGTTGCAATTTTCGCAGCTGTATAAAATATTGTCAGGCGAAATAGCGGACATGGGCGCGAAGCGATGGATGCGCTCTCTTTGGCTTTTTGGCACGTTTCAGCCGATCGACTCACATACCGCTGCTAACAGATATTGCTTTTGATATGACTTGCACTTAGACTTTGTTCGGATGCTAGTTTGATGTCTTCATTTTTTTTTTGGGTAATTTTGGGTTCGGATTCATAGTTGCTTTTGAAGAGTAAGAATGTAAGCGTATGGTTTGTTTTAAGTTTAAATCTGATAAAAGTGGCAATTAAGCAATCACTCACTAAGGGGAATAAGTAAAAACATCTGGATGACCGTTTTCTTAAAATAAAACCTAGCTAGATCGATTTCTCGCAACGAAAACCCCCAAAATTTCATGAAAATTGTTGGAGCCGTTTCCGAGATTCAGATTATAAATATTCATATATACAAGAATTTCTCGTTTAAAGGAATTAGATATTCATCTGTATTTAGAAGGTTTGAACTGTAAATCTCAGCACTTTTTGTAAACAAAGTGACTTCGACCCACTGCAGGGTGCCAAGTTTTAACCAATTGATACTCGAACAATCATAGATTAAATTTGAGGTTATAAATCAACCGCAATTGTCAAATGGAATCATCTTTCAGGTGATTTAATATATGGATTAAAGTATTCAAATAATAAAATCAAAGAACTCATTTGTAAGTGGCACATGCAAATTGGCATCCACATGTAAAATTTCCTGTTACATTTTAATCAGAAGCGTTTAAACTACAGTTTTAACTCTTGTTGTGATTTTTTTTTTAGTTAAAGATTGTCAAGCATTCTGTTTATTGATAGTAATTTTTGTGCACGCTTTATGAAGGCCCATAGGAACCATCTACCCCACTCTAGAATTTTCATTGCTCTTTCTCTTTGTAAACACTATTCTTGTCTTACATTATTTACCTATATTATGATGCCACGAAATCCTTGACATATCTAACTATAACTATTGTAACGGTGCTGCGCTCAAAGTACCTACATTGGTGACACAGACAAATGACTTTCCGAGTACATAATAACAACAGTACATGTTATGGCAACATTTCTATAGGACACTGTTTGAGTAATAATCCGTATATACCTACATTTATTACACATTTAAATGGCCAAAGAATCAGTGTTGCCATACAACGTGGCAATGCTGCCAGGTTTTTGGGCACCTTTCCTGTTGACAACGATGCAGATGATTTTTTTGATAGCCTACGATTATTTTTTACACCTTATTTGTTAAACTTGCCTTTGTATTCATATTTTCAGAAAAAATAGTAAGCAAAGAACAGGCAAGCAAGACATCTCCTTTAAACGCAAATCCTTTGTCGTATCTTCGGTTCAGATTTATGCAAGACAAGCCATGAGCGCGATCGGATTATAGTAACGAACTTACATATAAAAGTTCATCCTATATTTAATGAATTTTCAAAAATCTTTTCTTAGTGCATACCTTCGTTGTATACGGAACTTTTGCACAAAATTTCATGCTTCTAGTCCCATTGGATTAGGCTACGCGTTTCCTGTGAGTATATTTAAAATGTTTTAAAGTACATAATCCCTAGGATTCTGAAAGATGATTTGTAAATTCATCAATCGATTTGTAAATTCATTTCACACATACATACATACATACTCAGCCTATAACGTTCCCACTGCTGGGACACAGGCCTCCTCTCAGTGAGAAGGAGTGGCCCGTAATCCACCATGCGGGCCCAGTGCGGGTTGGTAGATATCACATGTCTTCGAATTTTTTGTTCTAGGACATGCCGGTTTCCTCACGATGTTTTCCTTCACCGTTTGAGAGCAGTGGTGATGAAATTATTTCACAAAGTAATGCGCCTGGCTGGGTTCGAACGCACGACCTACAACTCGTAAGTCGCAGCCGTTACCACTGGGCCACCACTGCTCTTATTTCACACACCAAAAAGTATTTATCATCATTTTTTCCAAATTACAAAAAAATATACTTGAAACCAAGTGAGTTCTTCCTCTCATTATTTTTAATACAATTCCATGCAACGCGTGCCGTTAATATTCTTTAACACGATTAATTTTTACAGCACTTAACTTTCTTTCAAAATTAATTATCCTTTACGTCGTAATTGAACGCCGCACCATTACATTCATCGTTAAGTAAAATGTTAATCTTTATACTACCAAGTTTTTACGACATTTTCCTTTTGTAGGTTTTTCCTGGAGCACTTTTTCGGGCTAGAAAGTAACAGGGAAATGAATCGACCGACAAAGACGCTAAAGTAGTGGCGCCAGAGCACAAGGAATAATTAATACTCAATAGTGGACAAAGGCAAGTAAAATAAATATACCTACACTCTACAGGTGGGAGTTTTAGCTATTTTGTCTTTTCTATTACCCACCTAAGTAAGTCCAGAAGAGATATCTAATCGTCATACGAAACTGCATCGGTTAACTTCATAATAATCAAAATTGAGAATTGATGTTTAGGTTCCTGTACCATTTGTATGAAATCTGAGAATGGAGTTAGCACTTACTCAAAATGTTATGGACTGTCTCTTCAAAACGTTTGCTACCTACTACAATAAAATCAGTGAAATAGCGAACACCTATTTTAATTCCCCTAACATATTAAAAACCTGGTCATGTGTGGAGAAGGCCTTCTAAAAAGCGGGAAATGTGGTTAAAAAAAAAAAAATGTTAAGTACTAGTAATTTTTTTTAATATATTTTTGTTTGAATTTTTTTTTTTGTAATTGAAACAGCAAGAAATAAAACGCTGCTTTATTTTATTTATAAATTATAATAATCATTAGTATTTTTCACTATCACAGAATAGGAATGTTAAGTAACTAGCCTATTTAAACACTTATCCCGGACATCAATTAATTTAATTACCTGCACATGACGCTGCAGATATTCCTTTATGAAGCTTAACATCAAATAGTTTAGTATATGTGTTGGTACCAGATTTCTAACTCATTGTACTTCGTACTCTAATACCATAGGTCCGAGCTCGAAATAGTTGAAACTACTTACCAGCTGGATATTAGGTACAGCTTTCAGATTTAGGCAAACAATTGCGTCGCTCGTTTGCTCCGAAACCTAAATCCGCTCAGTTCCTCACATTAGTTCAGTCTCGATGAATTGGGGCATTTGCTCCACTACAGCTGAATTTCGTTAGAGCTTGCATTGTGTAACGCCTACCTAAAGTTGTGCACTCCTGGTGAGAACTCCGCACCGGAATCGTAAACCTTCGGTCAGGATATTTGCGCGAATTTTGATAAACGGCGATGGCTTTTTTGTAGAGTTGGTGGTTGAAAACTTTAAACAGATGGGTTTGTACCACGAAGTAATGAGAAGGTTAATAATGAGGGACTAAACGTCAGTTATATCTAAAATTAAAAAACAGTAACAATAATAAAAAACTAAATGAGAAAAAGTACAGACGCTATAACCATATCTTTAAGCGATGTGCACAGAGAGCACATAAACTTATTAATACAAGGCGTATACAAGAGGGTAAGAATAAATGTAAAGCTACTTGGAATGCAATCTCCTCAACTATATCTAATAATAGTCTCTATAAAGATGATATTGACGAAATAAATCTTAATAATGTGACATAATAATGATCCCTCAGATATTTGTAATATACTTAATGACTTTTTTATTAATTTGACATCTAATCAGCCTATGAATTCTAATAATATTAAACTAAATGAAAAAAACAAAAATTTAGCTACAATTTTTTTAAATCCAGTGGATGCACTGGAAGTGTATAAAATCATTATGTCTCTAAATAATAGCAAAACTAGTGGAGACGATGATATCACCACACAAACTTTGAAAGCTTGTGCTATTTCGATATGTCATCCACTAGCGCATGTTATAAATTTATCATTCCAAGAAGGTGTATTTCCTGAACAACTTAAAATGTCTACGGTGAAACCACTTTTCAAAAAGGGAACTAAGTCTGACCCTAGCAATTATCGGCCCATCACTATAGTTCCGATTTTGTCGAAAATTTTTGAAAAGGCAATGCTTAATCGGTTGAACAACTTTCTCTCTACACATGAGATATTATGCAAGGAGCAATTTGGTTTCCGCAAGGGAAGTTCAACTGCTCTTGCAATCTTTGACTTGATTAAAATTGTAACAGAAAGCATAAATAATGGCAATCCAGTGGTGTCCCTATTTTTAGATATGACTAAGGCCTTTGACTTTGTTAATCACTCAAAGCTTTTACACAAATTAGAATTTTATGGCATAAGGGGAAAAGCTTATGAATGGATAAATAGTTATCTACGTAACAGAAAACAGTGCACAGAGATATCCAAAGTTGTAAGAAAAAGCGGTAGAATATATTTCAAAAAAAGGTTTAAATCAAAGGCATTAATAAATAGAAGTGGTGTGCCTCAGGGTACCATTATCGGCCCTTTACTTTTCTTGGTTTATATAAACGATCTTCCGGAAGCCACTTTGCAAAAATGTATTCTTTTTGCAGATGATACTACAATTATAATAAAATGTCAGGATAAAAACGCTTATAAATCGGTTACCGAAAAGGCCCTATCAGATATAGTAAATTGGATGGAAAGTAATAATCTAAACATAAACATTAGTAAAACAAAATTAATTCAATTTAACTCCTATAATACTAAACCATTAACTCTAGATATTTTTTATAAAGACAAAAAAGTAGAACAAGCTGATGATCTAAAATTTTTAGGACTTAATGTAGATAAACATCTAAATTGGAAAAGCCATATAGAGTTAATTTGTCGGAAACTTGATAGATTTGTGTTTGCGTTAAAAAAATTAAGACAAAATGTTTCTGTAGAAGCTGCCCTATCGGCTTACCATGGTTATGTGTCATCTGTACTGAGCTATGGATTAATAATGTGGGGAAACTCGATCGACATCGACAGAGTTTTCAAAATTCAAAAACGATGCATCCGGGTCATCAACAAGGCTTGGTTTCTGGACAGTTGTAAGCCTTTATTTCAAAAATGTAAAATTCTTCCAATCCCTTGTATGTACATAAAAGATATCTGCATCTTTACAAAAAAACACATGCACTACTTTAAACTACGTAGTGAAGTCCTAACTAGACAAAAGAGGGCTAAGTTTCGAAACCTACTGTATCAACCACCCTGTCATAAAGATATGTATAAGAAAAATGTGTATAATATGTGTGTTTTAGTTTATAATAACTTACCAAATGACATAAAATTATTACAGGGTAATGTGTTTAAGACAAAATTGACAGAATGGCTTCTTAAGTGTTGTTTTTATAGTATTAAGGATTATATGGGACATAAAGTTAGTGTAATAAAATTATAATTAAATGAACGATATAAAATTAAAAGTTAAATAGGAATAAAAATTGTGATGTATACTAAATATTTGCACGCTTGCTTGCAGGCAGAATACAATTTCACTTAGGTTATAAGATCTCACCTGTTAAACAATGTATTTCTTGCAAATAAACATTTGATTTGATTTGATTTGATTTGATTTGATTTGTACCTACACTTACTTGTAGTGTTTATAACAGAATCTCCACAAAGATCTATAACCACTACTGGTAACTTACTTGTATTGACAACTGTATCTGTCCATCTAATAGAATGCTACAAGACCAATACGTATTACAACATATGTAATGCTTTGGTACCTAATAGCTAAACCGTCTGTTGTTTCTAGGCAAAAATTGCTACACATTTATTATATTGCTTCGATCAGGCTAGCAATAAAATACTGCTAAAATTGATTAACCTCACTAATAAATTACTATAATAACTTCTTATATGAACTAGTACTATTTCTATTATCAGCTGAACGAGCACTAAAAATATAGGTATTCCTCAGTTCCTGTCGATCTATTCAAGATTATTAGTAAATCGAAACACTAGCCCTCAGTAAATATTCCATAACAAAGACTCTCATAAAAAGGAACAAGAAACAAATTACCTAATTTCTCTTTATGTATACAAAATGAGCTCGAACTTGCTCAAATTGGCCGTTAAACACACTAAAACAATTTAGTATGAAGGCTGGGAACCTTATTAGAAGGTTTAATCTGGGAGGCGACTGAAAGCGAAATATACTTCGTTTAATTTTTGAATGAATCTTTAAGTAAATTCCATCTACTTCGCGGAGACAAATTAGTGTCTTAAATGTTAAAATTAATACATAATATGCTCGGTTTGTACCTATTTAGGTACACGGGCTGGGAATAATACCTACCTACAATAACTTTTCTGTTGTTGAATTCACGACTCTCAAAGTAACCTCATAAGGAGTATATTACTTGAGGCAAACATCTATAAAATAAAAATAAAAGTCTTGACTGCCTGACTGACTCACCAACGCCCAGCCCAAATCCTTGGACCTAGAAATCTGAAATTTTGCACAGAGGTTTCCTTTATAATGTAGTCAAGGAATAAGGAAGGATTTTTCGAAATTCCACCCCTACTTGAGTTAAATAGGGGATGAAAGTTCCGCGCGGGCGAAGCCGCTGGCAAAAGCTAGTATAATAAGTAAAAAGAGGTAGATTGCAATTGATCTGTCAAAACTTGGCTAGTTAGCCAAGTTACATTGTGTCTTGTACGTTTTTCGGTCCCGATAATTACGAAATGTCGTCTTACTTCCTCCGTGTCATCTAGAATAGTGTGATAATGTGGGGTTTTTGGAAACCGGTAACCTACCTCTTTTTACTTATAGTATCATGTTTTTGACGATCATGGTTTACGTTTATCCTTGCGACACGAGATTAATTTCTTATCGAAATCCAGTCGGCAGCTATATGTCCTGGGTGCGCTGGAAGAACACTTAGTTTCACACACATTTCACACAACACCTTCATATGTAGAGGCCCTTGCTCCACAACAAGAAGAGTTTCTTGTTTAATTATGGAACCCTGAAAATAATAAATTATAGAGTTCTAGAGGAACCCAAAACATAAATATTTATGTATTGTGATTTAGGACCAAACCAAACCTTCGCCAAATTCTTAGAAACAGAACACCAAAGATGAACTCGTTACCTTCCAAAGCTTTGCCTCACACCACAATATGCAAACTCATTGTGTTCAGCCTACACAGAGCGGTGTGAGCGGTGTTCAATAGGTGTATGTCTTTAAGAGCGACGCCCGGGGCACTCGGCGAGCCTTTTAACACGTACATAATTGCGTTAATATGTCTCGACGTACGACACCTACGAAATTAGATGAACCTGTGCTGTTCTTTATGTTTCTTTTTGAGATTGTGTTTTGTTGAGTCTAGTGTATGGTAGGTTTGATAGAATATGTGCAGTGCTGTAGAAGTCTTTGAACAATCAGTGTTGGATTGGATCGCACTTACCATCAACATTATAAAGACGGCAAGTAAGAAATATAAAAAAAATAGTAAGTTTTAAATTAATTCAATAATAATTTTATTTTTATATAATAAGTGATACTAATTTTCAGTTTCACTAACTGAACACAAGTGTGTACAGTCTCTCGTGTCGAGTTGTTGACTAACCTAGTTTGAAAAATAAAAGAGGTATACAGAGATTCTCTTGAATTGTATTGTTTGGTTAACATTTGCAAGATGTAAAAACTACAATACAATACAATTCGGTACAAGAAGTAGGTATCACTCGAGTAATTTAACGGATTCCTATAAATAAATAAGTATTAAGTAATGGGAAGTTAAACATTATTCCTACATTGTCTTTTGCGATTCATTTTCATTTCGTAGCATGTCAACATACTTATTATTGAAATTGGAAACAGCAAACCTCAGGGTTAGCTATGTCGAAAAGTAAAAGTTGAGAACGAAAGTGGAAATCCATTTTTTTTTTAATAATTCGTGGAATCCGCTAGATGCGGACAGCGCAGGACTCTATGTTCTAATTCACTTAAACCTTAGCCAATCGCCACAACCAAATCTTTTGCAGTGCTTATTAAAGCAATAAACGTTCTCTGTGGTGCCCATTCATAACACACCGAGATATTTTTCGTTGACGATGGAGGAGTATTGAAGTATAATTTTGCAATTAGAGCGATACCGTGAGTTTTATGCAATTCTCCATCCACAGTCATTCGAACTTATACTTTTTAACAATGACATAAGAATTACATTGCTGTGATTGCTCCTTAAGAGGACTTAGTAGGAATTCCTATAAGTAGGAGTACCAGCAAAGAAGAAATAAAGAATACGTAGTTTTTCAAATTGTAAAGTTAAAACAATCCAATCGTTCTACTAAATCCACTCCAATATGTCGGGGTATCGATTTAGCCGACATCGCCGCTGTTGTTGACATGCCCATCGTTCAGTGCAATGTCGTAGGCCTGCAACCAGCAGCCAGTATTTTCATTTTCGATTTACTGCCTCTAAGAGATAGCACATTGGTTAGTAATTGAACCACGGACGTCTTTGATATATCGGCCCTTTTATCGGATTGGACGGACGCAATAACAGACCGTTGATTGCTTCCAAGTGGACTCGGAAGATTGATTATTTTCTCGTTACTGCGTCCGTGTCTCCGTTGTTTTATATACATTGTCGTATATAGTTTTAATTTTACCTTTAATCAGAAATATCTGGAAGATAGAGTGTAAGAAGCAAAAATAAGGTAGAAGTTTATTTTGGTGTGGTTTGCGTATCGGAAATTGATGTCTGCGGTTACTTTGGACCGCTGATAACCATCAACAAGTAACAAAATTGAGTAAAAAAGATTGATTTTAAACTTACTGCTGTACCATCTATTAATTAAACTTTCATGAAAAGTATGATTCGTCAGAGACAGATGATTTTTAGTGGATAGGGATACAACACTTTTAACATTTTTAACTGAAAAGTAAAAAGTAATAAACCTGCTTTTTTTAACCTTATTAACTAAGTTCGGAACGCGGTGACAAAAATTAAAATACGTATCCAAAGTCACCGACTTCCGAACTTAGTTATTAAGGTTAAACAAAGCAGGTTTGTTATTATTTATTTTTCAGGTTTTTCGGCGGTTTAATTTTTTTGTTAAAAAGTTTTAATTTTATAATTGTTTGTGGCTATAATCTAATAATTACTACATGCTTAATTTTTTTTTTTTTTTTTTTTTGTAACAAAACTCAGTATTCAAATCCGTGAGTAAACAATCAATAATCCCCTGTTTTCCTTAGGGTTGGATTTATTTTTTCGAAATTTATATGGGACCAACGACCCTTTCCAATAAAAAGAGAATTATCAAAATCGGACAACTCTGAAAAAAGTTATGCGTGGTCATAAATAAAAATAAAAAAATATACGCGTCGACTTGAGAACCTCCTCCATTTTTTCGTCGGTTAAAAATATAAAGCATCCAAAAGCTTAAACCAAAATAATTAAATTATCCCCCGCTTCCCAGCTTTGCCTGAAACATCACGACAACTCGTATTCTCAGGACATTTGAATATTCAAAACGTTGAAGTATATTTTTTTAAAGACGTCCTAAACAAAGGCATTCCCTTTAGAACGTGTGTTATTCTGTCCCTAAATCGGTATTGCAAAAAGCGGCAAACATTAATGTGAATATATTGTCGGCGAAGCATTTCGTCCGTTCGCACTGGCCAAAGCTCATAAATAAACAAAACTGGATGCTCTGTCGAAAAGTTCCGTAAAAAAAACTCAAAAACGTAAAATTTACAACCGGGAATTCAGTGGAGTTTTAATTAACCGTACAATGGATCGGAGCGAGAACAAACTGTGCCATACGTGTTATGTGCCATCTAAATATAAGTTAGACTAGAAAGTTAGTCGAAATCGACTGTTTGCAATTGTGACGATGGGGCAATTAAAACTTTTATTTTGTTGTTACTTTGGTATTTCTAAGTTTGCTTATAATTATTTTGGGCATACGGACTTAGTATGATTTAATTCTACATCAATACTTAAGAGTCATATGCGATCAGCATTCAGCTCTTGGTCTTACACGGCTCACCATAATGTAACTAAAAAATTGCTGCAAAAGCCAGTCGCGCTGTATAAATGCCACATGCACCACGTCTAGCAAAAGGGTTGGTAATAGAAGAATCAGGATCTTGTCTTCCTGATATCTTTTTTGGTACCACCACGGTAGTTTCTTCCTTAGAAGCTGTCGAAATGGCGGTGCTTGGGGGAGGCCTATGTCCAGCAGTGGACGTCTTTCGGCTGAAATTATGATGATGATGACGGTAGTTTTTTTGCGGGCCTCGTGTCTTCATAATGTAGACCGTATCATTTTACTAGGTACCCTAAAATGAGGGAAGTTAGGAACACACCTATTTATTTATGTATTATTATTGATGTGGGTTTCAGTCAATATTATATCGTGTCAGAATTCGGGGTTACGGTAGGTTAATAACCCCCAACATATGTCTGGAATATAAAATAATAATTTTAGTATGAATACAGATATTGTGAATGTGTACAGCGAAATAAGGTATATTAAAATTCACACACCGTCCATCTTGCTACGCCATTTTCTATCTCAGGCTCGAATTCCAGCCTTACCGGGTACAATTGAATACTAGTATTTTCTATGGAGCGATTGCCTATCTGACGTCCACAACTCAGTTGGTAATACGATACTCCTTGCTGGTAAGACTGGTTGTACCCTTAACGACTGATAAAGATCGACAAATATCAGCCAGGACGAACGGCCTAACGTGTGACCCGTGTTATTGCCCCTAAAATCCACAAAACATAAAAGAAAAAAGTTGTTTCCATACCATTACTCTACCCTTCAAAAAACTCCATCAAAATACTTTTTTCAACAAAATTAAACATGGCAGCCACATCGTATTAACCTAACGTCTCTGTATAACCAAAAAGTTTATTTGTTTGTGAACTTAGCGCCTGATTTGCATACATAGCAACAAAACACGGCCGTCTCGTGTGGGTGTAGGCGGGCGTTTGAAAATGGGAAAGTTCCTTCTGTATAATGAAGATGAGGGAAGACGGGTAATCCGCCACATCGGGAGAAACTTGCTACAAACCGCAAGTCGAGCTTCTTCGAACTTGACTCGTGAGAGTTGGCACTTATTTTTCAGCCGTGTGGGTACGTGATATGTATTGTTATCTAATGTAGGGTGTATAGTCCGTTCCAAAAGTATTTGGTGAACATGTTAACAAATGGATCAGAAAACTTACCGGAGGATGCCAATTTGTACTGCCTTTGCTAAATTGAGTAATTTGATTTAATTACTAGAATACTTTTACCAAAAGTCTAAACACACGTCCTTTTACAAAAACTAGAAATAACACCATTTCAAAGATTACAGAAGAGCAATTATTATTTATTTTAACAAATTGCGTGAATATACAATTTATTCACTTAGGTACCGCAATACAACTCAAAAGCTTTTCATTTTACGTTTCACTTTAATTATATAACATCAATTTTTGTCGATGATTTTTCAGTGTTATTCAGGCAATTGTTTTTGTAGCTTAAACTTTGTAAATACAACTGAATGAATGTGTTACTAGTTTCCTTTTAGTGAATGTTTACATTTTTGGTTCAGACCAGGTCCCGACATTAGTTTGGTCTTGAAGATTTTTAGCTTTTCTTTAATGAAAGTTGAAGTATTGCAAGTTAAACTGTAAAGCTATGTTTGTTTTTGAAAATTAGAGGGGCTTGTGACTAAGTAGCATAAGTCGCACGGGTCGATCGATCAGGTTAAGTTACGCTTGCCGCGGTTGGTCCGTGGATGGGTGACCATCTTTACATACCAAGACCCCTCCGTGCCTCGGAAAGTCGTTGGTCCCGGCTGTCATTTGTGGATCTTTGACAATCGTTACGGGTCGTCAGAAGCCCGAAACTATGACAACCAGTCTTACCAAGGGGTATCGTATTACCCAGTAACTGGGTTGTGGAGGTCAGATAGGCAGTCGCTCCATGTAAAATACTGGTATTCAGCTGCATCCGGTTAGACTGGAAGCCGACCCCAACGTGATTGGGAAAAGGCTAGTTAGATGATGACGATGTTTTTGAAAATTAGTCAATGTCTTATTGTATACCACATCAACATCTCCTGTAGTTGTTAGTTTTAAGGTCGGTTTTTCAATCTTCAGATAATCTTTATCAGTGGAATACAACAGTTTTGAACCATACTTGTACCTCGGATAAAAGATCTGAATATTGCAAAATAAACCTTCATTCCTATTAATTAGGATTGTGTGATACTAAACTGTGTAAGCCATAGTGTAAAAGTCATAGGACATTGACGTTTTGCAAACTTCAATGATAATTATGTTGTTTTCAGTGCAAATTAAGTTATCAACTTTGTACAAAATGCTACAAAATTCACAGTTCGTTGTATTTCGAACAACATTTTAGTTCCAATGTGCCCGTTGAACTGGTAAAATGGAGTGAGCCATTAAATCAGAATGCAACATTTGTTCCGCAACCACATTATGAAACACAGGGCGTCGATTCAAACAACATGTTTAGAATAATAATTTATTTGTTTATTTCATTTATTTATAATGGTATGTTCTATCTAGCGATTTAGGTCCAAACATTAAAAAATGTTTTTGTAACATTTTTTTATTTGTAATAGAATATTTTTGGTGTCATACAATTTGAGACAATTTTAATCGTCTTGCCCAGGGTTTTTAGATAATGCCCATTTTTTTTCCACCCTGGCAAAAACTAAAATTATGTCAAAAATTTGTTATGTTACATCGTTTTTTATAAAGTATTTTCTTGACAGTCTACTAATAGAGGGTTTGTCCACGTAATATTTTAACAACAGTTTGGTCAAATAATGCTTACTACAATAGATAATTTAATGTATTTGTATTATACAAATGGACTTTACATTATAATACTTTGTTCTCTGTTTAGGTACACACAGCAAAAGAGATTGGTTTGCAGGTAAGATTTTTCACATTATTTTAATGACGCAATATTGCTCGTAATTTTGTTTAGATTCGAGAGTCAAAACGCTTTGATTATGTCGTGCAAAGTCATTACTTTGCATAAAATATCCAATAAGTTTTTATGAAACATTAATGCATGATTACACAATAATGTTTTTTTTTTTTTACATTATTACATGTTTTTAGAAGATAGGGAGAAGTGTTTGGTATAATTTAAAATTACGGTGGTACAACTTTTTCTTATTGGATAATAATTCATCGGTATACTGGAATGGGATAGGGAAATCCGAATACACATTTTCTTGTCCTGTAAAATGTATTTTTCTTGCACACATACATGAAATAAGCAAACTAAACAACCAATTTCTATGACACCATTTTTAACCGACTTCAAAAAGAAGGAGGTTGTCAATTCGACATGTTTATTTTTATATATATTTTTTTTATGTATGTTCGGGCATAACTCCGTCGTATATAGACGGATTTCCAAAATTCATATAGATCTAATGATGCGTTTCGGAGACAGACAACGGAACTCTTCAAAAATTACAGCAAATCAACTGCGAATGTTGCTATCGCATTAATATGCATTGTTTTGACCCCAAGGATGTTGAAATTTCGAAGTAGTGTGGGTTAGGTAACAAAAAAGTGAAAAATAAAAACCTATTTAAAAAAAAAAACAACCGACTCCCATAAAAAACACTACAAAGTGCAAAATAACTTTAATTTCGGAAGGCGGTGACAAATAATTAAAATACACATCCAAACTCACCGACTTATCAAATTAAAGTTATTTTGTACTTTGTAGTGTTTTTTTGGAACTCGGTTGTTATTTTTTTTGAAAAATGTTTTTTTTTATAAAAGCTTTCATAACCTATAGTAAGTCGGCACGTAGAGTGCAAAATTAAAACAATGTTTTTATGTAGATACGTCAAGATAACTACAATTACCTATGTATGAAATGTAAGGTCAGAAGAATGGAAACTCTGAATGCAGTTGTTTGTTCTGTGACGTCAGGGAAATTAATTGTTTATCAATGGATTAACAAATTTAATTGACTGTAGATTTGAATCACAGCCATGTTATAGTAATAATTATAACATGGCAAATTGAAGTAATGTTTAATTAAATTCCACTCCTACATTTTGAATACTGAATACCTTTTCTATTTTTAAGAAAAAAAAATTTACCAACAACTTAACACTTTTCATGCCGTGTAGTCGGAAATAGCTCTGTGGGTATTTGCTACCTATTTGAGCTTTATACAACTTTTTTTCTTACTTCATTGGATTATCAAAAATTTACTGCCCCTGTTATTTTGATAAATAACTTGCCTCCCCTCATAATGCATCACGTATTTAATTAACTAAAAGTAATAATGTATTCTGCTGAGAACGGTGACACTTGGCGCCATCTGTCACAGGAGTTATTAACTACCGGTGCATTGTGATATATCGGACTAACATCCCCCAACATAAGTGAATCTTGCTGTACCTGTGTAATTGTTTAATGGCCATTAGGGTATATCTACAAGAGGGGTGAGTAATACCAATTAACTGAGAGGTTTTTAAATGAAATATTCTGAAAAGCTAACTCACATTTTTTTAAATAAACTGAAGAGTTTGCTAAGGTTTAGACCACAGTGCTTACTCAAGATACTATGAGTATTTATTTTTATTTTTGTTCCGTTTGTGATTCTCTGACATTGTCATTACTGTAAATTTGAATTGTTTGCGCAACATGCATTTCGATTCTAGTGTAGACGAGCCTCATTAATAAAAGTTCTTGCCAGCGCCCCCTGGCGGCACAGCATGGCAAGGGATTTTTAAGCCACCAATACAAATGTAACATAATAAGTATGACAGTAAAATTAAAATTTCAACGGCACCGATGCCGCGATATCCTTAGCCATGCCGCGACGTCCTTAGGCATCATCATTGAAATTTGAATTCATTGTCTTACACATAAGTTATATTCCTATTCGTCCGTACCGTGCCGTAAGTAGGCGCAGGCCCTTAATAATCAAACTGAAGAAACAAATGCCTTCCATCGTCTAACTAAACGCTGTTCAAACGGTGCAACTTTTATTGTTCTTCAACTTATGGTATGCCACATTCACTTAAATCACACTATCTAATTTAGGCTTTAGGCCGCTGCCTCGAATCTTGCGGGCAGCGGGGCGGCGGCGGCGATGGCGCGAGAGCGGCTCGGACAACGCTGACCCGTTCTCGAAACACTATAGCGGCGTAGTGTTGTGTTCGTGGTTGTGTCGTTGAGATATTTGTTATTATTCACGAACGAAATGTCTGAACAACGGCGACAACATCTTTTTGATTAAAATTTATTCCTAACGTTCGATTTATTGTGGGCAAAAGAAGAAGGAAATCCCGCACCCGCGGTCACCGCTTGACTGGAGTGCACCGCTCGCGCCACTCGTTGCCCGCTCCCGCGCCGCCAGCGCCCCGCAGCCCGCAAGATTTGAGGCAGCGGCCTCGGTGGTAATGCCTAGTTATGACATTTTACTTATGTACAGTCACTAAAAGAAATAAGTGACCAGGGTCGTCGGTTATAGTAAAAGTTTTAGTAAGAAACCGACTGAAACAAACATCTCAAACATAATCCGGTCTCTAGTTATTATAGTATTTGGAAGATATTCTCATGATATTTGGATTTTCTAATAGGTACTTTGCGGTGTGGTTGTAAGTAGCTGTGCTAAACCTACATAGATAAGAAGAATCGTTGATAGGGACGATGCAGTGTGTCTTATAGAGGTTACAACACAAAAACCTAAATGTATCTTTATCATGCTTGTTAAAATAAGGTTAAAAAATATGTTTCAAAATGCACTTGGAAATTTAAACAACGCAGACGGAATATTTTCTAACAATCAACAAAAGAAAAGAACATAAAATCTGTTTAAATTAATTCTCAAAGTAAAACGAAGTAAAAAATATTAAACAAGAGGCGACAAATTCAAAAGCAAACTGTAAGAGACGAAATAAAACCCTCAACACATGGTATGGGATGATAATTTTAAATATTCAGAAAAGTATTGTCACTGACATCCATTCAGAGTTGTATCCGCCACGGATTCGCATTTAAAGCCGCATTTACATTAATAAAAAATCCTGTCTGTCGTTGTGCGACAAGCCTTTCATATGCTGACTTTTTGGGATGAAAATCTTGTGAAAAATATGTCTACATAAAATTACGGGGTGTGGTTTAAACTAACGACAATGGGTTAATATGTGAAAAATGTGGGCATTACAACCATACATAGATAGGATAATTGATTTATCTAAAATTGTGGTTTAGCAGAATCAGCCTAAAATGTTCCCACTGTTGGGACATAGAGCTCCTCACAGTGAGAGGGTGTAGGCCTTAATCCACAATGGTTGGTAGGTGTCACATGTCTTCGAATTTTTGTTTCTAGGACATGCTGGTTTCCTCAGGATGTTTTATTTTGAAAGTAGTGGTGATGAAATAATTTACAAAAAGTAAAAACACCTGTCAGGATTCGAACTTACGACCTAGAAGTCGTAAGTTGCGACCATTACCACTAGGATCACCACTCCACAAAAATTCATGAATTGCGGTTTAATTATACTGTAATTAACAGAACAGCTCAACTTGAACTTTTGGCATTGACAGCGAATCAGAAGTAAGTAAAGGAACGAAAAAAAAAAGATTAAATTAAAGATCATTGACTGAAAGAACAATGGGTTGACTGACGAAAAATTCAATCAATTCAATGAGACAATGATCCACAACTAGACTAACTTTAAACTATGATTTATTATTTTCACCTTTCAACGTATGAAGTTATTCGCTTATGAAAATCAGCTATTTGAAATTAAATTTTTAACATTTTCCAATTGTGAAAAGTTTGAATAGCTGAATAGTAATCACATTCATATCTGAAATGTAGGCCTTTTTCATTATACTCATCAAATTCTGACATCATAATATATTACACACGTATCCGTGTAACGGGCAAAGCTTTTATAATATTCGAATATAACGGGTAATAATGTAATGTACCGATATCGCGTCGATATAATATTAATTTCCAAAGCTACGGAACTCTCTCATCAATATCAATTTCGTATCCACTTCAAAACGTTCAATTAATTATGTTTGAAGGCGCTAAAATCTTGCATCACACAACTTACAATATACTGGAATGAATACCGAAGTATTGTTTGGTTAACATTGTAAACATACATAGTATTAACAGCTAATACAAATATTTCTCTACGTATAATCTAGTACTACAATAATTCCTAAAGAAAGAATACAGTTTATTACATAAGGGGAATGCATACAACATCTGTTATTTCCAAACTCTCCTATTTCGAATTTGTTAATAATTTTGCGAACTTTATTGCTGAGCTTTTGTTCTGATGTCGGGGGATAATGGATGGTTCTGTTTCTAGTTACGTTTTCGTGTTTGTATGCATTTGAATGTCTGTCTGTTGTGTATGTGGCGGTGTCTCGTTCATCTTCGTCATCCGAGCTTTCAGCGGAACCGAATTGATTGTCAGGCCCTTCTATTGGTGTTGAGTACTTGAACTCTTCTCTTTTGTAGGCAGGACTCGTGTTCTTCACTGTTGGTCCCGGGATTTCTGTGGAATAATTTACGAATGTAGTTGTCAATAACAGCTGCACGGGTCGATCTTCAAGGTTAAGCAATGCATGACGAGATCGGTCTGCGGATGGATGACCGTCCACTAAAAAAACCGGGATCGCTCCGTGCCTTGAAAAGCACGCTAAGCTGTTGGTTCTGGCTGTCATTCCCTGATCTTTGACAGTCGTTACGAGTGGTCAGAAGCCCGAAAATTTGACAACCAGTCTTGGGGATACCGTGCTGCCTAGTAAATGGGTTGGGTGGGGGAGATTTCTGTCTTACTAATACCAGAATTTTACATAGAGCGACTGACTGAGCACTTCATTTAAAGTTCTGGTATTCAGTTGCATCCGGTTAGATTGGAAGCCGACCCCCAACATATTTTTCTAAAGGCTAGGCAGATTGACTTGCTGTCCCTCTGTGTTTAAGTTTCTTGCCCATTCTTCTCCATAAAAAACTACCTTTTGGAGGGGGCGACTAAAATCAATTCTTTTTTTAATGTAAACGTTGACGTTCAAAAGTGCCTCTCAATTTGCCTCTTGGAAATAAATGCTTTGACTTTGTTACTATTGTCTCAATTGACTGAACCGTCTAGATACTTATTTGGTATGTTCGGAATTTAATAAACGTTGGTCTAGTTGCTTTCATTAAGCAAGTTGTATCGACGTTCAGTAATTACAGTACACTTGTTGTTTCAGCAGTCCACTACTAGTTAGTTGTTCGCTTTCTACTTCAGTGCAGAGATACGTTGAAAATAAATGCTCTGTTCTAGCTTTATTGTGTTATCTATAGGTAGGTATAATGAACAAAGCAAGATTTTTTCATTGAAAAACTGTTTGTTTTTGTATTGTTTTAAAGTGAAATTTGTTAAATTGCTAATGTGTTCATTGACACTGTCCTCTTGCTTTTGTGGTCTTTAACTAGGTAATTCAACTTTTTAATTTTCTTGCAGTACGTTTATTTATACGAGGAAAAGAGACCATAATGCCCTTTTTCGAGATTTAAAGAAAGGGTTTGGAAGATATTTATTATTGTTTCAAAATAAAATTTAATAACTTCTTTAAAAAAAAGAAATTTTACTATTTTTATTTAAAATACTTTTAACTGGGACTGTAGACAACAGTAATAATGATGATGATTTCTCAAAAAAATAGGAAAAAAATGTTGTTGAGCCAATTTTCACTGGGCCAAAAAATAAAACCCACCTATACTGTCCATATATGCAAATATCAACTTTGACAGTTAAATGAAATGGCTAAAATGTCTAATTGACGTCGGGTATCTATTTACTTAACAGTTATTTTTTCTGACTGTTGGCAGGTTTGATGCAACATGTCCAATGTTTGTTTATTGCGTTCGACAGCACCATGGTGCTCTGCAATTAGCTGATAACAGCATTCACCACTTCTGTAATATCCTAATAGAAATAAATACATATTAACTACTTACCATATAGCCGGATGACGCTATCGACTTCTCCCAGCGAGTTCTTGGCGACGCACCTGTACCCGCCAACGTCAGCAGGCGTTAGGCGACGCACCGTCAGCGCCATGCGGCTCTCGAATGAGCTAACGACGGTGTTCACCACCTCGTACTTACTTGATGATATCACCATCTCATCTGTAGTAGAACAAATAGGTGTAATTTTCACATTTCGATATTAAAAGGTTTTTCTCTCATGAATAGCGTTTTTTGCTGTTATTCAAAAACATCGTCAAGCCATTTTTAACCGACTTCAAAAAGAAGGAGGTTATCAATTCGACGTGTTTTTTTTTATGTATGTTCGGGCATAACTCCGTCGTATATAGACGGATTCGCAAAATTCTTTTTTTGTTCGAAAAGAGTTTACTCCGAAATGGTGCCATTCAAATTTCATATAGATCTGATGATGCGTTTCGGAGACAGACAACGGAACTCTTCAAAAAATAACAGCAAATCAACCGCGAATGTTGCTATCGCATAAATATACATTGTTTTGACTCCAAGGAGGATGAAATTTCGAATTGGTGTGGTAGGTAACTAAAAAGTGAAAAATAAAAACTTTTTTCAAAAAAATAACAACCGACTTCCAAAAAAACACTACAAAGTGCGAAATAACTTTAATTTCGGAAGGCGGTGACAAAAAATTCAAATACACATCCAAAGTCACCGACTTCCGAAATTAAAGTTATTTCGCACTTTGTAGTGTTTTTTTGGAAGTCGGTTGTTATTTTTTTGAAAAAAGTTTTTTTGTATTAAATTTTTTGCATCTATGGGTAAAATAGCCACAGATAAAAATACATTAAAAAAAACCGGCCAAGAAGGAGTTGGACTCACACACGCTTACGTGTGGGAGTCCGACTCCCACTTGACTGGTTCCGCGCCACAGGCCCTTTAATATTCAACTTTATTTTATTTTTGTTATCTGTTGTTGTAGTGGCAACAGAAATGCACATTCTTTGGAAATTTCAACTGACATTACGGATCATGAGATACATCCCGCTGACAGACAGACGGACGAAAGGATAGCGAAAGCTTAGTATGTGACCGCCTCCCCCGATTCTATACTTTCCCTTCAACAACTTAATTCCTTACACTTTTCTCCAACTCCGAATTTAATGTCGTTAAAATACTCGAACTTCATTTTGACCTCACTATCGGCTTCAGCATCCTCAAAAACCATGTTGCGACACCCATGATGAAAACTTGAAAAAAATTAGTAGCCGCCATCTTGGATTTTCATTTAGACCTAACCATCAGCTTCAGCACCCCGAAAACCTTGAAAACGAATTATCTTACTTTCTTTGTATCCCTTTCGTTACCTAAGGCTTCGTTTCTTTCTACAGTAAAAAAAACTGTGTACTTACTTATTAGGATAAAAAACTTAAGTTCCCAAAAATGGATTATGCTAGAGTAGGTACTAGAATATCTCTTTTGGTAATATGAAACAATGTGTCCCTATTGACAGTTATCTTCAACAGCTACGAGGGCAGTAAAACATGGTTCGAAACTAATTCAAAACTTTAAAAAGAAACCTTAACAGTAAGCCGTAAAGACGACGTTATAATTCACAGCGACCTCTAAGAAACTTAGGGCAATAAACTGTTGAATGTAAAAAGAAAACAGATTCAAATAATACAATTTCACTATCTCAGAGCAAAGCAAAATAGTTTACTGTAAACTTTTTCTTTCAGTTCAGCGTGATGAACTCATAAAAAGAATTATTACGTCTTCAGTTTTCTTTTACTTGACACTCCATTTCATGAATATTTTTCCGCGAAAGTAAGAAAAGCCACACAGTTTTCATACAATAATCTATTACACCGCATTACACGCAACCGTAGCTTTGTTGAAATATGATACAGTACCGAGATCCTAGTTATTATTCCGAAATATATTTGAATTGTTAGACAAAATACGTGTGTTATTTCGTGCAAAATGCGGAATCCCCTTAGCTCGCGTACATTTATATTGAATCCAGCTGTGGCAAACTAAAGTGTTTACCAGATAAGGTAAACAATGTCCCAGTTGTCCCTCACAAAATTCCGTTGCAGGGGAAACGATATTTTTCAAGAAGCTCCAAATCGCCGACATTTCCTGGTAGACCCCTTTAGAGAGGTGGCCTAAACAATCCCTACATTGCGGTACGTAAGTATGTCGTTCGCCGCCTCGGAGCTGTGGTAAGCCTCTACCGCCTGTTGTCCGCGAATGATAAAGCGACCAGCTTTCTTTCGAAAACACTGCACCTCCACCCGTCCTGTTAAACACTCCTTTCAACCGCTCCGTTTTATTAGAACCAATAAAATATCCCCGCACTATTTACACCGCCCAAAATATTTACACAATATTTAACATCACAATTTAGAAAGGCATTAATTTAAGCTTCGTCGCCCGCTATGAACTTTATGAGGAAACGATAACACCAGTAACGCCTTTCTTAATCTTCATTCCGATCGAAACTTCGGTTTGTTTACTCTCCAGTGTGCTTCGACTTTACGACGTGCGGCGAAGATGGCCTTCAGAGGAAATTACTCGACAATCTGAAAGTGTACTCGTTTCATTATAACAAGAAATTTCATCTCAATTAATGTCTAAAATAACACTGTAACACTCTTAATTACGCTCGAGTGAGGCCTGCTTAATTAACACTTACATGTCAGCCACCCTAACATAGATTGATGACAAACGAAAATGACGATCCTGTAGTATATAACCCTTTGGGGCTGGTTTTGGAAGCGGGCCGGAGCGAAAGCGCAAGTCATTGGGCGCAAGTTGGCGGCCTAACAAAAGGCTGTGTACGCCGACCGACAATGCCCCCATGGATCATAACACAGACGTAAAACAACTTGTGACCTTAATGCGTTTTAATAATTAGTCCTCGACGCTGTATAAATTGTAAACTGCCTCTGCAGAATAAATTTATTGAGTTTATTTTGCCAAACAAGCTTGTATTTTCATTGCAAGATTTATTTGCAAACCACAATTTTAGGAATATCTCTATGGAACTAATGTATTTTGTGAAGAGAACGCGAAATGCTCATTACTTGCGTTCTCTTTAGAAGAAGCAAATTAACTGTACCAGTCCTTGAAACCCGTTAAAACCTTGAAAGTTAGCATCATGCTCTTGACTGGTTTCCTTTGTGTCAGTCATTCGGCGTCCACGTACATAAAACGTGAACGTACTATCTACTACCTCACTCGCAACATTATAAAACAAATTCAGTTCCACTGTATGTTTTACAATGGTTATAAAGTATGCATTATGTTCTCAAACTTCACAGCTAGATAATATTGAGTTGTGTGAATGGCTAGAGCAAGAGTATCGAGCATTCGACAGAAGTTATTGTGACTGTTACTGGTCTCCCCTGAGGATCTGAGAGCTGTACGAAGCCACGTAATGGACTAAGCGAACAAAGCACTTGTGTGCTAAAGGCGACCACAAACCATGCTTGGTAATGAAATTATGTGTAACATAGGGGCTACTTATTACTGAGATACGGTTAGCGGGTAAATGGGTGAACTCAGATCTATCGCCGAACTAAATTTTAGCTTCTGTATTAAAGCCTGATGTTTGTATGTAAATTATCGTAGCTCGAAGATTTAAACATATGTTTTTTTCGGACATACAGACATTCGAATAAAACCTGTTAAGAATTCGACTGACTTTTTCGACTTCATTTATGTAATACTTTTATTAGTTATCTTTGAATACGTAGTGGGCAAACCTGGAGGAGGATGTTCGTTAAAAGTCAAAGATGTGCAAAGCAAAAGTTTGATAAGCAAACCACAACATTACTACAGTCTAAGGAAGGCAGCGAAGAGTAAAAAAAAATATTCAGCCACATTTTAGCTTCTTAGTGTCGAATACAGGTTACCAGAAAGGAATGGTCATACTTAAGGGTATGGTACAGACCATCAAACTAACCAACTTCCTTTACGGGACCAACATCATAATCGCATACAAATATTTAACTGTCCTATACGAAACTTACTTCAGTACCTACTCGACCCATAGCGGCATAGTCAGCCTTTAAAGTTCCCACTGCTGGGACACTGGCCTCCTCTTTGTAAGAGGGAACGAAAATGTATGGGATGGCTGATTATTTTTTCGTGATAACGATGTTGACCCCATGGTTTAAATGTAACTACATCTTTTTGATAGATGCTGCATCATCTCAATATATCTATATTCATACAATGTAACATTCATTAAAGCTTATCATAACTCAGATGATCTATCACGTTCACATTTGTCTGTGACTGAAATAGAAGGTCTGGTATTACTAGTGTAACTTAATTAATATAGTTGGTGGTACTCGCTAATGTACTTGTTGTACTCCCAAATTAGTATTATGTAACTCTTTGCATATGTTAGTGAAACAGCGGTGATGGAATGAATGTTCCTTTATGAAACAACAACTGATATTAATTTTCGAGCTTTTGAATTAGTCTGGTTGAAAGTTGAAGTTATCGAGTGTATTAGTTGCAAGTCAGCGTTGGTAGTGAAAATTGCTTGTTGTTTAATGTTTATAAGACCTTGTTCAATGTACGTATGACCGCATTAGAAATTCCAAAGCTCTTTGTGTTTTTGTTCAAAAACATACAAATATTTATAAAAACTATTTAAAGTAGCTCCATAAAAAGCAGTGAAGTTAAAGCGCTCCCACGCTAGTAAGAAATCATATTCAAGATTCATCAAAATTTCATAAACAGAAAAGTCCACGAACATAAAAAAAACTTCTCCCTTTATTACGTCATACATTCCCGCTGCGGATGAGAGCCAAGCATAATGTGAAACTTAAAATTTCCAGAAGCTCAAAACCCAGTCCCATTGAAAATTAACCCGTAAATTTCGCGCGACAAGTGCCGAATGGGGAACTTTGCGAAACCGCCGACGGCTCTGAGCGGGGGCGGGAACGAATGAACGAACGAACGGAACGAAGTAACAGCCACGAGCTCTATCCAGCTCATTACTCCACTGTGAGAATGGAAACTGATTTTGATACGTCATATTTGTGGGCAATCTGTGTGTGGAGTTAACTTTGGTGTTGCGCTGCCGCATTTAGAGGGTTAGAAAGAGTTCGATCGTTGTCGCTAGACCCTTAATTAGCTTGAATTAATTTTATGAGGATTTAATTTTTAATGTCTTTTGTCTTCACCACATCGTGACCTCTCATCTTTTCACTCTCCAATTGACCTGTCTTATGTAAATCACACGGAAAGTATACGTTGCCTACCTACAACAAGAATCCTACTAATATTAGGTCTTTACCTATGAAATTGCCGTTCTGCAGTACTGGCCATTTCAAATCAAAATAATTTTTGTTTGGCTAAGAATTCTAATTTCAAATTAATTTTATTTTAAAAACATGGATTTTTTTTTCTAAAAGTAGTCATTTCTTTATTGATTAGTGTTACATTTTCATCGCATTTCAATCTTTTTCGTCATCATGGATACGTTAAAAATTCGAGTAATTAGGGAATATGAGTACCGTCGTGGCAGCAACGCGGCACAAGCGGCACGCAACATCAACGACGTTTACGGAGCTAACACTACAAACCAACGCACCACCTGTTATTGGTTTGCTCGCTTCCGTTCTGGAAATTTCGACCTGAAAAATGAACCTCGCGGTCGTCCGAAGACTTTGGTCGACAATAACGAATTAAAGGCGATTGTGGAAGCTGATGATACACAATCTACGGCTGAATTAGCAGCAGCTTTCGACGTTAGCGTCAAAACAATATTGGTCCATTTGCGTCAAATTGGCAAGGTAAAAAAGCTTGACAAATGGGTGCCCCACGAACTCAATGATCGCCAGCGCGAAGTACGCGTCGAGACGTGCCTTGCACTGCTCAACAGACACACAAATGAAGGAATTTTGAACCGCATTGTTACCTGCGATGAAAAATGGATTCTGTTTGATAACCGTAAGCGCTCAGCAAGTTGGTTGGATCCTGGTTCAGCACCTAAACAATGCCCTAAACGAAAACTTACCCCTAGAAAAGTGATGGTCACTGTTTGGTGGTCTAGCGCCGGTGTGATTCATCACAGCTTCTTACCAAACGGGGTGAGCATTACTGCAGATGTGTACTGTGAAGAACTGAACACAATTATGGAGAAGCTGGCGCATCTCCAACCAGCATTGGTCAATCGCTCGTCTCCGCTGCTCCTGCACGACAACGCGCGACCTCATACTGCACAGCAGACGGTCTCCAAGTTGCAAGAACTGGGGTTGGAAGCTCTCCGTCATCCGCCCTACTCACCAGACCTTGCGCCTACAGACTACTACTTTTTCCAGAATTTGGATAACTTCTTGGCGGGAAAAAAATTTAATACCCGAGAGGCAGTACAAAATGCCTTTGAAGAATTTGTTGCCTCCCGTCCAGCTGATTTCTTTAAGAAGGGCATCAATAAACTGCCACTGCGATGGCAAAGATGCATTGATTGCATGGGTGATTACTTCGATTAATACAAATAAAAAATTCATGAAAAAAAATCGTTTAAATTTTTTCATACAAAACGGCAATTTCATAGGTAAAGACCTATTATTATAAATGTGACTGTTTGTATAATTGGATGTTTGTTACTCAAACACGAAAAGATGGCCTATTGGATTTGGATGAAATTTGGCAAACAGATAGTTTTTAACCTGATTACACACTTAAATGATACTTTTATCACTAGTACGTTCCGTTGAATAGCTTCTGAAGCTAGTGCCACATTTATATTAGAGATGTTAGGGGCATTTTTCTATGGCATTGTTTTACCGTGTTCAGAACTGCCAATAACATGATGCACAACCTTTTGCAAAGTCAGAGTCACTGTTCACAAGTCACTGATTCCCAATGTACAGAATTATAAAAACAATTGCAATCTCTGTTTCCAAGCTAGATAAATATACGGCACAACATTTATTTGCCTGACGCGCAATCATTCTTCTTGAATATCATAATAATATGATTTTGTACTTTCACATTACACCTTTCCTTTATTATCAGACGGAATTGCGGAGAAGAATTTATTGTTTTATTACGTACCTACCTAAGTTACTTTGGTTTATTTTACGCCCGGATAAGTGTTAATGGATTTTTCACAGTGGATATCACGTGGGATTTTATTATGATACCAGTGGTAATGTTTTCTTCAATGTGGAACACATTTGGGTTATACGGCTGTGTTACGAGCTCTCGGTTGCGTGACGGAGCCGATTATTGAACCAGGACTTTTGTCATTTTAGTATGGGAAACGCGATTCAAATTATGCTATCGACTCGTTTATAAAGCGATATGTCATAGTATCCTTGGGGGTTGCGGGACTAGCAGATGACGTCACGTAATCTCCACATTTCTTATGTCATCATTCTGGGCGTTGCGTGTATTATCATGTCGACTTGTAGGTTGCATAACAAGGATCAATGGCAGATGGTTTTAGTTGGGAAGACTGATATTGATGTAGGTTTGTTCTTGCATAAATGTGTTATCAAAATGTGTATGAGTTTGATCAAAACTTCCATTTCATATAAAATCGCTAATTGCGTAAAATGAAACGCAACATGGTAGTTTTTTTTTTTCTAGCTAAGCAACACTGAAGAACTGTTAAATCGTTTCCTGAGGAATTCACTAACAATTTTAATGAAAAAAGTTAGTTATTTTTCGTGTTGGCAGATTTTCATTTTTGAAATTGTATTGGCATTAGGTATAATTGGGGTTACTTTGTAACTATGACATAAAATAGAGGGGTATCAAAGTAACCCCACATCGTACGTATAACTTTGATCAGTCAGTTTTATTTTTTTCTCATTTTATAGTAATGTTTTATTCATGTATTATTACAGGAATCGAGAGATTTTTTGAATTTTTTTTAAACCACAAATTTAAGAGATATGAGCCTTCAAAGTTCAATATTGATTAAAGTAACCCCGATCCACACGGTACATTATATATTTTCAAGAAGAGATGTATTTTTTTATGGAATCTAGCACTTTACCATTTGATTCACAAAAACAATTAGGTATTAATTTGTTTTCTCTAGGAAATCAGTTGTAACTTAAAACTTGGATTTCAGACAGGTAATAAGTTATTAGAAACCATCCAAGAAGGTTAAATCTCGTAACATTAAGGTACATTCAGAGGCGCAAATGTAATGGCTAGTAGTAAAGTAAAACTTCGCTAGATAACGGCATGGCTAAAGGCCTAAAGTCGCGAGAAAACAGACATTCCTAGACTTCAGAAAATCTTATACCTCTTGGTTATAAATATTTGGAGATATCTCGCAAATAAAACTCCCGAACTCCATCACCACTAACTGATAAAGACCATTCCAATGACAACTCCTAATATCAGTAGCACATAAAAAGATTTATGCGAAAACTCGGCGTCTGTTAAGAATTTTATATGAAATTCAGGAGAATCCTGCAGAGACGGAGTCCTTGCACACCTCATACATGGCAATATGAATAAAATATGGATTCATCAGTTGAATAAACGAACATTTCGTGCTCGAATAACGTTGTTCGCACGGCGTGTGTAATGATCACTTGAGTTCCGTCAAACATCCCATATTTGAGGGCACATCTTTGAATCATTGTCAATCTCGGAGAGATTTTTAAGGTGATTGCTTTTTTTTTCGTGTTTTGATAGCGTTTTTTATGAGGTTGTGATTATATCGTTGCACATTAGGGGTTTGTAAAGGTTAATGGGATGTGTGTTGGGGTTTATGAAGACGAATAAGGGTATGAAGAAAGTCAACATTATTTGTGCTGAAAATGAAGCTTATAGTGAGCTAGTCTGTAGCTTGTAGTGTCGTCATACCAAAATTCATTTCGGAAATAGTTCTCGCGATCACTAACGATATTTTTTAATTTATTTATTATAAATGGGCCTGGTCTTGACCTCGATTGTTGTTTTATAATAACATTTTTTCAAAACTGTATCTACACTTTTTACCATAATTATTATATTATGTACTGGTGACACACCTCTGCTTCGCACGGTTTTTGCGACCAAAACAGTGAGATTTCACTATCACTACAAATTAGAAATCAAAGTCACTCGCCGCATCTGTCTATCTGTTCGCGAAAACCTCAAAAACTACTGAACGGATTTTCACCAATAGATAGAGTGATTCATGATAAAGGTTTAAGTGTATTATTTATTAAGGTTTCGTGCAAATTATAGGTTAAAACGAGCGAAGCCCTGGCAAAAACTAGTAATTGATAAATGTAAGTATAATCTTAATGTATAACACACATTCATTCTTAAAGGTGTTGTAGACCGCATTAACAAACGTCGGGTCGTGTAGTTTAGAAGAACGCGATCACGCAGATAAAATAGAATCGATTTTTTTTCATAACTAGCCTTTGCTACCGGCTTCACCCGCGTAGTGGTCGAACATTATCCCACGGCAACGTATTACCGGGATAAAAAGTATCCTGTGTTAATCCAGTTTATAATCTTTGTGCTAAACATCCAAATACGTTCAGACGTTATTGTGTGATTGAGTAACAAACATCCAAATTTTCACATTTATAATATTATCTATTAGTAGGAAATACTAAAATACAGGATAAGTTTTTATTCAGTGCGCAAACTTTAACCATGAATTCAGCATATCATTCTAGACCCCCATCGCAAAAATTGTTCATCGGTTTTACAAAAAAAAATATTAGTTCTTTCATAGAAAAGTTCAATACCTACGCGATAAAAATGTATGGAACAGCTGATTTTTTTTTTGTATAATTGACGAAAAATTTCTGTGCTGGAGGTCTACAATGATATGCTGAATTCATGGTTACAGTTTGCGCACTGGATAAAAACTTATCCTGTATAGTAGGAAGTAGGATATAATATAGGGGTTTTAATATTATATTTCTGTACCAATATTCTAATACGTATACCCGTATTATACGAATAGTATTTGTAGCAATGTAGTTGTGCTAGTATGTCGTCGGTCGGCTTGGCCGCTTAAGCAGAAACTTACCGAATCAAAAGCTTGACTGGAGTTGGTGGAATGTTTGCGCTGCCAGTTAACTTGGTGTGTTGCCTTCAGACTTATGCTAAGATAACTAGACTGCTACAAATTGTGTGGACTAGAGAGAGAGAGGCGATAGTGTGGCTTTAGAATATTATGTTACATCGATATACCTACCTATTTGATTTTTTGGACCGTTTAGAAAAGTATAATTTAAAAAAAAACCGGCCAAGTACGAGTCTGACTCGCGCACCGAGGGTTCCGTTAAAATTATTAAAAATATTTTTACTATATGATGTAACTAAAAATTTACGGTGTTCGCAATTTTTCCTTTATCTGTGCTATAAGACGTTGCTTCGTACCAAATTTCAAGATTCTGAGTTCTCAGGAAGTGTTAGTGTTTGATTTCCTTGCGAGTGTCGAAAATTTGCCGCAAATGCGGCATAAACGGCTCTATCTTTTAATTGCATTAGCTTAGAAGTTTGATTTTTCACAGCACCAAGGGACAGTAGACTTGAGTATTTGATATAAATTCCAGCTTGTTACCTCCACGCGTTCCTGAGAAAAAGGGTCTTGACAGACAGACGGACGGACGGACAACAAAGTGATCCTATAAGGGTTCTGTTTTTCCTTTCGAGGTACGGAACCCTAAAAAGGAGGGTATTTTTATTCCTGTAGGCAAAATAAAATACAAAAAGGTAGATGTTTTTTTTTAAATATAATACCTATGTGTAATTTTTATTGCTCCTGCTCTTGACTTCAATCATGACTGATGGAAATTCCATGCATGAATGCCATGAAAACCCATGTCTATGATGGAACGAGCGTACCCAGAAAATGCCTGTTTACGTTCCGTTTCAGCATCCATCAGCTTCTAGTTCCAAGGAAGCCTTGGGCAGTGGATATTTCTACATCATGTCACGAAAAATAAGACTTAATATTTTTGTTTTAATTTTTTAATTTATTTAAATTACTAATTGATTGGATATGAACACCGCAGGTATGTTTTTGTGAACCAGCATAATGCTCACTATATCAACAAATTATCACCGTACTATCCAAGAAAGAGTGTTCTCGTAATCTCCACTACGATGAACACAGAACAGTCTTCAAGGAGCGCACATAACCGCCAAGCAGTATTTTACGACTTAATTCTAATAGTTATTTTTAAAACACTGAACTATATAAAAGCTAATGGCAGCGTTGGCAATATCGTACATCCTTAAGCGATAAATTATAAAGGCATTGTTGGACGTTCACGGAGAGAGTCGTAAATGGTCGTGTCCAGTCGTTCGGAACTAACGAGCATTGTCTTAATTCACCACAATAGGTCACTTTTCTTAAGACTTAAACCCGACGCACTCGTAAATTAAAACTTAATATCTCATTACTTGCAAGCGTTACCCCGCCCCGGTTTGGCTCGAGCCAAAAAACTTCAATTACAAGCAGACTTTCTTCATTTCACGTCGCATTTTTTGGCTTTAAATTGTTAGGCGGTCTCGTAGTGTATCAATGCATTGTTTCGTTTGACTGTCATTCGCATCCTCTGGTTTCATTTTTTTTTATTTCAGGGTGTCTGCTTAATGAACCGGTAATTTTTATACGCACTTTAATGTTACTGTTCCGTATTTTTTTTGGATGAAAATCGTCAGAAACATTGTCAGGCGGAAAAGTAACAGTTATGGATATTACACATTTTTCCTTCTCTTCAATGTCACTCGAGGAAAATCTAGTCTTTATTTATTATTTTTGAACAAAATAAAAGTGATATAAATAGCGTAACTAGCACATCTGCCCAATTAACCGTACTAAATGACCCTTATTACCCGTAAAAAACTACAGACTTTTCACAAAAAAAAAATACCACTCAGCGGAGTTACTATCAAAATAAATCTCGGTCGTAATTAGCAACATTTCCTAAGTGATGTCGTGCTAAATTACTTGTGCAATTGCGATTAAACTCAGCGTTTTAGAGGTCACTTGCGTGCCGTTGCCATAGTAACCGTGGATCGAGGTCCCAGAGGAACACTAAACTGAGCTGGACACGACAACAACGTCTTAGTAACACAACACAATCTGTGTTATTTAACGGCTTTAGATAGGTTCACTTTGTAAATATATATATTTTTTTTGGGTATTTTTTGTCGTCGTTTTCCCATGGGAAAAAGTAAACTGAAAATGGTATGTATAATTTAGGGATAATACTGACGATTGTGGTTATTTTATTTTTTATCTGACTTTGAATCTTTATTCTATAATAATGAAATATGAAAGATACGGTAGTACCTAATGAAAAACTGTTTATATTTCAGCATTTTTTTACCTACGACCGCTACAAACAAATAGGAAGAGCGTAGGCCAACCCGTAGTATCGTAGACCTATGCTACGCACTACAAAGGAATCGACAAAGGCAACCGGACAGTAATCAGAAGCAAAAATCAAAATAATATTAAGAATTTTCGTAAAGGGAAATGCCCACTGGCCACACACAGAAATGCTTGAAATGAACAACAATGAAATATATGCCATATTGCACTACAAATCATAGGGAACCCATTACAATTTCAATAATTATCAAAACCTAGGTAGAAGCCGGTTCCAATATTGTTTGGAAAATATAGGTTAACTCAAGGTTAGGTTAGGTTAGTTATCTAAGTCCGTGTTCAAAAACGGGTAACGTGTGCAGAAGTAAAATCAAAATCCTTAAAAAAGGCCACAGTCGTCGTTAAATATCTTCTAAAGCCATTTAGGTATGTAATTCAAATCGCAAACCCAAAATCATGAATCAATCAATTCAAGTAAACAATCGAAAAAATGAAATGCAGTAATGTCAAAAGTAAATAAGGCAAAAGACGTGATGCATACAGCCTACGATACGTTTTCTATTTTGAACATAATTTGATTTTAATTATTATTGACATGTATGCATTATTTTTATTACATTTACGGTTTATTTAATATGTCGAATTATAGTAAATTAATGAGAACTGTGCACTAATTGTATAAAATAGTTCGTTATGGATTATTTGACAATTCCTGTTTGGGTGAATGATGGTTACTGATGCCAAATAAACACGGACCTTCGATAAAAATAAATTATCGTTATATTTTAACTCTAGGTAAACAAACTTGAGAATTATTTTACTACCTAATGCTATTAATACTTTCTGTCCATTTTAAGGTATTTTAGGCATTCTCCTTTAAACAACTGTTCACTAAAAAACTTTGCAAAATAACTGATTTTAAATCAAATAATTCTATCATTTTATTTGTTATTCGTTTCAAAAGAAACACCAATCACAGAGCTGTTATTTTATTCGGGTGTATACAAAACTTACCATGCATTTGAACGATGTGTTTTTCTGATTATGCCTTTCGAGTAAAAAATCTTATAAGTGGACTATCTCTTATTGAACCTAAATATACTTGGTACTAATTATGGACAAGGTTAGGCCTTAGAAACCAGGGACGTCTAAAAATCGCGTTAGGTTGATGATATCGTGAAAGTTCCGGGGTGGGGTGTCGGTTCCGCACGGAACAAATATTTGTATGATCTGCAAGTAATTGTTCCGGGTCTGGGTATTTGTGTGTGAGTTTCTATGTTTGTAAACGCACCCACGATACAGGAAGAAATTCCTAGTGTGGCGCAAAGCTTAAAAAAAAAACACCTGGATGAGGGATGCAGGGATCCGGGAAGTATTGGGAACGTGCACGACACCAGCGCCACCATGTAAACGCAACAAAAGGGGAATATGTCAAACAGTGAATGAAAAGTGCATAATGTTTTTTGATAAAAAATAAATAAAGTAAAATATATAGAAAGACAATAAATAGTGTTTTATAGATATTTGTTAAAACAATTAAAGGGAACATGGATGTGATTATAAAAAACTGGTTTTGAGAGCGTAAAACATAAAATAAGTTTCCAGCCTCAAACTATGCTGAAGGGGAAAAAAATGGTTTTAGCTGAACACGTTAGGAATGTCGAAGAACTAAGAACTAATGGCAATAGTTTTTTTAATACGAGCAAACATCATTCGTCAAACATCGGTGACCTTAACCCCCTATAGCACAAGTTTAAACGTAAGTACTTTCCTAACCTAACAACATTCGCTGATCTATTTTCCAGGCTGCTTTTGGAAAAATATAGAATTTACACTGACTATTTCCACTGGTATTTTTGCAGTTTTATAACACAACAAGAATAATGACCCATCTTCAAAACAGCGTTTGACAAGTTTCACTAACCCCTTTTGTTACACAATTCTGCCACACCGTGCGCTGCCATCGCTTACTATATCCCTGCCATACACCTCGCTCGTACTCAATAGCGGCAAAAACAATATACCTATATCTTGTGGGTGATTGAGTTGAAATGATGATGATGATGATGAATGAATGAATCATTTTTCACTGTCTATTCTTCTTGTTCGTCATGTCGATAATTCCAATTGTTGGTTTTAAACTAGCTTTAGCCAAAATTTTGCCACTTTCTATTGTGTTGTTACATCGGAATTAGACCCAAAAAATTACAATTTATTTAGGATGCTTGAATCTGACGACATTTGTTTCGAGGTGAGATTTTGATACGATTCCACGGCCTTTTTAGAAAGTAGTAGTGTTTTGCATTTAGGTACACAGCTTTACTAATAAAATTTAAAAAATCTATGAGCTCTCATATCCATCGTAGGTAATTTTAAACTGGTCCCCTATTTTACAATAAGTTAGGTAGGTACGTAAACGAGGCAATCAGAGTATGTAAGGATCGTACCGTTCTGTAGATTCTGACTACGCCCATGGGAACACAGCGTGAGTTTATGTACGTTTTATGTTATTTATTGTATCAACATTTTGTTAGCTATTTTCTATTCTGTACTGTAATTGTTGTGACCCAAAATTAATCATGTCCGCAAGGTTTAAACAAAGCAGCACTGACAGTCACGTGAGCATTTGCAAAATTAAACTCTGCGTTTGTGTAATTATTGCGTTACAAAATGCACAGTTGAAAACTGTGCTGAGACGAGATTTTGGCATAAATAAACATATTCTACTTCAAAAGTATGATGCAAATATACAGTATCACGCCTTTCCCGGGAGGGTTGACCAGAGCTGTACCTATCGTCATCGTCATCATTTCAGCCGAAAGACGTCCACTGTTGGACATAGGCCTCCCCCAAGCTCCTCCACTTCGACCGGTTCTGCGCTTCTTGCATCCAGCGGATTCCTGCGGTCTTCACAAGGTCATCGGCCCATCTTGTGGAAGGCCTTCTAACGGGAACTTCCTCTGCCAGGGGTGCGGGTTGTTTGA
Organism: Polymixis flavicincta; assembly: GCA_949987655.1. Lineage (NCBI taxonomy): Eukaryota > Metazoa > Arthropoda > Insecta > Lepidoptera > Noctuidae > Polymixis > Polymixis flavicincta. The sequence goes on from OX465173.1 coordinate 17,250,782, forward strand.
AAGAGATACTGTGGCCCCTGGCACTCAGGCAACTGAGGGAACACGAGTGGGTTTTAGTCAGTAAAAGTCTGACATGCCCTCCTGCTCCACCCAGAACGCGAGAACTAATTTGATGATTTCCGACACTAAAAAAAAATACCCGGTACCTCATGTTCAGCAGTAGCGCTTGCTACCACGAGACAGTCGAGAACGAGGTCATCATCATCATCATCATCAGCCTATAATGTTCCCACTGCTGGGACACAGGCCTCCTCTCGGAGAGAGGGATTGGGCCGTAATCCACCACGCGGGCCCAGTGCGGGTTGGTAGATGTCACATGTCTGCGAATTTTTTGGTTCTATGATATGCCGGCTTCCTTACGATGTTTTCCTTCACCGTTTTGAGAACGAGGTATTAGAATAAAAATAATAGCTCATTCTATTTAATCGCCACCATGACGAATATTATCATGTTTAAACTAATACAATTTCAACATTTAACCTTTTTACAAGTCAAACTAAACATTTCAAAGACAAAGTTAACGAAATCCCGTCTAATTATTTGAATTATACCGTAACAGTTTCAGTTAGATAACGTAGTTGAAACCTTTCGAAAATTAAATAAAACTGGTTAAACAGTGAAAGCCAAAGTAAATTTTCATTACTGTGGTTTTGAAGCTTCAATCTTGCGAAGTTCGCAAAAAATATTAACAGGTACTCTAATTGGTTAAATGGTCTATGAGGATGAAATAATTTTCTAAATAAAATTACTTTAAGAGATAAGTAAGAAGGTATTTGAAGATATACTTACTTGAATCTCTGACCCAGTAGTTGATAGACTTGGGCGAAGACTCAACGTAGCATTCTATGGTGACGTCAGTTCCCAGCGGAGCACCCACCAGCTGATTGGGCACTTGAATCACTGGGTGAACTAGACAAAAATATCAGCAAAAAAATACCGCTAATTAACATTTACAACTGACAAATTTAACACATTGCACATTGCAGAGAGCTTTCGGGAGACTTTAAGAAAAGACTAGACTAATAATATTAAAGTTAAATCTTGCATAAAAGCGAAATGTCCGCTCGAGTTGACGCGAGGACACAAACAGTCCCTTACAGCCAGAAAATAATTAAAAGCTACTACTCGCTGACATTAAATAACACCATTAATAACAAGAAACCTCTGAAAGTTGCCGAGATAAATAACAATTACTACGAATTTGGGAAAGACCTATTTCGTTCTTAGAGCGAGGCTGGTCCTAAAACATTTTTTTGGGGAAAAAATATTCGACTCCTAGGAAACCTCATTGCTATTTTGGTCTTGCTATTTTTTTTTTCTAGAATATATGGATTTACTGGAGCCTTCTAGAGACCATTATTGTTTTTATAGGATGTAGTTAAGGCTCGGTCATAAATAATGTACCCCTTGTTTTGAAGAGTGCTAAAAGTTAAGAGACGTTTAAAAAAAAAAAACTGATGCTAAGAGTATCATATTTAAATCATTACATAACTTTAAGCAACGTTTATAAAGAAATTTAATCGACGCGTAGCCTCTTACCATGCATTCAGTAAGTTCATGATTGATCCCCAAGCGTAGAAGTTATAGATAAAAGTCTACTGTTTCGTAGAAAAGTGTAATACCTACGCAGTCAAAATGTATGGAACAGCAATTTTTACAATAAAAAAGTATAATTTTTGATTATTTTAAAACCAACTTACAATGTACTTTGATAGTGATCCTCTTGCTCACTGAGGGCGGCACTCCATTGCTCGCGATGCATAGATATGCACCCATATCCGAACGAGATATTTTCGTAAGTGTCAACACCTCCTTCTCGTATATCGCAACTATATGGAAAATATAATCTAAATAAATAACCGAACTCTCGAAGATTTGGTGAATGGAATAAATGAAATATTCATATTATATTACTCGGTTATGTAAGCCCTTTACACGGAAATGTAAATGTCAAGAGAGAGTATACCACATTTTGGAAAATGTCACACTTTTTTGTACTGCGATATTTTTTCTCGCTATAACAAGATTTGTGTAGGACTAATTCTTTTCTCTTGTACTGTACAGATCATCACAAAGATTAACTTAATGTGTAATCGTGTAACTTTTTATGTTCAGTCCATGTATGTCGTTTATTTATGTTTAAATAATTATAATGATATTTTCACGTGACTTGATGGCTGGCCTATTTTGTGGCCAAAATCTCACCATTGCCATACAATGTGGCAATGTTGTCAGCCTTTTTCTGTTTACAATGGTGCCGACGATTTTTATAATTTCCTTTTCTATTTTACTTGCATTTTTATTTTTCAAATTTCGTTTTTAATTTTTTTTTTTTTTTTAGATAATAAGACTGTAAACAGAACTAGTTGATTTTAGAAGTAAAGTTAAACATAACGAATTAACACTACTTATGAGCCCTTAACCTATTAGGCTTCAAGTATACCTTGCATACCTTTAGTTTTGCCACCATTAGGATCTCTGATAACAATATCAGCGCCATCTTCTCTCCTCCAAAGAACACGGGGCTCTGGCATACCCCTCGCGCGGCAAGCAACTTTGGCAGTACCACCTTCAGGCACCATTATATCTCCAGAAGTTTCTTCTGGTATAAAGTCTGGTGGTATCACCACTTCTAGGTAACCCATCTGGTAAAAAATACACATGTTAACAACGGAATAATTTCGAGCAAAATATTTCGATTGTGTCAACAATGTTCGTCAATGTAAGAATCGGGTATCAGTTCTGTACCGATCATAGAAGACATGTATCAAAACAAAGTGTTTACCAAAACACTGTCGTTAATAGAGTTTTAAGTCTCTAAAATACCACAGTCAAATCAATAAACCTGCCTAGCCTTTTCCCCAACTATGTCTGGGTCGGCTTCCGGTCTAACCAGCTGAACACCACTATTTTACATGGAGCGGCTGCCTATAAAATTACGATCATAATAGTTATCATTAATTAACATCAACAAGCAACAAAACAATATGAAACAATTACAGAAAGTAGGTACATAGCGTCAAGCGACGTCATGCGGCGTCAACGTCGGAGTCGAAACCTCGAGCGCTGTCGCCGCTGGCGATTTATGTCGTTATCAGCTCCGGGTATAAATTACAGCGCAGCGCAATAATTTAGGTGCACCATGCACGAATCATTACCCGCTGCGTCCCTCGCCTCGCTCCCGTCTGCGTAGCTTAATTCACTTTATCTCCCCAATGTTTATTTTAACTGCAATTTAACTTTCTCTGATATGCTGCGCCAATTTATTCCACACAGGATACCATTCCACTTTTATATAAATGACACGATAAGATATCAACTAGAATAGTTTCAATCTATATGGTCACGATTCTATTGAGTCAGTTGAGTTGGCATTTCAAAATTAATGTTGTGTTACAAAAATGGGACACGAAGAAAAAATTGAACTTGATGGATCTTATTGCCCTGAAGTTAACAGTCGATGGAATACTTACGGTAATTACAGACTTATCGTATGGGCGTGGATGATGAACGAAATCACAGTAATGTTCTCTCCTGCCGAGATATCACATAATGGATTTTATGCGCATGCAGCTCTGCAAACATTGGCAGTAATCTTGGTCGGGATGCCACTGGCGTATTCAGAGATATGTTTGGCTCAGTACACGAATTGCAATATATTCACCATGTGGAATTTCTTCCCGCTGTTTCGGAATGTGGGATATGGCACATTATTTTTGATTTTCTTGAAATCATTATATTTGTTGGTGTTAACTTCTTGGTATTTGGTGTACACATTTTATGCGGCCTTGGACGTCCCGCCCTGGCTCAGTTGTGATGATTATGGTGATACCAAATGTATGGTGAAAAGGGTGAACGTTTCAATTTTCCAACATTGTCTAGAAGCTCAAGTTTTATTTGAAGACGATTGCGGTATGAAAACTGCGAGCAACTGTTTTTTTGAACGTGAAATAGGCGGGAATTGTACTATAGAACTTGGATTAAAATGCCTTATTCCATGGAAAACAATCGTAGCAGTAATTACAATATGTGTATCTGTTTACGTTTTATCAATTAAGCAAGAAAGATTAATTCAAGTAGCGGTAAAATTAGCAGCAGTATATGTTTGTGGTGTCATTCTGGTTTTGTTTTGTGTCGCGCTGTCAACCAGCGGCACTTGGTACGCTACAAAGATTACAATAAATTGGACCAACTATACATTTCTCAACTGTTATAGCACGATTACTAGAGGGTTTCTGTCGGTAGGCACTGGGTACGGTATATTAATTTTCTTAACTCGCGATGTATCATTTCGGAGCCCTGCCACGATGACTGCTATAAGTACGCCATTGTTTGCCCTATTTGTATCATTTATGTTCGCACTTATCGCGTTTAGTGGAATTAAAACTATGTCTTACTACCATGGTGAAGAAGAAAACGTTATAGAAATCGGTAGCAGTTTATTTTTCCCAATGTTTGCTTCAATGTCCGAAATTATGAGTTATTTTGATGCGTTGCCGATTTGGGGATTTTTTTGGTTTTCCATCGTATTCTGCAGTTTGTATATAAACTTTTGGATTTTGTATTTGTTTTTAAAAGAATTATTGCTCCACATGGATTTGGCAAAAGAGTACACAAAACTATCTTGCATGTTATTGTTAATATTTGTAATAGTTTGTACTCTCCCATTTCTATGTTCCGACTTGACTGGTATACTTACAGATGCAACAGAAATAATTCAATCACTTAATTGTTTATTTCTTTCGGTTTCTTTGTATTGGATTTATGGTATCCAAAACCATAACGTAGACATTATTTTCATGATAGGTATCAAAACTAATTATTTTTGGAAGGTAGCATGGCTTTTAAATCCGGTCTTTATTTGTGTTATTCTTTACGCTCGATGGGAAGTTATGGAAACGTATGAGTTTCAAGACTCATATTTCATTGAATCAGTTTCTATGACTTGTGATTTGTTTTTACTGTATGTGATATTAGTCATATACGTCATTATCATTGTGGTCGGCATAATAGCACAACTGATAAAGTTTTATCGTCGCGGTGAGCTTCATGCGCTATTTAGTGCTAAAAGAAGTTGGGGGCCCAGGGATAAGGTATTGTATAGAAGTAGGAAAATGTTCGTGCCTGAAATAATGACGAGAGAGTTTCTGTACCGACAAGTTCGTATACGTGGTTATTACAAGAAACAGAACCAGACGTATAAAACGAAGGTAAAGCGAGTCTCGAGCGTTGAGTCGCTGGATGAAGAGATATCCTGGAGCGCCATGGCGTCAAATTAGTGTATTCATAGGTTTATTTAGTTATTGCTTACCGTACCTGGCTTTTCATCGGGTCCGTATTGATTTGACACATGTATTGACCCCGGTCCTCCTCTTGGACGTTTCTAATGTGTAAATTCCAAACGGTCTGACCGTTATGCGACACTCCTACACGGTGATTGTTTGTTATTACGTGAACATGTATCGCTTGAATCGCTTTAGTATCTGCTTTTACCCATCCGACCTGCGAATTGTAATTGTGTTTTTAATTAAAATGTAAATTAAAATTTCTATGTATGTTTTTCTTGTATTTGTAACTTACTCTGTATCCGCCTAAGTTCTGCACTAGACATCTAAACGTTGCATCTCGACCAATTGGTACCGTCAAATTCATTAACGGCTCTGCGAATTCTGGCTGGAATGCTTGACCTACAATTATACTGAACTGTTACCATCATCCTACACAAACTTCTTAAGATGTAGTATAAATTATTGTCGTCCAAAAATTAACACGTTCATTATCTTAGTAGATATGCGTTTAATTTCTAAGATATTTTCTCCACAAAATACAAATAATACATTAAATTAAAAAGTACCTAATACTTCTAGAAACTAGCAACCTTATTGCGTAACACACTATCAATCAGAATCTGAATAATTTTGAAGGAAATTTCTAATCCATTGCTTCATATGCTCGAAAAAAGATCTGCTCAACAATACAAATAACGCAATGAATGTTGTTGAACTGTCAAAATGAAGCTATTCCTACTGTTAGTGCGTTACCTACGCAATTATCCCGCTGTATTTTATTTAACAAGGAACCCATTGTTTTTAAGTTTTTAGTAAAAGCGAAATCTGAATATAGTTGTTCAGAATAAGTAGGTACCTAACTGAATCGATCCCAATATTTTTTACACCACTTTACATTTTTTCCAAGTGTGATGGAAAATGTTATCACCAGTTAATTACAAAACAATCGTCGTACGATTAGGTACCTACTGCCTAAATATTATCAATGACCACAATACGCCGCTCGACGCGCGGGTGCGCCGCGTGGTGACCATGTTTGTGTAGACAACTAGGTAACATAAGAAGCTTATAACTTTGTGATGTTTCATGATACAGTTTTGAAATGTTGTACATAGATTCTTTACATAAAAATACTAGACACGTGTTTCAGGTTTCGCATATACTAAAACTGGGGTTGTATAGTATGAAACTGTACATTCCAAACTACATTCTGTACTCACCGACGAGTTTTGAGTCTAGTCCTAGCATGAAAATGGCTAGCAAGTATATGGACCACCAAGGCTGCTGCATATTTCCAGTCGCCTCGACTGACTCCGCTCTCAAGCAAAGCCTTTGTTAGCCATGGGACACTGCAATCAAATAAAGTTATTCCAATTAATCGATCTGCAACATAATTATACATAAACATAATGATATAGGCACATTAAATTACTATTATGACTTTAAGAAGACAGTATGATAACTATGAAGACAAGTGAAACGATTAATATCTACTAGTGGGTGTCCAGTGGTAGAAATTCAACCATAATTGTTATTGATAAATGATTTTATTTCTGTAAGTAGGTTTGTACCAACACTTTTACTCGTCACTCATATTTTTTTTAACTAGATGAGGTCGGCGTTTTCTATCTAACTACTCTGAGAAGAAAGGCCGAAACAAACTCAGAGGTCACACTCTCTTTTAAAGTCCAGACATAATCTTGGTCAGATCTTGTGAAGACCATGTGGATTGGTGTCTGAAATGGTCTTTTGAGGGAATAACCACACAAATTGAGTGGGCCTCTCCATTCAGTGCACGCATTTATCAGTAATCACGCAGCTCCACTCAGAACTTGAGGAGCTCAACGATTTGACGAATAAAACATGATCCACACAGTCCTCACATTCACTATAATTAAAACAATAATTATTTTATTTCCTAATCATCCTTTTGTGTTACTAAATACGTTGATTCGTACCAATGGAACCAAAACTAATCACGCGTTCAAAACCAATACAACGAAACGTAAATAGAATTCGATGCTCTCGTCTAAAGCATTAAAACATTCATCAAACACAATCTCCCCATTGATTTATAATATAAACATCGAGCCAATCTTTTTATGGCTTCTATTAATATCTTAACGATACCATTTACAGGGATATGGCTAAAAAGTTGCTGCTCCATAACCGCTCTAGATGTTTATGAGGCGTTTATGATACATCACATCAACATAAAACCAGAGAGGTATATAAACATTTTCATAGCGTATTGTCAATGTATGCGCGGCAATTATGATGCGTGACATCAACAGCGAAGCTTTCAAGGTTTGCGATCCCTTCGACCCCACGATTCAATAATGATTCCTTGTTACGACTATTCCTGTTTATCGGAGTCGTTCGTATGAGCATGTTTGAGCATCATAACAACGGGAGAGCGTGTGAAATGAGCACGGATGCGATCGAGCACCGGTAACTACTTTTCCGCGAAGATATAATGTTTGAGAAAAAAAAAAAAAAAAACAGTTTGCCGACACCCTCGTATTGATATGAACGGTGTTATTTCAGTGTGCGTTTAGATAAAAATGTATGACATTTTTTTCGGTCGAGTGTTGTGAGATGTCGTTTTGAAAGCCATAGGACTCACATAACGGAGCTTTTGGTTCAAACTGTGATATCTCGAGGGCTTTTTCAAGTTAATGGTGTGATTCTGATACGAGTATCTAGACATATTTTCTTTTAAATTCTAGTCTTACCCATAGGCTGTCTTATAATATTTTCCTTTAATCAATAAAAAAATCTATCTATCCCGTCTTGAGCAAGCGTGGCGATTGATGCTCGTGCGTTCTCTGTATGTGAAGGGGCCTTTGGCAGTGGGGAAGTAATAGAATGGCACTGTCATCATAATCTATCACTTAACGTTCAAATGATGATGACATGGGCTTGTTGCTAAGTAATAATAGCCGCTCGGGTCGATCAACCAGGTTAAGCTACGATTGCCTCGGTTGTTCCGGGGATGGGTGACCATCTTTACATACCAAGACCCCTCCGCTCAAAAAGCACATTTAGCCGTTAGTCCCGGCTGTGGTTGGTGGATCTTTGACAATCTTTACGGGTCATCAGAAGCCCAAAAGTCTGACATCCAGTCATACCCAAGGGTATCGTATTACCCAGTAACTGGGTTGTGGAGGTCAGACAGACAGTCGCTCCATGTAAAATACTGGTATTTCTGCCGCATCCGGTTAGACTGTAAGCCTACCCTTACAGAGTTGGGAAAAGGCTAGGCAGATGGGATGACTTAAAGCTCAAATAATTTACACAACTTTTAATCTGAATGATTGATCTTAGGCTGCAGAAGCTAGAGACAGACAATTTCTCTGCAGTGAGACACTTAATTAATTAACCGGAAAAGTAAAAAAAGTATCTTTTAATTTTCTGTTTTAATTTGGGGCTTACGGGGATCCCTGTACCCGATCGAGTTATTAAATACATTTGTTTTGCTACTTTGATTAATAAATTATTCCACGAGAAAATCGTTTTACGAATCTATCTTAATCATACCCCTTCGCTTGTCCCCCAAATCTTTCACCTACCGTATTTTCTGATATTCCATTTCCAAATTCGTTTGACAATTCGAATGTGATTAAATTTATTTTTTCGCCAGCCCGTACATACATACACACATACTCAGCCTATAAAAGTTCCCAATGCTGGGACACAGGCCTCCTCGCCATGAGAGGGAGTGGGCCGTAATCTACCACGCGGGCCCAGTGCGGGTTGGTAGATGTCACATGTCTTCGAATTTTTGGTTCTAGGACATGCCGGTTTCCTCACGATGTTTTCCTTCACCGTTTGAGAGCAGTGGTGATGAAATTATTTACACAAAGTAATGCGCCTGGCTGGGTTCGAACGCACGACCTACAACTCGTAAGTCGCGGCCGTTACCACTGGGCCACCACTGCTCTCCAGCCCGTACAACATAAGGAAATACATTTGCAGACAAACTTTACAATACTATCCCTATAGTTAATACACATTTTATCTAAAGAAATATAATAGAAAGCCACAAACAATTAATTTAACAAAGCGCCAAACGCGGCCTTGTATTAGAATCGGCATCGATTTTAATCAGAAAATGTAATGAAACACGAAATATCTAAATAAACAAGGTAAATGTTGGTACGTGACAGCCGGGTCACTGGAACATCCCTGTCGAAGAATAATCCCGGTCTCAATTGTTATTGGCAACATGGCAACGTCGCAACATGTTATACATAACGCTTTGTATGAACACGACTAATACCGTGTTCATGCGTGACGTTGTACGTATTAATTAATTAGAATTTAGTTTATTTTTAACCGACTTGTATTTTTTTTTAATGTATGTTCGGGCATAACTCCGTCATATCTAAACGGATTTGCAAAATTCTTTTTTTTTTTGTTCGAAATGGCTTTATTCCGAAATGTTCCCATTTAAATTTCATTTAGATCTGATGATGCGTTTCGGAGACAGAAAACGGAACTCTTCAAAAAATGACAGCAAATCAATCGCGATTGCTGCTATCGCATAAATATGCATTGTTTTGAGTCGAAGGATGATGAAATTTCGAATTGGTGTGTGCTAGGTACTATAACTAAAAAGTGACAAAAAAAAATACAAAAAAAAAATGCTGACTTCCGGAAAAACACTACAAAGTGAAAAATAGCTTTAATTTCGGAAGGCGGTGACAAAAATAAAAAAACTTTTTAACAAAAAAATTTAACCGCCGAAAAAACTGAAAAGTAAAAAAATAATAAAAATAAACCTGCTTTGTTTAACCCTAATAAGTAAGTTCGGAGGGCAGTGAAATATAATTAAAATACATACCTATCCAAAGTCACCGACTTTGTGGGCCTCCTCCGTTTTTTCGTCGGGTAAAAATATATAAATCCAAAGTCACCGACTTCCGAAATTAAAGTTATTTTTCACTTTGTAGTGTGTTTTTATATTTTACTACCTTCCGTCCGCAGCTTCGCCCGCGTGGAAGTCGGAAAAGTCTTTAGTTTCTTTTACATTATTTGACATAAAGGTTATTTTTACCAATTTTCGAGTTAATCAAGACACGCAGTAAAATCATCCCGTGTAAAATTAACTACCCTTTTTTACCCCTTTAGGGGTGGATTTTCGAGAAACCCTGATACACGTTATTCTTTATTTTTGTTTTTAGGTATTAATACCGAGTTTCGAGTTAATCAGACCGCGCATTAAAATTCTTCCATACAAACTTTAAGACCCCCAATCCCCATTTAGGGGGTAGTTCAGTAAAACAATAAATAACCATCTTTATATTTTACTTAGATAAGTATTATCTGCCTAGCCTTTTCCCAACAATGTTGGGGTCGGCTTCCAGTCTAATCGGATGCAGCTGAATACCAGTATTTTACATGGAGCGACTGCCTATCTGACCTCCACAACCCAGCAACTGGGCAAGATGATACCCCTTGGTAAGACTAGTTTTCAGACTTTCGGGCTTCGGAAGACCCGTAACGACCATCAAAGATCTATAAATGACAGCCAGTAGCCAACAGCTTAACGTGATTTCCGAGGCACGGAGGGGTCTTGGTAAGTAAAGATGGTTACCCAACCCGGCCCAAACGCGGCAAGCAAAGCGCAACCTGATCGACCCGTGCAGCTATTGTCACTTAGCCACCAGCCCTTCTATTTAATATAAAATATTGTTGGTAATTATGATCTTAATTTAGTTAGTGTGTGTGTGTGTTTTAGTAATGTACATTGACCCTTTATTTATAAAAAAATCTTTTTGAAATTAGGTTAATATAAACACTTTAACAGGTTTTTTTTTGCTGGGAAATCGTCAAATAACTTCACCCGCTCACATTTACATATAATATGGGTGGAGCAGGAGGGCGTGTCAGACTTTTACTGACTAAAACCAGCCCGTTCCCTCAGTAGCCTGTGTGCCAGGGGCCACGGTATCTCTTTCGAACAACCCGCACCCCTGGCAGGCATCGGCCCTTGCGGGCCCCATTGGTTTGTGCTGACATCTCTTTGAGGCGCGCGTGGAACACAACGCGCCGTCGACCTGGGCTTGGTCCCTTACCGGGCAGCGAGTTACCCATTACTCGCCGTCCGCAAGACGGGACGCAAGAAGAGAGGTAACTCGCCCACGCCTATGGTGGCCGGGAATCAGCCTGGGATTCTCAACGCCCAGGGCGTCTCCTGAGATTTTCTTTGTATGTTTTTAAAATAGTTTTAATTAAAGCACTGTTTGTCAGTGCCCAGAGTTTGTCTATTCTAATAGGATATTACTTACTAATTTGATAAGCGGGGTTTACGAAACAGACTTAAAAAGGTTAATGCCAGCAATTTTGACAGCAACATTCATTGCGTAATTTCGACGTCAGTGAGGTGCACCTTTGGAAGACCTACTAAAGCCCGAAGCCAACTTTTAAAGGCCCCCCTTAGACAATTTTAAGTGTTGTTTTTTTTTTAGTGTGGGAAATCATCGAATGCATGCAGGAGGGCGTGAACGGGACGCTGGCAAAACCTAGTATTTTGTCCATTTAAAAAGCTGCTGAGCTTCGCCCGGGTGGACGTCGAAATTAATACCACGGGAACGTATTACCGGGACGAAAAGTACCCTTTGCGTTAATCCAGAACTATATGTGCGCCGAATTTCATCCAAATCGGTTAAACGTTTTTTGCGTCATTGAGTAACAAACACACACAAACTTTCACATTTGTATTTACATATAATACTAGCTTTTGCCAGCGGCTTCGCCCGCGCGGACCTTTCATCCCCTATTTAACTTCCTTAGGGGTTGAATTTCGAAAAATCCTTCCTTATTCCTTGTCTACTTTATAAAGGGAACCTCTGTGCAATATTTCAGCTTTCTAGGTCTAAGGGTTTGGGCTGGGCGTTGATGAGTCAGTCAATCAGTCAGTCAGGACTTTTCTTTTTATTTATATAGATAAGTAGGATAGTAGGATAGTAAAGCAAAAGAATGTTAGATTACATGCCCCTTCCTCTGACTGAGAGGACCGGTCATGTACCAGCTGCAGTGGCAACTTCAAAAATTGATTAAGGTTATGGAAAAATTCACACAATTATGACCAGCGAATTTATTCTGTAAAAACCGTGAAAACTGAGCTGGAGGAAGCAAGTTGGAAGTGAGGCTGTCCATCTCATTTCATGCACCATTTTTTATCACGGTTATATTTTAATACAATAAATTGGCAGGTATTAAGGTACAGAGCCACCTGAATCTGTCAAATTTCTTTGATCGTTTTTCAACCTTTTTTCACAAAAGAATAAGGTTCATTTTTAATTGGGAAAATTCGACAGTTCGGGATAGAACGATGTACTGGCGTCTGAACCTAAAAGAAATCTGAATCACCCTCTAATTAACTACCATTAAACCTACGGTAGTGCGCAAGATAAACTCCCACGCACAAGTTCCCATAAATATCTAACGCCAATAAGTTTCTTCGACTAAAACAGACCAAAGTAGCAAACAGCTGTTATAATCGCAATAATTTCTAGGCCTTGCTTTGATGTGCATTGTCTTGGACGACCTGTCTCAGACTCCCTACCAACTTGCTAGTCAGAACAAAGTTTGCAAACGCTCTGTCGGAAATTTCATACCGGCCGGCCGGCAAACTCCACTCCATACCCTAAACATTTATACTAAGTAGATTTACTATGAACGCGTAACTTCAAGTGTTGCTTGGCTAATGTTCAGGTATTCTGAAGTTCAACACATGGATCTGTAAAGTGGTTGGATATGTAACTTAGGTTAGCAGAAACTTTGATCGAGTGTGGATGTATTAGGTTGTAAGAGTTCACAAATTTGCAAATTAACTTTAAATACCTACCCCTCTATTTTTAATAAGGGTCTGCCGTTGTCATGAGCAAGGTCTAAGCTACCGGTGGTTAGAACTCCAGAGACAGGAACCTCCTAACGATGCGAGCCGATTCAGGCCCTTGATCCAACCGACTAACGAAAGCTTCGAGAGATGTTGATTGGCCGTAACGAAAATCGGTCCAATGACAGCCGAGCTTATATTTCACATGTCAACAACCTCGTGTGCTAAGTCGAGATTTTTCTCTTTCTCGCCTTTTACAGACCGTTCATAATTATTTTACCTCTGACAGAAGCAACCCAATATCAACCTTATTATAACTACAATAAACATCATTGTGATTTAACAGACGTATCAATAGCATCAACCCAATATAAACCTTAACCAACGACTGTAAATATCACTTTGATTTTGATACTGATTCAAAGTCAAAGGTAAAATAACTTTGAATGGACTGTTCCTGTATTTTATTATTATTTTTTATTTTATTTAACAGCCTTACAATGGAATTGTTGTAGTACATACTAATTACACGGATGGTTGACGTTTGCTCAGTATGGAAGTAAGTGACGAGCCACTACTTATACTAGGTGCACGGTTCCAATTGGTGGGTTATTCTTTTCAAAATAATTGGCTTTTACAATGTTTTAAAATTCAGTGTAATAGGTATCGGAGGACAGGCCTGTTTTTTTTTGGGTCGAAAATCATCAAATGCTCTGAGTGGAGCAGGAGGGCGTGTCAGACTTTTACTGAATAAAACCCACCCGTGTTCCCTCAGTTGCCCGTGTGCCAGGGGCGACGGTATCTCTTTCGAACAACCCGCACCCCTGGCAGGCATCGGCCCTTGCAGACCCCTTGGCCACCCTGCGACGGGTCGGCACAGTGGCCCCACAGCCTACCACTTTTCGGCCGCAGGGGATAGGAAGAGCGGCCAACGCTATACCGACACTCCTCCCCTACGGCCCCATCGCGTCCGCCATCAAACGATGGCGGCCCCGTCCAAGCCACGGAAGGGAAGAGCGCTACTCAAAAGTACCGGCACTTCTCCTCCGCCGCCGCCTTGTTACCCTCAGCCGCGATGCCTCCCATTCGACATTGCGGCCCACCTCAGTTGCGGTGCACCTAACCGCAACCTACTTTTTTTGACCGCTACGTCGTCGGCTTTGAGGCAAAAACCCTGACGACCGGCCCTACCTTGGGGTTCCTCTTCGCTTCACCGTGGCTGGGACACCACGGCTACTGAGCCCCCCTGCAACGACAATGCGGGTACCCACTCGGAGGTAGGACAGGCCTGTCAAGTACCTTATTGTATACAAATCTATAGTCTACAGGGCCTATTGCCAAATGGGACTTAACACAAGAACCGTAGACAAGCGTTTTGTCGTCGGAAGAGTAGACAGAAATGACGTTTCCGTTTAGACAATTGATAGTTTTTCATCAAGAAATGTTAAGCGATTCATATTCTACAGTAGAGTAGAAATAGAAGCGTCAGGCTAAACCTGCAGCTCTTAACTTTCCAACCTGCGAGTATGAGAACGAATTCACTTCTTACAAATTTTAACCAATATTTAAACCATATCCACAGGCAAATCTATGAGATATGCAGAGAGCTAAATCATGTAATGTAACGAAGCTTAAAAATAAAACTAAAAATTTTAAGGAGAAGAAAATTATTTGTTGCGTAAAAACTCATAACTGAGATAAAATTCTTATGCAGTTGTTAGAAGCCCAGCCTACGTCCTTCCATTCTAATCTTGTCTGTTAAAAGTTTTCTTGTCATCGCATTTCCTCGAGCAACAAACAAAAGCTTTTACATAATAGGTAGATACATAGAACAACATTCTGTAGGACTCTTTTTACGATGAAACGTAAAGAATAAAATAATTGTTTAAGAAATGCATGGGCAAACTATCTGCCTAGAATTTTTCCAACTATTTTAGAGCAGGCTTCAAGTCTGTAGGTGAATACCAGTATTTTACATGGAGCCACTGCTATCTGAACTCCACAACCCAGTTACTGGGTAACACAATAACCCTTAGTAAGACTGGTTGTCAAGACTTTCGAACTTCTGACGACCTGTTATGAGTCTCAAAGATCCTTGAATGACAGCCGGTACGTAACGGCGTAACGTGCTTTCCAGGGCAAGGGGTCTTGGTATGTAAAGATGGTCACCCATCGGCGGAACAAGCGCGGCAAAGGTAGCTTAACCTCATCGATTGACCCGTGCGGCCTTAGTTACTGAACCGCAACCGCCACTACAATAGGTAATCATTCATCATCATCATTTCACCCGAAAGACGTCCACTGCTGGATATAGGCCTCCCCCAAGCTCCGCCACTTCGACCGGTTCTGTGCTTTCCGCATCTAGCGGACTCCTTCAGCCCTCACAAGGTTATCGGTCCACCTTGTGGGATGCCTTCCAACTTTACGTCTTCCGGTACGCGGTCGCCACTCCAGAGCCTTCTGGCCCCATCGGGCATGTGTTCTGCGAGAAATATACCCTGCCCACCTCCACTTTAGTTTGGCAATTCTTCGGGCAATGTCAGTTACCTTAGTTCTCTTACTACAATAGATACTGGGTAAAATCTATATCTATACATATAATAAATCTGTAAAGGAACTTTTTCTGTACATTTAAAATATTTCGAAAATAATTGCTTGGGGTGGTAAGGGATAATCAACAGATGACATTTTAACCCTTATCAAAATTTTTGTCTGTAGCTCGGTTTTTCAGTTTCTATGTTGAATAGATCAAGTATCACGTCAAAAGAACGAAACTAATATGGTTATCTTTCATACTCAAATATTGTTTATAACTCAGAGTTTATATTAGTATTTGTTTCATCGCAATCGCTTCGGTCAACCTATCTAAATAATTTAAAGTGTTCAAGAAGAATTTATTTACGTAATGTTGAAACACTTAACGACATCTATTGGCGTGAAACGGTACTAACGAATACTTAATATTAACACACGTCATTCTCATTTAAGTTACTTACTGTGTCTGTGTTATTTCAAAAAGTAATGATACTGATTACTAAAATCGCTTTCCGTTGGTGGTTGATTCCCACGAATCAAAAAAGCTAAAAGAATTTCAAATAAAAAGTTGTGATATTATTAACTGACGTGGTGTTCTGAGTCATATACCTAGAATGCAATGTTAGATAAGTATTTATTAGTTTTATCAATCAAATTAATACAAATAGAGGGGAAGAAATCTCATTTTTAATTGTGATAAAAGTCTTAGTAGCGCCATCTAGCATAATATAGCAAAATTAGAGCGGCTAGAGGAACATCTCCATAGAAATTCTTAATCTCTAGCGTCAGTAACGCCATCTAGGTTTGAATAGCAAACATGCAAAGACAACAACTTGATTTCGCGCGAAATTTGATAATGTTAAATTTAAATGCTTGTTTACAGCATTACTCGATTCAAATAATGGGATTTTTGGGAGTAAAGAGTTGTAAATACTTATGTGCTAATTTTCGTGATGTTAGTTTTCGAGGTGGGGAGGGGTTCAAGCGAGGTCGGATGGTGAAAGTCAGGAAAAAAAATCCAAAATTGCGACCATAACTACTGGTGGATTTGAGTAACTAAATCGGTTTTCACACGGGCAACTGTAGTTTTGTCGATGCTCTTCCGAGCAACATCGCTTACAGAGAAGCATTTTCTTAGATAAAACAAGTTTAAAAATGTATTTATTTATCCATTTGGCATCTCCAACAAAGGATACCTACACAGGAACAATAGAAATCACAATAGTAAAATATTGACAATTTTAAAGTCGCTTCTTTAAATATAATTATTTATTGGTCTACAAATAAATGTATGGCTGAACAAAAGAAACACTGAAACATTTTTGATTACAATTTACAATAAAAAGGCATCGTAACTGAGAGTCGCGGAGGATCGCTCTGTTACGTCCATTATCCTCGGGATCGGGCTCTCTCTCTTCCTGCTGCCTGCGTCAGCAGCAGGGAGAGAGGTGGGGGCGCGCGCGGTATGGCACTACGTAGCAACAACATCGTACTTACTATGTTCATAGAAGACCCGTGCTACACAATTAAATAGTTTTTTTTGCCTGGTTTGGTTTTTTTTTCAACAGCGCTTTTAATGTGGATAATGACCGACGTTACGGGGCGTAGGTAATGGTAACATTCGCAGCGAGCATGTCTTTACGCCGTGTGCTAAAATCAGTGTTGCTCGCTCGCATGTTTTGCCGTAGGTACTACTGACTGCACGAATACTTGCTTGGTAACATATTAGGTGCATTTTGACCCGTGACGCCGGTCAGTATCCACATTTACAGCGTGATCTTTCTTCATCGTGATAACGCCATGGTCCCACGGGCCGTTAACTGACAGGTGGCGTCAGGTGTTACTGCACTGCTACCTGTCGAGGCCTATCGCAGTCCGTGCAGAGCATTCCCACTGCTGTGGTTTTATTCAGTGGTCAACGTTTGATAAACAAAGCTAAAAGACACGCGCCTGTACGGGCCGAGATAGGTGCCCGCCCCCGCGTGGAATAATGCTTCAGCACACTCAACCAGACGCGCAGTCGATTTATTGAGTAAGTACAGTAAAAGCTCCTTATTCGTGCTTCCTTCATTCGCGTTTTCACTATTCGCGGATTAAAAAAATGCGACCCAATTCCTATATCCGCGGCTAAAGATTTATTTATTTGCGGGTCTAATCGGTACATCGGTACATACATATTAACAAATAACAAAAAGGATTCCAATAGGTATCCAACCCAATATCCTTTGTAAACGCGTCGTCAGATGGACTATAAAAAAGTGAAATAGACCTTATTACAACTTCGCCTAAAGTACATTGTCAAATGATATCGCCGCTGTATAGGTTCGGCCTTTGACATCTACAATAGCCGCCTTCGCCGCGGTCGGTGTTATTAACCGACTTCAAAAAGAAGGAGGTTATCAATTCGACATGTTTATATTTTTAATGTATGTTCTGGCATAACTCCGTCGTATATAGACGGATTTGCAAATTTTTTTTTTTTTCGAAAGGGGTTTACTCCGAAATGGTCCCATTGAAATTTCATATAGAGACAGGGCCCGATCTAGCTATTTAGCCGCTCCGGGCAAAAATAACATTCGCCGCCCTTTGCACTAACACCATCAAAGATGGTATGACCATAATAATGTGATATTCTTTTAACTATATAATATTCACATACGTTAGTCTACTACGGCTTCTGAACAAGTATACAAAAATTCATGAGAGTAGGTATGTTTGTAAGTATACATTTTGCCGCCGCTCATTTTTGCCGCTCTGAGCATTTGCCCGGCTTGCCCCCCCTTAGATTGGGCCCTGCATATAGATCTGATGATGCGTTTCGGAAACAGACAACGGAACTCTTCAAAAAATTACAGCAAATCAACCGCGAATGTTGCTATCACATAAATAAGTATGCATTGTTTTGACCCAAAGGATGATGAAATTTCGAATTGGTGTATGGTAGGTAACAAAAAAGTGAAAAATAAAAACTTTTTTCAAAAAAATAACAACCGACTTCCAAAAAACACTACAAAGTGCAAAATAACTTTAATTTCGGAAGGCGGTGACAAATAATTAAAATACACATCCAACGTCACCGACTTCCGAAATTAAAGTTATTTTGCACTTTGTAGTGTTTTTTGGAAGTCGGTTGGTATTTTTTTGAAAAAAGTTTTTTGAGAATGTAAACAAACATAATGAAACCAACCTCATCACCATAAAGTATATTTATATATCATCATCATCATCATTTCAGCTGAAAGACGTCCACTGCTGGACATAGGCCTCCCCCACATTTATAAATGCTGCGGCTTAATAGACATTCCATCCTTTGGTACGAGCCGCTTTGCGTGTTTTACCGGTTTTACCTATTGTTTCATCTTTCCATTTATTGCAAAATGTTGAATTTTTTTTTTACTTAAAAACGATTTTCGACGCGAAAAAATCTGTTTAACGCATAGAAATGCTTGATCGTTTACGCCTTGGAGAGTCGCTTGCATCCATATCACGCTCATACAATTAATCAATATGGTCAAAAACTTCAATTAAATTGTTTTTTTTTTTTGTCACTTAGGAACGTATCCCCTATAATCCCATATAAATTACCATTACATAGTCACGGTTTCTGTATTCGCGGTAGGTATTTTACGGAACGTATACCTCGCGAATAAAGAGCTTTTACTGTACCTACGGCAGGTGCACATTTATTATAAAATGAGCCTCGACCAGGCGCTTTGATCTATATTTATTCTTAAAAATCTGAGTGAGACTTCGTCGCAATATCATTATAACCCCTAAAGACGCCTGCAGGCCTAGACAAAACACCTTTCTGTTAACGTTCACGCTAAACTCTACGCCAGAATATATGGGAATGACATTACCGTGTCCTTTCCGCAGGTAATGTCATTCCCATACATTTTGGCGTACCGTTTAGCGTGAACGCCAAGAGTAATGTGTTTTGTCTCTAGGCTCTGGACTGCATTCGAAAGCTGTGGTAGATTCCTACCAGGATAGATCGGAAGATCGGAGGAGTGGCACCTACACCGTCAAAGCGACACATTATTGTTTTCCGACATGCACGCGAACGAAGTCGCGGGCACAGCTAGTTAGATAATAATATTCGTGTCTAGGTAAGAAATGCTCATCTATAAATATGGATGTCACTACAAATACACTATTCAGAATTCAGCGTTAATCGACTAAAATGAATGATTATCCTACGAAACACTATCATCATCTGCTTAGCCATTTCTCAACTATGTTGGGGTCAGCTTCCAGTCAAACGAAATGTAGCTGAAAACCAGTATTTTACTTGGAGTGAATGCCTATTTGACCTCCACAACCCAGTTACTGGGTTATACAATATCCCTAGGTAAGACTGTAAACACTATATTCCTACGAACACTATCATCACCATCATCATCATTTCAGTCGAAAGACGTCCACTGCTGGACATAGGCCTCCCCTCCACAAATACTATACAGGAAAAGTTTTTATCCAGTGCGCAAATTTTACCATGAATTCAGCATATCATTCCAGACCCCCTAGCGCAGAAATTTTTCACCGGTTATACAAAAAAAAAAGCGGCTGTTTCATAGAAAAGTGCAATACCTACGCGGTCAAAATGTATGGAACAGCTGATTTTTATTGTATAACTGGCGAAAAATTTCTGCGGAACAATTTCCCTAAAATTTGCGCACTGGATAAAAACTTATCCTGTAAATGTGTTTTGTTTTATGTTTGGATGTTTGAATGTTTGAATATTTGTTACTCAATCACTCAAAACTTAACGCAACAAAACGGATTTGGATGATTATTTTTCATTTATGCCAGGTTTGGATGCGGGAAGCATAGAACCGGTCAAAGTGGCGGAAGGGAGGCCTATGTCCAACAGTAGACGCCTTTCGGCTTAAATTATGATGCCAGGATTAACACAGGATACTTTTTAATCCGGTAGTACGTTCATGTGCGTTATGTATGGCGCGTGTATTGATACATTTGATCTTTACTGTTCCATTTAGTTCTTACAAAAATCGGCCACCTATTGTATGCCGTCTGCGAACGCTCTGAAGTTAACAAAGAAAGTAGGTGTAAATAAGTACTAATAGGACCGTTAAGAAACCCTTTAATTAACACCAAAAGTGTTAAACTTTTGTTGAGTACTCCGGAAATAAATATTTAAAGAGTTACTAGGCATTTTGAAAAGGAACAAATAATAATGTACCTTTTGTTTACTTTCATTGTGTTACCGGTTCATTTATGTACCTTTTATATCAATGAGATTATAATCAGTTTTGGCAAAATGTCTGAAATTGATTCCTAATTTTCAATTTCAAAACGAGGTTATACAAAAGATTTTGGGTTTATTTTTCTAAACATAATAATAATAATATAATAAATCATTTATTTCAAGTAACATGGACTCATATTAAAATAGGACAAGAACACGGTCACATTTAACATTATTCAAAAATTACAATATTAAATTATTACATGCAATTACAATTAAAATTTATACATTAAAAAAAAAAATTTAATATACAAAAATAAAATAATAATAACAAAATAGCATTATGAATTAAATTTGTATGTTTCAACCTCGCATTTTGTATGTTTCGCGTGCCACGTGTCGTTCCAAACAGTGAGTCACGATAACACAATCGAGCCTTTCTGCAAGCGCGGTTAGCAAGCTGTTGGGGCTCCCCCGCACGCGCCGCACCAGCGAGGCGCTACGCTTGCGCATTGTTGCGTAGAAACAATCTACGCGGGCTTCCGCAAACATCGTTGATGCGCTACAATAGCGGGGGAGCCCCATCATCATCCTAAACGCGTTGTTAAATTGGACACGAAAGGCGCTGTACGATTTTTGCGTGTAGTCGGTCCATAGACTACATGTGTACAGCGTGGTGCAGTAGGCTCTAAAAAGAGTTATTTTAACTGCTGTTGAGCACCGAGCAAACCTACGAATGACCATGTTCGCTCTGATCGACAGCGCCCTCCGCTCCCGTTCAATGTCCGCGTCGTCTTTCAGGGTAGGTGTCACTAGATGGCCTAAGTACTTGAACTCGTCTACCCTTTCTAACGGTAAGCCATACAGTGTAATTGGTGGCATTGATATCACTTTTCTGAGTCCACCCTGGAAAACCATACACTGACTTTTTTTTACGTTGTACAACAGTCCGTGATCAGTTGCATAACCCTCACAGATACCCAACAGCTTTCTGAGTCCGCAGACCGAGGCACTCAGCAGCACCATATCGTCAGCGTAGCTGATGTTATTGAAACAGACGCCATCGATGTAACAACCAATATGTCGCTCGCTGAGCGCCTCGATCAGCCCATTAATGTACAGATTAAAAATGGATGGTGAGCTCAAACCCCCCTGCCTCACCCCACATTCCAAACTATACGGGTCCGACAATGTGCCCGCCCACCTGACATAGTTCACCTGGTTCCCATACCAGTACTTAAAGATGGTAATAAGTTCGTTCGGTATATGGGCTGCTTTCATTTTATCCCACAGGATATCATAACAGACCAGGTCGAAGGCCTTGGAAAGGTCGAGGAAGCAGGCGTACACAGATGTTTTTCTCTCAGTATAATATCTGACAGCACTCTTCAGACACAATATCGCAGTTTCCGTGGAGAGTCCCGGTCGAAATCCGAACTGATTATCATTTAATTTTAAGTGTTTGTTTAATTGTGTATTCAGAATGCTGTCAAACACTTTCGCACCTATTGTTGCCAAGGAAATAGGTCAAGGAAATAGGGATAATGCTTTCAGTGTAAAGATATGTTTTTTTTAGCTTTTATATTTTGACTTTTGGATCAGTTTTGCGTAATTAAATCAATTTGATGTGAGATTGGTATATTCTTACATTAATATTGAATATAAAATCGTTATAAAATGTTCTGCGTTATAAAATCAATTTGATTATCTTGTTTAACGTTTAATAAATTTTGGTTTTAACATGATTTCATTTGAGGGTTTACCTAATTATTTTAATTTTTGAAAATTACTCACAACTAAGTTCAAAAAATAGAACGTGTGCAAATGGGTCCTAGTAACGTATTTTATAAATTAGGAATCGTGCAGTAAGTGAAAACTTCAATAAAATAAAAAGGTGTTTAAATTAAGAATAGGTATCTAAATATAAGTCCAAATAACAGCGCAACACGTTAAAAAAAGTCCCAAAATATTGACTCAAACACAAAAGCAACTAGTTACAACAAAAAAGAATGTTAAACAGAAAAACAACCACATCCTTACCTCAACAAGTCAATCAACCAGCGAAAAGCCAATCAAAAGTCTTTAGAATGATCCAGAAAACTTTTCCCTATTCCCGCATAATATTGTGCGTTACTCGCGTTGTTTGCGCAAACTTTTCCGAGCGCGTGTGAAGTTTTCCGGTCTCCGGGGAGCGCAGTCGTGCGCTCGACGCAGGGCCACGACACACACTGAACCAATTGTTCATTCACTCCTCCACTCCGTCGTTATTCTTACGCAGATGTCCGTATGATTGTGGCAGATATGGAGTCGATAAGATCCCTTGAAAAATTCGGAATTCGAACAATCTTTCTTCCCTATATAAATTCGGCGTTTTGACTGTCCAATATTTTGAATCAACAGCGGTTTTTACTCCAGGGAGTCTATTAATAATTCTTTAAATCTTATTAATAATTATTTTAACTGTGTGTGGGTTTTCATTTGGTTGATTGAAGTTTGCGCAGTAATTAATCGTTTAGCACTGATTGTCTGTTCCACGTAGCTAAAATAGGCAGATAATATAGATTACTTTGTTTGAATACCATCTTGATGTACAATACCGTTTGTTTGGTATTGTTTGTTTTTTTGTTATTGTTTGAAACTTGATTGTTTTGCGACAATAGTTTTTTTTATGATTTAATTCAATACGGTATTTATTTATTATATAAAACAGAAAGATGAAATCACATTTATTATAGGAATGAGCCTAGCATACACCTGTGATGCATACGGTATTGAAGATTTCTGTACTTCCTTTCGTTATTGCGAACATAACTGTATCAAATACGTGCTTATATCATAAAGTTATCTGCTAGGTTTGCGCACTTCTTTATTGCCTAAAACCGAATGTGATTTTTGCATGTGTATGTTTAAGAGAGTAAGTCCTTGAAATGTCATTTCAAAAAATAAAATAAGATTCCCAAAGGTGGCGGCAGCGGTAACTACATTTACAGAATACTAACCCCCTTATCAGGACCCTATACCACAAAACTTTACAATTGTAATTTACACATGTGTTAATACAAGTATCTGTACCACAAAATAATCAGTCACATAATTGTAACTGTATCTACACAATACAAATACAATACAAAATAGTTTATTGTGACAAATAGAAAACTACAAAACATTTAAACGTGTTTGGAGCCTTCTTTTAAGCAACAATGCCTGTATTAGAAGGCTCCGCTCTTTCACATAATTATCGTACACTTGTACTAACTTGAGTTAATATAGCGTACCTTAAGGGTAAATATGCACAATACACAACTACACATATTTGTAATTTCTGTGGTTAAAATTTCCCAATTTTGTAGAATTGTGGACATAAAGTGTGTGGTATATTTGCCTGTTGAAGTATATGTATATGTCAGAAAAAACTTATTTGTAACAAAAAGAGTAAGACTAAGATTGGAAGAGAAAAATAAGACACACTTTCTAATAAGAATTACTCCACCAATTTAAAATCCCATTTTAACTGCATAATAATGAGGAATCGAAAACCAACTTGAGTTACACCAGTTCAACTTACGAAGCCACTTAATGAAACCGAGATAGAATAATTAGCCACTTTCCGCTAATTTCCAAGTTATTAATTGGGACGTTAGAAAGGGCCGTCATCTGGCCGGGGAGCTATCTTGAGCTATGTGTGACGCTCTAAACGGTCCCATTGTGTCAAGACAAAAGCTCATTAGGGAATAAGCTGGGTTCAAACGAGGCATCGCCGAAAGGAATTCTGACGCGTTTACCATATATCTGCTATTATAAACCATTTAGGTGCTGGATAACGCGTGTGCAATCACGGTGGAGCATACAGTGGAGGTCTGCCCGGCTATGGTGGAGCACCACCGTGTCCTCGTGGAGGCGGCGGCGATCTCTCGCGTCCGGCGTCTCGCGTACGGAGCGAGACTACATGGCTATCCGCCACCTCCTTCTGCGACTCAGTAATGCTCCTGAAGAGGGAGGCGGCACACGTGAGGGAAAGGCAATAAATGCGCCCTCACGGCCCTAGTCGCCGCAAGAGACGCCCTGGGTGTCGGCAATCCCATGCCGATTCCCAGCCACCGTAGGCGCGGGCTTGCGGACGGCAAGTAATGGGTAGCTCACCATCCGAAAAGGACCAAGCCCAAGTCGACGGCGCGTTGTGTTCCACGCACGCCTCAAAGAGATGTCAGCACCAACTGGTAGAGTTCGTTAGGGCCGATGCCTGCTAGGGGTGCGAGTTGTTCGAAAGAGATACCGTGGTTCCTGGCACATAGGCAACTGTAGGAACACGGGTGGGTTTTAGTCAGTATAAGTCTGACACGCCCTCACGCGGCACCCAGAGCGGGAGTAGTTATTTAATGATGTCCCACCCTAAAAAATAAAAAAAAACGTATTTGTAATGAATAGGTACTAAAGTGTTTAAAGGAAATAATATTTTTATTCCGAAATAAAAACATAAATAATTAATATTAGGTTATTAACATAACGCATCGGATATATTATGACTAATTACCACAAGGGTTGCAAGGGTCTTCCTCTACTTTCGGTTTAGGTGGCGGTGGCTTTGGCTTTGTTTGATTATATGGAGCATGAAACTTGTTCAAGTAGTGCCACGGTGTTTGGAGCTCGTACTGTCGCGCTTCCTGAGGATGCTCGTTAGGTTCATAAACCAGTTTCTTCAGTTCGTCATCGTAACGAACTTCAATGTATCCGACTAATGGAAAGTCTTTTCTCAGTGGATGTCCAAGGAACCCGTAATCTGTTAAAATTCTTCTCAAATCTGGATGATGAGTGAAAACTACTCCGAACATGTCATATATTTCTCTTTCGTACCAATTGCAGGCCTTCCAGACGTCGTACCCGGAGCGAAGAGGCGTCAGTTCGTCTGTGTAGGTCTTGAGACGAGCTCGTTCGCTAAACCTTAAGCTGAGAAGATCATAGCATACTTCGAACCTGTATGGTCTGCTTGGAACGTCTATTGCGGTTGCTGAAGAACATTGAGCGAAGCAAGCGTGTTGGTGGTCACGCATGAAGGTCATGACCTGGAACATACCGGCTGGAGCCACCAGTATCTCCAGTTCGTCAGTGTGCTGCATTTGAACACTCTGCACATATTTCGGCAGACATGCTGAGACGTACATTCCAAACTCGTAGAGACGTTGACGTCTAACGTTGTCGTGGACCCTCATGGTGTGATTAGGTCGATCCAGCGGTTCGATGTAAAATGGATCCTTAGCCTTGACCTGCACATCTTTCTTGTTGTTAACAGGGACGCCAGTGTGAATTTTTCGCGTTAAAGCTCGGTTCGGTTTGACTAGTTTCGATAGCAAATATTTCATGATTTCTATGGTATTTCAATAAAGTATTGTGCTTGATTTGAAAAGCTCTGTACAATATTTATTTCACAGAGTTACACTTCATGTCATGGGAACAATATTGACATCTGCCATTTATATGACTTTTTCTTTTACTCCTGTCCTAATCGAAATAAGTATGGATACCGATGCTGGTTATTTATTATTTACTAGGGGTCGCCCAGTGGTAGAAATTCTACCATAATTCATTTAAATAGAAATACATTATAAAAATATTAGCTTTCTGCAATCGTTCTGTATAAAACTTTAACTGTGCCAAATGTCAAGTGTCAATTTACGTATTTACAAATAAAGTGGGAACAAAAAAAAAAAATGCAAATATATAACAAAAGAAAAGCTTAATACAAACATTAAAGTAATATGTACGTTAGTCAATGAATACAAACGAACAGTTGCTAAACTGATACAATTTTTTACCACGAAACAGCAGTTTACCGCACAATTGTTGCGATTGGAACACTAACTTTTGTTTGACAGAATGCGCAAAGAAAAGTGGATCCATTTTTTGTTTTTGCACCGAGCCAAAAAGTCCAGGCTGTAACTAATAATTGTGCAATATATTGTTATTGTTTCGTAACTCTTCTAGCTTCCGCCAAACATTGGAAAGCATACAATTTAGTCATTTTTAGTGCTAATATAATTCTGGTCACTTTAATTACTATAGTACGAAGACAGTCAAGTGGAAAAGCCTATCTAGGGTTATAAGGTGGCTGGAGCAGCCTTAGATAATGAAGGCGGCGCTCATACCTAGAAATGGACTGTAATGTATAGATTTGATTTTTATTTTGGACTTCAAACTAGGTATACGTATACCATAATCCGTGGCCTATAAAAGTTCCCACATGACTTGTAAAATGAATTTGAATAATGCTCATACTTTCTCTGTTTAAGAAGAGTATTTTGCCTTGCAGCACGTCAATAATAGGCTGGAATTATTATTAAACAGTAATACTTTCTTTCTCATTAAAGAACGTTCATAATCCAACATCTGTTTTAACCGAAATTGAGGTGCCAACGTCTGCTTTTGATTAAACTTTTATGCTCTGTTTTATAACGAATAAAATGCAGGTGGATGCCTCTGAGAGGTGTTCGTTCGGCAAGGAATCTCGTAGTGATTTTATCAATATCGAAGATAATTTAAAACGATAAGTCTGATGGCTTTGGAAGATTTATGTCTATCGAAATCAGGATTTGCTGTAATGGGTTTTTTAATATCAATAAATAAAAATAGATGTCAATTTTTGGGTCGTCATTGTTTTTCTCTGGAGACGGTATTTTGGTTCAAGAGAACGAGGCAAAAGGAGTATGTAGGGATCTTAGTGTCGTTCCGTAGTTTTTGCCTACTCCTAGTGGAATAAAGCGTGAGTTTATGTATGTATGTATGGTTCAAGAAATCATGCCTTGTTGATTATGAGACCAGCCGTAATATGGTAAGTAGTTGGTTGTTTGTTTATTTATATTTTTGGGCACCCGGGTAACATAAATGATACGAAATATTCATAGTTAAAAAGAGGTGACTGATTAACGGCTTATGTTTGATTGATGAGCATAAGGTCACGGATTTGAAGCGGCTTTCATCATCGTTTAGATAATTTAGTCCGGATTTGTTTTAATACATGATTATTAAACTTACATATCCACCTATATTACTAATACTATAAATGTGAAAGTTTGTATAAATGTTTTGATATTTCGTTATTTTTTACTCAATCATCCCATATCTTTAAACACTAGTTTGAAACCATTGATAAAGGCAATTATTTATAAGAGAGAAATCGTGGAGTTTCTTGCCGGTTCTTTTCCATAGGAAATAATCTATTGAAACCGTGCACCTAACTTCTGACGATTCATACTTATGTAACATCAGAAGTTTGAAGTCCATGTCGATTTATGTGAAATAGTTTGATTTGATTTGAATCACGCAAAAATGGCCGAACGGATTTGAATGAAAATTGGTATACAAAGAGTTTATAACCACGATTAACACATAGGATATTTTTAATTCCGAAAACCTAGTAGGTAATAAAGAAATCTCTGTTTTTTCAAGCCGTAAAAAGGACCTTGGCTTTTCTATAGTTGGGTAAAAATAAAAACACATGGAGATGATTAAAGCCTCCTACGATCTTGAACACACACACACACATCGCCTTATAAGCTTAATGCAAACACGATTACCTACCACCCACTACAAGACATTCTGAAGAAACAGGAACGCGAAACACTCCTTCAAACAGAACAGTAGAGAAATAAGAACTTTAATTATGATAAAAGCTCTCAAATTACTCATTTTATTAAATTATGAAGATATAAAACGTTTCTTGGTGCACGTTACGGGAACAGGACTTTACTCTTTGTTCCGTTGAAGTTTTCGAGTAGAAGTTCCGACACATGTCTCGGAAGTCTTGCGATCCACGGATCTTCGGATCCGCGACGCTACATGTCTGCAAATAAATTTTGTAGCGAATCGTGTTATGAAGATTTTGGGGAAAACTATTTCACAAGCGTCAAGTGTTTAATAGAAAGCGTTAATTAATTTGCTGTTCTGAAGTGATGTAAAGTAGAGTTTCGTATTTTTAAAGGCTTATTTAATTCGTAGCTCTGCGAATTCCAAGCAATAGCTGCCTTGTGGTAACGAACCCGACTTACGTATCGTAGGTCGTGGGTTCGAACCCAGTCAGGCACATTACTTTGTGTAATTTAATTCATCAGCACTGCTCCCAAAACGGTGAAGGAAAACATCGTGGGGAAACCGGCATATCCTAGGGCCAAAAATCGAAGATATGTGACATTCCCAACCAGCACTGGGCCCGCGTTGGGCATACGGTTCCTTTCTACAGCGTGAAGGTCTGTGTCCCAACAGTGAAAAAGTTGTAGGCTGCTTATGCTTTGTGAATTATTATTACTATCACCAGTTCGTGTGTCCCAGGGCAAGGAATCTTTCAGTCTTTTCCCTGGAAGCAGTTCCACTTACCCCATCTATTGCTGTTTGCGAATACCTAACTGAAATTTCGGATTAAAGTAGAATAAGGATATTTTTGTAGCTTATCAATTACTCGTGAAATTAGAAACAGTATTGATTACTGTCTCTAATTTCACGAGTAATTATCACGTTAATCGTTTGTATCGATTTAAACGTCGGCACTAAACTAATCCCCCACACGTCACTCCACACGGTATGCACGTAACTCCGGCGTACCGACTCAGCCGCATGCCCTATATACGCATGAATAGCACACACCACTACAGCGGATACACGCATGTAAGAACAATTAAACCTAACAACGGGAATTACCTCTCCCACGGATGATATCAAATGAAAATGTACCCATATATCTTTTACACTCTCATATATAAAACAGAGAGCTTAGCCTGCACTTGATTCAGTGTTTCCCGCCGTCCAACTCCAGATTGTGCGCCGCAACACCACAACTTCCTGCTTCCGGTGGCAAGCCTGCGCCTGCGCTGTGCGTTACACCGCCCGGATGCGACGTCACGGCATGTCACTTCCGCATAGTGCTACGCCCCATTTAAAATAAGAACAACGGTTGTGATACATCCACGAAAATTGGAATGGGAAAAACATGGTGGGAAAAGTTAATTTTTTCGAACACGTTCTTGAAAAATTAAAACGAAATGATCATCTAAGACGACTCTGAGTAATCATGCAATAATGACGGTTATTAGTACCACAAATGAAAACAAAAAATAGCCTGACCTTTGATATAGAGCCGCTGAAAAGCCGAACACATCCAAGATACTTTAAGTAGATATCTCCTCACATTCAACCAACACACACGGCGAGTACATTTAAATATTTAAAAATGAAACTGAGTGTTTAACGTAGCCCGAAATTTGGGTAAATCTTCCTTTCCGGCCGCAACGGACTGCGGCGGCCATTCTGAACCCTACCACTCTAATGTAAGCGGACGCGTTCTTAAAAATATTAATATTGCACGGACCTTGCTTTTAAAATTATTATATTAAGTTCTAGCCAGCAATGCTCTTTTAATTTCACTAAAACGTACGCGTTGAGTAATTTAATGGGATGAGCCCACTTTTATTCCTGAAAATAAATAGTTTTTGGTACAACTTTTTTGAACGGTTATTCCAATTTTTTTACACAAGCTGAGAATTGTGAACAATAATAATAATCAGCCTAGTACGTTCCCACTGCTGGGACACAGGCCTTCTCTCGATGAGAGGGAGTGGGCTGTGATCCATCTCGTGAACCCATTCTGGTTAGTATCTAGATCTACAAACACGCAAATTCAACATTCAAAGACATGTGATATCTGTCGCATGTCGTTGATGCAGTGAGTTTGCAGGGGCTTTCAAGCAGTGGTGATAAAATAATTTACAAAAACCTAAACGTACTACCACTGCTTTAAATTGTGAGCAATAAGATTTTTTAAGTTACTGTTACTTCATTTTTTTTTAGGTAAGCACGAAACCCGTCGAGTAAAAAAGAAATAAGTTCTAAAGAAGTGCATGCTTGATGTGGGCATAATTAATCTTCTAAACAATTAGATTATTAGACAAGAAAAACATCACAAGAAGCCTACAAAACCTTTCATACCTTTATCATATGAACATATTTTTACTCTAAAAGAAAAGAAAGTATTAAATAAGATTTTATTTTAAAGAAATTAAGTGAGCCATGGCACGAGACTGTAAATTATTGCGAGCCGTTTTTTCGTTTTAACAGACTGATTTATTGTAAAATATTTCTATCCCGAAGTGAAAATATCTCAACGAACGTTAAGAAATATTATTTTTATTCATACTTGGGACTGTGGAAAATTCTTGATACTGACACATATAATTTTACTAGCATCTGCCCGCAAGTTTGTTCGTTCGAAATTTCTTGTTTTAGCATAAGTCCTATTATAGTCTGGCCCTGTTACTTCGTTTTAGCATTCTTTTGAAGTGAAAACTTCTTTAGCGGCGTTGTATTTTTTTTTTGTAATGGGTAACTCGCGTCAGGATACGTGACATGATCGAAAATTCGTAAGACATATGGTGGCGCAGGGCGCTTGCGCTAATGTTCGTGCGTGTTTATGTTACAGCGTGCCACGCACATCCATGGATGGTGACAGTTGATGGCTTGATTTTTCTGAGAGATAAACTTTTTAATGTAATATAAATTGTCATGTTTGTGTACGATAGCGCAATAAATAAATATTGTATTCTACCACATGAATGATAATACTTTTATACTGATTTTAAAGCAAGTCGTGCAAAATTATTCCCTAACCATTCCAAAATATCAAAAATGCACAACGTTAATATTCAAGTTTTCACTTCTGCCGGCACTCCTGGAGTGCAACCCGTCGTTTTTTTTTTTTCGTTTTGCTTGTCTCCTGAGGATTGTAGCGTGTTGTGTCGTGTTAAATAGGCTTTAAAGTTCCTCAAAAATTAGGCCGTCATAATGCAATAGATTATTTTCAAATTCTACCGGCAGTTCCGCGCGTTCATACGAACAAACTCTTCAGCTTTAAATGTATAGTTACAATATGTATAAAATATAGTTATATAGTATATGCTTATGTATTCTTGTGCAAAAAGTAAGTAAGTAGGTAGTATAAAGTTTTTATGACTTTAATTTAACGACACTGAGTGTCAGCTGTTTATTTGGTGTAGTTGTAAATGTCAACGCAGTGAAATGGGTTCAAGTTAGGGTTGCTAACAATGAAATTGAGCTTTATAGAGCACACTGTATACTTTTTCTATATTAATAATGACTTTTATTGAATTTTAATAATTGTCTCTTATTTGTTAATAATTATTGTAATTGATCTATCTCGTTGGTCGAGTAGGCGATTTTAATTTTGTTTTTCTGGTTGAAAGGTGAATAAGTCGGGAGTGTTATTAGACATGTTTCATCAAAATTGGTTCAGCCGTTTGAAGATTATCAGCGCTTTTCTGGTTGATGAAGGGATTTGAGCACCTTCCACGGGTCTGATCAAGTCGAAATTTCGTATTCTATTATTTCAGTGATATTAGTCTAACAAAGTAACCTTGAACTGATGTTGGAGCAACACATGGAATTTCCAGGATACCCAAGTTACTCACCAACAAACAGCAGAAGTATCGTGTTTGGGCTCATTGAAAAAGTCTCAATGAATAGGTTATGGATAAATGGTGATCTGTACGAGGAATTAAGAAAAATTACATATCAACAAACTTCACTGTGGGAAACATACGCAATTGTGCGCAAATTTAAGCAAGATATCACGTTGAAAAAGCAGGAAGTAAAAATTAAATTAAAATAAAGTAGGTAATATTTTAATCAAGGCATTGTCATGTCGGAGGACGGTCAATGAAAACGCCAAACAGAGGAGGCCTAGCATTTTCATTAGCTGTCCCCCGACTTGACAATGCCTTGATGAAAATATTACCTACAACTTAAAATGCCAATAATTTTTTTAGGGTCGGGGTTTTTTAAATTTTTATTTGAACTTTTTTCCCAACTATGTTAGTCTGGCTTCCAGTCTAACCAGATGCAGTTAAATACCTGTATTTTACATAGAAAGACTGCCTATCTGACATCCACATCCCAGTTACTGGGTAACACACACGATTCCGGTTACGATTTTCGGCCATACACGTGAGTGAGGCCGCGGGCGAACGCTAATTCTAAATAAACAAAACAGGAACATTTTTTGTAGGTACTTAATCCTTTCGATGTTGATAAATGCCTCATTTCTTGTTACTTCTAACCAACTTCAAAAGAGGTGAACGTTCAACACTCGACGAGTACTTACCTACTAACTTTTTTGTATGATTTAGAAGGTATTGTTGTCAGAAGGTACTTGTCCATCATACACGGGTACAATGAGAAAGGTGTTCAACATATAAAACCTTTAAATCAACATACACCTGTAACAGATTACGGGTAATTAACATTCAGATCGAGACCATTACAATGGTTTAGCCAGTTGCATACAAGATAGCCGCAGCGCGTAATGCAGACGCAATAGATTAACCAAATGGCTATTAATGTTAATACTTGGGACAAGTCACAATGTGCTATGATAAGAATAGAATTACTTTATTAATAAAATAATATCATCACCTGCGTAGCCTTTTTCCTCAACTATGTTGTAGTCGGCTTCCAGTCTAACCGGGTTTTAGCAGGATGTAGAATAGCAATATTTTATATATGCGATAAAATTTGACAGTTCTTAAATAATATGTAAAAAATAATATGTAAAAATTTATACGTATAAATGAAATCTGGCATGAATAAATGTTCAAATTTAGTAGTATTTTTTGGAAGATAATGTCTACTAACGGGTTTTATAATAATGGCAATACGACAATGCCATTATAACACAATTCTATTACGAGACCTTTGATCGACCATTATGAATTTAGCAGGTTACGAACTTTTAGCAAAATGACGATGGGATCGTGTTGGATTGACGAATTTATAAATATAGCAGACTAAGGCCCCTGGTAGCTAAAAATAAATAATAAGCTCGTGTTGGCGGTGACTATCTATGTAGGTCTTGGAAGGAAAGAAGCCGACGATATTTATGATAATATCCTAGACAAAAGGAGTTCTACACGAGTAGGATGTATGTGCCTTATTTATACATCAGATTCTATACAGAATGTCCGTCTACATTTTTGTATTATCGTATGTAATCACGCAAGCGTATGTGGAAATAAAACTACGTTCTTTAAAAAAAATGAAATTGTTGCTTAAATTATCAGAAGGGCCAGTGGTTTCATACACAAAAATAGCGAGGCAAAAGAAATTGGGCAAAATTAACCCAGAAACAACAGAAACAATTTATGTGTCTGTTTTTTAGTATTGAACTATAAAGCAATTGTATATAAAAAAAAATCCGTTATGTGCTGTCAATCGTGTAAAATCAAACAAAAATAAAAATAAACTTATTTAGAAATAAAACTATTCTTAAAACTAATAAAACCATGTATAAATACATAATATATGTATAATGTCATTATTTCTTCAATGTTACAAGACCGACCAATACGTACACACGGTTACACATCAAGCATTGTACGAAAAATATATCCAATGCGATGTCAGCTAAAATTGGAAATGTATAGCTTGATGTGTTGCCGTGTGTACACTATTCTTTCGTCCTTCGCGCATTAGAAAAAATACCACGAGCTACCCGCCGCTCGCGCAGAACTGGGTATATATGTCTGTTTCACTCACACACATGTATTAGACAGAGATGCACTATGCTTTTGCTATCGACACCATGACGTGCATAGTGGGACCTATTGCAGTCCTTCGCTGGCTTTTGCTTCGTTGTGATCTGTGCGCTCAAGTTATTTATGATTGATACATTTACGTCGACCTTTGCTTTGTTTTTCGGACTCTGATATTCCTCTGGTGATTTGTTTGTGAACGTCGACCTTTGCTTTGTTTTTCGGACTCTGATATTCCTCTGGTGATTTGTTTGTGAACGTCGACCTTTGCTTTGTTTTTCGGACTCTGATATTCCTCTGGTGATTTGTTTGTGAACGTCGACCTTTGCTTTGTTTTTCGGACTCTGATATTCCTCTGGTGATTTGTTTGTGAACGTCGACCTTTGCTTTGTTTTTCGGACTCTGATATTCCTCTGGTGATTTGTTTGTGAACTGCTGACTTCCCTACCCAAAATGTCAGGTGGTAGTGTTAATCGGTGTGTGGTATGTAACCGCTCTGTGTTACGTCGACGACGAGACGTCTTAACTGAACTAATATTACAAACGAATCGAGAGTTCGTCGAACACCTTTTTGGAAATATTACGCCACCACAGGAGGTAAGCCTTATTTTTTTTTAACAATCTGATTAGTTTATTGTGTTTAGGTATGTATTTTAGAAACTATTTAAAAAAACGGTGACATTTAAATCACAGTTTTGCTAGAACAAACGTTGTTCAGACCATGGTATACTACAATTTTATAGCAACAAAAAAAAATACTTACGTCATTGTTTTTTGAAAAAACACGAAAAGACAGAATTAAAAAAAATCGGAATTATCGTTACTCCGTACAACACAGACACGGCGCTTGCGCTTTAATTTCCACGCCTTTGGTCTTACAACAGAACTCGCTATCCTAAAACTATTGAAATAACATCCTGGTGCAGATGACAATGCCCAAACGTGTTACTACGAACTGTTAAAATAATTCCTAAAGAAATGCACATTATGCTAATGGTGTAGTTATTCGCTTTACAATAAACCATTTACAAATTATTAGACACTAGATTTTACTACGACGGCTGGCAATAAGCAAATACAATGCGAGACCCATAAAACATCTGCTGGGCCTAATGGCCATTATTTAAATGATACTTAATGTTTTACCCAAAGTAAAAATAACATGAGCCTAAAACTGCACAAATTGCGTGATTACATGTCATTGGCTAATGATTTATTTGTATTGCGGCCCGCATTGGCTGGACATCCTTGTTGTCCGCGTGGACTCCTCATAACTCTTTTGAATACCATATCACTACCGCGATGATAACAGTCTTCAGTCTTCAGCAAAATCGTGATTCAAATGTCATCGTGTGTACTTTAAAGACACGTTAAGAAAAGTACGCGACAGGTTGTGAGTGCAGATGACCTTGTCCCTCGCTGGCCCCTCCACCACGCACCCTCGCGTGGAATAAGTGGGGTGCGCAATCGCCCCACCACCGCCTCATTCGTCAGCTGCACTCCAAAACTGTCGCGTACATTGTTCGGTGACGATAATTTATTTAGGTACCTCCTTCTTATTTTGCAGGTTTCCTTGGATGGCTCAAGATCTGTTTGCCATGCCTGCTGGCAAAGGATCGAGTCCGCTGTCAACCGAGCTGATCAGCCTCAAAATGTGCCTGCTCCAGATCTAAACACTACAATACAAGTTACAGGTCTTTACCGAGCTGCTAACACATCTAATCGATGTGTGTTTGATGACTGTCATAATTTGAACCTGCGAGTAGTACCAAACTCTATTAAGGCATATCTTTTAAGTTACTACAGTTTGTACATACCTGAACTTGCACGTGTATGCCAAAACCATTTGACAAATACAACATGGGAAGACTTTGCAGCTAATGTAACTCGTCGTCAGACTGACTTTAGTTCTAACAGTATTAGAGATATAGTCAAAATGTATACCACTGCACTAGAAAAAAAAAGTCACATTGATTTTGAAAACTATTTTGAAATCGACCAAGCTATTCTACATTTCTGGACTGGTTTAACACACGAGCAATTTAATAGGATTCTTGAAGAAACTCCTTCCCTTCGCGAAAGGACTAAACTGTATAAAACAACATTAGGTGTTTACTTATGCAAAATAAGAACAAGTGAACCCAATGAGAGGATTGCAGCATCATTTAGTATATCGAGAAGAACCTTGGAGAGAATGTTTCAAACAGCAAGGGATTGTCTGACTAATGACTTCGTACCACGACACCTTGGCCTAAGCCATATCAGTCGCAATGACGTCATACGACAAAATAGAATATTGCCAAATCATATTTTTGGTACCGCTGATTGGACGAAAGCAATCGCTATTTGTGATGGAACTTACTTATCAATTCAAAAAAGCTCAAACTTCTTATTTCAAAGAAGAAGTTACAGCCTCCATAAGTTTAGGAATCTAGTGAAACCTTTTATG
Organism: Polymixis flavicincta; assembly: GCA_949987655.1. Classification (NCBI taxonomy): domain Eukaryota; kingdom Metazoa; phylum Arthropoda; class Insecta; order Lepidoptera; family Noctuidae; genus Polymixis; species Polymixis flavicincta. The sequence goes on from OX465173.1 coordinate 17,287,692, forward strand.
ATAGTTTGTGGTAACGGATATATCATCGACGTGACAGGACCATATTCTGCACAAACATCGGATGCTGTGATAATTAAATCAATATTGGAAAATGAAAATGGTCCTTTGGAAGATGGAGCCTTTCACTGGTTTTTTCAAGAAGGAGACTGTTTCATATTAGATAGGGGTTCCGAGACGTACTAGGAGATTTAGAATCTTTTGGATATGTGTCGCACATGCCGCCAACGAGAAGATTAGGAGAGCAACAATTAACTACCGAAGACGCTAACAAGTCTAGACTGGTGACAATATGCAGATGGGTCGTGGAAGCTGTAAATGGAAAATTCAAAAGAGACTTTAAAATATTCCGGCATACATATTTTAACAGAGCATCAAAAAATATAATGGTTGATTTTAAAATAGCAGCTGCTCTCATCAACTCTTTCCAACAGCCTTATGACGACAGCGAGTACACAGAATCTTTCATACAGATTATTAATGAAAACTTTAATAGATCGAATCATTTAGGAGAATATGTCGCACAAAATAATTTAAACAGACAAAGGGCCACTTTTCAAGTGATGGAGGCTAATGATCCGACTTTTAATGATTTTCCGCAGATGACCAAAGAGCAGATTATTTTATTTGCCGTCGGGACTTACCATCTCAAGATAGCTAGGTCATATTGTTGGGAGCACATGCGACGAAGTGGAGTGTATCAAATAGAATTGTACAGGCATCCAGAGCGTATAACTATAAATAACGTCTCTGGTGTTTTGGTACGGGCGAGAATCGAATCAAGACATGTTCGAACAAAAACTTATTACACATATATTATGTATAACCCATCTGATAGCGGGCATAATTCGATAATAAACTACTATTGTTCTTGTATTCACGGTATGCGCACGTTGGGGAGCTGTTCTCATGTAATAAGTGTGATATATTACTTAGGTTACGCTAGACATGTAGGCATAGAACAGCCTGCAGCACTTATGGACTCAGTCATAGTCGATTTAGACGGTTAATTAACATTAAATAAACATTAAAACACATAATGTTGTTTTCTTAACTACCTTATATCTCTCGCCCTACAGAAGTATCAAACAAACAAATAATGAAAAATAGATTAGGTAAACATGTGTGATAATATGGGATAGATTTTGTTTCTGTTGATGCTGGGTTTTTTTTGTATGAAATTTGCCCATTGTCCTTTACTACCAACTTAAAATGTACGTTTACTCAAATCACAGCGGACATTCTTTGACAGTTACTGTTGTATGAAAAGGTTAAGCCGGCAAATTATCGTAGAAAGTCAATTTGCTTAACAATTAATCTACTACAATATGATTCAGTAGGTATGTAATAGAATAAGTTAAAACTTGAATGGCTTCTGAAAAAGAACGCACTAAAAAGGCTAACAGCATTTTGTCGTACATGAAAATTGAATTCAGGAACGCTCGAAACCGTGTACGAGCTATAAACCATTGAGCCAGTTATCAACCAATTGGTGATCGTACCAATACACATTCCGTGGTGGTGGAAAATGAAATATTTTTTTTATCGGTGTTAGATCTTTTTACCTAAGACACGTCAATATGTTGATAGTCAATATTATAAACCTAGATGGCGCCGGTATTACTTACCTAAATGACGGCAAACCATAGTATATCAGAGGGGTAATTCTTGTAATTTTAAGAACGTTCACAGTCTGATCTCAGTGTCAATCTGTCAAAAATACCTCGAGTTTCCATACATTTTTGACAAGGTTTTGACATTTGCTTGTCGCCGAGATGACACTGCGACTACATTTAATTACGAGAATTGGCTACAAGTTCATCTTAAATTTTTCGTATAATCTGATTTACTAAAACCAACAATTGACCGTGATCAACTTTGGTAATTTTTGAGATATTTCCAATAATTTCTTGAAACAATTCTAATTCCATAGTAATATTATAACTGCGAAAGTAACTCCATCTGTCTGTTCGTTAACGGGTGGACGGTTTTCGATGAAATTTGGCACACAGGTCGACCATGACCTAAGTTGGTACCAATAATACTTTTTATCCGGGTATTTTATTCCTGATAGATAATATTCGACCTCAACGCGGGCGACGCCGCTGGTGAAAATTCGTTTACTACTTTATTACCTGCTAAAAATTCTGTACCACTCTTGTACGAATTCCTAATACCCTAAATTACCCCATAAACATTAAGTAACAAAATTATAAGCCAGTTTAAGTACTAACTTATACTCATAATGTAGAAATAAAGAAGCCTAAACATTCCTTTAAAGGAGCGCTATAAAGAGGTAATTTGTTAATGGTGCGGCCGCAAATCTGCCGCTATCTGATGCCGCAACCCGCAACCCCCGCCTTTTGGAAACAAGTAAACTCCTTGCGGTTTCCTTTTTTTTTTTTCTAAATAATGTTCGCGACTCGCCTTGTTTAGTACCCCTTTCGCGATAAGAACTCTTAAAAAGATATTAAGGGCTTTTAAAGAAATTGTCTCCATGGATTCGCTAAAGACTGCGCTTAGACCTCATCCAATTTGGTAATAGGCACGTAATTTTAAATGGCGTCGTTATATTTATTATATTGTGTAAATAATGGACTAAGTTGTTGTAATTATACTGTTCCGGACAACATTTGATATTAAAGTTAGGCACTGAAACAAAGCTTTTAAAATGTTATAATTTTTGATTTTGGAGATGGATAAAATCCTTTATTATTTATTTGATAAAACATTAAAAATGCACATTAATTTATTTGCATCACAACGAACTATTACGCCTGGTACTAAATTAAATATTTTAATTTAATTATTACTATGTAATTAGATCCTAACAACAAATTAAAGCACATGACAAAATAAAATATACATTGCTTACCAAAACATAATAACATACATCAGCTTCTGTCCGCGACTTGCGTGAAATTTCTTGTTTTAACATAAAATATACAGGATAAGTTTTTATCCAGTGCGCAAACTGTATAAATTTGAAAACGATGATATGAATGAATTCAGCATATTATTCTAGACCTACAATGATATGCTGAATTCATGGTTACGGTTTCAAATTTTTCGTCGGTTGTTGTGATGTATGGAACAGCTGATTTTTTTTCGTATAACCGACGAAAAATTTCTGCTTTGGGGGTCTAGAATGTTATGCTGAATTCATGGTTACAATTTGCGTACTGGATAAAAAATTCTCCTGTATTCTATGACATTCAAAAAGCTTCTCAATAGTGAAATAATTTTCGGAATCGGATCCGTGGTTCCAAAGATAAAATCCCACAAACTTTGCCTCTTTATTAAATTAGTACGGGACGATTTATTAATAATTCACACAAAAGTAGTAACGGTTTCTTACAATAAAATGCGTGTTCAAAAATACTGAAATAAAAAAGATACTTATACTAAGAAGGGGAAGATGCGATCTTTCTCACCAGCTGTCAACACTTCAAGAGAGCAATGTGTCTACCCATTTTGTTTACAACTTCTGCGTTACCGATGAGTTAAGGCGTGCATAGACGGTTCATACCTGGGCTCCGGCGATTTAAATAAGTACAGTCACGAGCAATAATATGTATACACTTACCAACTTTTAAAAGTAATTTTCTTCACTTTTACAAATTGTAATCTTATTTTATTATGAAAATAATATTTTGGAACCCACACTGTAATGAAATATCTAAGTTATCTCAAAGCTGCAATCGCTATTTAAAAGAAAATCGCTTTTGAATTGGGCGATGTGTTTACATATTTGGGAATGGTGTTTCGCAGTCTATAAAATTGGTTGTCGGCTGCTTAACTGGGCTAAATCTCTAAATTAACTCTCTTACTAATAAACACAGAATAAAGTTATTCCTAGTTTAAACCTATGAAAATGTATGGGTATTATTGCTTTATTATTCCTGGTACAACTTTATTCTGTGTTTATTACTAAGAGGGTAAGCGACTAGGTATACCTACCTACGCTAAGGGAAACTGTGAAATGTACGGACTTCCACTAAGGGCGCCGCTGGAGGAGAGCAGCAAGGTACAGGATGGATCAAATGATCAATCAGATCAAAAAAAGCCTAACTAAATGTTGTTATATTTAATAGATTAGCTAGCAAGATTCCACAGACATGATGGGTATCGATTTATATTTTTTTTACTACCCTGCCTGCACAATCAGGGGTCACCGAATTCAGATTCAACTCTTTTTAACCGACTTCTAATTGAACTGTAATGATAACACTAAAGATTAAAAAAGGAGGATTGCTTGTTAGCATAATCTAACTTTTGAAATAACTGGTATTATTTTGTGTTACTTTTACCATTAAAGGGCGCGGCGTGGTGCCAACCACGCATAGTGTGTGGGAACCATAATACAAACATACTTATCCATAACCGGCATTTGTTTATTTTAGCCACTTGTTGCCGTCTCGAGACGTTTGAAGGAAAACAAACAAATTATTATACGGAGTGTTAAAGAAATTATAGAATCATAACAAGTTTTTTTACGGCATTCTTTTTCTTGGTCTAGTGGTCGTGTTGTTGTAAGCGCTACTACTAAGAACTCACTGGATTCAATTCTCAGGCCGGGCAAAGTTTTATTGGGATATTTTCATCAGGAATTGGTAGCAGTCCAGTGCCTGGATTGTACCCGGCTGGCAAATAGGCTCGCCCCCTGTCATATGCGATTTAGAAAAAATGACGAAATGTGGATACGTGTACGACTAGTACACCTCTGCCTTATCCTTTGGGGATACTGGCGTGCTGATAAATGATTGTATTTCTGTAAGTAGGTTTGTACAAACACTTTTACACGTCAATCATATTTTTGAAACTAGATGAGGTCAGCGTTTCCTATCTGACTACTCTGAGAAGAAAGGCCGAAACAAACTCAGAGGTCACAGTCTCTTTTAAAGTCCAGACATAATCTTGGTCAGATCATGTGAAGACCATGTGGATTGGTGTCTGAAATGGTCTTTTGAGGAAAGAACCACACGGATTGAGTGGACCTGTCCATTCAGTGCACGCATGTATCAGTAATCATACGGCTCAACTCAGAACTTGAGGAGCTCAACGATTTGACGAACAGTACCAAAGAAAGGACATTTGGGTAGGCTGTTATATTATTTGTTATTTTTTATGGGTGTTGGAAGTCATTGCATTATAGTGATAGGCTTCCTTGGCTTTGCATAAAATGTGACCGTTCAACTGATTACGTTAAGATGCGCCGTACCTGCTACGCCTGTCCAACGTACGATCATCACTGATGAGGCATATTTACTTATTAAGGAGAATCTAGTCGCGGGCTCGAACTCACTAATGGGCCTGGCTAAAAAGCGCGCTGTCTCACCAGGCATCATGTCTACAGAGTTAGTATCAGTGATGAGCAGTTACACGCTAGTCTACACGAACAACATTATTGAGTGAGATGCAGGATCATTTATAGTAAAACAGGCGCGAAAAGTCCTTCGGAAGATCGGGTTTAATGTAAAAACCACTGCGTAAATCAAGGACCAATTATTTTATTTAAGTTAATAGAATCTTAAATTATAATACCGGCTCTTGTGATACAGGAATTCCTAGTACAAGAGCCAGGGCTACACTGTTGTTGTTATTTGAATGAATTAATAAATAGTTGGAGTTCTAGTGAGCTCAATGGATTTCTCTTACATGAATTTTAATTTAAAAACGTATACAAAAGGTACGAGAGCAGAGGCGTGTATTATATATAACATAATTTAATAAACTCAGAAGACACCTCAGCAGTCGCCAAAGAAAATTGAATCGAAATTACAGGCAGGTAGGTACCTAAGTGGCCATTTTTCGCGATGAATTAAAGGAGACGCTTCCGACGTTCCTTTCATGATTTCTGGAGCGAAATAAGTACCTGTTCCTTTACATAGCGTTTTGGCAACATTTCTGCATATTTTTTAAGATTTATATCTTTGTATTTTCATTTTTGAGCGTGTGATCTTCTTTGAGAATAACTGTTGTAAGCATTGTAAGTCATCTCATTTTTCCTGTCACTAATGTTTCAGCCTGCCTCGTTACTCTAGTGGCCTTGGGTTCGATCCCCAGGTCAGGCAAACTGTTACTGGATTTTTCTCTCTGGATTTTCTCAGTAGTAGCCCGGAGTTGGGATTTGGGTAATAGGTTCGCCCGTATTACATGGGACTTAAACACAACTGGCGAAATATGGGTGTAATATTAGGTACACCTCTGCCCAACCTTTCGGGGAAACGAGGCGTAATGTTATGTTATTATTTCAGATCGACGAAGAGCTGAAATTAAAATACCATGAAGTGATGACAGTTAACACTTTGAGAATTAAACACAGCCATGAGCACAGCAGTGTTTTGGATAAAAAACTATATAATTTAAGAAGGGGTATATTAGATGATTTGACCAGTCCATCTCCATTTCTGTCTTTTGTACGAAAGGTGGCGTCTTTTAATTTGGTATTTTTTTCCGCAGATCTAAGGTCAAATGCTTCGCGATAGGAACAATAAGTGGGCCAAAGCTATTACAGAAGCCATTCTGTAATAGCTTTGGCCCACTTATTAGAGCCCACAATATTAGAGATGGATCCAAAAGAAGTAGAGGAAGACATCGCAAACGCTGGGACGATGACATAGTCAAGGCAGCTGGTGTCTTGGTGGCTAGACACGCACGAGATCCTGGCAATTGGAAGAGCCTGGGGAGGCCTATGTGTCAAAGGACACGCTGATCGGCGAAGACACCGAAGTGCAATAATTGTGTTTTTTTACTAAAATTTTATTTTATTGTAATTCGTTTTGCTCTATTAGTAAATAAAGGCTTATTATTATTACATTAGATGATATGAACCAAAAATCTATACAGTAGAATATCAACCGTAGGAAGATTAACTTTCAACAGAATAAAAATACCTACCATAAACTACAAAATAAGGCTAAACATGTTCTTCAAGGATCTCAAAACTTTTCAAACCTGTCTTGGTAAACTGCCCTAGTGGAAGTTGAATGTAATCAAGCTGAGTATACATGATTTATGTGCTGTTCATACTCGAATCACCCAGAAGGCTATGTCAAAGCCAGGGATGGATTCCCAGCACAGATTAGCTACTCCTCCAGAGTGTGAAATTTGATTATGTAGCGATGTGTCTAATTGAAGCCTCTGGTTTACACATTACTCTGTAATCTCTGGCATTTAATTTAGTGCTTTGATACGTAGTTAAGCTGTAGTTGGAGATTAATCAGCAAGTTAGGTGTCTACCTAGAACAGGGGTTCCAAAACTTATTTTGTCTACTGCCCACTTTGAGAATAAATTATTTTTAGCGCCCCCATTTTTTCACCTACTTAAAAAACAGTATAACTTAAAATTAAATTAATTATTGTGAGCTATATTAGCGGAGATTGAGCGGAATTAGCGGGTATCTTACTGCCCCCTTTAGGCCTGCAGTGCCCACAAGGGGGCGTTATCGCCCACTTTGGGAAAGGCTGACCTAGAATGATATCTAAGTTAAGAAACAGTGCCAACCTTAATAAATGGGATAAATAGCTGCTCGCATGTCATCATCACCATCTTTTTCATTTCATCTCAGCAACACGTTCACGTTCACTTTCATTCCCTCCTGTCAACGTCACGTTATCATTCACTCCTTTCTCATTCATATCATTCCTCACAAAATCCATAAAACTTTTTTTGCCTAGCTCTCCATCTCTATTCATCAACATTTTAACAACATGTACAAAATTTATTAAACGCATTGATTCAAGTGATTACCAAGAAACACAATATACAGCATTCTTACCAATTTTAGGTCCACATAAACCACACGTGATATGCGAGTGGTTGTGTTTCTCATCTAGGTACTCCCCAGATTTACCTAAATCTTAATATTATTCTCAACATAAACAATCCATTCAAAAATATTTAAATGAAAACGTTAAATTTCAATTAGTTAAGTTGTAAGCGACGTTCCAGTCGTAGTTCTTGCATTTAATTTCAGCTTGCCATAATGAGGTTGAGAAGTGCATATTTCATAGCGGCGGGGCTCGGAGGGCGTTAAGTGGGGTATTTTATTGGCTTATTATACAATATTCTAAGCTAAAAATCGTGGAAAGAGTACGTTTTTAATTGGGCAGTGAGCTCGCGTGGTGCTGACGCGAGGATTATTCATGGCCGCTTGAGAGCCGACGCTCCGTCGCGCCTTTATTCCGCGCGGATTTTTTTATGATCGCTACGGCCTTTTTAGCTCGTTTTAACTTTTACTGATATATATCAACTTCTTCTTTGGTTAGGATTATGGTCTAATGGGCAGTATTGAATGCAGATATAGTTTCGTAATGTGCTCGAGTTTGTTTTAGAATGTTTACAATGGAAAAGTCTTCTATATTTTGTAGGTAAGTATATCAATAGAATTGGTTAAACAACATCCTAAAATTGGGTTGTGTAAGTAATTACCTGCACGTACTGTAGATACTGTGTATCTACGATCAAACGGATCAAAATATTCCCATTCGGTCTACTTCAATCAATTAATAATATTGCGAGCTTTGTCGGTTTCGGTGTATTTCAATTTGTTGTGGTTTTTCAACATTCATGAATTGATTTCGACGCGAAATTCGCCGTCGTTGCCAATTTACACAATACCTTTTTAGCGAATTAGGGCGAAATGTTTCAATATTATGTTGATGAATATAAATGTTGTATTTAATGGGAATGTAAATTATGCAAAATGTTCTACAGCAGATATTTTTGTGGTATCATATACCTTCTTTAATGTGTTACAGTTTTATCAATGGCGACAAATATTAGTATAATTTTAATAGCCATAGAAAGGCACAGGTTAAGAGTTGTGGCTTTTAATACTAGTTATGGAAATCTGCAAAAATCTTATGTTGATAAGCTACGAAATCAACAAAAAAACATCATAAAATACTAGCAGAAAAGTAGATATTTGCCTCCACTTTTTTCCTCATTAAAGTACCTACCTATGTAGTAAGTAGGTAGTCTAGAAATAAGTATTTATTTTAATTTTCCCCCCTGTCATACTGGATGTCAATGAGGTCGGGGTCGAGACCTCATTGACGTAACGTAATTTATTTACAAACTTAAGTACCTACGCATTTAAGTTTGGAAATGAATTAATATTAAGTACTATACATATATGAAAAAAAACGAGCCCAAAATTTGAATCAGTAATTTGAATATGTTGCACCCGCGGGAGTAGGTACTAAATATTTATCAGAATCATGTTTAGATAATTTCTATTTTTCCCGAGGTACTAATAAATTACAATTATAGATAGGCTAACTAAACCACAAGCGAACAAATAACAACAATCTAAATTACATTCTGTAATGAAAACTAAAAAGCTTTTTTAAACCTACTTATAGGTAGGTAAAATCATTTCATTAAAACTGAAAAAATACACAAAAAAACAACCGTGGTAGGTCATTTTATTTAATTGATTAATTAATCAATTTTAATTTCCAATAGACTGCAGTACATATCAAAGCAGGTATTGTTCTAACGAAAAATATAAATTCTACATACTGTAACTTGATAACTTGACCTTTATTTAATTAATATTCTACCTTATTTGTACCTTACACAAGACCAAAGAAAAAAATCGCAGATACTCCACAAATAATGTGAATAAAAATAATGTCAACATAAACCATGCTGAAGCTGATACTCATATCATTCCACATAATATTTCAAACAACGCGCTCTGCGGTGTGGCAGCCTAATTTAGCGTTCCGAGCCAGCGGGCCGCGGCAGGCTGAATTTAAACATTTCTTCTAGAATCTGCCAGAGGGCGCGCGGAATCTATTTCACGCACATTACGTCCATGACTTATGAGTTATTACCGCCGTAAAACTCAGCGCACGTCACTCCATTTACTCGCATTTTTAATATAATTTACAGGGTTTTTTTTGTTGCGTATCCTGTAAGTATAGTGTTGGTTAATTTAGGATGTGAATAATAATATACCCATCTAATAGGGGGCGAGCCTATTGCCATCAACTGGGCACTACTCAGGGCTGTTACAGAGAAATTCCAGAACTTACACAAAATTGGCAAAATATGGGAGTATAATAATAATGTGGGTTGGCCAGCGAGATGACATTCACAAAAAAAGTGGTCTCAAGCACTACTGCTGATCAGGGGTGCGGTTTGTTCGAAAGAGATACCGTGGCCCCTGGCACACAGGCAACTGAAGCAACATGGGTGTGATTTTGTTAGTAAAAGTCTGACACGCCCTCCTGCACCACCCAAAGCGGGAGAATTGATGATTTCCCACCTTCAAAAAAAAATTTGCACCACTGCTGAGCATGAGGTCTTGGGTTCGATTCCCGAATCAGGCTAAGTGTAATTGTGTTTTCCATCTGGAATTTCTCAGTATCAACCCGGAACTGTGTCCAGTTGATAGCAATAGGCTCGCCCCTTATTAAATGGGGCTATAGCATAACTAGCGATTACTGATGTACCGACTAGTCGGCCATATTTGTAGTCGGCTATTAGTCGGCGACTAGTTGGCTAAAACTGCCAACTAGTCGGCCCATTTTTTACTCGTATTAAAATGCTTAAAATTTTTTAAAGACAGTGATTGGAATGAAATTGGAATCTTTACCGTTATTATTTTTATTATAGAATCAGTTTTACAGTTTACTTTCAGTGAAATCTAGAATAGGATAGGAAGAAACGTCGACACTTAAACAATGATAGAATAAATGCATAGCAAATAAACACGTCCTGACAATTCCCGTGTTCGCGGCAAGCGTGGTCACGAACATTACCGATGTCACCCGAACTCAACCGAAAGGAATGATCGGCTTGGCCGACTAGTCGGTCATTTTGCAGCCGACTAGTCGGCTAGGCGGTTAGTCGGCCAGTCATAGTCGGCCCATCTCTACTATATGCGATATGTGGCTAAATAAAACTATAGGTACACCTCTGCACAACCTGACGAGGAAACAAGGTGTGATATTATGTGGTTAAAATAATATACCAGTAAATTAATGATCCACTCCAAAACACAGACCTTTTCTCATAAAGAGAAGGCATGCGAGGGGTCTATAAGACCTACTGTATCACCAAAAACCTCACTAATAAATATTTTGACTTTGAATTTGAAGACGTGTTGGCAAATTCAGACTTAACGACTTCAGTTCTGCCAGGGGTGCCGGTTCGTTCGAAAGAGATACCGCCGCCGCTGGCATACAGGCTACTGAGGGAACGCGGGTGGGTTTCAGTCAGTAAAAGTCTGACACGCCCTCCTGCTCCACCCAGAGCGGGAGAAGTTATTAGACGATTACCCACCCAAAAAAAAAAACGACTTCAGTTAGGAGCTAATTTTCATTATTTCAGTGGTCTCGAAGACCATTCGTTATTCTACTCACCTGTATCAAAATCCTTATTTTATATTTATGGCATACAAAAAACACATTATTTTCATAAAAGCAGTTTAGATAAATATGACAAGCTATTAAAAATATTTCCAGGATATGCGAAAATAACTCCTTACACGTGGTCCCTTAATTTTGATAGTGGGTGTAAGAATTTAAAAATACAGGACAAGTTCGTGTCGGGTTCCGTAGTTGGGATGAATATTTACGCACACACAGTACTTAATGATTTTATTGACCGTAAAAATACGTTTCTATTTCATAATAGCTACTTATTTCAAAACTATGAAAAACAAACTATAAAAAATCTGTTAAATTCTGCGATTGTTACCAAAAATATCCGGTATCTCAAGAACTGTTGATTTTAATAGCAAAGTTGCTTCATAGCAATGTAATAACATACCTAATATTTTTAATTATGCGATCCAAAAATACCTCACTTGCATATGTGCACTGATTTTTTTTGCATCCCTCTGTTAGATATTTGGGGTGTGGCGGGTGGCACAAAGAATTATAAAAAAAGGAACATTGGCAAGGTACCACAAAGCTAATAATACTTCAACTAGTACTCCTGAAAAGTAAAGAACAAGAGCTTCCCTGAACATTTATGAATACCATTTCAGTGTTATTATTTCTCAATAAATAAAATAAAAAATAAAAGGGTTCCGTTTTTACCACATAGGCTACGTAACCTTAAAAGGGCTCAGGTTCCTTTAACCACACGTGTTTGATGCGATCCATGGAATGTTGATGTTTGTTTATCTGTGCCCCTTATTTTCTTGCCCTCAATGTGTGAACAGTTGCCCGGGGAACGGCTTACACAGATTTAAAACACACATGTCATGTAATTATCGATTAAAACTACAATTACAAATGACTTCGTAATTATGCAGTAAAGATTTATTTTCTTTGATAGAATTTTAATTCTTACAACTCATCATCATCATCATTTCAGCCGAAAGACGTCCACTGCTGGACATAGGCCTACCCCAAGCTCCGCCACTTCGACCGGCATTCTTACAACTATCGCAAAGTATTTTCTTGACCTGGAAATATATAATATGGCAAAAAGAAAACCTGCTGAATCCATAGCCAACTCCTTTTTTAAGTTGGTTAATAAGAGTACGTCCCGTGTGTGTTGCCGGGCGTAAAAAGAATAGCACCATCCCATTTCTTCCTGTGGGTGTCGTAGAAGGCGACCAAGGGACTTACTAGAGAATGGGCAGCAGCGTTCTCTATGCATTTTACCACCATACTGCGATCGCCAACCCGCCTGCCAAGCGTGGCGATTATGGCAAAACCCCCCACTGGGGGAGGCCTATGTCCAGCTGTGGACGTCTTTCGGCTGAAATGATGATGATGATGATGATGATGAATAAGAGTACATTACGATACGGCAATATTGCGCAGTGTTTACTACTTAGTTCACATGTATCGTCTACTACTTTATACCATGTGTGACCTAAACCCGGACTTAAGTCACACTTTTCTGTGTTAGAAAACCTTAAGTCACAAAAAAGCGTAACTTAAGTGCGGGTTTAGGTCACACAGTGCTATAAACGCTTTTTTCGTATGTGAAGAGGTTTAAAAAAGTATGACATGCTTTTATTAATTAAAAAGTTTGTGAGTTCTTGAACGACTAATACTGATTTAAAACAATCGGATATCATTGATTCAGTCTACTCCAATCACTACGTAATTAAGGTAGCCTATTTGTGTGATAAATGGAACTGTTTACAACTGTACCTACTTCACTGTATGTCGTCTTGGGTGTACTAACTAACATTTCTAAGTAATTAATTGTGGTCCATTTTGGATGAGATGGAGTAAACAAGGTGTAATAATTTTTAAGTGGTAGGTATTTGTTGACATTGTTTGTCGTTTGTACTTTGAAAATTGTTTTGTCATTTTAATACTATTAAAAGACACAGATTACCTACGATATTACGAGTAAAAATAACCAGGGCAAGATTGCGTTAGACGTAACCCCTAAGAGAAAACGACTATAGATTTGAAGGTAATTCAAATTAGTGTTTTTTTTTTTTGTGTGTGTTCTTGCAATATTTATTTAACTTCATGGAAATTGTTCTACCAGATTCACGTCGCACTATCGCGTCGAGCTTATCTGTGGGAGACTTTATCCTTTGTGCAGTACTTTACTACATTAAAGAGTGATTACAAAGATGATATTTTGTGAAAATCGATGTTTTGAGTGAAAAGTCTTACGTACAATTTAGATTGTTAGAGGGTGCGCAGTAGCGGTCTCCTGTCTGACAATATTATAAAAAAACTGTGGCCCCTAATCCGTCTGCAAAACTGGTGATAGTGGCCATTTAATTTTGACAGTTTATTCTAGGCTTTGTAGGCCCCATTGATTTTCCTTAAACAACTAGAAGTAACTGTGGGCCCTGCACCGTAATTGCTTAATCCACTACCAATAAGAATCTGAATTGTTTTAATCATCATCATCATCATCATTTCAGCCGAAGACGTCCACTGCTGGACATAGGCCTCCTCCAAACGGGGAGTGGATTGCCATAATAGCCACGCTTGGCAGGCGGGTTGGCGATCGCAGTATGGTGGCAAAATGCATAGAGAGCGCTGCTGCCCATTCTCTGGTAAGCCCCTCAGTCGCCTCCTACGACACACACGGGAAGAAATGGGATGATGCTATTCTTTTACGTCCAGCATCATTCGGAATTATTTTAATGGATATTGCCAATCCATTGTTTTAAATACTGCAATTTATGTTGTCCAAATATCAAAATTAAAGCCATTCCTAATGAGTGAATAGGGCGTAGAACTAAACTTTTTCTTTTTCAATATTAAACATCTTGCAAACACTTACCTCACCCATGATAGATTGGTCAGAAAACCGACAAGCTATCGGGCTACAAGCCATTACTTTACGAACTGCAATCTTTTCCACGGATACCACAATCCTAAAAAAATCAACCTTCCCACTCAGGAAATAGACGAGCAAAATAAGAAAACTACGACAAAAAATGTAGTTTCCTAACCTAAGTATTTTTGCATAGTAAAGTTGAACTGTTACCCTCTTATTACAAAACAAGGTTTTTCTTTAGGTATGGTTTAAACCATCGAGCCTGTTTTTGAAATAAGAACTTAGAACTGAAATAGAATTAAGGCTCCTTTTACAAAACTGACAATTTAGCACTGGACTAACTTGTCAGTTTTTTAAAAGGAGCTGTATTTCGATTTCATTAGGTTCTTATTTAAAAAAACAGGCTCGACGGTTTAAACCATACCTAAAGAAAAACCTTGTTCTGTAATAAGGGGGTTAGTGTTCAGAGGCTTTAGCACGAACCTGCGATATAAACTTTTCGTATCGATATTTAATACAACTAAGTATTTTATAGCATTTTGCTTGAAATTAAACTTTCGCAAGAAGCACACTATTATCACCTAATCATATCGTCAAACTAAATACCTAAGAAGCCGACATAGCCCGAAGAATTGCCAAACTTAAGTGGCAGTGGGCAGGGCACATTGCTCGCAGAACAGATGGCCGATGGGGCCGAAAAGTTCTGGAGTGGCGACCGCGTACCGGAAGACGTAAAGTTGGAAGGCCTCCCACAAGGTGCACCGATGACCTTGTGAGGGCCGCAAGACTCCGCTGGATGCGGGAAGCACAGAACCGGTCGAAGTGGCGGAGCTTGGGGGAGGCCTATGTCCAGCAGTGGACGTCCTTCGGCTGAAATGATGATGATGATGATGAAATACCTAAGTATTATGTGTGAAATAAAAATTTTGATTTTAAATTCTATGACAGTTTAAATATTACACAAAATATTAAATTTAAATATTACAAATATTACAGTACACGTTATGTTTGCTCCATGCGTTTGCGCTTGGCCCACAGGGTTCAATGAGTAAGTGAAGTGCGAGATTACCTTTGCGATTGCACTGGAGTGTGACATTATATCGTCTTCGACTAGACTACATGGCGGCAGTAGGAGGAATGACCAGTCAATGGTGGTTGTAACATGACAAGAGTTTGGTCGATTTATACGGGGTGGTTATAGAACATTTAATTGGGAGATTTTTGGTTGAGTTTATTGAAGAAAGGCTTTAAGTTATAGAGTATTGACTATTATCAGAAAAATATACATAATTATTTTCATTTTTAGAAGTTATTAAAAATATCGTTTTTTAAATGTAGAAGTTACACGCTTTTGAAACAATTTTTCTATCCTTGTCATGCAAAATGATAATTGTACTGAATGGTGTGAAGTTACAATAGAGCTCCTGTGTTGTGTGTGACGTCAGATACCCGTCAGATAGTTCGTTATTTTCTATTTTTAACCGACTTCAAAAAGAAGGAGGTTATCAATTCGACGTGTTTATATATATATATTTTTTTTGTATGTTTGTTCGGGCATAACTCCGTCGTATATAGACGGATTTGCAAAATTATTTTTTTGTTCGAAAAAGGTTTATTCCGAAATGGTCCCATATAATTTTCATATAGATCTGATGATGCGTTTCGGAGACAGACAACGGAACTCTTCAAAACATTACAGCAAATCAACCGCGAATGCGGCTATCGCATAAATATGCATTGTTTTGACCCTGAGGATGATGAAATTTCAAATTGGTGTGGCGTAGGTAACTAAAAAGTGAAAAATAAAAACTTTTTTCAAAAAAATATCAACCGACTTCCAAAAAAACACTACAAAGTGCAAAATAACTTTATTTTCGGAAGGCGGTGACAAATAATTAAAATACCTACACGTCCAAAGTCACCGACTTCCGAAATTAAAGTTATTTTGCACTTTGTAGTGTTTTTTTGGAAGTCGGTTGATATTTTTTTGAAAAAAGTTTTTATATTATTCTGTAGCTTATTTATTTCTAGGTTTCGAAAAATCACAAAAAATCCTGGTTATGTTCCTGTTCTGCCATAGCTTATGACAGATTATTCTTATATATAACCACAATCCCTACTGTGGCATCAAAAAGTTAAATACTGAAATAGAACACTGAACAATGCAGATGCACCGTCTAAAAATAAATTTTAGATACATATCTAGGCGTGTGGTAAAAATGTAACTGTATCACCAATTGGAAGCTGCCCTTGGGTCTAATCGGCTTTCGTTATTACCCCGTGGTTAACGGATCGGAATCAATCACGGGGTTTTAAAAAAAAAAGTCAAATAATTAAATAAATATAATCTGTAAAAGCAGTCTATCAAAATCGCATAGTGAGTATCGTTCCGATGTATTGAACCTAAAATAACAGGTCAAACAGTAGGAAGTGCGCTCGACTCGACGTCGACGAAATATCGTTCGTTGCCATATAAATACATTATTACGACAGTGACTAATTTCATACGCTGTTCTCGTCATTATCTACCCACCTAAACATGCTACAAAAATCATACAACATTCTCATTTTGAAGAATATGTTCTTATTTAATTAGTTTCCTCAGAAAGGTTGTATTTGGATGGGTTGCTTGCAAGAAGTGTGTGAGCTCTGTACCTACTCATAATGTAAAAAGTAATTTCCCCTTATTTAATGTAGGGACCTTGTCTGTGTTCAACTTTACTTTGTGCTTATTAGGGAGGTTCTATAACAAGTTCTGTAATTAAAATCTTTTTTAAGGTTCCGTGGTCAACAAGGATCACGTATAGTTTCGCCATGTCATACTTTCCGTCCATCTGTTGCTTAGCTCAGATACTCTTAGTACAAGAAAACTGTAATTTTACCTGGATATACATATCAGTCACGTCACAAAGCGGTAAAATCATATAATAAAAAACTATTTCAATGGTAACTCTATACTGGAAAGTGTCAAGAAGCTTATGAGCTTTTTAAAGCATGAAGTTAAAAGAAAGGTTTGACAAGTATGGCGCAGCATTATTGTCTCTGTGTGACATGTGGGGGTCAAAGCTTTGTTATTGTCTTATGGGGACATAATACACTATGAAATGAGAATCAAATATCACAAATTAGTATCACTACATTATAAAGAAAATTTAAAAACATATCAAACGTATTTTCATAAAAAACGAGCGCTGTGCTGTGGGACCCACAGCACAGCATCATGCTGAGTGGAAGCCTTCTTGTCACAGTCACGGCGTGCAGCTGCCGACTACTTATGTTCTATGTGCCTGTGTATAATAATGTCTGTGTTGTTATCATGTTTCTTTAATGTGATCTCATCTTTCTGTGCACGTGTCTCTGTGACAAATAAATCTTTTTTTCTTTCTTTCATACGATTTCCACCAATGGACGGAGTAAGTCACGAGGAAGGTTTGGGTGTAAATTGGCTGAAATATGACGATGATTGTTGACGACGACGGAAAAATAATGCTAACTGAGAGATTTACCCGCAAGCTCTGCAAAGCCAATACTTAGAGTTATATGAAAACGATGTATTACTGATTTGTTCCTCGTAATGGTAAGTACGTTTCCGTGGGATATTTTTCGACTTCTAAACGGGCGAAGCCACAGGCAAAAGTCAGTAAATCATAACTCTAAAAGAAGGATGATGTTAAGGTTATATCTTTTAAAGGTCAACTGCCAAATGTTCTACACATGAAGATTGTGGGTGACGTTCTTATACACAGAAGACCTACAACGTCTTACACATTCAACATAATATTGGATACTACTGGTCACCCAGCGTTCGAAATTTGACCAGGTTTTTTTTTTTAAATTAATTTAATGGATTTCTAATGCATTATCTTAAAAAATATTAGCTATTTCCACATAAACTTTACTGTGACAATTTGAATAGATTTCAGTAACTTTGAATATGGGATTTTTATACGAAAAATAATTATTTTGGTAAGTATACCAAAATAACTTGGTAAACCTACCGCTGATTGAACCAAAGAAAATAAAATCTTATGAACAACAACAGTAGGAACGACACGATTTTCTTAATAGTTAGCTTTATGATGGGGCCCGCAAGGGCCGATGCCTGCCAGGGGTGCGGGTTTGTTCGAAAGAGACACCACAGCCCCTGGCATACGGGCTACTGAAGGAACACGGGTGGGTTTTAGTCAGTAAAAGTCTGACACGCCCTCCTGCTCCACCCAGAGCGGGAGAAGTTATTTGATGATTTCCCATCCAAAAAAAAAAAAAAAAAAAATAGCTTTAAAAAACCGTTTTGTTTATTGTAATATGCTTTTAACACAATACTCTAATTGGGATGTATGACGTCTTGCGTTAATTATGTAACATATTGTAAATAAGGCTTATGTCATGAAAATCTATCAAATAATGTGACTCTATTATAACTAGTGCCTCATATCAGGCCGAGTGTTCATACTCGATGTTCCAATAAAGTTTTGTCAGGGGATCTTTGCCGGCACATAATAAAGTATTACAAAAGCCAAAGACCGTCATTGTTGCTGGTACTTCAATCCCCGACACGTTGGCGCGTTTGAACGAGCGAGTTGACTTGACTAGACGGATTTTAGAGGATAGTAGCATTCACAATTTAAAAGTCACAGAATTGACAGGTGAACCATATCCGTAGTGTTTAGATGAACGAATTTCGGCGCAATGAATTTTCTTAATTTGTCATTTAAAAAAATGCCTGATTGAAAATTGTATTATTGCTACTAAAATAGATATCTATTCATACATGCTCTTAATTTTATTGAGAAAGTATGGTAGGTATCAATAGTAATCTAATTCGTGCCTTAGATTTCAGCCTGACAATAAACATTTTTTATTGAATCATTCTGGGTAGATACTACTTTTAGCCTGTACCTTTTCGAAGTACCTACCTTACAGGAAGACCGCTGTGAGAATGTTGTTGTTATTAATTAAATTCAAATTAACTTGTAAATGATTCTTTGACTTTCAATTACGTGAATTATACTTTTACTAATATAAAGTGGCTGTTTCTTATGTTAAAAGAATCCAATTTTGTATGGTTGTCCCAAAAGGCATCCGTGTTTGAACTAAATTCCTTAAACTTGAATTTTTTAGGGTTCCGTACCCCAAAAGGATAAATTGGAACCCTTATGGCATCACTTAGTTGTCTGTCAAGACCCTTTTCTCAGAAACACGTGGAGGTATCAAGCTGAAGTTAAAAACAAATACTTAGATCGACTGCAATGTAAAGTTTGTCCTTCTATCCGGAAATGATAAATTCAGGCGGCAGGGCACAGCTTTGATACGGCACCCCCAGCGCGCGAGACGTATTCATGCTTGTCCGGTTTTTATAATTGAATAGTTTCTTCATCTTCTTACTAAAGCTGTACAGAATTTGCTAATCATTCTCAAAATTTAGACTCAATATTTAAACTTAATGGGGATAAATTCGCTTTGATATACGCCTTAATATCAACTCAGCCTATCGCAGTCCACAGCTGGACATACGGCTCACCCAGGCTGCGCCACAATACGCTGTTCTCCGCATTCCGCATCCAGTCCTAGCCACTTTCTTTAGGTTGTCGGTCCATCTAGCCTGCCACGCTACGCTTGCCGATAAGCGGTCACCACTCCAGGACTCGTCTGCTCCAGGAGTCGTACGCCTTATTAGGTGGCCATTAAAAGGTGGCCAACATACTGATAACTCCCGTTTTTTGACCGTATTTTGTCTACAAATATAATGTACCATTTGATTTAATCCGGGTGGAGTTTAAAGAAACCTACACCTCTATTAAACAATCTTCCAAAAAGATCAAATTTACTATAAAGTGAGTAATAAAATATAAAAAAAGAATCACTCGCCCGAATCTCTAAAACTGGCAAGTAGCAAAATCAATGGCAACGCTCCCCGAAGGGTACAGATAAGGTTTTATGAGCTCGCCACGTCGTTTCTGTGCGGGAACAGCGAATGTGCACTACATAGGTTTGTACAGAAAACCAATTATCTTCTCTTTTGTTTGGCATTTGATTGTTGTTTTATGTCCGCTCTATTATAATGAGAGTAACAAAATAACGCTTAAAAAGTAACACCTACTCGTAGATCGTGAAGATTGGACTTTGTTCAGTTTATCTATTCTAATATTATAATTTTTGTTGTATGTTTGTATGTACGGGTTAATCCCTGGAACTTTCAGTTGAATTTGAAAAAATATTTTTGCATATATGATAATCCCAATTCTTACACCCACTTTTCGCCGATTACCTTTGAGGCCCATGATGAGGGTCCAGCCTATTACCATTAACATAATCTTGACTCATAGCTGCTACTGAAAATTCGAAATGGTTAAACTCACCACTAACTACCCGTTTTATTTTATCGAACAATACAAGTTGTTAAGTAAATAAACTAAGCTAAATTTAACATTTATTCCTTCTTTTTGTTAGGATAGAAAGATAGAAATACAGAAATATTAAATGTTTCAGTTTTTGCAATTATTTCCACATCATTTAGGCATGGTAGCTTTCGGATTTATTTCAGGATATTATAACATATTATTTATATTTTATAACTAACTAGGTTCCGCTCGCGGCTTCGCCCGCGTGGTGGTCGGAAATTATTCCACGGGAACATACTACCAGACTAAAAAGTATCCTATGTGTTAATCTAGGTTATAAACTAGATAGTTAAAACCTAGATTAACACATAGATCTGATGGACAGAGATCTGTGACAAATTTCATACAAATCCATTCAGCCGTTTTTGCGTGATTGAATAACAAACATCCAAAAATCTTCACAAACTTTCACATTTATAATATTATATTTAAATAAGTATTAAGTGTCCCGTATGTGTTGCCGGGCGTAAAAGAATAGCACCATCCCATTTCTTCCAGTGGGTGTCGTAGAAGGCGACTAAGGGACTTACTAGAGAATGGGCAGCAGCGTTCTCTATGTATTTTTACCAACATACTGCGATCGCCAACCCGCCTGCCAAGCGTGGCGATTATGGCAAAACCCCCCCAAAAAATGACAAGCAGCCCTACAAAACGGCCCCTAGTACCCGGCGGCCCGCCTACCCTTGGCTACGGTAGCGGCCAAGGTAACGGTGAGGCAAGGGGTGCTAAGAATCTCCGGAAGAGATCTGGCTACCAAAACAAACGGAAACTGCACCTGGCAACGTACAACACGCGTACACTCCGGACCGACGAGAAGATCACCGAACTCGAGGAAGAATTGAGCAGGTTACGGTGGGGTATAGTAGGGTTATCTGAAGTTCGAAGAGAGGGGGAGGACTCGATAATCCTCAAATCCGGTAACCTGCTCTATTTCCGGGAGGGCGACCAGCAGTCCCAAGGTGGTGTCGGGTTTATTGTCCATAAGTCCCTTGTGACAAACGTGGTGAAGATCGAGAGTGTGTCGACCAGGGTGGCGTACCTTATACTCAGAATATCCGCAAGATATTCGCTGAAGGTCATACAGGTCTACGCCCCGACCTCGACACACCCCGACGATGAGGTGGAGACCATGTATGAGGATATATCCAAAGCCATGCATGGCTCTAAAACTCATTTCACCGTTGTCATGGGGGACTTCAACGCGAAACTGGGCAAACGGAACGAGGATGAGATGAGAGTGGGGCAATTTGGAGTTGGACAACGGAACCACCGGGGTCACTTACTGGCCAGTTTTATGGAGAAGGAAGGCCTCTTCATGATGAACTCCTTCTTCAGAAAACGGGAGCACAGAAAGTGGACCTGGCAGAGCCCTGATGGTGCAACTAAAAACGAGATTGACTTCATTATGTCGACGAAGAAGCAAATATTCAATGATGTCTCTGTGATCAACGCGGTGAAAACCGGAAGCGATCACCGCATGGTAAGAGGCACATTGAATATCAACATCAAGCTAGAAAGATGTCGACTAATGAAGTCTACGCTCCGTCCAGCACCGATCCAGGTCCAAAACCCCGAGAGCTTTCAGCTCGAACTCCAGAATCGTTTCGAATGCCTAGGGAGCTCCTTATGGACGATTATAACGATGGGTTCGTGGAAACTGTCCATACGGTCGGGTCTAAGTTCTTCAAGACCCGCCGTACTAATGGCAAAAAGAAACTCTCTGATCCTACTCTGCAGCTAATGGAGGAGAGGCGTGAAATGATCCTGCAGTCTTCAGACGACGCGCTAAAGTACCGACAGCTCAATAGACAGATATCTAAGGCCTTGAAAAGCGACCTTCGCCGTTTTAATACGGACCGCATAAAGGACGCGATAGAGCGGAACAAGGGCTCCAAGGTCTTTTCAAGAGATCTGTCTATTGGGCAGAGTCAGCTTGCGAAACTGAAGACCAATGATGGCAGGATCGTTTCCTCCAAGCCGGAGCTGTTGAGAGAGATCGAGAGTTTCTATGGACAGTTATACACGTCAACAAGCAACCCCGTTACGGATCTGGCAAACGACCCAAGAGCCAGATTGACCCGACACTATACCGAAGATATCCCGGACGTTAGCTTGTACGAGATTAGGATGGCTCTGAAGCAGCTAAAAAACAACAAGGCGCCGGGTGATGACGGAGTCACGGCCGAACTCCTGAGGGCCGGCGGAAAACCCGTTCTTAAGGCCCTCCAGAAGCTGTTTGATTCCGTCATACTCGAGGGCAAAACGCCACAGGCATGGAACAGAGGTGTGGTGGTACTTTTCTTTAAGAAGGGTGATAATACTCTTCTTAAGAATTATAGGCCCATCTCACTTCTGAGCCATGTCTACAAGCTGTTTTCGAGAGTCATCACGAACCGTCTCGCGCGCAGGTTTGACGACTTCCAGCCTCCCGAACAAGCCGGATTCCGTAAAGGCTTTAGCACCGTAGACCACATACATACGCTGCGGCAGGTTATACAGAAGACCGAAGAGTATAACCTGCCTCTCTGCTTAGCGTTTGTGGACCACGAAAAAGCCTTCGATTCGATCGAGACATGGGCTGTACTGCAGTCTCTTCAACGGTGCCAGATCGACTATCGGTACATCGAGGTGCTGAAGTGTCTGTATGAAAACGCCACTATGTCAGTCCGACTCCAGGACCGGACTTCGAAACCTATCCTTCTGCAGCGAGGTGTGAGACAGGGAGATGTTATCTCTCCGAAACTGTTCACCGCTGCACTGGAGGATGTCTTCAAGGTTCTGGACTGGAAAGGGGCTGGCATCAACATCAATGGCGAGTACATCACTCACCTTCGGTTTGCCGATGACATAGTCGTCATGGCTGAGACCATGGAGGACCTCAGTGCAATGCTCGATGACCTCAGTAGAGCTTCCGAAAGAGTGGGTCTTAAAATGAACATGGAGAAGACAAAGGTCATGTCGAATGCCCATGTTACACCCACTCCCATGACGATCGGAGGCGCTACACTCGAAGTTGTGACCGAGTACGTTTACCTAGGACAGACTGTCCAGTTAGGTAAGTCCAACTTCGAGAAAGAGGTCAATCGTCGAATCCGACTCGGCTGGGCAGCGTTCGGGAGGCTTCGCAATATCTTCTCGTCCCAAATACCACAGTGTCTCAAGACGAAAGTCTTTGACCAGTGTGTGTTGCCAGTGATGACCTATGGTACAGAGACGTGGTCGCTCACAATGGGCCTTATCAGAAGGCTTAAAGTCACCCAAAGGGCAATGGAGAGGGCTATGCTCGGAGTTTCCCTACGCGATCGAATCAGAAATGAAGAGATCCGCAGGAGAACCAAGGTAACCGACATAGCCCGAAGAATTGCCAAACTTAAGTGGCAGTGGGCAGGGCACATTGCTCGCAGAACAGATGGCCGATGGGGCCGAAAGGTTCTGGAGTGGCGACCGCGTACCGGAAGACGTAGAGTAGGAAGGCCTCCCACAAGGTGGACCGATGACCTTGCGAAGACCGCGGGTATCCGCTGGATGTGGGAAGCACAAGACCGGTCGAAGTGGAGGAGCCTGGGGGAGGCCTATGTCCAGCAGTGGACGTCTTTCGGCTGATATGATGATGATGATGATGATTTAAATAAGTAGGATAAGAAAATAAAAGATTTTCAGTTGGTACTTATATCAATAAAAATGTTGTGCCTAGACTTTTTACTTCTAGTCTAACCGGATACAGATGAATACCTGTATTTTACACGAAGGGACTGCATAACTGACCTCCATATTTGATCTAGACAAGCCTGATCGACCCGTGCATCTGTTATTACATAGTCACAAGCCCACAGACAATTATTCTAACTAATAATAATATGCGAAAGTAAGTTTGTCCTAAATCGCTGAACTGATCATCCTGAAATTTTGCATAATGTTGTCAGACGTACAGAAACGGACTTTCGCGGCGAAAATAAGTACTGTTCCCGAGGAAAACAATAATAACGTTCTTATGATGAAAAGATGGCTCCACGTGTCTTTTGAATCATGATTAATTTATATTATTTTAGAAACTTTAGTAGTGTCAATAGAGCGTTTTTTTATCGTCCTCACTATCCCTAATATTATAGACTGGGTTCCGTCCGCGGCTACGCTTGTGTTAATTTAAAATTTGACAATCAATTCGGGTTCTACTCTGCTTGTATAATATCAATTATTGGTTTCTCTCTTCCAATTAGTCAATAAAATAATAACAATTCTCTCCTCACAATAGGTACCTACAAAACTAATAAATACCAACCCCAATTGTTCCTCAATCGTAATAATCAATAAGAAATAACATATAATATCGTATTGTCTACTTACGTCAAAACCTGTGTTCCATTTTATTTTTATTTTTATAATTAAGAAATATTAATGTGATTGTATAATTCTGTAATGTAATTCTATTTTTTGTGTAAATGTTGTATGCCCTAAGGGCGGGACGTAGCTGATCACAATTAACTATTTAAGACCTGTATTGTGTACCTACCTATGATCCACAATAAAGAGATTGAGATTGGGATTGAAACCTTTCGTCGTTAATTTTGCGAGCAACTAATTAGTGTGTCTAATTGTGTATCTGTGTTTTTGGGCGTAGAGCGCACTTTACTAGGTGACACTAGATTAGTTAGTGTGGCTAGGAAGAGGTATATTTTAATTAGGAGTTGTTACTGCTTTCAGAATATCCTTCAAAGAAACTCCGAGGATAGCCACATAGTTTGCAGTGTTAGCAAGGGCTGGCCATATATGTTTGTCAAAGGACCGATGACTGGTGGAGCAGACGATTCCTGGAGTGGAGACCGCGTAACGGCAAGTGTAGTGTGGGACGCCCCACAGCTAGATGCAACGACGACTTCAAAAAAGGTAGGTGGGATGGATTAAATTCGGAAGGCGGTCAACAGGGTGTATTGTCCTCTTTCCAGCAGTGGACTGCGATAGGCTGAGTTCATTGATTGTAACTGCTTCTTTACTTTAGGTGGAAAAAAACGTAAATTTAAGCATTTATAAGCTTTAAATTGAGCTAATTTGATTCTGACATGAAGTGATTGCGCTGTATATTTGGTCAATGGCTTGCTCGAACACAAGGGACGCACCATTGATGTATAGAAGTGAGAGAGTTTACCCAATATGTATTCAATTCAATCATTAGGTACATACTCTCTACACCTACTGAAAAAGTGTGAGTGAGTTTCACAAATCACATTTAAATGACTAAAAATCCTAACACATTTCATGTCCATTCCGACACACACTTTGCACATACGCATCCAGGATTTCCTCACGTCTGTGTATAATCATGTGAAATTCACTTACCTATGTTCTGCAGCGCCACGTCAAATGGACACTGTTAATTTAATTAAAAAGCTTAATGAGTTCTCGCTGTTGTCACGTATCAGAAAATGGTTTCTGATCGGTATATCGGTTATTAGGTACATTACTTGTTTTATTTTTATTGTGTGTAAATAATATATGGTTTACCTGAAGATTGGCGGCGGAAATAACCTGGACGCGTACCGTGGAGGCTAGTTTGAGGTGGCCGGGAAAAGAATTCCTGGAAGGACTTTGGGTACGCCTTGGCCTAGTAGTGAAACTCAAACTCAAAGCATTTATTTCAATTAAACCTTTTACAGGCACTTTTGAATTGTCAAAAAAAAGTTGAAGTTAGTTGCCCATTCCAAAACGTAGATCTCTTTGGAGAAGAACGGGCAAGAAATCCAAGGACACTCTTTTAAATCATGGGTATTACAAAATCTTGGGAACATTATTCTTGGTGCTTCTATATGTGAGAACAATGTAAAAAAAAATAAGATTCAAAATAAGCCATGGCAGTTAGGAGATGATCTGTCTCAACCGACGGCGCCCGTTCATGTACTTGACGCGTGGATCAGCACCATCCAGCTCAACCATTTTCTAGGGAACCGAATGATCCAACACACGCGCCACCATCAGTGAGACATTTAAGTGAGCATGACATACTCTCAACTATCACGCTTTTTAAAGTCGACGTACATCAAAACAACATAATAAAAGGATGCATGGTACTCACATTTACAAATTTTTAACAAAATGCTTCTAAATTATACAAAACTATAGTTTCAATGTATTTGAGAAATTAATAAAATTTGACTTCTAAAAAGAAAGAAAAATATATAATACCGATTGAGTGGGACAGTACCTACGTGCTATATAATAATAAAAAATAGATTTAAAATACTAGTATTTTCCTACACAAACAAAATTTCCTATTCCTACAAAAATACATTATCAGATTTTTTTGATCTAGTATATTTGTAAATCGGTACGTAAATAGAGACCGTATTACGGTAAAAACATAATGTAAACAAGCAGTATGCTACATTACACGAGCGTCAAACAGTACCTACCTAGAGTTCATTATTGTAATGTAATGCGTTGTTCGAATACAATTGTGAATTCTGCAATGTCAGTCAACATTTCGTTCTGTCATCGACCATGACACTACGTTGCATTGCACTATGTACTCAGGGCCCCAATTCTGTTTGGTTACAATGATTCCCCGCGGAATCTTACTACGTTCAAACTACGTCAATATCGTGTTTTTTTAACCCAATGTGACGGTAAGGAACCGAAATGTCTTATTCTGTACGTTCCAAGACAATTTGTCGATGTCATTAATACAATATTAGCAGATTTCGTGTGTGATTGACGTGGTTACGAGTAAGGAATCGTTAAGTGGTCATAGTAAATTCAGGCCCAGTACGTTATTATTTTGCACGTACAGAATATGTCCATGTTCACATGGAGGTGAAAATATCGCGGCGAGTTTTTTTTTGCGCACTTGGTCTTCATTGCACTGTTTAGCGCCGAGGTTTGAAATTCGAATACTGTGTTTTTTCGACCCTCTGTTGAATTCTCAATGCGCGATTTTACAATAAGAATGCGAAATCCAGTGGGCATAATTTTCCACCATTTGTTTATGTCCATGTGAACGTCGTCTAAGTATGAAAAATAACCAGGATAATATCATTTTATACTAGCCCGTGAATAACCCGTTATTCAAATTAGCGAGTACAGTGATAATAGTAATTAGATAGATACGAAAAACGTATACATATAATACAGCTACATCATCTTATTACACAGTTAATAACGCTAAATATAACTGACGCGACTTACGAGATGTAGGTCGTAGGTTCGAACCAAAAAAAAAAGACAGGCGCTTTGTGTAAAATATGTCATCACCACTACTCTCAAACCGGTGAAAGAAAACATCGTGAGGAAACGAGAGAGATGTTCGAGAACCAAAAATTCGAAGATGTATGACATCTACCAACACGCACTGGGCCCGCGTGGTGGACTACGGTCCACTCCCTCTCACAGAGGCCTGTGTCCCAGCATTGGGAACGTTTTACGCTGATTATGACATAAAACTAGTACTCCGCTTGCAACTTATTCCGCGTGAAATTTCGGACCCTGAAATGCCGCGTCGCATCCCTTCGCCCACTAGCTCTATCACGTCGTTTTCACTTGGCGTTCTTTCCGAGTTTTCTTCTTTTTGCTCGGATCCATAGTGTCGCAGCGTGATGTTAAATGACTTATAACTTTCCTCATGAATTAGGCTATCAAATTCAAAAATATTTTTTCTAATTCGACTGGTAGTTCCAGGGTCCCCTGCATGCAAACTTACACCTCTATATAATATAAGTATAGAAAACCAACCCAACTAACTGGCTATAATCTTTTTCCACACCGTAAGCTAATTTGGCATCATCTTCATCATCATCATTTCAGCCGAAGACGTCCACTGCTGGACATAGGCCTCCTCCAAACGGGGAGGGGATTGCCATAATCGCCACGCGTAGCAGGTGGGTTGGCGATTGCAGTATGGTGGTAAAATACAATAATTTGGCATGGCTAGCTTCAATTTGACAATAGAGAAGTGGAACAATGTACCTACACCAAAAAAAAAGAGAAATATAGTCTATTGTTTAAAAAAGCACCATAACCCACCCCTATTAAAAACAAAAGCTCAAAAATGCTGCATCACTCTCTCCACTCACACTCCACATGCATAAATATACAAAAAATATCACCACTTTAACAAAAGCGTTCGTACTTTATGACGCAGAAAATACTGGCGTACGCGACTGAAACAGAACAGTGGTAATCTATAATTCCCTGTGTAAACGCATAACGTCAATGGGCGATTTAAATAAATCCACTAGTTATTACTCGAGCGTTCCCTTTCACTTATTACGTAACTAGCAATTGCGATTGCTAAGTTGATAAGTTCGTTATTACATTGCACTTTTGATGACCTTTACGCGTGCTAGATTAATTGCTCTATTTGTGCTTTGTCTGTATTAATATTTTTGTTTGTAGGTAATTAATTAGGTTTTGATTCAGCTTTTTCCTAAATAAACCGGAATGAGATAGACTTCGGAATTGATCATAATAAATTGTGTTAACATTACTGCAATTTGAAACAATTTAATCACTTTGTGTGTTGTGTAGACTAATTCACTTTGTTTGCGAAATCGGTAAGAACTTGTCAGTTCTTTTTACAACGTTAGTGAAGGATGTTATGTGCCTTCTAGTTTATGAATAATTGACCTACTTAACTCTATAATTATTATTCATATTCTAAGTATAGTTAAAGGCATTGATTGCTAAAAACCTCCTACTATCTCTACTCTATTAATCCATAACTGTCCTTGAAGTATTTTTTTGCGTTATTTTTTGAAATTTATTCGTTATTTATTCCTGAATAGTTCCAGTTTTATAAATGAAAGTCTCACATTAAATTCACAACCCATCAACTATCACCGCAGCAATTGCGGATCGCAATCGCAAGTTACGTGATGCGTCCCTGGGCGGCGCGGCATCGACGTGGTTACGCGGCGAACGTGTCACTTCAGCACCAGTAATGGAATTCTCATGCTCGCCCCGCTCACGGTTTGCGGCGCTAGTAATACATACTTTAAATTTGCACCGGTATCGCCCGCGAGCGCTCCTACAAGAAACTTTTCACAACTTTAAAGGGATCTAAATGGGCCTTATTTTAAACTTTATCTAGGTATATAAAACGAGTGACGAAAAAGACGTCGGCACGCCATTATTTTCGTTTCTTTACTCTTGTTGGCAGACGAGAAAAACTTGCGGGTGAAATAGGCCGTAACGAACTTAGCATTTATCGCCAACATAACAACAATTGTATTATTAAATAAAACTTTTTTCAAAAAAATAACAACCGACTTCCAAAAAAACACTACAAAGTGCAAAATAACTTTAATTTCGGAAGTCGGTGACTTAGAATGTGTATTTGAATTATTCGTCACCGCCTTCCGAAATTAAAGTTATTTTGCACTTTGTAGTGTTTTTTTGGAAGTCGGTTGTTATTTTTTTGAAAAAAGTTTTTATTTTTCACTTTTTAGTTACCTACTCCACACCAATTCGAAATTTCATCATCCTTGGCGTCAAAACAATGCATATTTATGCGATAGCAACATTCGCGGTTGATTTGCTGTAATTTTTTGAAGAGTTCCGTTGTCTGTCTCCGAAACGCATCATCAGATCTATATGAAATTTCAATGGGACCATTTCGAAGTAAACCCCTTTCGAACAAAAAAAGAATTTTGCAAATCCGTTAATATACGACGGAGTTATGCCCGAACATACATAAAAAAAAAAATATAAACATGTCGAATTGATAACCTCCTTCTTTTTGAAGTCGGTTAAAAACAGACGCAATTAGTTCGAACTGAAATGGTGAAAATATAATTGTTTGTACAATATCTCAATTTCGTGTTTTACTCGGCAATCAATGAGAAATTTAATTGAGTAAACGAAATTAGAAATTCTTTAAGAGTGTCCGAGTCGGCGTTACACAATAGATACCTGTATTTATTAATAGTTATTGTAAAACCATTTGCTATTGAAACTATTTGTTTCTTTTGATATGACTTTATTGCTTAATAATACAACGGGCTTTAATGGACTATATAATAGTAGTTACATATTTTCAAGAATCACATCGCTTTTGTATAGCTTTCTTAAGGTTATGTCTATGTTTTTAAAGACTTTGTATAGAGATAGCGAAGATAGAATTGAAACACATAGCATAATCAGCCTATAATGTTCTCACTGCTGGGATACAGGTCTCCTCTCTGTGTGAAGGTGTGGGCCGTAATCCATCACGCGGGCGGTAGATTTCACATGTCTTCGAATTTTTGGCTCTAAGACATGCCGCCGGTTTTACTCAAAGTATAGCGCCCGTCTGGGTTCGAACCTACGACTTACATCTAGTAAGTCGCGGCCGTTACCACTGCTCTCACACACAACTTTCCAAAAATATAACTCCTTTTTATTTATTTTTTCAGTGTTAGAAACTTTAAAGGTTCGATTTTTAATGAATATTTTTTTTATTATTCATTTTAAAATACGAACCTTTAAAGTTCCATGTCTTCATAAGGATAATATAAAACATATAATGTTGTCACGCCACGGAAGGGATAAGCTCTTCTATTCTTAGTCGGGACCATGAAGCATTCGATAATAATTAATAGTTAGATCCGAAATGGGATTGTGGAGACGAGCCTTTAAATGATAAATTATGCTTTCACACCTGCGACGGTACAGGCATAATGTATCTACTGGCGTAGACCCGTATTAGTATTAATACCAGTGATGTTTTAAGGTTTTACTGTCATTTTGTGTATGGATATCGCAAATACAGGGTGTAAGGGGAACGCTTCCAAAGCCAGAACGTAGATTTTATACAACCTAAATGCAAACGGATACCAATAAATAACCTTTCGCCTTAAATTCGTTATTTTGTATCAATTTAAAACGTTTGACGCTTCTGTAATGTTTCTAGTTATTTTATTATGGCGGCGCTTTACAAAGGATGACTAAACCTAAAGTCGCCGCCAGAACTTGGAGTCGTTTTTAAATGTGTTTAATCTCAAATAATGGTTCATTTATCTGTTCTCACAGCATAGTATATACAAAAAATGCAAAAAAAGGTACACATTGTATTTTTTTATTTGTATTGATGGTACTGTATTGAGAATCACTACTAGCCCCTTATACTTTACCCTTGTCTTCGTTTTCGAAAGCGTTTCCCTTACACCCTGTATAAGTTTATACAGAGAAAGAAAGATAAATAGATACACTATTTGTATAGTGCATACAAAATACATAACACCAAAGCACAATAGAAAATTAGAAAAAAATACAAGGCGTCAATTAATAATAAAATATACCTTGACTATGAAACACTTTAAATTACGAGTAAATACTGAACAAAAATAAAAATTGACGAATACTGAATAATTATAATGAATTTAATTTACCAAATTGGCAAAAGCTTACCATATTTGTATATTTGTACGCCAAATGGCAAAAAATAGAGAAACTGTAATTGATAATATTGCACCCTGTTGTAACCTGTGTTTACAAATAAGGACTATTGATTTGATTTATTTATTGGTAGAATACAGAAAAAAAAACAGAAATAGCGATGCAAAAACTCATACCTAAGCAATTTTAATATTTTACATGAAAATGACCTGTATTAAGGCGCAGACAGCCGACTTTTAAGGACTTTGTACTGAAGATCACGTCTAAACGGCTTGTCTTATGTAATTGAAAAAAAATATATGTGAAACTAAACAATTTTCTTCGTCATTTGATATGTGAATATTTTAAATAATATTTTTAAAACATAATGTAATTAATTCTTAAAGTAAGGATAGACCTTACTTTAAGAATTAATTACATTATGTTACGCGGACATAAAAACGATAATCACGCAAAAACTATCAGATGTATTTCCATGAAACTTTCACCATCTAAAAGGCAATTTAATCACCCAAAATTTAGTATACGGGTTTTCTTTGAATTGTGTTTGATAAATCAACATGGGTTGTTTTTCGAAAAATTTGATGCGCGTTGAGATGGGGTCTCTTGCGGGCGACGGGCGGCAGTGCATCGCTGTAGGTAGCTGTCAGCTATCGTCGCCTTAATATTAAGGTATTAGTCCGCCTATGTACTATTTTTGCGAGTGAGTGTTTTTTTTTTTTTTTTGGTTGGGAAATCATCAAATAACTTCTCCCGCTCTGGGTGGAGCAGGAGGGCGTGTCAGACTTTTACTGACTAAAACCCACCCGTGTTCCCTCAGCAGCCCGCATGCTAGGGGCTGTGGTATCTCTTTCGAACAAACCCGCACCCCTGACATGCATCGTCCCTTGCGGGCCCCATCATTTTTTGTGCTGACATCTCTTTGAGGCGCGCGTGGAACACAACGCGCCGTCAACTTGGGCTTGGTCCTTACCGGACAGCGAGCTACCCATTACTCGCCGTCCGCAAGCCCATGCCTACGGTGGAACGAGTGAGATCAAAACTTTTTACCAGAATTGTAAATTCACAATATCTATGCATGTGAACCAAATAACCGCTTGCCAGATAATACCATTAATTACTTAAAGACGTTTCAAATAGAAGTGGGAATTTTAAAATGTAACAACATTTTCTGCTGCAGCTGGAATGTTTGCGGTTGATTGGATTTGTTTCGTTTTCCATTCAGAAGCTCCTGAGTTCCAATGGCAGGCGAATACTCGTTTTCAGTAAAACACTACGGTTAACCATTGACTGCGAGCGTTTCACAATATGCAGCTCTTTTTATTTCCTTCCTTTTATTTGTTTCTTTTAAGCACTCATTTATTTAGGGGCGAGCTGGATTCCCACGTTTCTTTTTCGCGAAGTAATTAATTTTTATCTTTTCTCAATTTGCGTGAATAATTCTGTTGGTAAATGAACAGTGGAGCTTGATTATGTATACGTTTAGTAATTTATTGCTAGGGGGTAATAAATGCTCGGTTGTTGAACTGGGCAACTAATTCCCTGCAGATATAAAGCAATGATATATACCCTGTTTAATTACCGAGCCCTTGGCGCAACAGGGGAGAGCCGTAAAAATTTGTTGCCTGTTCGTTGTGACGTGACACTTTGAGGAAATGCATTATTTCTTTGGTAGCACAATTCTGGCACTGTGTTTCAATAAAATGAGACATTATCTCGATTGCTGTCTCATTGGCCTAGTGCTACTGAGTGTGAGATCCTGCATTCGGTTCCCAGGTACGCCAAAGTATAATTGGGTATTCCATTCGTAATTTTTCAGTAGCAGCTCGGAGTCTAGATTAGTGCCCGGTTGATGGCAATAGGCTCGTTCCTTGTTACATGGGACCAACCTACAAATAACTAGCGAAATGTGGGTGTACTAAAGGTACACCTCTGCCCAACCGTTCCGGGAAACAGTTATGTAGTGAACATCTGCCTATCCTTTTAGTGATTAGGTTGCCTTTCCATCGGAGCGAAATAGAGAGGAGTGGAGAGAAGAGCGAAGTGGAGCGGAGATGTACCTATATTAACCATAATTTCTTTTTGCATCCATGCGAAGCGGAACAAGGTTTGATTTATATTGGTTAACGCACAGCTCCGCTTCTCTCCACTTTTCCCTGCTCCAATGGACAGGCAGCCTCCCACGCGTGATTTTACGTTATTTTACACGATGAATTCATATAATATTTTACTTAATTTCTGTATTATCACAAAAATAAAAATATTTGTCTTTTTCTTTTCTTTTTAGGGTTTCGTACCTCTAAAGGAAAAAACGGAACCCTTATAAGATCACTTTGTTGTCCGTCCGTCCGTCCGTCCGTCCGTCCGTCTGTCAAGACCGTTTTTCTCAGGAACGCGTGGAGGTATCAAACTGAAATTTCTATATGATACTTAGTTCTACTGTCCCTGGAAGCTGTAGAAAAATCAACCTTCTAAGTCAACGCAATCAAAAGATACAGCCATTTAGGCCGCAGATTTCCGCAAATTTTCGAAACTCGCACGGGAATCAAAACCTACAGGGTACTTCCCGTGAACTTAGAATCTTGAAATTTTGTACGAAGTCACGTCTTATAGTACAGATATAGGAAAAATTACGAAAACCGTAAATTTTTAGTTTCGTCATATAAAAAAAAATATTTTTGACAATTTTGATCTTTTACTTATATACCCACAGGTTTGTACGGAACCCTCGGTGCGCGAGTCCAACTCGCACTTGACCGGTTTTTTTATTCTTTCATCGTGAAACCACACAGCCATTAGAGACCAACGATCTATAAAAAAAAACAAAAATTCCAATCCACATAATCAAAGCCAGATGACAGTTAAATTAAAAATACACATGTATGTAGCCATTTATCACATAAAAGGAATAAATTCGTCCCGCACCAGTGTCCGTCCACAAAAATCGTATCTAAGCATTTCAATTAAATCTTGAAAGGTTTCTTTAGGAATGCCTCTCGTTTAGACAAAGGAGTTACAAAAGCCGTTTCAGGTAATTAATCCTTGTGGAATTCTTTCAGCAGCAACCAGTCAAGGAAAATAATCACAATTCACTACTTACTTTGACAATAGATTAAACATTTCTCTTCTCGTTAAGGAATTGCGTAATATTAATTACTTGTCTTTGTTATTATTTATTTTATTTTCGTTAATGCTTTCTGGTTGATTGGTTTTTAGTTATTTTGTGTTTTACCTTTTTTTACTATTTTTCTGGCGTGTATCCAGAATGTGCGGCTATTTAAGGAACCATAAACTGAACAACTTTCCCCATGGGACTAAAGTCGGAATCTATACTAATATTATGAAGAGGAAAGATTTGATTGTTTGCATTGAATAGGCTCCGAAACTACTGTACTGATCTGAAAAATTATTTCACTGTTGGGAAGCTACACTATCCCCGGGTGACATTGGCTATATTTTATCCCAGTATTCCCACGGGAATGGGAACTACGCGGGTGAAACCGCAGAGCGCTGCTAGTCTAAAATAAATATATCTCAATCTATCCCACTGAGACTACTGGTACATTATGATGCCCAACATAATCAGCCTATAATGTTCCCACTACTGGGACACAGGTCTACTCTCTTCGAGAGGGAGTGGGCCGTAATCTACCACGCGGTCCCAGTGTGGGTTGGTAGTCGACACATATCTTCAAATTTTCAGTTCTAAGACATGCCGGTTTCGTCACGATGTTTTCCTTCACCGTTTTGAGAGCAGTGGTGATGAAATATTTTACATAAAGTGAAGAGCCTGTCTGGATTCTAACCTTCGACTTACAATTCGTAAGTTGGGGTCGATACCACTGGACCACTCTGCTCTAAAGTACCCAGGTATATAGACACGATTTAAAAGTTTCATTAGATTGGGTAAAAATCTTTAGTTCCGTGTGGTGCCGGACGTAAAAGAATTGCACCATCCCATTTCAACCGTGGGTGTCGTAGAATAGAAGGCGACTAAGGGACTTACTAGAGAATGGGCAGCATCGTTCTCTATGCATTTAACCCCCATACTGCGACTGCCAACACGCCTGCCAAGCGTGGCGATTATAGCGTGACACCCATGGGAAAAAATGGGATGGTGCTATCCTTTACGTCCGGCACCACACTGACACGGACTAACCTTATTATTCTCAGACAATTCATCCATCGGTTCTAGCTGTTTAAATGTTCACCTAAATATCATTGAACTCAGATGAAAAGTAGCGAAACACTAACTATCTGATTAACATGTCAAAATAATTTCTATTGAACTGCCGCATTCTTCACTTGTATCTCATAAAGTCGAATTAGAAAAATCAAGTCGGGCTTACGTCGAAAGTAGTGAAAAGTTCGCTGGGAGCGGACGATACCCCGCCTGTGCAAATTTAAACAGACAAGCACGAGGGCGGGCGGGCCGAGCACGAGAATTCCATTTACCTGACCGAAATGTCTAGGTCTTAGCCTTTAAACACTGTAGCCACAAAACAAAGGCCATATTTTTCTACCTAGTCTTAGTGAAACGGTATGTGAGTAAGAAGTTCAAAACTGGTTTCTCTGATTTTCATTGGAATTAACGTGACATCGTATTACTCATTATCATTTCATCCGAAAGCACTTTGGCCAGTGCGGTGCTTCTTTGTTCCTCGAAGGCCTCCACAGGGTGGATCAATGACGTGGTGAAGACCGCAGGAGTCTGCTGGATACGAAAACCTTATAATAGACCACGAAAATTAGATGAACATCGGGCTACCTATACGTATTTTGACAGTATTATTTGTTCCTTAGGCAGGCGGTAAGCACCCTTATTTATATTTCCCTGCCTACGTATAGAAACTTATTTTCTAATCTTCTCGAAAAATATGCATTACCTTTTAATAAGAGTGGTGGCGTTATGATCGGGGACCCAAGCCCTACCAGTTTTAACCATTTTTACCCCCCAACTCCTGCCAAACGATACTAGATCCAACCCCCTTTTGCGTTACCGAATTTAAGTAACTTCGTGATCTAAAAGAACATACTTTTGGTTTATCTAGGGCCTAGGGTGTTTCTCCAAATGAATTTAAATGCGAACTAGATACGTCACACGTCAGCGTAAAGTGACTTCTTATTCTTTTAAAACTCCGTACCATGCTAGTCTAGCTCAAGGTGTACGTGATTGCGCCTAAATAGCCCGTGAAATTCTAACTTTCTTCCGTTCTTTTGTAATTTACAGATCATTGTCAGGTTGTGTTTTGGTTAAAAGATAATACGCGACCGAAACAAATACAGCTTTAAGTAATTATAATCATTAAAATAGTTAATATTACCCCCTTTTTTTTTTTTTTTGGGTGGGAAATCATCAAATAACTTCTCCCGCTCTGGGTGGAGCAGGAGGGCGTGTCAGACTTTTACTGACTAAAACCCACCCGTGTTCCTTCAGTAGCCCTTAAGCCAGGGGCTGTGGTGTCTCTTTCGAACAAACCCGCACCCCTGGCAGGCATCGACCCTTGCGGGTCCCATCACTTTTTGTGCTGACATCTCTTTGAGGCGCGCGTGGAACACAACGCGCCGACGACTTGGGCTTGGTCCTTACCGGACAACGAGCTACCCATTACTCGCCGTCCGCAAGCCCATGCCTACGGTGGCCGGAAATCGGCCTGGGATTCCCGACGCCCAGGGCGTCTCCGTATCCTGCGGCGGCTGGGGTCGCGAGGGCGCATATGCTGCCTCTCCCTCACGTGCGCCGCCTCCCTCTTCGCGAGCATTACTGCTTCGCTGAAGGAGGTGACGGCTCCCCATGCCCTCTCGCTCCGTACCATGGCTTGGACCAGGGCCGGACGCGAGAGATCGCCGCCGAATATTACCCCCTTAGATCATTTTATCACATTGTATGACTTGTCATGAAATAATCGTGGGCTATAATGGCACTTCCCCTAAAGTGTTACCTAGTACCTATTGTACTTTGACAGCGGCATTGTTGTGTCTAAAAACGAAATAAAATTACAAAACTAAGACCAGAATTTTCAATAGTCAGATAACTTTTAACTACTACTAACGAATAAATCTGACAGTTTGGTATAATTATTTATATGAAAAATCTGTCAATACAACATATTAGTCCTCAGATAAAAGTTATCTTACTATTGAAAAATCAACCCCAAGGCTTTTCCTAAAGTGTTACCAAGTACCTACTATATTTTTGACAGAGTTACCTACTATTGTGTCTAAAACCAAAATAAAATCACGAAACTAAAACATCAAAAGTGACCCTCAAAAACATTATCCAAAATAGTTGTTTATGATACTAGTGCGGTAAGTTGGTTTTTACAAACGAGTACACAAATGTAAGCCCGAGACGAAGTCGAGGGCTTACCATAGTCACGAGTTTGTAAAAACCAATTTCTGCACGTGTGTCATACAATGTTTTTCAACACATTTGCGAGAAAACAGTACAATATGTAATTAAACAAACTTATACATCATTAAATAGCGCTCTCCGATTTTGGCGGCAAGAGACCGTTTCCTGCAATTTGCGCCTCATTCAAAATATCAGGTGGAGTAGATTCCATATTAATATCAGTTTCCTCGCTTGAACTCATAATACAAGTTTGTTTATAAATATCAGTCGGAAACTCGCAACAATCTTTGACGTTTCTTATATGAAAATGGCGCGAATTTACAAATGGCGCCACATGCCCGTGGTGAAAATTAGAACTACATCTTTCATCTCATTTACTCTTTATTATTAAAGTGAGACAAACGAATTGAGCAAAATCGCTTCCAAGGAGGTTCGATCAGTCAGCTTATTTATTCTCGTAATGTGAAACTCCTTGGACGAAATTCTTATAATATTTTATGGAAATTAAAAAAAAACCGTAAAGAATACGCACGGTGCCATACAACGAGGTATGCGGTAAAATAGGTACTTAGGTGAGAGTACCTATTTTACCGCACGTTCCGTTGTATTTGTGCGTAATTTTTAACTTTCGAACCATGTGTACAGGCTTCGTAAATGCAGTTTTTGAGCAAATGTGTTGAAAAAGATTTTACAATCCTAATATGTTACGGAACAACGGTACATTCGGTACACAACCACCATTCGGCTATAACTCCCCAAGTATTTACGTCAGCACTAACATCGAGTAATACCAACTGTTTTCACGTCTCCACTCAGTAGATACCTTTTAAACCAGAAAATAGATGGTACAGAGAAGTTATAAAAAGAAATACGACATTCCTCCGTCTCTGTTTATTACTGTACATTAGTTATACAGCTTCCGTAGTGTCGTCTCGGCATGAAATGGAACTAATGAGATTTTGATGTTTTTTTGACTATGCTTTTATTTTTCTTGGGAACGTTAAGATGTTGTTCGAGGCCACGTGAGGACACTAGTTGCGAATTTAAGTCGGGAAGATAGTGGACTTTGTTGGAGAATGATTGATAGTGTTTCTCGCTTTGGTGACATTTAGGAGATCGTTGAAATTTTTAGTTACAAAAATGGAACAGTATTTAAAGAGCCATGCGAAAAGTAAATTTCCTTTACCTTATAGTAATCAGGTACCTAACTACAGTTCTTTAATTTATAAAGGAAAAAACAAAACCATAACATGTCTATTACGGATCTGGGACACTTCCGCAAAAGACATTTGAGCGAAAGACACTTGCGCAAATCCAAGTCCATGCGCGAAAAGATATCCGCGCATGGACTTTTGCGCGATCGGAATTGTGCGCGAACGGACATAATTATGCGCGAAAAGCACTTGCGCGAACGACAGTTGCGCGAAGAACAGTTGCGTGAACCGCTTGCGCTAATCCACATGTGCGAACGGACAGTTGCGCGAAAAAGTTGCAAAAATGAAATTTCTTTATAACATCACGCCTGTATTCTATCAAAGGGTTGGGCAGGGGAGTAGTAGACTGGAAATAATCAGTCCAATTAGACGTCAATAGTAATCGTCGTAATAGTTTTTTTACAGCACGTTTTTTTCTTTCTTTATTTGGTAGATACCTA
This sequence comes from Polymixis flavicincta, assembly GCA_949987655.1. NCBI lineage: Eukaryota > Metazoa > Arthropoda > Insecta > Lepidoptera > Noctuidae > Polymixis > Polymixis flavicincta. The sequence goes on from OX465173.1 coordinate 17,327,690, forward strand.
TATTTGCAAATTTTCCGTCATGGGTGTCGTTTTTGGGGTTTTTGGCAGTGCTAAAGCCGATGGTGAGGCCAAAATGAAAATCCAAGATGGTAGCAAAGAAAATTATCGAATTTTCCATCATGGGTGTCATTTTCACAAGACATTTCCGCATAATGTCCATTCGCGCAATAGTCCATGCGCGGAAATGTCTTTTCGCGGATGTGGGTTCGCGCAAGTGTCTTTCGCGCAAATGTGCTCATACTGTCTATTACGTATCAAATTATAAAATTAAAAATGAAATGAATACGGAGGCTACGCTTGCTAATTGCTGACCTTCAATTGACTTTGGACTTACTGACTTTCTGACTGGCAGATAAATGATAAACCAAATATTTCTGTTAGTAGGTTGATACAAATACTTTAACACGTCAATCTTATTTTAATAAAAAAATTGATGAGGCATTTGTTATCTGACTACTCTGAGACGATCAGCTGAAACAAACTCAGAGGTCACAGTCTCTTTTAGAATCCATGTGAAGACCATGTGGATTGGACACAAAATGAAAAATTCGAAATTTATTATTGCTCTTCGTCACAACCACCTAGTTTACCAGTAATAAGGTAATATTCCGTTCCGTATTACTCTAATTAAATACTACAAGCTCATTAATCACTCATCGTTATGTGGATGAAAGATGATCGCAGCGTTTTACTTTCTTGCTTCAAGTTGGGCGTGTATTAATAAGTTTTTGTAGCATCTTATGAATCAATGGAGATATTTTAATAATGAGTCAGGTTGTAGAACTACAGGAGTAAAGGTTTTCAAAAAAAAAAAAACAACCGACTTCCGGAAAAACACAGTAAAGTGAAAAATCGGAAATCGGTGACTTTGGTATTTTATTAATTTCTTGTTACCACCTTCCGAAATTAAACTTATTTTTCACTTTGTAGTGTTTATCCGGAAGTCAGTTGTTTTTTTTTTCACTTATTCAAAATTTCATCATCCTTGGGGTCAAAACAATGCATATTTATGCGATAGCAGCAATCGTCGTTAATTTGCTGTAATTTTTTTAAGAGTTCCGTTGTCTGTCATCAGATCTTTAGATCTATGTGAAATTTTAATGAGACCATTTCAAAATAAAACCCTTTCGAACAATAAAAGAATTTTGCAAACCGGTCTATATATGACGGAGTTATGCCCGAACCTCCACCTAACTCCTAATCGTTTAAGAGCTGTACCTTCATCAGCTCAGCGTCATGAGATGAAGATGGCCATACGCAAATGTCTCAATAGCTTTATAAAATATATGTAAAACATTGTCACTACCAAATTTGAGAGTTGCCTTCAAAGACCTTGGAATTCCATTATCAGGCCCTGACTTGGTGCCAACGGGACCACCTCAGGAGTATACTCTTTCAAATAAAAAAAGAATTTTGAGATTCTGTGCACATATGGAAGAGAAATCGATGAACATGCATTAAAAAAATACAGTCATACAGTCGAACATAATAACCTCCTTTTTGGAAGTCGGTTAAAAAGAAATGTTAAATTGTGGGCTGTATCATTATTCTGATGGTCAATAACATGCTTACATTAAGTAAACATAACATAACGCCTTGCTTCCCGAAGGGTTGGGTAGGGGTGTACCTATAGTAGATTCCCATTGCGCCAATCATGTTTAAGTCCCATGTTAAAGAGGGCACAAATTTAGACACCGGGCTGCTAATAAAAAAATTCAGATTGAAGAACCGAATGACAATTTGCCCAACCTGAGAATTGAACCAAGGAGCTAGCTCAGCAGTAGCACTTGTCACTTAAATTAATTGTGAAAGAAATCTAATTTCTTCAGAATTTAAATGGAATACACAAATGACAACTTATACCTATCTAGAAATAGCAATATGATATCCAAACTTCATCATTTCAGCCGAAAGACGTCCGCTGTTGGACATAGGCTTCCCCCAAGCTCCGCCACTTCGGCCGGTTCTGTGCTTCCCGCATCCAGCGGACTCCTGCAGCCCTCACAAGGTCATCGGTCCACCTAATAGGAGGCCTTCCAACTTTACGTCTTCCGGTACGCAGTCGCTACCAGAACTTTTCGGCCCCATCGGCCATCTGTTCTGCCAGCAATGTGGTCTGCCCACTGCCATTTAAGTTCGGCAATTCTTCGAGCTATGTCGGTTACCTTGGTTCTCCTGCGGATCTCTTCATTCCTGATTCGATCACGCAGGGAAACTCCATGCATAGCCCTCTCCATTGCCGTTTGGGTGACTTTAAGCCTTCTTATGAGGCCCATTGTGAGCGATCCAAACTAAAACTATTAGCAAACCAAAATGATGGCGTCGAAAAATTCCGCCGCATCGCTATCGACTGGTGATGTACCCAAGAGACTGGCGGCATTACCACATTGTATGGCAATGCTTAGCCTCTGGCCAAGTTAAAGCCCTTGGGTCACGGGAAGTGTCAACTAGTCGTTTGAGATTTCATTGAACAACCATGAGCACTCAGACCTCGCCCGAGGGATTTCAACATCGTTTAAGCGCAAATTGACAACTAACTAAAATCCTGCGTATTTTCAGAACACAACTGTAACTTTTTGAAAATTGTATAAAACCTCATCAATCGCTTTCCATCAGGCGTGATCGAAAACAAGAGCACTGTCCATCTGTTCAAAACGGGTCGTCATTTTGATGTCCATTTTGATTCAAAGTTAGGTAGCAATGACGGTTTTCATGAATAAACAAGCCACCAGTTGGCGCCACTTTAACAAGAGACCTTCCAGTTCGACGATGAACTTACAATAAAATTTTCGATATCATTCGTTTCATTCTTTCGTTCACCGTTCAGTCCGTAGGCGCTTTGACACTTTTGACAGGATATTTCATCATCCTTGGCGTCAAAACAGTGCATATTTATGCGATAGCAACATTCGCGGTTGATTTGCTATAATTTTTTGAAGAGTTCCGTTGTCTGACTCCGAAACGCATCATCACATCTATATAACATTTCAATGGGACCATTTCGGAGTAAACCCCTTTCGAACAAAAAAAGAATTTTGGAAATCCGTCTATATACGACGGAGTTATGCCCGAACATACATTAAAAAATATATATAAAAACATGTGGCATTGATAACCTCCTTCTTTTTGAAGTCGGTTAAAAAAACAAGAAAAACAAGCGGGCCCAAATCCAGACTCTGGGCTGCTTCTGAGAATTAAATAAAACCCAATAACACTTTGACCGACCTGGGAATCGATCCTAGGACCTCATGCTTACTGAGCATAACCAACCAACGAGATAGTTTTTATACCTATACAAATCCCAAAACAGCCATAAACTTAACATCGTGAACAAGAAATATCGACATTTTGTATACAAATAACTACACCTCTTTCTTACCACTTTTTCTGGGAAAATAAGTGAAGCTCGTCGATATATAATTTGCTCCTAGTTGCCACAGTAACGTACGATAGTATTGATTCCCATCGAATCATTGATTGCGTTATCTAACACTATGGTGTTACACATTATTAACATACAGGTCGTTGAACTGGAAAGTAACGCATTATCGAACTCTTGGAAGCAACATTAGGTAGGTAAATACACGTAGGTAAGTAAATAAGTCAATTTAGTAAACCAGTGAATTCAAAATCCTTTGTTTTGAAAATAGTTTTCAGTTTGTTTCTCTTATTTAATCATGTACGAAAGGATTTTCTGTGACACAATGTTTCTGTTAGTTTCAGCAATATTCATGGAAACAGTATCATAAATGCTCGTACATAATGTGTTCGTAATCTGCGATATACTTCAATATACATAGCGTCAGCAGTCACATGATCATCACCGTTGAGGGTTTTAAAGTTTTAATCCAATAAGATACTTACATTAAATATTTTTTGTGCGTAATGTTTCCTGTGCTTTCTTCGAAAATGTGCTTCCATTCAAAATCCTTTGTTTTGAAAATAGTTTTCAGTTTGTTTCTCTTATTTAATCATGTACGAAAGGATTTTCTGTGACACAATGTTTCTGTTAGTTTCAGCAATATTCATGGAAACAGTATCATAAATGCTCGTACATAATGTGTTCGTAATCTGCGATATACTTCAATATACATAGCGTCAGCAGTCACATGATCATCACCGTTGAGGGTTTTAAAGTTTTAATCCAATAAGATACTTACATTAAATATTTTTTGTGCGTAATGTTTCCTGTGCTTTCTTCGAAAATGTGCTTCCACTACATGTATATACCTATATATGTATAGGTTTTTTATTTTTTGGGTGGGGAATCATCAAATAAGTTATCCCGCTCTGGGTGGAGCAGGAGGGCGTGTCAGACTTTTAATGACTAAAACCCACCCGTGTTCCCCCAGTAGCCTGTATGCCAGGGGCGGCGGTACCGCCTGGCAGGCAACGGCCCTTGCGGGCCCCATCACGTTTGTGCTGACATCTCTTTGAGGCGTACATGTAAAACAACGCGCCGTCGACCTGGGCTTGGTCCTTACCGGACAGCGAGCTACCCATTACTCGCCGTCCGCAAGCCCACGCCTACGGTGGCCGGAAATCGGCCTGGGATTCCCGACGCCCCGTTCGTCTCCTGCAGCGGATAGGGTCGTGAGGGCGCATATGCTCCCTCACGTCCACCGCCTCCCTCTTCGCGAGCATTACTGCTTCGCTGAAGAAGGTGACGGCTACCCAGGCACTCTCGCTCCGTACCATGGCCTGGACCACGGCTGGACGCTAGAGATCTTCGCCGCCGATCGCCTCCACGAGGACACGGCGGTGCTCCGCCCAAGCCGGGCAGACCGCCACCGTGTGCTCCACCATGTGCTCAGGGCGATCTTCGGAGTGGAAATACCCGGGCGTTTCCTCCCGCCTTATCCGAAACAGGAACCTCCCGAAACAACCATGTCCGGTGAGGACCTGCGTCAGGCGGAAGGTGAGGACGCCATGCCGCCTCTCAAGCCACTCCTCTAAGAGGGGACTTACCGGCGCAATCGTGGCGTGCCCAGCACTGGGCTGCGACAATTGCACTCTCCATGTTGCCATGAGATCCCGCCGGAGCTCTGTCCACTGTGCCGCGATTTCCCGCGGCAGCGGAGTTACGCCCCGGCGTTTGGCCTCCTCGCGCCACTCCCAGATTTGCGCGAGGACCTTTGCCTCCAGATCCCATTGCGGTAATCCGGCAAGGAGGCCCGCCGCCTCGCCGGAGATCGTGCGGTATCCTCGGATCATCCGGATGGCCATGACCCTATAGGACGCCTTCAACCGGTGAGATGGTTGGCGCCTCAATGTAGGCGCCCACACCGGTGCCCCGTATAGGGCCATGGACCGCACATATATTCAGGTGATTTGATTCTAAGTGACTTCCTGTATCACCAAAGGTGCAATTGCTATATTTTTAATTTCAATCTCAGTCTGGATCTGTCAGAAAAACTCTAATTTACCAACTTCTTTTTTGACAAGTATTTGACATGATCGTCATTGAAATGAGATTGCGAGTCGAGTTTGAATGTTTTTTAACGGGAATTTGCCTTTTGATGGGTGATGTTCGCACTACCACAAGACAAAATAGAACGTCTGATGTTTCTGTGATTTTAAACATAGCTTGGCAACAAAACATCTTGTTAATTACAAAGTGAGATGCAATTATCGCTCACTATGTGTATGTATGTAAACTTTTATGAAAAACAGAATGCGACACGTCGTGTAATTAATTTCCAACTTGCATATAATATAGCAATTTAAATTCAGTTAAACACTACGTGTTTTATTTTACGTTCGTCCAACATCGCCCTCAGTGCAAAAGCTTTATAAATTATTTAGAACTCTCAATGCAGTTATTAAAATGCTGCACAGTGCTCCAAAATATGCTAGTTTAATACCCACGTATCAGCGTCCTGAACTAATATGCTTTTTAATCAAAAGTTTGTTTTCGTTGTGTGTTTTTCATTGTTTCTAAAGTTTTTGCACTGTTTGGAAAACTAAGAGTTATTTGGTTTAGGTTATTGTAGTCGTAAAATTGACTGGGGGCGACTACTGAATGACGACTAATAGAGAAGTATGGGAGTAAAGGACATTTCGCGCAGACCTCCAATAAATTGGGATAAGGCAGAAGAATTATGACGATATTGCAGTCGAAAAATCCTGCTAAAGGAAAGTCAATATAAATAGTTTTCACGCATATCAATAACAGATACATATACAGGGATATTTGAAAAACACCAACAACCTCTTAAGAGGTTATTGTACTCATCATTATGAACAACTTTTACTATGGGACCAAACCTGAAACCGCGAAAATATTTTGCTGTTCCCTACATTTTCATGAGTATACGAACATAAATGTAAGGATGAGCTGGTTTTTTTTTTCGCGATTTCAGTTTTGTTCTCATTTCTTGATTCTCCCTCTTCCCCAATTTATCTAGCTCCCCACTTTCAGTACATTTGCGCAAACCACAATAAAAATCTACTCTCATCGCATAATCGTCTTCTTCAATATCCCACTCACCGCACAGACTTCATTCTCTTCTTAGAATGCGCTCCCCATGAAATCAGGATGGCAACCAACCGATTGACTTTCAAAATTAAAGTTCGCGAACACATTCCCAAAAAGACAAACAATGAGAGAACATTACCGTTGTCATGATACTGCATCAACGGTAATGTTCTCTCATTGTTTGTCTCATTTGTTTTTATTAAATTCGTGTATTTATGTATATTTATTTGTACTTATATTTATAATTATATATTTAAGTATAATTATATTATTAGTTTAAATAGTTTTATGCACTTATATTTTACTCCTCTAATTTATTGCACCTACCACTGTTTGTCTCTGCATCACCCAAAGGTCGACTGGTAGAAAATGCCTATGGCATTAAGTCCGCCTATGTACATGTGTGTGCTTAAAGTATTAAATAAATTAATGACCTCTTAAGAGGTTGTTGGTGTTTTTCCAACAACCTTGTATATAAAACTTTATTTCGGGTGGCATAGATCCATAGAAACCTTAACCTAATCTAATACACATTTATATAATAACAAGCTACAAGTTTACTTGCCGTGACTCGCCACACCCACACAACACATGACCCACTGATTTTGAAAGGGACACTCAAAACGTACAGCTATTGCATTCAGAAAGCTGTTGCTACCCTGTATACAGGCTAGCAAGAAAGCTGCTTTTTTGCGCATGGTATCCTAAAAGCCATCAGTACGTGCTTCAGCAAATATATCTACTTAGATTAAGCTACTTTGTCGGGTGACAGTAGCTCTATGAAAAGATAATAGGAAGGAGTTCGTTATTTGTCCAAAAGGCCTTGATATAATAACCGACCAGTCTTACTAATCGTTTTACCTAGTAACTAGGTTGTGGAGATCAGAAGGCCAATTCTCGTAATATAAAACGTTCGCAGTGTCATCTCAGCGACAATCGAATTTCAAAAATGTGTCAGAAGTGTATGGAAACTCGAGGAATTTTTGACAGATTGACACTGAGATCAGACTGTGAATGTTCTTAAAATCAGCAGAATTGCCCCTCAGATATGCAGTTGAGAAAAGGCTAGGAGGATAACGTTAGTAAAAAAATAAAAAAATACAGTGGCACTCCGGAAGTGCCGACAGAAGTGAAAACTTGAACAATTACGTGTGTATTTTTTTAATCGTCAATACAGGATTTCACATTGGGTCCCTGGGGCCTGATTGCTCTCGGTAAAAAATGATAAACGAGCGATCGACTTCAGCCATTAAAGGTAACAGCACAGATTTTTACGACAAATATACAAAGGGAAAGAAAGGGATAAAATAATTAGAATTTCCTAATGAAAGAATTGGACTTTTCCAAAAGACATCAACGCGCGACTCATCCGTGTGCTCGTTCACCCATAAATACACAGTATACGTTACATATAGCTCATGGAAAGCGTTCGGTGACGATGACGTGAGTTTCATGATTTTTGTTCACCCAAAAAGTGCTCAACGCGCCTAAAGAAGTTTTCACTTAAAAAAAAAACAACCCACTTTTTAGCTTCGTTTAGGAAATAACAAGCCAATAAGAGCAGCAACATGAGCAATTATTTAAGAAAAAAACGCGGTCACGTTTTCACAAAATTGAATGGTAATTTTATTATTTCCGTCTTCCACTCCAAAATAAATAAAAGATACAAAAGTACTCAAATATTTTAATTAAATAGAAACAAGTTTAACGAAGGAAAAGCTTACATAACTGCGCATGCAGGTACTCGTAGTTATGTACAACAACCGTTTGTAACAACACTCCAAAGCAAGCAGAATATGATACAATTACCAACTTGCATTTTCCTAGTGTTTGTGTAATAATAATGTTGCGGTTAATTTGCAGCATCTGTTTTATTGCAAAATAACCGGAATTTCAGTTGGATGCTCAGTACATTTTTGTTTTTTGGAACTTTGTTGTGCAAAACATACAAATCTCACATAGACAGCAGAATACAGACTCCTACTGAATATCCCAACTGCTTGTTAACTGCTTGAGGTGTTTTTTTTTTGGGGTTAGATATCATCAAATAATTTCTCCCGCTCTGGGTGGAGCAGGAGGGCGTGTCAGACTTTTTCTGACTGAAACCCACCCTTGTTCCTACAGTTGCCTATGTGCCAGGGGCCACGGTATCTCTTTCGAATAACCCGCACCCCTGGCATGCATCGGCCCTTGCGGAGCCCACCAGTTGATTCTAATAAGTTTTTGTGGCGCTCGTGTAACACAAGGCGCCGTCGACCCGGGCTTGATCCTTAACGCACAGCAAGCTACCCATTACTCGCCGTCCGCAAGTCGGCGCCTGAGGTGTTAGGGCGGCATGATGAATGTTAACCTCGCTCTCAAACAAAATAGCCAACTTTGACCAGTAATGCGGTGCAACTATTAGTAAATAACATATTATAACCTCACGCCCTGATTCCCCGAAGGGTTTGGCAGAGGTGTACCCACAGTATAGCCACAATTCGCCAATTATTATTAAGTCCCGTGTAATAACAATAGAGGGCGAGCCTATTGCTATCAACAAGGAATAAATTCAGACTTCGAGCTGCTACTGAGATATTCATACTCTTGCTCAGCAGTAGCGGTTATGACCACTATTATAGGCCATCGAGGCCGATATTAGTAAATATTTGTATCTAATTAGATTCTTAAAATGTCTACCACATATTCCTGAATGTTTAAAGCGAACTAGTAAAGTTTTATAAAAGTAACATTTTAGAACTCTGTTCTACGTAGCTCATTAAAAAAAAACAGGGGCACTCCGGGAGACAGAAGTGAAAATTTGAATCGTCAGATTAAACAACGTTCAACGTTGTTCAATCGTACGTTAGTGTTGTCAATGGTGTTGTGTCGCTAACAGTATCGCGAGTTGAATTGTTTTTCCCATCTCAAAAAATTCCCAACGCGCCTAAAGAAGTATTTACTTCAAAAACAAAAACAATTTACGTCCTTTATTAAAACTAAAGCCATTTAAATAAATCCGCAATTTTCTATACGATTCATCTGTCTAAACCTAACCTAAATCTGTACGCTCACGTACTCCAGAGCATTGTGGACGGAGAAACAATATACCCGCTGTTTACAAACCGCCAGCTTATTTCGTGTGATCCGCCCTCTGTCTAACACAATACTTTGCTGTGGAAACAGTGACGTCAGCTGCAGGGATGTATTCTACATAGCTGCCTGTGTTATTTTGAATACGGATAGGTATTAAGTACTGTCGACTTAAGTAAGTACTACGTACTAATTTCTATAAAATATTTTCTATAAAATATTTTTTATAGAAATTTACATGTTCGTTTGTTATGTTCACACGCTAAAACAGCTAAATGGATTTAGATGAAATATGGCAGATAGACCATGACCTGAGTAAGGTTATAGGCTACTTTTCATCCTGGATCGTATATGAAGCCACGGGCCACAGCTATAGATAAAGCGAAAAGATGTGATTTTTGTATGTTTGTTTGTTACGTTTCCACGCTAAAACAGCTCAAAGGATTTTTGTAAAATTTGGCGCATGGGTAGAACATAATCTGAGCTAGGACATAGGATACTTATGTGGGTGAAACCGTAGGTGAAGCTATTAATATTCTAAAGAAGTAATTTAGCTGAGTTTGTATGTATCAGGTAATATTTGAAACTACAGATATAATTCCGAACATTTCTTCACTAATGTGACTTTAATATATTACCGAGTGTTTTAAAATAGATATAAAATTGAAGCTTTTAAGAAATAAAGCAACGATACTCTTTTCAAAAACACTATTGATCAGATAATCATTTCCGCATATCTTCGCCTTAGCTGTCACATGAATTGTGTTACATGTTCAATTTACAAAATCAATACATAGCTTACACTTTCAGGATGCTCAATTGAAAAACAATCCTTTGAAGACCCATCACCTTTGTCTCATATCGATGTCTATTACAAATTGATGACGGCAGGCATCATCGACAAGACAGGTACCTGTTCAAACTACATACATACAGACGCCAGCACGTCAAGCTACCCCAATCTGTCAAATTTATTTGATAGATTTTCAACTTTATAACTTAAGAATAAGATTCATGTTCAACTGGGTAAATTTAGAGTAGCTTGATGTGCTGGCGTCTGTACATATAAACTCACGCCTTTTTGCCCTTTTCCCTTGGGGTAGGCAGAAACGATTGCCAAGTTTATGTTCATACATCTAGCCATACACTAGAAAAATAATAAATTAAATAAATAAGTTATAATACACGCATTATTCAAACTACTGGGAAGCTTTTTCGAGTCTTCTCGTCGCGTATTCCACAGAGCCTAAAGTCTTCAACCAGTGTGTCCTACCTGTTATGACCTACGGAGTTGAAACGTGAACACTCACGGTACGGCTGGTCCATCAATTCAAAAGCGCTCAGCGAGCTATGGAACGAGCTATGCTCGCAGTATCTCTGAAAGATAGAATCCGGAATGAGGTGAGCCGGCAGAGAACCAAAGTTGTCGACATAGCTCACAGAAATAGCAAGCTGAAGTGGCAATGGGCTGGTCCCAGCCGTAGAACTGATAACCGTTGGGGTAGACGCGTTCTTGAGTGGAAACCGCGAATCGGTAAACGTAAGGTAGGATGCCCTCAGGCTAGGTGGAGTGAAGATCTTCGCAGGGTGACTGGTAGCAACTGGATGAGAGTTGCCAAGAATCTAGTTGAATGACGTGCAATTGGAGAGGCCTCTGTCCAGCAGTGGACTGCTGTTAGCTGATAATGATGATGATTCAAACTACTATCTCGGATATTCAATATCGCCAAGTACAAGACGGCTTACTCAGACAGACAAAATAATTTAACAACTAAATAAATGAAGAAACGAATTCTAAAGAAGAAGTAGCAACTTATTAAAACCAGTATTTTAATAATAGCAAACGGTGTAATAATGGCAACAAAGAATGAAATACATAAAAATGTGGGCGCAACCGTAATCCCTGTATCTTGGCTGAAAATAGGAAAAGAACCCTCCTGATTCACGCGAAGCTGGGAATGAATTTATTTAGCCACGGCGAAATTAAACACAAATATATTCATAATGCACTCTGAATTTAAGCGGGTTTCGCTGTTCCTGAAATTTATAAGTCGGTGTTTCTTTTTTGTGGGAGCTATGCATGATCGCGCTACTCGAGCAAAAAGGAATTTCGAGGCGAATATCGAGTTGTTCAGTTGATAGAGCGTCAGCAAAGCATTTATGAGGACCATGTATGGATGTGAGCAGCGGTGACCTAGTGTTAATGACCACGATATACGATTTGTTGTAGGTCGTGGGTTCCAATTTAGACAAGCACTTTACTTTATGCTAAATTTCATCACCACTGCTCTCAAAACGGTGCAGGAAAACATCGTTAAAATTCGAAGACATGTAACATCCACCAATCCACACTGGGCCCCCGTAGCGGCCCACTCCTTCTGACAGAGAGGAAGACTGGGCCCCAGAAGAACTGGGAACATTATAATGTTCATATTTAAAGCCCAAAAAAGGTGCATCAGGGCAATGTTTGGGTTAAAAAGTATAGAGTCATGTAAACCTTTCTTTCTTAAATGTAAAATACTGACATTACCCTGTTTGAACATTTTCGAAGTTGCAGTATTCGTAAAAACCAACCCAAGTCTATTTCTCAAGCTATCAGATAGATATGACCGGAGTCGACGATACGTCAATATGTTGTGTTCGAGACAGTCCAAGACAGCACTGATGCGCAATAGTGTTTTTTGTTTGGCACCAATTATTTACGACCATATACCGGAATCAAATAAATTGTTATGTATTCACCTATTCAAAAAACATTTAAAGAAGTTTCTTGTAAATAAGTCTTATTATAATATAACTGAGTTTTTGAAGGATAAAATATAAATATAATTTTTAATGATTGACATGTCTTTGTTACTTGACATCTAATTATATTGTTGTAAGTGATATTTTTATAATGACATCTGTTTAATTGTTTTTTTCTTTAATTAATTGCTATATGATTTTGACTTCCAGTTGTGTATAACTTGTTCAATATTCAATATTATTTGACAATTATATAAATGTTAATAAATTATTAAGTTCAGATTTGATAATATTTGTACGCTTCACAGCAAAACATAGAGAATCATAACTAATATTGTGACATCTCTCACACCATGTAACTACCTATGTTTACAAATAAAGATTCTTATTCTTATTCACTAATTTGAGCCCAGGCTGGTTATGCTGTTTTGCCTACAGATCGAATTCTAAAAAGCCTGTTGTGTGTGCCTAAATCCCAAGGATTTTGACCATCCCGTTATTTAAAGTTGTTAAACATAAAGGAAATCTGTATCAAAAATTCTTCAGAAATATTTCAGTACCATCGTACTTTGACGTTGCAACAATATCTGTGGTAATCTCAAAGCTTAGTCCTATGATTACTATTAATAATACTAATAGATAAACACGCGCACGATTACATTAGATACTACTTTGTTCTATCTCTAGATAGGACGTGTTATTGTTTCTACATTACTCGTAATGGGGGATGTTTGTATAACTTCAACATTTTCATTGTTAGATACCATTTAAATTGAAAGTTTGAGCAGGCACGTGGAATTTGAAATTGTATGTAATTTCTTTTTCGAAAACTAAGGGGAAGTGAGTTTGAAGTGAGTTCTCAATTCCTTACATCAGTAGGTATGTCGATTTCGTAAAAATCTCACTCTTTAAACTTGCAGCTGTCAGTGTAATCCAAAGACTATAAAATATACTCTATAGCATTTACAATCGTAATCGAGATTAAGTTATACATAGTTTAATTTTATTATATTACTAGCTTTAGCGGCTTCGCCCGCGCGGACCCATCATCCCCTATTTAACTCCCTTAGGGGTTGAATTTCGAAAGATCCTTCCTTATTCCTTGTCTACATTATAAATGGAACCTCTGTGCAAAATTTCAGCTTTCTAGGTCCACGGGTTTGGGCTGGGCGTTGATGAGTCAGTCAATCAGTCAGTCAGTCAGGACTTTTCTTTTTCTTAATATAATAGATTGTCTACGTGAAGCACTATAAAGTTTTTGGTTCACTTCAATGGTGGTGTGAATTAAATTTGTTTCCTTTTTACCTACTAGAGGCTACATGGGTTATTAACTTACTAACGTGCTTGAGGAGCAATAGATCTCGAGAATTAGCGTGACTTCCTTCGAATACGGTGGTGGTTGTATTGAAGAAACTGTCACGTCGTTTGTTGCGGTAACTTTGTTACCAAATTATCCATAGATAAGGTAATATTATAAATGCAAACTCTGTCAGTCTATAACCACTACGGCTGTACGGCGGTGCGGCTTAACCCACGTGGAGGGCGAAAATTACCCCACGGGAACATACTACATGGTTTACCTGTGTGTGAAATTTCATCCATTTGATGAAATTTCATAAACAGGCAAACCATGACCTGGAGTAGAACATAAGGTGCTTTTTATTTGCAGTATGTTCCCGTGGGGTAATTTTCACCTTCCACGTGGGTTAAGCCGCGTCAAAGTAAGGTTTAAGATGCTATAATAATTAAGGACTCATAATTGTACAGTTTATAAAGTGCTAAGTTCAAAAGCATCTCTGAAAAAATATTCCTTCATTAACGGGCTTATCAATTATTGTATAGTGGTAATTTGTTCGCAATAAAGTTATGTCGTTCAAGATCTGCAACGCATTTCTAATGTGTTTTTTGAAATTATGACAATATAATGCAGCTTGTTTTGTACGGTTTGCGAATTTCTCATTAGAGTTTAGATTTAGTTACCTGCCGAAACCAAAACTCCTAGAACACTTCCTATAAAATTCACAGAAAACCCTTGCGAAATAAAAACATATTTTCATCAAATTCTGTGTAAGAAATAGAGGTGTAAGACAAATCTGTTTATCTCGTATGCGTGTAGGTGACCGGCTACGACGCGGCGCTACGCTACGCGACATGACGTGAGTGCGCACCGCGCGATATTTGCATTATACCCTAGGTATTTTGGATGAGATCGCTCATGTAACCCAAGCTATTGATGATTGAGAGTTTTTGTGGGATTTGTGACATTTGTGATTGTGTGAAGTTGGTGTCTTGTCTACTAGGTTAATCTTTAGTCTTCTATCATTTGGTAGAATCGGCAATTCGGCAACGTTCGACTAATCCTGGATAAAAAAGATCATAAGTTTGAAACTGTCCGATTTCGAAAACCCAACGTTCTGAAAAACTATCAGTCCTCATGGGCCTCGCCTTTTACCAACTATTTTTGGGGTTGACTTCTAGTCTAACGGAGGTAGCTACTGCCAGGTTGATCGAAAGAGTTACAGTGGCCCCTGGCACACAGGCAACTGAAGGAACACGGGTGGGTTTTAGCCAATTAAAGTCTGACAACCCCCCCCTCCTGTTCCACCCAGAGCGGGAAAAATTATTTGATGATTTCCCACCCAAAAAAAAAAAACCGGAGGCAGCTGAATACCGATATTTTACATTTTTTACACAATCAACTTACTGGGTAACCCGATACGCATTGGTAAGACTGGTGCTAGTGGTTTCTGATTTGGTTCTAAGAAACTGATAATAACAGGTATATTTTTATTAAAAAAAACGGTAATCGCAGCTCGTTATTAGAATTGAAAACTTACAGAATGTTCAACCTTGATGGAAAATTACAGATTACCAAAACATCCAAAATATCATCTCAAATTTTTTGTATCCATATTTTAATTCCTCTGGTATTTACGTCTTCATAAAACAGAATTTCCTTACACCAGGGATTAGCATTATCTAATCCCAAGCCTGGCTTTAAGAAATTCTATCTACCTAAGTACTTACTCTATATCTGTTACAACAAATCCGGTGGTTTTCCTCGTTTCTAAATCTGTTGTTGCATAATTGAAACACGGAATATAAGAGGCGTGTTATTGATAACGGGTTTTTTTATAATCATCTGAAAATAACAGGAAAATTATGAATGAGATTTGTGGATAATTATAGCTAGAATTAATCATCACTTCGAATACCATCTGTTGCACTAAGAGCTCTCGCAAACAGCATACAATCAGTGTCCGTTTTTTTGAGGTGTGTGAATGAAATATATGAACACACTGGTCCTACAAAATGCAGGGTATACAAATTAAATCTGACCAATTTTAGGAAGACCAAAAGTATGCGTGTGCGCAAATAAAAAGCCAAATCAATCGCAAACATAATTATTATATTTTTTTGTACATGGAGTTATTTACAAGAATACAGAAATATTGATGACTCATGATCACCAGTGATAGGAAAAGGTAGTGCCTATTTGCCTAAACTTCGAAGAACAGAGAAAAGAAACGGAGACTTCCTTAGGACTAAATTTTTTTCCCGGGATTCGGGAAGAATCTTCAGTAAGTTCAAAATAAGCTTTATTTAAGATGTGTAAAAGCTATATTTAACTAAACTTGCAACTACCAAATTTTCAGGATTTTCACGTATAATCCCGAAATAAATAATCTAACTTTAATTCATGATTTGATACAACGGTTAGTTGGATCGTAAATATAATTCGAATACATGTTATATACATATATACATCTTATATAGGATAAGTTTTGATCCAGTGCGCAAATTTTAACTTCATCATCATCATCATCATATCAGCCGAAAGACGTCCACTGCTGGACATAGGCCTCTCCCAGGCTCCTCCACTTCGACCGGTCTTGTGCTTCCCACTCTACGTCTTCCGGTACGCGGTCGCCACTCCAGAATTTTAACTTACTGAAGATTTTTCCAAATCCCAGGAAAAAAAATTAGTCCTAAGGAAGTATCCGTTTCTTGTCTCTGTTCTTCGAAGTTTAGGCATATACGCACTACCTATTCCTATCACTGATGATCACATACAAGGTGCCGATCTTAATATGTTACCGAATATTACTTAACATAATTACGAGTTTATACACTACGTGTAACGGAAAGGGTATATAATGTCGCAGTATGATAGATAAAGCCGTAATATAGTTATATCCCTAGTGATATAATTATGTACCGTAATATAGTTATACGAAAGCAATTCATTACTATCTTACTTTGAATATAATTATAATACGGTTCAAGTTTAGTCATATAATTATATTACTTGATTAAGTTTAGTGAAATAATTGTAGGAGTATAGTACGGGGGTGCGATGGAGGTTTCGTTGTGTTTGTGAACCCCGCACGTCGCTTACTGCCCCAGTCTGTCGTTTGCTCACTTCATGAAATGTTCGAGAATTTCATGAAATGGTCGCATTTCATGAAATTCTCGTCTTCTTCTGGTTCTTATATTACAGAAGAAGACGGTCGACGTCAGGTTGACGGAGCCCCACGGCGTGGGGCTCCAATTTCTGTCTGCAGGGTTTAAAGGAACCTATCCAAAGCGAACCTCGGGGTGCCCTTGACGTCGATCGTCTTCTCGAGAAAAAACTCTCGAGCATTTCATGAAGTGAGCAAATCTACGATATGGCCATGATACATAGGTATTAATTGAATTTTCCCCACTTTTTCTTTAATATCTGTTACATATTAGTTTTATCATTGTATGAGTTCTTATAAAACCAATATATTGTTTTATTTGATTCTAGGGTAGATTAATAATAACTACCAGATTAGTTTAGTCAAATAAAAATATTACTAGATTGCGACCGTAAGATAGTTATGAATAGCTTTCGTATAACTATGTTACGGCTTAGGTTTATATCCCTAGGGATATAAGTATATTACGGTTTTATCTATCACACTGCGACATATACATACCAAGGACACGGCTTCTTTGGATGATATCAAACGATATTCGAGGCGTTTTTAAATCCGATCTCTACATGTTCGGGAGTTATGAGAATTTTTAATACATTGATACAGAAACCGTACTTTGCAAATTCAAATAAACACTTAAGAAACCGAAAATTTGGTATCAATTCTTAGAATATTTCATTTTGAGCTGTAACTATGTATAGTGATTCTATACCAGATGTTATATTTAGTGCTTAAGGATAGCAGTAGGTTTCTGTTACACCCTGTGTACAATTTTATCTATACACACATCTTTTATTTTCGCACGGTGCATTACGGCTTACTCACTCTCACCGAAAGAAAGCCTGTGTTCCAGCAGTGGGAACATTTTAGGCTGGTTATCCTATTCTCGTATAGGATTGCCCAGGACGCCCTAGTAAACAAGGCTAGTTTTACACATACCCTAATCTGTCAAATTAGTTTGATAGATTTTCAACTTTAAAACATGTACACAAGGTTCATGTTCAATTGGGAAAATTTGACAGTTTGGGGTAGCTTTTTTTTTTTTTTGGGTGGGAAATCATCAAATAACTTCTCCCGCTCTGGGTGGAGCAGGAGGGCGTGTCAGACTTTTACTGACTAAAACCCACCCGTGTTCCTTCAGTAGCCCTTAAGCCAGGGGCTGTGGTGTCTCTTTCGAACAAACCCGCACCCCTGGCAGGCATCGACCCTTGCGGGTCCCATCACTTTTTGTGCTGACATCTCTTTGAGGCGCGCGTGGAACACAACGCGCCGTCGACTTGGGCTTGGTCCTTACCGGACAGCGAGCTACCCATTACTCGCCGTCCGCAAGCCCATGCCTACGGTGGCCGGAAATCGGCCTGGGATTCCCGACGCCCAGGGCGTCTCCGTATCCTGCGGTGGCTGGGGTCGCGAGGGCGCATATGCTGCCTCTCCCTCACGTGCGCCGCCTCCCTCTTCGCGAGCATTACTGCTTCGCTGAAGGAGGTGACGGCTCCCCATGCCCTCTCGCTCCGTACCATGGCTTGGACCAGGGCCGGACGCGAGAGATCGCCGCCGCCGATCGCCTCCACGAGGACACGGCGGTGCTCCGCCCAAGCAGGGCAGACCGCCACCGTGTGCTCCACCGTGTCCTCAGGGCGATCTTCGCAGTGGAAACACCCGGGCGTTTCCTCCCGCCCTATCCGAAACAGGAACCTCCCGAAACAACCGTGTCCGGTGAGAACCTGCGTCAGGCGGAAGGTGAGGACGCCATGCCGCCTCTCAAACCACTCCTCAAAGAGGGGACTTACCGCCGCAATCGTGGCGTGCCCAGCACTGGGTTGCGACAATCGCTCTCTCCATGTCACCATGAGATCCCGCCGGAGCTCTGTCCGCTGTGCCGCGATTTCCCGCGGCAGCGGAGTTACGCCCCGGCGTTTGGCCTCCTCGCGCCACTCCCATATCTGCGCGAGGACCTTTGCCTCCAGATCCCATGGCGGTAATCCGGCAAGGAGGCCCGCCGCCTCGCCGGAGATCGTGCGATATCCTCGGATCATCCTGATCGCCATGACCCTATGGGACGCCCTCAGCTTGCGAGCTGGTTGGCGCCTCAATGTAGGCGCCCACACCGGCGCCCCGTATAGGGCCATGGACCGCACGATCCCCGCGTAGAGCCTCCGGCAGGGGGCGTTTGGCCCCCCTAGATTGGGCAAGAGCCGCTTCAACGCAGCCCCGGCCCGCTCCAGTCTGGGAGCCAAACGGCGGAAATGCTCCGCGAAGTTCCACCGGCTGTCGAGGACGAGTCCCAGGTAATTCATCGTCGACTCGACGCCGATGTGAACCCCTCCCACCGTCATCTGGGAACCCGTCGGTGGCGCATTCCGAGGACCATGAAACCACATGGCCTCGGACTTGTGCAATGCCACCTCGAGTCCCAGTTGCCGGATCCTATCCACGATACAGTTTGGGGTAGCTTGATATGAAAGTTCGTTGACACCCATTGCATCATAACTTTAGTTTTAACAAAAAGGGCCGACTTCAGGTACTTGGTCATCTTATACTGTGACCATCTTGGAACGTGCATCCTCTCGATAGCCAAGTCAACATCTCTCCCCCCTTTATCTATTGTATATTGTACCTATTCAAACCTCTTTTGTTGCGGGCTCTTACATCAAAATATATCACATAACAGGATATATCACACGCTCGTTAATTAGCCCACATATCAAATTACCTATTGTAGTGAACTCACATGTCTGTTAGGAAAGGTAAAAGCGGAAATTGTAGCCTCGTGTATCATTTTGACGTTTTAAATGTGGAAAAAAATACAGCACCCACGCTTTACTTTACAAAACAAGCTCAAAATAAGGAATTAGGTAAATAAAAAGGCGGCTTATGGAGAAATCTGGAAGAAGAACAGCATGTATACATGATATCAAAATCAAAATATTTTATTTCACATAAACCTGCAGGGCACTTATGAAATGTCCGTAGTTAGGTGCACGGACGTTTCATAAGTGTCCAAGTTGTCCCTTCATATGGACAAGAGCCGGCAAGAAACTCCACGGTTACTCTTTTAAAAATAATTGGCTATAACAATGTTTTTAAACTACAGTGATAATAGGTGGATATTAGGTATGGGAGGACAGTAGTGCAGGCCTGTCAATAAGTACCAGGTACTTAGAGGAATGAAAAATTTAGTAAGTGTGCAAACAGACGCACACGTGTCAACGGCAGCAGGGTAACTGATGATAATGATAATGCGTAGGTAAAGTCAGGAAAATTATTTATTAAGAATAAAAGCAATTTTCGGGTCAGTGTCAGGCTGTATGGCTGTACGATAGAATGTATTTTTATGGAATTAAAATAATTTAATGCAACCCTCATAGTTCATTTAATCCATTGAATGACTTTTTCTTGAAATTGTCATTCATCCATCTACAAATTGTACAACACGGAAAAAACATGAATTTCGCATCCACCTTATTAAATTGTTCGCATATTATTTTATATACAGTTGTTAAATTGACGTAGCGTGTCCATTCGCTTGACGGAAGGAACTTTACTGAGTTTGTATAAAGTTTTTCAACAAGTTTTATTCAAAAGAAGAACTATGCAGATGAACGTTAACAAAACTTTACGTCAAAATGATCCGCCGACCTACCTCTGTCGTGTAGTCGAGGCCTATTTGACGGACAGGGCCGTCATCTACCCCGGTCACCTCGGAGAGTGGAACCGGCGAGAGATGTCGTGCGGTGTCCCACAGGGATCGGTCCTGGGGCCGTATCTGTGGGACATCGGGTACGACTGGGTGCTGCGCGCCGACCTCCCTAGCGGCGTCAGTGTAGTCTGCTACGCTGACGATACGCTGGTCCTGGCGCAAGGGAGGTCGTACCAGGCGGCGGCCGACTTAGCGACACACGGGGTTGCGACAATCGTGGATAGGATCAACTGGGACTCGAGGTGGCATTGCACAAGTCCGAGGCCATGTGGTTTCATGGTCCTCGGAATGCGCCACCGACGGGTTCCCAGATAACGGTGGGAGGGGTTCACATCGGCGTCGAGTCGACGATGAAGTACTTGGGACTCGTCCTCGACAGCCGGTGGAACTTCGCGGAGCATTTCAGCCGTTTGGCTCCCAGACTGGAGCGGGCCGGGGCTGCGTTGAAGCGGCTCTTGCCCAATCTAGGGGGGCCAAACGCCTCCTGCCGGAGGCTCTACGCGGGGATCGTGCGGTCCATGGCCCTATACGGGGCGCCGGTGTGGGCGCCTACATTGAGGCCCCAACCAGCTCGCAAGCTGAGGGCGTCCCATAGGGTCATGGCGATCAGGATGATCCGAGGATATCGCACGATCTCCGGCGAGGCGGCGGGCCTCCTTGCCGGATTACCGCCATGGGATCTGGAGGCAAAGGTCCTCGCGCAAATATGGGAGTGGCGCGAGGAGGCCAAACGCCGGGGCGTAAGTCCGCTGCCGCAGGAAATCGCGGCACAGCGGACAGAGCTCCGGCGGGATCTCATGGTGACATGGAGAGAGCGATTGTCGCAACCCAGTGCTGGGCACGCCACGATTGCGGCGGTAAGTCCCCTCTTTGAGGAGTGGTTTGAGAGGCGGCATGGCGTCCTCACCTTCCGCCTGACGCAGGTCCTCACCGGACACGGTTGTTTCGGGAGGTTCCTGTTTCGGATAGGGCGGGAGGAAACGCCCGGGTGTTTCCACTGCGAAGATCGCCCTGAGGACACGGTGGAGCACACGGTGGCGGTCTGCCCTGCTTGGGCGGAGCACCGCCGTGTCCTCGTGGAGGCGATCGGCGGCGGCGATCTCTCGCGTCCGGCCCTGGTCCAGGCCATGGTACGGAGCGAGAGGGCATGGGGAGCCGTCACCTCCTTCAGCGAAGCAGTGATGCTCGCGAAGAGGGAGGCGGCGCACGTGAGGGAGAGGCAGCATATGCGCCCTCGCGACCCCAGCCGCCGCAGGATACGGAGACGCCCTGGGCGTCGGGAATCCCAGGCCGATTTCCGGCCACCGTAGGCATGGGCTTGCGGACGGCGAGTAATGGGTAGCTCGCTGTCCGGTAAGGACCAAGCCCAAGTCGACGGCGCGTTGTGTTCCACGCGCGCCTCAAAGAGATGTCAGCACAAAAAGCGATGGGACCCGCAAGGGTCGATGCCTGCCAGGGGTGCGGGTTTGTTCGAAAGAGACACCACAGCCCCTGGCTTAAGGGCTACTGAAGGAACACGGGTGGGTTTTAGTCAGTAAAAGTCTGACACGCCCTCCTGCTCCACCCAGAGCGGGAGAAGTTATTTGATGATTGCCCACCCAAAAAAAAAAAAAAAAAAAAAAAACTATCTAATCCTGTTTTTCAGGCAAAAAAAGCTAAAATAGTCTTATGAATTTGAGTCTAAAAAATAATCACAAGTTTAAAATAGACAAATAATTTTATAAATGTTGAGTAGCATAACTCCTAGTTTCTAAATTTGATAAATAATCACACATACATAATTACACAGTCAGTAAATTATTTGTTTCTTCGTAACACATACTTTGGAGAGCATCGTTGAGAGGTACTAATTCATTCCATTTATTATGTTTTCAATACTTAAACATCACTCATTTCTACATAACATGAGGTTATATTGGCTCTTAGAAGTCTTGATCTTCTATTAGTCTTGTAATTAGTAGTATGGTTGCTAAGCGTGAAATACCTACCTTGTCGAGTGGTAATGATTAAGGAGGAACCTCTAGGGTAACTCGCGAAATTGAAATATCTTACTTTTTTTTTAATTTGCCGGTGATTATTAGGCTGTATGTTGAACAAATGCTCACCATCAACTCTGTCAATGTCATTCAAGTGTCAAAAATCCTTGTATACACATGTAAAGTGATTAGAAGTGCAAAAAAAAAAAAAGGGAAACACCTGACAAAGTTTGAACCTGCGACTTGTTTAAACAAAATGCGCATCTAGTTAACTCCATTTACTTAAAAATAACAAGCGCAAAAACGCGTAAATTATTGTGCCTAATGCTATTTTATTTCACACGAACCCAATAGCAAAAGTGTCGTGACTGTCACAATTCAGTCCAGCTCGCCGCTCGATTTGCCAAGTGTGGAAGTATTACGTGCGATATGGAGAACTTCGTTCCAAAACCTGTGATCTAAAACACTAACTATAGTTGTACAGAGGCCAGCACATCAAGCTACCCCAATCTGTCAAATTTCTTTGATAGTTTTTCAACTTTATTACAAAGGGGTAAGGTTCATGTTCAATGGCAAAATTTTACAGTTTGGGATAGGTTGACCTGCTGGCGCTGTACAAGGGTCTTTTAGCTTGTTGTCAAAATCGGAATTAATGCCGCCATCTTGTCTTTTTTTAATACAGCTTAGTTGGCCTATAATGATCCTATTGCTGGAACACATATCTCCTCTCTTCGATAGGGTGTGGGCTGTAATCTATCACGCCGGCCCAGTGTGTCTTCGACTTTTTAGTTCTAGGACGCCGCTTTCCTCACGATGTTTTTTCCACCGCATTAAGAGCTGTGACGATGAAATTTACATAAAAATAAGCTTGGATTTGAAACCACGACCCACCTGTTAGTCGGGGTCAACACTAATAGTGCTTTAATAATACAATACTATAATAAAAAAACCAACAGTGCCGCTCAACGTCATTCAATCTGAAAAGTTCTTATAGTAGTAGTGTACACGTGTAAAGTGAAAAGTTCATAGAAATTCACGCGAAACGTCAGTTCATCCAACCCAATTTAATTATCACACCAGTGCCAGTTATTTTGTACAGCTCGCTGGACCTGCGGTCAGTGCCGTAAGCGTAATGTCTGCTGTGGACTCGTCTCATGTCTAAATTTGCATAGACGTCGTCTAAAATACACGAAAATTTACAGCGCATCGCCAAAGCGGCACTTGTCACTGCGGCTAACTTCGTCTGTACTCGACCTTATACAGGAAATTAATGTAATTAAACAAATTAATGAACATACAAAATGTTATTCAATTTATCAAAGTAGACTTAATGTACAAATAGTTAAAATTGGCATTTTGTATTGTTAGCTTGACCTTATGGTTAGTTTTTGTTTTTTTGTTTCTAATATTAATGCTGTAGCCACAGTGAAGAAAACAGCAGAATAATGATTTAAAACTGAGAATTAAGTTACTGGTTTTTTTTTCTACTGAGAGTTTTAAGTTGCTGTTTGTTACAGCTGCCTTTCTAAAAAAGTTATAGGCTAAGCTGCGTAGCGATTGATATACAATAAGATCGTTTCGTAAAAAAAAAAAAAAAAACTTTAATATTACATCTGCCAAACTTGTGGATCTTTGTCAGACTTACGGGTCGTCAGAAACCCGTAAGTCTAACAACCAGTATCTAACAAGGGGTATCGTATTACCCAGTTACTAGATTGTGGAGGCAGATAGGCAGTCGCTCCATGTAAAATACTGTATTCATATGCATCCAATCCGTAAGGACTGTCAAAGATCCACGAACGACAGCCGGGACCAACAGTTTAACGTGCTTTCCGAGGCACGGCTCTCCGTGCCTCGTGGTATTTGATGGTCACTCATCCACGGACTAACCGTGTTAACCGTAGCTTAACCTCATCAATGGACCCGATTAAGGATATGTATGAAGAATAATGTCACATCGTCAATAATGTCAAGATTGTAAACACCGTTAGTTTATAATATATCTAGCGAGATTATAAACTGTCATTAAACTGTGAACTGCGCCATACTGCTTACCGAGCGAATTGGTTAGTTTAGTTTAGAACTGCGACCAATCGCGCGCGAGCCGAGCGAGCGAAGCGAGCGGTGCCGTGGCAGCTGCCGGCGAGCGCTACTTCCAAGTTAGTGGCAGTTACTTTACTATTTAATCATAGCGCAAGGTACTATCCGCTATACGTCGCTGTCGTAGGTTCCACCGACGTTCCTCCTCCCTCGAGTGATTCATCACAATGTGAGTTCAGCTTTTCGAAAAAGTGAATGAGTGCGTAAAACTGAACTCACACAGAAAATCCGTCGATACAAAAATCTGATCTCAAGTGCGTATGCGACACCTCTCCACAGACGATGCCTTGCATGCTCTTCGTCTGTGATTTTGATAATCTTATGACTGCGATAGTGAGCGGAGTTCGCGCAGTTTCAACTTTTTCCCATTGATACGCTAAGAAGAAAAATAAAACGATAAAAGACGGTTATCAAATGGACTGTAATCAACATCATAATATTACTCATCATAACGTCACATAATTAATTAGACTAGAAACATAATAAACAACAGTTACAAATTATTACATAGTAACTAACAAATTAAGTCTCGTTTTCAACGTTGCTAGGTTTTTAAACATAATATTCAACATTGCATTAAATTTTTTATTTTATAATTACACGATGGAATCAATTTTTGCTCCATAATATACTTACCTATCTCACTAACAGATATTATCATTACATTAATTAGGAAGTAATATGTACATAATTATAACCTCCTTTGTCCCGCTCTTCTCGTCAATTTAAAATAAGTACTAACTGCACCCTAACTGTATATATCTATCATTTTCAAAGATATTGCTTCAGATAAGCGTCTTAAGGTGAATCTAGTCGATATTTTTTCCATACAAACTGCGGGAGTGTATTACTCCACTGTTCTAAAATGTACATCAAAAATTAAACATGGTTTTTATCATTATTAACTCTCAGAATGAGAGCCACTCCTACTGGGTTACGCAACTACCCTACTGCTCCAATTTAAATATTCTCAATAA
The DNA here is from genome assembly GCA_949987655.1 of Polymixis flavicincta. Taxonomy (NCBI): domain Eukaryota; kingdom Metazoa; phylum Arthropoda; class Insecta; order Lepidoptera; family Noctuidae; genus Polymixis; species Polymixis flavicincta. The sequence continues at coordinate 17,353,201 of OX465173.1, forward strand.
AATAAATATAAACGTATAATCACAGCCGCGACGCTAAATTCTTCAGGTACTTTGGTCACAGACAAATTACAATTAGGTCTATCAATGACCTCTGGACCACAGTATAAAAAATCTTTGAAGTTCCATATCTGTTTTCGGCGAAAGTCAGGTACCATTCATAGAAATATAATGGACTCATCTTTGTTCTCATTAAAGCGTTTCTATGATAGTTCTCAGTACAAAAAACTTTATTATCTAATAAGGCAAAACTCCCACTATTATTCTTGGTGGGATATATTCTTGTCATTCTAGTTATTTAATTACTTTCTATATTTTTAATTTGGGCTATGGAACCCTCTGTCGTTTCGGCTCTTCTTTGTAAACTAAACTTCTGCCTTTCTCGGCAGAAGAGTGCAAAGCACTAGAGAGTATTTCAAAATACTTAATATTTTAATTCCACCTACAAAGTAATCAGTCCCTATGTTTGTGGTTGTTCTGCGTCTATCTTCTTCTGTCTTCTTTCTTTCATTATCAAGTACAGCATATCAGGGATCCAAGTAACTAGGAGTATGACTAAGAGAATATTTTGCGCTGTTATGCAAGTGACGTAGCTTCCAGAGAAATCTCTTATCCATCCGAGGAAATATCCGACTGGGGGTACGATGATACCCATGGTCAACATCCCAAGACCAACGGCAGCGGGAACTTGGTCCATCCTGCAGTTCTCAGATATGGCGATGTTCCTCGCGACAATGATCATACTCCTACCGACACCGTAGAGGCAAGACATGACGATCAGCACTTGAATATCAGTTTGATACGCCAAAACTGAAAACAAAATCGAATTTTAGTTATTGAATCTACTAATAGATACGGGCACGACCGTTGAAGTGAATACACTTATCGAAGATCAAATTCCAATCGATAATAGTTTTATCAAAGACGTATAATTTTTCCATTTTTCTTGTTCAGGTCTTAAGTGGTTAAGAAATGTTAGATTAGGTACTTGAGAAGATAAGTGTGTGACGTACTTTGTCTGACGACTATGAGCCACGTGCTTGTCATGATGAGCATCCATCTGGCCTTAATTTTGTATTTGTCCTGGAAGATTGGCAGGATCAGACGTCCCGCTATATCTGCACTAGCGACTGCTGACATGCAGTTTGCAGTCTGCTGCTTGTCCATCGACGCTACTTTCTGTAAAAACATTGAGGTTATCAATTGACGCTGTTCGAATAACTGTACGAGTAGTTACATCCGTTTTGTGAACTGAATCATGAGCGTTATCTCTAGAATTTGGATTATGTTATAATGGACTAAGGTATGCATTGGCTTCTACGAGTAATTATTTGGACTTTACTTATTTATATTTCAAGAAAACAAGTAAAGAATGACTCAAATGTGTTACTAACAATATTTCTTAACCCTATGTTAGTAAACGTAATCTACACTGCCATAAAGTTGCAATGTTTGTGCCCGTCAAATATTTTTTTAATTAATGTTCAAATTTCAGATGCGATTATAGAATTACAATTATATACTTCTGGGACTTACGTTTATTGTTGCACCTAGAAACAGAATAAATGTAAGTCCCAAAAGTACTTTGTTCATAACTAACTACTGAATCGATATCAGTTTTTTTTTTTCTTCTAGAAATATGTATTTTACCTACCGCCGATTGACTTAAAAAGAATCTTACGTCAAGGAAATAAGAGACAATTTAAAATAAGATACAATTACATTGTAGTGTCAGCATGATTTTCTAAATATTAATAGTTAACTTAAAGAATACGTCTTAGTCACTGTATTAGGTATGCTTTCAACTTACAACTCTAATTGGGATTTTTGAGATCATGCGTTAATTATATTATAATATAAATATGTTGTATGAGATATCGAATAGACACATAAGAAAGTGTGTGTTCGATCGGAGAAGTTATACACCACAGTTATTGTGTTCTTAAAAGATGATAATAATATTGTCAGGTAGATTAGTTCTTGTCTAGTCGTATCAGCCGCATACCTACATCATGAAATATAGTATCACGCTGTAAAATGATTCACAACGATTATTGATACAGTGATGATCACAGCCTTACTGGATGCACAGTAAATAGATAAAACACAGAGAAGTCTATAAATATTGATAAAGTGATTATTTTAGAATTACTTCATATCAGCGTTGTAATCGAATTATTATACGTGCACGTGCACAGGTGAACACTCTTGGAACCGTGGACATGCGAGCTAGCGTGGTATTTTATTACATGTGCCTATGCGGTACTGACGAGGCCTTCGCTCCGGCAGTAGACGTATTGAAATATTTGATAAAGTTATTTGGATATACAATGTGTTACTGAGTTAATCATTTTTATTCAAAAAATAATAAACACTACGGAAATAACAGTCATACTTGCGCTGTATAGTCAAAATAAGTCAAAATGGACGAAGTAGCTACTATGCATACACATAAATGACTGTGTATTTTTAATTTATAAAAAAACATTTTTAAGTAGCTACACAATGTGTACTTTTTACTATCCCATAACTCTAGTGTATTAATGAGACCATGTCAAAGAATCAACTGGCATAAATGTATTATCACTAAACTTATTGCTATTTTGTTTTTTGTTATCGTTTTCTTTTCTCATAACAAGTAATTCGACGTCACAATTAGATATTTATGTTAAACAGGTTTATTACGTGAACAATGACAACGTCGTATTTTCTTTGCCTTAAATTTGAATGATTTACTCTTTGTTACCTAAGAAACCTACATCCGTTTTGAAGATTTTTTTTAAACCTATAATTAAAGAAAAGATCATATAATGTCAGTTGATTCTTTATCATGGTGTCATTAATATCCTACAGTTATGGAATATCAAAAGGTTTACGTCATACACGATGAAATTATAATCACCGTTTTCCTCTTATGGGGTCATTCATCATTTTGAACAACTTTTACTATGGGACCAAACCTGAAATCGTGAATAAAAAATCAGCTGTTACCTACATTTTGGCGAGTGATGCGAACATAAAAGTAGGGAACAGCAGTTTTTTTTTCACGATTTCAGGTTTGGTCCCATTATAAAAACTGTTCATAATGATGAGTACAATGACCCCGTAAGAGAAAAACGGTGATTAAAATTACACCCTAAAATGTATTCCGTGTATATAATTATAATATCATAATTATTCTAACTGGGGGGCTTGTGGCTAAGTAACAATAGCTGCACGGGTCGATCGATCAGGTTAAGCTACGCTTGCCGCGGTTGGTCCGTGGATGGGAGACCATCTTTACATACCAAGACCCCTCCATGCCTCAGAAAGCACGTTAAGCCGTTGGTCCCGGCTGTCATTCGTGGATCTTTGACAGTCGTTACGGATCGTTAGAAGCTCTAAGTCTGACCAGTCTTACCAAGGGGTATCGTATTACCCAGTAACTGGGTTGTGCAGGTCAGATAGGCAGTCGCTCCATGTAAAATACTGGTAAACATATAATTTAAAATTGAAACATCATTGTGCTATGTAGCTATAATCTCATTTCTGGTCTAATGAAGTAAACAAATAACAATATTACAATGCACCCATTGTCTGTTATAATTTTAATAGTCTGAATGAACCAATTATTAATGTGAACATTAATATTATGTGCGAACAATGTATAAGTACGTGGGTATTAATGTAAAAACGATAAAACAGCTACCATTAATAATCTCATTTGCTATACGTTGTGGAAATAACGTTATTAATTCACACTTATATTATATTTTGTAGGAAAGTTTTATCGAAAGACTCGCGGAAAAAAGTAATTGTTCGTATTTTTCATTAAACTAAGTGTAAGGGTAGTTTTGGTTTACAGAATAATTTGCTGAGTGGTTGTGTATTTATTATTCTTGATTAAACTAGCTCAAAAATCCTTTTGTAATTTAGAATATACGTTGTTGAGTTATTAGTCATTTTTACAGAGGTACAGACACCAGCACATCAAGCTATCCCAAACTGTCAAATTTTCCCAATTGAACATGAGTCTTATTTAGTTAAAATAAAGTTGACAATCTATCAAAGAAATTTGACAGATTGGGACAGCTTGATGAGCTGGCCTCTGTACTTACACTTAGAGCTGATTTTTCAATAGTCCGATAATTTTTATGGGACCAATAAATATGTCGGGTAGCTTTTGTTCAAAAACGAAAAACGATAACTGAGCGAAAAAACAGGCCACAGCGCGTAAACGCGAAGCCGCCATCTTGGATTTTCATTTCGGCATGAGAGCTTTATTTATACAGGTTGAAATTGAAAACATGCGACAAACCGAAATGGGAGATTGTATTCATCATTACGAACAACTTTTACTGAGGGATCAAAGATGCAATCGAGAAAAAAAACAGCTGTTACCTACGTTTTGACGAGTTATGTGAACACAAATGTAAGGAACAGCTGTTTTGTTTTTGACGATTTCAGGTCTGGCCCCACAGTAAAAGTTGTTCATAATGATGAGTACAATCTCCCATTTTGGTTTGTCGCATGTTTTCAATTTCAAGTTGTATAGGTACTATGAAATTGGAATATGCCAGGAATATTCCATAGAAAATGTTTAATTCCTTAGTGTTAATTAATTAATTGATTATTTATTTAAATAAATTATAATACAGAGGTGTTACTTAATTCTAAACTCGCCAAACTTTTATGTGCTTTTGTGTGCTTTTTGGGGTAATTTTTTGTGTGTGTTTTTTTTGTTTTCAGGTTATTCCGATATTCGTTGATAAAAAAAAATACATGATTACCTGTAGGAAGAATGGGAACAGCATACTGAAGTTTTGTATGGAAGTGACAGCTAGGGCTGTGCCGATCACAATGTTAAGAAACCGCATATTCGACAGCAGGGAGATTCCGAATAGATCATATAGCTTCCTCAGCATATTTTGCTTTTGTGGTGACGCAGATACATGTGTGGCCCCTGAAACAATAGACGGTTGAATTTAGGTAAACCACGTGTTGTAGGTACCACAGAGCATAGAGATGGCTGCCGCTGGATGGAGGCCGCTGCTAGAAGCGGTATTGTTAACAGTTTCCATGCAAACCAAGCAAGCCACTGTTTACTCGCACTACAACACTTATGACGTATGGAAAATGTCATTAAATGGCAGTCACAATAATAGTTGTTGTGCAGTCAACGCTATATCAGTGCCACGAATTTTAACTATTATACAGGGTAGCAAGGTCGTCGACACGAAAACTGTAACCAAGAATTTAGCAATGAATCTAGAACCCCTAGTGTAATTTTTTTTCATCGGTTATGAAAAGAAAAATGGCTAGTTAATAGAAAACTCCAATACCAGAGCGGTCAAAACGCTCGTGCGTTTGTCAGAATAATGGGGATATATACATTTATAAGTGTGTACATTTAAAACAAATATCAAGCTTTGAATATCAGAATGGTTACTGCTTATTTACTGTATATGCAGGTTCTTATGAATATGGTTTGTAGGGAAAGGATTTCATGAAGTAAAGCACAGAAAGACAAGACCAGACATTTATTTCAGTTAGGCTTGTCAATATTGAATCAGAAAGCTAGTCGTCCGTTCCAAAACTAGGTCTTCATGGAGAAGAAGGACAAGAAACTCCATGGAAACAGTATTGAAGTATTTCATCAATACATCTCTTACATTACTATGAATTATTATTTTCCTACATACATTTAATTTCAACTCTTGGACCATTGTCCAAGAGAACTTAGAATTATTATAACATTGCTATTACATTATTACAATAGCTAGGAATAGAACATGAATATGATTGTTATGATTTAAAACATTAGGAAAACCGACTATAATATAACTTGTACAACAACATTTTTATAATAAGCAATAATTATTATATAATATCAAATTACTTAACTTACATGACATCTGGTTGATTTATTCCACACAACAACGGCACTAGGACTAACCTCCTGAACATCTACCAAGCAACTGACCCAATAACGTTATTTTTAATCCTTTTTATAACTTCCGAATGTCAATTTACATTAAACAACTACCGCCATTTTGAACAAGCTACAGAACGTCACTCACTTGGCTTAACAACTTCTAACACAGATTAATAAACAAAGGTTATGTAGTAAAACCGTTAGAAAACATTTTATGGTAATTAAGCAATTTAATAAGAACTGATTCGTAATTTAAGACACTTAAAAGTATCAATATGAACTGCCAGTATTGTGCTAGTCAATTGAATCAGTCTATTTATTATTTTAAGTAATACTAGAAAACCCAAATTTATTACAAGTGTAATTAAATACTACGTAATCATTTATAGTAACAACATCCAAGTTATTTTCACAAATTGAGACCGTTATTTTTGTAAACTAGTCAAATTAGGTACTTCTGCACTTGTTCAAGGCTTCGTCAACGTGACAAATGACATTATCTACCAAACAATAATAGATTATCAAAATGAACAATCTAACACGGCCAGACTGACAAGTACTTCGTCCTCGAAGTACCTATGAATCCACCGTCTCACAAAAACAACAGCACTTGATAGTTGACCAGTTAAACTTACACATTATATAAAAGTATCAAATCAAAACCTAAGGTAAAGTATATTTAAACAGGTATTATTAAAAACTACTTAATCATTATAGATTTAAGTAATTTTTGCAAGTCAATACAGTTATTTCCTGTGAATACTATCTTGTCAAATTAGGTAGGTACCTCAAGGCCTCGTTAATGTGACCGATGTCATTATCCAACAAACAATACTTATTATAATATCAAAATGAATGATCGAACACGGCCAGACTGAAAATACTTCGTCCTCGAAGTACCTATTAATCCTCCTTCTCACTAAAACGACAGAACTTAATAGTGACCAATACAACAAAAATTTATACATTGTTTCTCATTTTATGTGCTCCGGGCATATAACAATTTATCTGTCTACATATTGATACAGTTTTTTTGTTTTTACCTCCCTAATGTCGTATAAACATTTAACAATTTTGTCATAACTATTAACGTAAGGGTATAATTAAGTTCACAAAAGAATTGTTCAGTAAGTCATTCATGTTTAACAGCTGCATCGCAGCACTGACCAGTGATCATGAAAATAATTCGAATAATTCATCGTTCGGTCAATCTGACAATATTATTGAACACTATTCAATAAACACATTTTCTATTAACAATTTCATACATTTTTGACATGGCCACTCCGAACAATACTTTTACATTGGAAGTAATAACTTTTAATAACACCTAACAAGAAACCAAAGTATAGTGAATTATTTCAAACAAGTTAATCTTAAGGAAAATCTTAGTTTTGTACATGGTTGGTACTCGGGTGGTGCCCTATATAATGTGAAGTAGCTCAATTTTGTATTATGTTAAATTTAATAGCTCAATTTTTTATAATTATTAATTTTACAAACATAGTTTTAAGTCTTGTTTTTTTACTAACAAGTTATGGAATGTAATAATGAATTCTGAATTAAAATAATTAATAATAATAATAACCATGTGATGCTCACTACTTTGAAAAAATCACAATGAATTAGTTCCAGCAAAAGTGTGTTTTTAGATTGACTTCTACTTAATTGGCTGTCAGTATCACATACCATTCTTTATTTATTGTTTGTTTCAGCTGTAAGTCATCTATTGTTAATTAATAAATAAAAGAAGCCACGCCCTCCAATAAATTTCAGCAAGTGGTGTTGGTGACTTTGGACCGGAGTAGATGGAGAATGACTGTCCGCTTATCCAGTGACCACGATCTTCAGTAATGAGGGACTCATTGAATTACCTTTACGACGATAAATAAAGTACCAACTATTTATTCCGTCTTTCTGCTAAGACTTGGTATATTTCGTTTTCGTTAAAATTATCTCCGAAATAATTTTGTAAACATCAGAACCTTACACAAGTACCCAATTTTAAATTACCGTGACCACTAAAATAGCATTTATATAATTCTCAAATAACATCGATTATAAATTACTTGTTACACTCACATTCAAAATATGTTCGTTACTTTAATTTATCTATTCTGTAATAATCTATACCAATAAGATTAATAAAGAGGAAAGATTTGATTGTTTATTTTTTGTTTGTTTGTTTGCATTGAATAGGGTCCGAAATCACTGAATCTATTTGAAAAATTATTTCACTGTTGGGAAGCTACACTATTCCTGGGTGATATAGGCTATTATAAAAATATTATCCCCGTATTCCCACGGGAACGGGAACTACGCGGGTGAAACCGCGGAGCGCTGCTAGTTCAACAGTAATTTCCAATTTCACGATAGAATAGCTTTACAGATTCAGCATTTTATATTTGTTTGTAAAGTCAATTAGCGCAGAATTATATTCAGCCATCATTTGATATTTCAGACCGAATTAATAACGTGACACCGTAAGCGTCATTTGTTTTTAAATATTTTCTTTTTATTTCATAAAATAGCCAGGTTTTTGAAAATAAAAGATTTGGGTGATTTTAACTCGACAGTAAAGGTACGTACTATTTCGATTGGTGTTATGTAAATTAATAAATTTTCTTATGCGATAATCTGCTCAGTACCGTATTTTTAAGAGGTGTGATACATCTTGATTTGAAAAGAAAAGAATTTGTAAACTGAAGAAGAATAACAAATCACACCGTACCAAAAAAAAAAATAGTAAAAGCACATCCAAACCAATATTACAATTTAAATTCACTATACGTTGGTCTATTAAGATAAAAGAATTATCCATCATCCCAATATACAATCCATGTCCAATTGTCCATGTACCGTTTGAACGTTCGGTCAAACTGAAATGCACCAAAATCATCATCACAATGCCAATAAATCTGAAAATAACCTTTCACAGCCATGCTGAACTGTACTTGTCTCAAAAGCAATAAGGGAAATATTTATATTGTTCTCATTGGTCTATGACCCAAGTGATGTTAAGGCCCCACCTGCTGTACGTGAGTTAGTTAACACCAGGCCTATGACCCCAGCAGCAATAATTCCATTGGTCTCTGACCCAAGTGATGTTAAGGCCCCACCTGCTGTACGTGAGTTAGTTAACACCAGGCCTATGACCCCAGCAGCAATTATTCCATTAGTCTATGACCCAAGTGATGTTAAGGCCCCACCTGCTGTACGTGAGTTAGTTAACACCAGGCCTATGACCCCAGCAGCAATAATTCCATTGGTCTCTGACCCAAGTGATGTTAAGGCCCCACCTGCTGTACGTGAGTTAGTTAACACCAGGCCTGTGACCCCAGCAGCAATTATTCCATTGATTTCACAATAAAATCAACCTCTAAATTGCAACTTATCAAAGTCAAAGTCAACGTCAAAATCAAAGTCAAAGTCAAAGCATTTATTTCAAAGGCACTTAAAAGGCACTTTTGAACGTCAGTTGTATACCATTTGCATTTTTTTAGTTGGTTCATTTCAGTTTAACCAAACTAAGTTATTAAGTTTTTCTGTCTCTCAAGTCTCATCGCTGTGAGCATTGGAAATTGAAATCGAATATAACGCAATTTCATAATTATGTCTTTCAATAAAAATCTTAAAAGCAAATTTTTAAAAATCATAAAATAATACAAACGTCATGAGGAAATAGAAAGAAAATTGCATTAAGTACATACTCTACTAAAGTCATAAAAAAGTATAACTATAAATTCGGGGTATATTACCACATCCGAAAATATTTTTACCATTCATAATCCGTTATGCAATTATAAAAAAATAAAAAAAACTACCTTAGGCATACACAGCTGTTCATGACACGTTTCGAGGCTACTACTGAATAAGCTAGAAAGTATCAACAACTTTAAAATCCATAGTGTAATCAAATTGATTTTATTGCCACTTGAATTTCAGGTAAGTCGTGGCGCAATTTGAAATTTATCAAATCGAGTTTTACATGTAGGTACTAAGTATTTTTTTCTTTTTTTTTTTACTTCTCATTTGTGGAAATTAATTAGCAAACGCAGATTAGATGGTTGTATATTTTTCTTTTTTATCATGACATGGAGAAAGACAAATTAAATTGCATTTAGCATCTTTAAACTTATGAAGTTAACTGATTTAATCAATTTATTTACCCGGTAACCTAATCAAGTGTTTATTGTACAAAGCAATTAGTTAGGTATGTATCACGGAAGAAAGTAACTTTGTTCTTGTATCATTTAAGAATGTCAAAATTACTATTTTGCTTCCTCTCTCTTTCCTCTAACTATTGTATCCTCTGATTATCTTTTAAAGTAATTGGTTCAATGATACATAAGTAATTAACAGTAAAAACATACTAATAAATGCTCGATAAACAATAGAAATGATATAAAAGTATTTCGCAATACTTAATCTTTCAATTTATCATCGTATCCATTTGTAAATATTAAACAGCCTCTAAGGGCCTTACCAACTTAAGCTACTTCTTATTCCTGGAAAGCTTCCCGATACTTCTCACAGCAGCTGAGGTTCCAGTCTCGAAGCTCACATAGTAACTTGCAGCTCCGCAGCTCCGATGTCAGGGGCAGCGGGATGTCATCATTATGGTGCGAGTGAAGTCAGCGTCCCGCCAACGGTTTTCAAAATATCGTCAGCAGCTCGAACATTGATCATGAAAATAGCAAAATAAAATGCATTAGTAAGTGGTTTTAAAAGGCCAGAGAACCATCCCACTTCTGATGTCAGAATAATGGGGATATATACATTTATAAGTGTGTACATTTAAAACAAATATCAAGCTTTGAATATCAGAATGGTTACTGCTTATTTACTGTATATGCAGGTTCTTATGAATATGGTTTGTAGGGAAAGGATTTCATGAAGTAAAGCACAGAAAGACAAGACCAGACATTTATTTCAGTTAGGCTTGTCAATATTGAATCAGAAAGCTAGTCGTCCGTTCCAAAACTAGGTCTTCATGGAGAAGAAGGACAAGAAACTCCATGGAAACAGTATTGAAGTATTTCATCAATACATCTCTTACATTACTATGAATTATTATTTTCCTACATACATTTAATTTCAACTCTTGGACCATTGTCCAAGAGAACTTAGAATTATTATAACATTGCTATTACATTATTACAATAGCTAGGAATAGAACATGAATATGATTGTTATGATTTAAAACATTAGGAAAACCGACTATAATATAACTTGTACAACAACATTTTTATAATAAGCAATAATTATTATATAATATCAAATTACTTAACTTACATGACATCTGGTTGATTTATTCCACACAACAACGGCACTAGGACTAACCTCCTGAACATCTACCAAGCAACTGACCCAATAACGTTATTTTTAATCCTTTTTATAACTTCCGAATGTCAATTTACATTAAACAACTACCGCCATTTTGAACAAGCTACAGAACGTCACTCACTTGGCTTAACAACTTCTAACACAGATTAATAAACAAAGGTTATGTAGTAAAACCGTTAGAAAACATTTTATGGTAATTAAGCAATTTAATAAGAACTGATTCGTAATTTAAGACACTTAAAAGTATCAATATGAACTGCCAGTATTGTGCTAGTCAATTGAATCAGTCTATTTATTATTTTAAGTAATACTAGAAAACCCAAATTTATTACAAGTGTAATTAAATACTACGTAATCATTTATAGTAACAACATCCAAGTTATTTTCACAAATTGAGACCGTTATTTTTGTAAACTAGTCAAATTAGGTACTTCTGCACTTGTTCAAGGCTTCGTCAACGTGACAAATGACATTATCTACCAAACAATAATAGATTATCAAAATGAACAATCTAACACGTTCATTACTAACGAAAAGTTTCAACCCAAGGGGGTTCCGAATCATGTATTGAATCCGTGGCAACAGGTATTGTATCGATGTTTTTGAAAACCTGTATAATACCGTCTCTAGACGGTGTCTGCGCAGCGATTCCGTGCTCTATGTGTTGTACCATCTTTTACAGATCGCGGCACGTAAGTTGAACCAAAATGAGAAGAAACAAGCGAAGATAGGAGCACGTACACTCGTTGAGTTGCACGGAAAAATAATGCGGTCACCTTCTAGCATACTCATTGATCGGGCACTAAATTTTGGAAATAAATTACAATTTGCACGTATATAAAGTGGCACGTAAGTTGAAACAAAATCCGCCATTTTAGTTTAACTTACGTGCCGCGATCTGTAATACCCTATGCCACCTTGTATCATTTTACTGTTGTTTACGTTACGTTGAAATAAATAACATTGCAACGTGCATATTTTGAGTGCGGAAATTGATAGTTTTATCATTGATTGCCTCATAAACTTTGAAGTGTTTTGACATAACCGATAGTGATGACGATAAGATGGTATAATAATATTACTATCAACATATTGGTGTTTATTTACCATATTTCCTAGTAAAACTCATGTCAATTGTGGTATTGCATAGTGCCAATAAACTTAATTGAAGCTTAGTAACTTCCAAGAACAAAAATAATAAAACCAAAAAAAAATAAAAAAATCTACCAAATTATCAAAAAACTTTCACACAAATAATCGTTAATTATTTTTTCAACAAGACTTATAAATTTTCAATAAACCTTGTGATCACTAAAGAATAAATATAAATTATAGTGGTTAAGAATGTGACACTCGTAAAAGTAGTATTTCTTTGACAAATAAAGATGTCATTTGGTAATTCTCGTTAATTTTGTCTTGCTTTGATACTTTACAAAACATTGTTTATTTCTAGATTCCGTAAAACATGCTGGACACCTAGAGCGTATTACAGTGAATTGAAAGTCTACAAATAAATAACGATCATTGATTGAAACGTTTTATGAGAACAACCTTGATCAATAATGGATATAGATAAAACTAATATGATGAAGACTACGAATGAAACAGATACTACAGATGCAATAAGTAGACATTTTGTAAAAACGTTACATTGTGTTCCAGTAATTGAACTTCAGAAAGCATTTGACCTAAAAATAACGAATATTAGACTTTTTAAATTAACATAGAAACATAGCTTTGCTTACCATTTAGACCATTTGCGTCTGATTTATTTATTTTTCCTCCGTTTAGTTCTTTATTGCTCAGTGTTTTTTTGCTTCCCCAGTTTTCTTTGCCATTTTGTGCGTCACCATTGGATTGTGATGTTTTTCTTACGATTGCATCCTTGGTTTTCTCTTGTAGCAAATGTAGATTTTCATCGACCGGTACTTCTTCTTCTACTTTCTTCATGTGCCATTCTACTGGTTGTATTAGCATGGTCCCGGCGATCTATAATAGTAAGAATTTATGAATCAAAATATACAAGATGAGAATACTTATAGAAAATATACAAACTGCCACCCAGTATAGACATTTTCCCATAATTAAAAAAAAAAATCTGCCGTACTCTTAAATATTTGTTATACATTACTGCAATACCTTCACCGTCATAATGTATATTATATGGAATAGCATTTGTTTTTTAAACCCATGAAAAGTTTATCCGCAAAAGAAAGATCTAAGATGAAGGTAACTTTTCAACGTAAACAAGTAATAAAATAGTTACTAACCCCGTGTAAACTCAGAGCCGAGAGCAGCAGGCAAGCGCCACGGAACCCAAAATGTTCCAGGAGATACCTCACTAAGTGCGGCATTAAGGTCTGACCCACACCTGTGCCCACGTTAGCGAGCCCCACTGCACGGCTTTTCTTTAGCTTGAAGTAGCTATTTATAGCCACAAATGACGAGTTTTGGATGAAACCCAAACCCAAACCTGGAACAAGCATAATAGATTAGTTGTTTTACCCAAACAATTCGGTTTTTGGATAGAATAACCGAAACCCGCGGTTGGATTAGGCCATTCTATATTAATGAATGGGTTTCCGAATTATGGTTTTATTTGGGTAAAAGTGCCATCATATTTTGATGCAATTTAGTAATTAGTAACTATGCTTTTTTGAAAAGGAAAAACCAATAAAAATACTGTGTACTTAAGTGAAACTTTAATTTTGGAAGTCGGAATAACTTTTCTATTATGTTCTAATTAATAGAAGACGATTTTTAAAGTGTTGTTTGCTTTTATACGTACTTTTTTGCCACCGACTTCCAAAATTACAATTATTTTTCACTTTTTTGTTCTGGTACTTACACCACACAAATTCGTATACCTTCACTTGCTAAGTAAATAATAGCGACCGGAAAATTATAATGAACATTAGGTGGAAATAAATACGCGTGATTGAAAGGTAATTCAAAAACCACAAATCAAAACTTGACCAAATTATATTATGTGACCACTCGGTAAGTATTTCACAATCCAAATAAGAATTTTTAAATCGGTTTATAAATGACGGTATACTGAGGTAACAAACGTAAAAAAAAATACAACGGAATTGAAAACCTGGAGGAGGTTCTCAATTCGGTTGTATTTTTTTTTTGTTTTTTTTTTTTTTAAGTCAGTTAAAAATCTAAGACCAAAATAGGGCCATTACATAATTCTCAAGAAACACTACAGCATACAACCTCTTGTTCACTTAAAATTGCTCCCAAGCCTACACGTTTCCAGTATACCGCATTATGCTAAACAATAAACATTGAACAACAAACAAGACAGTCTTACCTAATAGGACGCCGTAAGTTAACACCAAGTGCCAGATATTTGTCGAATATCCGCTGAAGAAAATTCCTGCAGTACAGAAACAGGCTCCTGTTACCGCTACAAATCTTGTTGATGTCAACTTAACTACGGCCCCGGCTATTGGGCCGCCGAAATTTGTGACGAACAACATTGTGCTCATTACTATGGCTGCGCCTTGCGTTCTGTGTCCCATTGCTTCTAACGCATCTCCATATAGCAAACTGAATAAAGACAGCATTGACTGATTGAAAATCTGTAATGGAGAGTTTTATATAAATGGATGACCTTTTCTACTAGGAGAACAGTTGTCGTTAAGGGTAGTGATCGGACGTTGTAGAACCATTTAATCAGCTACTTGGTTGCAGTTGTAAACCTTATTTTGTTGCAGAGGTTTATATATGGCAGTCCCAATATATCGTAACGTTGAGGTCAAACTGCATGTTGAACAAAATATAATTCGGAAACGTAATAAAAATGGCTTTATTTTTAATCAATAATATATAATGTAAATAATTCTGTCAATAAGTGTACAGTTGCGATTAATATTTTATTCGACATACAACCTTGCAATGAGCTGCAAATTGCAAAAAAGCGTAAGAAAATTTAATTTCGTGCAATTACAGGGAAATAAACTCATACCATACTTATACAAAGATTTTTAGTAAAAAAAAAATTCAAACCTCCCATGCAAAATCAACAGTCAGCTGATCGATTTTGTATGGGAGGTTCGATTTTTTTTTTTTCATATTTCGACCCATGTACTATCACCCTGAATTTTTTTAAGGGTGACTAAAAAATCACTCAGTAGTATTAATGTAGTTAGTTACTAGTTTTAAGGTTAGATTTTTATTATTTAAAAAAATGTATTAACAAATAAGCGCTTCTTGCCATCAAACTTGAAAGTTTGGCGAGTAAAATTGTAGGAACAAATAAAATATGTTTGTGAATTACAAAATAATAAACATTTATAAAATTGATATCTGAACCGAACGAAAGCTTTAGATGAAGTTATGTCATTTGGATTTCTGCAGAGCAATTATTTGTAATTATATTGTCAAGCTGCGGTCTGTTTTTCAGGCTTTTGATATTCTATTGCGGAATTAGGAACCTACCTATGCTAACTAGGTTTGTTTATGTACCTATCTTACCTATCTTGTTTTCCTAATAAAGGATGATGACATGTTATCATGACATGAAGTGCGCAAAATTTCGTTACTAATATAAATTCTGTTGTTTAATCTACCGGCCAATCGATATCGGTTACTGATAAATTGGTAGCTTCCCTAATGTCGGGTTATGTTATAAACTAAACGGCCTTCTTTATCTAGAAGGCCGCATTTTCAAAGATAGTGCTCCAATATATTATCCTGTTGTTATTTTTGTCAGTTTATTACGTTTTTTGTTTTACGTAAAATATAATTGGTTAAATGTTTATTGGTAACGATAAAAAAGTATCCTGTGTTATTCCAGATTACAAAATAATTGCATGCCAAATTTCATCCAAATCCCTCGTTTTTGCGTGATTGAGTAACAAACATCCAAACATCTAAACATACAAACATTCACGTTTATAATATTAGTAGAAAGTAGGATTGCATTTACGATGGAGTAGAGAAAATTAAAATCACCATTTCCGCGATACTTTGTGTTTGTGTGTGTTTTTTTTTTTTGTGTTAGCATGGAGAAAACGTGTGGTGCCGGACGTAAAACAATAGCAACATCGCATTTCTTCCCGTGGGTGTCGTAGAAGGCGACTAAGGGGCTTACTAGAGAATGGGCAGCAGCGTTCTCTATGCATTTTACCACCATACTGCGATCGCCAACACGCCTGCCAAGCGTGGCGATTATGGCAAAACCCCCTTTTAGGGGAGGAGACACGCTTATGTCCAGCAGTGGACGTCTTTCGGCTGAAATGATGATGGAGCAAACATTATTTTAGAGAGTGCCAAAATTGTTCGATGGGTCATTCGAATACGCATGAAGAACATGTATGTATTATTGTTGTCTGCGGTAGTGATCATTGTGTTGATAGGCCGTAATAGTCCATAATAATACTTACATTAGACATTGCTGTCCCCAATAAAACCATCCACCCCCATCCTCCATCGGGCGGTACTAATTTGATTACTTTCTGTGTCTTTGGAGACGCCACCAACGCGTTCTTTTCCGTCGCCATTTTTTATTGGTTTTGTTTTTTTGTAAATTAGCTTAACATAATATGATTTTCAAATGTTTTCCTGACTCCTGAAACAAAGGTAAAAGGCTGAATAAATTATGTGTTAGGTAGGAAGATTACAAAAAAAAAAAATGTACAACAGGCAGAAGTGAAATGCTATCATGGCTACCCGGAGTGGTTACCCGGCCGTCCGTCTAAGAGCGCCCACGCAAGCTACTGTAAGATTATCGATGAATATGATAGGTTCTTAATGTTTCCTTTTTCTACTCTATTTTTATTTTGTTTATTTTTTACTATTCTAATTAAAAGAAGACGATTGTTAAAGTGTCTTGTTATGATTGTTGCGTCTAAAAACGCAAATGACCGGTTTATTGAAAGGTATGCTTTCAATTTCAAGTGGGTAGGTAAGGAATTACTATTACCCTGCGTATACAATTGTAATGCTAAGTTGAGAACCACTCAATAAGATAATTAAGTGCGTAGGTAACTTTTTTTGTCTCTTTATTTAATTTAGGGACTTTTATATAAAATACATGACAGTTCCATCGTACATTATTTATTTATTTATTTATTAAAACTTAATGCACAAGTAAAAAAATACTGTACAAAGGCGGACTTAATGCCTGAGGCATTTTCTACCAGTCAACCTTAGGGTGATGCAGAGAGAAAACATGGCAGGTGCAACATAAGGGATAGGTTACTCGAGAGATAATACATAGAACACAGATACATACATACATACATATATATTAAAAAAAAAATAACTTTGTCTTGAGAAATAACGATAGGTAGAGGAGAAAACGAATCCAGCTATTCAGCGCTGGGATGATTCAGCCAACTTCTTACTTAGCTACAATACAAAAAAAACTCTTAGACCAAAAGTCAATTGATTAGGTAGACTTAAAACGAAGACTTACAAACCTAAACAGAGTTTTATTAAGTAGACCTTCTGATATATCAAGTTTTTCTTTTTTTTGGTTGAGGTGTCGTCAAATAACTTCTCCCGCTCTGGGTGGAGCAGGAGGGCGTATCAGACTTTTACTGACTAAAACCCACCCGTGTTCCCTCAGTAGCCTGTATGCCAGGGGCTGCGGTATCTCTGTCGAACAAACCCGCACCCCTGACAGGTGATATATCTAGTCACATCCACATCACTTTTTAAACAAATCGACTTTTACCCTAACGTCGTGTTAAATCCTGTTTAATCAATTATTTCTTAGAATTCATCCCAACCTGTTTTTTATACGCAAAAGTAATAAAAGTTTCGTATATTTCCGTAAAAGGTGCCAATCTTTGTTCAGTTACGTCGTTTTACGAGTGGGGTGTGTCTGATATGAAAGTGTTATAATTAGATCGAGTTCACATTTGCGACCTTTTATCTTATGTCAATAGTAATAACGGAATTGTACAGTTTTTTACCCTATATCAGTGTTTCTGTTGAAGAAAACAAAAGTGAATCGTTGCTGTGTTTTTGTAATGTGTTATTGGAATTGTGATCATGTGGGGTCGTTGGTAAATAATTGATTATTGCCTCTTCCAGCAAACTATGCTAAATAAGGTGAACTATGTTTTGTTTTAAGGTAAATTTTATAGATATAATTGACTTGTTTCAGTACATTTTTACCCCGCGGTTCTGTGCTTCTTGTATTCAGTGGATTCCTGTCCATCAAAACCACTTCCACCTTATTAATCAGCCGACATGAAGTGCCGCTGCAGCATAGAGCTTCTGCCACGAGTGCGGGTTGTTCAAAAGAGATACCGTGCCCCCTGGCACAAGGAACACGGGTGGGTTTTAGCCGGTAATAGTCTGACACGCCCTTCCGCTCCACTCAGAGTGGGAGAAGTTAATTGATGATTTCCCAAACAAAAAAAAAAAACACTGTCGCTATATAATTTGTATCTACTCTGTACCAGGTCAAAGCCCGTTTGCACGTTCCTAACAAAGATTTGACGTAAGAACACTTGTTATGTAAATATATAAAAATATGTAGTGACTTGTGTAATCTTTATCTGAGAGCCAATGTTCAGTGCCAGTCTGATGTTATTATAAACAATTGTTGCGAACCATTTGGTTCTAAATATGTGGGTTTTAGTTTGCTTGACCTTTCCTCATTATATTTTGAGAGATCGAAGTATTTTTTATCATAATAATTAGGTTTGACCTAAGCAACGTTATTGTTGACCAGAAATCTTTGCACACGAAATCAATTCATCATCATCATCATCAGCCTTATAATGTTCCCACTGCTGGGACACAGGCCTCCTCTCGCTGAGGGATTGGGCCGTAATCCACCACGCGGGCCCAGTGCGGTTTGGTAGATATCACGTCTTCGAATTTTTGGTTCTAGGACATGCCGGTTTCCTCACGATGTTTTCCTTCACCGTTTTGAGAGCAGTGGTGATGAAATAATTTACACAAAGTAAAGCGCCTGGCTGGGTTCGAACTCACGACCTACAACTCGTAAGTCGCGGCCGTTACCACTTGGCCACTACACTAATTATTTTACAGTAATTATCATCTTACTAGAGAATGGGCAGCAGCGCTCTCTATGCATTTTAACACCGAACTGCGATCGCCAACCCGCCTGCCAAGCGTGGCGATTATGGCAAACCCCTCTAAAATGGGGGAGGCCTATGTCCAACAGTGAATGTCTTTCGGCTGAAATGATGATGAATGATGAATTAATATC
This sequence comes from Polymixis flavicincta, assembly GCA_949987655.1. NCBI lineage: Eukaryota > Metazoa > Arthropoda > Insecta > Lepidoptera > Noctuidae > Polymixis > Polymixis flavicincta. The sequence goes on from OX465173.1 coordinate 17,372,661, forward strand.
TATCATCTTGATCATTACAGCTGAAAGACATCAACAACCGAACATAGGCCACTCTCATGCGTCGCCATATCGAGCGTTCCTGTGCTTCTGGCATCCATCTGATTCCAGCGACTTTCACAAAGTAATCGATTCACTATTGCCAGCTACATGAAGAAATAACGCGCCTCTTTCTCGAAGGGTTCAGCAGAGGTGTGCCTAACCATAGTAGGTACACCCTTGGTGCGACCCTATTGACAGCATACTGAAATACCCCGTTGGTCTCGCGGTTGCAGTCCCGGGTCGGGCAAAGTGATATTGGGTTATTTAAGTAGGATTTGTTTAGTAACAGCCCGGAGTTTGAAAACAGTTTGATACCACTGTGCCTCGGAAAGCACGATAAGCGGTTGGTTCTACGCCTGATCTCTCTCCGTTCGTGTCGGATTGCCGTCCCTTTGGAGTATGAGAGTTAGCGAAGAGAGGGTTTTTTCTTGTGTGGGAAATCATCAAATAACTTCTCCCGCTCTGGGTGGAGCAGGAGGGCGTGTCAGACTTTTACTGACTAAAACCCACCTCAATTCCCTCAGTAGCCTATATGCCAGGGGCTGCGGTATCTCTTTCGAACAAACCCGCACCACTGGCAGGCATCGGCCCTTGTGGGCCCCATCAGGGAAGAGAGAGTGCACATGTGTCTGCGCACACAACTGTGCACTATAATATCTACCACGCCGAAGGCTACGTCTACGTTGAGATTTGCAGCCATGGGCGAAATACGGTCTGAAGGACTATATTGGCAGCAACCAGGCACAAATCCCAATAGAAATAAACATATATAAAACCAAAGAATTTAAGAAAGTAGTTTACGGTTTACGCCCAACACAAATCTCATTTTAACTTATAAGACACCAAAGAAAACCGACAGACACCAGCGAACCGGGAGAAAAGGGAAAATATGAAAATGTTATTCCTCTTACGACCCCGAAAATGTAAAATATCCGGTAGGGATAAAGCTGTATAAAGATTTTTGTTTTTTTCCACGAACACAGTCCTACATTGATAACGCGGTATCTACATATTTTGCGTACGTATGACGCATTTTTAAAGGTCTTTTTTTTTCTCTCGTACCGCTGAAACTTCCGTCCCCTGAACAATATTGTATGGCACTTTGAACTGTGTGTTGATGCAATACGGTGCTGTGGTTGTTTTGATTTCATTGTTTGGTGACTAAAGTATAGGTAGATTATTGTTTTAAATTTATGTTGACTGTTTAATGAAAGTGTTTTATGATTTGTTATTACAATTTCAAGTAGGTATAGAATATTTACTTCATTTAAAAACGAATAGTCTTAAAATAATAACATGTAGAAGTAGGTAACTATATATACAATAAAAGAATATACATCAAAAAATCATCCGCAACAGATATAGTGCCCAGAAGGCTAGCAGCATAGCCAAGTTGGATGGCAAATAATAATCTTTGGCCAATAAATAAGACAAACTATTAATTAGAAAATTTATTTTTTCACTTTAAATATCAACAAAATACTTGTCAAACTACTAGGCATATTTGCGATAGGTACAAATCTATAAAATAAATGACGAAAATTCCATTCAGAAAAAATCTAAGTATGATTTGGTATCTACTTCTAGTAGATGTAGTAAATGATCTCAGCAGCCTAATACAACAATGCTTATTTTAAAGGTTTATATAAAGAAACAAGTTATCTAAATGAATCGCTAAATTGGGTATGATAATAAAATTGCAGCAATGGATAATTTGCAATAACTACTCAGTCAACTGTTATGCAATGATAATAATTAAAGTATCTATAAAATTTTCCTTTAGCCAAAACTAAACTGATCGTTTTTTTTACTAATTGGAATGAATCAAATTGTTTTTTTTTTTACCAATATGACAATTTAAAGGCCCTATAGATATAGACACGAGGCCGGAGGTGCAATTCCCGTATTTTTTATTAGAGGCATTCTAATCTGAGTCTCAATCTGTCAAAAATATCTCTCATTTCCCAAATTTTTTGACAAGTGTTTGACATTGATTATCGCTGAGATGAGTTTGCAAACAGATTTTAAACGCTTAAAATTACGGGATTGGTCTGTATTGTCGTTACAAGAAAATGAGGAAGGTTGGACTGCAGCAATATGAGTAGATACTGAAGTTATTGTTATTTTTTTGTTCATGGGATTTTTGTATCGTGATTTAAAGTTACAAAATAAAATCATGTCGCAAAGTCAAAAGTTTCTTGAAACGAAAGTTGCTTTTCATAAAAATGTAAATCAACACTTTATATAACTAGGTAGTTATATTTACATTGTGGTAACACTTATTACGTTCACTTTCGTGTAATGATACGTACACTTTCTTTTCAAAGGACTTTGATCATTAGTTTCCAAGGCAGCGCACGTGAGAGAGAGGCAGTATAACCCTACCAGCCCTAGTCGCCGCAACAGACGCTCTGGGCGTCGAGAATTCCAAGCTGATTTCCGGCCACCGTAGGCGCGGGCTTGCGGACGGCGAGTAATAATAGGTAGCTTGCTGTCCGGTAAGGACCAAACCCGGATCGACGGCGCGTTGTGTTCCACTCGCGCCTCAAAGAGATGTCAGACTGGTTTTTTTTTTTTTTTGGGTGGGAAATCATCAAATGACTTCTCCTGCTGAGTAGAGCAGGAGGGCGTGTCAGACTTTTACTGACTAAAACCCACCCGTGTTCCCTCAGTAGCCCGTATGCCAGGGGCCGTAGTATCTCTTTCGAACAAACCCGCACCCCTGGCAGGCATCGGCCCTTGCGGACCCCACCAGTGGTTGCTGACATCTTTGACGGCGCGCGTGAGAAACACAACGCGCCGTCCCGTCTACCACTTTTCGGCCGCAGAGGATAGGGAGAGCGGCTGACGCTATACCGACACTCCTCTTCCCCTGCGGCCGCCATCAAACGGCGGCGGCCCCGTCCAGGCCACGGAAGGGAAGAGCGCTGCTCAGAAGCACCGGCACTCCTCCTCTACCGCAGCCCGTAACCCTCAGCCGCGATGCCTCCCATTCGACATCGCGGCCCACCTCAGTTGCGGTGCACCTCACCGCAACCTACTTTTTGGCCGCTACGTCAATGGCTTGAAGGCAAAAACCCTGACGAGCGGCCCCACCGTTGGGTTCCTCTTGGCTTCACCGTGGGTGGGAGACCACGGTTACTAAGCCCCCCCGCAACGACAATGCGGGAACCCACTCGGGGGGGATGTCAGACTGGTGGGGTCCGCAAGGGCCGATGCCTACCAGGGGTGCGGATTGTTCGAAAGAGATACCGTAGTCCCTGGCGCACAGGCAACTGAAGGAACATGGGTGGATTTTTGTCAAGTCTAACACGCCCTCTCTCTCCACCCAGAGCAGAGAAATTATTTAATGATTTCCCACCCAAAAAAAAGTGGTATTTGTTTTTGTATAGGCACTTATCGCTGTTTTAAATTTTAGGCTACCTACCGCGCTCCTACAAGTGCGACACGACTCTAGTAGATCGAACCAATTTCTGTGAAAACTTCATGGAAATTTTTCTAACAGATCGCGTTGCACTGACATCGTCGCGTCGCGCCTGAATGCGTGTAAAAAAGTTTATTTTAATTTAGTTTCCGCTGTATATCTGCTACGTCATATTATATCACACAGTCAGAATGTGATCGAGCACAAAGAAACATTGTATTAATAATATCAACAAGAAGGTACTTTATTATAGGCGTGATTATTGCTATAATGGTAATAAAGATAAACTAAATTACTAAACCAATGTCAGAGTTATAACAAGCATGATTCATAAATCATTTTCTACAGCATGCTTAGATTTGATACAAAAACTAAGAAATTAACTAAGTCATTTGTTTTTACAAACTTTTTATAAACTTGCTTCGTTCATCATCATCATTATCATCATTTTAGCCGAAAGACGTCCACTGCTGGACATAAGCCTGGGGGTGGTAAAATGAACGCTGCTGCCCATTCTCTACTCTAGTAAGCCCCTTAGTCGCCTTCTACGACACCCACGGGAAGCAATGGGATGGTGCTATTCTTTTACGTCCGGCAGCACACATTTATGTAGTACTAGCTTCCACCCGCGGCTTCGCCCGCGTGGAAATTATTACCGGGATAAAAAGAATACTATGTGTTAATCTAGGTTATAATCTATATGTATGCCAAATTTCATCCAAATCCATTTAGTAGTTTTTGCGTGAAAGAATAACAAACCAACGAGGTAAACTAATAACGCAAATATTAATTAAGCGACTACTTATCCATTTTTATTTTAAATCAAAATGAGAATTATTTCGATTACCTATATACATACCAGTTTAAAATGCTTATCTTTGATAATGATACGTGATATTGGCACCGAATGCAAATCGTTGTAGTAATTACGTATATTATGTAATGCATAGTGCTGCAAGCACAACGTGCAGTTGATGACATGAACTCCTAACCTAATGGTAGTTTCATTAACTGAACTGTAATGACTAAACCGAATTCTCAACGTAAAGATCCGAAGACATACGAACGTCTACGGAATTGAGCAGGACACCTGGGGCCTAAGTCTGCTATTTACATAAATTCGTCATTCAAACACGATCCCATTGTCATTTTGCTAAAAGTTCGTAATCTGCTAAATTCATAATGGTCGATCAGTGGTCGGTCAATGGTTTCGTAATAGAATTGTGTTTTAATGGCACTGTCGTATTGCCATTATTATAAAATCCGTTAGTAGAAAAGATTTTCGAAAAAATACTACTAAATTTGAACATTTAGGTATTCATGCCAGATTTCATTTATAAGTATATATTTTTACATATTATTTCTAAACATATACTTTAGGATCTGTCAAAAATTACCACCAAGTCAGTCATTCATTTGTCATTACGTACGAGATTACCAATAAATTCCATTTCTTTCAGTGGAGTGTCAGTGGCTGACCATTGGAAAGTCATAATGACGCCATTATATTAGTAGATTACCAAACTTGTCAAAATCAACCATTATGGAATCAATGATAGACCATTCTGACACTAATGTAATAGCAGACTTGATGCCCTGGTAAAGCGCAGTGACGGCAGGTGGAGTACCTAAGGCTGTAACCGAGTGGCAACTAAGGACTAGAAGACGAGATGTCGATCGTCCGGCGGTGAGTTGGGCGGACGACATTGTTGTCATTGCGGGCAAAACCTGAATGAAGCTGGCACAGAAGCGTGGGTATTGGCCCAAGAAGTCGGGTTGTGGAAGATGTAATTTTTGGACAGTATGGTATACATGTGAATCACGAGGTCGTTTAAAATAGGTAATTTCATACAAGCGATGCAGTCATCATCATTTT